>CM076675.1:10243310-12643310 GCA_038501925.1 Xenopus petersii | reverse complement strand
CCCCTTGGTGTCATGTTGGGTGATGTTGTGTTTTTGGCTTTCCTTAAAGGAGTTGTTCACCTTCCAAATACTTTTTTTTTTTTTTTTTTTTTTTTTTTTTGTGTTCAATTGTTTTCAGATTGTTCCCCAGAAATAAAGACTTTTTTTTTTTTTTTCCAATACTTTCCATTACTGTTCCATTTTACTGTTTTTCCAAAATCGAAGTTTAAAGTTGATTGTTCCTGCCTCTTGTGTTCTGAGAGCTCAGTAATTCAGGTGCAGACTCAGAACTGTTACAATTTTGCAACATTGAGTTGATACATTTCTCAGCAGCATCTCTGGAATATTGGCAACTATTGTATCAAGTCTAGCAGCTGTTTGTAATGAAACCCAGAGATTCTGCTCAGCAGGGACAAAGATAAATGTATCAAATAAATGTATCCATTTAGAACAGTTTACAGGGTCGGCGACCCCCCCTCCCAGAGCTGCTTTAGAAGGTGAAAAATTACACTTTACACTTCAATATTAGAAAGACGGTGACACATAGAAAATTGAAAGTAATTGGAAAAAGTCATTATTTCTGGTGATCTATCTGAAACCAACTAGTTGTTTGATGATGAACAACCCCTTTAAGCATGTGATTAAAAGGGTCCAGTTAGAGCTTATTATAATCTACAGTTATACTAGTCCAAATGTATTCTGTCACTAAAGCTGCAACATTCATGCCTTTTTCCGGACATTGTTATAGCGCAAGCATGCTAGCCCCAAGAAGCTAAAGAGTGTGCGTATATATGAAGCTCATGTTGGAATTGCATCTTCAGAAGGAAGAATTGCTTCATATAAAAACTTTACAGACAACGTTCTGCCCAAAATAAAAGATCTTGGTGAGTTCTGGCATAACTGTAATATTTTTTTTTTTTTGCATTTTAATATAACATCACACACTGTATAATACGATTACATTGAAAACATAGTGTAAGATAACATGAGCATTATTTTTCATCGCATATCTGAATGCAAGATCAACATTTGAAAAGAACTAAAATAAATAAATTTACTCTGCTCTTATTAACCTAAAGGTCATTCTTAGTAATAGAAATCACTTGCCATCTGTTTGAAAGAACATCTCTTTGCATAAAAGTGTTTCTTGAGACTGATTTTGTTCCGAGTTCTACAGTATAATCAGTTAATGGTTTTACCTTTAGGTATTCTGGTTAACAGTTTAGCTAATTGTGACGGAGTAAATTTTGCCTTGTAAATTGCAAAACTGCAGGTGAAGTTTTTTTTCAATAAAATGCTGTATAGGCAATTTCCATTATCTGGAAACTCTATATCTTCACAGCTCTGACTTATGGGAAGGCCATCTACCATAGGCACCATTTTAATCAGCTCATTTAAAAAGAAAAAAATAATTTCCTTTTTCTCTGTAATAATAAAACAGTACCTTGTACTTGATCCAAAGTAGGATAAAATTATAACATGTTGGAGAAAAAATAATCTTATTGGGTTTAATAATGTTTCAATGATTTTGTAGATGTGGGGGCCTATTTATTGAAGGTTAAATGTTAGTGCCTTCAGAGGCAAAGCCATGACTAAACTCAAAATCTCAAAATAAATCTCAATGTTTAGTGTTTTTAAAAAAAAAAAAAAAATAGGAAAAAACATGAATTTTTAGAGACTTGCGGAAAAAATTGTAATTTGATGTTTGCTAGTAAATCATCCCCCTAAAGTATGTAGAACCAATTCACGGAAAAAAGGCCTTATCCAGAAAAACCCTGGTCCCAAGCATTCTGTATATAGTGAATAAAGTACCCCCTATTGTAAAATATAAGGATATTATAAGTTACCGAGGAGTTTGATGACCTGTATAAAAACACGAGGCCTTCGGCCTCGTGTTTTTATACAGGTCATGGAACTCCGAGGTAACTTCTAATATCCTCATATTTTACAACTGGGGGTACTTTATTTATTATAATACACAAATTTCAGTGAGTCATGTGACAGAAATTACATCAGAACTCACCGTTTATAAGGATATAATTAACAAGATATTCATGGCTTTTGTGTATTATAACAGGTCCCATACTCATATTTTGGAGACTTCTTTATTATCTGATTTTTTTGTGGTTTTTGAAGCCACAGCAACATTTGCAAACTCTAAACCTACAGAATGTTGTGAGATTTACTAAAAAAAATCTGAATAAAATATGAGCAAAAAAAGCAGAACAATGCGCTAAAAATTAAGAATATCTCAAAATTTTAGTTTTCCGCCAATTTATATTGAAGAAAAAAAATCAGAAAACCTCTAAAAGTCTGAATTTATTTAAAGAGGTCCAATAGGATCAGCGGAGCTTTCATTTATTTATAGTACCTATAGCACCTTGACATTTTTTACTTGAAGTTTTGTCTTGGCGGTTTTTCTTTTTTTTTTTTTTTCACTTGAATGTCGTGTTATTTAGAAATATAGAAGAAGAACCTTTTTTTTTAGCGATTTGTAGAAAAAAACAAAAATTGATTGTGAGTAAATGACCCCCTAAAACCACAATGGTCATTGAATTTTTTTTAAAATATCCGATTATATATATTCTCTGAACAATATAAACACAGTAGAAACCCAAATTTACGTTTTTCAGGGGACCAGAAAAAAATAGTGTAAAATCAGGGAAATGTATTATGCATAATATGTAGGTGGAACGACAATTTAAAATGAGTAGGGATGCACTGAATCCACTATTTTGGATTCGGCCGAACCCCCGAATCCTTCGCGAAAGAACTGAATCCGAACCCTATTTTGAATATGCAATTAAGGGGTGGGAAGGGGAAAACATTTTTTACTTCCTTGTTTTCTGACAAAAAGTCATGCGATTTCCCTCCTCACCCATAATTTGCATATGCAAATTAAGGTTTGGCCGGGCAGAAGGATTCGGCCGAATCCGAATCCTGCTGAAAAAAGTTGAATCCTGAACTGAATCCTGGATTCGGTGCATCCCTAAAAATGAGGGAAAACTTAAAATCCGGGGACGTAAAGTTGAGGTTCCACTGCACCTTGAAAACCTTTCGGACCACTCCTACCACAAAAAAAATCTGAAAACCTCCAATTTGTTTAAAAGTGGACCAATCAGTGCAGCTCCCATTAACTTATAGGACCTCAACAGATTTTACAGTACTTGCCAAATTTTGTATTCTAGTTTTTTGTGCTTTTTACACTTAATAAATGTAAAAATTTTTGAAATATTGGAAAACCATCGTTTGAGATTTGTATAAAAAAAAATGCAGTTTGATTATTAATAAATTCTTATACTATTCTCATCTTGCTCTTTTAGGTATGTTTTTTTTAAAGTGGATTTCATATTTCGGGTCTAACGGTTGTTTAAATACAACATAGGAAATGATTATAAGTAAATACATAACCTTGTATAGGTATGGGAACTGTTATCAGGAAACCTGTTATCCAGAAAATTCCAAATTAGACTCCATTACAATCAAATAATTAAAATTTTTAAAAGCGATTCCATTTTTCTCTGTAATAATTAAACAATACCTTGTACTCGATCCCAACGCAGGTACAATTAATCCTTATTAGAAGCAAAACCAGCCGATTGGGTTTATTTAATGTTTACATGATTTTCTAGTAGACTTAAGGTATGAAGATCCAAATTACATAAAGATCCATTATCCAGAAAGCCCCAGGTCCGGAGCATTCTGGATAATGAGTCCATACCTATATGTATACATATTTTTTTTTATTTGTAATACAATTTATTGCTAGTTCACATAAATTCCTATTAGCACCAAAAAAAATCCACAACCTACCAAAAGTAATATTGCCCTTACACCTTCATCAGAAATGGGACCAGTTAAATAATTTTGTATTTGTTTTCACCCTAAACAAAAATTCTATTTTATACTATTCTCATTAATGGGTGATAAGTATAGCTTAAACGAATATTATTTGTTTTAATGTTTAGTGATGTTGGATATCTTTTGCAACAGGTTATAATTGCATACAAATGATGGCTATTATGGAGCATGCCTATTATGCAAGCTTTGGTTATCAAGTCACCAGCTTCTTTGCAGCTTCAAGGTAAAAAAAAAAAGTAATTCTATATGATTTTTCCCTTGTTTTAAGTGTATCCATCGTTCTTCTACCTTTCATGACTTGACTTTTTTATGTTCTTCTTCCTTTATGTATTGTATCATGTAGGGATGCACCGAATCCACTATTTTGGATTCGGCTGAACCCCCGAATCCTTCGTGAAAGATTCGGCCGAATGCCGAACCGAATCCGAACCCTAATTTGCATATGCAAATTAGGGGTTGAAAGGGGAAAATATTTTTTACTTCCTTGTTTTGTGACAAAAAGTCAAGCGATTTCCCTCCCCACCCCTAATTTGCATATGCAAATTAGGATTCGGTTCGGTCGGGCAGAAGGATTCGGCCGAATCCGAATCCTGCTGAAAAAGGCCGAATCCCGAACCGAATCCTGGATACGGTGTATCCCTAGTATCATGGGACTTTTCTCGCTGCAGATTTACTTACATTGATGAAAATGGCACCTCTTTTCTCTAGTAAACACATTTGTTAAATGGTTTTAACAGGATTAATGACCGCCACTGCATGATTTTGTTAAAGGACTTCTGAAGAAAAATAATATAAATAATGTAGACTTTGTTATAGTGATTCCATTATTTTTACCCTACTGTTACATGGATTTCATGACCATTCCATTATACCTTTTTCATTTTTTCCTTCTTTATGGCTTTCAAGTCGCTATGGCACACCAGATGAGCTGAAAGAACTGATTGATGTTGCTCACTCAATGGGAATCCAAGTTCTTCTTGATGTTGTACATAGCCATGCATCAAAAAATACAGAAGATGGTCTCAACAAATTTGATGGCACAGACTCGTGCTTTTTTCACGATGGGGCTCGAGGAATCCATGATCTTTGGGATAGCAGACTTTTTGACTACTCGAAGTATGTGTATATGCAGTTTTTCTTTTCACTTCAAATAGCTGCAACTTTTCTAAAAAATGATCAAATATGTTTTAACATATGTACAACAGACACTAAGGGGTTTATTTACTAAAACTTGACTTCTTCCCTTCATTAAAAAAATCCGACCACACCCAAATCCCCTTTATTTAACTATTTAAAAAAAAAATCAGTGTTAAAAAAAAAAAAAAAAAAAAAGTAACAAAATAGCGTCCATTTGGTTTGTGCAACTTTTCCGAAGTGATACTCTGAAAACTCGACTGTTTTGAATTGTTGCCCGAATAACTAGGATAATTTAGATTATTGAACAAAACCAAGCGCAAACAGCCTGAAACCTTTGAGAACCATGAAGGCATAAAACTTGTTCCAAAGGTAAAAGGGACCATCTGCTTTTTTTTTTTTTTTTTTTTTTTATAATTTTGGTTTTAGCTTGAGGGTATTTCGGATTTGAATTGCTAACTGCTTCAGGGTATAATAAATCGAAAAATTTGAGTCCTTTTTTTTTTCCCCTTCAAAAAAAAATTAGAGTTTTAGTAAATAACCCCCTAACACTTATTTAAAACATAAGTCCAATTCTTGAATGTGCATTGAATAGTGTTTTACAGTTGAAAGGAGTCTTCGGGGGGTTATTTATCAAGCTCCGCATTTATCTCAGTTTTTCTAAGATAAAAATCCGAGCAACTCCGAATTCCCAAATGGACCTTATTTCATCATTCGAAAAAATAGGTTTTGGGCAAAAACCTGAAAACTTCGGACCTTTGCCCGAGTTTTCAGATTTTTTGGCCTAAATCCCTGAAATCATTGGATATCAGTACTGACAGCAGCGCAGATACTGGGAGGGTTATTTATTATCGAATACTCGAAATCCGAAAAATTCCGATTTTTTTTCAGACTTAAAAAAATAAATAAAAAAAAAAATCCTGGATTTATTAAAGTCCGATAGTATGAAAACTCTGAATCCGAAAACCCGGCATCTCAAAGCTGTCGGGGTCCTGTAATAGTCAGTGGTGAAGGTCCCAGTGTCCGCACTGCTGTCAGTACCGATATCCGATGATTTTGGGTCCGAAAACCCCGGAAAATTTGTGTTTTTTGTGGAAAAGTTCAGACTTTTCGGGCAAAGGTCCGAAGTCAGGTTTTTGCCCAAACCTATTTTTTTTGAATGATAAAAAAAGGTCCATTTGGGAATTCGGAGTTGCTCGGATTTTTATCTTAGAAATACTGAGATAAATTCGGAGCTTCATAAATAACCCCCTGGGACCTTCCTATTGACTAATACAGGACCTCAACAGCTTTGAGATGCTTTAATAAAAAAAAAAAAAAAAAAAAATTTCAAAGTCTGAAAAATCCAAATTTTTTTGTATTTAGGGTATTCGGAGCTTAATAAATAACCCCCTTATTGTACATAGAGGGAGTGTTAACACAATTTTATGTGCATCAGTAATAAATCATTGTACTTTACTGTAGGAAGTGGACAGTCTTTATTTGTCAAAACATAACGCACCTTTTTGTGTCCTTATTTCTTACACCGGTACAAAAGAGTGCTTGTAACACTAAGTTATAGATGTTCGTGTTGGCCTTCAGTATCCGACAGTATCGAGCGCGTTGCGTCTGCATTCAACAGTCGCATCGGATCAACGCTGCGACACCATGTGACAATTCTATCTCTTACCTTATTTTTGTCGCATACGTTTTGTCGCAGCGCGCCGGAATCGTTCGTGTAGTCCTACCCTTAGTTGTTCTCCAGAGAAAAGCATGTTTGTTAAACGTGTGTATACAAGGTTTCTTAAACTTGTTTTTTTGACTATACAACTTAATTTACAGTAGAATTAGGCTATAAATTGTACAGTCTACTGTAAAAGATCTATTGACCAAATACAATTAGTTTAGCTATCATAGTCCCACTCTTTAACTTAAGTGAAGCCAAAAATTGCTGTTGGGTTGTGCCAATATGTGCCCCCCAGTGGCAATAACTGCTGCCAGGTCACCCCTACCCCCATTCAAGCTGTTTCGATTGTGCAGTACAGTAATCACCAAAGAAGTTCTATACTCTGCATGTACCTGCCCAGACAAGGGATACCATTCCAAAAATGAAAATATAGCGCAGCACTTGTATACCAATGTATTCCCCTTTTAAGATGTCATTCTACAAGACGAGAAAGCTAAAACCATCTTTTATGCAGATATGATCAAAATACCAAACTTCACTTATTAATAAAACTTCTATCATTCTCAATGTCACCTTCCATTTTAACAATTAATTAACATTCCAGAAAAGAATACTTAATCTCTGGTAGAGAGAAGATTTTGCAAGTAGATTATGGCCACATAAAAAAATGAGTATTCCTTTTCTCTCTTTACAACGTCATGCCTGTTAAAGAACCTGGCTTTTAACTGGCCTACTTTAAATGATCATCTTTAATATAAAGCCAAAGGCAGCATGCTGCTTAGTGTTGATTGGCTAAGCACTTGTATAAAAGTCATAGAAAGTATCTTCCAAGCAACAGCATGCCGACATTTTTCACAGTACACCTTACAAAGTACAATGACATTTGGGAAATGAAAGAGAAAAACTTCAGAGGATCTGTCAAGGTCTGAAATGCCAGAATGAACATTAATTTAACAAAAAAACAGGCATAAATAAGAAGGGAACTGATTCAGAGAGAGAAATATTTGACTCTGGGTGCTACTATGTATTTGTAAGGTAATTTATTTATTCTGGTAATTAATATTTTTTGTGCTGCAGGATTTTTTTACATTTGCCTGGACAAGCTAATTCACTGTTAAGCATACATTCATGTGAACATTTATATATACACTTACATTTTCTATATATATTAATTAAAACTTATGCATAGATTATTCTGCAACTCCTCCTCTATTTCGGAAAGTAATCTTGAATATGTCTACCAATTGTATAGCACAGCCCCCCCCCATCTTTGGGCTACAGTGACACAAATCTGGGAATAAACTGTGTAGTGCTTTCTTAAAGGGATCCTGTCATCGAAAAAATGTTTTTTTCAAAACGCATCAGTTAAATACATACATACATACATACATACATACATACATACATACATACATACATACATTGTTAGAAATAGAACTAGATTAAAATCTGAACGTGAAAAAAATGTCCCAGTTTATTGCTCGTGTTATGTTAAAGGGATACGGTCATGGGGAAAATTTTTTTTTAAAAACGCATCAGTTAATAGAGCTACTCCAGCAGTGCAATTCTGCACTGAAATCAATTTCTCAAAAAAGCAAACAGATTTTTTTATATTCAATTTTGAAATCTGGCATGGGGCTAGACATTTTGTCAATTTCCCAGCTGCCCCTGGTCATGTGACTTGTGCCTGTGCTTTAGGAGAGAAATGCTTTCTGGCAGGCTGCTGTTTTTCCTTCTCAATGTAACTGAATGTGTCTCAGTGGGACATGGGTTTTTACTATTGAGTGTTATTCTTAGATCTACCAGGCAGCTGTTATCTTGTGTTAGGGAAAAGGGAGGGGGGTGATATCACTCCAAATTGCAGTACAGCAGTAAAGAGTGATTGAAGTTGATCAGAGCACAAGTCACATGACTTGGGGCAGCTGGGAAATTGACAGTATGCCCCATGTCAGATTTCAAAATTGAATTTAAAAAAAAAAATCTGTTTGCTCTTTTGAGAAATGGATTTCAGTGCAGAAATCTGCTGGAGCAGCACTATTAACTGATTCATTTTGAAAAAAAAAAAAATTCCCCATGACAGTATCCCTTTAACATAACACGAGCAATAAACTGGGACATTTTTTTCACGTTCAGATTTTAATCTAGTTCTATTTCTAACTATGTATTTTTACTAGTGGGGGTTTTCCCCTTCCTAGTATTAGAAGCCCCTTATTGATACAGTGAATACTTCCAATATTGATAAAATAAGAGGAAAAAAAAATAGTTAATACTGCATCCCATGGATGTCAGTCCATCTAACTGGCTTGTTGCCTTTGTGGCTTCATGATAGTTTAATATTTTTGGTAACATATGTCTTTCAAACAAGGGAAAGTTGCGCTCACCACTATTTTTTAAAACCATTAGGCGGGGGTGCAATGAGGGTGTGACCACAAAATACATATAGTCAAATACAAGAGTCCTCTGCACTCAACTCATTATCAATATATTTAAGACAGCGACATTTTGTGCATACTGCTACTAAAAAATGCCTTACCCTTTAAACAAAACAGGGATTGTTTGTCCATATATTGCAATATATTTAAGCTGGCCAACTACGTCAAAGTCATCCCATATCTGGCCAGTCCTACGCTTAATTTTCATCTGATTCATTAAGAATTCAATTGCTTAATTATACATTTTACAAAGGGACTAAGTTTTACCTGCAACTTACTAGCTGCTTTCAAAGTAAACCTCCATACTTGGCTGCCCTTTTATTAGACACCAGTGGGATCACCTGACTATAGCTGGGAAGGGTGGGAGCTACAACATGGAGCTGGTCACTGCTCCTGTACAACTATAACAAACAAGGGAAAGTTGCGCTCACCACTATTTTTTAAAACCATTAGGCGGGGGTGCAATGAGGGTGTGACCACAAAATACAAATAGTCAAATACAAGAGTCCTCTGCACTCAACCCATTATCAATATATTTAAGACAGCGACATATGTCTTTCAAAAACACATCAATGAGAAATTGCACCATTCTTTTCCAACCTGTTGAAAATTAACAGCCTTTTGCTAAAACACAAGTTGTGTATAAAGACTTGCAGTATCCATCACTTCTTATATGGGGACCACAATTTCAATACACATTTACAGATTTCTGTGTGTGTAATGTTTTGGTAAGGGTGTGAAGATATTCCTACCACTTGTAGTGGTTGGCACAATGGTTGATCTGTTTAGGACTATACTTAATTTTACAAAAGTGCCATATTTGTTTTGTTAACAGACCAATGTACAGCTGTAAAGTGAAAAGGAAATAAAAAATGTTGTTTTTCGTCAACAGTTGGGAAGTTTTAAGATTCCTTCTATCAAACTTGCGGTGGTGGATTGAGGAATATGGATTTGATGGGTTTCGATTTGATGGGGTTACATCCATGTTGTATCACCACCATGGTATAGGTAAAGATCCAAAAAAATAAAAATAAAAACCCAGGATGCATCTTTTAAGCTTTAGTGAACATGTCTATTTTTAAAACTAGGATATATATATACAATTGCAGAAAGGACCAGCACTCCGTTTTCCAAAAAGTTCAATGATTTATTTAAAAACTCACAGTGGAGGCACTGAGTTTTTAAATAAATCATTGAACTTTTTGGAAAACGGAGTGCTGGTCCTTTCTGCAATTGTATATACTAAATTTTGACCAAGCACCCGGCAAAACGAGATGTGATGGAGTGTGGGTATCATCTGCGATTTCGTTATATACCAAAATCCACGATCTTGTTACTCGAAGGGTGGCCCTGGTGCATCGCCCCGAACCCGTAGCTGGGTGAGTGAAGAAAGCGGCAAGCACTCCTGGAGCCACTCGTAGGTAAAAACAGCTTTTTATTTCAGTCGATTAAAACATACAATCCTGACGCGTTTCGTATCTCACCGATACGTAGCCTATGACTACATATAGGTGAGATACGAAACGCGTCAGGATTGTATGTTTTAATCGACTGAAATAAAAAGCTGTTTTTACCTACGAGTGGCTCCAGGAGTGCTTGCCGCTTTCTTCAAAAAATATAGGCACATTCTATTTGTGGTGCAACGAGCACAGTCAAAAGAAATCTGCAGAAGCCTCTGTATAATGAGGTGCTGTTTTTTTAAAAGTGTAATGGGTTTCAGTTTGGGAAGGTAGAGGTTTATGTATAGAAAGGGTTTCTCAGTGAATACATATTAGTTACTCTGGAGTAACTCAGAATCCAGTATCTATTCCCCAGAATATCTTTTTTTTTTTTTTTTTTTTTTTTTTTTTAAGTCTCCTGTGATGGTTCAAAGAAGAGACACATTCTTTCTTGGCTTATATTCTTTTCTGGGCCCTTTTAGGAGTAGAGGATGATAGGTAAGATGGAGACAGTTATAAATTTAACGATGATATATATATATATTATTTGTTTTAACCTTTTTTAGGTTGTGGATTTTCTGGAGGTTATAGTGAATATTTTGGACTTCACGTGGATGAAGACTCTCTGTTGTACCTTCTGTTGGCAAACCACATGATACATACACTTTATCCACATTGCATTACAGTAGCTGAGGTATGATGGTCATGGAATCATGAAAGACGTACAAGGATTTATGAGTGACTACTACTGGACATTCCTGTGGCAAGCAGATGGTCAAATGTTTACATTATTATTATGACCTCCTGCTCAATACAGCAGTGTCAGAAGTTAGTGTTTTTGTTTGTTTTCTGGAAATCTTTTGCAGTGAATATGAACACTGTGGCCTAAACCATGTGAGCTGCATTATACAGCAAAGAATTGAAATGCATTTTTGCTTTAAGACTGTCTGCCCAAGGACACTCAGTGATCTGGTCACCAAGTCTTCCAACAATACCTTAGATGTAGGATAAATGCTCTTGTATCTGCAAATGGATGATTTCAGGTTAACCATCTGGACACTCAAATTTCAGATACAGCAGTGTTTCTTTTGCATGCTTGATGTGATCACCCATAGCACCAGTCAGCACATATTAGGCATTTACTTTGATGTAGTGTCCGTGTGAATGCTTTTGAACAAAAGCATGTGCCTCTAACAGAGTATTACAGCCTGAGGCAAATAGTAAGGTGTTGTCATACCTCAAATACATGCTATACATACTATAAACAGAAGTAAATCCGTCCAATTTCAATGTAACGCCAGTTGACTAGATTATGCTGACCTGCTTTCTTTAGAATACTATCTGAAATAATTTGTAAATTTGTACTTATTTTTTGTATTAAAGACCTTTAATGTATAATGTTATGGTAAGGCTATACTTTATTATGCACATTCCTTTACAGCGGCATAACAGAAGCCCCACTGTAGTTTAAAGGAGAAGGAAAGCTACCGAAGCAGTTTATCGCCAATAGATAAGCTACAATAATGCAAGCTATAAGACTAGATTTATTCTGCAGAACTCTTTACCATACCTGAGTAAACAGCTCTAGAAGCTCTTTGTTTGTTTAGGATAACAGCTGCCATATTGGCTTGGTGTGACATCACTTCCTGCCTGAGTCTCTCCCTGCTCACTCAGCTCTGGGCTCAGATTACAGCAGGGAGGGAGGGGTAGAGGGGAGCAAACTGAGCATGCTCAAGCCCTAGCCCTGGAGGTTTATGCTGAAAACAGAAAGTCTGATACAGAAGCCCATGAGTACACAATAGAAGGAAAGAAAAGCTGTGTTTATTTTGACAGAGAATTATTTTGAGGGTTTACTGGTGTATTTATAGAGACCTTTCTGATAAAGCTTACTTCATTTTAACCTTTCCTTCTCCTTTAAATAAACTGTAGTACTCTGCAGCTCATTATAGCATATATGTTGTATGCAACTAATAAACATATTTAAACAAAATTAATAACCTTATAAGGAAGAACACTGCATCTTTCTCTTCCGTGTTTCTAGCACAGTGTTGGCAGTCTTTATTTGAGATGGATGTATGTAAATATTTTTTGATACTTTTACATAGGAAGTGTCAGGAATGCCAGCTATTTGCTGCCCTATATCTCAAGGTGGTGTTGGATTTGATTACCGACTAGCAATGGCTGTGCCTGACAAATGGATTCAGGTAAGTCACTTCTGCTGGTACCTAGCGTGTAATTGAACAGGATTGTGGATATTCGCAATATGAACAATCTCATGTAAAATTCAATATTGGTACCAATGAACACAAAAGGATTCCGATACATCATCAAAAAAATTGAGTTCGCAATTTTGAAAACCTTTAAGTATTATGCAATGGTTAGTAAAGCAGGTCTCATGCCTGTCTTCCTAGTTGATTAGAGAATCCTTTAATGGCCAATGATATCAAAAAGGTAGACGTGGAGCCATTATTTTATCTTATTGTAGAAATATGAAAAATACAGATTACCTGTTTCTGTGTGCTCTTTCCTTTCTTACCACCCCAGAGTTTACTAAATTTCTATGTTTGGAACTATTTTATACAGAAGATAACGATGCACTATTTATAATGGATTCAAGGCAACTAAAACATGAAAGAAGTAGACTAGAAACTATGACTTAAGCACAGACCTTAAGGGGCAGATTTACATAGGGTCGAATATCGAGGGTTAATTAACCCTCGATATTTGACTGCCAAATGTAAATCCTTCGACTTCGAATATCTACCGCAACGAAAAATCGTTCGATCTAACGATTAAATCCTTAGAATCTTTCGATTCAATGGATTTTAATCCATCGGTCAAACGATTTTTCTTCGACCTAAAAATTGTTAGCCTATGGGGACCTTCCGCATAGCCTAACATGGCACCTCGGTAGGTTTTAGGTGGCGAAGTAGGGGGTCGAATTTTATATTTAAAGATGGTCGAATAGTCGAACGATTTTTAGTTCACATAGTTCGTGGTTCGTGGTCGTAGTTCTATTCCTTCACTCGAGCTAAGTAAATGGGCCCTTAAGAATTCAGAGATACAAGAGCACTGCAACCGTGCAAATCTGTTTGCGTATCTCACACAGCTGGGTCCAAATATTAGGAAACTTGTATATTTTTTTTTACTTAAATAAACATTTGTGTAAATGTAATGAATTCACTGAATCCCTGAAGCATCTGAATGTCTTCTGTTGATATTGCTTTCTCTACATCAAGTAGATCAAAATGCTTGGTGCCAGAAATTCTGTACAAACCTTTGTAAAACGTAAACTGGTTTAAGAAATATAATGGTATGCAAAGTGACTGATTTATTTCTGTTATCACAGATCTTAAAAGAGCTAAAAGATGAAGATTGGGACATGGGTAATATAGTGCACACATTAACCAATAGACGATATAATGAGAAATGTATCGCCTATGCAGAAAGCCATGATCAGGTAACACTACTGCTCTTTGTTTTAGTAGCACAGAGTTAAATGAAATAAATGTGTGTTTTACAATGTGTTTTGTTAAGTTATTTTCTAACTTGTAGTAAACTGATCAAAACTTATTTTTAGGAGACCTTGGTTTTTATATGATTACTCTGGGTACAACTTTGTCAACTTTTTTTGTCCTTTTTGATTCAACGAATGTTAAAGGAGAACTAAACCCTAAAGTTAAACCCCTATCCCCCTACCCTAAATGGACCCCCCTCCCTTCTTTCCCTTTAGCCTAAGTGTTACCCCGGGCAAATGCCCCATAGTCTTTACTTTCCCCTCCGTGCAGATTCTGTCCAGCGAAGTTCACAGGCGCCATCTTCAGACACTTCAGTAATCTTCGGAATGAGACTGGCTCTTCGGCAATTTTCGTGAGTTTCGGCACATGCACAGTTGTTACATGACCGAAAATTGCTCCAACTGCGCATGCGCCGATACAGCAGTTATTTTCCGAAGATTACCGAAGAGAAGAAGATGGCTGCCGTGAACGCCACTGGACACAATCTGCACAAAGGGTTACCAAAGACTTAGGGGCATTTGCCCAGGGTAACACTTAGGGGGGGGGGAGCGAGGGGGGTCTATGTAGGGTAGGGGGGTAGGGTTTTGTAACTTTAAATATAGTGCTGCATCTGGGAGGAGGGATCCCTCTCCTTGGAGTGCTTAACCCCACCACCCGATTAATGTAAATCAGATGTGAGGAAAATGCGTGTGATCAAGAGTAAACCATATATATATATAGCAGTGTACAATAAAGGGCTGATATGCCTATATAATATACATTATATCCACATTAACAGTGCACAATAAAAGGCAAAGTAGCATGTTAAATCCATTGTTTGTTGGTACCAAAGTGGTATTACAACTGGTGATTAAGTAAATAAAAATAAGTAAGGTCTATATATAAAGATTAACTCTTGATTGGATTGAATATCAAAGTTCTCGGTCCATCGACATAATTAGTGATTTAGCAATCACTGTGTTACGAACATCAGATTGGTTATGTGGATGTTAACCACATGGGTTCCGAATATTAGCAATGTCCTACTCGAGCCAGAAATAGAAATTTATACAGACCATTTTTTTAACTTTAGGATTGCATTCTCCTTTAAAGGTTGGAGTGAAACAGGAAACAGGTTATTTATTGGAGCGAAAAAAGGAAAATATTCAGCGTTCATCTGATTATGTGCTATTGATTTTGCCTTTGCATAGAAATGTCGCAGTAGATATTAATGTGTTTTTTTTTTTTTTTATTCGTAGGCACTTGTTGGAGATAAGAGTTTAGCATTTTGGTTAATGGATGCAGAAATGTACACAAACATGAGTGTATTCTCGCCATTGACTCCAGTTATTGATCGGGGAATGCAACTCCATAAAATGCTGCGTCTGATTACTCATGCTCTTGGAGGTGAAGGCTATCTCAACTTCATAGGTGGGTGCTGCCCTGAAGTTTCTATTGTTTGTTTCCATGTCCGTTTCAATTTTGGTAGCAATTTCTAAAATATAGTCTTCACTAGCCAACACTCCCTTTCCCACAATGGCTTGTAAACATTTTAACCGTCTTCCAGATAACTACCAGTGTGGCACTTGTTTTTTTTTTTCCTGGTGAGACTGGGAAAAACTTTTTTTTTTTTTCATAGAATAAAAACGTAACATTTTTCGTGAGTTATTAAACCCCGATGCTGTTAAAAGTCTGAATGGAAAAAGTACTCCAGCTCAGACCTGCCGAGTTCATGTTGAAGTCAATGGCAGATGTCCCGTTGATATCCTTATCTGCAATGGGTTTTGTTCAATTTTCCGAAGATTTTGTGTTTTTTGTAGGCAACAATCTGAAAATGTTGTACGATTTGGTGGAAAACCGTATTGATCTGTGTGATCAGCACACAGATCAATTTATTTATTTGTTGATTTTTATTTATTTAAGTTGAGGCAGCTGGGTCATTTATATGAATGACTGTTGTTACTGGACCTTTAGACATGATATTTTTATCTGTGCCTTACAAGGATGGTACAAATCTTTAATTATGCATATTGGCAAAAAGTAATTATGTTTATGATTTACATGGTAATTCTCTTGTCTTGCCCAAACATGCACGAGTTTATTTACTAAACTCCGAATGCAAAAATCACAAAAAATGTGTTAATTTTTTTTAATAAAATCGGATTTTTAAAAAAAAAAACACAAATTTTTCAGAATTCATTAAACTCAGAGAAAAAATCGTGAAAATCTGATATTTTTCCAGCAAAAAAAATTTTCAGGAAAATGTAATAATAATAAATAAGCTTAAAAAACCCGAACGGATTTGATCTGAATATTTCTGTAGCAGAAAACTTCAGACTTTGATAAATAACCCCCTAAGAGTGGGTGATTGGCAACCACGTAAAAGCAAATTTGAAATGTGATAAGGTATTCTAATCTGATTAGGCCAATGTAGCACTATTTGTTCAAAGTTCAGACATTTTGGTGTAAATTTAACACTTCCCATGCCTTATTAAGCCTAGCTACAATTAATTAGGGTTGTAGTAATGTCTTGCTTTGGGGCTGCTTTTCATCAACGGAATGGGCATTTTTTATTATTTATTTTTTTTAATAAAAGAGTAAATAATGGTGTCTGTTTTGGTATAATTTAGATTCTGTGCTGCAACTGGAAAATTGAGTTGTATACTACATATTGCATGTAAAGTAGATGTGTTAGACGTGCTTATGAAAGAGAAGTGCAACTGCAGGATATTGCTAAATGCCAATGCTGGCTTAACATACAAGCTTACAGCTATGTTTGGTCTTTTAGCATGATCTTTAATAACTTATATCTCTATTTTATTGCAATACCATCTATCCATTATAGCCTAAAATTAAGGGGCCTATTTATTAAAGGAATTGTTCAATTTAAAAATAAAAACTGGGTAAATAGGCTGTGCAAAATAAAAAATGTTTCTAATATAGTTAGTTAGTTAGCCAAAAATGTAATGTATAAAGGCTGGAGTGATTTGATGTATAACATGCCAGTCAGAACTCTACTTCCTGCTTTTCAGCTCTCTTGGTTTACACTGACTGGTTACCAGGCAGTAACCAATTAGAGACTTGAGGGGGGCCACATGGGTCATATCTGTTGCTTTTGAATCTGAGCTGAATGCTGAGGGTCAATTACAAGCTCACTGAACAGAAATGTACCATGTGATCCCCCTTCAAGTCGCTGACTAGCTCAGAGTTATAGAGCTGAAAAGCAGGAAGTAGAGTTCTGACTGACATGTTATACATCAAATCACTCCAGCCTTTATACATTACATTTTTGGCTAACTAACTATATTAGAAACATTTTTTATTTTGCACAGCCTATCTATTTACCCAGTTTTTGTTTTCACACTGAACTATTCCTTTAGAACTCCATTTTTTCTAGGCACGTTTAAAGGGGAAAAAACTCAAATCTTTATGGGAAAAAAAAATCCAATTTTTACAGATTTATTATACCCTGAAGCTGCTAACAATTTGAATCTGAAAATACTCCAACTAAAACCTGACAGTCATGTAAACTCCATGGTAGATGGTCCCTTTATCCTTTGGAACATGTTTTTTGCCTTCATGGTTCTCAAAAGTGTAGGGCTTATACTAAAAAATTAATTTTAAGATCAACGACCCCTTTAAATAGTCAGATGGGAAAATATATGTGGTCCTCAGATGAGCAAACTGCAAAGATTGATGAAAATGTTCTGGTAATAACATTGTTCTTTTTCCTATTAGCACCCCATTGTTTTAACTTGCATCACTTGTTCAATCTAGTTTTTTGTCATTATATAGCTGAGTTTTACAAAAAGCATCTTACAATTAATTACAGGAAAGAAAATCTCAGTGGTATGTCTGCTTAGATATTTCCTCAATTATCCATGCTTCACTGTTGCTGTTTATTGAGGAAATATAAGGATAAAACATTCATATTCCTCCGTGGAGTTCCTGAGTCACGTTTGCTTCTAGCTTCTGATATTATGCTGATATAGTGTGAGATTTAAAGAAACAGAGGCATGCACGTGTGATATTCGTTGTCAAGAACATTACTAATGTAATGTTGTTGAATAAAACTGGTTTTATTGTCTTAAAGACCTGCATTTTATTTATTTTTTCTTCCAGAAGAATAGGACACTTGTAGCCTTAATTTCTTAGGGGCCCATTTGCTGACAATCAGATTTTGTTCCCCCACAAATCTCTTTATATATACAGTCATATGAAAAATTTGAGAACCCCTCTCAGCCTGCATAATAATTTACTCCACTTTCAACAAAAAAAGATAACCGTGGTATGTCTTTCATTTCCCAGGTGTTTTCCGAACAAAGATTTTCATTGAAGCAGTATTCAGTTGTATAAAATTAAATCGAAAATGTGAAAAACTGGCTGTGCAAAAATTTGGGTACCCTTGTAATTTTGCTATTTTTAATGTTTGTAACTGCTCAATACTGATTACTGGCAACACTAAATTGGTTGGATTAGCTCGTTAAGTCTTGAACTTCATAGGTAGGTGTGTCCAATCATGAGAAACGGTATTTAAGGTGGCCAATTGCAAGTTGTGCATCTGTTTGACTCTTCTCTGAAGAGAGACAACATGGGATCCTCAAAACAACTCTTAAAAGATATGAAAACAAAGAATGTTCAGTATCATGATTTAGGAGAAGGCTACAAAAAACTATCTCAGAGGTTTAAACTGTCATTTTCAACTGTAAGGAATGTAATCCTAATATGAAAGGCCATAGGCAGGGTTGCTGTAAAACTCAGGTCTAGCAGGCCAAGAAAAATACAGGAGCAGAGGATGGTTACAGACAACCCAAAGATCACCTCCAAAGACCTGCAAGAACATCTTGCTGCAGATGTTTATCTGTACATCTACAATTCAGCTCAATTTCCACAAAGAACATCTGTATGGCAGGGTGATGAGAAAGAAGCTCTTTCTGCACTCACGCCACAAATAGTTGTTTGTTGAATGCAAAAGCTCATTTAGACAAGCCACAGTCATTTTGGAACAAAGTGCGTTGGACTGATGAGACAAAAATTTTGTTATTTGGTCATAACAAAAAGTGCTTTGCATGGTGGAAGAAGAACACTGCATTCCAAGAACAACACCTGCTACATACTTTCAAATTTGGTGGTGATCCCGTCATGCTGTGTGGCTAGTTCAGGGACTGGGGCCCTTGTTAAAGTTGAGGGTCGGGTGAATTGAAACCAATATCAACAATTTCTTCAGGATAATGTTCAAGCGTCAGTCACAAAGTTGAAGTTACGCAAGGACCCTAAATACACTTTGAAATCTACTAAGGCATTTATGCAGATGGAGAAGTACAATATTCTGGAATGGCCCCCGACTTGAATATCATCGAAAATCAAGGGATGATTTGAAGCAGGCTGTCCATGTTTGGCAGCCATAAAATGTAACTGAACTAGAGATATTTTGTATGGACGAATGGTCAAAAATACAGACACTCATCAAAGGCTATAGGTGGCGTCTAGAGGCTGTTACATTTGCGAAAGAAGAAAAGAAGGCTGAACTAAGTGATGATGTAATACATCTGTTGGGGCGCCCAAATTTATGCACCTATCATTGCATATTTTCAGTTAATCCAATAAACTTTGTCACTGCTGAAACACTACTGTTTCCATAAGGCATGTCATATATTAAAAGGAAGTTGCTACTTTGAAAGCTCCGATAAAGATAAAAAAAACTACAAACAATTACAAACTTTTTCATATGACTGTATATGTATTGGTGACAGGGGCACATTTACTTAGCTCGAGTGAAGGATTAGAATGAAAAATACTTAAAATTCCGGAGGCTTTTTTTGGCTACTTCGACTACAACTTCGAATCAAACGATTCAAACTAAAAATAGTTCGACTATTCGACCATTCGATAGTCGAAGTACTGTCTCTTTAAAAAAAAAAGAAACTTTGACTACCTACCGAGCACCAATGTTAGCCTATGGGGACCTTCCCCATAGGCTAACATTCTAAGTAATTTCTGATCGATGGAAAATCGTTCGATCAATGGATTAATCTAACAATTAATCAAAGGATTTAATTGTTCGATCAAACGATTTTTCCTTCAATCGTTCGATCGAATTAAATGCGGTAAATCCTTCGACTTCGATGTTCGGAATCGAAGGATTTTACTTCGATGGTCGAATATCGAGGGTTAATTAACCCTCGATATTCGACCCATAGTAAATGTGCCCCTTAGTGTTAACCACTTGATGAATACTCTTCTTAAAATACCACAAGAATTCATTGAAAGTGGGTGAGTTTTTTTGTGTGTTGTTCTAGGACTCCTCTGTCACATTTTTAAGCACATCCTTTTTTCTTTTTATCTTCTGTTTCCTTTTGCATAAGAACTAACTGTTTCTGTTCATGTTCAGGTAATGAGTTTGGACACCCGGAATGGTTGGATTTCCCAAGGAAAGGAAATGGGGAAAGCTACCATTATGCCAGAAGGCAATTTCATTTAATTGATGATCAACAACTACGCTATAGATTCCTTTATGCTTTTGATAGAGATATGAATAAACTAGAAGAAAAGTTTGGATGGCTTGCTGCACCACAGGTAAGGTACAGGTGTTATTGGCATAAGTGCTCACTATAACTTTTTTTTTTTTGTGAATTTAAAAATCTGAAAGTTAATATTGTATAAGCATAATTGCACCCTTTCTGGCTTCTCTTTCCTCTTGCATACATGGATATACAAGTGCTGAGGGCTAAATTTATTTTCAATATCAACATGATTTATATTTATTTTGTTAATCACAAGGCTGAAAAGCCTAAAGTAGCACAAGGCTGAAAAGCCTAAAGTTTTTTTTTGAGTGTATGTATGTATGTATGTATATGTGTGTGTGTGTGTATATATATCTATATATATATATATATATATCTATATATATATCTATATATATCTATATATATATATATATCTATATATATCTATATATATCTATATATATAGTGAATAAAGTACCCCCTCTTGTAAAATATAAGGATATTATAAGTTACCGAGGAGTTTCATGACCATATAAAAACACGAGGCCGAAGGCCGAGTGTTTTTATACAGGTCATGGAACTCCGAGGTTACTTCTGATATCCTCATATTTTGCAACAGGGGGTACTTTATTATAATACACAAGTTTTACTGAGTCATGTGACAGAAATGACATCAGAACTCACCGTTTATAACTGATGACATCAGAACTCACCGTTTATAAGGATATAATTTACAAGGTATTCATATATATATATATATATATATATATATATATATATATATATATATATATATATATATATATATATATATATTACACAAAATCCATGAATACCTTGTAAATTATATCCTTATAAACGGTGAGTTCTGATGTCATTTCTGTCACATGACTCACTGAAACTTGTGTATCATAATAAATAAAGTACCCCCAGTTGCAAAATATGAGGATATTCGAAGTTACCTCAGCCTCATGTTTTTATATGGTCATGGAACTCCTCTGTAACTTATAATATCCTTATATTTTATAAGAGGGGGTACTTAATTCACTGTTTATTTGTCAGGTTGTAACAAAGAAAATGAGTTATGCTTACAATGGATTTATTTTCTCTTTAGGCCTATATCAGTGCAAAGCATGAAAGTGATAAGATCATTGCATTTGAAAGGGCAAATCTTATTTTCATCTTTAATTTCCATCCATACAAAAGCTATACTGGATACAGAGTTGCTGT
Source organism: Xenopus petersii (assembly GCA_038501925.1). Taxonomy (NCBI): domain Eukaryota; kingdom Metazoa; phylum Chordata; class Amphibia; order Anura; family Pipidae; genus Xenopus; species Xenopus petersii. Next base: position 12,621,566 of record CM076675.1, on the reverse strand, counting down.
GAACAAACCTGGGAAATATCCTTTTATAAATGTGGATTTTTGTTGTATGAAAATAATACATTTTTATTTTGTTTGTATGTATTTTTATATTATATTACAAGGCCAACATATTCCACACAGCTGTGAGGTAGGTGTGTATACATCAAACAGGCAATATCTAAAAATTGATTTATATAGTATGTAAATAGTGCCCTGCTTTTTGCATATAATGTATATTGATTTTGGTTATTTTGGTTTGCAGCCAAAATGTGATGGCCAAGTTCTCTTCTGACCTTTGTTAAACATTTTAAGCCTTCTCAATATTGTTACTCAGAGGAGGATAGTGTAAGGTCATTTTAGGAATAAAAATAAATGTGTCTTCTCAACTTGTGTTTTGGATATACATTTATTGATGTAGGAGATTACATGTGATATCAATATTGATATAATCAATCTGGAAAGTAAAGGAAGCAGCTGCAGTTTTTGCAAGTAAAAAAATATAACACAGCCAAGTAACTGAAAAGTGAATGAGAAATCGCGCGAGATTGCAACCATTGACTAGGGATTAGTGATGCATGGGCTGGCACGACACCCGCAGGTTTAGGTTTTCTTCAACAAATGATTTTCGGGTCACCGGCAAGCTTGGGTTGAGCTCTTCCTTCCACTTCCCCATCATTCTGTGCTGCCAGCTTCCGACAGTTGCAGCCTCTATTTATACCTATGCACCCGCCACGTCCCTTTTTGTAACTTTAGAGATCGGTGGATCTATGAATAGAGCTGCCAGGCTGGGAGGGATGGGGTCTGGTTCAGATTCTATTTGATTTGACAGGTACATCACTAGTAGGATGTATCAAGTCCTGAATTAGGTTAAATGTTTGCTTTTTTTTTTTAATGATTCTGAATGTGAACCCTAGCAGGTGAATTTAGATCATGTAATTACATAAATCAATGTGAGGTGTATGTGGGGCGGTGTACACTATCAACCCCATCCCCCCCCACACTATAATCCTTTGCATATGTAAATTTGAAATTATATTAAATTTGGGATTTGTCCAAATTTTTAATGGAAGTTTTAGGATTCAGCTGAAACTGGAAAAGGTGGATATGATGCATTCTTGTAATCTACACAGAAAGCAGTGTGCTACCTTTGGGAACATTCTAAGCAAGAAAAAGGGCCATTGCTTAGAAGATGTACTTAACAAAATTTTGCAGATGATTGAAACGTTTTGAATTAAAAAAAATAATTTTGTAGTAAATGCATCCTATGCAATGGTGTCAATTTAAATTATAAACATGGTATATTTTAGGATTACAAAAGAGATTAGACATGTGCATGGTATTGTTTTTTCATAACCAATAGAAAGAGATGTTATAAGTTTGAAAACTACAGTATAACTCCGAAGTGACCTTTTCTGGAGCCAGAAAACTGGCAGGGAGCATGGTGGAAAAAGGTGGGGGCGGAGCAGGACTGGTGATGTCGGGGGTGGGACTGATGGCAATCAGCGATTGGCTGGTCACAGTGCCATTTTTCATATTTTCATTCAATGTTTCTTTCAATGTTTTCCGGATTTACTAATTTGGAAATCCAGACAAGAAGGTCAGGACAGGTGGCAACCCTAGTGTTAGAACGTTTTGTTTTCCCAGATTTTACATCAATTGTTAGTGCTGTCTCTGCCAATCACTGCATTATGACTCCTGTAGTTATTTCCTTATATACTTTACATTTAAGGGTCTATAAAACATTTCGCTGATTTAAGTTTTCCCAGATTTTACATAATCATTCTCTGGTCCCCTGTAAAACCCCCCTAACATTGGGGTTCTACTGTATTGAAAGAGACCTTTTCCGTGACTTTGTGTACTCTGTGCATCTTTGAAGTCATTATATTATGATTGTAGTGTTGTTTTTTTGAAAATAAAAGTGGGACCTCTAGGAAATCCTCCTTTATGTACGGTTTGCTTCATACAGAAGGAACCATCTTAATTCTTTGCATTGGTTGATAAACTCACACTCTGTTGCTTGCATGATCACACTGGGATTTGTGGGAGCTTGTACCAAGAATAGTGTTTGCAGGCTTGGACTGGGCTTGTGGGGCACTGGGACCCAGATGGGCCTTCTGACTCAGGACTACGGAGTATCCCAAGTATCGAGTAAATGTGTAAAAGTAGAACATTTCTAACTGTAAGGTACAGTATATGCATAGATAGTCATATAAATTTGGTTATCCCATATAGCAAAATTGTAAACACACAGAATAATTGTCACAAACTGATATTTTTAACATGTAAAAATTTGTAATTGTGCATTTTAAGTGTTAATGTAGTCTCTGACATTTTCTTTGGCTCAAAATCTTCTAATGAGGAAAAAAAGGTTATCTAAGTGAGTCACCCGAGCATGATTGCTGGTGGCTTAGATGTTGCTTTGTAGTGGCTTGACTTGTTGGAAGCTTTGAAGTACAGTTATGTAACTGTCTTAACCCATTATAGACACTTTAATTTATTTCTTTTAAACACGTCAAGACAAAAAAAACCTTAATCTAGATCTATCAAGATGCTATATTCAATGAATGCATATCTTTAGATAGAAAAATCTCTTGTAAGATGTGATGTATGCATTTATTTTATTTTTTTTGCAATATCAGTCTTGTATTTACCAAAAGTACTCTTGCTAAATTGTATTGATACACATAAAAAGCTGTCAAACATAATCCAAATTCTAATACCAATTAGCAGATTCATTTGCTTTGTTAAATGTATACATTTGTTAATTCCCATTTGGTTCCCTTCAGACTGAAAGGCAAATTCAAGCCTAGTGTTAACCCACCTATTCCTTGCTGTTCTGGATAGACAATTAAAACTTATTCTGTCTTGTTCTTCCCATATACAGGTAGGTATCCTGCTGAATAATGCATGGTGTATTCCAGAGGCTGGCAATTTTTTGCAGCTTTTGTAAATATTTTTTTTTTTTTTTTTGCAAGTCTTTGTTTATTGATTTTCAAGAAAAACAAGGGAGGGATACAGAAAGAAAGAGGGGGGGGAGGGTAAACATATGAGAAAAATAAGTATTAACACATCAGGGTAAAGAATGAGTCGTATCAATACAAAGAACACGTCGATCCAGTGTAGAGCAACATTAAAATATCAGAAAAGTGAATTCCTTCAAGCACAGGCAAAATAAGAATAAAGGTACAATGAGAAAGGTAACATAAGTGGCATGTGAAGATCTGACCAATCAGATACCCTTCTGTCTAGCTAGCGACCATCAGTTTATGTTCTCTAGATATGAAATCCAAGGCTCCCAAACCTGTTTGTATTGGTCAACATTGTTATTTAGAAGACTCGTTATCTCCTCAAGTTTCCTAGTTTCATCTACTGAATTTAACCATTCTACAAATGAGGGAGAGATTGGTGATTTCCATTTTTTTGGTATCAGTGCCAGCGCCGCTTGAAATAGGAATCGGGAAAGTTTATTAGTTAACCAAATTTTGTCATGTGTATCTATACCGAACAAAATAGCAGGTATATCAAGGTGGTGCATAGCAGACCCTGTCATTGTGTTGACTGCTACACGTATGGATTCCCAAAAAGAGGCAATGGCGGGGCAGGAGAACCAAATGTGTTTGAACGAGCCCGGTTCCGAATTACATCTCCAGCATAACATGGACGAATTGGGGAAGAGAGCATGTAATTTCACCGGAACATAATACCATCTAGTCACAAGTTTATAGAGCATTTCTCTGACTCTAATTGCTCGAGAAGATTTGTGGAGATGTACCAAGATTCTCCTTCTCATGGACGATGATAATTCAATATCCAAATCCTTTTCCCAGGAGTCAAAATAATTAGGGCGATTCAGTGATTTCCCCTGAAGCAACATCTTATAAACTAGTGATAATGGTCTAGACGGGATTTTATTAGTCTCCAAGATATTCTCCCACATTGTGGGTTGATCCTCGATGGAATGTATTTTCAGAGAGTCTAAAAAGTGATGAAGTTGATTATAACACCAATAATCTCTAGGGTGTTTACCCCAGATTTTCTGTATAAGGGCTAAGGAGATAATCGTATTATTTCTATAGAAATCCACTAATTTGGTCGCTCTATTTATAAACGAACTCCACCTTTCAAATGCCTTAGGGTCTAGGCTAGGGGGAAAATCGGGGTTGAGTAAAAGGGGTTGTTGTTTGGGTAGGCGAGACATAAGGTGAAGGGAGTATCTAGCTTTTGTAAATATTTAATACAATGTCTAAACTGGTTTGCATGAACAAATCGGCCTCTAAATCATTGTAGAAATTAAAGCACCTTTCATGACAAACGGCATGTGACTGTAAATGTGATGACTTACTGCTGATGTTCCTTTTTTATCTATACACTTGGGGGCTGATTTAATAAACCACAAATTTTTTGTATCTTTTTTTTTTTTTGACGAAAAAAGTTATGGAATTAAAAAAAACTGCAACTTTTGGAATTTATTGTACAACAAAACTGCAACCATTCTAAATGCGAAAATGTTCTAGCTAAAATCTGTCAAACGTGTAGAGGTCAATGGCAAACATCCCTTTTACAATTGGAAGATCTTTCTTTGATTTGTGGTTTTAGAGGTTATTGGATGTTTTTGACTCTGGCTTTTTTGCAACAATACAAAAAAGTCGTAGTTATTGTGTGACAAGCTTCAGTTTTCCTGACTTTCTATTTGTACTCTTTCAATTCCTATTTTTATCATTTTCATTACATTTGTGGTTTTAGAGAAAGTAAGTTGCTAAAAAGACCTCCACATAACCTTTATATTTATTTTAATTAAAGGCCATGCAACTGAAATTGTTTGAATATTCTGGAAGAAAGCTAGTGCATTAGATGCTTGTTTTACAAGGTTGATTTTCCTTGTTTTTCTTGTCTAAAGCCTTGAAACATATCCTAGGGCATACTTTTTTTTTTTCCTCTTTGAAACAGAGAGCATTAAAAGAGTTCAGAATATGTGGAGGTTATAGAGCATTCATCGACAATATTGGCAAATGTTTGTGATATATGTTTAATTGAAGCTAAAATATATAATTTATGGAAAGCTTGGATTACAGGTCGGGCAATGTTTAATGTTTGTATATGTTTTTTAAAACAGGACAAAATTGCCTTTGCAAAACAAGGTCATCCTATTAGTCTGGGATAGACCCATGATACATCCTTGTGCATAACATTGCCGACTTTGTTAGCAAAGATGCAAATCACATTTTAAGTATGTCTGTTAATAAGAACATAAAGACTCTCCTAAATATTTATTCAATGTTTTTTGTTTTTTTTTTAAATTGAGTTAAAAAGCAAATTGATCTAAGTATCATTGCATTCTGTTAAAGTAATGTTTTCTCTTTCATTAAGCAAGGATTGTATACAATGCATTGTTCTTCTAGAGCATTTACTGTATATTGAGAGCTTCTATAATAGCCTTTTCAAGAAGGTAATAATAATATAAATTTGTTTTAATACATTTGTGCAAATCCTTGTTATTGAAGTTCTAGTCGCAGATGGAAGAGTGAATATACAAGTTGAAAACTTTTATTGCATGTACATTTACAGAAGTTGAAAGTTTTTTCTTAATGCATTTTGTGGCATAGAAAGTCCAAAGCACACAAGTTTTACGTAGTAACATATTGATTTAAACTGGGAAAGGGGGTTGGGGGGGGTGTTAAAAGGTAAAATATGCAGAAATATTTTTTAAAAATATGTGTTGAGTCAAACTTGAGGGGCCCATTTACTTAGCTCGAGGGAAGGAATAGAGGAAAAAAATGTAGAATTTCTAATGGTTTTTTGGGCTACTTCGACCAACGAATGGGCTACTTCGACTTCGATTTGAACGATTCAAACTAAAAATCGTTTGACTATTCGACCATTCGATAGTCGAAGTACTGTCTCTTTAAAAAATACTTCGACCCCCTAGTTCTCCACCTAAAACCTACCGAGGCCAATGTTAGCCTATGGGGAAGGTCCCCATAGGCTTCCTCACAATTTTCTGATCGAAGGATAATCCTTCTATCGATGGATTAAAATCCTTCTAATCGTTCGATTCGAAGGATTTAATCGTTTGATCGAACGATTATTCCTTCGATCATAGGAATAGGATATTCGAAGTCGAAGGATTTCAATTCGGCAGTCGAATATCGAGGGTTAATTAACCCTCGATATTCGACCATAAGTAAATTTGCCCCCCAGTGTATGTAACCCATAGTCTCGATAGTACAGGGATGGGATACCTTATTCAGATAGCTCCAAATTACAGGAAGACAATTTCACATAGTCCATTTTAAGCAAATAATGTGTTTTATTATTACAGAGAAAAAGGAAACTGTACCTTGTGCTTGATGGTAACTAAGCTGCATGAAAGCATCTTGGTGGCAGAACAATTCTGTTTTGGGTTTATTCAAAATCCCAAGCATTCTGGATAATAAACCCCACACCTTACATATGTTTTTAACTGACTGCATATCTAGGCAATAAACATTAACATAGCTGCATAATATAGATATACAGAACTAAATTAAAATTTGTTAAAAGTTGTTTTTGTAGATATTTGGCTGTGGATGCTTCTTTGGTTATAGGACTATCTCCTAACCTTGAAATCCATATTTTATTAATATCCTGAAAGCTTTTCACAGGCACTTGACATCAGTGTTTTTTTCCCCTCATCTCTAAGATGTACAATTACTTCAATTATTTACAAATGCCAACGAAAGAGACCTCTTCATTAGCAATCCCTTTAAAATTAGTACCATGAAAATCTCATGCTATTAATAATAGATGATTGAAATGCAAATTATAAATCCTCCATCCTTAGCAATAATTTATGCCATTATCTATAACATTCTACCCGCCACCCTATGTACAAGTTAATGATATGCAGACATATTTATACCTGATCTGCTTTTCATTTTTTCATTGGAAATTGTTTGTTAAACAGTAATTGGTACAAGTGTCATTTATATAGTGTGCTATAGTGCCACATCTGGTACTGTATAACAAGTTAGAATTTAAATGGCTGTTTGAGGCTTTGCCAGCATTCAGTAAGGTGGTTCAGGGAGTCCTAGCCAAGTCAGGTCTGTAGACATAACTTTTAATCTCATTAGTTAGAATCTTGTTTTAGAAAGCCGTTTACAACAAAGCTTTGCTCTGTACGCAACACTATTTGGTGTTGATTCATTTTAGACTACAGTATGTTCTTGTGGCACCTGTAAGTGTGGTTTCCCTGTAAGGCAAAAAAGGTTGGACATAAAATTGAGCACATGCATTGACTCTATCATGGTCAAACAAACTAGAGTTTTTGCATATGTATTTGTAAATAACTCTATTAATCTTGAAGGAGAAAAAAAGGTATAACCACTGGGGGTGCCAAAACACTAGGTACTCTGTAGTGATTGTACTAACTTACCTGAGGCCCAGCTGGTGGTTCCTTTTGCCCTATAAAAACATGCATTGGTCCAAATACTACTGTAGCAGCACCAAAATACCATCTTCCCCTGAGATGTTTTATAAAGTCTGGTCCAGGTGCAGACTAGATTAAAAAGCTAAATTTTGAAGCAAAAATCCAGCTTTTTCACTCTACTGTGCATTTGCACCGAGGGCCATAGCGATGAAGCAGGAGGTGGTTGTGACATGGTGTTACTACAGAAGTCTTCGTTAAGTAATTATTAGTCACTGGAGAGTGCCTAACATCTGAAACTTACCCCCCCCCCCCCTAGAGATTAAACATACATTTACTTCCGCTTTAATACTTAATAGAACCACCCTGTTATGAGTTATTTTGCTCTGTTCACGGACCCATTTTCATTATGGCCAACAGTGCGCATTTGTTGTAACATTGGGTTACATTATGACTTCTTTGTTTGGGGTTTTTGAAATTAGGTTCAAAGGTGGACTTTTGTAGAACATTGGCGTGATGCCCTTCCTTCTGTCTCTTGCATTCCATATACCTGTATCCATGAAAGTTTATTGAGTTACAAGAAGGTTCTTTAGATCTAGATATATGCAAACTGAGTTTAGAGTTGTTCACAAAAATGGCTGGAGATGTATATGTAATCTGTGGCAAGGAATATCATTTTGTAACCAGAAAGATTTTTAGAACAAAGCAGGAAGATCGTAATAGTTAGATTATATTGACAATTATAAAAACACAGAACAACAGATGGGCTCTAGTTCCAAATTGGTAAAAAATGAATGTGCTTCACGGCTGCAAGCTGCTATTTCCAGCAATTAAATATATATATGCAGACCTTTTGACTTGAAACTCTGTGCTTTTAGTTTCTTTAGTTGTTTTGGGTTCTTTTCCTTTTAATATACTGTATTTACATGTTGTGTGTGGGTTTTTTTTTTTTTGGCATACTTTAGTTTCCCGTCACAACTAAATTGAAAAGGTATTTGTAGAGGAACAACTCTTCAACTTTTTATTGACCATTGTGTGTATTGGAATTGTGTGTTACATGTTCCTTAACCCTTAGATTTTAAGTATATGATCGCTCTGGATACAGATTCTTCTGAATATGGTGGGCATCAAAGAATAAACCATAAAACTGAATTTTTCACAGAAGACGCACCTTACAACAGTTGTTCACATTCAATTTTGGTGAGTATAGTGGGAACATTTTTAACTAGTATCTAGTGAATTTTCACTTTTTATATATTCAATCTAATGAAAGTCTGTATATGGTTGTCTGTTTTCCTGCAGTGGTTATCGGATGGCTTCTACTACATTGTTTCGACCAAAAATGCACTACTTCTAAAGGAATTACATGTGCAAACCTTTAAAACTATTGACATTTTTATGCATGTATTTTAATTGATTGCCTCTCCCCCCCAAGTTCTAAAACTGCTGAACTTGTCATTCATTCACTCACTATAAACATTTCCAAAACTATAATGATAATTTTGATGAATGATTCCTTTAGGATAACCTACTCATAGGATAATAAGTAAGACTCTACTGGTTGATTTATTTGGCATTTCTGCCTTAAATAATGTTTATCTATTAATTTGCGGAAACCATAAACCCTGCATTCCGATTATTTGGACAGGTTATCTAAAAAATGTTTTCCTTCTATATACATTTATTTTTCAGGTCTACATTCCATGCAGGGTTGCAATTGTTCTTTGCAATATTGACAACTCCTAAGAATTGAAGCTGCTCCTATATCGCATAGCGAAAAGAAGTAATACATTATTTTAGAAGCCATGTGTTGTCTGAAGATGTCTTGAAGGTTTTTCAAAGTCCTCCAATCTATTTTGAAAAAAAAAAAAAACCTTGAATTTGCCATCATCCCACTTCGAAATGCAATTACAAAGAAACAAATGGTCTAGAAAAATGAAAGCATATGTTTGCGTTGTAAGCCTTTTTGCTAAAATTGAAAAGTATTTTCAATTATGTGTTTGTTCTTCTCTCAATGAAGACAAAAGTGCCGTGTAACTGTGAGAGTACATAGATAATTCATGTAAGGGCTTGTTGCTCTGGAGTGTTAGTGTGTGTTGTTTTTACTGTTAACAATTCACACCTAATAGGAAAGCTTTATTTTTTAATGTAGTTTGAATCTTCCATGTCTTAAAACCCATTTAAAATATCTATACTTACACTAGAGGCCCTCTGGCTTAAAAAAATGAATTGCATATAATGTATACAAGCTGTTCAGGCATAGTTTTTGCTTCAAAATACTATACTTTTTTTATGTGCTTTCTGCAAAAATCATAAATCCCATTTTCTGTTATAGGAAATGATTTTGGGCATTTTTCAGCTATGTGTGCCATTGTCATTCATTTGGGTAGCCCAAGTGAGTTCCTACAAAACATACTGTAATCTGTACCATGGAGTCATGAAGCTCTGTTAGTAGGGAAACAAGTTACAATGTCACTTTCCACAGTGCAGTATGGGTCCCTATTGACATGACCTTTTATTGTGTAGCCATACATATTTCAAATATTTCATCTTAAATGTCGGATTGTAAATGTGTAAAAGTGCTTGAAAGTTTCCATTTGATAAATTTGCTTCTAAAAATTGGAATCAATAAATAGTGAGCTCTAATTTCACACTTTGCTAAATCTGCCCCATGCATTTCTAATTAGCTGATAATTAATACAATGCATACTGGAACCAAAGAAACCAGTGCAAAATATGTTTAAAAAAATAATTCCTAACGGGTTCTGCACCATTTGGGGTTTGTCCTCCATTTCAAAGGGAAAATCGTAAAACTGTAGTCTCATGTATTTTGCAATCCTGGTCAGATAACTCCTACATAAAGGGCAGATTTATTAAAATGTGATATTAGAGTTTACCATGGAAAAATTCACCTGCTTCCTATTTATTCCTATGGGATTTTTAGAAGTTTTTTTTATCAAAGGGAGAAAGTTAGTTTCCCATTTGAAAAATATGCTGCTAAAAATCCCATAGGAATCAACAGAAAGTGGGTGTGTTTTTCTGTTATAAACTATAATCTCACATACAATATAGATAAAGCTACCCCATAGGGGTATATTTCTTAAAATATATTTTAAAATATTTGTCAAGTTAAAAAATAAATACGCTGACTTTTTTTTCCCCACAATTGTTTTCATATTTATTAAAAAAAAATTAAAAACGGGATAGAAAAAAAAAGTTGAATAACTACTTGATTCCAATTTACTTCTAAGATAACTCATCCGGTTTCAGGTGAAATTTTTAAGTTTTTAATTTGATTTGATGATTCATATTCATTAGCCTTTTCTGCATCTGCTGCATTTCTTGTTTGAATGGATACAAATTTAGATTAATTTGCAGAGTTACTGTAACATGTTTAAAACAGGACACCTAGGGGCAGATTTATCATAGAATCCTCCGACATTCGAAGCCGGAGGATTTTATTCATCGTACGATCGTATTTCGAAACCAAAAAACTTAGAAAATTGCTCTGGAAGGTCCCCCATAGGCTAACATAGCACTTCGGCAGGTTTAAGTTGGCGAAGTATCGAAGTCATAGTTTTTTTTAAAGAGACAGTACTTCGATTATCGAATGACTGAATAGTTGAACGATTTTTACTTCGAGTCGAAGGTCGTAGTAGCCTTTTCGATCGGCGAAGTACCCAAAAAATTACTTCGAATTTTGAACTTTTTTAACTTCGAAAATTCACTTGAGCTTTGTAAATCTGCCCCTTACTGTATAAAATGTGCAAGGCTGATTGATTCGTTAAGTGTTCGCTTCAACATTTTCCATGTGTAAATCATACCTGTTTGACAAGTAAATAAAAAGCTCAGCCCTACATTTTCCTCATTCTTTAACCAGACTGTTGAACAAAGCAATCAGCAGTGCTCTAGACTATTTCCTCTTACTATTGTAATTCATTGCAATCTTTGCTGGGCTAAACTAAAGTTTCTGTGCATGGCTTATTGTGCATGTACTGCAAAAGTCTATTTTAGGTTTTGACACTCTTTAATGTTGCTAAATTATTTATTTATTATTTTTAATAATTCAAAGACTTCATCTCCGCATTCTCTTATCTCTTCATCCTTTTGAATTACATATTGATTTGGCATTTGGGCTAATACCGACAACAATACATGTGCTCCATTCAATAAAGTATCTCAACTATATGCTGCTGATTTATCAAAATGTGAGATTATAGCTCACCACAGAAAAACTCACCTATGTTCTATTTAATCCTATGGGATTTTCAGAAAATGTAGTTCACCATTTGATACTTTTGCTTTTAAAAACCCCATAGGAATTATAGGATATATAGATAGATAGATAGATAGATAGATAGATAGATAGATAGATAGATAGATAGATAGATAGATATATATATATATATATATATATATATATATATATATATATATATATATATATATATATATATATATATATATATATATATATATATATATATATAATTTTTATTTTATTTTTTTCATTGAAAAACATACTTTTCTTGAATTAAAGACACTCTGTACTAAAATTATTTAGAATTTTATATTTGAAAGTTGGTTTTGGCTTGAAAGCAGATACCATAATGGCTTTGCAATGCTTTACTAATGCAACTTCATGTAGCACAGAGGAGAGGTAGGAAGAAGCAAGCCAATTGGTACATTAGTGATATCTTGGCATACATACCTATAGAGAAGGATGAATACTTTAATTGGAATGTCTCAATGGGCATTTCTCCAGACTTTCAGAAGCTTTTACTTTACCACCTGGAGGACACATAGATGTCCTTTGCCATTGGAAATTCACCCATTGTTACATTACCTTTAGGGTCTTGCTTTGAAATACCAGTTTTTCTTTTTTATTATGGTTAGTTAATATCTATTATCGATGTATATCAAGTAGTATTGTTTAACAATCACCACAATTACACAAAATGCAACACATATATTTTCCCTTCCTGTTGAGAACATTTACAACAATCATAAAATCCAAACATTTTCCTTATAGATCTCTAACTGAATAACCATGAAATATGTTTTCGTTTAGGAGTCGCTGTCAAACATATATATATATATATATATATATATATATATATATATATATATATATATATATATATATATATATATATATATATATATATATATATATATATATATATATATATAAAATATATTTTTTAGATTCGAAGGCTGCAACTTTAGACACCAGATCCTTCTTCGTAGCTGGGTTTTTTTCTTTGTTGTAAAATGCTGTTCTGTCACGTTAAAATTAATGGGATAAATGTTACTTGTATAATTTTGGCTTTTCTATTGCAGAAAATGTATTATGCAAATTACAAATATGTTTATTTCCAAATTTAAAAAATATATATTAAAAAGATAAAAAAAAAACTTTGCTTTGTTTTTAAACTTTAATAATGAATGTTCTCTACCTCACTATCCTGTTTCTGTATTCAGTTAAACAAACATTTCCAAGTTACAAACAATAGTTCTTAAATATATTGAAGCATATTTTTAGATCATGTATCCCAAGTGTGTATAACATTTTGAGTCTGTCTTGTCATCTTGTGTATTACAGTAACCATTTTGGAAAGTAAGAACACTGGTGCTGAGAAAAATCGTGCACAGTTGCTCTACTCAAGTGAGCATGAGTATTTTTAATCCCAATTTAAAATTATACCGTATAAATTATATATCTAAAATATGAATTTGGCGTCTCCCTCTTAATGAATATTAACCAGAGACTTATAGATTTACTTGTGTTCCCTCATATATTTTACAAATTATAGCTGTACAGGTGGAGCAAACTTAGTTTCAGCCTCATGCAGCACTGCATGCCATATAATGCATTCCAATAGATCATGTGATAATGATCCAGTGGAATGAAAGGACACAGTGAGCCTCTATGTCAAGGTCCATCTGGAGTTTTTTAGCCTATTAGCTATTTTTGTGAAAAATCAAAATATACTACTACTTATTTTGTTCAATCCCTCCTGATATGCCAGGTCAACCTTCATTCCAAGCTCCCTCAAAGTGTGAAGTTTGAGCTCACCACAGTAAAATTCTGCCACATTATTCATTCCTATCGGATCTAAGAGGTGTATTTAGGAAACCGTGCACTCTTAACAGTCACCTATTGATAAATATGCTCACACTAATAAACCTACCTTTGTTTTGCTGATCTACAGCATTTGATTCTGAATTTTTTTAACTGCCTTCAGTCTTATTTGGCCATGGCTTAACCTGCTCCCTTTGGTAGCAGCAAAAACTGAACTCATTCTAAATGGGAATCTAACTCTAAAAATTCCCTTGTACACTGAAGTTGTTATACCATGAAATAGTTATTTTTCCTTGCCCCCATTATGGGTATTATTGCACTCCTCCCAATCGGGATATGCCTCCTGTGATTAGTATGGCATGTTTTATCATAAACAATGAAGTTGCGAGATTTTTTTTCCCCCTCCTACGTGTGTCTTCCAAAATAGTGCTAGGCCAGTCTTGCAAAATTAATTTGTTGAAATATAACTTGTAGGGATGCACCGAATCCACTATTTTGGATTCGGCCGAACCCCCGAATCCTTTGCGAAAGATTCGGCCAAATACCGAACCGAATCAGAACCCTAATTTGCATATGCAAATTAGGGGTGGGAAGGGGGAAAATTTTTTACTTCCTTGTTTTCTGACAAAAAGTCACGCAATTTCTTTCCCCGCCCCTAATTTGCATATGCAAATTAGGGTTCGGATTCGGTTCGGCCTGGCAGAAGGATTCGGCCGAATACGAATCCTGCTGAAAAAGGCCGAATCCCGAACCGAATCCTGGATTCGGTACATCCCTAATAACTTGCATAATATTCTCCCAACACTTGGAGGATTATTTATAGAAGGTTGAAATGCAGTTATTTTGGAAACCACAACTTAACTCTAAAACCACAAATGTCATTGAATTTATGAAAAGATCTGAATATGAAAAGTGCATATGAAAAAAAATGCTGCTGAACAATGTAATTAAAAATATGATTACCTTGAAAACCTCTAAAAATTTGGGTTTCCTGAACAATTCCTAGAAGAAAAGAAAAATGAAAACCTCTGACTTGAATAAAAGCAGTCCAGTAAGATTGGTGCAGCTTCCATTGACTTCTCAACACCTCAGCTTTTACTTGACAATGTTTGGTATAAAAGGTTTGTGTTTTTTTTTAACTAAATAACATTTTAGAGCTTTTAAGAAATAAAGAAAAACTATTTTTTTCGAGATTCATGGGGAAAAAGTGCAATTTGTTTGGTAATAAATGGCCCCATAGTTTTCAGTACTAGGTAGGGTTAGCGTTTCTTATCTGGGATTGTCAATATAGCCAACTTTACACTACTTTCACCAATGAAGGGGAGTAGTGTATAATAAAACTTTTAAAATAGTCCTAAAGTAATACATAGGTGTTTAAAGATAAATATTTTAAAATGTATGAAAAAGATAAAGATCTGATCCACAAGTTTAGGTTTTAGAAATCAAAATGAGAAGATGATTCAACTGCAAATCGTCCTTCAAATGGTGACCAGAATTCACTTTACAAACGGTACAGTCTGAGACTATTCCAAATGGAATGCAGTTTACTAGGAAAAGTGGTGCTTTAACGTTATTCATTTTTTTTACCATTAGCTTTCCTACATACTGTACTTTGGAATCATAAGCTACTATGTATTATCAGTTACCTGCAGAAGCTTGAACTATTAATCTGACACACAGATTAGTAGTTTGCTGCAGCATTCCTTCACTGCTCTTTTCTTAAGATATTTTATTTTTCCTTTGCCCGTGGAGTTGTTACGCATTTTTTTTTTTTGAGGAAAAGCTTAGGCGTATAATCCCTAGTTCCCAATAACTATCTTGTTTTTGAAGCTAATTAGACAATTTTCTGATCACATTGTTTTCAGACAAACATTTCTCAAGTATGAGAAAATGCAGGGCAGGACAATTTAAAGTACCTTCATTGATATTATAAAATTTTCAGAATGCTTATAAGATGCAAATTTCATGTTCTTCAACAACGAGGATTTAAAATGTTTATGATTTTATTGATCAGGACTAAGGCACCATCCATCTAAATCCCAGAAAAAAATCATTACTTTTCCTAAAGGTCAGTAAGCACTTATAAAGCTTACATGCTTGATGTCTATAATCTTGGAAATATTGGTGTCTAAAAAACAACTAAATAAATCGTCCAAGGTCATAGTCTTCCCAAAAGTCAGTTGATGAATTTATTGTTTAGTTTGTTCTTCTTTTGTGACACAGACAAACTGCTGTAAGGTCTGGTGTAGTGTAGTTGTCTACAATATTTAATAAAAATTTCCTTTTTTAAGTTTTTTTTTTTTTTGCCACATCTCTTAAAATTTTTTTTTTCCTCTAAAATTGCAATAGATATATTCAAGGGTCGAAGTGAAAATCAGTGCACTTTTCCTGCACTGGTAACTAGTCACTGTGCCAGCATTTGAGAGAGAGAGAGCCTGAATGAGACCGAGTAGTAGTGCGCTGTTGGGGAAGAGTTTTGTTGTGCGGCTCTTTTCCCCTCTTATGAGTTTAGCTGCTAGCGCTCGGCTCACAGCTCACCTGTTTCCATTCATTCCTCTACTTTTCTGTGTATAGAGCTGTGCGCTCTGCCGCCGATAGCTTGTCGCTGTCCATTCAGCACCACTTCTATTCATTCTGCAGTTTCTCTCCCCTGGACCCAATGAGCCTCCAAGGAACGTGCCTCTTAAGCAGCCATCTTACTGCAGTGCCTCTAGGCTGTGCATTATCAGCATATTTCTCAGACACACTGCAAAGAGTAAGATTTATTTTGCTAAGGGATATGGCTAAACCTGAGACCCAGCAGAAGAGGAAATGAGAACTTGCTGGCTGCTCATCTAGCCCGGTGGTTAGGGCGAGCAGCCAGTAATCCCAGGAGTCCCAGGATCAAACCCCAGCAGAGCCTGACATCCCTCACCTCAAAAGGCGACTTCCAGGCACCTAAAAAAACAAAACTTTTAATCAGAGCATAATGCTGTCTGGGGCTCACTGCAGGAAAGACAGTTGCAAGCAGATTTAGCAAGTAATGGTTGGATGGGCAGAGCCACCCTCATGGGTGCATGGGGTGCAGGCGGAATCAGGGGCAGAGCCACCCTCGTGTGTGCCTGGGGTTCGGTCAGCCGTGCAGGCAGAGCCACCCTCGTGGGTACCCGGGGTTCTGGCAGCAGTGTTGGCAGAGACACCCTTGTGGGAGCCTGAGCTCTGGAGGTCAAGGCTTGGGTGGTCTCAGTCACTGGGTTAACATGCAGAACTTGGCAGAAGCCCCTCTTATGGGGGCACAGGACAAGTTAGAAGCCCATCTCCTGGGGGAGCTGGACACAGTAAAAGCCCTTCTCCTGGGGGCGTTTGACATAGTAGAACAGCAAATGAGAACTTGCCATGAGGTCCCAGGACCAAATCCCAGCAGTTCCTTGTTACCTGCAAATGTCTAATAGCCCAAGAGGTCAGCAAGGAACCCAAGGGTAGCGTCTAAGCACCTGAAGGCCTTTCTCACATTGGCGAATGTTAATGCTCATGAGAAAACTGAACAGCAATTGTAGTCAAAAACGAGACGCCGGCGCCGTTTTGCGATTTTTTTGGCGCAAATTTGCCCATCACTATTTGCCATGTAAAAGCTGGTAAATTTCTTTAGAAGTCATTAGGAATTGTTTGAATACAGCAATTAGACCGCTCCCAGCTTACCCCTCCTGCGCTGCTCCATGTATTCCTTGCTAGGTGCTCTGTCTGCAGCGTCCCCAACGCTTGTCACACACCAAACCAAAAGAATGACGGCACTCCATTCAAGGATAAGGCAGGTTTATTACAGACCCCACAGGGATCTCAAGCTCTAGCGTTTCGGGACTCAATCCCTTAATCATAGGCATATTCGGAATTGTTTCTAGCAACAATTCTGTATTGTAAAGAAAAGGTTGGGTTTTCTTGTTGTTTTTTTTTTTTTTTTTCAATATACATTTTTTAACTCTTCACTTTATGGAAGAACACTGAGAGAAGTATATTTTTTTGGAATTCAATTTTTCCTAACAAAAAAAGTATATAGCTTATTTAAGAATATTTAAAAATGTATGTATTATTTCTGTACGGTAAGGGGAGAAGAAAGAAAGCAATTCAGTTTAACTGAAGCTGCACAAAATGAGATGAAAGATGTTTCAAATCCCCTTGAGTTAATGTTCGAGCACTGTAATTTCCCTTAATATATTCCCAACAGCATATCTCTTGATGGACTGGAGCGACTACTAGATGCTTTTTGATTCTGTTTTTAATTACATTCGCAAAGCTGCTTTTGTATGTTGAATGTTTAGCTCTTTTACATAGCATTCAGTTCTAGAACATTTACATATAAAATGCAACACATTGTCAGATTTGATATGGTGAGGAGCATTTCAAAGGTGATCAAATTTTGGTACATGATTTAGTTATTTTCCCCCGCAATATCTCATTTTGCTGACTTTAAAATCTGCAATTAAATGGAAACAAAATATGAGGGTTTAGGTGTACTTAAGTTATCTGTAAAAACAAAGTAACTTGCATTTACTGTAATTACAGAATCATAATTCATTATCATATTTCTACTCTACCTGTATTTATTAACATTTTTTAAAAAAGGTAATGATTTAGGCATTCAGTGAAAGTCATTTCTAGCTTCTTGTATTAACAACACTAGAGACACTTTCTTATCCATTATGTGCAGTATAGCCAGTGTAGCACAAAATATCAGACGAGACCTGCAATATCAAAATCGTTTGCCAATGGCAGCTGCATACCTCTGCAGCAGTGAATACCAATATGCGTGGCTAACGACCTCAGATATGGACACTGATTGATTTAAGAAACCTTTGAAGAACCGCTGGAAGAAAACTTTCTCAGAGAGGGAAGCGCTACATCTAATCATTGTGATGTCACTTGCTGCTATGGTTTAAAAGTGGAGCAATCCACCATAAAGAGTTGTACTGTTGCATTAGGGAAGATAAATTGCCATGCTGAAGTGTTATATAAACATTTTTATAACAAGGTCCGAATTTATCTCAATATTGGCTGCTACAAACCAGGCCCGGATTTGCGGCAAGGCCGCATAGGCCCGCGCCTAGCATTATGGAGACGTGTGTGTCCCCATTCAATTACAGCAGCTGTGCTGGCGTTTTTTCGCCGGCGTGCTGGGAAGGGGAGGTGGGTGCTAGGACCGTGCGGCCGCCTGGTCGGACCGCGCAGCCTAGGGGTGGCCGTAAATGAAATCCGCCGCTGCTACAAACTCCGATCTAAGCCGCTCGGGTTTTTTTAGGCTTATTTATTATTACATTTTGCTGAAAATTTGTGTAAGAGCAGGCAACTGTGTGTGTGTACAGTTACATTGACTTCTGTAGGTTTAGTTGATCTCTCTCTAGCTCTCTCCCTCCCTCCAGATGGAACACCAGTGAGCTTGTACTGGTCAGCTTGAATCGAAACCATTTCACTTCAATGAAAATTCACGAACTGAGACAAATTCGCCAAATGCATTTGTCTATGGGCTTCTTTATCGAAGCAAAACCTGGGAAAAGATTTCACTCATCACCACTAATCAAATGACCAACGGTGTTGGCCCATAAAACTAGTACTTCAGTAGTTATCTCTTCTATAATTGATTGCAATATTTATTTTGTTGCAATCCATTTTACTTGTGTAAAGGAACAAATTGAACTATAATCTGTCTACAACTAGCCCTTTTATGTACTAAGAGTGGTTAATTTCAGGTCATTCCACCTCTTATTGAAGACTCATGGTGGGCGCATGTAAGAAAGAGCTTAAATGTAACGTCTGTGAGTAAATCCCTGGACTCATGGATCTTATATATTTCATACAAAGAGATTTTTTAATTGTGAAACTGTAACCTTGTCTTTTGTATATAGAAGGTCTGCCTAATCATGTGGTACAATCAGTGTCGGACTGGGACACCAGGGGCCCACCCAAAAACCTTAGAATAGGGGCCCACTCTCAGTACTATTATTCTTCTTCTCCTCACTCAACCTCTATTCTACCAGTCTCTTTTCTTTACATACTGTAATCTATTATTCCATCTATTTAGCCTCTTTGTTCTCACAGAAATAGGGAATGACCATGAAATAGGCCAAATGTTTAGCAGCACAAGGGCCCCCTGACACCTGGGCCCACCACGAGTTTTCATGTTGTCCCAGTGGGCCAGTCCAACACAGGATACAATAAAGTACTGATTAAACATTACAGCCAGGAAAAATATTTGGACTGTGCTGATTGCATGAAATTGTATCGAGCTATCAAGATTTACTGACGCAAGAAGATGTTATATATTTTATGAAATCATGTATTTGTATGAATATTGCCATAACACATGATATATTAAGGGGCAGATTTATCCAGGGTCGAATTTCGAATTTGAAAAACTTTGAAATTCAAAACGACCAACTGAATTTAAATGAAGTTTTTGTCGGCCGAATAGGTCCGTTTTTGATCGATTAGGTCAGTTTTCAAATTAATAGCACATTTTTTTTTTCCACCAATTGACTCCAAATAGGTTCTAGGAGGTCCCCCATAGGCTGAAACAGCAATTGGGCAGGTTTTAGATGGCGAATGAACGAATTTTTAAACAGACCGTACATTGAAATTCGAATTTCTGATTTCTTTCAAATTCACATTGAATTTGGAATTATTCCCTAGTCTAAGTACACAAAAATTAGCTCGAAATTCAAATTTTTAAAATTTGAATTTTCACTTAGACCTTTGATAAATCTGCCCCAAAATAATGACATCAAGAACACATTGATGAAGAAGTAGCAGAGACAGTTGAAATGAAAATTAAAAGTAAAGGGTTGTTCATCATTGAGGTAACTGTTAGGGGGTTATTTATCAAAGGTCGGATTTCAAAGTTATGTGAATTTTTTTTAACCTTATTAAATTTTAATGTATTCACATCTCGAAATCGAGGTTATTCAAGAAAAAACTTGAATTGAATTGTTTTCCTATGTAGATATAACTTGAATTTTAGGAACGCTATTAACATCTTATAATGGTTCAATCGACCAGGTTTTAGGGTCAAGTGTGATAAATCTCACATCAAATTCGAGTTGCTGGTTTTAAATTCGAAATTGTGAGTTTTGACCAAATTTTTTTTTTAGAAAATTTGAATTTACCATTCAAACCTTAGTAAATCTGCCCCTTAGTATGACACAGAGAGTGATATTCTGAGCCAATTTGCAATTGCTTTTTATTATTTGTGGTTTTTTGAGTTATTATTCAGCAGCTCTCCAGTTTGCAATTTCATCCGTCTGGTTGCTAGGGTCCAAATTCCCCCTAGCAACCATGCACTTATTTGAATAAGGGACTGGAATAGGATTAGGAGAGGTCTGAATAGAAAGATGAGTGATAAAAGTAGCAATAACAATAAATGTGTAGCCATACAGACCATTTGTTTTTTTAGATGGGGTCACTGCCCCCCATTTGATAGCTTGAAAATGTCAGATGTCCCATTTACAATTGGAAGATATCATGATCTGCACTGGGTTTGTACAATAATCCAATTAATACATGGTTTTTAGGCAATAATCCAAAAAAATCTGAGTTTTCAGGCATCAAATCTGAAAAATTTGTTTTTTTCATGATCTTATTGAGTCTTTTCAGATTTTAAATTAAAAAGTAAATTTATAGAAAATTTATAGAAAAATATGGTAACAATGTACACAGGAGTTTGGTCCAAGTGGTTTTAATAAAAACTGTTTTTAAGTATTGTTATGCACACCGCAATACATGAAGTGTTATATGTACACTAAGGAGATGATTTATCACGGTTAGATTATATCTATATATGATAATTAGATTTTTTTGCCACTGTTCAATATTTTTGCACCAAAACTCACAGATTCGAATTATATTTTTACAAAAAAATTGTGAGTTTATTGGTATTAGAAAAAACCCCACAAACCTCACAAATTCAATCTATGATAATTAACCCCATACCTGCCCTATATGGTGCCAATTTTCTAAAAACATTCAAATAGCTAATTCATGCTTCTTTTTCCCTGCAGAATTAGCAGTGCAGAGTAATACAAAACATGTCTTGGCTTCTGTGATGCATAAATAAACTTTCAGCTCTTGCCTTTACAAATCTTGTTTTGTCCTAAACTTTCCAGAGACAATGCTAAACTTTATAACGTTTATAATAGCTGACTTTATTCTTAGTCTTTCAGGGAGCAGAGACAATACAAAAAGAATCTTTTCAGGCATGTCAAGTTGCTCCTCAGTGAAATATACAATCTATATTTCTATGCCCCGGGCAATGGGAGATACAGTGACTTTGAGCAGACAGAAATCAAACCTGAATTTACTCTTTCAAACTTGGTGTCATCACTGACTGCACAAATAGTACTGGTTTCAGAGAGTTTTGTGTCATTTCCAATTTCCCTGCATGTTTAGTTTTATTGCTGTTTGCCTGCATGTTTGGATTTCTGCTTTTTTTTTTTTCTTGGAGAAAAATAGATTTGTAAGTGAACTTACAAAGAATCCATCCAATTCAATTCAGACATTACATCTTTTTGGTTTTAATCACACTTCTGGATTCATGATACCCCAACACACACACTTTAAATAAAAAAGTGCTGGCCATATAAGAAATGCAATAAGGGGATGATTTATCAAGGTTAAAATTTGAATTTTTGCCACAACTGAATGTTTTTTATGCACAAAAACTCACAAATTAGAATTCTATTAAAAAAAAAACTTGAATGTCTGGTATTTATTAAGTCGAAAAAACTGAAAGGGGGGTTATTTATTAAAACACATTTTTTTTCTCTAAAAAATTCTTTCAAAAAAGTTTTTTTCAAGGGTCAAATTTCGAATTGAAAAAACGTAAAAATTTGAATGCAAAAAGTTGAAGTTTAAGGTTTTTTTTGGTCGAATAGGTCCGTTTTCAAACTAATAGGTCCGTATTTGACCAAATTCAAATCGTACGAAATGAAGGAATGGTGCATTCGATCAAATTTGATTCAAAGTTTTTCCCAAAAGTCCAAAGTCCACCAATTGACTCCAAATAAAACAGCAATGCAGCAGGTTTTAGATGTTGAATAGTCAACGTTGAATTTTTAAAGAGACAGTACATAATAAATTTCAATATTCAAATTTTCGAATTTCTTTCAAATTCAAATCGAATTTGGACTATTCCCTAGTCGAAGTACACAAAAATAGCTCGAAATTCAATTTTTTTTCATTCGAAAATTCACCTCGACCTTTGATAAACCTGCCCCTTAGTATTCTCAGAGGCTGTTAAGGTGGTTATTTACTAAAGTCCATTTTTCTCTGAGATTTTTATGACATATTTCAGATGG
The DNA here is from genome assembly GCA_038501925.1 of Xenopus petersii. Classification (NCBI taxonomy): domain Eukaryota; kingdom Metazoa; phylum Chordata; class Amphibia; order Anura; family Pipidae; genus Xenopus; species Xenopus petersii. The sequence continues at coordinate 12,598,780 of CM076675.1, read as the reverse complement.
AGTATTTTTTAGATTTGGAATAAAGGGGTTATTTACTAAAATATTTCTCATCATGTTATTAAAAACCACTTCTACCAAACTCTCATCCACATTTTTTCCTTATTTATCAATAAATTAATTCGATAAAATCTGGTGCAGGAAAAGGCTTGATGAAAAATCAGAATCATTTTTTTTGGACCTGATGCCTGAAATCTACAAAATTATTTTGGCTTCATGTATAAAACCCAGCACAGATCAGGATATCTTCCAATTGTAAATGGGACAACTGACTTATACATGGCAGGTTTGAGATGGAGCACTTTTTTATTCTGACTGTTTTGGGGTTTAATACATCCCTCCAAAAAATGTAAACATGTTTTCCTTCAAACAATGGAAAATGTTTTTCCCTGTAAAACACCAACCAAAAAAAAAAAAACAGACTTTAGAAGATAACCCCCTTGATCTTATCTCACTGGTTCCTTAGATCAATCGTGGAAGAAGAATGTAGTCAAATGATCAATCACTCAAAAAAAATGGAAATGAAGCTCCTAAATCAGCTTCTCAACTGCCCCATGTAACTTTTAAGGTGCTTCCTCCTGAAGCAAGATTCTCACCTTGCCTCACGGTAGAACCACCCATGATTCATCCTGATCTGTAAGAAAGGGAGTAAAAAAAAAAAAAAAAACATCTCGTGCTTGTTACATAGTTACACAACTTGAGTTTAAAAATAACAAATATCTGTCAAGAAAAACAACTTCCACCTTGACAGTCTTTCCTCATATTTTAATTGTTCCATCCCATTTAGTTGAACATCTCTGCACTCAATTATGCTCAACTCCAGAATGTGGGTTAGAACGAGCGCTGGGACAATGGTGTCTACAGCAGCTGGTCAATGCCACAGCCTGAGTTAGTCTGTGTGCTGGCGATTTTTTCGGTGTTTCGTGTACAAGTTTTTGTTAGTTGGCTGGGGATAAAGCTCCTTGCTTTATCACTATAGCCCCTGAGTTAAGGGGAAGTGCACCATGGTCTTATTACTCAGTCACATGTTTACTGTGGGACTTGATTTTAAATGCACTACAAAGTTAAAATGCTAATAGTGTAGGAAGGAAATTATTCACAGGTGTATGTTTGTTGTCTGGGGCTTAAAAGCTTCCAGCTTTCCCACTAGAGCTCCTGAGCTAAGGGTAAGTGCACAATGGTCTTACTACTCAGTCACACTGGTTACTGGGGGACTTGATTTTAAAAGCACTACAGACTTATAATGCACAAACCGTGTAGGACTCACATACAATGAATGAAAATATATTGGATGGAATGATTGTGCTGTGCAAATGTACTTTCGGTGTTTGCTAACAGAGCTAACATTACTGTTTATTCCTTAGGTTTGTAAAGGCTTAGAGTACATTTTCTTTTCAAGTTTCTGTTAAAGAGCATGAAACAATTATGGAGAAAATTATTCTTCTTGATTGCTTTGGGTTCTGTGATTAAGATGTGTAATACAGACAACCCACACATAAGTTATGTGGGAGATATGACAAAGGTCAGAACCCCTTCTCAGTTTGTATGTAAAAAAGCAGTAATAGAAATAATCATATATTAACACTGAAATTACACACCATAACTGTCTCAATGTTAGGCATACAGGAAAATTTTTTTTTTTATCAATGTGCTATATTATTTTTATTGATCTTTAATCTATGGATGCACCGAATCCACTATTTTGGATTTGGCCGAATCCTAATTTGCATATGCAAATTAGGGGTGGGAAGCGGAAACAAATTTTACTTCCTTGCCAAAATGTCACACTATTTCCCTCCCGCCCCTAATTTGCATATGCAAATTAGGGTTGAGATTCAGTTTGTCCAGGCAGAAGGAAACGTGCGAATCCGAATCCTGCTGAAAAAGGCCGAATCCCAAACTGAGTCCTGGATTCAGTGCATCCCTACTTTAATCTCTGACAAACACTCATCTGCAAGAATAATACAATACATACACAATCAAGTTCACTGACTCTAACTTTAGAAAACAAAGCAATTTTCATTGTATTATTCCGATAACACCATTTATCACATGGCATTTCCAAAAGACAGTGTAGATTTTTTTTATACAGTAGTATACAGTTTTGCTGTTAAAGAAAGAGATGAATCCATCAAAACTCAACTCATTTGGGGTAACAGAGCCGATGATCAAAAGGAATTAAAAAAAAAAAATGAATACAGAATGCAATTATATTTATTTATTCTACCATGCTATTTTTTATTCCTTTAACTGGATTAAAGCCAAATATTTTATTTTTTTTTAAATTCACAACATGCTTCTCTTTGATTTCCCTTTTTTTAACTTCTTCAAAGGATCACTGGAACATCAAAAACAAGTAGTGAATCTGACCCATTTCGTCTCACCTTGCAGCGAAACACGCGAAAAATTTTGCTCACCACTAAAATCAAGGGGGATACATTTGTTGAAGGGGTACGTTAGTAACCTGAAAGTTCTGTACAGGAATAGTGGAGTAGAGAAACTTAACAGGAAAACAAGGATAAAAGGGTCAAAGATAAAACAGGATTTTTCTAATTTATTAGTTTTTAGGAACTCCCTTCCAAGTTAATATTGTTATAACACTCCAGTTATAAATCTAAAATAAGTCAAGAGAGTTTCAAGAAAATATTATGGGGGTTATTTATTAAAGTACAAATGGAGTTTTTTTTTCTATAAAATTAGATTTTTTTTAACATGTTTTTATTAATATTTATCACATAATAAAGTTTGTTTCGTATTATGCAGTTCCATACAGAAAAAGAATAAAGAATATAAATTAACAGTTGCTCAACAATGTATAACATTTTATACTTTCAGCTCAATATTAAGTACCCTATGAGGGATTTTGTGGGTATAGCCAATAGTCTATTGATTTGGTGACTTCTGGGGGGGGGGGTGTAAAATCCAGCCTTTCTTGTTCCTGGTGCCAGGCATCAAGGTATTGGGATGACTCCATGATGAGTGGGTGTTCTCTTAAGATTTCTTAATCATATACCATGTCGTTTGTCTAAAGGTATAGACTGTAAGGTCTCTGGTCTGTTGTGGAAGCAATGTTATGTATGTTATCCAGGAATTTTGTTGTGTTTTGTTCTTTTCTAAAATTGCTTCCAACCAATCCATGCGAAGTATGTGGTGTAATTTTTGTTTAACTAATAGTATAGATGGGGGTTCAGGAGTTATACATCGTTTTTCGGGCTGCTGCTGCTAGTCTCCCAATCATGTTTTTTTTTTCCAGGTTTTGATAGTTGGGTATATAAGTATATATTGTGGTGTTGCTAAATAATGCCCATTCCAGTTGCATTTGAATAGATTTTCCAGTTATCTGCCCGCCATATGAGGTTATCCAGAAGGTTTGTAATATTAAACATGACCAAAGGTATTCCGATTCTTGTGCTGTGAGTGGAGAGCCTCGCAGAGAGCACTAGGACCCTGCAGACACTGGGATGAAAGTTACAATGTAATTCTCCTACCGCACACCTGTAGTTCACCAATCCTGCAATTGGTGGTGCGTTCCTTCTGTTGACCCGGACGGGTCCCTTAGCAACCAATGTGTATAAGAAACGGATCCGCACACACGCTGATTAATGCAGTCGGGGAATATCCCCTTTTATTCAGCCACCAAACATCAACGTTTCGGGGGGGGGACACCCACCCTTCATCAGGATGAAGGGGGGGGACACCCACCCTTCATCAGGATGAAGGGTGGGTGTTCCCCCCCGAAACGTTGATGTTTGGTGGCTGAATAAAAGGGGATATTCCCCGACTGCATTAATCAGCGTGTGTGCGGATCCGTTTCTTATACACACTGGGATGAAAGTCACATGGGAGGAAGGGAAGCATGCTACTGATCTGTGTTTGAAGGAACGTGATCCTTCTGGTAACTTATACATTGTGGATTTTCTCCAGACTCAGTAAGTTGCTTAATAGCATGCAGGGGTGATTATAAGACTTACTCACCTATCACTGCAATTATACTTTGTGTCAGGGCAGGGCCAAGCCGACCAGGCGCCCTAGGCAACTCGGCCAGCCAGCTCCACCAAACAACAAGCACACGCATGCACGCACGCTGCCGCGCGTGAATGCAACTGTGCACGTGCACCAGCATGCACCTGCGCATTTAGAGCACGAAGTGAGAGGGGGCAGATGGGAAAGTAAGGGGAGGGGATGAAGGCGAGGTTAGGAAAAGGGGGTGGAAAGAAGGGCAGACTGAAAGAGAGGAGGGGAGAGCACCACAAGGCAGCAAACAGGAACTAGAGGTAGGCAAAAGGACGCTTTTACAGGTACCTGCCAAGCGCCACCCCTCTGTTGTTGTTCCCTAGGCAGGTGCCTCTTCTGCCTACCCCTATTTCTGGCCCCGCTTTGTGTTCATCTGGAAGAGACTTCCACATATTGGACATCTCACACACACATAAGTGACAAGAGAACATGTGGCAACTTTTGACATCTAACAAGTAACTTTTATACTTATGTACTTATGTATGAAGCATTGGGTTTTGAAAGGAGCGCTGTTTGACTCTCTTTTAGCTATTCTTTTATTGAGGTATATTAGTACATAATATATTTTGAGAGTATAAGTGAACCTGTTGTTTATAAAAGTGGGGAGGGCACTCACTTCTTAAGAAATGTAAAATGATGTTGTTGTTTGCCAGTAATTACAAGGGATTATGCCAATGCTCAGGAGAGACGGGACAGATTGGTAATGGTGAATGTGAATCGCATGAATTTTTTGGATTTGACACCCGAAAACCACAAAATTTTTGGATTATTGGAAGAAACCCAGCACAGATCAGGATATCTTCAAGACTTCTCCCATTGACTTTTAAATGAACTCGGCAAGTCTGTGTTGGAGTACTTTTTTATTCAGACTTTTAACACACTCTGGGTTAAATAAATTCTGAAAAATCAAGGTTTTTTTATAGTAAAAAAACAAGATTTTTTGGAGTTTTTGGCGTTCAGACTTTAAGAAATAACCCCCTTAGAGTCCATAAGGGTAGAAACACAAAGTAGACATAAAAGTGCCTCTATGTATAGTGAATGAAACTGCACAGAAATAAAGTCCAATGTAACATCTAGCACTAAGGAAACAACTTAAAATGGTTCCATTTATATATTGATTTGTATTCCATTGTTGTTGTCAGGTACTGTAGGTCTAGTATAGTATTAGATGTACAAAAAAGAGCTTTTTAGTGATTATAGTTTGAAAAATACAGAACTAAAAGCATGCTAGAAAAATGAGCAGAGCTCTTTAAAACAAAGCTACAGAAGCCACATGGGAGGTTTTTAAACATTCTATTAAAATATATTTCATCTGTATTCCTTTTAGCTACAAAAAATAGAAGGAAAATTACACCAGTGCCAAGAAAAAAGGGTAATAGAAGTGATCAGCAGTTCTTCCTCTGTCAAAATTTTAATGAAACTAATGCTCCAAAATATGGTAGCGCTAATTAAATATATGTTAATAATAATCAATGACCCTAAGGATGCAAAGTTTGCTACAGGTCTAATCATTTATGGCATTGGCAACCAATCGTGTAGCATTTAATTGTCACCTATTTAAAATCAAACATTTTATTGATTGCAATGGGTTACTGCACCTAAGCCAACTTTTTTATTTTACATGCAGGAGTATAGACTCTCTCTCTGAACTCTTGTACTTGATTCTCATGATCTATTCCTGAAACATTACTTTTACTTTTCACATTCACACATTTCAGACTTCTCTATGGATATAATTCCATCTTCCACCTGATTTTCTCCAAATCTTTTTGCCTTGGAAAACTTGAACAATCTATTAAAATATATTTTCTAAAGAAGTTTACCATGATCCAATGTCTCAATATATTCTTAAAACCACTTAGACCAAACTGCAAAATTTTTACCATATTTATCAATAAATTAACTAGAAATGTGGTGTGGCAAAGACTCAATAAAATCGTGAAGAAAAAAAAAAATTGCCACCCAAAAACCAGAAATTAATTGGATTCTCATACGCAACCCAGCACAGACCATGATATCTTCCAATTGAAAACTAGACATCTGCCATAGACTTCTACATTATCTTGGCAGGTTCAAGATGGATGCATTGGGGTTTAATTAATCTGAAAAAAAATTTAGTTTTTTTTTTCTATGAAAAAATGGTGTTTTTTCCCCTTAGTTTAGTAAACAATTCCCTGTATATAGAAGTGCAAGGAACACCTTTTGATTCAAGTACCTTTAAGAAAGGGATTTTTACACAACTGGGTTTCTGGGTGACTACTGGGTTTCAATTATTAGAAACATCAGAACAGAACACAAAACAACCATTGATTTTAAATTCCCAGAACTAATTTGGGTTTTAAATTCTAAACATTTTTAAATTAAACAACTGCTCTGTAAATATAACAAAAACTTGCTAATACATTTGATCTCTTCAAATGAAATCAAAAGCATAATTTGGCTGACGAGGAAGAGCACTAGCTAAATTGTTCTACTCTTCTTGTTTTACAAATAACACATACTATATTGTTTCATAAAAAATCAGTGAAGGACAAAAAGGAGATGTGTCTTAAAAAAGGTTTCTATGCTTTGCCCAGTTTTTAGCTGAACAGACTTTTGGAGGAATTCGTGTTTTTTTTCTTATCAAATATTGGATTAGTCTTTTTGTTGAAATTCCTGGCAACAATATACCAATGTCAAACTATTCTAATTATGTTGTGTCCAGAGGAAAAAAGTAACTATCTGAATCTTCTTGGTTACTGCTGTATACATGGAACTGTTGAGCAGCAAAGTTCCCAGATAGAGCACCACTGAAACGTGACCCACGGAGTTCGGATTTTATTAAAGTCCAGAGGAAAAAAGCATTATGGCCAAATAAATCATTACAGAAAACTTTGAATAGTGAAAAAATACAATCTGTTAATTTCTACAACCTGCACATACAGTTGTGTTCAGAATAATAGCAATCCGACATAATTTACCTGATGAGTCACTGTTTTTGGTAGAAATTATATTTCTACATGGCAAATAATTACTAGTAGATGTAGCAGAGTAATAGAAAACCAAACAGACCCAACAGTCATGCCATGTTTGCTGCTTATTCTGTGTAACGGAATCATTAATTGAGGCTTGTTCCAAATAACAGCAGTGTGGAGTTCAATTAGGTCATTAATTCTGTGAAAAAAGGTGTCAATTACAGCCCTTATTTGAGGAAGGAAAGCACAGAGTAAAATTGGTTGTTCCAGACATTGTTCAGAAAAATAGCATATGTTGATTGGAGAGAAGAATACATATAAAGAAGTGCAGAAAATGATAGGCTGCTCAGCTAAAATGATCTCAAATGCTTTAAAGTGGCAACCAAAACCTGAAAAGATGTGAAATATAACAGAAAACTGCGAATGGATATGAGAATAGCCAAAATGGCAAAGACTCAGCTCCAGGAAGACCAAACAAGGCCTAAAGTTATTCATGAGTACTGTTACAATTAGAAGATGCCTATGTGAAGCCAATCTATCGACAAGAATCCCCCACAAAGTCCCATTGTTGAAAAAAAGACGTGTTAAAAAGGTTACAATTTGCCAAAGAACACATTGACTGGCCTAAAGAGAAATGGCACAATATTTTGTGGACTGATGAAAAGCAAGTTTGTTCTTTTTGTGTCTAGGAGCGGCAGACGGTTGGTCACTGTACAGTACACTGTGAAGCCAGTGAAGCATGGTGGCGCAAGTATCATGATATGGGGATGTTTCTCTTAGTATGGTGTTGGGTCTATTTATTGCATATCATGGATCATGGATCCGTTTCAATACATCAAAATAATGAAGAGGTCATGTTGTCTTGTGCCCGAAGAAAAAATGCCCTTGAAATGAGTGTTTCAACAACAACCCCAAAACCACCAGTAAACGAGCAGCATCTTGGTTTCAGACCAACAAGATTGAAATTATGGAAAGGCCAGCCCAATCACTGAACCTTAATCCAATAGAAACCTGTGGAGTGACATCAAAAAATGCTGTTTCTGAGGCAAAACCAACAAATGCAGAAGAATTGTGGAATCTAACAAGTGCCAGAAGTTGGTGGACACCATGCAACACAGATGTGCACACTAATGGGTCTATTTACTAACTTTCAATTAGAGTTTTATGTGCAATTTGAATTACTAATTGTTTTTTTCTACTGGGGTGAATATGAAAAGTTAAGTTTGGTCCTGCTGTACACTAAAGCATTTGACAATTTTTTTGCTTGTTTTTGCCCCTACAAATTGTTTGCTTGCTCTGTGGGGGATGTAAGCCACTACTATAACCTATGGCAATATTTTCACCCAATATTCCAGCATTCTTTAAAGAGGAAGATAAAGGAAAGCTATACCCCCAAAATGAATACTTAAGCAACCGATAGTTTACATCATATTAAAGGAAAACTATACCCCCCCAAACAATGTAGGTCTCTATAAAAAGATATTGCATAAACCAGCTCATATGTAAAATCCTGCTTCATGTAAATAAACCATTTTCATAATAATACACTTTTCTAGTAGTATGTGCCATTGGGTAATCATAAATAGAAAATTGCCATTTTAAAAAATAAGGGCCGCCCCCTGGGATCGTAGGATTCAGAAACATACCAACAAACCATACATGTTAGGTCACATGAGCCAATTAACAGACAGAGTTGTGTCTTTTGCTTCCACACTTCTTCCTGTTACAGTTAGAGTTGAAGTATTTCTGGTCAAGGTGATCTCTGAGGCAGCACACAGACCATCACGAAATGGTGGCTCAAGGCAAGAGATGTAAAAGTGCAATATTTACTTAAATATATATTCTATCTGTTGCTTAAGTGTTCATTTTGGGGGTATAGTTTTCCTTTAAGTTGCATATTAAAAGAATCTTATCAAACTGGAATATATATTTTAGTAAATATTGCCCTTTTACATCTCTTGCCTTGAACCACCATTCCATGATGGTCTGTGTGCTGTCTCAGAGATCACCTGACCAGAAATACTGCAGCTCTAACTGTAACAGGAAGAAGTGTTGAAGCAAAAGAAAGGATTAAAGGTGGCCATGCATTGAAAGCATATACTTGCAAAAGTCCAATAGCAGAGAGACATTTTTCTATAGCTGGGTCAGGTAGATGGGTGTTATAAAGATAAAGCAGCCATTGTTGCATCCTATTATCTATATCATCTCCATCATTCTAATATCCCACATGTAATTTCTTGTAAATTCATTCTTTATGCGAAGAAAAAAAATTGTCACTGCTATTATTTTTAGTAAATAAGAGAGGGGCTACTTATTAAAACTCAATTGTTTCCCATTATATTAATGATAATTCGATCTAGCTCCAAACCATGATCTGGCTTCATTTACTAAAAATTTGGATCGAAAATTGTCAGTGCAAAAAAAGTCTCAACAAAATTTGTGCGACAATTCGAATTGTGCAACTTTTTCAAATTGTCGGCCGAAAAACTTGAATTTTTGGATTATCAAATGGAATCCACAAATTTTTCAGATTATCAAATGAAAATCAGCATTAAACAGTACGAAACTCTCGACAAAAAAAAACCACTTTTTTAATTTTGAAGTCTGACATGGGTCTAGACATATTATCAGTTTCACAGCTGCCCCCAGTCATGCTCAGATAAACTTCAGTCACTCTTTCCTGCTGTACTGCAAGTTGGAGTAGTATCACCCCCTCAATTTACCCTCCAGCAGCCCATCAGCAGAATAATGGGAAGGTAACCAGATAGCAGCTCCCTAACACAAAATAACAGCTGTCTGGTAGATTGAAGAACAGCAAAATCCAGGTCCTAATGCGTCACATTCAGTTACATTGAGTAGAAGAAACAACAGCCTGCCAGAAAGCAGTTCCATCCTAAAGTGCTGGCTCTTTCACACATGACTAGGCAAAATGGCCTGACATGGCTGCCTACACACCAATATTACAACTAAAAAAATATACACTTGCTGGTTCAGGAATGAAATTTTATATTGTAGAGTGAATTATATGCAGTTTAAACAGTGTCATTTATACAAATCCTAAAAATCATGACCATATCCCTTTAAAGGAACAGTAGCACTAAAATATGAAAATGTTTTAAAGTAATGAAAATTTAAAGTACTCTTGCCCTGCACTGGTGCAATTGTGTATTTGCTTCAGAACCTCTACTATAGTCCATATAAACAAGCTGCTTTTTAGCCATTTGGGCAGCCATTCAAAGCTGAAAAAGGAGATAGGGCACAGGATACACAGCAGATAACAGATACGCTCTTTGGGATTCTTCAGATCTTATCTGTTATCTACTATGTATCCTGCACTTGAATGGCTGCCCTCGTGGCTACACAGCAGCTTCTTTATATAAACTTAAATAGTCTTTCTGCAGCAAACACACAGCTTTAACCAGTGCAGGGCAGCTGTACATTCTATTGTTATTCCATTAAAGCACTTTCATATTTTGGTGTTGCTGTTCCTTTAATGAATTGAGTGTAGGACTGGCCACCAGACCAGAGATGACTTTGATGTAGTTGGCCAGCTTATATTTATTGCAATATATGGACAAACAATCCCTTTTTTTAAAGGGGAAAGCATTTTAGGTAGCTTAAGGCAATGGGGTGCAGAGAACCTCTTGTATTTGTCCATATTGGATGATCCCTTGATATAACATGATCACATCTAACCTTGAATGCAAAATAATCGACCCACCTCTCACTGGAAGCTGTGGGTAGCACACTAGCTACTACATATCAAGTGCAGATTTAGTAACCTAGGCATAGGCAGCAAAGAAGACTTATTGTTGCTTTGTTGCACCCCTTTAAAAAGATCTCCACTCAAACAATGTCATTTTTGTAATAATGACATGTAATGTAATTCTAATCAATTTGAGAAAATTAAAATATTCATATAGTTAATCTGGAGTTGAAGGCCATCAAGCCTCTCCAAATGAACTCAAATGCCATACATTATATGCAAACTTATAAAGACACTCACATATATAAACTATATACTAAAATAATGTAAGCTATTTGGGACACAGACCTTATCCAAATTGTGTATTGAACATACATACATACATACAAACCAGTACCCGTTCTAATGATCTGTAGAGCTGAAGATCACTATAGACTAGGATATTATGCTTGTTCAAGAAATCATCCAAGCCACTTTTAAGGCATTAATAAAATTTGCCATTATTACATCATCTGACATTCTGCATTCCCCAACCTCAGTGCCAAGATCACTTTCTCATGTCTAATAGGGGGCCTCTGGTTTGTTGATCTTTTCTACTGTTAAAAAGATCTCCCTGATAACTGTCTATAATGTCCTCTAATGTACATGTAAAGAATAGTCATTTCTCCTTGCAACAGCTTTTTTTCCCAGAGAGAACAACCCAAACTTGAGAGATAACCTCATAGAATGACACAGCTTGTTATCCACAAAAATCCCCAGATCCTTCTCAATTAAGGATACCCCAAACAAACTACCATTTAGTTGATTTGATTATTTTAAAGTATATAAATATTATAGGTATATCACTAAAACATAAATGTGCTGTTGCTCTCTATATACAGTATAAAAGATAATTACCATCAGTGATGTTATTCCTTGAGCTTAAATGTAAATTACTAAAATCTTGGAGGGAAAAATAACATACCAGGAAATCTTAAATATTGTAACGGCAAATAATTGTTTATAAAAATAGATTCTTTTATGAAAGAATATTTAAATTAACCAGAAGGTGAATACATGATACATTAGTAGAAAGTGTCTCTTTTTCGTTTATTTCTTTCCTTTATTTTGTTCCATATTTACCGTAAATCTCAGCACAGCAAACAGATGGCACAACCTTTATGGTAAACATAGCTAAAACCGATTCCATAGGAATGACAAAATCAATGTTCTCTCTGTCTCTGGGAAAGGAACGGTGATGTGCATTTGTAAGGAAATAGTGCCATCTCTCAGATGAAGTGAGACAGATGTCAGAGGTTCGGAGGGAAGAGAAATGATGCAGAATCCGGAATACAGAACATTGTCTGTTGCAGAAAAATATAGAAGAAAGGAATCTACTTTTTATGAGGCAAAAAGAAAATAGATGGTTTCATTGGCAATAACTTGTATTAATAGGATTGAGCAAAGCAGGCTCTGTGTTCTTCAGTAAGTGTAATATATTTTCTGTATTTTCTCTCTCTCTCTCTCTCTCTCTCTCTCTCTCTCTCTCTCTCTCTCTCTCTCTCTCTCTCTCTCTCTCTCTCTCTCTCTCTCTCTCTCTCTCTCTCTCTCTCTCTCTCTCTCTCTCCTCTCTCTCTCTCCTCTCTCTCTCTCTCTCTCTCTCTCTCTCTCTCTCTCTCTCTCTTTATATTAGACCCATAGCAAGGTGTTATTATATCCAGCATCAAGAGAAAGCATCATAATGATACCTCTAGAAAAAGTTAAAATCACTTAAAGTGAGAAAACTTGCTTGGTCTAATGTTAATAATACAGAGAAAGACAATGATTAATATAGTTAGCACCTTATTTAGGGGAATATTTACTAAATTATGCCATATATGCCATATAAATTATGCCATATATTAGTATTCAAACTTAACTTATTGAGACATAAGAAGGAGCTTCTGTAATTTGTGACAGCTTCCTGGACCATCTACAATTCGTTGGCTTAGCACTGTGCTACATACAGTACATCATGCTGAATAGCAGTCCTATTGCCTTCATTTCTTTGCAAATTCCACCTGATATTTAGCATTTTCGATCCCTATCTGTAGGTTTGGCCCATGCATGACTCAGAATTGCCACCTGGCTATTCTTCATTACATAAGATCAACAGCTCTACTAAAATATGCATGAACTAGATTGCCCGCTTGCTGTATGGATCCCTTCCCTTTAGAAAATTGGGCCAAATATATTTTTCCTCCAGTTCAACCCATTATAATTAAACCCAATTATTTCTGGCCAGGGAGGACCACCAAACTTAAACCTGCCTCTGCTTGTCAGTAAATGGCCTGGCTGTATGCTGTATAATGTACAGTTAAAACAGGATATGGAGTTTACACAGGAGACCTACTTATGCACACTAGACGTAAAAGCATTATATACTTCCATTCAACATGAGCTAGGAATACAAGCGATTACCTACTACTTAGAAGAAGATAAATCCCTATTAAGCAAACAAAAAGAGTTTGTCTTGGAAGCAATATCCTTTATACTTGAACACAATTATTTTTGGTTTGATGACAAGTATTATTTACAGATATGGGGCACCGTCATGGGAACAAGATTCGCACCCAGCTACGCTAATTTATTCATGGGACATTGGGAACAACACAACATAGTACCAAAGCTGGGTGCGAACCTGATCCTATGGCGGCGCTTCATAGACGATATTATTTTAATATGGCAGGGGAGTGAAGCATCACTTCTGGATTTCATCACTGACTTAAACAAAAACGATATAAATTTAGAATTCACCTCAACCTACAGCCAAACACATGTAAACTTCCTGGATCTAGAAATATATGCTAAAAATGAACAATTACATTTCAAAACATTTTTTAAAAAGGTTGATGTATGCAACTATGTTCACAACACGAGCAATCACAACCCAGTCTGGTTAAAAAATATACCTTATGGACAGTTCCATAGACTGAAGAAAAATTGCTCTGACACAATAGAATTAGAAACACAATTAGAATTTGTGTCAAAAAGATTTGAACAAAGAGGATATAGTAAGAAACTAATTGAAGAATCGCGCGATAAAATAAGCAAAATAAGCAGAGAAAAAATCCTTAAGGGGAATATAAACCGAAATAAGGAAACTGAAGAGATAGGTGAGGAATGTATGTTCATAACCACATATGCCCCGGGCACACAGGACATAAAGAAAATTATCACTAGACATTGGAATATCCTTGAAGGAGATGTACATTTGAAAGGTCAATTACCAAAAAGACCTCAAGTAATATATAAGAAGGCAAAAAATCTAGGCCAGATTTTAGTACAAAATTATATCCCCACGAACAAAACTCAAAAAAGGAAACAGAAAGAAGAATGGAAAGGTTTTTACCCTTGTGCCCTATGTAAAGCCTGTAAGTATGCAGAAAAAAAGAAAAATTTTAAATCCAATAACACAAATAAAACATATAAAATCGAAGACTGCATCAAATGTACAACTAAAAATGTGGTATACTGCCTAGAATGCCCATGTGGCTTACAGTATATAGGAAAGACAAATAGGAGCTTGAGAGAAAGGATAAATGAGCATGTTAGGAACATTGAAAAAGGAGTGGAAAACCACAGTGTGTCAAATCATTTTAGAATGCATCATAATAAAAAACCTAGGGGGTTAAAATTTTGGGGTATCGCTGAAATAAAAAATAATTGGAGGGGGGGAGATATAGTTAGGAAAACCTTACAAGAGGAAAGTAGGTGGATTCACAACATGCAGACCTTAAACCCACGGGGACTAAATATAGATATGAATTTAAGAGCCTTTCTGTAAAAAAACTCACATCACATAGTAGAAATGAAGTGAGATATTATTTGGGCAAACTGAGTAAAATAGAAATTTGTACACATGTACACATAGAAACTACGAAAATAAGACACAAATTAATTGTTTTAAACATATTTATTATTATTATATCAATTTACAGATATAGCACAAAACACTTTGAAAAGAGACTTAATGTATATTGAGTCATTTAACAGCTTAATTGATATTCAAAAGAAGCATTTCAGTCTGATATATATAAAAAAAGACTGCACTGTTTCAATGCTATTATTATGTATGTACATGCTACTCTAGATGTAAAATCTGCATATAATGTTTATGGCCGTTATAAGATCCCTTTTTAAAAATGTCCCTGAGTGAGAAATCCATAGCAGCAAAAGACGCTGGACTTACAAATACACTTGCGGTTGCTGTGGCAACCAGAAACCAGGAAACCGGAAGTACGATACCGATGGAACGCATGTGGAACGCAAGGGGGACACGCACCACAGGAAAGACACGGAACCAATGGGCACCACACCAGGGAGTAATCTAGGATAATGAGGAACGATGCGCCTCTTAAGGGCGCCTATGTAGAAGCACTTCATGCCTCTGAGGAAGCCGATTGGTCGGTGAAACGCGTCAGGCGGAAGTGACGTCACAGCAAGACACAGAGCAGACACCACGAGGGAGAGAGACGCCGGCACACATCCTCCTTCGTTGTACAACTGGTGATATCTCTAAAAAAAGACTTGCTTATACGTGACAAAATCTTACAAACAAATGTGAGTGTAAATCTTTTTATTGTTTTTAAATTTTTTTAATAAAACGTCATTGCACTATGTACCCTCTATATTTTTACTTGGGAGCCCAATGGTGACTGATAGGAGGGAGGAACACAAGAAACCAAAACTACATGCGTTAAAACTACCACCGTCTTGCGCTGTTCTACAAGACAACATATATATTGTTTCAAGTTGGAATATATGTATATTTTTTCTTATTTTTTGGAACTATTTTTACGCAGTTGAGAGACTGAAAGGGAACAGCAGGAGGGGGTTACTCTAGGGGATTAACCTTTTTCTTTTTTATTGTATTTTGTTTTGTATTATATTCTCTCACTTAAAGAAAAATGTTAGCCTTTAGAAACAACAGGAATTATGATTTAGAGGAAATTTTCCTCAACTCTGAAACTAGTATAAATGATGATAATGAATATGTGGATATGGAACTAGTTGATCAGCTCCAGGATTTGGAAAAAATAATGCTACGCGAAACACGCGCATGGTGGGATAAAACCACCTTACAAAAATATTTAGAAAATAAAATTACACCCAGAGGTCTAAGGATAATTAAAAGCCCGACCTTTGGAATGGAAGAGGTGGAATTCCAAAATGAGTGGAATACCATCTTGGAAAATTGCACAAATAATCTAATAAAACTGATTATTAAGCAAAGGAACCTGGAGCTGAACAAGTATAACCAACAAATAGAAGATTTACAAAAGAAGCTTGAACCATATAAAGAAATGAGGGAGTATGAAACATTAGAAGAAGGAGTTGTACAAAAACTACGAGATGAGGAAAAGAGATTAATAGCCACTAAGCAACATAAATTTAAGAGGGATAGGAAAGACTACAGTAGTGGAAATATAAGATCTTGGGCGGAGAAAAAAACACATCAAAATGACTATTCAACAAAGCATACTAACTGGGGAAACTATAGGGGCTATAATAATAAAAAAGCTAACCATAATACCAATACACAGGGAATCACCCAGAACAAAAATAGAAACACAAGTCTCACAAATAATTTTTTAGGGTTGGGCCAGGGAGGAAATACAGGAGATACACAGTGGCACTATCACAAGAGGAACAAACCAAGATCAGAGTACAGGAGGGAACTAACAGCACAGGGAAATCAACACTATCAGACAAAATCGGCACACCCTCAAAAAAAACTAATCAGCCCAAGACACGAAATAAAATCAAACCCACAGCAGGAATCACAGTTAGCACGGAAACCACAGGTGAGGGAATCACAATCAATATGGAAGCCATATTGGAGAACACAAGAGAGAGGGAATCAGAATTACTTGGGAAGAGAAGAGGGACAAAGGGAGGACACAAACATAAAAAAATGGGGAACACACAAGAGGGGACCAACGCAATAGGAATATTCAATTTAAGTAAAACACCCTTATCAGATGTGGAACAGAAAATATTAAATAGGGGTATGACCTTTGCACCAACGAACAGAATGAGTAGTTTTGATCTGTTCGTTGATGCAGAGAAATTTATAAGAAAATTAAGATTGAAGAGAGCATTTGCCAATAGTGAAATTATCAACAGAAAAGGAAAAGATCCAGGACAGAATAACCCGGAGTATCTCCATACGGGCTTAAGGAATAAATCAAACTACATCCCCAAAGAGGAAAAAGGCCCATACATACAATTATATGAAGAGTTGATCAAAAGGGATTTAAGCGAATTACAGAGGAAATGGAAAGATAAACCAATTAATTATAACACCACAAAAAAAGAGAAAAGGGCCCTCCAAGATTTGAAAAACAACCCCGAAATTGTCATAAAGCCAGCAGACAAGGGGGGAGGTTTGGTTGTAATGGATACTGAAAAGTATAGAAACATGTGTCTAATTCTAATAGAAGACCAAAATACCTATAGACAACTTGGAGAAGATCCCACTAGAGTATTTAACGCAAAAATAATGAAACTAATAACCCAGGCTAAAAATGAAGGAATATTAGATCAAAGGGAAAGTGAGTACCTTTATAAGAAAAATCCCAACATCCCGGTTTTATATTGTTTACCCAAAATCCATAAAGATGCAATCAACCCACCAGGGAGACCAATCATATCCGGAATAAATTCAATTTCATGTAACTTGTCAGAATACGTTGATAAAATCTTGCAAAGATATGTAGTAAACCTTCCAACTTATTTGAAAGATTCCACACAAACCATCCAGGTACTACAGGATATGGAGTTTACACAGGAGACCTACTTATGCACACTAGACGTAAAAGCATTATATACTTCCATTCAACATGAGCTAGGAATACAAGCGATTACCTACTACTTAGAAGAAGATAAATCCCTATTAAGCAAACAAAAAGAGTTTGTCTTGGAAGCAATATCCTTTATACTTGAACACAATTATTTTTGGTTTGATGACAAGTATTATTTACAGATATGGGGCACCGTCATGGGAACAAGATTCGCACCCAGCTACGCTAATTTATTCATGGGACATTGGGAACAACACAACATAGTACCAAAGCTGGGTGCGAACCTGATCCTATGGCGGCGCTTCATAGACGATATTATTTTAATATGGCAGGGGAGTGAAGCATCACTTCTGGATTTCATCACTGACTTAAACAAAAACGATATAAATTTAGAATTCACCTCAACCTACAGCCAAACACATGTAAACTTCCTGGATCTAGAAATATATGCTAAAAATGAACAATTACATTTCAAAACATTTTTTAAAAAGGTTGATGTATGCAACTATGTTCACAACACGAGCAATCACAACCCAGTCTGGTTAAAAAATATACCTTATGGACAGTTCCATAGACTGAAGAAAAATTGCTCTGACACAATAGAATTAGAAACACAATTAGAATTTGTGTCAAAAAGATTTGAACAAAGAGGATATAGTAAGAAACTAATTGAAGAATCGCGCGATAAAATAAGCAAAATAAGCAGAGAAAAAATCCTTAAGGGGAATATAAACCGAAATAAGGAAACTGAAGAGATAGGTGAGGAATGTATGTTCATAACCACATATGCCCCGGGCACACAGGACATAAAGAAAATTATCACTAGACATTGGAATATCCTTGAAGGAGATGTACATTTGAAAGGTCAATTACCAAAAAGACCTCAAGTAATATATAAGAAGGCAAAAAATCTAGGCCAGATTTTAGTACAAAATTATATCCCCACGAACAAAACTCAAAAAAGGAAACAGAAAGAAGAATGGAAAGGTTTTTACCCTTGTGCCCTATGTAAAGCCTGTAAGTATGCAGAAAAAAAGAAAAATTTTAAATCCAATAACACAAATAAAACATATAAAATCGAAGACTGCATCAAATGTACAACTAAAAATGTGGTATACTGCCTAGAATGCCCATGTGGCTTACAGTATATAGGAAAGACAAATAGGAGCTTGAGAGAAAGGATAAATGAGCATGTTAGGAACATTGAAAAAGGAGTGGAAAACCACAGTGTGTCAAATCATTTTAGAATGCATCATAATAAAAAACCTAGGGGGTTAAAATTTTGGGGTATCGCTGAAATAAAAAATAATTGGAGGGGGGGAGATATAGTTAGGAAAACCTTACAAGAGGAAAGTAGGTGGATTCACAACATGCAGACCTTAAACCCACGGGGACTAAATATAGATATGAATTTAAGAGCCTTTCTGTAAAAAAACTCACATCACATAGTAGAAATGAAGTGAGATATTATTTGGGCAAACTGAGTAAAATAGAAATTTGTACACATGTACACATAGAAACTACGAAAATAAGACACAAATTAATTGTTTTAAACATATTTATTATTATTATATCAATTTACAGATATAGCACAAAACACTTTGAAAAGAGACTTAATGTATATTGAGTCATTTAACAGCTTAATTGATATTCAAAAGAAGCATTTCAGTCTGATATATATAAAAAAAGACTGCACTGTTTCAATGCTATTATTATGTATGTACATGCTACTCTAGATGTAAAATCTGCATATAATGTTTATGGCCGTTATAAGATCCCTTTTTAAAAATGTCCCTGAGTGAGAAATCCATAGCAGCAAAAGACGCTGGACTTACAAATACACTTGCGGTTGCTGTGGCAACCAGAAACCAGGAAACCGGAAGTACGATACCGATGGAACGCATGTGGAACGCAAGGGGGACGCGCACCACAGGAAAGACACGGAACCAATGGGCACCACACCAGGGAGTAATCTAGGATAATGAGGAACGATGCGCCTCTTAAGGGCGCCTATGTAGAAGCACTTCATGCCTCTGAGGAAGCCGATTGGTCGGTGAAACGCGTCAGGCGGAAGTGACGTCACAGCAAGACACAGAGCAGACACCACGAGGGAGAGAGACGCCGGCACACATCCTCCTTCGTTGTACAACTGGTGATATCTCTAAAAAAAGACTTGCTTATACGTGACAAAATCTTACAAACAAATGTGAGTGTAAATCTTTTTATTGTTTTTAAATTTTTTTAATAAAACGTCATTGCACTATGTACCCTCTATATTTTTACTTGGGAGCCCAATGGTGACTGATAGGAGGGAGGAACACAAGAAACCAAAACTACATGCGTTAAAACTACCACCGTCTTGCGCTGTTCTACAAGACAACATATATATTGTTTCAAGTTGGAATATATGTATATTTTTTCTTATTTTTTGGAACTATTTTTACGCAGTTGAGAGACTGAAAGGGAACGGCAGGAGGGGGTTACTCTAGGGGATTAACCTTTTTCTTTTTTATTGTATTTTGTTTTGTATTATATTCTCTCACTTAAAGAAAAATGTTAGCCTTTAGAAACAACAGGAATTATGATTTAGAGGAAATTTTCCTCAACTCTGAAACTAGTATAAATGATGATAATGAATATGTGGATATGGAACTAGTTGATCAGCTCCAGGATTTGGAAAAAATAATGCTACGCGAAACACGCGCATGGTGGGATAAAACCACCTTACAAAAATATTTAGAAAATAAAATTACACCCAGAGGTCTAAGGATAATTAAAAGCCCGACCTTTGGAATGGAAGAGGTGGAATTCCAAAATGAGTGGAATACCATCTTGGAAAATTGCACAAATAATCTAATAAAACTGATTATTAAGCAAAGGAACCTGGAGCTGAACAAGTATAACCAACAAATAGAAGATTTACAAAAGAAGCTTGAACCATATAAAGAAATGAGGGAGTATGAAACATTAGAAGAAGGAGTTGTACAAAAACTACGAGATGAGGAAAAGAGATTAATAGCCACTAAGCAACATAAATTTAAGAGGGATAGGAAAGACTACAGTAGTGGAAATATAAGATCTTGGGCGGAGAAAAAAACACATCAAAATGACTATTCAACAAAGCATACTAACTGGGGAAACTATAGGGGCTATAATAATAAAAAAGCTAACCATAATACCAATACACAGGGAATCACCCAGAACAAAAATAGAAACACAAGTCTCACAAATAATTTTTTAGGGTTGGGCCAGGGAGGAAATACAGGAGATACACAGTGGCACTATCACAAGAGGAACAAACCAAGATCAGAGTACAGGAGGGAACTAACAGCACAGGGAAATCAACACTATCAGACAAAATCGGCACACCCTCAAAAAAAACTAATCAGCCCAAGACACGAAATAAAATCAAACCCACAGCAGGAATCACAGTTAGCACGGAAACCACAGGTGAGGGAATCACAATCAATATGGAAGCCATATTGGAGAACACAAGAGAGAGGGAATCAGAATTACTTGGGAAGAGAAGAGGGACAAAGGGAGGACACAAACATAAAAAAATGGGGAACACACAAGAGGGGACCAACGCAATAGGAATATTCAATTTAAGTAAAACACCCTTATCAGATGTGGAACAGAAAATATTAAATAGGGGTATGACCTTTGCACCAACGAACAGAATGAGTAGTTTTGATCTGTTCGTTGATGCAGAGAAATTTATAAGAAAATTAAGATTGAAGAGAGCATTTGCCAATAGTGAAATTATCAACAGAAAAGGAAAAGATCCAGGACAGAATAACCCGGAGTATCTCCATACGGGCTTAAGGAATAAATCAAACTACATCCCCAAAGAGGAAAAAGGCCCATACATACAATTATATGAAGAGTTGATCAAAAGGGATTTAAGCGAATTACAGAGGAAATGGAAAGATAAACCAATTAATTATAACACCACAAAAAAAGAGAAAAGGGCCCTCCAAGATTTGAAAAACAACCCCGAAATTGTCATAAAGCCAGCAGACAAGGGGGGAGGTTTGGTTGTAATGGATACTGAAAAGTATAGAAACATGTGTCTAATTCTAATAGAAGACCAAAATACCTATAGACAACTTGGAGAAGATCCCACTAGAGTATTTAACGCAAAAATAATGAAACTAATAACCCAGGCTAAAAATGAAGGAATATTAGATCAAAGGGAAAGTGAGTACCTTTATAAGAAAAATCCCAACATCCCGGTTTTATATTGTTTACCCAAAATCCATAAAGATGCAATCAACCCACCAGGGAGACCAATCATATCCGGAATAAATTCAATTTCATGTAACTTGTCAGAATACGTTGATAAAATCTTGCAAAGATATGTAGTAAACCTTCCAACTTATTTGAAAGATTCCACACAAACCATCCAGGTACTACAGGATATGGAGTTTACACAGGAGACCTACTTATGCACACTAGACGTAAAAGCATTATATACTTCCATTCAACATGAGCTAGGAATACAAGCGATTACCTACTACTTAGAAGAAGATAAATCCCTATTAAGCAAACAAAAAGAGTTTGTCTTGGAAGCAATATCCTTTATACTTGAACACAATTATTTTTGGTTTGATGACAAGTATTATTTACAGATATGGGGCACCGTCATGGGAACAAGATTCGCACCCAGCTACGCTAATTTATTCATGGGACATTGGGAACAACACAACATAGTACCAAAGCTGGGTGCGAACCTGATCCTATGGCGGCGCTTCATAGACGATATTATTTTAATATGGCAGGGGAGTGAAGCATCACTTCTGGATTTCATCACTGACTTAAACAAAAACGATATAAATTTAGAATTCACCTCAACCTACAGCCAAACACATGTAAACTTCCTGGATCTAGAAATATATGCTAAAAATGAACAATTACATTTCAAAACATTTTTTAAAAAGGTTGATGTATGCAACTATGTTCACAACACGAGCAATCACAACCCAGTCTGGTTAAAAAATATACCTTATGGACAGTTCCATAGACTGAAGAAAAATTGCTCTGACACAATAGAATTAGAAACACAATTAGAATTTGTGTCAAAAAGATTTGAACAAAGAGGATATAGTAAGAAACTAATTGAAGAATCGCGCGATAAAATAAGCAAAATAAGCAGAGAAAAAATCCTTAAGGGGAATATAAACCGAAATAAGGAAACTGAAGAGATAGGTGAGGAATGTATGTTCATAACCACATATGCCCCGGGCACACAGGACATAAAGAAAATTATCACTAGACATTGGAATATCCTTGAAGGAGATGTACATTTGAAAGGTCAATTACCAAAAAGACCTCAAGTAATATATAAGAAGGCAAAAAATCTAGGCCAGATTTTAGTACAAAATTATATCCCCACGAACAAAACTCAAAAAAGGAAACAGAAAGAAGAATGGAAAGGTTTTTACCCTTGTGCCCTATGTAAAGCCTGTAAGTATGCAGAAAAAAAGAAAAATTTTAAATCCAATAACACAAATAAAACATATAAAATCGAAGACTGCATCAAATGTACAACTAAAAATGTGGTATACTGCCTAGAATGCCCATGTGGCTTACAGTATATAGGAAAGACAAATAGGAGCTTGAGAGAAAGGATAAATGAGCATGTTAGGAACATTGAAAAAGGAGTGGAAAACCACAGTGTGTCAAATCATTTTAGAATGCATCATAATAAAAAACCTAGGGGGTTAAAATTTTGGGGTATCGCTGAAATAAAAAATAATTGGAGGGGGGGAGATATAGTTAGGAAAACCTTACAAGAGGAAAGTAGGTGGATTCACAACATGCAGACCTTAAACCCACGGGGACTAAATATAGATATGAATTTAAGAGCCTTTCTGTAAAAAAACTCACATCACATAGTAGAAATGAAGTGAGATATTATTTGGGCAAACTGAGTAAAATAGAAATTTGTACACATGTACACATAGAAACTACGAAAATAAGACACAAATTAATTGTTTTAAACATATTTATTATTATTATATCAATTTACAGATATAGCACAAAACACTTTGAAAAGAGACTTAATGTATATTGAGTCATTTAACAGCTTAATTGATATTCAAAAGAAGCATTTCAGTCTGATATATATAAAAAAAGACTGCACTGTTTCAATGCTATTATTATGTATGTACATGCTACTCTAGATGTAAAATCTGCATATAATGTTTATGGCCGTTATAAGATCCCTTTTTAAAAATGTCCCTGAGTGAGAAATCCATAGCAGCAAAAGACGCTGGACTTACAAATACACTTGCGGTTGCTGTGGCAACCAGAAACCAGGAAACCGGAAGTACGATACCGATGGAACGCATGTGGAACGCAAGGGGGACGCGCACCACAGGAAAGACACGGAACCAATGGGCACCACACCAGGGAGTAATCTAGGATAATGAGGAACGATGCGCCTCTTAAGGGCGCCTATGTAGAAGCACTTCATGCCTCTGAGGAAGCCGATTGGTCGGTGAAACGCGTCAGGCGGAAGTGACGTCACAGCAAGACACAGAGCAGACACCACGAGGGAGAGAGACGCCGGCACACATCCTCCTTCGTTGTACAACTGGTGATATCTCTAAAAAAAGACTTGCTTATACGTGACAAAATCTTACAAACAAATGTGAGTGTAAATCTTTTTATTGTTTTTAAATTTTTTTAATAAAACGTCATTGCACTATGTACCCTCTATATTTTTACTTGGGAGCCCAATGGTGACTGATAGGAGGGAGGAACACAAGAAACCAAAACTACATGCGTTAAAACTACCACCGTCTTGCGCTGTTCTACAAGACAACATATATATTGTTTCAAGTTGGAATATATGTATATTTTTTCTTATTTTTTGGAACTATTTTTACGCAGTTGAGAGACTGAAAGGGAACGGCAGGAGGGGGTTACTCTAGGGGATTAACCTTTTTCTTTTTTATTGTATTTTGTTTTGTATTATATTCTCTCACTTAAAGAAAAATGTTAGCCTTTAGAAACAACAGGAATTATGATTTAGAGGAAATTTTCCTCAACTCTGAAACTAGTATAAATGATGATAATGAATATGTGGATATGGAACTAGTTGATCAGCTCCAGGATTTGGAAAAAATAATGCTACGCGAAACACGCGCATGGTGGGATAAAACCACCTTACAAAAATATTTAGAAAATAAAATTACACCCAGAGGTCTAAGGATAATTAAAAGCCCGACCTTTGGAATGGAAGAGGTGGAATTCCAAAATGAGTGGAATACCATCTTGGAAAATTGCACAAATAATCTAATAAAACTGATTATTAAGCAAAGGAACCTGGAGCTGAACAAGTATAACCAACAAATAGAAGATTTACAAAAGAAGCTTGAACCATATAAAGAAATGAGGGAGTATGAAACATTAGAAGAAGGAGTTGTACAAAAACTACGAGATGAGGAAAAGAGATTAATAGCCACTAAGCAACATAAATTTAAGAGGGATAGGAAAGACTACAGTAGTGGAAATATAAGATCTTGGGCGGAGAAAAAAACACATCAAAATGACTATTCAACAAAGCATACTAACTGGGGAAACTATAGGGGCTATAATAATAAAAAAGCTAACCATAATACCAATACACAGGGAATCACCCAGAACAAAAATAGAAACACAAGTCTCACAAATAATTTTTTAGGGTTGGGCCAGGGAGGAAATACAGGAGATACACAGTGGCACTATCACAAGAGGAACAAACCAAGATCAGAGTACAGGAGGGAACTAACAGCACAGGGAAATCAACACTATCAGACAAAATCGGCACACCCTCAAAAAAAACTAATCAGCCCAAGACACGAAATAAAATCAAACCCACAGCAGGAATCACAGTTAGCACGGAAACCACAGGTGAGGGAATCACAATCAATATGGAAGCCATATTGGAGAACACAAGAGAGAGGGAATCAGAATTACTTGGGAAGAGAAGAGGGACAAAGGGAGGACACAAACATAAAAAAATGGGGAACACACAAGAGGGGACCAACGCAATAGGAATATTCAATTTAAGTAAAACACCCTTATCAGATGTGGAACAGAAAATATTAAATAGGGGTATGACCTTTGCACCAACGAACAGAATGAGTAGTTTTGATCTGTTCGTTGATGCAGAGAAATTTATAAGAAAATTAAGATTGAAGAGAGCATTTGCCAATAGTGAAATTATCAACAGAAAAGGAAAAGATCCAGGACAGAATAACCCGGAGTATCTCCATACGGGCTTAAGGAATAAATCAAACTACATCCCCAAAGAGGAAAAAGGCCCATACATACAATTATATGAAGAGTTGATCAAAAGGGATTTAAGCGAATTACAGAGGAAATGGAAAGATAAACCAATTAATTATAACACCACAAAAAAAGAGAAAAGGGCCCTCCAAGATTTGAAAAACAACCCCGAAATTGTCATAAAGCCAGCAGACAAGGGGGGAGGTTTGGTTGTAATGGATACTGAAAAGTATAGAAACATGTGTCTAATTCTAATAGAAGACCAAAATACCTATAGACAACTTGGAGAAGATCCCACTAGAGTATTTAACGCAAAAATAATGAAACTAATAACCCAGGCTAAAAATGAAGGAATATTAGATCAAAGGGAAAGTGAGTACCTTTATAAGAAAAATCCCAACATCCCGGTTTTATATTGTTTACCCAAAATCCATAAAGATGCAATCAACCCACCAGGGAGACCAATCATATCCGGAATAAATTCAATTTCATGTAACTTGTCAGAATACGTTGATAAAATCTTGCAAAGATATGTAGTAAACCTTCCAACTTATTTGAAAGATTCCACACAAACCATCCAGGTACTACAGGATATGGAGTTTACACAGGAGACCTACTTATGCACACTAGACGTAAAAGCATTATATACTTCCATTCAACATGAGCTAGGAATACAAGCGATTACCTACTACTTAGAAGAAGATAAATCCCTATTAAGCAAACAAAAAGAGTTTGTCTTGGAAGCAATATCCTTTATACTTGAACACAATTATTTTTGGTTTGATGACAAGTATTATTTACAGATATGGGGCACCGCCATGGGAACAAGATTCGCACCCAGCTACGCTAATTTATTCATGGGACATTGGGAACAACACAACATAGTACCAAAGCTGGGTGCGAACCTGATCCTATGGCGGCGCTTCATAGACAATATTATTTTAATATGGCAGGGGAGTGAAGCATCACTTCTGGATTTCATCACTGACTTAAACAAAAACGATATAAATTTAGAATTCACCTCAACCTACAGCCAAACACATGTAAACTTCCTGGATCTAGAAATATATGCTAAAAATGAACAATTACATTTCAAAACATTTTTTAAAAAGGTTGATGTATGCAACTATGTTCACAACACGAGCAATCACAACCCAGTCTGGTTAAAAAATATACCTTATGGACAGTTCCATAGACTGAAGAAAAATTGCTCTGACACAATAGAATTAGAAACACAATTAGAATTTGTGTCAAAAAGATTTGAACAAAGAGGATATAGTAAGAAACTAATTGAAGAATCGCGCGATAAAATAAGCAAAATAAGCAGAGAAAAAATCCTTAAGGGGAATATAAACCGAAATAAGGAAACTGAAGAGATAGGTGAGGAATGTATGTTCATAACCACATATGCCCCGGGCACACAGGACATAAAGAAAATTATCACTAGACATTGGAATATCCTTGAAGGAGATGTACATTTGAAAGGTCAATTACCAAAAAGACCTCAAGTAATATATAAGAAGGCAAAAAATCTAGGCCAGATTTTAGTACAAAATTATATCCCCACGAACAAAACTCAAAAAAGGAAACAGAAAGAAGAATGGAAAGGTTTTTACCCTTGTGCCCTATGTAAAGCCTGTAAGTATGCAGAAAAAAAGAAAAATTTTAAATCCAATAACACAAATAAAACATATAAAATCGAA
Organism: Xenopus petersii; assembly: GCA_038501925.1. NCBI lineage: Eukaryota > Metazoa > Chordata > Amphibia > Anura > Pipidae > Xenopus > Xenopus petersii. Next base: position 12,571,305 of record CM076675.1, on the reverse strand, counting down.
GACTGCATCAAATGTACAACTAAAAATGTGGTATACTGCCTAGAATGCCCATGTGGCTTACAGTATATAGGAAAGACAAATAGGAGCTTGAGAGAAAGGATAAATGAGCATGTTAGGAACATTGAAAAAGGAGTGGAAAACCACAGTGTGTCAAATCATTTTAGAATGCATCATAATAAAAAACCTAGGGGGTTAAAATTTTGGGGTATCGCTGAAATAAAAAATAATTGGAGGGGGGGAGATATAGTTAGGAAAACCTTACAAGAGGAAAGTAGGTGGATTCACAACATGCAGACCTTAAACCCACGGGGACTAAATATAGATATGAATTTAAGAGCCTTTCTGTAAAAAAACTCACATCACATAGTAGAAATGAAGTGAGATATTATTTGGGCAAACTGAGTAAAATAGAAATTTGTACACATGTACACATAGAAACTACGAAAATAAGACACAAATTAATTGTTTTAAACATATTTATTATTATTATATCAATTTACAGATATAGCACAAAACACTTTGAAAAGAGACTTAATGTATATTGAGTCATTTAACAGCTTAATTGATATTCAAAAGAAGCATTTCAGTCTGATATATATAAAAAAAGACTGCACTGTTTCAATGCTATTATTATGTATGTACATGCTACTCTAGATGTAAAATCTGCATATAATGTTTATGGCCGTTATAAGATCCCTTTTTAAAAATGTCCCTGAGTGAGAAATCCATAGCAGCAAAAGACGCTGGACTTACAAATACACTTGCGGTTGCTGTGGCAACCAGAAACCAGGAAACCGGAAGTACGATACCGATGGAACGCATGTGGAACGCAAGGGGGACGCGCACCACAGGAAAGACACGGAACCAATGGGCAACACACCAGGGAGTAATCTAGGATAATGAGGAACGATGCGCCTCTTAAGGGCGCCTATGTAGAAGCACTTCATGCCTCTGAGGAAGCCGATTGGTCGGTGAAACGCGTCAGGCGGAAGTGACGTCACAGCAAGACACAGAGCAGACACCACGAGGGAGAGAGACGCCGGCACACATACTCCTTCGTTGTACAACTGGTGATATCTCTAAAAAAAGACTTGCTTATACGTGACAAAATCTTACAAACAAATGTGAGTGTAAATCTTTTTATTGTTTTTAAATTTTTTTAATAAAACGTCATTGCACTATGTACCCTCTATATTTTTACTTGGGAGCCCAATGGTGACTGATAGGAGGGAGGAACACAAGAAACCAAAACTACATGCGTTAAAACTACCACCGTCTTGCGCTGTTCTACAAGACAACATATATATTGTTTCAAGTTGGAATATATGTATATTTTTTCTTATTTTTTGGAACTATTTTTACGCAGTTGAGAGACTGAAAGGGAACGGCAGGAGGGGGTTACTCTAGGGGATTAACCTTTTTCTTTTTTATTGTATTTAGCTCTACTAAAATATGCATGAACTAGATTGCCCGCTTGCTGTATGGATCCCTTCCCTTTAGAAAATTGGGCCAAATATATTTTTCCTCCAGTTCAACCCATTATAATTAAACCCAATTATTTCTGGCCAGGGAGGACCACCAAACTTAAACCTGCCTCTGCTTGTCAGTAAATGGCCTGGCTGTATGCTGTATAATGTACAGTTAAAACAGGGACTTAAAGGGATCTTGTCATCAGAAAACATGTTTTTTTCAAAACACATCAGTGAATAGTGCTGCTCCAGCAGAATTCTGCACTGAATCCATTTCTCAAAAGAGCAAACAGATTTTTTTATATTCAATTTTGAAATCTGACATGGGGCTAGACATTTTGTCAATTTCCCAGCTGCCCCCAGTCATGTGTCTTGTGCCTGCACTTTAGGAGAGAAATGCTTTCTGGCAGGCTGCTGTTTTTCCTTCTCAATGTAACTGAATGTGTCTCAGTGAGACATGGGTTTTTACTATTGAGTGTTGTTCTTAGATCTACCAGGCAGCTGTTATCTTGTGTTAGGGAGCTGCTATCTGGTTACCTTCCCGTTGTTCTTTTGTTTGGCTGCTGGGGGGGGGGGGTGATATCACTCCAACTTGCAGTACAGCAGTAAAGAGTGATTGAAGTTTATCAGAGCACAAGTCAAATGACTTGGGGCAGCTGGGAAATTGACAATATGTCTAGCCCTGTGTCAGATTTCAAAATTGAATATAAAAAAATCTGCTTGCTCTTTTGAGTAATGGATTTCAGTGCAGAATTCTGCTGGAGCAGCACTATTAACTGATGTGTTTTGAAAAAAAATGTTTTTTCCCATGACAGTATCCCTTTAAATAGAACAATGTACATAAACTGTAGTGTGGTCCTGACTGCCTAGTAACCAGCACACACACATTTCATCATTCTGCCATTGGGGATACAAATACAAATCATACATGCCGTGCCTTGGGAGAGAATATAATGGTTCCTTTTTATAACATATAATCACAAGTATTGTTTTTGCAATAACTTTTCTTTCCCCTATTAAGAAGTAAGACACTTTCTAACTGGGTCATTATTAATACTCTTCTGAAGTGACTTGAAAACATTACTGAATAATTACATTGTACACAGAGCTGCAAAGTCCTTGAAATTAATTAAAGAAAAAAAAAACATTGGAGACTGCGAAACGTATTTATAAACTTGTTGCTAAAGATATTAATATGATATAACTTTCGAATCGAACGATTCGAAGGATTTTAATCCATCGATCGAAGGATTATCCTTCGATCAGAAAAACCTTGGAAAGCCTATGGGGACCTTCCCCATAGGCTAACATTGGCCTCGGTAGATTTTAGGTGGCGATCTAGGGAGTCGAAGTTTTTTTTTAAAGAGACAGTTCTTTGACTATCGAATAGTCGAACGATTTTTAGTTCAAATCGTTCGATTCGAAGTCGAAGGTCGTAGTCGAAGGTCGAAGTAGCCAATTCGATGGCTGAAGTAGCCAAAAAAAAAACATTCGAATTTCAAAGTTTTTTTCCTCTATTTTCCTCTATTCCTTCACTGGAGCTTAGTGAATGGGCCCCCTACTGTAGGGGCAGATTTATCAAAGGTCAAGTGATATAGTTTTTTTTTAATCAAATGAACTTGACTTCGAAACTTGAATGAATCTTATTTAAGAAAAAACTAGAATGTCCAGTACATTCACAGCAATCAGAGGAAAACCTTCACACCATAAGATATTGCAAGTAGATCCCTCTCAGGGGGTAGTGCAGCCTGACTTGGTGATTTTCCCCAGCACCAGGGATCCCATGGGGTATCTTGCTCCTTCACACTTTCCCTGCTCCTGCGCTCACCCACTCGTGTCCCTGTCTGAAAGCTTAATCACCGCAGGGGTGCTAACCCTAACTAGTCTCCTTCTTTGACCCTGAAAGCTGCTCACTAAATACACTTACACTCCTAGAATGACTATTACATAAACTTCTAAATATACTGTCACTACTTTGGGGCCTCTAATCTGTGCAGACTCCGTCCTGTACCAACCTCCCCGCAAGGTGGGATCCAGGGATAGAGCCCTGAGAATGTGTGCTCTCCCTTTTAAACTTTTAAACACTGCCACCTAATGGGCAAACCTTGAATTACCATGACTGGCTGGGTGGATCAAAGGACCACTTTAAGTGTCCAAATACAAGGGAAACTGCCTGAGTAAAACCAAACCTAAACCTCAGGGTCTCTACAATAGTTAGCTACTCAAATGCTGGTGCAATGTTCTAACGTAAGCAGATATACAGGTATTGGAGTGCACATCCCCCTCCTATACATCTTGTATGATCAAGGGTCAGTTGATTTTATCAGTGCGATTTTCATTTGTGTGGTCATTTTGCATGAGCTAACTGAAAATCTCATAGGAATCAGCTGTCTGTGGTAAGTTTAAGGAGTTACCAAGGAATTTCGGTCAACCGCACACCGACACCACCCTTCCTGAAATAATCACCTGGTGCACAACGATAGAGGCATCGGCCACCTCACAATACCATAGAAAAGAATTTCGCCGGCACACAGGATTTTAGGCTGCAGGGCAGGTGCAACGTTTCGGGGTCACGCCCCTTTGTCAAGCATAGTACAGACGCGATACAGTCAAGTTTATAAAAGCAATCAATTAATAAAATTAGCATAAAGTGCATGGTGCAATAATTACATATAGACTGCAGTTAAACAATAATTGAAAATTTAAGACACAATTTGTAAAAAAAATCATGTAGCCACTTGCGGTCCAATCACTCCTTCATAAGTGTAAAAAAGTCCCATCCTATTAAGTCCATTGCTGTGCAAAAGTGAATAGATGCAAAAATGACACAAAATACCTAAAGATTAAAAAGTTAAAAAGTATCCAGCTAAAAAGTATCAAAACTATAGTTAAGTAGCGAAAAGCCCTATCTTCATGAACATAAGGGAAACATCATAAATTACCTGTCCCTGTTGGACACTCATTTAAATCTGATTATCTGAAAGAGAAAGAATTACTATTAAACAAATATCAAGGAAGGAATTATCATAAGAAACATGACAATCCTCATTAAGTCCCCTGGGAGCCCTGGTTTGCAATTGCCAGATCCAGTAACACTCCCTTTGCAACAGTTTCTTTTTAGTATCCTGTCCCTGCTTTATTGTAACCCCTTCCAAAATGTGCCAGCGTAACTGAGCCACTCTGTGTTTATGTGCATGAAAGTGTTTAGCCAGTAGCGTTTGTACTTATTCTAGGGATGCACCAAATCCACTATTTTGGATTCGGCCGAACTCCCGAATCCTTCGCAAAGGATTCGGCCGAATACCGAACCGAATCTGAACCCTAATTTGCATATGCAAATTAGGGGTGGGAAGGGGAAATTTTTTTTTACTTCCTTGTTTTGTGACAAAAAGTCACACAATTTCCCTCTCCACCCCTAATTTGCATATGCAAATTAGGATTCGGTTCGGCCAGGCACAAGGATTCGGCCGAATCCGAATCCTGCTGAAAAAGGCCGAATCCCGCACCGAATCCTGGATTCGGTGCATCCCTAACTTATTCTCATCCTTTCGTGTCCCTTTTTCTTCTTTGTTAACTATCTCAATTTTTGCCGGTTGGTAATTTCTAATTGTAGATTTATGCTCATTCAATCTGGTTTTAATAGGCCTGGTGGTCTGGCCCACATATGCCAGACCACACGGGCATTTAAGGCAATAAACGACATTTTTGCTATCACAGGTGAAAAAACTGGTAATGTGATGCTTAGAACCCTACTATGGATGTGTGACATAGTCACCTTTCACAATACCATTGCAATGGCCGCAATTCCTACAGGGGAATGTACCTCTTTCGGTTGTCCACCCCGATTTATCTCCTACCCGTGGTGTTCTAATTTTAACCAAGCCCCTTATACTTTTCCCCTTTCTATAAGAAAAGATCCAGATCATGGTCAAGGTATTCAGAACACTTCACACATCCCTTCATGCAACTCTCACAAGTAACACCTGTATCTAGGAGTTGCATGACACATTGGATAATCCTATCACAACTACACAGAATCAACACCTCTGTGAGTTTCTTCAGATGTCACCTCTTTGAAGAGTTACAATGTGCCATTGTGATTGGATTAGTGGAAGAGTTTATATGCCGAGAACTTCCCACACCAGTTGAACTGAAGAAGCTGCTCGGATGAGTAGTGAAACGTCTTCATTGATTACTCAGCAAGTCCAGTTGTTTTTAGATTTACCTATACTTGATATACCATGACCTGTATGAATAAAAATCTTCATAGTCATGATAGATAGAGACCGTTACCCTGTTAAGTGCAAACTACTGAAAGTCTTGGAAATTTAAGACAATGTTACAATGTCTTAAAAATGTCCCGGACTCCCCACAGGGAGAGCTTTGGGCAGATCGGAGCTTTGATGTGTTACTGCCGAAGCAATTGCTCCCGTTATTCACATGTACATGGGCCGTTCTCATTGCTCAGGAAAAGCGCATCTGACATTATAGACTATAAAATATACTATAAAATAAACTAAATGCAAGCAGAAGTCTTTGCCACTTTCTTTTCCAATCTTTCAGAAAAATATCAGAGCAACATAAATAAAATGATATATGTGGGCTGCAGGAAAAAAAAAACTCAGTATTACTTCCTAACTTAATGCATCTATTGCCAGAATTAACTTAACTCGCCGCAGAACAATTGCTATTTAAATTAGAAATGCCTCGAGCAGAAAACTAGAACCATGGGGGTTTTCCTCCAATAAAATGGAAGGTGTCACTGCAATAACTTCAACTTCTTCCTGAAGGTCTTTCAAATTCTCTACTGCTCTAAAATACAGGGAGGCTCAATATTCAGAACTGCAGTTCAATCAATAGACTCCAGAGGGCACACGATGATGATGGTTTTATGCATAATTTTCTGTTTGATTTTTATATGAAATAGACTTATTCTGTGGTTCTGTGGACAATGGCTCAGGTTTTTTTGTGTTGTAAAAAGAGGGAATATTTCTCATGATAAAGAGGCGAGATATATATATATATATATATATAGTATATACAACAGGCTTTGCTTACAATGAATTGTTCATCTGAATGTGATGGAAAAAGAAAACCAAGTCACAGGGAAATATATATATATATATATATATATAGAAAAAAGACTAGAATGCATCTCATCCCTTTTTATTGGGTGCACGTAGGTGTGGCTTGATTTACATACTACACAACGTAACTCCAGCCCCCAGGGGAAACTTATTTTTGCATAACTTAATTGTAACATTTGGTAAATAGAGACACTTTTAATTACAAAGTTTGTACAAAATATGCATACGGTCTAGGTTTTGCAGCAATGTACTGTGTTTGACCAAGTTCTTATCCGCGGTTATTTAATCATACCTCCCAACTGTCCCGTTTTTAGAGGGACAGTCCCTCTTTGACAGCTCAACCCGCAGTCCCTCATTTGTACTGGAAAGTCCCGTTTTTCTCTGCACTGAACAGCCAGAAAAAGAAACAATGTTTGTAACTTAATTGGCTTTTGGCAGAGAGGCCAGTACAGCCGCAACAGAAGATAAGATACATTTGTAACAATTCAAATGTATCTAGATAAACTAATAAGTAATTGTAACAATATAAGATAAAAGGCCCTTTGGGAAATTAAAGGGCCATTCACCTTCATTAGCAAAACTGTAATAACACACAACAACTGTTTTTCCCCTCTTTTTATTTCCAAAATGTTGGGAGGTATGTTATTTTTATGAATTGAGGCTTCATTGGATGAAAGTGGTGGAGACTGGACCAAAGTCATTGAATCCTGTTGTATATTGTTATTAGATTGTAAGATCTATGGGAAAAGTACCTCCTTCGCTCTGTGGGGCAAATTCACTAAGATGCGAAGTTGCGCCAGGCGCTACTTCGCCGCACTTTGCCGCACTTCGCCAGGCGTAGTTTCGCCAGCGCTCCGCAAATGAACTAAAATCCGAAGTTGCGCTCAGGGGTAGCGTAAGGTTGCGAAGTTGCACTAGCATTGATTCGCTATATAAAGCGAAGGCTAATTTGCATATGGCGCGAAATTCAAATTTCAATGGAGGAATACGTATTAGCACTACAAATGCCAAGAAAACCTTCAAATCTGCAAATAAAAATTTTATTTTGCCCTACACATGTGCCCACTGTCTAGGTAAGTTGCCATGAGTTAGGAAATGTAGGGGGGAAGGAGGGGAGCCCCAAAAAATTTTTCGATCTTTTTCAGCCTATCACCCATCATGTAGAAAACACGACTTTTTTGGAAACAATCCCTATCTACTCTATTGCGCTTCGCCAGGTCTGAGGTGGCGAAGGAAGTCTAGCGTAAAAGGTAGCGTTCAGTACACTGCGCAAGTTAGTGAATTTGCGTAGTTTCGTCGCTAGTGAAAATTCGCCTGGCGTAAGCGTGTGAAGTAACACTAGCGAAACTACGCCAGCATTCATTAGTGAATTTGCGCAGTAGCGAAAATGCCAAACGCTAGCGAATTAACGCTAGCGTTCGGCGCTTCGCGGCTTAGTAAATTTGCGCCTGTGTCTTTTACCACATAGCACTTAAACTTTGTGTTCTTATATGAACTCTGTGTACTGCATATATGTATTTATTGCATACTTTTATTTGTATTGTACTTTTATTTATATTGTACTTTTATGCATTATGGCACTGAGGCTCCTTAACAGTGATTTAAAAATAAAGTTATACATACATACCCTCTCATCCAAACCACTGCCTGGTTGCTAAGGTAAACAACACCCTAGCAACCAGATAGCTGCTGAAATTCCAAACTGGAGAGCGGCTGAACAAAAAGTTAAATAACGCCAAAATCACAAAAATGTAAAAACTAATACCAATTGCAGATTGTCTCAGAATATCAATCTCTAGGGGGGAGAATTTACAAAAGTGGTGATATTGATCAAAGTGGAGATAAAAATGTCAGCTTTCCCACCAAATTCACAAACCTCTATCTCCCCTTTTGTGAATTTGTCCTTTAAACAGACAGTTTTCAGGCTGTGTCTTTCGCACAACATTTTAACAAAATTGTATTTTAAATTTGTCTTTAGCACTTACTAAACACGTCAGTCAGCCATCAAATTGGAATTTTCGGGGTAGGGGGTTATTTTACCTATTTTACATTTTTTTTCAGGATAACCTGGGCTTTCTAAATCATGTTCGTGTAATTCTACTTCTGTAACAAGATAGAAGGGTCTAAATACAAAAAAAATGTATAATATAGGGATTTGTATCAGAAATGTTTTATTATCTTACGTCAAGTGTCTAATTGCTGCTAAAACTAAAAAAATGCCTGGGAGGCTTTACTTTTCCTTTAGATAATACATTTACTCAAATTGCTAATATTGCCTCATTCATTAAGCTACAACTAGTAAAACAACACAAGTTTTGTTAAAAATGTTTTACATATAAAATTTTATAAAATACACTTTTTTTTGTTAAATCTGTGTTTTACTTGTTTTGTTAATGAGGCTTTTACACCTATAGGGTTCGACAGAAATGTGTACCCTGACTATAACATGATAATCCCTATTAATATGAGAATAATTCCACAATGGGGCACCCACAAGAGGTGTGAAATGAAGATTGGCTGAACCAAAGCAGAGCAAGTTATTTTTGAATTGATCTGACACATGGGGAAGACTTACACTGAGCTTTGCTCCATTTTTAAAATGTCGGGAGAAAACGTTGTTTAAAAGACAAATTCATAAAAGTGTCTGTAAACTGTTTTTCTTTCACTAAAAAATGAAAAGTGGCGGTGGAGTCGGAATTTAGGCAGATTTGTGAATAAGGAGAAAGTATTTTACACCAGTTTACCACCACTTTTACTCCGAAAATGATATCTCTCCACTTTTGTGAATTCCCCCTTATGTCTTTCTAAAAGTTAGTTTAAATGTGAACAACCCTTTTAAAACTGTTTCCCATTTTGTTTCACAGCTTGACAAGTAATGAAAGAAGCATGGTGAGAGGACAGGCAGCAGAAGTGTGTACGTGAAGACTATATGGGAGCCATGTGCTGGGTATGATAGTGTTAGTTACATAATGGATACTCTTACCCTCTTCTTCACCTTTATAATGCCCAACAACCTGTATCCAGTTCATGAGTTCCAGCTATAAAATGTCAATATTCAAAACACATTTCTACTCTCTCCACCTATTCATCACTTCTTCAGGAGTAAAAAAGTAACCGACTCAATACATTTTGTAGCACTGTCATCTAGTGGGCAAAAGTGCAAGTATTTTCAAGTTAATTTTAACTATTACGTAACTCTGCTTTCAGTGACAAATCCACGGAACCTCTCTTTACTGCAGTCTTTCTCAACGAAGGATCACCAGCTGAAAAAGAAGAAGAGACAGCAGAAAATATAGAAAAAACAATACTAAAAGTGGTACATCTCCTTATCTTCCTGCACAACACACTACATGGGGACTTTTTATAGCAAAAGTAAGGGGGAGGGCGTTGTGATTCCCAGGCAGGGTCGGACTGGGCCGTGCGGGGCCAAATGGGTCTATGACCACAGGGCCCTCTTCCAAGCAACCGGTGTCCAACCTAGGCTCCCCACAATGCTTACCATCTCCTCCTTTGCTGATATCAGTTCCTGGTGTGCGTGCGGGCTTTGTTGCCGGGGCACAAAATGGAGGAAGAACCAGAACCATAAGGGACGAGTTGATTGGATGTAACAAACAGCAAGAAAGAACAACACAACTATTTTTACCATCTAAAAAGCCAACATACCAGTTCTTGCCCTTTAATAAATAGTTAAATCTGCTGGATAACTGCCCAGACTAGCAATTACATAAATCCTCAGTCTAGGCACAGTGGTTTGCTAAGGGTAAATAAGCTTCATAACTTCTCTTTACTATCCATACCAACACAAAGGGGCCCCTTTACTTGAGTGAAGGTATAGAATAAAAAAAAACTTCGAATTTCGAATGGTTTTTTTTGGCTACTTCGACCATCAAATGGGCGACTTCGAATCGAACGATTCAAACTAAAAATCGTTATACTATTCGACCATTCGATAGTCGAAGTACTGTCTCCTTTAAAAAAAACTTTGACCCCCTAGTTCGCCACCTAAAACCTACCGAAGTCAATGTTAGCCTATGGGGAAGGTGAAGAAAAATCGTTTGATCGATGGATTAAAATCCATTGAAGTCGAAGGATTTAACTTCGCGGTCGCATATCGAGGGTTAATTAACCCTCGATATTCGACCATAAGTAAATTTGCCCCAAAGTCTTAAAATCACTAAAACATACTACCAATGCAGAAAAACTCTTACCTGCTTATAGAGCCAACCGATAGGACAAATAAATTAGTAATGCACATATGAAAAGGCTTTGTGAAGATTTAGGTCTTTGTTTTGTGAGCAATGACAGACAGTACAGGTCAGGTGCTGAAGGCAAATATTCCTTTGCAGTCGTAACTTCAGCCTATCTGGGGATCATCCTTGCTAGAGGCTTAAATTTCCTGGCTGCCATGCCTGGAATGTAGAAAATACACCGAATTAGGATAGACGCTTCCAGTATATAAAAGATACATCCATATAAATGTATTACAACAGCTTCGGAAATGCTCAGTAGTGAAATGTAATGAAGCTGAAATCTGTGGGGATTTTGGTATTCTCAGTGCCATGTCTCCCCTAATGAACTCATTTAGATTAGAAAATGGATTTAATATTTTATTGAAATTAACCGAAGCCACAAAAGAGGATTACAACTTCTATCCATAAATATGCCCATATTACAGAAGACGGTTGCATGTTACATGAATATTAAGCGACGGAAGAACATTGTTTCAATGCCAGGAAGGGTAAAGCAATTATACTTCAATTTAGCTATTCTGTTTTTTTGGAATAATGAAATTGCAACATGGAGATTTAAATCAATGTTTTTGAAAGTTAAATAAAAAATATTGAACATTGTTTTTTTAATAAAACTCGAAAGGCAGACGACACTTCTGAAAATGGGGTTTATTGGAGTTCCTGCTGGAAAAACCTAACGCGTTTCGGGAGTTATCCCTTAGTCATAGGTTTGTTTTTTTAATGCTGTGTTTATTTTCAACCTTCATATTTTGCATTAAAGGAGAACTAAAACAAACAAAAACTAACCTGGCTTAAGATGATGCACCTTCTGTGCTTCTTTACCATCTCAAGGCAACCACAGACCATTTCCCCAGTAGCTTTCCATCTTCTTTTCTTCTGATTCATAGCACACACTATGTTCTGCTGTCAGTTGCCTGAGCTTAGGGCCTGACTATATATACAGTATATAAAAGCTCCTCTGAAAGATGAATTTCCTTTTCCTCTTGATGATCTGATCTCTGATGACCCCTAAGCTAACCTTCTAAACAGCAGCCCAGAGCATACTGAGCATAAGCAGTGCCACTGACACTCCATAGGTTTAACAAGATTCATGGGCAACATTAAAGGCCTGAAACATTACTGGTATAGGGCTGCTGAATAGTGATGGGCGAATTTGTCCCGTTACGCTTCGCCGAAAAATTAGTGAATTTCCCGCAAAATTTGCGAAATGTCGAAAAATTTTAGAAAAATTGTGAAATTCAAACGTTTTCATGAAAATAATGTGAAATTCTGACGTTTTAACTCAAAAAATTTGAAATTTGAAGGTTTTCACAAAAAAATCGTGAAATTTGAAGGATTTCACTCAAATATCGTGAAATTTGAAGGTTTTCACTAAAAAGTCGTGAAATTTGCAGGAATTTACTCAAATATTGTGAAATTTGAAGGTTTTTCCACAAAAAAATAGTGAAATTTGAAGGATTTCACTCAAAAATCGTGAAATTTGAAGGTTTTCACTAAAAAGTCGTGAAATTTGCAGGAATTTAATCAAATATCGTGAATTTTGAAGGTTTTTCACAAAAAATAGTGAAATTTGAAGGATTTCATTCAAAAATCATGACATTTTAAGGATTTCACTCAAAAATCGGGAAATTTGAAGGTTTTCACAAAAAAATAGCGAAAATCTGACATTTTCACGGAAAAAATCTCAAGACCCGGAAATTGATGCCGAATTTATTCGCTGGCGGCGAAACGTGGGAATTTGCCGCAAATTCATGCCAGGCGAATTTATTCGCCCATCACTACTGCTGAAGTCTAAACTCAGTGTATTACATACTTAGATCTCCAGTAATGTTCATAGATTGAAGATCCTGCATTAGATTCCAAGAAATACCTTATGACAATGAAAATGACAATGTTCTCCCTTGATCAAAAAAGAGTATAAGATCATACAGTATTAAGGTATCTTTTTCTAATTGAAAAAGGGTGGGGACAGAGGGTGGATACTTGCTTGTAGTCTGGATTAAGAGTGGCTAAACTAAAGGGGAACTTGAAGCCAATAAATCCGAAAATGTCTATCTTTGAGGATATGTGTGCTCAAATGTGACCTGTAACCAAGGCTGAGCAACTGCCTTATCCCCATGACAATATGCCATACTATACGTAGGATGAATTCCTGAGAAAAATGTACCTGCCAAAATGCTTGAAATTTGCCCCATGATCCAAAACTCTGCGAATTTTATAGTTTGCGCCAATGAGCAGTCAATGTAGTAAAACTTCTTACTGAAAAAGTCGTTATGTTTGCTCCAAAAGATTACGACACCTTCAAGCACTTCTTATGAGTGCGCAATTAAAATTCGCAATGCGCAATTACAATTCACAATGCAATAACAGTTTAAGGAAAAATATTACATTGCGAGATGTGGATTTTTAGTCTTATTGGTGCGAATTGTTTTGCTCTTTGCGACTTTTATTACATTCCCCTGTTAATATCTTTTAGAACTTTTGGGCCACTATTACTTTTGTAAGAAGTGTTTTCCACTATGTTTTCATGAGGCAGTACCTTCTGATTTATTTCTCATTTTCACATAGAAACAGATTTCTAGGGAAACTGACCATCCTTCTGAACTTTTTGGAATCTTCTTAATCATACAGTATATCTTCTTGCCTCCAAGTCAAATTCATTTAATAAAATCTCTTCTTTATGGTCTAAATCAGTGGTCCCCAACCAAATGCTCACGAGCAACATGTTGCTCACCAACCCCTTTGATGTTGCTCCCAGTGGCCTCAAAGCAGGTGCTTTTTATTAATTCCTGGCTTGGAGGTACTTTCAGTTGCATAAAAACAGAGTTGCTGCCTAACAGAGCCTCCTGTAGGCTACCAGTCCATATAGGGGCTACCAATCAGCCTATCAGAGTCCTTATTTGGCACACACTGGAACTTTTTTCATGTTTGTGTTGCTCTCCAATACTTTTTACATTTAAATGTGGCTCACGAGTAAAAAAGGTTGTGGACCCCTGGTCTAAATTATAAGTATCCCATTCTCTAGCTTGCATCCTTTTCAAGAAGTAGTTTCCAGGTCTCTATTCAATACTCAAGATGTGATCTGAATAAATACCTGTACAATAGACACAGACTTTCCCGTTTTAATAGGTTAATTCCCTCAGTCATACATTGATTAAGCCAATAATTACCTGAGCATGCACTAAAACTTAGGGGCCTATTTACTAACATTCAAATGTATTTTTATGTCTCAAAACAAAAAATTGTGTTTTTTCTATATTTCTCAAAAAAATAATTGAGATTTATTTATCAAGATGGCTAGAGGGTTGGAGGAGATTTTAAACTAGAAATGGGGGGAGAGTTCAGTAAAGGATTAAGTGTAAGACAGGTTAGATGAGGTAGTGGGCAAAGGAAGAGAAAATGGGGGAGGAGATTTGGTTGGGGGTACAGTTAAGGACAAGTAGGACCACATGTCATGTGTTAATTAGCGTACCAATATTTAGAGGCAGATTTATCAAAGGTCAAGGTGAATTTTCAAATTCAAAAAATATCGAAATTTATCATGTACTGTTTGTTTAAAAATTTGACTTTGACCATTCGCCATCTAAAACCTGCCGAATTGCTGTTTAAGCCTATGGGGGACCTCCTAGAACCTATTTTGAGTCAATTGGTGGACTTTAAAAAATCGATTTGAATTCGATCTAATGCACTATTACTTCAATTCATATGATTCAGATTCGCGCCAAATCCGGACCTATTCGATCGAAAACGGACCTATTAGGCCAAAAAAAAACCTTAATTTTGGTTGGTCTTTTTGAATTTGAATTTTGAAGTTTTTCAAATTTGAAATTTGACACTTGATAAATATGCCCCTAAATGGATGTTTGCAAATGCAAGGAGTCTGACAAATGAGAGAGCTGGAGGTACTGGTGCGGGAGGGAAAATATGATGTAATTGGTGTGAACAAGTTTATAAACTTGTTGCTTGACAATTTTATGGCACAAGAAGCCAACCAGAAAAAAATGCTATTCTGGATCTAGTGATCTCTAATGACCCAGAACATATAGCAAATGTGCATGTAATTGAACCCTTGGATAATAATGACAATAATGCGACCTCATTTAATGTCTGGTGCAAAAAACAAATATACACTGATCAGAATCAGAAAAGCTAATTTTAGTGCCTTGAGGGCTGCCCTTCAGAGCATAGATTGGGGCATAATGTTTTCTACTAAAAGCACAGAACAGAAATGGTTGTCATTTAAAATGACATTAATCATTACTGTTCTTAATTTATTCCCTTAAAGGAGAAGGAAAGGAATGTTTTACTTGGAGGTGCCAACCGTTAGGCACCCCCAAGTGATTGTATTTATTTACTTGAAAACCCCCGGGTCAGTTCTCCTATCAGCAGAAAACTGCACCAGTACAGGGTTATTCCAGCGAGCACCATGAATCGATCATCTTCCTGCTTCTTCTTTCTTCTTGCGGCTGCACATGCTTAGTAGAGTGAAAAAAAAGCTGGCTATTTTGCATATGCTTTGCTGTGGGAAATTTGAAGAAAGAAGAAGCAGGAAGACAATCGCTCCATGGTGCTTGCTGGAGTAACCCCAGGCCCATGCAGTTTTCTCTGGCCCTGGGGTGTCAAGTAAGTAGATACAATCACTTGGGGGTGCTTAACATTTCCTTCTCCTTTAAGAAGTAAATTTGGAAGCACCAATAAGCACCCTATGTGGCTTAATACAGAAGTAAACAAGTTAATAGGAAAGAAGATAAAGGCATTTAATAAATGTTGTAATACTGCAATCCAGAAGGCAAACCCCAGAAAGCTGCTCCTTTAAATAATGGTACCAGTATGGTTGTAACAGATACAGAAAAGGCACTGTTGGCTCAGCTCAATCTAGTCAGTGACTGACTCAGGATATGGTTCATAAAGCTTTAATAACATTTAATGTGAACAAGGTGCCAGGGCCAGATAGCATAAACCCCCTGTTTCTAAGAGCTAAAAGCTTAGTTCAGTTTTTGACCGACCCCTATTTCTGATTTTCTCAGAATCCCTTTCATCTGGTTTGGTACCTATGGATTGGAGAAAAACTGATGTTGTTCCAATATTTAAAAAGGGATTACAATCTCAGCCTGGTAATTATAGGCCAGTAAATTTGACATCTGTGATGGGCAAATTATTTGAAGACTTGTTAAGGGATCACATTCAAAATTGTGTCCTAGTGAATGGAAGTATGAGCAGCAATCAGTATGGCTTTATGAAGGATAGGTCATGTCAGACAAATGTGATTGCTTTTTATGATGAGGTAAGGAGGATGCTGGACAGTGGGGGAGCAGTCAATGTGAACTATTTAGCTTTTGGCAAATCATTTGATACCATGCCCACAAACGACTGCTTTCTAAACTAAGGTCTTTTGGGCTTAATTAAGTCATTTGCACATGGATAGGAAACTGGCTACAGGATTGGGTACAGAGGGTGATTGTTAATGGTACATTCTCTACTTGGAGTAAGGTTCTTAGTGGAGTCCCTCAGGGCTCAGTATTGGGTCCACTTTTATTTAACATGTTCGTTAATGACTTACGGGATTGCATTGCAAGTAATGTATAATCTTTTGCAGATGACACAAAACTGTGCAGCCCTATTAATTCCATCCAGGATTAAATCCTTGCAACAGGATTTTAACAAACTGGCAATCTGGGCAGCTGAGTGGCAAATGAGATTCAGTGTTGATAAATGTAAAGTCATGCACCTGGGATGTAAAAATATGCAAGCCACTTATACCCTTAATTGGACTGCATTAGGCAAATCCATAATGAAAAAAAGAACCTTGGAGTCTTGTAGATAATAAACTTGGCTTTAGCAAGCAATGCCAGTCAGCAGCATCAAAGACACACAAGGTCTTGATATGTAGTAAAAGGGGCAGTGATTACTGGGAGGAGGGGGTCATTCTTCCACTTTACAGAGCACTGGTAAGGCCCCATCTAGAATATGCCATAAAGTTGCCACAAAAATGACATTATTGCATTAGAGAGGGTGCAGAGATGAGCAATTAAGCTGGTAAAAGGTATGAAAAATCTAAGCTATGAAGAAAGACTGGCCAAGTTGGGGTTGTTCACGCTGGAAAAGAGGTGCTTAAGGGGTGATATGACATCTATGTATAAATATATAAGGGGATCATATAATAATCTCTCTAATGCTTTATTTACCAGTAGGTCTTTCTCTCCCTGAATCAGTCGTACAGGCTGATACATCAGATAGATATAAGAAGGGGTTGGATGGCTTTTTTGCAAGTGAGGGAATACAGGGTTATGGAAGATAGCTCATAGTACAAGTTGATCCAGGGACTAGTCTAATTGCCATCTTGGGGTCACCAAGGAATTTTCCCCCTTCTGAGGCAAATTGGAGAGGCTTCAAATTTTTCTTCCTCTGGATCAACTAGCAGTTAGGAAGGTTATATATATAGAGTTAAAAGGTTGTACTTGATGGACATGTGTCTTTTTTCAACCTAACTTACTATGTTACTACAATATATAAAAACCATGAAAAACTCTAATACAGAAATGTAAATTCAGAGTTTTAGAGGTTTTCTATTTCTTTTGCTAGAAATTGTAAGAAAAACTCAAATGTTTAGAGGTTTCTGATTTATTTGTATTTTTGTTAGCACATCTACTGCAATTTTTTTTCATCTGTGCTTTTTATATTAGAATTTTTTAATAACTTGCTTGGCATTTGTGGTTTTAAAGAAGATGAGTTTAATTGTGGTTTGAATGACTTTCAAAACCATTAAAATGTGATAAATTAGAGTCTTGAGTCTAAGGTCCTTGTCAAAAACACAACACAGATTGGTTTATTTTATCAGGAGTAAACTTTAACTACCTGATTATGCTATGGAACTGGAGTATCCAGAGGAAACCCATGCATGCATGTTGGATAATAAGCAACCACACAAGTTAATGTCACTGTGGAGAACACAAGCTCCAAAGTTCATTGGTGAAAGTTTTGGGCACAGTATCTAGCCAAAATTTTTCTTTGACTTCATTGCTCTTAACATAAAGACGCCTCTTCAACCTCTGATGGTTGGCCAAAGCAGGAACAATGGTTACTGGAAACTTAGGAACAGGGTATGAGGGGTAACCTTTATTAGATATAAAAATTTTGTTGGGAAGCTAAGTAAATTTAAGGCTAATAAAAAAACCAGGTATTTGTCTACAAGTGCATATTGTAGTTACGGCGATTTATCTTTAGCTTTAGCCAGCACAAAACACAAGTAACTTTCTCATTTGTTCAGTTTATGGGCTAAATGTTTAAAGAAGATATGTTTGATTAATGGATTTAATTTGCGCTTTTTTCCTTTAGACAGTTTTAGTAATATATTGGTTATCATGGGCAAGGCTAGGGCAGTAAAGTGGGAATCCTCTTTGTAGTATAGTTCATCAGTGTCAGAATTGCATCCCAGCTTTCACATCGCATCTTTAACCTTTATGCCCTAAAATAATCTTTAATCAGTCTGTGAAGAGAAAAACATGCCCAATCAGCACAGTTACAGAACAATTATCTGCAACCTTTGAAGATAAACAAAAACAAACTTCTTTAAACAAACACTCGTAATTTATTTATACAAACATACAGATGTTTTAATTAAATTGGATTAATTAAATGAGTCATAATAAATATTGTGTATTATTTGCCTTTGCTTGCAGTTTAGTTGTAGAAGTTGCTTCAGAAGGACCAAACTCACTTAGAGTCTCAAGAACAATGCTGAATAAATAGTTAATGAAACGAGCTGGAGAGAAAAAGGTCCCCAAGAACCTCCCAAGAACTACATCAAACTCTAGAATTCCAGTAGGATAGCTCAGGTTATGAACCTTGTCACATTGCCATGGGGTTGAGGGATACTCTTCTTCCTTTTATAGAGGTAACTAAGAAGATGTTTTGAACATTTTGTAAATAATGAATAGAGCAGAAAGAGGAATGGAATTTAATATTAGGGGGAATGCATCCTGATGAGCTTCACCAAAACCTGGCAAAGTTTGCCCATCCCTAGTGGTATCACATTATTGTGCAAGATATTAAATAATATATAATCATCAATACAAAGTTCATTAACATTATCACCTTGAAGATTAAACTTCTAGCTAGTGTAGTGTAGTAACAGGAGAAATGAAGAACTAATAACATATCTATTTTCTAATGCCACTCCATTGATGCACCCGTTTTCATAGCATGAGATCTTTTTTGGGTAGTTTTTTGAGCCACTAATGGGGACTAGTTATTCACTGAAACTCAGTAGACTCATTTGTGCAGGAAATTAAAGTTTCATCACATACTGGCAGGGTGGCCTCCGTATCTGTAATCTTGATATTGGCCTCACATGAAACTCTTAAGCAATGGCGACTATCATTCAGAATGAAGGATTATTCAGTTTAAGTCTTTTAATTAAAATGGCATTTTTTTTAAAATTCCCTGGTAGGAACCCTTTAACATGAATACTTGGGACCTGGGGTTTTCTGGATAACAGATCTATTTTAATAATATGGATCTTCATACCTTAAGTTTACTAGGAAGTCTTTTCAACATAAAATAAACCCAATAGGCTGGTTTTGCCTCCAACAAGGATGAATTATATTTTAGTTTGGATCAATTACAAGGCACTGTTTTATTATTACAAAAAAAAAACAACATTTTTTTGTTGTTGATTATTTGTATAAAATGTCTACGGGAGACAGCTATTCTGTAATAATGCAGCTTTCTGCATAATGGATTTCCGGATAATAGTTCACATACCTGTAATAAAAGTTTTGTTTTATTTTTACCAATTGAGATAATTATTTTCTCACTTACAAAAATCATGCTGGTGCCAGTTGTAGACAGTCAACCCATAATGGGTTCCATGTCAGTTTAATCTATTTGTGTTTGGGGCTGAGTCTATATGTGGGGTGGTATGACTCTCTTTACCTGCTTTGGAAATAATTTGACAAAAGGTTAGAGTTAACGCCTACTCTTGTTGCAAAATATGATTTGTGATTTAAAAATGTTATTGCATACACTGAGAATGTTCGCAAAAGCCATTTGGTCACAAAGTCTGAGTGGAAGTCGTTGAGGAATTGGTCTTTGCGAACATTTCTCGCTTTAACGAAACATGTTAAATTCCATAATTCGACCCTTTTTCATTACAAATTCATGATGTTAGTCAGCACACATCTGTGGGGGTTTCATAAGTAAGTAGATGATGCTGGGACCTAAATCATTGTTCATCTAAGATTAAAAACATGTGCTTGTGTGGTTCCATTATCATAGCTTGTGTTCAACAGCGAGACCCACCTTCTACGTGTTGGTCTGAATAGA
Organism: Xenopus petersii; assembly: GCA_038501925.1. NCBI lineage: Eukaryota > Metazoa > Chordata > Amphibia > Anura > Pipidae > Xenopus > Xenopus petersii. The sequence goes on along the minus strand of CM076675.1, from coordinate 12,551,175 downwards.
GGTAAGTCAGAGGTGCCTTGGGCCAGAATTATATTGAATGATACTGAAGAGCCCTTTCCTCTGGTTTCTTTGCATCTGAATAGTTGAAGAGTTGGCACTGTTGGGGAACTGGGTGGTTGTCTTCCACATGGAGAGGTGGATCCCAACTCTTATTTTCCACTTTTCAGCATTAAGCAGATTGGATAGTAAGAACCCAATTTAACCCTACTTAAGGGAAAGCTAATGTGCATCCCTATTATGCAAATCTTTTATAACCATCTGTAAAATATATTTATTCCAGCTGCAGTTCTATCATTCCTCTGCTCGCTTTTAGTTACATCAATAATATAATAAAGTGTAAGCCTGACTTCGCTTATTTCTTTTTCATGTTGCTCTGAATTGTGACAAGGTTATACTGTATTTGTGCCAGAGAGGAATATTTGATTGAATAGTCTGTATTTATTAGAATCATTGTTTTAGGGGCCGATTCACAAAGGGTCGAATATCAAGGGTTAATTAACCCTCGATATTCGACTAGGAATTAAAATCCTTCGACTTCGAACATCGAAGTCGAAGGATTTTAGCGCAAATCGTACGATCGAATGATCGAAGGATTATTCCTTCGATCGAATGATAAAATCCTTTGAATCGAACGATTCAAAGGATTTTAATCCAACGATCGAAGGAATATCCTTCGATCAAAAAAAGTTAGCCAAGCCTTCCCCATAGGCTAACATTGAGTTCGGTAGCTTTTAGATGGTGAACTAAGGGGTCAAAGTTTTTTCTTAAAGAGACAGTACTTTGACTATCGAATGGTCGAAAGTTTGGTTCGAAGTCGTAGTCGAAGGTCGTAGTAGCCCATTCAATGGTCGAAGTAGCCCAAAAAACACTTCGAAATTCGAAGTTTTTTTACTTCGAATCCTTCACTCGAAGTTAGTGAATCGGTCCCCTAATGTTGTTTATATAAGGGTCATTGTTCTTAATAAAATGACAGCAGTAGATCCTTGGATCAACTTGGATCAGTAAATTTCATTGTGTGTGTAGGTGCTTGGTATCTCAGTATCTCCTGCTCTCATATCTCTTTGGAAGCGATATTACATTGGTATGTCAGAAATATTGCTAATATTATGCAAATAAGCATGCCTAAACTCATTATACACTCATGTGGTGTATGCTCAGCTCTGATACTATTGCGATAAGCTTGCTAAAGCTGTACTTATCATTACATTTTAATTGCCTGCTGGAGGGTGGTGTTAAACCTCTTCTTTTTTCTGTTCATTACGATTTACCTGAAAACAGATGTCACTAATGGATATGCAATCACAAGTGATAATTATTACAGAATGGATCCAAGCAATGGATATAGCTAAAAAAAAGTTATTAAATGTCATTGAAAGTTGTTGGAGAATGGAAGAAAAGAGGTTCCGCCTAAATATTAGGAAGGGGGTTTTTTTTACATTGAGAGCTGTGACGATGTGGAATTCTCTCTGTTTAGATAGGGTTTTTTTTGCCTTCCTCTAGATCAACTGGCAGTTAGGCAGATTAAAAAAAGTTAAAAGGTTGAACGTGATGGACGTGTGTCTCTTTTCAAACTAACTTACTATGTTCCTATAGGCAACATCAAAGCATTTACTCTGGTGGGTCCAAATGCCTGTTTATATATGTCTTTAATGTTATACCCACTTTTTTAGCCAATAATTATCTTGTTATAAATGTCATATGCAGACTATTATATTATAATTCATGTCTGTATTATGTTTAAACACTTATGTAGCCACATGCATCCGTTGATCTGTTGTCTTATTTTGCAAACGACTGTCTCTGCTGCATTGCGCATTAGTGGACTTTCATGTCCTGGATATCAAAGGTTTTATGAAAATCAATAACTGATGTTCTTTACCCATGAAGTTTGGCTGTTTCTGTTGTTTTGTACACTCTCTAACTCATTTACTGTATGCGTTAAACAACATTGAGCAATGCAACTCTCTTGCCCTTGATATTTTTCACCCCAGTCTTCATCACAGACACGCTGATCCTTTCTGACCTGGACAGTCTAATTTCCCTTTAGGCAAGCATTGCTGCATATATCCTGTATCCTTTTTATCTTATCCTGCCACTGATTCCTGCAACAAAGACTTTTATTAATATTTATGGCAAGTCCTGTGGGACAACTTGTTTTTGGGAGGACTGTTGTACTGAATAATTATTAACCATCTGTGCAATAATTCAGATCCCTCATCTCTGAAGTTCAACAGAGGAATTCAATGCTGAGTAGCAGATGTACTGATAGCCTAAGGGAGTCTGTTCTCTTTAAAGCTCCAGCCACCTATTGTTCAAACTACAGATGTACATCAAGAGCATTTGCCCTTTCCTAATGATATAATGCATGGTATGCACATATTCTCGATAGTGCCAATATATAGTTTAAGTATGTTACCTCAACATAAAAGATGAAACTTAAAGAGCAGTGAGTTTTAAACAACAAAGTAAAAAAACAAAGTGCTTTAAAAAAATTATACTTACATGTTTTATGTCACATTTGGGTATATTTACTGTATTTATTTTAAAAATTAAGAATCTCCTACGTTCTTTAAAGGTGTATTAGCTCAGCTTGCTTATTTAGTCAACTGTTGTATCTCTAATCAATTTTCAAGTTAGCAACTCTTGCCAGCGGAACAGGACTGCAAATTATGGGACAAGTAACTTCAGAGTGTAACCTAAAGCTGGTGTGTGCCCGTGTTTTATTTACAGCAGGTTTTTCCACAATAAAGGACACTTTAATAATTTCACACAACTTATGCAAACAAACAACTTTGTATATTCTTTAATGTACAATACCATGACCTGCATATCCTAGAAATCTCTTCTTTTGACTCATCTCAACCATCTCCCGCCCAAATCTGGCTAACTCTGTCTACTATAGCACACTTACTAGTGCCCTAAATGAGCTTGCTCCTACCAAGACAAATGCATTAAAGGGCATGTAAAGACAAAAAAATAAAATCTCATTTTTACTTTCTTTAATGAAAAAGAAACCTATCTCCAAAATAATTAAATTATAAAATGTGTACCGTGTTTATAAGAAACCTGACTGTATGTAGTGAAATTCTCCCTTCATTTACTGCTACGGATAGGAATTGTCAGATGGTCCCTAACTGCTGAGCAGGGAAACAATCATACTTATGAACAGCAGGGGGAGCCCCCGCCTTACTTCCCAGCCATGCAGAACTCAAGCAGCTGTGTTTATGACGATCCCTAAGCAGCCCAGACCACACTGAGCATGTGCACAGTCTTAGTCTTGCAAAGATGTTTTTAACAGAGTTACAAGATGGTGACCCCCTGTAGCCAACTTTGAAAGCCTAAATCATTTGTTTGATTAGGCTTGTGGTGCAGTGAGTTCATGATTATATTTAGTATACAAAATACAGCATTTCTAGCCTTATTCTATTTTAGACTTTACATGCCTTTTAAACCCAAAAAGCTCCAACCCTGACACACGCTCATAGTAAAACTCTTCAAAGATGGTCACATACACTTGAGCATCAGGGGCACAAATTCCAGTCAAAAACAGATTTCTTTAGCTACAAATCTGCTCTTCCTTCTTATAATATTAGCCTCTGCCTAGCTATAGAAACCGACTTTTCATTAATTCACTTTCTAAAAAGCCTTCACAACGTATCTTACGTAAACATTTAAATTTAAAAAGGCAGGAAGATATCATCCCAACTTTAACCTCTCTATGACATTAATGGTTCTCTTACTCCCATCCAACACACATTGCATCCCAAAAGTATCTATCCAATATATAGAGAGTTTCAGTTCACAACTTCACTATCCCCCCAACTCACCAGGCTCACTTTTAACATTATGGCACTTTCACCTAAGAAATATTTCTACGAACATATCACACAAAACGCTGACAACATTTTAATTTGCTCTATCATCATATCAAACATTGAGCCACATTCAATTAAGTGAAAAAAAATGTTTATCTTGTGAAAATTAATCAATCAGATTCAATTTGAGATGCAATTCAATTAAATAAAGCTTATCTTATCTCAAAGTTTATCACATGAAAACTCAATTGAAGTCTATAGGACAAAACTGGAACTGAATTTGGCTGCACATAAATGGTTAATATAACCTTCCTTAATAAAAAAAAAAAGGTAAAGTACCTTTGGAATTACTGTATCTGTGCTATGAACTTCACAGACAAACGATTTCTGTTCATTCGGGACCAATGTGGAAAAATATATTTCAAAGACTTACCATAACTCATGCTATTATTCAGCTGTGAAAAGTAAAATTGTAGGGTGATTTAACAATTGATGGGGTACAGAAGATTTAATAAAGGTTAACATATTTGACAGATGAATTATTTGGCAGAATTTACAGATATATATGAATCAAGTCTTGTGAATTGATGCTTTACAAAACATGAATCTGTTTGCTATGCACAGTACAGACACTCAGCTCTGACGTGGGCATTTCAGTTCCTCTGGACCACTTACAAGTAAAGATGTTTATTTTTAGGGGATATAGAAGGATATAGATGGGAGTGGTCCAAAGGGTAAAAATGGAGTCAGTGTGATCATCTATGGCTAATGGGAACATCTAAGGAAGTAAGCTAGGAGCCTCAGGCGCCAGAAGAACCGAGAAGGAACACAACAGGTGGGGGAAACTGTTAAGGTTAGCCAGGACAGGGGTAGCTTGTATCATAGTTCATCCTAGAGTTACGAGGCAGAGAGAACAGCTAGTATAGCAGAACAGCTCTGGTGGGTACCCCACAAGTAAGTGCAAGGTTTGGGATATAGGAATGACCCTGGTAAGCTTAAAGCCTAATGACCAATAAAGTATTCAGAGGGACCCTGTAAATATAATTTACAAGACATGTTATTCAGCAATCAGCGCAAGATTCTGGTTTTTATTGAGACATAAGTCTTAGCAGTTTAGCACCACCAACTGACAGCATATACGCAGAGTGTCCCACAGTGTGTCCATGTGTAGCCAAGCCACAGGTTAATGGTCCCATCAGAATGCTGTATTTGGGCCTTCCTTCAGGAATAAAAGATGGGTCTTTTTACTCAAAGGGGTTCCAAATTGCCTTCAGGGCCCAGTTGCTTCACTTTTGTCTGCCCACACCTCTGTTAGAACACACTACCTTCTTTATCCTTTATCACACCTCACTGCTCCCCTCAGAAATAGTCCCTGCCTGCCTAGTCCTGGGCTGGGAAATCCCCTACAGAGGGAGAGAGAACTTTAGCAGAGCTGATCCGTGACTTAGCAGGTCTGCTGGAATTATTATAGAGCCGCACAATTATCACATTTACAGGTATTGCATGATGTGAAGCTGCCTCCACTATGGGTTGATCTGGGAAAAAATGTATTTCCCCAAATGTAGCATATTCCTATTTCTGGATACCCATGGGAATAAGAACTTAATAGTGCTGTATCCATTGTTCAGTTTTCTATTTCTCTAACATTATTTCCAGCTCCGATTGCTATTTTTTTTTTAACATCACTATATTATGGTTTTAATGTTGAAGAGCTTGGATTGCAGCTACCGCTGGAACTGAAAATAATGTCATAGATCCTCTGTCTAAATGATTCAGTACTTCTCCTGCTTTGCCACTGCTGCCCGGAGAAGCTTGTGTATAATTAACTAAACTTGACAAGAAAATAGGTTTGCAGAAGCACAGAAACAAAATACATACATTTTTTGTCTTTTAATCAGAACTCCCTGAAACAGACCACAGTTAAAATCACCATGGATAGAAAGTAAATCGCTTTAGGACTGACTTACTCCATTTCTTATGTGTTTTAAGTAGGGATGCACCAAATCCACTTTTTTGGATTCGGCCGAACCCCCGAATCCTTCACAAAGGATTCGGCCGAATACCGAACCGAATCCGAACCCTAATTTGCATATGCAAATTAAGGGTGGGAAGGGGAAAACATTTTTTACTTCCTTGTTTTCTGACAAAAAGTCACGCAATTTCCCTCATTGCCCCTAATTTGCATATGCAAATTAGGATTCGGATTCGGTTCGGCCGGGCAGAAGGATTCAGCCGAATCCTGCTGAAAAAGGCCGAATCCTGGTCGAATCCCGAACCGAATCCTGGATTCGGTGCATCCCTAGTTTTAAGTAACAGAAAAATGGGTGAATCATCTTTGTTATAAGGTGCTTTTTCAGGTATTCACAAGTGATGGTCGAATCTGTTGCCATTTTATCGAGAAATTCACGGAATGGCGAAAAATTCATCTACATATTACTTAAATCCCCTACATATTACATAAATTGCAATTTCTTTCAGCTGGAATATGAACTGTATTTACCAAGTCTCTAATCAGCTCATGCTACGGTCTGAGCCTCCCTTGACCTGCACACCCAGCACCCAAAGTGTTGACCTACAAAAAAAGAGTTCTTTACTCTCAGCCCCAATACAGAGCACATGTCCCCTAAACAATAAATCTTTACTGTCAGCCATAGGAAAAAACACAAGTTTCTCACTGCCATCCTCTCCACTGGTCAGTGCAGCAGATCATAAATCCCAGCTGTCGTCTTCAACACACAAGCTGAGTTATTATGCTGACAGTATTATTGCTTTCTTCTGATATCTGAGTGCAGGAGATGCTGGCTGGGATTTATGATTGGCTGTGCTGAACTGAAGAGTGTTCCACAGTTTGGTAACTAGTGTTCACTGCTCAGACCAACAGTAAATATTGTATTTCTGTTTATGCGGAGCTTGTTCTCTGAATGAACCTCATCTGGTGAAAAGTAGTGATGGGCGAATTTATTAACCAGACATGATTTTGCAGCAAATTTGCGAGTTTCACAGCCGACGAATAAATTCACAAGTTTGGCGTGAAAATTCGCCGGCATTGAAACATTTTTGACATGGGTGACGGTTCCAATGTCGGTGTCAAAGTTGTTTCATTGCGGCGACTGTTCCGACGCTGGCACCAATTTTGACGCCGGCGATGATTAATGGACTCCTATTCACTAAAGTGTGGATTTTAATGAACGTTACCTCTTTTGCCAGAGTTGACTTTGCCACCTCAGGCCAGTTGAAGTGATTTTAAAAAACTAGAGCTTCCTTGATCTTCTGTCACTTACATCGTATCCTGTGAGCCAAAAATACATTAACGTTCCAAAAACGCTGCCAACTTTTCTTTTTTTGAACGAAATTGCCTGCAAAAGTCCTAACTTGTACTTTTTGTGGCTGACAAATTTTTTTTGGGTAACTGGTTTTCCCCAGACATTTTATAACATATGGAACATTCATTTTACAGTGGGCTCATGTGTAGGGCATTGTATTAACTCTATTGTCTTTCCCTGGACATATATAAGGAAAACTGGTAACTTCAAGCATTTGCACCAACATTTATAATAAAGACGTCCATACAACTTTAAATTACAAGCACAAGATCAGTAGCTAATTTTCACTAGGCGCAAATGAATGCGCATCTTCGCTATGAAATGCTCGCACTGCCGAAGTAATGAAAAAGACGCCGACCAGCCCAGGGTGCAACTTTGCATATTAGTGAAATAGCGTAGTGGTAGCGAATTTGCGCCTGGCGAAGTGGTGCGATGTGTGCAAATCAGTCGCTGGCGATAATTCGCCCTTTAGAAATCTGCCCCCATAATGTTAGGTTTCAAAATGTTACGCTGCCTCTAACGTGTAGGTTAAAATAGAAGGAAAGGTGAAATCATTGGGTGGTGCCAAAAGTTAGGCACCCCCAGTGATTGGATCTACTTACCTGATACCACAGGCCAGTGCTCTTGTTATCAGAAAACTCCAATAGACAGACCTTCTCAATGAGCACCGTTTAAATTTTTTTTTGGCAACTTCAACCATCGAATTGGCTACTTCGACCTTCGACTAGAACGTTCCGAACTAAAAATCGTTTGACTATTCGACCATTCGATAGTCAAAGTACTGTCTCTTTAAAAAAAACTTCGACCCCCTACTTCGCCACCTACAACCTACCGAAGGCAATGTTAGTCTATGGGGATCGACCAAAGAAAAATTGATTTGAAGGATTTAATCGTTCGATCGAACGATTTTTCGTTCGTTCGATTTGCGGTAAATCCTTCGACTTCGATATTCGAAGCAGAAGGATTTCAATTTGGCAGTCGAATATCGAGGGTTAATTAACATAAGTAAATTTGCCCCTCACTGTTTATGCTTCATGGATGCTAACTGGATGTCTATGAATGTGTTTATGGCTAATCACTACTGAATTCATGTTCATAACAGTTATAAAGTGAGAACAAGGAACGAGCTGATTGGAACCATACTTATCATTTCACAACTTTTAATTCCAAAACTTTTGTAACTGTCAGTGTGAAGCAAATTAGTTTCTTTCTTTCTGTTTCAAGTCATCACCTTTCTACTTCTGTAAAAAGCGAAATCTCCCCCAATGTGCACAGAAAACCAAATTTGGCACAACACTGGACTTATTGGGAGCCTTTATCGGGGGTTGTGCCATGTGGTGATTAAAGAAATATTTTGTTCTTAGACCATTGTTGGTAAGGGAGTACTTTATTGGACTGTACCTGGTCCTTAGCATTTAATTTGGTTGGATGGCAAACTAGTAAAAGGGGTTCATTGTTGATAAATGTGAAGTTAGGGAAAAAATGCAATAATGGTATCGGCTAAATGCAATGACCTCCTTCATTAAGAAAAATTTTAGGGTCATTGTAGATAACAGTAGTGATGAGTGAATAAATTGTGGAAAATTTCCGCATTTAGCCACCAGCATTTAAATTAGCAAAAGTCCAGCGAAAAACTATTTTTGGACGCGCGCCCGAAAAGTCACTCGCGTCAAAATCGGTTCAACATCATTCGGACGCCCATCGACTTTAACACCAGTGTCAAAATTGACGTGATGGACTTTTCGAGTGTTTTGCGAATTTCGCCGGAAATTTGCTAATTTTTCGGCGAAGCAAAAGGGGAGAAATGTGCCCATCACAAGACAACAGACTTTGCTGCTCTACACAGTGTCAGGCAATCTCTACTAAAGCTGTCAAATTTTAAAAAGGGCACTGATTTCAGAGTCAAAAACACAATTTTACCTCTTTGTGGATCTCTTGTAAGGCCTTACCTTTAGAATGCAATTCATTTTCGGGCTCCTGTCCTTAAGAAAGAAATGAATAAGCTGAAAAGAATGTAGGGACCTGCAACTAAACTGTTTAAAGGATTAAACAATTAGGAAAGGCTTCAACCTAGGATTATATTATGTGGAGAAGATGTACTTGTGGAAGGGGTGCAATGTTAATAACAAATGAAAACTTACTCCCTACTAAAATTTAAACAACTATACAAATCCTGCATCCTTGTCCTCTGATTTTTATCAGTTGGTTCATATTTTATACCTCCAAGATACCTTGATCATTTTCATATAAATTAATTATCATGTATATGGAAATATTTGTACACAGATTTTTAAGATGTACAGTATATTTCATTATGTTTGCCACATTTCATTGTACCACCAGATGTCACCGTTGCTAAAGAAAAAGAAGGATTCAAAGAAAGTCAAGTTTTCTGAAGGGACCATGAAGCATATGAAGCTGTGCACATACAACAACAGATTTGCTACGTTTCTGATCAGAACTAGTAAATACGTTCCTAAAAAAAATTGCTGGTTGCACTTATAATGATACATATTTATTCGTGCCCCTGTGCAAACTCTATAGGAAAAAAAAAGAGCTGAAAAATTGCAGTGTGTGATTGAATATATTTATAGCCAAGATCTCAAAGTACTCTGGTTTACTGATCTGGCAACCATACTTGCTTTTCAGGACAAATGACCTTTTTGAAAAGCACAATATATTTCACTTATCTATATTAAAGGGAGATTTACTAAGGTTCGAAGGGTGAATTCGAATTTTCAATTTCTTTTGGTCAAAACTCATAAATTCAAATTTAAAACCACCAACTTGAATTTTAATGTGAGATTTATCACACCTCGACCTTGGAAACAGGGACAAATGTCCCTTGAACTATTAGAAGATGTTAAAGGGATACTGTCATGGCAAAAAATGTTTTTTTCAAAATGAATCAGTTAATAGTGCTGCTCCAGCAGAATTCTGCACGAAAACCCATTTCTCAAAAGAGCAAACTGATTTTTTTATATTCAATTTTGAAATCTGACATGGGGCTAGACATTTTGTCAATTTCCCAGCTGCCCCAAGTCATGTGACTTGTGCTCTGATAAACTTCAATCACTCTTTACTGCTGTACTGCAAGTTGGAGTGATATCACCCCCTCCCCCCCAGCAGCCAAACAAAAGAACAATGGGAAGGTAACCAGATAGCAGCTCCCTAACACAAGATAACAGCTGCCTGGTAGATCTAAGAACAACACTCAATAGTAAAAACCCATGTCCCACTGAGACACATTCAGTTACATTGAGAAGGAAAAACAGCAGCCAAAAAAAAGCATTTCTCTCCTAAAGTGCAGGCACAAGTCACATGACCTGGGGCAGCTGGGAAATTGACAAAATGTCTAGCCCCATGTCAGATTTCAAAATTAAATATAAAAAAATCTGTTTGCTCTTATGAGAAATGGATTTCAGTGCAGAATTCTGCTGGAGTAGCACTATTAACTGATGTGTTTTGAAAAAAACATGTTTTCCGATGACAGGATCCCTTTAATAGTAGCGACAAGCCAAATTTTTGCCAAGTTTTACGTAGAAAATTACACCTCATAGACTCCAATGGGAGAAAAAAAATGTTGTACGGTAAAAAAATTTGATGTGTGTCAAAAAAGTTTTTTTTGGTGGGGGACACTCCAAAAATGAAACTCAGGCCGACACGCTGACCACGCGTTCCCTCCCCCCAAGCCATCTTTGATGGTTGTTGGGCCTCAGAAAATGAATTGCTGATTATATGCTTCATTTTAGAAAAAAATAGAAATATATATAATTAAATGCAGAAGGCCTAACCAAATCAACTCTCAAATTATACAATATGTAAGATAATTGCAATGCGATAAGGGAAAATGACATCATACTTACCGTGATTTTCCTTTCCTGGCCATCCTTCATGTCAGCTACGCGTGGGTAAGCTCCTCCCCTTGACCCCAGACTGAAGAAACTCCCCTCCCAAAGACTTTAAAGCCTCCCCACTCCCCTACACAGGTGTCAAGTAACAAGCTGCCAGGTTAAACTACAGAAAGGGTGGGAATAAACTTGCTGACATGGAGGATGGCCAGGAAAGGAATGTAATTTTCCCTGGCCATTTCCATGTCAGTTACGCGTAGGATGTGCCCAAGCTTAACTTATTGTGGGGTATTATAATTAATATTAGAATGGATCTCTGAAGGCTTATAAACAGATGAAGATTGCAGATGAGGATCCTGCAAAAATAAAAATGGAGGTTAAGGCACAAGATTTGCATATAAGAAAATTTAAAACCAGATGGCAACCAGTACTCATTGCCTCCCTGATAATATATAAGAATTGTATAAACTAAAAACCCTCAAAGGAGATGTATGTTGGCAAGTGTTCTTAAAACCAACACCACAGGGTGATTGTGAATGCTCAAACTAGGTTGAGAAAAAACTAACATTTTTGCAAGGCATACAGTTATTGAATTCCAGAAGGAAATCTGAAATTTATTCTATAGTGAGGAACATTTGACTCCCATAACCTGACTCACAGTATGCAATTACTGGGTGGCCTCTAATTGCAAAAATAGGGGTAAAATTAAGAACACCGTATAGAATCACTGAGTGACACTCAATGTGAAGGTCTATAGTGCAAGGCACAAAACACATTTACTGAGTGGCCCCAATGGTTGTAACGATATACACAGTGTGAAGTCATTAAGTAGCCTGTATAATAACAAAGACATGTATTGCTATACCCAGTATGGTATTGCTGAGTGGCCCTGAATGTAAAATGAGCCTGAAGCGCTCCCCCAGTATGTAACTACTAAATGTCACTGATTGTGAGAGTATGTAAGGCTATACACAGTATTTAATCACTGAGTGACCCTATTGCAAAGGGCTGGCCCTGTTGTAAACAATATGATATTACCGAGTTGACCTAAATGCATAGGGCATGTAGTTCTGTATATCTTATACAATTACTAGATAGCCCTGATTGTAAGGGCATAGTGTGGTGTTAAAACAGTATTGTTTCAGCGAGTGGCCCTAATTGCAATGGGTTTGCCATGCTAAATACAGTTTGCTTACCTGCCTTTGTAAGTAACCGAATGCTCACTTGTGAACTGTTTTTTCTGCTCTAGGAAGCCACACAGCACACACTCCATGTAAAATTTAAACCACACATGAACACAATTAGCGACCGCATACATATGCTTTCTGTGCATGATATTGCAGCATGACGTTTCCTGGATTGGTGGAAGTTCAAGCTGGGCCACATTCATATCCATCCTGGGCCGCATGCAACCCTCGGGCCACGGTTTGGATACCCCTGACGTAGAGGCAGATTTACCAAAGGTCAAAGTGAAAACTAGAATTAAAAAAATTAGAATTTCGAGCTAATTTTTGTATAATTTGACTAGGGAATAGTCCAAATTCAATTTGACTAGGGAATAGTCCAAATACAATTCTAATTTGAAAAAGAGTAGAAAATTCAAAAATCGAAACTTATCACGTACTGTATCTTTAAAAATTCGACTTTGACCATTCGCCATCTAAAACCTGCCGAATTGCCGTTTTAGCCTATGGGGGACCTCCTAGAACTTATTTGGAGACAATTGGTGGACTTTGAAAAATCAGGGGTTTTTTGGAAAAACTTTGAATCGAATTTGATCGGATGCGCTGTTACTTAGATTCGCATGATTTGGATTCGATCGAAAACTGACCTAAAACTGTGATTGTATTCAACGTTTCGATTGGTCATTTTTAATTTTAATTTCAAAGTTATGGGAGTTCAAAAAAAACTCCCATTACTTTGATATTTGACCCTTGATAAATCTGCCCCGTAGAGTTGCTGAGTACAGCGTTTCTAATGTACTGAACGTAATATAACTGAAATCTAAAATGACACTTTCTAGCTAATGATTTTTCATGCTGCACAAATTTTTACACTATTTCCCAGTCAAAGATATGTTTCAGCGATTCAGCAAAATTAGGACAGAATAGAGCTCTAAATTACACTTGACTTAAATATACACATGGAGGCTTATTGTATTTACAAGTACTGAACTATATGCAAATCTAATTGCTTATATGGGCAACAGAGCGTGTGCCATTTTAGTGCATATGTTGGTTAATTAACTCCAGCGTGGCTGTGTCATGTATTTTGCATGTGTGTTTAGCATCACAGAACACTAAAAAATCAAATGAATCTCTCAATTCCCTCTGTGGATCAGTTGAGGGAAAATCATCTCTTATTTCAATCTATTTCCAGGCCATTAGGGGGCACACTAATCCTTGATGTGACCAAGTCATCTATATTTTTGTACAGATAATGATAACACTGCAAATGTTCCTGCAGTTATACCGTCCTTTTCATGATCTAAAATCGGAATAGGTAATAAATAGATGTTATTAAACTTAATTAATCGCAGCTATCATTCACTAGCAAGCAAAAAAATGAATGTGCCACTTTTTTTGGATTAGGAAATAGCACTGCGGGCTCAGAGTGTGTGTCACTTGAGCAAAGGGCAAGGCATTGATAATAAAATCTATTGCTAATGCTGAAAAGCAGTGAATGACAGGAACTGAAAGAACTACTGTACCTCTCACTTGGATATTAAGGTAGTGGGATAAATGACGGTTCCATTCAAAACTCTCAATAAACATCTAGATTTAGTCAAAAACTCAACTTGGCATAGCAATCCAAAATTCCACTGCACTAGTGAAAATTTCATTATACAAAATTGAATATTGGCTAATTTTGGCATACTTACATTTACACCAGTATATGGAACTGGCCTTAGGTAGAAAACATGTGCAATGCAAACGTGGTCCAACCTTCAGAGTAAAGTAACATTTTTGGCAACATTTAGGGGGTTATTTATCAAAATCCAAAAAGTTCTAACTATTTTTTAAAAACTACTCCGACCAAATCTGCACTGAATTTCCCCCCTATTTATCAATAACTGTTTCTGAAAATGTAATATGCAGGAAGAAACTTGATTAAATTGTGAAAATATCCGGAACGTACAAATTTTTCTGATTTGTCGAGGAAAACTGCATTTTTTTCTGATTTGATGTACAAAATCACAAAATCTTCGGATTATTGGACGAAACCCAGCACAGATCAGGATATCTTTTTTTCTAAGATAAAATGGTGTTTTTTTCCATCCAGAAAAAATTTGACTTTAAAGGCGAAGGTAAGGCTGAGTTTACTTAGGTTAGCCAAAAAATAGACACCCTCAAGCGATTGTATGTAATTACCTGAAACCCCGGGCTGGTGCTCCTATCAGCAGAAAACTGCAACGGCTTCCTTCTTCTTCTTTCTTGTGCAGACTCATGCTCAGTAGAACGAAATAGACGACTTCTTTAAAGTTTGGCTTTTTGCGATACTGCACATGCGCACACGCGTGAAGAAGGAAGACGAAGGAAGTGATCGCTCTGTGGTGCTCGCTGGAAGAACCCCTGGACAGGTGGAGTTTTCTGCTGATAGGAGCACCGGCCAGGGGTTTCAGATAAGTATATACAATCACTTGTGGGACTTTTGGCACCCCAAGTAAACTCAGCCTTTCCTTGTCATTCAATAAATAACCCCCTTAATAAACAGTTTGGAAGTGTATAACTGTTTTCTTATGAGTTTATTGCATTGCAAATTTTAATTGAGCATTGCATGTTCTAATACCTGCATGAACTTTTTTTACCAACATTCCCTGCAAAAGCAACGGAACCTGTGATTTTTTTTTTTTCATTGGAAGGTGGAATTACAATGTGTTCACAATCATTTCTGTATATTCTGATGTTCTGTATATTCTTTTCATTGTTTACTACAGGGGGCAGTTTGTATTGGATTTTTTTACCATTTTAACTGCTGTGTTAAAATAAACAAAAAAAAATTCTGCCCCCCTGTGGAGGCTTATTTATTAAAGGTCAGATTTTAATGTCTTTATTGATTTTTGAAACCACAACTAAACTCACAATCTCTAAAACCACACTTGTCATTGAATCTATTAATAGTTCCCATAATAAAAAGTATGAATGAAAAAAAGAGCTGAACGATTCCAAAAAATTATGAATACCTTGAACCTCCCTCTGACTTCTCCAGCACCTCAACAACTTTTACTTGGAGAGGATTGACATTAAAGGCTTTTGTGTTCTATTCAATAAATCTTGAATTTTTAGAGCTTTTTAGAAAAATAGTAAAATCATAAATGTTTCATTATTCGTGGAAAAAAACATAATTTGATTGTTAATAAATGAGCCCCTTATGGCTGAACGACAAGGAACAATGCGAAATGAAAAATAAGAAATCCCTACAAATAAACATAGGGCAACCTTTCCAAACTGAAGTTGAAAACCAACTCTAAGGGCTTGAACTCCATGGAACGATGTGAAACGTTTTTGTCGCACAACGACAAAACGCATGTGATGTGTCGGACGTGCTGAATATAAGTCGTGCCGGATACATGTAGTTTGTACCTAAGATTTCTCGATCAGTCCCATTACATATGTAGTGGAACACAACAATGGTGTGTTATATTTTGGCAGCAGTCTGGAATAAAAAGAAAAATAAACTTATGTATAAATATGCTTTTAGTAATGGATTATTTCTGTATTAGCAATGCATATTGGAATTTCATGTGTAAGGACAACAGTGGAGTTTTTAAAGTAACCCTTTCATTTTAAACCAACTTTAACACAGTTGTTTAGCATACAGTACGTCATACCTATACATATGCTCCTTCAAGAGGTCATGCCTGCACTTTTTATGTCTATGGTCTATCTCACATGTTCCTTGAGTTTGTAACCTGTGTAGTGCTCTTTAATACATGTTGTTAGACATACATAAAACATCGTTATGTAATGAGTTCATCGATATGGAAATCATAGACATAATCCTGTAGGCTTCATTTCAGAGGGCAATACATTGTAAACTAATTATTCCAGCTGTTAACATAAATATAGAGTTTCTGTGCTACAAATAAATTGTTGGGCGAATTAACTGACAGACTATATGCTAGCTTTAATTATTCTGTATCCCATTAAGCCATTACAGAAACAGCTTTGCCGTATTATAGAGGATAACAATATTTATTTGTATTGGGGACAAGTCTCTTGTTAAAGTACCAATTACTGAAGCTGCCAGATATTGTTAGTATAATTTAATGCACTGCATTTGAAATGCAGATCTCGAATGTATCTAAGAAAATGTGCCATCATGTACAAATAACCAAAGTTGTTTCCCAAACGAGATATGTAGGGATATGTAGCCCATTTACTTAGCTTGAGTGAAGGAATAGAATAAAAAAAAACTTCGAATGATTTTTTTGGCTACTTCGACCATCGAATTGGCTACTTCAACCTTTGACTACGACTTCGACTTCGAATTGAACGATTCTAACTAAAAATCGTTTGACTATTCGACCATTCGATAGTCGAAGTACTGTCTCTTTAAAAAAAAACTTCGACCCTCTACTTCGCCACCTAAAACCTACCGAAGTGCAATGTTAGCCTATGGGGAAGGTCCCCATAGGTCTTTTTTAAATTGAATTCTGAAGTTATGGGAGTTAAAAAAAAAAACTCCCATTACTTTAAAAATTCGACCCTTTATAAATCTGCCCCTTAGAGGCAGATTTATCAAAGGGCGAGGGGAATTTTCGAATGCAAAAAAAAATTGAATTTCAAGCTATTTTTTGTGTACTTCAACTAGGGAATAGTCCAAATTCGATTTGAATTTGAAAAAAAATAAAAAAATGTCAATATCTAAATTTGTCATGTACTGTCTCTTTAAAAGTCGACTTCGACCATTCGCCATGTAAAACCTGCCGAATTGCTGTTTTAGCCTATGGGCGACCTCTATTTTAAGTCAATTGGTGGACTTTGAAAAATGAAAGTTTTTTTTAGGAAAAACTTTGAATCGAATTCGATTGGATGCGCTACAACATGTTTGAGTGTGTCTAGTTTGTATTTTCAGAATTACAAACAATTCTAGTTTTTTGCTATAAAATCTGAATTTTTAGAAAAAAAAACCTCGAATATTATACCCAGTGGATAGAAAAAGTCTGAATCCGAAAATCCAGCATCTCAGACCTGCTGAAGTTGTATATTGTATAAGTCAATGGGTTAAGTCCCAAAGATATCCTGATCTGCACTGGTTTTGTGCAAAAATCAGAAGATTTGTGGTTTTCAGGCAAAAATCCAAAAAATTCTAATTTTTCAAAAATGTTTTTCCCTAACTGGAATTTTTCAGAAAAATATATTCAGAAAATAAGGAGATAAATTTGGATTTTTGAACCCCCCATGTATCAGGGCATTCCACAACCTCAACTAATTGCTAGTGTTTTTTGAAGGAAAATGTAATTATCAAAATAATTTTTTGGAACTCAGCTGAATCCTTTAGTGGAGCATTAGGTATTTTGCTAAATCAAAAATGATATTCCAAAAAAGTTAATGATAAAAACATCATGGATTTGGTTTCTCCCTCTAGGTCTATATGCATACTTATCCAAAGAATCTCTGGAACTCTTTAGCAACATGTGTGCTGTAAAATAATTCACATGAAGGTTTCATCCATCCCAAGAGCTTTATGCATGAGCCTTTGTTGTATATTTATTTGTTGGGGCTAATGCACTTTTTTAATCTAGTGCTATATTATTGTACCACATTCAATGATAGAATTTAATCAAATAATTTACATTTGTGATTTATTTATGTGCAGGCCTTTCTCTCCTTTTGCAATGTGAAATCGCTCAGTCCCAGCTTTTGTATATTTTTTATTTTCACCAACTACAACTGTCCATGCTATTAAACTCTATTTTATTCCAGTAATAACTTAGACATGCAGCTTCTTCAGTGAAATATACTTAATTATATTAAGTGCTTCCATCAAATGCCAAAAATACCTTTTCTGAACAGAGTGTTTAACTTTTAGAATGGTAGCATAATGAAAGACTTACAGCACAATCCATTGTGTAATCAAAATGTATCACATTACCTATTCAGTGAATATTTGTATTATTGAAATATACATATATACTCATACATAACTATTTGTTATCCTTTCTGTCTTTTATTAATTTTATTTAAAGGTTTTGAGCACTAAATTATGTATTACTTTTTTTCATACATTTATTTTGAGAGACACAAAAAATACATAGTTATAAAATATTCTGCCTGCATACAATTTGTCAAGTTACTTGATAGTCACTGTTACTCTCCATTATTTGGTAAATTGGGCATTAACAAAACCAGTTGACTATACTATGGGAGTTATTTACTAAAGTCAGATTTTTTATGGTCAGAGTTTTAAGGGGAAAACACTATTTTCTTGTTGGGAAACAATTTTAATTTTTTGTGATTTATTATACCACAATGCTGCTAAAAGTTAAAAAAAAATCTCCATCTGAAATCTGCCAAGGTCGTGTAGAAGTAAATGGCAGATGTCCCTTTTTACAAATGAAAGATAACATGATCTGTGCTGGTTTTCGGGCGATAATCTGAAAAAAATCGTACGATTCGGATTTTTTCACAATTTTATCCAGAGTTTATATTCTATTCTATCTATTTCCGCACCCAATTTTTCAAATTATTGTATTGATAAATAAGGTAAAATTGTGGTTGGGAGTTTGGTCAAAGTTTTTTCTAAAATAATGAGAAAGTTTCAGATTTAAGTAAGTTACTCCCTTTCTGTCTGTATTAGAAGTTCAAAGATTTTGTACTACTTTGGATCATTATTAACAATATGTATTCTGCATATCATTTTTGATTCAACATTGGTGATGGGCGAATTTTCGCCAGGCGCGAATTTGCGTGATCTGCCGCCAGCGAATAAATGAGCGAAACGCCCGTGAAAATTCGTGGAAAAAACGGATGCTGGTGTCAAAAATGGGCGCCGGCGCCGAAAACTGCACCGTTTCGCAAATTTTTCACCGTTTCGTGAATTTCGCGCAAAATTTGCGAATTTTTCAGCGAATCGAAATGGCGTAAATTCGCTCATCACTTCTCAACATAGTTTGATCAGCATAGTTCTATGCTAGAGCAACAATTTATAGAAAGTATTAAATTTAAAAAAGTCTAATACCACCTATGATGAGTTTATCTGCACTGGTAGTGGGTGCAGATTTTCACTAGCATATCATTATTGGAGAATGGGTTCTATTAAACTATTGCAGAGTCTGTTAAATCTACATTATTACATTAACATGGTTAAGAGTGTGTAGAATCAGTAAGAAAGTTTCAATGCTAATCAAAACATGCCAAGAAAACCATGGAATTAACCATGTTTTAAGGCAGGTGTATGGTACAAGTCTCCCTTGTGCCAGAGTGCATGGTGCCCAGCTCCATTTTGCTCTGAGTGTTCTTTGTTCTTTGTTTTGAATATATATATATATATATATATATATATATATATATATATATATATATATATATATATATATATATATACACTCAGTCAAAAGCCAACCTTTTATAGTTTTACATACTGTATCTATATAAAATGAGATGTATCCTCAATACGGCATAGCTTTTTATTTCCCTCCAATCCAAAGGAAATGTTTACAGTATAGTCTGTCAAAAAGTGGCTTAAGCTTGTAAAGCATTAAAAGAGTTTTCACATTAGGAGCTTTTCAGACTTTACTGCATTTACTAATAACTTGATAATTATTTACATAAGCATGTACTGTATGTTTTTTATATGATCAAATTAATCAAATGAGAAAAATATACTAGTGTTTATCTTAAATTCAGTGTGTTAGGCTGGTGCAAACATACTACAAAAATAAGAGAGACCTGACTTCTTGGTTTACAAAAAGCTACTATCCTATCTGATCCAAACCCCTCAAACTAGAAAATGCAGCCGAATTAAATACTTTAAATGATTCCCTTCTTCTTTGTAATAACAGAACCTTATACTTAAACCAAACTAAGATATAATTCAAACTTAGTGGAAGCAAAACCAGCCTGTTGGCTTTACTTTTTCTATTAGATTTAGGGGCAGATTTATCAAGGGACTAAGTGAAAATTCGAATTTCGAATTTTTGAATTCACATTTTCGAACTTTCATATGGCCAAAACTGTCAAATTTGACTAGGGAATTGTTAAAATTTAATTAGAGTTTTTTTAAAAATTCAAATTCAATTTTCAATATTTATCATGCAGTGGCCCTTTAACTACTCAAAAATATTCACCACCTTAAACCTGGCAAAGTGCTGATTTAGCCTATGAAAGACGTCCAGGGATCAATTTGGAGTTGTTTGCAGCCTGCCTGACATTCAAGTTATTTTCGATTCAAATTTTTAGGTTGATCCTATTCACCTGATTTTTCCAAATTCGATTTTTTTTTAATAAATTGCAATTGGTCAAATTTCAAGTTCATGGGAGTTTATGGGAGTTTTAAATAACTCCCATGAACTCTAAATTCAACCCTTGATAAATCTGCCCTTAAGGTATGAAAAGATCCATTATCCTGTAATATATAATACTTGTACTTTTTGTTTATTTTAAATGATGACTAGGGGGCACATTTACTAATGGTCGAATATCGAGGGTTAATTAACCCTCGATATTCGACCGTCAAAGTAAAATCCTTCGACTTCGAATATCAAAGTTGAAGGATTTACCGCATTTCCTGCGATCGAGCCATCGAAGGAAAAACTGTTCGAATCGAACAGTTCGAAGGATTTTAATCCATCGATCGAACGATTTTCATTCGATCAGAAATTTGTTAGAAAGCCTATGGGGACCTTCCCCATAGGCTAACATTGATGTTCAGTAGGTTTTAGGTGGCAAAGTAGTTGGTAAAAGTTTTTTTCAAAGAGACAGTACTTCGACTGTCGAATAGTCGAACGATTTTTAGTTCGAATCGTTCCATTCGAAGTCGAAGTCGTAGTCTAAGGTCGAAGTAGCCAATTCGATGGTCGAAGTAGCCAAAAAAAACATTTGAAATTCAAAGTATTTTTTCTTCTATTCCTTCACTCCAGCTAAGTAAATGTGCCCCTAAAAGTCTGTCTATGCCATTGCCATTACACAACAAATCTACTTTGACCTGAAAGTACCAAGATATTCTTTTGATTTATGATGCTCCAAATGTTTACTGCCAATGTAAGACTGGGCAAGATTAAAAGACACTGGTACTTAAATGGTTACTGTATTTGTGACTTTGATTTGACTCAAAGTAAACTGCAAAAACACACACAAATTCATCTATTTCTGAACTTACCACTGGTGTTATTGTCAAAGGTATAGCAGAAATGGGCTGCAGATTGATTTACTATAAAAATTATTTTCTAATATGAAAATACAAAAACAACAGGCTTCAACATTTTGGAATTTCTTTTTTTTTTTTGTTCCTCTCTTTACATTTTGTTATGGGGCTATACATTTAAAATCATACATTGTCTACTTGCTGTACATAAATGACTAACAAAGCTTATAGTCTAATGATTTCAAGTGGCTGTGTGTTAAATGTATATGTAAACGTTGCACAGTGCTCATTTCGGTATCCCCTGCTTTTGTGCTATGAATTGCAGATGGCATCGTTGGGGTAAAGAAGAAGGAATTGGATCTTTCCGTGCTGTATAGCTATGTCCAGAGGTCTATGAAGAACATTCAATTAGCACATTTTCGCTTATGCTTCTCAGTGGTAGACAAATCAAAACAAAGCACTTGTTTGCCAATTCGACACCCACTAATGCATCTGTGAGCGGACACAATGTAAACTAATGAGCTTTTAATTCTCCACCTGCGTTTCCTGCTCCCTATATAACTTCCTAAAAATAATATAAATTAGGAAAATGTCTTTTAGGGTAAGAATTATTTCCCATTATTATTTTGTTTAATTGATCATAAGAAATTGGAACCCACGTTGCATGAACAATAATAAACAACGTGTATGCTCTTTGTGTTGGGTGAGCATTGTACGAAGGGATCAGTCTTTGCAAATATGAATTCAACTAATCAAATTCCTTAGCAACAAATGGATGTTTTTTTTTTTTTTCAAATTAATGAAGGCTTACACCATGCGTGGGTTTATTTTGTGCAATGTGTTTCAAATTCGGTGTAATTTTAATGTAAGCAGGATGGTTATGGCGATTGTGGCAAGGCTGAGAAATAATCACTTCATTAAAATCATTCCGGTATTCATGAGGTGTTGAAATATGGATAATTATGTGAACTACCTTCTAAAATCATCATCTGCTTCCAATTAATACTGATGTATTGCAATTGCAAGAGCTGATAATGATCATATTAATAGTAAATTATTGCTTCTCATATAATTTGTCCTTATAATCATGCGTTTATCATACAGGGGATGAAACCAAAAAGTACCCCAAGAGTCTTATTACTGTCACTATGATAGAAGGTTTATTGAAGAAAAATATTTATAGTGATTTTCCCAAGTTAAGAGGTTATAAACTTTGCCTTAAAAACTGGAACCAGGTACAAAACCGTTTTGATTGTATGTTGTACAGACTGTGCCGTAAGTGCTGGAACTGGATGTTAAAAATTGTAAATGATATTTAAAAAAAATCTGGGTACATTTTAACAACTTTAGTATAAGAAATGTAATGTATGCTTTCTTTATTCAAACTACATTAGGCCAAGTTGACTGCAAATTAGTTGCTATGGTTACTAGACCATGGAAAACTTTACTGGTGTAACAAAATGGACCACTAAGGGGCAGATTTATCAACGGTCGAATTTAGAGTTAATGGCAGTTTATAAACTCGATTTCCGAGTTAAAAATTATCAATTTTTTTTTAAAAAAAGTACATTTTTTCAATTCGGGTGAATGGGATCGACCTGCAAACTCAAATAGAATTTTCATACATTAGTAAACAGGCCCCATAATATTCATACAACTTGCGTATTTCTGTAGTGAATATTGATACAAATTATACTGTAAATGTGGCCATAGACGTAACAATTACGAGATTTCTTGGAAAAGATCTTTCCAAGAAAGATTGTTCGTTTCAACACACACGTGTAGAGCTGAATCGTCAGATATACAAGTAGAAACAATAGAATTCTACCTGTATCTGATTCTGCAGTAACAATGGGCGATGTTTGGGCACCTGATCAAAATATTCAGTCCAGCCCGATCGACGAGCCGACCGATATCCAAGTCTTCTGCTGATATCGGTCGGCTCATTTACCACCATTAGTGATGGACGAATTTGCCCCGTTTTGCCGAAAAATTTGCGAATTTCATGCGAATTCCGTTTTTTGACACCGGCGTCCATTTTTGACGGCCGTTTTGCGAATTTATTAGACGGCGAAAATTTGTTTTGTACTATATGAGCTGTACATTTATGACCACCTAGTCTCATGCCATTTTTGATTTATCTATTTTGGGCAAAAACCTGTGTGTGCAATTTTTTGGTCTATTCTCTTTGCATCCAAAGTACAAGTCAGGGACACTCCTATTAATGTCAAGGAGGTTCTGTATTCTCCTGTATTTAATGCACAGCAGGGTTTTTCCAAACAATATGTTACTATTGTGCATAACATTTTTCTAAAACTGCTTCACTGGTCTTGAATATAACTGTACTTGAATTTATTTGTATTTATTATTGTATTAACCTCTATGTGTTCTATTAATGTATTGTTAAGCTTGTATAGTGCTACATAAACAAGCAGTGATTTATGAACAAAAACATACATTCATATAAACATATATATATATATATATATATATATATATATATATATAGATAGAAAATCATTTACTTGATATTATCTGTAAGAATGGGTTGCAAGAGATTATTTTGCAGAATACACTTGTGTTTGCCATTGGAGTGAATGCAAATTTCTAATGGGAAAATGTAATACAATTTGTAAACAGGAAAATTAAGCATAAGAATTCACATTTCACAATGTTATATAGTTCAAGGTATTACAAGGTGAAGTTTAATATTTCAAGTGCATTTATAAGACCTGCTTAAAGATGGCATATTTTTTGCACAAAATTAATGACTTTTTCCGTGGGTTTATTATATATACAGTTTTTTTGGGACAAACTATTACATCTGCAGTCCTAGCACAATTTATATTGAATACGCACAAATGAAAAATATTTTCTTTGTGAGCATTGCTTTGTTAAAGGTCATTATTAATAATTAAAAGTTTTCTAAGCCATTCACTTAAAATGAGTTTATAAGGTTGTGATATTAGTGGAAGGGTTCTCACAAAATTTATAGAGAAGCAGCTTTTCTATAAACCTGTCATTGACAAAGCTCCAAATTACAGGGGCGCCATCTCCCCTAGAGCACATTTAGCTATTTTTTTTTTTTAATAATTTCCTTTTTTTCTAAAATAATAAAACAGCAGCATTCAGCACATGCGCGTCACACATGGTGATTGCATCTGTATCCAAATTGTGGGGCAGGGGGGTTTTATTCAATAGGCTACCACACAAAATATTATACAAACGGCTATCAAATTGTTATTTGTAGTGAAAGAGAGACTGCCCTGTTTTGCTTTGCCAAAATATTTGCAAAACTGGGAAAAAAATTGCAAAATGGCAAACTAATGCATTGGCGTCAATGTTTTTTTTTCTCTTGCCTAATGCATTGGAATTTATATGTCTTTTTTTTTTTTTTTTGCATTTTTCTCATGCCAAATGCATTGGAGTAAATAGTGTTGTTTTTGCACCAAAAACTGCTATTTTTTTCTGG
Source organism: Xenopus petersii (assembly GCA_038501925.1). Taxonomy (NCBI): domain Eukaryota; kingdom Metazoa; phylum Chordata; class Amphibia; order Anura; family Pipidae; genus Xenopus; species Xenopus petersii. Next base: position 12,526,406 of record CM076675.1, on the reverse strand, counting down.
CAAAACAAATATTCATGGCAAAATTCTAGCACAGATTTGTTAGAATTTTTACCACTTGCGAATCTGTAAATCAGGATGAATACATTTTGTTGCCACGCTAGGTACTCACTACTATTGATAATATCAAGGGTAGGTGTGATGTGTGCCAACTGCCAAGTGACTGTTTTTATTTATACACTGAAAGCATGGAAAATATGGAAGTGTAGAGGATAAACATTACAGAACTGATTTATCCTATGAACTTGATTTTTAAAGAATTTGCTGTGTGTTATTTTTCTTCGTATTAGCCAAGCAAATATAAATGATCTTGACATAGCAACTGAATGTAAACCTGTCAAAGTGAGATTTCTGGGCACCAGTCCAGTGTTATCTAAAAAATTAAAAAAACATCATAAACAAGTCCATATGCCCCATCCTTTCCAGTGTAGGAACCTCTGTCTGGCAAGCAATGCATCTGCCAAAAAAACGTGTAGATGAATGTTTATCAGAACTGGAAATGTGTCAGAAATGTACAAAGGGGAGATATGGAGCAGAATCCCACGACATTTAAACATGAACAATTCAACGATACTAATTAAACTATGCTCAGTGCAGTAACCATCAAAATAAAGGAGCCAGTTATTATATTTTAAATATTCTCCTTTCAATTTCTACCATGCAAATATATTTTAAAGTTCAACAGAAAATAAAGTAAGTTCAATTCTGATTTTCTATAGTATTTTTGTGTGTTGGAATATGTTAACGGAGTAAATATTTATACATGCCTCATAGGCACATCTATTTTTGTAATTCATGCTCTGTAAGAATACCAGCCAACACCCCTCCTCCAATCAAGCACAAATCAACAGTTGTCTTAAAGGAAAACTATACCCCCCAAAGTGAATACTTAAGCAACAGATGTGTTTATATCAAATTAAGTGGCATATTAAAGAATCTTTCCAAACTGGAACATATATTTAAGTAAATATTGCCTTTTTACATCTCTTGCCTTGAACGACCAAGATCTGTGCTGCCTCAGAGATCACCTGACCAGAAATACTACAGCTCTAACTGTAGCAGGAAGAAGTGTGGAAGCAAAAGACAGAACTCTGTGACCTAACATGTAGGGTTTGTTTGTGCGCATCGTGAATCCTAGGGGGCGGCCCTTATTTTTAAAAATGGCAACTTTTTATTTATGATTGCCCAATGGCATATACTACTAACAAGTATATTATTGTGAAAATGGTTTACTTACACAAAGCAGGGTTTTTTATATGAGCTGTGTTATGCAATATCTTTTTATAGATACTTACATTGTTCAGGGAGTATAGTTTTCCTGTAGAGAACTCTTTCTTCTACATAGTAAGTTAGGGTGAAAAGAAGACACATGTCTATCAAGTTCAACCTTAAGTCGATATATAACTTTCCTAACAGCTAGTTGATCCAGAGTGAGGCAAAAACCCATTTGAAGCTTTTCAAAATTGTCTCAGAGGGGGAAAAAAAAAACCTTCCTGACTTCAAAATGCCAATTGGACCTGTCCCTGTATTTTACTACAAGTTATCTTCCATAGCCCTGTATTTACCAGCTTGGTTTTCCTGTACCCTCTCTAATTCAAAAATGTCCTGTTTGAGCGCTGTAGACAAAACTGTACAGCATACTGGGGCATTAACCCTGTTTTGGGGTGAAAAGTCACATGATTTCCCTTCCCGCCCCTAATTTGCATATGCATATTAGAATTCGGATTTGGTTCGGCCAGGCACATATCCTGCTGAAAAAGGCTTAATCCTGGCTGAATCCCAAAACTGAATCCTGGATTTGTGCATCCATACTCGCTACAGCCAAGTTTACTATCTACAAGGACTCCAATGTCCTTTTCCATTACGGACATACAGTACGTGGCTTTCATATTTTTACATCCCAGGTGCATGACTTTACATTTATCAACATTGAATCTCATTTGCCACTTAGTTGCCCAGATTGCCAGTTTGTCAAGATCCTGCTGCAAGGATACTGCATCCTGGATGGAATTAATTGGGCTGGATAGTTTTTCTTGTCATCTGCAAACACTGATACATTACTTACTATACCCTCCCTTAAGCCATTAATGAACAAGTTAAATAAAAGTGGACCCAATACAAAGCCCGAGGGACCCCACTAAGTGTAGAGAATGTACCATTAACAACCACCCTCTGTACCCTATACTGTAGCCAGTTTTCTATCCATGTGCAAGTTTATCCTCATTACTTCCATTTATGCAGATTAGTCTCCTGAACTCTTTACTTTCCTTGTACTAAAGGTTCCTTTATATTACAGTGCTCCAAACACTCTTTTATAACCTGCTAATCTTTATAGCGATCTTATCTTCTAATCCTCAAATCCATGGTTGCATTTTTGTGTAGTTGGCTTTAATTGGAAAAGGCTGCTGTATGAAGTGTGATGTTATTAACTATGCTATAAAAGAGAAGACAAGTCTTCCAATAAAATATTTGACTTTGAGATTTTCATGTTAACTGATTCAGTTACAAACTGGCATCTACATTCATTTTTTTGAAAACATTTTTTGGAATGTAAAAACTCCCATAAACTTGAAATAAAGAAAATATCCAATTAAATTTTATTAAAAAATTAAATTTTTTAAATTCGAGTGAAGAGGATCGACCCGCAAAGGTGAATTCAATTCAAATCAAATTTGATTCAAGTTTTTTCACCAAAATGTTTTTTTTTTTATTATCTTAAACGAATCCAAGTTGATTGACTCTATTTTATCCGAATAATATGTTTAAAAATAATTTCCTTTTTCACTGTAAAAATAAAACAGTACCTTGTACTGTCCAAATGCCAAAAACTCAAAGAATTTGAATTTATTTTTTACTATAAAATCAGAATTTTTACTGTAAAAAATAGAATATTGTTTCGAGATTTATTATACCCCAAGGACGCAAAAAGTCAGAATCCTTAAATCCGCCATCTCAGACCTGCTGAGGTTGTACATATGTCAATGGAAGAGGTCCCCATCCTATTTGGAAATTTCTGTGGTCTGTGCTGGAATTAGCCCGAAAATCTGAATATTTCTGGCTTTTCGGGCAAAAAACTGTGAGAAAACGTTGGCCCTAATGGAAAACAATTAAAGATGTGCAAGAAATTATATATTATATAAGGTCCCTGAGAAAATGAAGGGAGAACTCTAACCAGTTTTTTGCATAATAAAAGAAAATTGTAACAGCTTTCCAATATACAATAATTCAAAGCTCTCAATTGTTTTACAATTGAAAGAAGTATTTCTCTGGCTGGTTTCCATTCTTTGCACTTTTACTTCTGACAATGTAGCAGAAGATTAACAGATCTGGAGGAGAATTTATTTTTGTTAAATGATTTTAAGGGCAAGAACCAGAGTACATAAAGGGATAACATTTTGAACTTAAGTATAGTTAGGGGCAGAGTTATCAAAGGTCGAGGTGAATTTTTGGATTAAAAAAAAATTAAATTTTAAGCTATTTTTGTGTACTTCGAATAGGGAATAGTCCAAATTAGATTCGAATTTGAAAAAAAATCGAAAATTCGAATATCAAAAGCTGCTCAGAGCCCACTGAGCATGTGAGTGTCACAGACACTTTCCAAGATGGTGACCGCCTGTGACAAGTTTGAAGTCCTGGATCATTGCTGCTATTGAAAAGGTGAAACTTTAGACTGGTGCAATAAGCTCACTATATAAAATATAGCATTTTTAGCCATGTTAATTTTTAAGCTTTAGTTCTCCTTGAACATCATCTGTTTTCCAGTATTCTTTTGTCTTTGCTTGATCAGGTGCCTTAATTGTGCCTAGTTCTTTCCTCTTCCAGAGTAGTCTGACCTAAACTTGTCTAGAAGTCCATACGAGACTGGGGTAGATGCTTAGGATTAGAGATGGCGCGAACTGTTCGCCAGCGAACTTGTTCGCGCGAACATCGGGTGTTCGCGCTCGCCGGAAGTTCGCGAACGTCGCGCGACGTTCGCCATTTTGGGTTCGCCATTGTTGGCGCTTTTTTTTGCCCTCTCACCCCAGACCAGCAGGTACATGGCAGCCAATCAGGAAGCTCTCCCCTGGACCACTCCCCTTCCCTATAAAAACCGAAGCCCTGCAGCGTTTTTTTCACTCTGCCTGTGTGTGCTGAAGAGATAGTGTAGGGAGAGAGCTGCTGCCTGTTAGTGATTTCAGGGACAGTTGAAAGTTTGCTGGCTAGTAATCGTTTTGATACTGCTCTGTTATTGGAGGGACAGAAGTCTGCAGGGGTTTGAGGGACATTTAAGCTTAGGTAGCTTTGCTGGCTAGTAATCTACCTTCTACTGCAGTGCTCTGTATGTAGCTGCAGTGGGCAGCTGTCCTGCTTCTGATCTCATCTGCTGACTGCTGCAATAACAGTAGTCCTTGTAAGGACTGCTTTTATTTATTTTTTTGTTCCAATACAGAGCAGTATCAAGCAGATTACTAGCCAGCAAACTTACTATCATCTGTCCCTGAAATCAGTAACAGCTCTCCCCCTACACTATCTCTTCCAAGCACACACAGGCAGATTTTTCAGATAAATTTTTGCCCTTGATCCCCCTCTGGCATGCCACTGTCCAGGTCGTTGCACCCTTTAAACAACTTTAAAATCATTTTTCTGGCCAGAAATGTCTTTTTTAGATGTTAAAGTTCGCCTTCCCATTGAAGTCTATGGGGTTCGCGAACCGTTCGCGAACCGCTCGCATTTTTGCGCAAGTTCGCGAATATGTTCGCGAACTTTTTTTCCGACGTTCGCTACATCCCTACTTAGGATGATGCTAATGAAGTACACATAGGGGGTGGGGAAGGGGAGAATAATGAATAAGGTAGAGAAAATGTCTTTTACAGTGACAGAGTGAAGTAAAGTAGATTTGTAGCAACAGCATTTTTTGGTAGTTTGGTATTTGCTGTATCCCAAGGTTGGAGCTGTTTAGAGCTTGTCTAGAGGGAGTTTGGTCTCTTGTGTTGTTAGGTGTAGTTGGGCCGTCTGAGGAAGGGACCAGTGGGTTTTCATTAGGTGGGCCTAGGATGTAGTTGCGCCATTCATTGACATCTGCAACAGGAATGTCCAGTTGTTGGCAGAATAAGGGAGCATTTGCAGGGTATCATAGCGCAAATACTTTGCCTCCTTTGTGTGCTAGTAAGGCAAACGCCAATTGTATGAAATATCATGTTCCCTCGTGATTGGTTTTAGCAGGTGTCTTTAGGTGATGGTGGATGTGGCTAAGTCCTCATAAAGATGTATAGTGTTTTCTTCATAATGGATACCATTGATGTCTCTTGACTTTTGTAATATCCTTTCTTTAATCTGAAATCATGTAAATAGCAGAGTATGTCTCTGGTGGTTGTTCCTCTTCAAGGTTCCCGCTCAGGTGTGGTATCGAGCATTGTGTTAGAGCTCAGGCTTACATTAGGTGCGTCCGCCATATTGTCCTCCCTGTGCTGATCTGGTATCTCTTGGGACCATGGTAAAAACTGATCTTTTGGCTTAGTGGAGTCTTAAGGTGTATAACACTTGCCATGTTTCCTCATTGTGTTATACAGTCCAGGATCAGCTATTTGTTGTTTGGCATAGTTACATATAGTTACATAGTTAAATTGGGTTGAAAAAAGACAAAGTCCATCAAGTTCAACCCCTCCAAATGAAAACCCATCATCCATACACACACCCTCCCTACTTTTAATTAAAATTCTTTATACCCATACCTATACTAACTATAGAGTTTAGTATCACAATAGCCTTGGATATTATGTCTGTCCAAAAAATCATCCAAGCCATTCTTAAAGGCATTAACTGAATCAGCCATCACAACATCACCCGGCAGTGCATTCCACAACCTCACTGTCCTGACTGTGAAGAACCCTCTACGTTGCTTCAAATGAAAGTTCTTTTCTTCTAGTCTAAAGGGGTGGCCTCTGGTACGGTGATCCACTTTATGGGTAAAAAGGTCCCCTGCCATTTGTCTATAATGTCCTCTAATGTACTTGTAAAGTGTAATCATGTCCCCTCGCAAGCGCCTTTTTTCCAGAGAAAACAACCCCAACCTTGACAGTCTACCCTCATAATTTAAGTCTTCCGTCCCTCTAACCAATTTAGTTGCACGTCTCTGCACTCTCTCCAGCTCATTTATATCCCTCTTAAGGACTGGAGTCCAAAACTGAACTGCATACTCCAGATGAGGCCTCACCAAGGACCTATAAAGAGGCATAATTATGTTTTCATCCCTTGAGTTAATGCCCTTTTTTATGCAAGACAGAACTTTATTTGCTTTAGTAGCCACAGAATGACACTGCCCAGAATTAGACAACGTGTTATCTACAAAGACCCCTAGATCCTTTTCATTTAAGGAAACTCCCAACACACTGCCATTTAGTGTATAACTTGCATTTATATTATTTTTGCCAAAGTGCATAACCTTGCATTTATCAACGTTGAACCTCATTTTCCAGTTTGCTGCCCAGTTTTCCAGTTTAGACAGATCACTTTGCAAAGTGGCAGCATCCTGCATGGAACCTATAGTTCTGCACAATTTAGTATCATCTGCAAAAATAGAAACAGTACTTTCAATGCCCACCTCCAGGTCATTAATAAACAAGTTGAAAAGCAAGGGACCTAGTACAGAGCCCTGCGGTACTCCACTAACAACACTGGTCCAATTAGAAAATGTTCCATTTACCACCACTCTTTGTAGTCTATCTTTTAGCCAGTTCTCTATCCAGGTACAAATACTATGTTCCAGGCCAACATTCCTTAATTTAACCAGTAACCTTTTGTGTGGCACTGTATCAAATGCTTTAGCAAAGTCTAAGTAAATCACATCCACTGCCATCCCAGAATCGAGGTCTCTACTTACATTCTCGTAAAAAGAAATTAAGTTAGTCTGGCAAGATCTATTACGCATAAAACCATGCTGGCACAAACTCATAGTATTATGATTTGCTATGAAGTCCAGTATCTTATCCTTTATTAACCCTTCGAAAAGCTTTCCTAATACTGACGTCAGACTAACTGGCCTATAGTTTTGAGGCTGAGAACGGGATCCTTTTTTGAATAGAGGCACCACATTAGCAATTCGCCAGTCTCTCGGCACAATGCCAGATCTCAATGAATCCTGAAAAATTAAGTAAAGAGGTTTGGCAATCACAGAGCTAAGCTCGCTAATTACCCTGGGATGAATACCATCTGGCCCTGGACCTTTGTTAATCTTAACATGTTCAAGTCTCTTTTGCATTGCAGAGCTCAACTTAGTAGGGTCTTACTCCTTTGGCATGCAACATATTGCATGTTGACTTCACAAAAGCAAGGTCATTAATGGCAGTGCTGTTTGTGTTATTATAGACAGAGGTAGCAAGGTTATAAAAGGAGATGTCTGCAATATCAAAGTAATAAACAAAGATACTGTAGATATGGCATCTTTAGATTGTTATGGTGTGTGTATCAAGGAAAGTACAAAGGGGGTAGAGGGAGCTAATGAGAGTTGAAATGTGAGCAAAAATATTGTGATCAAAAGGTGGAAAGGGGAGATACTGAAGCATTTGGGTGGGTTGGAATATAGTGAAATTGCAGTTGGTCAGCACTCACCAAACTGGTTGAAAAATGAATAAACAGTTGCCCATGTTTACACCTCAACTGGCTTATACACTGGAAGTTTTAGTCCATCCACAAATCTAATTTAAAAAGCCTTTATTGGTATTATGGCTCAAATCTCAGACAGCAAATGATGTTTCAGGCCCAAACACAACCTTTTTCAAGGTTGGAATATAGTGCCATAAATACAGCAGAGCAGAAATACCAAAAGAAGGTTTAGATAAGGCTACAATATAGTACCGTAGCCTTATAGTAGCCTTCTTCCTTGTCCTTCTTTCCCTGCCAAGTTCCAAAATGAAATACATGCTTTAAACCTTGTTAGAAGCTGGCCTGCCTTAACATAACTTGCCTTGTGGGACTTTCATCTGCACCATACCAGAAAGACAGACCTACCTGTTTTTTTCTTTATGCATTATGTAGCTATTAAAATACTTGGAAAAAAAAACAGGTAGCAAAGGATTCAAGGTACAACTGATGAGGAGTGTGAAGAGTGCAGAAGTCGACAACATTTCAGTGGCAGTGTTGGGCAGTTAAAAATAATAAAGCATGAGAGTAGGTCAATGCTCACAATTCAACCTCATTAGGAAGTAAAATTTTTAGTTTGCACTTGTGTGTGGCCAAAAATATCAAAAATAGCCTCAGTGTGGGCTTCTATACAGTATCATATAAATAAGGCTGGGAAATGCACCTTGCCCCAAAGGCAGCCAATATCCTATGATAATCATGAAGAAAATGCAATGCCATCTGGTACTTAGTTTTATACCATATTGAAATATATTTATTTTGCACAATTATTTATAGCTTAAAATACTGTACATTGTTCTCATAAGCCTCAAACATGTTGTATAAATCCAAATACACAATGAGCATGATTTATTAATCCTTTTAAAACCTTTATTGGTCTTTAAGTGCTGTAATTAAAAGTTTTTTGTACAGAAAACTTTGGGTGCAATGAATTCTCTGTAATTGTCTCCAGTGACAGAGAGGAGCTGTGTTCTGCAACAACATTGATCTTCATTTCCGATTAAATGGATGGAACGTTTAACCATGTTTGTGTATCTTCAGGGTTGAATAGATAAATCAGTTGAAATCGGATGTGGCTGCTTATGTAGTTTAAAGGTGTTATTTTGTGCAGGTTGAAGGAAACAGAAAGAGGATTACAAGCATTTATTTAAACAAATATTGAAGAACTGTAACAGCCTCATCACTGAACTACAACAAAACTTTGCATTTCACATCAAACTCTTTCCATTCCGGTTTTTGAAAATATTTTGTATTCACACTATAGACTTTTTATCATCAGCAGATCAAAATATTGGCTTGCCAATAATATCCACTTTCAGAATAATCAGTTGATATCCAATAAGAGCATCTTAACATTTAGGTTTCTAATGATGAAGCTTCATAATATATTTTATGCCAAAAATGGTGTAAAAGTTGGTGTAAAATGCATTGACTTAGACAAACCTAGTACTGTCAACAATGCCTTTCTTTCATGGTACATTTTTATTTCCTCTATTTCTGTGTAGATTCTTGCAACTGGAGTTTGTATCCAGAGCTTTCATTTCATGAAATGTGCCTGGACTTGATCTTGAATTTGCCATTATCTCCCATAGACTCCAGTTTAGACAAATAATTCAGATTTTTAAAAATGATTTCTTTTTTCTCTATGATAATAAAACAGCACCTTGTACTTGATCCCAACATAGATATAGTTAATCCTTATTGGAGGAAAAACACTATTGGGTTGAATTCATGTTTAAATTACAGTATTATTTAATAGACTTAAGGTATGGTGAAAGATCCATATCCGGAAAGCCTCAAGTTCTGAGAATTATGGATAACAGGTCCCAGAGCCGGACCAAGCTGGGCAGGCACCCTAGGCAGCCTGCCCAGCTGCTGCGCCGGCTGGTTGAATGCTTCTGAGCATGCGCGAAAAGATGCTTCTGCGCATGCGCAAAAAAACCGCGTCTGCGCGGAAAAACCGCTTCTGCGCATGCACAAATTGACGCATGCATACTCGCATGCATGCATACACAGATGGGACAGTGGGCGGTTGGCAGAGAAGGGACCGGACTAGGGGTAGGAGTAAGTACGTGCCTGGCGCCCCTCCACCTTTGCACCCTAGGCACGTGCCTACTCTGCCTACCCCTAGTTCCGACCCTGACAGGTCCTATACCTGTACCAGTATTGACTGTCCTCTCTGTTCTCAAGTGCCTGTTTCCATCTTAGTCTTCATTCCTGAAGGCCACCAACCTTACAGGTACACAATTATACATGGCAGTTACAGGGGCAATCCTGGGGCTGATGCTTTCCCCCTGCTCTGCTCTTAAAACATCAAAAGGGGGGAAGGGGTGCATCGTTGATGCAATGAGAGCAAGTGCTCCCTGGAAACTCAGCTTGGCTTTTTGCCGCCACTTGTAACTGCCCACTCGCTGCCGTCTGATGCAAGGATCTTACCTTGCCTCATGCCAGGAATGGCCCTGGGCAGTTAAAGAAACCCCAACCTGTTAAACTGTGTCTTAAGCTGGCTATAAATGCACAGATATAGTCCAGACATTTTTTGTAGCACAATGATCTGTCATTTAGATAATTCACCAGGTAATGTTTTTGTATATTTTGCTGCATGTATTGCCTAGTGTCTGTCACTACTATTTCTGGGACATACCTTTCATACAAATTTCTGTCAATTAATGGGCGTAAGATCATCTGATTTGTTATTTTTCCTACTTCAGTCCTACAATTTAAATCTGAATGGTTATTTTTGGATCATTGAATAAAACAATTGACCAATATCCGGACGTTCGCCGAATCGTTCGTAAAGCAACCTTTGCATTCCCATAACTTTATCTGGTTTGCAGTTAGACAGGATTAAGGTATGAAATTTATTTAGGGTAAAAAAATGTGCTGCAGCTCTCTTCTAGTGGATTACCACCCTTTTATAAAAACAACTGTAAAACTCTCTTCCCGGCTCAGTCACTGATAATAATAGTAATAGCTTAAAACCTGTGGAGAACAACACTCAAAAGTAGAATTTTCTGTAGGAGTACCACACTGACATTCAGACATATAATTTTCTAAATTCTTATGTTCAGCATTTTCATGTAATTATGCCTGTATATCATCAATGTTTATTCAAATATAGGCTATAATTTTACCAAATAACTTTCATTTAAGTAAAGCATTTACATTACAGCTTTCATAATGCTTCAGCATTTCATACAGGCAGGTGGATTATGACAGTAGTAAGTGAAATAACATTGTATGTCTTTTAAGATAAAATTATACTGCTGAAAATTTTGAAATGATATTGCCTTGTTCCTCATGAATATAGAAAACTGAAAAATGTATTGTCCCATTAAATATCTCCAAGTCATCTGGAATGTCCAAGGTGATATACAGAATAAATAGCAGAAGCATCTTTCATTTTTCTTGTGTTCTCAAATAATTGTTGTATTGCTTTGCATTGTAATCTCTAAAGCAATGCTTCCCTAACAGTGGGGATCAATCCCCTGTTGGAGCAGTGTTAGGGGGTCTCAGACTGAATATCAGTTAGAGAGAGCGATATGTGGAAACTGCATACAGTATATGCTGTCCTATATATATATATACACCTGAAATACCATCTTGAAGGAATATTGGAATAGAAGCTTGGATAAACATGTATCTGATGTTCTAGATATTGTTGGAACTATAGTTGAATGATTGATACCCTAATATTTTTCCATATCTATATGTTAAGAGGGGCCTTTACTGAGGTTTGGACCTCCAAATAAGGGCTTAAACTGAAAACATCCAACCACTGCTCTCAGTGATCCCCCAACTAGTGGCTTGCAAGCTACATGTTGCTCACCAATCCTTTGGATGTTGCCATCAGTGGCCTCAAAGCAGGTGCTTATTTTTGAATTCCAGGCTTGGAAGCATCCTTTGGCTACATAAAAACCAGGTGCACTGCCAAATAGTGCCTCTTGTAGGCTGCCAGTCCACTTAGGGGCTACCAAATACCCAAACACAACCTTTGTGTTGTGTTGCTCCCAATTCATTTTACATCTGATTGTGGCTCACAGGTAAAACAAAAAGCTTCTGGATCACTGCTCTAGATGGACCTTATGGCATTCAAGACATATTAAGGGGCAAATTTATCAAAGGTTAAAGTGCAAATTCAAATTCAACTTCGACTAGGGAATAGTCCAAATTCAACTTTGACCATTCAATCTAAAACTTGACAAATTGCTGTTTTAGCCTATCGGGGACCTCCTGTGGAGTCAGTTGAAGTTTTTAATGGGGGAAAAACTTTTATCCGTACGTTTGCAAATTCGATCGAATACGAACCTATTTGATCAAAAACTGACCTATTGGGCCAAAAAAAATCTTCAATTTAATTTTGGTTGGTCTTTTTGAATTCAAATTTCAAAGTTTTTCAAATTCGAAATTTGACCATCTGCCCCTTAGTTTCAAATGTTATTCATATGGTTCATAGTCTGATAACCATCAAACCTGGTTAATAAATCTCATTGGTGGGAATGATACCGCCACTGTTTTAATAATCTGCACCAAGGGATATTATAACTATGTCGACTGAGATGGTTCAACTTTTTTAAATTGAGGAACCATTATTACAGCTGCAGTGAATGTGGTCTGCTGTAACATTTCCAAACAGAGTGCTCGGGTGCTGCAGTTAAGATTATTTCATCTGTAGAACAAGATATGTTTTTCTCTTTATTAAGCACAAGTCCGCAGAAACATTTTAGAGTTATTTGTGATCTCATATAGTATAGTAATGGTGTATACTTAGAACCAGCAAGGGAGCATTAGTGTCTGTAAGAATGAAAAAGGCAGTGAAAGCGGGAATTACAAGGCAAGATATAACTAACAAGGCAGTTTAGGGATCTAGTTTAAGGGAGTAATGAAAGTGGAAGCCTTATGAAGTATAGAATTACCACTTGCAGAATTGAGTAGATGGAATAGGCAGTTTGTCATAGGGAGGAAAGCCAACTTTGTGAGTGATGGGTGAAAAACAAAAAGAGTCAAACAGGATTCCTTGGCAACAAGGTTTTTGAGTGCACCGTGATCCTAATGACAGTAATAGACTGTGTGGGTTGCAGCAAGACAATGTAAGTCAATTCAGATCTTGAATATTTAATTCATGATCATTTAATTATTAATTATAAGCATTGTATAACCATTGTTTTACACACACATACTGTACATACTACCCACAGTCAGGAATTGTTGCATGTTTTGTTAAATCTTAAAAAAGAAACAGAAACAGAAATATATTCATCTCAGCATTCTGATATTGTGTATAATTACAGTTTTCATTGTGTTATGCTTTCTGCACTTTAAAACAATGATGTTGAATTACTAGGAAAGGACGGCGTTTCTATTTGCATAATTCATGTGTTTTCCAAACAGTAATGCAAAGCATGCCTGATATGGTGCCAGTTGCCTTCTGCATGCCATTCCTTTCAAGTGGACAACATTGTTTGCAGAAAGCCAGCTTATGTCGTTGTGTAATACATCTAACAATATAGTCTAAATATATGATCGAAAAGAATATTCTTTTTTCTGCTTTATATTTAGAAAGAAAAAAACACACCAGCAGTGCATTACACATATAACAACACCCAATGAAAGGTGCATAAAATAAGCATTGTACCAATATGGTGCATTAACGATTTTCATACTGCTTGTTTTTGATCTTGCTGTGTTGCTAGTAATGGATCAAAAAGGAACCCATAACCATAGAATCAACAGTGTTGGCGCAATGGTACTTTTATGCTAGCACTGTAGATTCTATGGCGCAAATTCACTAAGCGCCGAAGCGCCGAACGCTAGCGTCAATTCGCTAGCGTTTGGCATTTTCGGTACTTCGCAAATTCACTAACGAACGCTGGCGTAAATTCGCTAGTGTTACTTCGCACACTTACGCCAGGCGAATTTTCGCTAGCAATATAACTACGCAAATTCACTAACTTGCGCAGTGTACTGAACGCTACCTTTTACGCTAGACTTCCTTCGCCACCTCAGACCTGGCGAAGCGCAATAGAGTAGATAGGGATTGTTTCCAAAAAAGTCAAATTTTTTTCTAAGTCCCAAAAAACACTGGCGTGTTTTCTACATGATGGGTGATAGGCTGAAAAAGATCGAAAATTTTTTTGGGGCCCCCCTACATTTCCTGACTCATGGCAACTTACCTAGACAGTGGGCACATGTGTAGGGCAAAATAAAATTTATATTTGCTGATTTGAAGGTTTTCTCGGCATTTGTAGTGCAGATACGTATTCCTCCATTGAAATTTGAATTTCGCGCCGTATGCAAATTAACCATCGCTAGCGAAACTCGCAAATTCGCTTGGCGAATTAACGCTAGTGGAACTTCACAAACTTATGCTACCCCTGTGCGCAACTTCGGATTTTAGTGAATTTGCGGAGTGCTGGCGAAAATACGCCTGGTGAAGTGCGGTGAAGCACGGCAAAGTTGCACCTGGCACAAATTCGAATCTTAGTGAATTTGCCCCTATGGTGGAATTACCCATTATTATTATTATTTTTAGGGATGGGCGAATTGGACCCATTTCGTTCCACCAAAAATTCGCCGCCAGCGAAATGTCGCCGACGCCCATTAAAGTCTATGGGCGTTCAAAAATTTTTGTTGCGCGGCGATTTTTTTTTTGACGCATGTCTTTTTATTTTGACGCACAACACCATACAAGTCTATGGGCGTCATTTTTTTCGGCGAAACAAGGCGAAAAAATTCGCCCATCCCTAATTATTTTAAATAGCAGAAACAAAATTTCAAAACGCCATTATACTTTTAGGAGCAACATACCCCCTTTTTCAACATGCAATCAATAGGGCTTGTGCTGGACATGATTTTTGCTATGTTGCTTTGTTATTTCTTAAAGGGGAACTATTGCGAAAATGAAAATTTAATATAAACTTCAGCATACTGAAATAAGAAACTTTCTAAATACAATCAATTAAAAATTCTGTACTGTTTCTGAAATAATCAAGTTTATCTTCACTATTCCTCTCTCAGCATCTGTTTCTCTTCATGCTGTCTTCATACAGGAGTTGGGTGTCAGATAATCATTGACAGTTAGATCCAATATATCTTATAGGGGGGCTCCTTTTGCCTAGAAGATGTATTAGAGCACATTCTATTAAAATCACCAGACATCATGTCTCTCTACATGCAGGATTTGTGCAAAAGGCAGTTATTTTGTTAGATTTTGTTTGTACTGGAATCAGATATTTGAGTGAGCTCTAATACATCTGTTAGGAAAGGAGCCCCCCTATAAGATATATTGCATCTAACTGTCAATGAATATCTGACACCCAACTGCTGAATGAAGACCAAATAAAAAATAAAACAGATGCTGAGAGAGGAATAGGGATGGCGCGAACTGTTCGCCGGCGAACTTGTTCGCGCGAACATCGGGTGTTCGCGCTCGCCGGAAGTTCGCGAACGTCGCGCGACGTTCGCCATTTTGGGTTCGCCATTGTTGGCGCTTTTTTTTGCCCTCTCACCCCAGACCAGCAGGTACATGGCAGCCAATCAGGAAGCTCTCCCCTGGACCACTCCCCTTCCCTATAAAAACCGAAGCCCTGCAGCGTTTTTTCACTCTGCCTGTGTGTGCTGAAGAGATAGTGTAGGGAGAGAGCTGCTGCCTGTTAGTGATTTCAGGGACAGTTGAAAGTTTGCTGGCTAGTAATCGTTTTGATACTGCTCTGTTATTGGAGGGACAGAAGTCTGCAGGGGTTTGAGGGACATTTAAGCTTAGGTAGCTTTGCTGGCTAGTAATCTACCTTCTACTGCAGTGCTCTGTATGTAGCTGCAGTGGGCAGCTGTCCTGCTTCTGATCTCATCTGCTGACTGCTGCAATAACAGTAGTCCTTGTAAGGACTGCTTTTATTTATTTTTTTGTTCCAATACAGAGCAGTATCAAGCAGATTACTAGCCAGCAAACTTACTATCATCTGTCCCTGAAATCACTAACAGCTCTCCCCCTACACTATCTCTTCCAAGCACACACAGGCAGATTTTTCAGATACATTTTTGCCCTTGATCCCCCTCTGGCATGCCACTGTCCAGGTCGTTGCACCCTTTAAACAACTTTAAAATCATTTTTCTGGCCAGAAATGTCTTTTTTAGATGTTAAAGTTCGCCTTCCCATTGAAGTCTATGGGGTTCGCGAACCGTTCGCGAACCGCTCGCATTTTTGCGCAAGTTCGCGAATATGTTCGCGAACTTTTTTTCCGAGGTTCGCTACATCCCTAGAGAGGAATAGTGAAGATAAACTTGATTATTTCAGAAATAATGCAGAACATTTAATTGATTGTATGTACAAAGTTTCCTTTTTCAGCATGCTGATGTTTATATTAAACTTTCATTTTCATGATAGTTCCCCTTTAAGATAAACAGAGCAAAGTGAAGCCACTTCATGTTTAGTTCTTGCAGGGTAGATAATTAGATCACCTGTATACAACCGTATTCCTCCCCCATTTGTTGTGACTGGTTTCTTTAGCAGGAGGCCATTATGCAAGGGGATTATCTGGGCAGTGGCGATCTTATGCCAGTGAGTAGTGCAGAACCCAAACTACATGAATAAGATTTTCTTGGTTTAATCTAAAGGTAACCTGGAGTAGGTTAATGAGTTAATTTTAATCATATATAGCAAAAAGGTTAAAGGAATATGGTAGAATGCAGAACAAATCCAAGGCAGTAAACTTCAACTGCAAAGTGCTTGGGGAAGGTTAAAAGCTGGTAAATATTGTAACTATTGAATACAGGTATGATATGGTACTTACATATGTGGCTTATATATTTTTACAAACTGGTTTGGTAAAACAGACCTCATCATTAAACTGCACTTTTTAATTATGAGCTCCTTAACACTCATTTTTGTCAGGGGCTTATTGGCTCCAAGCGGAGAAGTCAGGACCAAGGAGGAAGCTTCAGGACAAAGTTCAAGTTTGTGGTTATCAAAAATGGATCAGGAGTAATCATAGTCAATTCCAGGCAGTAGTTCGATTGGCAAGCAGCAAAGGATCATGGAAACAGGTTCAAGCAAGAGTCAAAGTCCAGAAATGCAATTGAACCCATGACCTCAGCATCCTCTTATTTAAAATTTTTTGCGCCAAGCATGTGACATCATTGCACCAGCATCAAGATGCCGTCCCACGTGGGTCATGGGCACTGCCATCTTGAATGTGACTTCGCCGGAGACAGGAGCACCATCAGGCCCTCCTGACACTTTTGTTTTGGCTGTACACTGCACCTCATGGCTTGTAGTGACTCAAACACATGGATACAGAATTTCTGGCAAAACCATATCCTGGGCTTTAGAACTTACACTCATGAGCAATGCTGGAATTTTGGCTCACACCATGTACATGTACTGTCCTAACCTTCTTCAATGACTACTATATGTGTATGCTATGCTAACTTTATGTTAGTGTGGTAGAGTGATCAAAATGATGTGGGGAAGGGTGTGTTTCCCTTTAAGTTCTCCATAGTGAGATATATAAGCTTAAAAAAAAGGTGTTAATAAACAGAGAATGGTTTCTCTGTTTAAAGACTTTAGTAGCCATGTACATCCAGTAGTCCAGCTCAAGTGGTGGAGCTCACTTTCCACAGGAAGGCTAGCCTGTGGAAAAGTATTTCATTCTAGTGAAACTATCAGTAAACTCTCTCTTAGCAAGACACAGATCAGGAAGGTTACCTGCCTGTGAGGAACTCCCAGAGGGGCTTGGGTGCTGTCTGCAACTTCAAGGAGCAGAGGGAGCCTGTGATCAAGTGTCAGTCTGAGTGAGACATTGAGGAAAGCCAGGAGTCTGAGCAATCCCCCATTGTGAGTACGGGGGTGACCCTAAAGGTGGCCATACAAGCAGAGATCAGCTCGTTTGGCGATGTCGCCAAACGAGCGGATCTCCCTCCAATATGCCCACCTTGAGGTGGGCAATATTGGGCTGATCTGATCGTGGGCCCTAGGGCCCAACGATCGGATCCTAGCGAACGGAGATGGGCAGTCAGATCGCGGGACCGCATCAACGAACAGATGCGGCCGCGATCCGACGGGATTTTTACTCCCATCCAATCGAGATCTGGCCAACTTTCGGCCAGATCTCGATCGGGGAAGCCCGTTGGGGGCCCCCATACACGGGCCAATAAGCTGCCGACTCGGTCTGTCGGCAGCTTTTATCAGCCCGTGTATGGCCACCTTAATAGACATGTTTTCTTACTGGTAGTCCATAAGCAGCCCAGTTTAGTAAGGGAACTCATCAAATTTGTGAAGGTACCGCCCAATGGGCAGGATTTATTTTTTTGTTTTGTTTGCTGAAATGGTCACGTGGCTAGTCTTTTAACTGAAGTTGTTAGCTGCTGTATTGTTATCAAACAGGTTCCTGTATGTAATGTAGTAAATGTGAAATATTCAGGTGACTCCCCTATCATCATTTATATGGTGAGTTTCCTTTTGTAGGAAGAGATGAGAAGTGAAGACCAAGAAGGTGAGGGTCCCTGTGATTATGGAATAGACAGCTTATGCTTTTGATTCTTTCAAAGGCTTGTTCTAGCATCACTATATAAATATTGCAGATCTGGGCAGTTAAGCACTCCATTAAAGGTTATTATAGTATTGGGAAAGTATATTGGTAGAACAAAGAGTCATTAGAGTTAGAATCACAAATGGATAAAGCACTATTCCTATTCCTAGACACATGGCCAAGTCATCACATAGCAGAATCACAAATGGATAAAGCACTCTACCATTTCTTGCTGTGCAATGAATCCTTTATTGAGCCAGGTTTACCACAAAGTTGCAGAACAACATTTCAGGGGGGTCTACACCTCCTCCTGACAAAGGGAGGTATAGACCCCCCAAAACATTGTTCTGCATCTTGTGGTCAAACTGACTCAATAAAGGATTCATTGCACAGCAAGAAATGGTAGAGTGCTTTATCCATTTGTGATTCTGCTATGTGATGACTTGGCCATGTGTCTAGGAATAGCACCACTGTGAAAACCAACACCAGAGAAGTGTGAGTAGTTCTCCCTTTACAAATATATTCGTCATTAGATTTAGAGCAAACAACTGTTGTCCATGTTCAATCAAGCCATGGATTGCTCAACTACTCTAGTCCTTGATCTTCTTGTTGCCCCCACTTACTGAGAGGAATATTGGTCCATGGAGGGGGGGTCTCCTTTAATACTGAAAGATGGTTCCTTTTTCTAACAGGGGTTTAAAATTTCTGTAAAAGGTTGCAGGGCCCATTGTCTCTGTTGTTGCTCTATCCCAGAGCATTTCATACCCATCAAATTTTTCTTCTCTCAGGAACCAGATACCATTACATCCACTTGTTCTAAGCACCATTTGGGCCAGAGTTGTTAAAGCATAGAGATGACTTGGACAAGAATTATTTACACCATGGCATAAGGCTTTCTTACTGTAAAGTGATATATTCAGCTAACAGAATGGCTGCTGTGCCAAAATTCTAAAAACAGCCCGCAAAAACTTAAATACACACCAAGAAGCATTGGTGTTAGAGCATGGCAGGCAATTTTTTTTTTAAAAGCATCATGTTCACTTCAATGCCTGACACCTACACCAGGGCTCAAAGAACAAAAAAAAATGTGCATCCTCTATACAGATGCAGCCACTTTGGTTTGTCTGTTTGACACAGAATATCTAAACACAGATATCCCATTTATCTCATTTAACACAGAAAACTGCGTCACAACATCCCATCTAATTAAAGCATTCACCATTGTGAACAATGGAGCTTTGGTATGCTAATGAAAAGGTTAAATGCATTAACTGAGTTAAGATGACTTAAGATAACACAGTTTCTTCAATTACCCCTGAGTCATGACGCATTTAACTCACAAATCCAAGTGGCTTCATCTGTAGCACAATTACATTCCCAAATGTGCTCATAAACAAGCCCAACTGTATTCTAAAAAAGATGACCTGCTATTTTCTATGTAAATGTGGTCACTACGCTCTATGAGAATTTGACTGGCAGTCCCAAACCAACATAGTCAATAATTTGTATACAGATGAAGCCACTTGGATTTGTGAGTTAAATGCGTCATGACTCAGGGGTAATTGAAGAAACTGTGTTATCTTAAGTCATCTTAACTCATTTAATGCATTTAACCTTTTCATTAGCATACCAAAGCTCCATTGTTCACAATGGTGAATGCTTTAATTAGATGGGATGTTGTGACGCAGTTTTCTGTGTTAAATGAGATAAATGGGATATCTGTGTTTAGTTATTCTGTGTCAAACAGACAAACCAAAGTGGCTGCATCTGTAAACCAGTGTTGTCTTAGATATTTATGCCGTGGGCCAGTTATTATAATGCAATCAAATCATACAAAGACCTCTACAGAGATTTAGGGCATACTGGGCCACAATCAGCCCACTGGCCACCGGTTGGACAAGTTTAGGTTGCCTGAATACATTTTATAAGAAACAAACCTGAAAATCCTAAATGCAATCTATGGATACCTCCCGTTAGATCTGAGGAATCATTTTCAGTATACTAATTCCCTGCTTTATCATTTAGGCTGGTAATTAGAATATTATAGTCATAAGCATGACACCACCAAAAAGCATGCCTTGTGTTGACAACCAGCAGTGCATCACGTAGAGAACTTTTATTATTTTCTCTTTTAAAACAAATAGTTTATTGCCATTTATTTGCATAAAGCTTATGAAAAGCAACCTATTAGTGCCATCAAAACATCTGAGGTCAATAAAAGGAAAAGCACGCATCTGCATAACATTCTCATGTACCAAAGCACTTTCCAGAGCTGTTTGATTATGTTTCTGAATATTTTGTTTAAGGGAATTAATTACTGCAGTGTCTACAGTAGCTACAGAACTTTATAGGAACAGGCTTTGCATTGACATCATTCCATTTCTTTTCCAAACCGATGCCAATTTTTTCACAGGGGAAATTCAAATGACAGATTTAGTCAAGAAGATCACATGAAAACAGGTGGGCTGAGATTTTCAGTAGCAGGAGAGCATCTGGTCTTTAATGTGTGACAATGTTCTTTTTTTTTATTGTCTTTTTGTACATCAAACCCGATGCTGAGTTTCAGGTTGAGAGAATAAGTTGAAGTCACATGAAGGTGCACCTCTGTGGAATATTCACTAATCCACTATCAAAAGGAAACATTTTCTAACGGATGAAACACTCATGTTCAGCCCTATATTTATCATCATGAGATTTCATATTTACTGCTTTATTGGACTGCATAGTAGTGCAGCATATGGCGCTTTATTATAGTAATTTGGATTTATCATGTCATGGGTGAACAGCAATATAAAAATTTGGGGAAGCATGAAGATGAGATATTTTACTGAATTCTGTTAATTCTGTTAAAAATTCGAATTCAAAATATAGAATTTTCACTTTGACCCGTGATAAATTTGCCCCTATGTCTGTGCCTCCTTCTTTTTAGCCACCTTGGTACATATCCATATTGGATTGTTTAGAATACAATAGGGTTCATTTATGAGCACAGTCAGAACTGTAGCCATACTAAAATGGAAGCAACTGTTTTTGGTTGCTTTAAAGGGGTTGTTCACCTAGTTAACTTGTATTATGATGTAGAGAATGATATTTTGAGACAATTTTAGCAAATCATTCAAAAACTAAAAAGAAATAATAAAGAACAATTGAAAAGTTGCTTAGAATTGGCCATTCTATAACATTTTAAAAGGTAATTTAAAAGTAAACCACCCCTTTAAGTGTTGTATTTTCAGGCTGCCAAAATTGACCAAAGCCAAAAACAGGCTTATACAAAAATCTCAATGTAAGTGTCAGGCCTGGAAGTACACATTGTGCTTTGTAAATCTATCACCTGCCATGCTCTATGGGGGAATAGCATTTTGGCACTGCAATTTACAATGTTACATGTAGCCCATGAAATCATGTAAAAGCTCTAAAAAGACCAAATTTAGCAGAATTCAAACTCTAAAAATTCTAAAATGCTTTGCTAGATAATGCAACAACACATAACAATAGACACAGTGGTTTCTGGAAGCAGTGTCAGCAACACAGGGAACAATTAGCTGTGAACCAATTAGCCCCCCAAAATCATTAATTAAACAAGATGCAAAGGATCTCATGGGGTCAATAACAACAAATGTTCATGAATAAAGCTACTAATATATGTAAACTAATACGAATCATTCTGCACATGTATTCTCATAGAAGCATTCCAGGCTATATACCTCCTTTAGGCCATTTCAGTTTAATTGGTCCACAGGTGTGTTTATATCTTTATTTATATAATGCTTCTTAATTATGTAGCACTGTCATTTTTTATTTTTAAATATGTTCATAGAACAGACAGGGAAAACAAAAATTAAAAATGTATATATATATATATATATATATATATAAACACTGCTAGAAAGAAATATGGGTTACTGTACCCAAAATATTTATATATTGGGAACTGGAGAACAGTTTGAAGGGAGATATACAGTAAAATATCTCTTACTCTCATATGTACAGTGGGAAAAAGTTGATTCATTCCCTAGGAAGTCTCACATGGGGAATAATTAACAAATAAATCTTCAAGCTGCCCAAGGGCCCCTACAGTGTTTAATCGTGTGCTGGGGGTTCTGTGTTCACATGGGAGCAGGAGGCATATGGATTTAAGGGTATGTTTATGGTATATTTAAGGGTATGACTTAAATTTTTCACATATGAATGATAAGTGATATCCCTGCAGTGAGCATCAACCATTTGTTTTTTCGGTGAGTTACCACCATTAATGTGGACAAAGTTCTTGTGATAACATGGGTGTGGTTTAAAAGGGGACATGGTCAACACTGGCTTCCATTAGCAGCCATCCAACGCATAGGACAGAGAAATTCCAGTATCACAGAAGTTGGACAGCACTGATCTAAGCAATAAGAGGCTGTACTAGCCAGTTAAATGACCGTGTGTGGTGTTAAAATTAGGGATGCACTGAATCCAGTATTTGGTTTGAGCCAAGATTATGCCTTTTTTAGCAGAATTGGCATCAACCAAATCCAAGTTGCAGCAACAAAGAAGGAGCCAGATTTACACAGATTAGGTGAATTTATCATTGGAAGATTCTTTTATTGGTGCTGCTGGCCCTGGAGAGCTGGAGAAAAGTGTTATCAAGCAGTATTGCTTTAAGAATACCACCCTGATGTTGCTCTTAACTCTTTCTAATATTTTAAAGTATTCTGGGATTTGCAGAGAAGCACCAACTGAGTAAGAGTGATTGAGTGGTGTGTGTTTAATATTCCCTTTAAGATGCTATTTAACGTAATATACTAAATAGTGTGCAATGTTAGTAAGCAACAATTAAAGGGGTAATTTACTATGAAAAAAGTCCCTTGTGTCTGAGGATTGCCTGTGCTCTGCCCTTGGTGCTTGGTGAGTCTAAGGCAGCCCTGTCCTTACTGTCTTGCCATAGGTCTCCACTACAAGACTCCACTATAGTCTGTGCCTGCCTGCACTCCCTAACTTCAGAATCAACATATTGCATTTTGCAAGTTAGGACATGGGTGGAGGAGGGTGATAGATACCTATGTGCCTCCTCTGTCCAATCCCTCATGAATGCACTGCTACTGAAAGTAGGCAGCCAGCAATATATTTATGGAAAGTAGAAAAAGGATTTAAGCTGCTCCAAACTCACCACCTGCATTTTCTTCTTAGTGCAGTTCCATTGTAATTTTCTGCCACCAGCGTTCCCACTGTACTAAGATACAGTATGCTCAGGAAGATAGAAAGGCGGCACTCTGGATAAAAAGAAAGGTGGTTTATTGCAACATCACCTGATTCGTTTTCGGAGCAACTCCCTTAATCATAGGCAACTA
Source organism: Xenopus petersii (assembly GCA_038501925.1). Taxonomy (NCBI): domain Eukaryota; kingdom Metazoa; phylum Chordata; class Amphibia; order Anura; family Pipidae; genus Xenopus; species Xenopus petersii. The sequence goes on along the minus strand of CM076675.1, from coordinate 12,502,936 downwards.
TTTATGGGGCACACTCATGTCTCTAAAGTCTATTTTGGAGCTTGGTGGCATTTCAGGAAAGTCTAGGGCAGGTTGAAGTGTGCAAAAAACAAGTTAGTTTGTTGCCTGGTGTAACTATAGAGTAAGCAGACCCTGCAGTTTCAAGGGGTCCAGAGAAAAGAGGAGCCCAGACAGCAAAGTCTGCTTTCTCTATAATTGTTACAAAATCCCCTTCCAATCATTCTACTACAGACGGAGGTGCATAGATTGGCCATGCAGACAGACTTAGGTTTAGTAGCAGGGTCCTGTGCGCACTGGGCCCCTCCAACAATTTTATTGTGGGGGGAGGGGCTGACATGTCTTAATAATGCCACTGAGTTTGTGCCTAATTTTTTTTTTATTTGCCCTGCAGTTTGTAACTGACTCCTCTAGTCTCTTCTGCACCATAGCTCTATTTATTTTAGGCAAGTGCCTAAATACACAAACCTAATGTTAATCAAATCTCTGCTATTTTCAATTCAAATTGCAAAAAGGCCAAATGCAGAAAGCTGTATACATCTAAATAAAAGGATTATGATCACATAAAAAGGATAAAATGACCTTGGAGTAAGGACATTGGCACTTCGGTTACAGAAGAAATTGTAAGAACAAACAACATTGGTAGAGGTGGCCATCAAATGCAAGTGGAAGCAATTAAATAAAGCCATTTAGAAAGGATATCGCTGCCTGGGAAATGCGCCAAGCAAAAGTGTAAAAGGCAGGCAGGCTTCACAGAAAAAGTACAGAACACTTTTTAAGAAAGGATAAACGATGACAGTGGTATCATTAACTGATAGGGAAACATTTTTGGAGTTCAGCCAGTTAAAAGCAATAAAAAAATATATAATTATAAAACATATAATCATAAATGATGACGTCACACTGTGTGAAGCCATCTAAATCCACTGGACTTCCACATATGACCCATGGACTTCCAGTTGACCACCCTGGTTCAGTCAATGCCAATACATACATTGTTGATGACCACAAAACATAAATAAATACACATGCCTGAGCCATATTGGTGAGGGAAAAAGACAGTACAGCAATCATGGGGCCACAAGAGCATCCATCCCAACTTATGAGTGGGTTAACTACTCAATAAAAATGGAATTTGAGAAGGAGAGGAGATTGAGGATTGGAATATATACGGTATCATAAAAGTGGTTTTCTAAGGATTATTTGTGTTAACAGCTGATAAGATCCTGGCCTTGCAAGATTATCATATATATTGGGTGTATGATGTTGATTTTATTAATAGATAGACCAGCATTGGTTTTTTGAAAACTTGGAACAACATCACTACCATAAACATTAAATTGGTGGTGATAAAAATGTATAACCTCAATATAGCGCAAGAACACATTACCACATGACTCTCTCTATATTGTTATAAAGTAAGATTTCTACATAATTCAGTTTGGACTCTGGACTAATTAGAGGAAGTACCTGGTCACTTTTAAAAAGGGGGTTGTACCACCAGTCATTGTTAACATCGGAAAGACTAATGGGGACTTATTTTTTATGATGGTTTGGGCAGTTTTTGTCACTTGTGTCAAGAATATGAACATCCTACCATTGACTGCAAGCAAGTCTGCAGATGTCAAAATTGTTACTCATCCGAACATGCAACATGTCCCAAGGCTACACGGTCATGTGTACTATAACTGCCCTAACCTAAGTAAAGTGCAAAAGACTGCCACTAGTGTGGATCGAGTGATGTCTATACCCAAACCGGTGGAGAAAGCTCCTTGTGTTCCAGTGAAAGGCAGTCCTAAACCAATGGTTCCAGAGTCGGTTCCCGACTTTCCAGATAAGAGAGGGTCTGGTGATGCCATGGCAGATTTTCCACTACTAGCTCCAGTTCCTGCCCTGAGGAAGGAGTCCACTATTTAGGAAGAGATGGAGGGGTCTTCACTTCGGGATCTGTTGACTGAGGAGTCTGCACCTGCCATTCAAGACCATGCAGACCATGAGAGGAGGGGGTGAGCATGCAGAGGATTCTGTGGGTGAACCCATTGAATCTCTTGCTATTTCCAAGCTATGCAAACAGTATACATTGTCACCAGGTACTAGAGGACAAGGGAAATCTTATGCAGAGATGGTCAAAGCTCTTGCTGCTGGACTATCTGAGGAAGCATGGACCATATCCTTGCTGTTTGAAGATATTTCCAGCTATTCTTCACAGGGAGACAACTTCCCAGATTGGCAGTCTTCCCCATGCTCTAAATTTCTGGCTTCTGTGCAAAACCTTTCTGCTGTTCTAGGCTTTCATCCATCAGGGAACAGCATGGACAGTGAGTAAGTCCCCATTAAGAACTTTCTTTTTATCCCATCATGGCCATTTTATTGTTTTATGGAAAATGATAAATTATAACCCTCAGCATGATGCACTTGTATCATTTTATTTACTATATTAATTTACTAGATCGAGCCTATGATTAAGTGTTTGTAACACGAAACGCTGCTTGACACAATAAGTAAATGGTCACAAATTTTAAAATAATAATATACTTTTATGTAAACTACCTTGGAATTTTAATGTGATCTGTATCTTTTAAGAAACAAACACTGTATTCTGTGATTTTTATGTGATTAGATTTTTTGAATAATTTGTTATTTATGTTTTACTATGATTTTGGTTACCTTGAAACATTGTACCTTGTCGTTCCTGCTTGACCCCTGCCTGGTTTCCTGTTTGTTCCTGCCCTGACTCCTGTTCCTAGTTCCTGAGCTCCAAATACTCGCCTGTTCCTGTGCCCCATTCCTGATTACTGTTGACCTCCCAGTACTGACCTTGGCCTGCTCTCTGCCTTCAGCCTGCCCTTGACTTCAGCCTGCCTATTTGACTCTACTTGTCAGCTGCCTGCCCAGACCTTCTGCAAGTTATTAGACTCTCCTTGTCAACCGCCTGCCTGTGACCAATGGCTTAGTAAAGGACTTGTGCATTTCTTTGAGCCTACATTAAACCTGCTGTATTTTTTCCTTAAATAGATCTCCACATTATTATAACATTTCATCAACATTTCATAAAGTTTCGATTTTGTATTACCCATGTTACACAGCACATAGACTTCAACCTACCAGAGTGGAGCAGAGGGAGCAAGCGAATCTGGACTAGGGGTAGGCAGAAGACCCTTTCAAAAGGTACCTGCCCAGGACCCCCTTTGTTGCACCCTAGGCAGGTGCCTCTTCTGCCTACCCCTAGTTATGGCCCTGCCGGCATGGGCGGTATATTCATCTCTCATCAGCAAAACTAAGCTGACACTCTCCATGCCATGATTTATGGAAATTTGACTGCTCTGCCTTCCTAGATTTAATATTTTAGTAATCTTTAGTTATAGATGGGGGTCATTCTCATAAACATTTCAATAGATCTTAACTTGTAATTATTCACCTAGTCTACCTTTTTTTTAAATTAAAATTTTAAATTCTATCTAGCCTCAGCAACTGAAAAAATAGATTAATTTGTATTGTAAATGTTACAAAAAGGTGCCCATCGTTTTGCAGCTAGTTCTGCAGTTGTAACCTTTCTTGAAAATATTTTTTTCCATGTATGTGGTTTGAACTCAACACCTGCGGTAGAGGTGTATCTGAAGAGTAAGCTCTGCTTATAACCCCAACATTTTTGGTACCTTAGTGGTTGGTCAACTTTTTGCTTTGTGCAGATCATTTCAACATCTGATTTTCTGGGTTGACAGTATAATAGTACCAGTTCATGTTTTCTCTTTGATCTTTGCTGTGGTATGTGTTTACTGTCAACACCTGGTGTGGCAATATCAAAGACCACCAACATAGAAAGAGTATACTCAGTTTTGTTTATGTTAGAGCTCGAATTAACTAGATACAAATATGACTTCATATGACTATGAAAGACAACAGGAATGCCAGCATTTTGTAAACAATACTTCCAATACCTGATGACAAATAGGACTTTTATGTGAGGCTATTATTTAAAACAGTATTTGTATAAGACACTGTGAGAAAAAGATAAAAGTGGACAAAGATATTAATTTATTTTAACCGTTTAACAGTTTAAATTTTGCTTCAATGCATTTAATAAATCTAGTTTATATCTATGATTATCATATCCTTCAGTTACCTAGGGATAGTTATTTACAACATGAAAAGAAAAATTATGCAGAGTTGCTGAAAGATTTGCACAATCAATTTGCATATATATAGCAGACTGTTTCAGAAGATTCTTATTTCCAACATAAAAACCAATTCTCCCACACCAAACAGACAGAAGAAATGGAACAAGGTGACCCTGTTATTTGTTCTAGTACAAGATAGAGCCACTAGGGCAATGTAAAATAGAATTGTTTGATCTATCACAAAAGTGATTTTCAGTGTAGGCTCAATAAATATAGCAGAAAATGTATTTTGGCAATATCCTTCGAACTCGGTTGGATTACAATATTGGATTAAAATACAATGAATACACATATAAAATAAGACTATGCTTTTCAGAACATGATTTCATTTAATTCAAAAGTTGTTATTTTTTTTTTATCTGTAATTTTATCATCATAATACCAGCCTTCATCTAACTTGTGTACATTGAATGTTTGTAAGACAGAATTGGGTAAACACTGTTTATATACTTTGGATATAACCTAAATATTAATAAGCAATATCAGTTTAGTAGTCTTTAGAGACCTAATACCAATATATAGTATTGTAGCATTCAGAAGTACTTGTTGAAATCATCATCTAAAATTTCAAAGGAAATATTTATCACATTAACAATCTAATTTTCAGTAGTTATAATGGTAAACAGCATGTTATGCAACTTAGTTTGACTCTAGGAAAATAGTAAAATAGTCAGCCAAATCCAAACCAATCTGTGATTAAAACATCAACTGGCCTTGGAGAACACTTCCTTAAATATTGATACCTTTCCATAATTCGGAGCTTTCTGGATAACAGGTTTCCGGATAACGGATCCCATACCTGTATCTACAACTTACTAGAAACCCTATCTAAAATTATAAATGTACTGCCACATGTAATACTAAATCTAATTAAGGCAATTCCGAAATAGGAAGTGTAAAAGATCACTAGGGGCCTTATCTATCACAAATCTGATTTTGTCATTTTAGAGCTTTTTCATCCATCGACTAAACTCACATTTTAAAAAAGAACAAATGTAAAAACAAATGTAAAAAAAAATATAAAAAGCAGGAATTAATACAAACTCAGATTGAATACTAATATGACAATGGCAGTTTGTCTTTCAAGGCACAACCTAACAAGGACAACATGTGTAAAAACTTAAAAAATAAAGGACAAACAAGTGAAAGTTGTGCTCACCAATAATTTTTAAACCATTAAGCAGGGGTTCAATGAGGCTGTGACCTCAACATTCATATAGACAAATACAAAAGGTCCTCTGCACTCAACCCATTATCAATATATTTAAGACACTGAGACATTTTGTGCCTTAGGCTACTAAAAATGTCTTACCCTTTAAACAAAACAGGGATTGTACGTCAATATATTCAATTAGTGCTGTGCAAGCTGGCCCGATACCCGCGAGACCCACAGGTTGGGTGCATTCGGGCTGACCTCGCACTTTTCTTCATGTGTGGTGGGTGGGAGCGTGTTGAGCTTTTCTCCTGCTCTCCCCACCCACCACCGTCAAATGCTGGCTTCCAACTTCCGGGCTCTTCTTTTATAGATGCTGCACCTGCTCGCCCCTTTTGTGATGTCATCGGTGGGGCGATTTGGCGTGGGTCTATAAAAGGAACCCGGAAGTTGGATGTGGGCGGAATGATGGGCTTGTTTTTTGTGGTGAAACATGGCGACAACTTTTTCTCATCAATAAAGGCCAGTCATACACTCAACTGTTATCTGATTCATTAAGAATGTATCACAGCATCATAATATATTTAACACAGGGAGTAAGTTTTAACCTACAACTCGCTTGCTTTCAAGGTTGAAACCCAACCATGGTTGCCCGTTTATTGGCCACCACTGGCATCACCTCACTGTAGCTGGCAAGGGTGGGAGCTGCAACATGGAGCTGGCCACCGCTTCTGTATAAACTATAACAAACAAGGGAAAGTTGTGCAAAATTCATACAGACGAATACAAGAGGTCCTCTGCACTCCCTGTTTTGTTATAAAGGGGAGCACATTTTTAGTGCAGAAGACCTCTTGTATTTGTACAAATTTTTGGATACAGCAGCTTGGTAATCTGTACACGTGCATCACTAGATATTTATTTCCAAAAGATTGCTCTTATAGATGCAATGCTATGTAAACAGAATACTCACTTTATGTCTGAAGTTCAACAAATATACAGTATGGGAATGAATTTCCTTTCAATTTCCCTCAAGAGATGTATCTGTGTCCTTGACAAAATGGAAATCTGTAAAATATCAAATATGGATGAAAGTAGAAAGGTTTGTTCTCTGATGTCCCGAGATGAGTGAGAGTTTATGAATGTTTCGCTATTGTTTACTAACTCCATTTCTTCAAGTAATTGGCCTTTTTTATGTTACAGCTTCAATGGACAGGGATGCACATTGTCTGGCATTTTTGCAGTTGATACTGAAGACCATTGTATTGTCTATATTGCATCAGAAACAAAGTTATATTCCTATTTATAAGTAATAATATAATATTTTCATTTTTCACCTTTTCTTTTCTCCCCCCCCCTCCTTGTCATAGTTGTCTTGAAATGAACAAATTAAGAAGACCTACAGCTGAACATAATGCCCCAATATACCCCATAGAAGTGGTTAGTCAATCTGCTCTGTCTTTTAGTATAAGACATAGGTAAATACTAGTGATGGGCGAATAAATTCGGCAGGTGCAAATTCGCTGCTAATTTCCATGTTTCACTTCAAGAAATAAATTTAGGAAAATTCGCCAGCGAAAAATCCCCAGTGTCAAAAAAATTTCGGTGGGCATCAGAATAGTCGCCTGTCAAAATTATTTGGATGCCCATTGACTTTAATGCATCTTTTTAATAGGTGCGTGGGTGTCAAAATTGATGCACATCAAAATAATTTTCACTCCCATTGACTTCAATGCATTTGGTCAATTTTTTCGCTGTTTTGCGAATTTCGTGGTAAATTTGTGAATTTTTCCAGTGAAGTGAAATGGGACAAATTTGCCCATAACTAGTAAATACCTACAGTATACTACAGGACTGCAAATGCCTGTTGCATGACATTTTTAAAAAACAGTATAGTCTACAAATTGGTCAGGAAACAGGTGAAGTTTAGGTTTAATACACTGGATAGCAATAGGTTCCACCAGACACCAGGTTTACACACAATACGTGGAGGAAGCTTAACTTAAACTAAGGATTAATTAACTATTTTTTGCGAATGCAAGAGCAAAATTGCACCACTTAGGACCCATCTGTTGAGAACTTATGTCTTTGGATTTCGGGTGTAAGCTACTCACTGCAACTTGTGCAAGGCTGAAAATTCAGGTCAATGTGCAGAGCAGAATTCTAAGAGCAAGGAAAACCCTGTACTGCACTGAGCTCCATATCTTGTGCATCCTGAGATACAGATACCTACATGAAGATCTTTGTAGAAGCTTTTGAAGGTCCTTCATAGCACTATGAACAATGAGATGGACATGTATTATCCAAAGGAAAGTTTATTTAGATTCCTGTTATATTAAAGGCCTGTTGTGCCACTTCACGTAGATATCAATCCTGCCGCATCTTTGCATTTCATTGTGGAGTGTGGGCATGTTATTGCAAGGCTTTACCCAGCACCTCATATTTGGATATTAGAGTGAAAATAAGGAACTCTACAGATGCAATGTAATACATTCTCTCAGTAGTCCCAGCTTTTAGAGTGTCTGACTAGCATACAGTACAAGCAAGCTGCTCTGTGCATCTAAAACAACTATATTATTTTTGTTTTAACAGGCTTTCCAGATTTTATAAACCAACACCGAACATTAGTTCTTATAGCTCCTATTCAGACAAGGTGACTCAAGGTATTTATGTTTATGGGATTCTGCTGAAAGCCTTTTGCTATTGTGACTTTCAGTTTAGACAATCCTATTTACCCATCCATGTTTTCTTATCTTTTTCTCATTTATTTTTCTAAATGTTGCATGGAAAACAGGTAGTATGTAAAAATAAAAACCCATCCATGGAGCATATTTATAAAGATGTGTAAAATATATTAACTAGGAAACTAGGAAATTGAAATGTGTGCTAGACACACCCCAAATGACACCATTATTTTGCACCAATCTAGACATTGAGCAACAATACCAGGATACATGGGAAAGTCCAGGAGCTTATATACAGTATCTCCCAGATTCTGGGACTGTTATATATATACACTTGTTCATATATATACTATAAGACCAAAAACCCTAACACAGCAACATTTTTAGATCTTGTACGGCTAATAATCACCTAAAAATAAAGCATAGGAATAATAGCTTTTAAAAGGACAAGAAAGGACCTTAGCCCAACAAAATGATATTAAAGTCATGGCAGCACGGAGGGTAAGTAAAATATTGATTTTCAATATGTTGCAGGGAATATAGCAATTAATCAGTTAAGACCTGTCATCAATTCCCTGGTTTTCTCTATACCACTGGGATTATTCATTTAATAGATAATAGAGTACCTTTCAATATTACTGCTGGGATTATTCCTTGAACAGTTAACAAGCTAATTTTCAATAAAACCACTGGGATTATTCTATTAACAGCTAATAGACTATGCTTTATTAAAAATGTCTGTTTGGGACTGTAGAGATTTCAAGTATTCTCACTGGTAGAACTGATCCTTTAATAATAAATTACTCTACTGTATCTATTCAGAGGAGAGTCCTTTGACATTTATTTAGTATAAGAATAGGTACATCTGTTCTACTGAGCAAAACTGATTTGTAAAAAGGCAGAGGCATTTACTCGATGGCTTTCTAAATTGGAATTACTCTACCTCTAGCTAAGTTCATTTTCAATCATAAAATTCAAAAAGATATTACTCTATTATTTATTCTTAGTATAGCTTTTATTCCATGTCATGCAGAAATACAATTCATGTTTCTTTACAGCTTAAAGTTCTATTTTTTTAATTTAGATTTGTTTTCAGACATTAAATGGGTTTATGGATATTTCAGCTATATAATTATTTTTATGTTGGCCATAATACAATTAAAAAGAAGAACTTCTGAGCAGAGAAACGATTCATATTTTGTGGTTAACATTTTATATGGGTGGTACAGCCATAGCCTTTATTTTTCATTTTATAGCACATTATAAAATCAGTTGTTGGTGGTATTTTCTTGTTGTATATGTGCGCTTGGTGTCTCTCATGTTTTTGTCTGATATACACTCAGATTTTATGTGAGTCACTATTTCATTCTTTAATATATCAGTTTCGAGTTGTTTGTGCTGGTTTTTAGTGGTGGGCGAATTTATTCGGCAGGCGCGAATTCACTGCGAATTTGCGCGATTCGCCGCCAGCGAATAAATTCGCAAAACGCCAGCGAAAATTTGCAGCAAATTTTTTTTCTCGGAAGAACGGACGCCGTCGAAGCGAAACGGCACAAATTCGCCCATCACTACTGGTTTTCAGTTGATAATCCGATAAATTCAATTTGTCCTGGCTTTAACCTGAAAAAGTTGTATCATTTGAGCGTCAAATTGAAAAAGTCACATGATTCACATTGTCGCACAATTTTGTTGCGACTTTTTCTCGCACAGATTTTTTTTGAGAATTGGTAAATTAAGGGAATTCAAGTTTGGGAGTAGGGATGGGGGAATTTGACCCGTTTCACCAAAAATTTGCTGCCGGCAAATGTCACCGACGCCCATTAAAGTCTATGGGCGTCCAAAAAAATTTGTTGTGTGGCGAAATTTTTTTAACGCGCGTCTCTTTTTTTGACGAACGATGCCATACAAGTCTATGGGCGTCATTTCCACGGCGAAACAAGGCGGAAAAAATCACCCATCCTTATTTGGGAGTCTTGTTGACTTTTGTTTAATAGAGTGAGAAAAGGTTTAGTTTTAGTAAATAGTCTTCAACGTGTTGGAAAGTCATCCTTGCATTGTGATTGTTGCTTTTAGCTTTAAATACTGTGCTTTGTTTGTGATTCTTTATGCTATGATGAAGTGCCCCTCTTGGCATGAAAAGCTTTAGGCTTTTTGATTTGAGTTGTTTTTTCATTTTTTTATCAGCACCATTTTGAAAATGTCGGCTCAGTTTGTGCCAGCCTGTGGAATGTAAAGTCTCTGGAACCTCGCTCAAGCTGAAGGTCTGGGGCATGTGCACCTGGACTCCTCATACATATTGGTGAGTCTACCACCTGACAATATAGATCACAATTTGGAAATGTTTAAATACATGTCTCGTATTTTCTGTGCCAAAAGTATTTAGAATATGCTCTAAAATGTTAAAATAATGCTTACAGTTTTAGAATATTAATTGAAGTATGTGGAACACACAACCACATACATTTTCACAATAAAATGAAGGACATTGCTAATGACTGCACCAGATGCATCAATACAGCTTGGTTGATGTAATGTATATTTTTCCCATCAATCTTGTCACACAGAAGCATTGATGATTGCTGTAATGTCACATAGCAATTTTCAAATGGGTGCTTACAGTTAGTTATCATAGAATATTCTTGGTAAACAGCCATGTTGGTAACAATTTAGTACTTGGGGTCTGGGTGCACATACCCCAAACCTACAGTTCAAGGTGGTATTATACCAGAGAAAAGAAAATAGTAGGTACCCACAGATCCCACAGGAAAGGGAAAAATAAAAGAAATGCAGATTTTTATTATGGCAAATAACAGAGAGACATCTTATGCATTTCATGCCCAGGGCATCTAATCATAGGCTGATCAAACACAACAAGTATGCATACCCTATACCCACCAATCAACAAGTCACACCAAAAACGAAGGGGAGTGTAAAAGAAGACTGGAAGCATCCTACGCATACAGATGAGCTTCATTCAAAGTCACAGGACAAGTCAAAGTCATCATTTATAACATTATAACATATAAAATACATTTCAATTTCCTTCGATTAAGTAATGTTTCCTCCCCTGAAACCCAGACTGACCCTTTCTATGCCTATTACTGAGGGGAAATGAGTATTTCCTTCAGAACATGTTAAAAAAATGCTCAGTTACACATGTTGATAAATACTTACAGTTACACTGGATTTGTTCATGGAGGTGCACAGTAACCAGTCAAAATCATGATAAATACACTGTTTTTTACACATACATGCCTGGCAATATTTGGCAAAATGTTGCTCTGTTTTTAACACCTCATCATAAATACATCTGCTAAAAATGATTAAAGCCTTAAATAAACCCTATAGGATTATTTTGCCTCCAAAAAGGATTAATTATATCTTAGTTGTGATCCAGTAAAAAGTATTGTTTAGTATTAAAGAGATAGAAATTCATCTTGTTTTAACATTTTTAAATATCTGAATAAAATAGGAGTTCTCTGGATAATGGGTTTTCAGATAACAGATCCCATACCTGTAGTGATGAGCAAAACTGCAAACAATTGTCACAGCTGCAGAAAAAAAATTAAGAAAAAGGCAAAACTAGATAAGGTGTTTTTGGCATCTCAATAGCATATATATATATATATTGCCCTGTCTTGGTAGGAAAGCACATTTCAACAGTGCCAGAACTGTTCATCATACAATATACTGTAGTAAAAGAACCTTCCATAGTGCTTATTTCTTCCAAACACAAAAAATGGGCAGTTCCTTAGATAGACAGGAGCAGGGCTAAGGACTACAATCCCAATGGTTGATGTGGAAGTCAAGGGGTGCATAATTATAACATCTGTTTTTATTTATTTAGTGCAACAAAAGAGAACAGCACAATAACAATTTCCTCTTGTAATTTATTTTATGCTCTTTTTTAAGCAGAACATGGTGTTTCATTTATGCTTAATGATCTTCTTGAAATAACCATCAAAGAAAAGTTGCTGGAATGATTTGACCATTTTAAGCATAACACAAGCTAAGCAATTTCATACTTTGTCCTCATAATCTGTACCTTCCTGCATCACTCTGCTTAGAAGTAGGCAATGACAAGAAAGGTCCACATACAATATAAATGAAGGAGAACTGGAAGGAAGTCTCTCCCAGTTAAAAGCCGCATAGCAGTTGGCGGGGGAGGAGTTTTTCATATAAATGTTATTAAGAAGAGAGGTAAGATACCTATTTGACTATGATTAAAGGTAAACAAGTTAGGGACCACCGTATGGGGTTTACCTTGACGTGGTATGGTAGCTTATCAATTTTATGATCATAACTTTGTAATTAAACAACCCTGTTTCAAAACTATATGCACTAGTATTTTTACTTGAATTACTGAGACAGGGAATTAGACTTTTTTGAAATTGTGCACCCACAACCATTCTTTTTTGAAGGTCGAAGTAGCCCATTCAATGGTCGAAGTAGCCATATTCGACCATTCGAAATTCGAACTTAGTAAATGGGCCCCTCCATACAATAATAATGTTTCACTTTAATTCTACTTTTGGAATAGTTAGTGCTATTTTATAAACACCAAGGAGAGAAAAACAGCAAGAACTGTTCACCAAATACTATTCAGAGAAGGCATAGCTGAGTACAGTGGAGCAAAATAACATTACATCATTAATCGTATGCAGCTACCAAAAAAATGTATTTTCCATAAGAATATAGTTACTATTCTTTGTTTAGATTTTCTTTTGTATAGTTTCTTTTCCTTTTGTATGAAAGAAATAGGAGTAGTTTGTAAGGTAATTAAGCCCTAGCAGATAACAAATACAGTTTTACATTTTAATCTGGATAGCTGCTGAACAAGATATGAAAACACACACACACACAAATGAAGACCAAATACAAAGGGGCAAATTCACTAAATGACGAAGAGCCTAATGCTAGCGTGAATGCGCCAGCGTAGCGCATTTTTGTTAATTCGCAGAGTCACCAATGGACGCTGGCGTAAATTCGCTAGTGTTACTTCGCACCCTTACGCCTGGCAAATTTGCGCAACGGACGTAACTACGCAAATTCACTGACTCTCAAATTATTCTGAACGCTACCTTTTACGCCAGACTTCCTTCGCCACCTCAGACCAGGTGAAGTGCAATAGAGTAGATAGGGATTGCTTCAAAAAAAGTTAAACATTTTTCTAAGTCCGAAAAAACGCTGGCGTTTTTTATTTTTTATGGGTGATAGGCTGAAAATGATCGAAAATTTTTTTTGGGGCTACCCTCCTTCCCCCCTACATTTCCTAACTCACGGCAACTTAACTATACAGTGGGCACATGTGTAGGGCAAAATAAAAATGTTATTTGCTGTTTTGAAGGTTTCCCAGGCTTGTGTAGTGCAGCTACATATACCTCCATTGTAACTTGAATTTGGCGCCGTATGCAAATAGCGTAACTTTGCTTTGCTTGGCGAATTAACGTTAGCGCAGCTTCGCAACCTTACGCTTCCCCTGAGCGCAACTTCGGATTTTAGTGAATTTGCGTAACGCTGGCGAATATACGCCTGGCGAAGTGCGGTGAAGCACGGCGAAGTGGATGCTGGCGCAACAACGAATCTTATTAAATGTCCCACAAATTGTCTAAAATCTAATATAAAACTTACTATAAGGTGAAATCCCCCTTTCACTCAGAATTTGTTTTCTAACAGGCAATAGGCTCTACTGAGACATTCTCCAACTCCAATATATCTAGATAGTCATATGAATAGAAAATATGAAGTAATGAATTGAATTCTATGCCATTGCTGGGCATATAGAATTACATAATGAATGTCTAAAAATTCAGCCTTTTTAGGGTTTAAGTTTAAGCCTTGTCCTAGTCACTGAACTATGAATGCATTGCTTGCTTGTTAAGGAAAGGACATAAGCACATGTTTCGCTGCCCCCAGCCATCTGAAACCTATGGGTGCTGTATAGTTAGTCTTCCTGCTGGTCCTCTGCCTGTATATTGTGGTATGTGGAGGAAGTGTGGAGATCTAGTGAAAAGCATGGAGATATGGTTTTAATTCATATACTAGAGCAGTGATCCCCAACCAGTAGCTCATGAGTAACATGTTGCTCTCCAACCCATTGAATGTTGCTCTCAGTGGCCTCAAAGCAGGTGCTTATTTTTGAATTTCAGGCTTGGAGACAAGTTTTAGTTGCATAAAAACCAGGTGCACTGCCAAACAGAGCCTCAATGTAAGTTTACAATCCACATAGGGGCTACTAAATGACCAATCACAGCACTTTTTTGGCACCCCGAGAACATTTTTCATGCTTGTGTTGCTCCCCAACTCCTTTCACTTCTGAATGTTGCTCACAGGGTTCAAAAGGTTGGGATTTCCTGTGCTAGAGTATAGGATACTGATTTCACCATCTAACTTGGCCTAAGAAGCCATCAACAAGAGTTCTTTTGTTTTTCATAATTTGTATTTTATTTTGTCAATCACAATTTTCTTCTGTGATTTCTCCCCAGGTTTTTAGGTGGCATGATATTTGTATTTTTTGAATATACATTAGGTAGGTCCCTTACTACAAATGTGATCCAGGGACAGGATCAGGAAGCCTTACTCTATATCAGCTAGACATTAAATAGGATTTACTTGGAGAAAAGTTTGATGGACATGTTTCTTTTCATCCTCATTTACTATATAACTTTTCATCAGATTTTTTTCACATAAGTAAATAGACTGAAAAATAACGTTTTTGTCTAACATTTTTTGTATAATTAGCCTTGCAGTGTCTTGGTTAATATGTCCTAGAAATTCAATGTTGGAATTAATGGGGTGGTTCACCTTTAAGTTAACTTTTAGGGGGTTATTACCAGTCAGGGTTTTTCAAGTGGTACACACAATTTTTTCATGGACAAAAAAAAAACAGGAATTTTTCGAGATTACCCCAGGGCTGCCATCTGAAAATAGTCTGACTCAAACCTGCCGAGGTCACATAGAAGTCAATGGCAAATGTCCTTTTTACAATCTGAAGATGTCATGATCTGCACTGGGTTTCATATGTTCCAAAAAATTAATGGTTTTCAGATGATAATCCGAAAAAGTCAGAGGTTTTGGATGTTGAATCTGAAAAATTTGTATGTTTCAAATATTTTCATGATTTTATCGAGTCTTTTCCCGCACCAAACTTTTCATGTTATTTTATTGATAAACAAGGCAAAATTGTGGAGCGGAATTTGGTCAAAATTTTGAGTTTTAGTTAATAACCCTCCAAGTATGTCCTATTTCAGGTCTTCATTATTTATTATTTATAGTTCTTTAAATATTATACTCTTCTACATTTTTCTAGAATTCAGATGAGGTCACAGCCAAAAAATGATTGCTCTGCGAGCTTTCAATTTTATGATTATTGTTACTTTTTATTCCTGAGCTTTCTATTAAGGCTCTCTCCTATTCACATTCCAGTATTTCATTCAAACCACTGCCTGCTGCTAAGGTAAACAAGGCCCTAGCAACCAGTTGCTGGAGAGAGTTTCTGAACAAGAAGCAACATAACTGAAAAATATTATTTTTTTTTAAATCAACTGCAAATTTTCAGTAAATATCAGTCTACATCATACTAAAAGTTAATTGAAAGGTGAGCAACTCTAAACCCCAATTAATACATACTCATTATTATGAAATATATTTGGATTGCACTATGTATAGATGAAATTAGGAACAACCTCTGCAAATGTGTAATTATTGTTAAAAAAGGGCATGTATATTTCCTCAATTGCAGTCAGTTGCATGTACTTGTGTCAAGGTGTGCTCCTTGTATTTCCATATAGCAGTGCTTGATGCTGTTCAGTGCTTCCTTCCTTCTATTCTGAATCAAGCACCGCTGTTCTTATTGACATAGGTGAACCCTGGAGCTACCACTACCTCTTGACCAGGTGATAGTTGCAGGGTTCAGTTTGCACCCAGTGTTAAAATGCACTGTTGTGTTAATCTTGGTGAATCACATCTAGAAAATTACCAACTTGTGCCTGCACAATTCTGGAATCCTGGGGGAAAATGTTGCATTATAGGGAAGAAAAACATTGCAATGGCGCTCAAAATTGCACTTCACTTGCATACACTTTTAACTGTAGTTCCAATGTTTTTCAAAATAATTAAAATAGAGAACATGCAGCTCAAATGATACACAGACAACTAAGAAAACTGAAGAGCAGTGAAAAATATAACGGACGGATATAACACAGTAACGTATTTGGCTATAGAAAAAGGGCTCATCAACCTGAGCCGTATTCAGATCTAATTTAGATTACAATCATCCCTGCAGCTATAGCAACTAGCAATTATAATAACACATAAATAAAAAGGATAATAAAATAATAAAACACATTCATAGCCCACTAAAATTATACTTTTGATGAAATCATTACTTATAATACAATAATCATCGGTTTCAAGACATAGCTTCTGTGGTTATACAATCCCATATTTACTGGAAAATGAATACAGAATGTTGACCAAGCATGAATGTTTTCCCACACAAGAAATTTTCCTGAAAATGTATTGATAAAGTCCATGTGGATTTGGTTGAAATGATTTTCAGAAAATAGTGAGAAAATGTTAGATTTTGATAAACAACCCCCTTAAATTCACAATCTTACAAGCAGGATATAATGGAATGAAACTGGCCACATGTTCAGAGTTTTTTCCAATCAGGGCCACTCCTGACCTGTTTAACGGGACAGTAAAAAAAGCAAATTTCCAATTCTGAAATGATGCATCCCCAAATTCACTCCAATGCCAAAGAGGTGTGGGGGCAGGTAATGGGGCGTGGCATTGGGGTTGTTCCCTCAGATGGCAGCAGCCCCAGAAATAGCCCTGTCTCCAATGTAACCCTCTGAAAATGCTTTCTCCTAACCTACTATCCATTCACCCAACACCCAGTTATTTTCTTTTTCTATAACTTATGAATATGGTTTAAGTAAAAACCATTTGCACCACAAATTCCTTGCAACTTGCACAAAACACTAGTGTGCTAGGGCATCCAGCTTTGCTTAATTGCACACAATTCTGCACAAGACCTGTATGATAATGAAGGCTTGGAATTTATACCTGCCTTGAGGAAATGTTACTGTCAGGGCTTCCTTTGGTGTTGCAACTACACCTGATGAATCCTCTGCTAATGCTTCCACTACTTGTATATGATTTATCAAATCAAATGCAGATTTCTCAGCTGTAGTTGTAAATCCTACACAAGTTGTCGTACATACAGTATAATTTTGCAGCCCCTACAATTGTGTGTTAAAAGCATGGTGATTTATATGTTTTTTTGTACCAAGCACTTGGCACTTGTATAATTAAATGAGCTTTTAAATGCCTTTTATATGCACTTTATTTATTTTATTTTTATTTGCTTAACAATTTTATAGGATTTTCATGGATAAATGACTTTTCACCATCATTGCAAATGTTTTCTTAATTAATTTCCTTTTGATATCTTAGTATTTATAGGAATGGAGTCACCCGATTGACTGCACACATAGCTAAATGAACACATAGCGGCCAATTGCCCAAGCTCGAGTGAAGGATTCGATGTAAAAAAAGTCGAATTTCAAAGTTTTTTTTGGGCTACTTCGACCATCAAATGGGCTACTTCGACCTTCGACTTTGAATCGAAGGATTCGAACTATATATCGTTTGACTATTCGACCATTCAAAAGTCGAAGTACTGTATCTTTAAGAAAAAACTTCGACCCCCTATTTCGCCATCTAAAACCTACTGAACCCAATGTTAGCCTATGGGGAAGGTCCCCATAGGCTTGCCTAAGTTTTTTTGGTCGAAGGATAATCCTTCGATCGTTGGATTAAAATCCTTAGAATTGTTCGATTTGAAGGATTTAATCGTTCGATCGAAGGATTATTCCTTCGATCGTTCGATCAAACTATTTGCGCTAAAATCCTTTGACTTCGATATTCGAAGTTGAAGGATATTAATTTCCTGTTGAATATCGAGGGTTAATTAACCCTCGATATTCGACCCTTGGTGAATTTGCCCCATACTGTATCATGTGTAAAAAAAAACAAAGAATGTGCAAATGTCCCACCAGGTTAAATAAATAAAACCAGTTCATATAGCAAAGATTGTATGCCAATGATATTTAAATGTAGGGGGCACATCAGCATCACTTGGGAAGCCAGTGGCCTTTCTTGTTAACTCATTTTTCACAGGTCCTGACACTTAATACAATGGAAAAAAGGCAGCACACCATGATAACCCTTCAAGAATAATTGCCCTTCACAGTGCACAATTATATACAATACATCATGTTGTATCTGTGTTTGTGTTTAGTGATTATAATGAATAATACTGAACAAGTATTGGATTTTAATTTAATGGAAAATGGGAGAAATCTAAGAAGAGAGAAAGCAACTAATTTAGTAAAGGGCAATGGATAAATGCCAGAAGGCTGAATTCCTGATGGATGGGATAGTTTAGTTTTGTTAATGAAAAAAAACTCTTGTCTTTGAAGAGGGCATCTAGTAAACCCTGCTTAACCTCTGTTTCCCCCCATGTTGGTCATGGATCATGCAAAGGCTGTGTAATGCATTTAGGTCATATACTTTGAAAATTTGTAACACCGCCTTAATGATACTTATTAGGGTGTCTGAGAACTATGGTTGTATGCCGCTTTTACTCAATGGTCCTTTATGAAGTCTGTTCAATAAGGTTTTCCTTTGTCTCATTATTGTTGTACTTCAGAGAATCCTCTTGTCTCTGCTTACTGAGACAGGTCTGCAATATCTGTTAGTCATTTATTTTCTGTTTCATTAACCAATAAATGATGAAACTTCAGCCAAGCCCACCAACAACATGAATTGATCTACTGCTTACTTCTTACCACAAAGTTTTTGCTGTGGAATATGTTTCAAGTGATTTTGTTAGCAAAAAGTGTTTTCTGTAATGTACATATATTTTCCATGTCGCCACGCTGAGTTTATTGTATTGATTTTTTTCCTGGGAATATAGAGGGAAAACTGGCAGTAATGTATTGCAGATTGAGTTGGAGCTTGTTGGATAACAAAACAAGGAGGAACCTGTCCGATCATTCCAAAGAAAGAATCTGTTCACATTTGATCAATTCAGAGTGATTCCTTTTGAAACTTCCTTATTTTGATCAATTATTCCAGTGGTGAGTTCTACTGATAATGGTGAATTATTTTGGAAGATGTTGTTAGCATTTTGAGAAACCTAAACATAGCAGTTCACTGAGGGGTAATGACAACTACAATATACAACACATAGATGTAAATGCCTGTTGACAAATCAGTCAACTGCTAAGTGAAGGATAGCAAACAATGCACTTTCTACTGGGCCACTGTATGTGGCTGAATATATGTGACATTCCCTGGCATGCATTGCCTAAAAACTGAGAAAAATAGCACAAAAAAAAAAACTCATTACGATGAGTGCGGTAAGCTGTAACAATAAACAATAATAAGTTGAGGTTTTTCTATCATACACTCAGGATTTTATTTGTTTTCCATCTTTTTTTCTATTACATGTATAATGGATATAAACACTATATGGGGGTACACCTACTTTTAATGTAATCAAATGTTTAATTAAAGGTATCCTGTCATCGGAAAACATGTATCAGGCGCTGTGGTAGGTCTGACGAATTAATAGCCTCCCCTATGCCTCTTACTGGAACTTAGAGCCCGAATGGAGACAGGAATAAGTCCAGGTAGAGAGTAACAGAGGTGCCGGTAATAGATGTTCAGCAGCACTTGTGTAGAAACCGAGTCGAAGTAGCCAAACAGGGTAAACCGAAAACGTAGTCAAGCCAGGCAGGGTCAGGAAACAGAATCTGCGGTACCGAGGGAGAATCCGAAAGAAGAGTCGATAAACAGGCCAAAATATTCAGGAAACCAATAGATCAGGCAGTCAGAAGTTCAGGAACGCTTAGTGTCAAGGCAAGATCACTTCGCAGTGATTTGCAGGCCTCGGCGTCCATTTACGCGCTGTGCGCATGCGTCAAAAACGTGCGCGCGCGCCCGCGTCAAAACATGCGCGCGCCCGCGAACCTTCGCCCGCGCGCGCGCCCAACTCGACGCGGACGCGCCGATGCGCGAAAACGACGCGACCTCTCGCGAGGACAAATATCAGCACCAGAGGACTGACAACATGTTTTTTTCAAAACAAATCAGTTAATAGTGCTACTCTAGCAGAATTCTGCACTGAAATCCATATCTCAAAAGAGCAAACTGATTTTTTTATATTCAATGTTGAAATCTGACATGGGGCTAGACATTTTGTAAATTTTCCAGCTGCCCCCAGTCATGTGACTTGTGCCTGCACTTTAGGAGAGAAATGCTTTCTGGCAGGCTGCTGTTTTTCCTTCTCAATGTAACTGAATGTGTCTCAGTGGGACATGGGTTTTTACTATTGAGTGCTGTTCTTAGATCTACTAGGCAGGTGTTATCTTGTGTTAGGAAGCTGCTATCTGGTTACCTTCCCATTGTGCTTTTGTTTGGCTGCTGAGGGGAAAAAGGGAGGGGATAGATATCACTCTAACTTGCAGTACAGCAGTAAAGAGTGATTGAAGTTTATCGGAGCACAAGTCACATGGCTTGGGGCAGCTGGGAAATTGACAACATGTCTAGTCACATGTCAGATTTCAAAATTGAATATAAAAAAACTGTTTGCTCTTTTGAGAAATGGATTTCAGTGCAGAATTCTGCTGGAGCAGCACTATTAACTCATTCATTTTGAAAAAATTTTTTTCCCCCATGACTGTAAGAGGTATATTGTATAGATATTTTGCACATTGCTACAACTGATTAAGTGAACTGCTCAAGAAAACAGGATATACTCACATCTCTGATATTCAATAGCTATGTTAGTTGGACTGCAGAGGCCTGCAGTTTGCATCTAGAATAGAGTGTAGCCTGCGCTAGCCCATTCTCAATTATAAAGGTGTGGGCACTTTGGTGCCCCTAATCCTAATGTAAATAGACAGTCCACATTATGGTTCTGTACTTACTGACTTCCCATAGTGCTGGGCTGCTTTCTATACGCCAATTTACAGATTTTCAATCTGGCGCTCTATACAGAAAGCAGAAAACATAGGCGGCCCAAGTGTTGATAAATGAACATTATGGGGTGTGCTCTTGCCCCTTTAGTGCTTTTGCACTTTGGCCCTCAGGGTTGTAAAGAACTCCTAGGCGGTTAATTACAAAAACACAACTTTTTCATTTAAACAAACCCAACCTAAACCCAACCTAACTCCCATCAATGAATTTGCCTAATTTACTAATAGTTTTTCTCAAAAACATTGGATCAAGACAATACAAGCATCAAAATGTGAGACTTTTTTGAATTGTCGCTCCGAAAACTTAAATTTATTGAGTCATCCCCGAAAAACTCAGATTAACAAGCAAAAACCAGCTCTAAAAGTCGTCCTACCTAATGTCTGTGGCTGACAGTTTTGTGAGGGCTCATCCATTTGGCTTCTTCTTTAAGAAAACATTTAGACAACAGCAATATGTATTTTCAGTTTGTCTTGGCTGGACATAAATCAAGGTGTTGACAAAAATTTTGTTTTTAAATTGTAGTGTAAAAATGTCCTGAAAACTTTGAGGCTTTCCATTCTATACCCTTGCAGTATGCAATCTCTTATTGGCTATTAAACAAAGCCACTCAATCAACACTTTGAGTTGAAAGGCTATGATTTAAAGATGATAGTCTTACAGATATAATTATATAGTTTATCTTGTCTCAAAGGAAATGAAGGGATTATTATATCACGCAGAGCACATTTACAATGTTCTTTTAATCACTTGATCACACTATGAAGATCTTAATTAACATTATCTTGTAATGTTATTTTTATAGGAAGTGAAATATTTGATTATTTTATTATACTGAGTTTCTTAACATATTGAAATTATTGGGAAACATAAAGAAACTTCTGTTTACAGTTTAGTAAAATAATGTGCTAGATCATCTTCAAGAAGTGGGAACAGCAGATGTTTCTTGAAGCCACTGTACTTGTACCTTGAAAACAAAAGTGAAAGCATGCTAAGAGATAATGAGTAGTGTTTTGATATTGCACATATTGCACCCCTGGTGGGGCGATACCGCTGGGGGCAGGGTTTATTGTATGTAATATCTGTTTAATTAATTACTCATGTTAAACATTACTTAGATCTTATCAGTCCCCCCCGGATTTAAGTTAATGATTGCTATGTAATTAAGTACATATGTAATTAAATTAATATTTAATTGAGTAATTATTGTAATTAATCGTTACAATAATTACATAATTATTGTAATTAAGTTTTCTACTACACAATCTCCATTATGTTGTACTTTCTGCATTAACTTGCTTCTGATTCATATTTTGGGGAAGGGACTAATACGTATTATTATAGTTATTTATAGTTATTTATGAGACCAAACCCGCACAGACTTTTCCCACTATTATCAAAAACTTTAACGAAAATTTCTTGTGCTGGACAAAAAAAATCATGAAAAAAATCTGAATCATAAGATCTTTTTGGATTTGTCACTGAAAACTTGACACCCGAAACCTGCAAATTTTTCATATTTGACACCTAGAGCAGATTAGGATATCTTCAAAATGTCAACAGGTCATCAGTCATTGACTTCTAAGTGAACCTGGAAGGTCTGAGTTGGAGTACTTTTTTATTCAGACTTTTAAAACTATCTGGGTTTAATAAATCTTGAAAAAAAAGGGTTTTTTTTCATGGGGAGATGGTGTTTTTCCACTTTAAAAGTCCTACCAGGCTTTATTAAATAACCCCCTTATTTTCTGAGCCAGAAATAAACAGTCTGCCTGATGAGCTCTTTATAACAAAGACAGAACAAATTTAATGTTCACCTGTTGTCTGTACATTGCAAGAAGCAATTAGTAATCTAACTTCAGATTAATACCTTGCTCTGCTGACAAATCAGATTATATGATGAGAGAAGATAATGATGCCTAACAGTGATTGATTGTGAGGAATATAGTTTCTGCTGCTCTACCTTAATTCTTCTGAGCATAATCAGCACTTTTGTATAAATCTATTTGCTATTTTGTTATGCAATATAAATTCACTAAACTGCATCAATTTAGAATTCTGACATGGGTTGCAATTATAATATTGTTGACTGGGCAAATTAAGGAACACTGGTATGACATGAAGAAAAGAGCAGGGGCAATGCAACCAACATGAGTTTCAGGTTGATTTTTAATTCATAATAGTAAAAATGCATGCATGCAAGAGACCTTACTCCTTTAAACACCATGTGGCTTAATAATAAACACTGGGCAAATTTGCAACTGGGCAGTAACCCCTAGCGACCATACTACAATATTTATTTTAGGTGAAACCATTCATTTCTAGGGGGGGAAACCATTCATTTGACTGATATTCTCCAGGTGCAAATTTGCACAGTGTTTATAATTATCCAGTGCGTTTTCGAATTGAGTTTTACCAATATCTGGTTAGAACTTTCATCCTATTCTGACCCGATATGATCATGTGGGGCTGTTTTAAGAAAGACAGCTTTGAGAGACCACAATAAATCTTGAAAAAAAACTTTATTCTAAAAATTAAAATTTTTCGCCTTTAAAATATTTGAGGTTTAATAAATAGGCTCCATAGTGTTAGTAACACCACAGAGGTAGTACTCACAGATTGTAGAACTAGTCCTGAGCACTAGTGGATGCTCAAAGTTGTCCCTAAACACTTGTCTAGTATAGTGATGAGCAATTTTTTTTTGGCATATATGGTTTTGCAGCAAATTCGGGTAAGTTTAGCATGCGACAAAAAATATCCCAAAGTAAACAAATACGTTGCAGTACACCAGTTACACAGAGACTACAATGTATTGTGCTGCAAAAAAGTCACCCATAGACTAATGTTTTTTTGCAAATGTTTCACTGTTTTGTGAATTTTTTGCAGTTTTGAAAATTTTCTCATAGTTTCTCAAATTCTTCAGCGAAGTGAAACAGGACAGATTTGCTCATCACTACTTGAGTCCTTATACTGACGGGTGACTATCCCCTTTTTTCTTTAACTAGTACACTTTTGCTTAACCTTTCACGTTTTTCTCCTTCATATGGCCCCCACATCTTGTTCCCCTGCCATTCCTTTGTCTTTGCCATTTTGTGCTCTCTGCTCACTTGTTTTTACTTTGTCTTTGTTATAGTGCTCTTAAAATTTTCTTCATTTTGCACCTAAAGAACTTGCTCCACTCCCTTTCCTGTAAAAATATTTATTTATCTGTTTAATCTTGTTTTTGTAATCTTACAAACATTTAGGGCCAGATTTATCAAGGGTCAAATTTCGAGGGTTGAAAAACTCTCAAATTCGACCCTCGAAGTAAAATTCTTCGAATTCGAATATTGAAAGATTTTAGTGCAAAAGGTTCGATCGCGATCAAATTATAATCGTTCGTTCGATCAAATGAACGATTTTAAACGATCGATCAAATGATTTTTATTCGATCATAAAAAGTGCCCAAATCCTATCTACAATATCCCCATAGGCTAACATTCAATTCAGTAGCTTTTATTTGGAGAAGTATTGAGTCAAAGGATTTTTCAAAGAGACAGTACTTAGATTATCGAATGGTCGAATGATTTTTACTTCAAATCGTTCGAATCATTCGATTCAATCGAATTTGACTAATTCGATGGTTGAAGTACCCAAAAAATTACTTAGAAATTCAAATATTTTTGGATTTGAACTATTCACTCAAGCTTAGTAAATCTGCCCCTTAATGTGCACATAGAATATTGGCAATTAGCTAAGAAGATGCACTGGAATTTTAACTTATGCGGCATGTACAGTCCTATGGCATCATAGCTAATTGCAAGTATATGTCTTGAGCACTTTGAAAATTTGTGAGATTACAAAAACAAACAAAAAAACCCCATATGTCAATGTTATTGAAGGAAAGGGTGTGAGGGGAATTACTTAGGGGCCAAAGGAATTAAGAAAATATCAATGGAATATCAAAAGTTGCTCTTTACAGAACATACACACTAATTAAAAACAAGGCACATTGATCTCCCAGCTGTGAGTTGGTAATGGAGAATTTATTCAGAGATATAAATAAACAATATATTTTTTGATTATCCATCTATGCAGGTTTTATTCTGCGTCATGCTGTTAGCCATTGATGAGACCATGGAAATCAGAAATCAGATAAAATGTCAAACTGCAAAGCTATAGAATAGCACTAAAACTCAAGGAATGTGTATCAGAAAAAAAATTCTCTATTCATATGTTCTTGGGTAGTGATGAGTAGTGATGGGCAAATTTGTACCATTTCGATTCACCAAAAATTTGCAAAATTCGGGGGAAAATTCACGAAAAAATTTGTGAAAGTCGAAAATCCAAGTCACAGCAACACACATGCACATTTGTATTTGTTTTGACGTATGATACACAATGACGGCGTATGCAATTTGGTGAGTGCCCACAATTACTCTGGGAAATAGTACTGCACGGTTGGAAAAAAATATGGTGCTATGAGACTGCAAATTGCACACTGTGTCTTATAGATAAGTATGCCTTCAATACTTTCAATAGTTTCTACCTTTGGTATGTCTTTTGAACTTGTGGTTGGACCGCATCTCTGACCTGTAAACCTTTAAAGGCCTCAGTGAACAACATTACGAATGTTGTTTCAACTGTCTGTTTCCCATGGTCTATTTTTCCTAGTAACCGAGTTAGTAAGCAAACGGCATTATGATTCAGTTGTTTCAGAAAAAAAAACATATAAACACCCTACAGACCAGGTCCCAGTTTTACCTCAAGGGTTGATTGAGGAGCCTCCTGATCACCAAAAGAGCACAAAAACAATAATAACTTTTATGACTGTTTTGATCTGTAATAATGCTGTTTTACAAAATAATAACTTTTTCCAGATACAAAAAGGGAACATCTTTATTAAGATAAAGGGGAATGAAATATTATTTCATAAACAAGTCACCTTGATATATTTATTAAGAGGATATTACCACCCATTTAGATTGTTTGGATGGCAGATATTCACAATGTATTTACATTTCAGAGACATTTTTCAGAACAGAACTGATATGGTGCCATCTATTATCTACACAGTACAATAACCTGCGCAAAATCTTCCCTGCTCCGTCCGGTGTGCCTAATGTTCTCTCTAACTCACATGACGTCCAAATTGTTTGGGTGGCTGAGATTCTGGATGGATTAAACTGACGTGCATTCTTTTTTTCTTGAAACAGCCACCTGCCAAAGAATTTACATTATATATAAAATCTAATTGTTGGAGCAAAAATAGTCATCTAAATAAGAAAGGATTGCTGACAAGCTCTGCAATAAAAACTCTGTTTTGATACCCTACATTTTGGAGTGGATTTCTACATATAAATTAAAAATAACCATTTGAGATATTTTATCTTGGGAATATTAGAATTTCTGGAAAAATGATTACATATATTTGATTCTTTTTTGCGAAGTGCATACATATTATGTGTAATATATTCAATGTGTCTGAATAAAAGGAAATTTGGCAATATACTTCGCACATTGATACTTTGATTCAAACAGCATGTCAGTTCATGGGGATTTCTATATCAAGGGAGTTCTTCTGTAAATATTTGCTGCCAATGTGTCATTGAAAATTCATACATCCTTTATATGCTACAGTTGGCTTGACTGGTAATTGTATGTAGCTGGATCTTCGATGATATATTTTAATCCATCAAATGAAGCAGCTTTAGAATAGCTCCAGGATCTGAAATGGAAAATTGTAAAATTTTAAAGGGATACTGTCATCTGGAACATTTTTTTTTCAAACTGAATCAGTTAATAGTGCTGCTCCAGCAGAATTCTGCACTGAAATCCATTTCTCAAAAGAGCGAACTGATTTTTTTATATTCAATTTTGAAATCTGACATGGGGCTAGACATATTGTCAATTTCCCAGCTGCCCCTGGTTATGTGACTTGGGCCTGCACTTTAGGAGAGAAATGCTTTCTGGCAGGCTGCTGTTTTTCCTTCTCAATGTAACTGAATGTGTCTCAGTGGGACATGGGTTTTTACTATTGAGTGTTGTTCTTAGATCTACCAGGCAGCTGTTATCTTGTGTTAGGGAGCTGTTATCTGGTTACCTTTCCATTGTTCTTTTGTTTGGCTGCTGGGGGGGAAAGGGAGGGGGGTGATATCACTCCAACTTGCAGTAGAGCAGTAAAGAGTGATTGAAGTTTATCAGAGCACAAGTCACATGACCAGGGGCAGCTGGGAAATTGACAATATGTCTAGCCCCATGTCAGATTTCAAAATTGAGTATAAAAAAATCTGTTTGCTCTTTTGAGAAATGGATTTCAGTGCAGAATTCTGCTGGAGCAGCACTATTAACTGATTCATTTTGAATTTTTTTTTTTTCCCATGACAGTATCCCTTTAACTTTTTCTGATATTTTCCTGGAAAGACAAACTTTTCCATATTCCTTACTAGTATTAGGTCTACTGTGTCAGGGTGCAAGTCCCCCAGGCCCAAGAAGGGGGCTAAGGAATAAGTTAGGAACTTGGAATTTCAAAACAAGCAAAGTCCAATAGTGTGATGCAGTGTCGGACTGGCCCACCGGGATGCCAAGAAACAACCGGTGGGCAGTGGGCCATCATTCTGCTAAACATTTGGCCTATTTCATGGCCATTTCTATTTCTATGAAAACAAAGAGCCTAAATAGCTGGAATAATAAATTATAAAATGTAAAGAAAAGAGACAAGGATAATAGAGGGTGAGCGAGGAGATGAAGAATAATAATACTTAGAGTGGTCTAATATCTTTTGGTGGGACCTGGTCTAATGTCTTTTGGTGGGCCCCTGGTCTAAGGTTTTTGGGTGGACCCCTGGTGTCCCAGACCGACACTGTTGTGATACCAGATGGGACAGAGAGTTAAACATATCAGACACAGGTCAAGACAGGCAGTGATACAAAATGGTCAAGAACAGGTCAGAAAGAGTCAATAATCAGAAATTCTAGGAAAAATAAAGTGATAATTGCAGATGCTCCCATAAAATCTACTACAGGTATGGGACCTGTTATCCAGAACACTCTGGACTTGGGATATTCTGGATAATTGATCTTTCTGTAATTTCAATCTTCATACTTTAAGTCTACTAGAAAATCATGTAAACAATAGGCTGGTATTGCCTCCAATAAGGATTAATTATATCTTAGTTTGGATCAAGTACAAGTTTCTGTTTTATTATTGCAGAGAAAAAGGTATAAAATGGAGTCAAAGGGAGACAACCTTTCCGTAATTCGGAGCTTTCTGGATAATGGGTTTTCCAGATAACGATACGACAGTAAAATTCACCAACCAGATTTTTTCATCCTTTTTTACCCAGTTTTAAATGTTTACCTCATAATAAATATTGAACTACTGAAATATTGAATTCAAGCACCACAGTTATTTAGAGCTCTCAAAAATAATTTCCTGATGCAAGCCATATGTAATGGATAAGATCCAGTCAACTTCCTACTGCTTTGTAGATGGATAAGATTATTTTTCCACTTTGTTTGACAAACGCTTTGGCAGGATTATCAGACTTGCGTGTTTGACATTTTGTCTGCACAGAAAGAATTTTTTTTAGATTAAATCAGCATCTTATTTCAGCACTGAACAAAAGTACCTAACTTACTGGTAACAGTTGAATGCATGTTAATGTTGCTATAAAAAAGCAAGCAACCCAATTCACCATGATGTTCACCCACAGTGTCAGCTTTTTACTCAGTATTCCAATTGGACTTTCACAGCAGCCTGTGCTGGATTTCTCAATACTGGGCGATTGGGTAAATTCAGCGTAAGTTGCAGCAGTTCGATGAGCAAATCTGCCACATTTGGCTTTGCTGAAAAAATTGCAAAATAGGGGAAATTTGTGAAATGCATTAAAAGTCAATACCATGTATATTGTATGGAGCTCCCTTGTGACAGATTCTACTACAGGTATGGGACCTGTTATCCAGAATGCTCTGGAGCTGGGGTTTTCCGGATAATGGATCTTTCCGTAGTTTGGGTCTTCATGCCTTAAGTCTACTAGAAATTAATTTAAACATTAAATAAACCCAATAGGCTGGTTTTGCTTCCGATAAGGATTAATTATATCTTAGTTGGGATCAAGTACAAGCTGCTGTTTTATTATTACAGAGAAAAAGGAAATCATTTTTAAAAACTTGGATTATTTGGATAAAATGGAGTCTATGGGAGACAGCCATTCTGTAATTTGGAACGTTCTGTATATCGGGTTTCCGGATAAGGGATTCTATACCTGTACTTGTGTTTGGCATAAGGTATATAGTATAGACTAGCATAAGTCTGTTTAAATGCTTTACTTAATTCCATTTTGACCTGTGCTTATCTGCTTAGAATGTTATTGCTTATAAACATACAGTAAATGAGCCATATAAGGTCATGAAATGAAAGTAATTAAAAAAAATGTTATATTTGATTCAGAAACACAAATATAGTTTACATAAACAAGCTGTGTGTAGTTATGGGGGCAGCCATTCAAAGGTGAAAAAAGAAGAAAAGGCACAGGATGCACAGCAGATAACAGATAAGTGTAGTATAAAATGGGATTCTTCAGAACTTATCTGTTATCTACTGTGTATCCTGTGCTTGAATTACTACCCCCCCCCCCCAGGGCTACACAACAGCTTCTTTACTAGTGCAGGATAACAGTACATTATATTGCCATTTTAAAAATTATTTCCCTTTTCTCTGTAATAAAACAGTCAACTCTTTAATTCTTTGGTGTTACTGTTCCTTTAAGCAGGTCTTGAAGAATACATTATGGGGCAGATATATCAAAATTTTCCATCTTCCTGTTCATGCCTTGGGATTTTTAGAAGTGAAATTACAGTATTAAATGGTGAACTTTAACTTTCACCCATTGACATATTCTAAAAATCTCATATGAAAGAATAGAAAGTGGATGAATTCATCTCATATTTCAAAAATCTTCTGCATGTTTAATTAAAATTTTCAATGTAATTACTGTATATAACTATCATATGTAATAACCGTATATCTTCAAATGCAAATCAGTGTTGGTATTTATGCAAAAAAAAAAAAAATATTACATTTTCCCTACTCTTGAAGCCACTCTAAAACTTACACACAGACGCATGCTAAATATGGGTACAAATATAAGGAATTCATCATTGTTAGGGCACTGAAAAGCCAAGTTACATATACATTTCTCAAGAGAAAGAACCAATGCATCTTTTTGGCAGCCATTGGTATTCTAGACATATCATACAATGTAAAATAGTGTAATGATTTTGTCATGAGTGGCTGGGTGATAAATTAGGTAGAAACTTGGAATATCTATTCATCAGTGGCAGTGAGGCTTTTCAGTTCTTCAAAACAAAACAGATACGGCAAAGATAATCTGCAGTTTTCACTGTTAATATTAATCATGTTACCTGTTTATAATCAAACAGTCGATATGTGCAAGATGATGGGATAAAACAATATTAAGCCAGTTTATCACCCAGAAATGTTTTTTTAGACATCTGTATTATGAATACACTTTTTTTTTATTGCATTACATTTCATTTCATAACACTGGCTACTGTGTTTCATACTGTATATATAAAGATCTCCATTTTCATTTTATTTACCTTTAGGGATGCACCAAATCCACTTTTGGATTTGGCCGAACCCCAGAATCTTTCGCAAAATATTCAGCCAAATACCGAACCGAATCCTATTTTGCATATGCAAATATTTTTTACTTCCTTGTTTTGGGAAAAAAAGTCACACGATTTCCCTCCCTGTCCCTAATTTGCATATATAAATTGTGATTCGGTTTGGCTTGGCAGAAGGATTTGGCCGAATCCTGCCCGAATCTGGAACTGAATCCTGGATTCGGTGCATCCCTATATACCTTAATTGGAACAAATCTTATTAGTAAAGGTTGACACTGGCATAGAGAAGGGTAATAACAAACAGGGGAAAGTTGTGCTCACCACTAATTTTTAAAACCATTAGGCAGGGGGTGCAATGAGGCTGTGACCACAAAATACATATAGAAAAATACAAGATTCTGAAAAAAGCCTTGGGACAGTTATCTTTGGATAAAGGAATTATTTGCATGTTATTGAATATCACTCATGATCCCATGAGACTCCCTATATAGTTGGTCTCACCAATAGCTGCTTGTATAGTGGTTTGTAGAAGACTGATAAGCCTTGGTTTGGTGTATGCCAAGTAAATATTTCTTCCTGAAAGCACAAATCCAACACTAAAGTATGTGGAAAGAGCAAAAAGTATGTGGAATGGCCTGGAGGATGGTCACCATCTGGGCTAGGGCCAATAGTAAGTAAGTAAACAATAATAATACAGTGTACATTGACATTCTTGACAATTGTGTGATTGCTACAATACTTTGAGCCAAAAAAGTTTTTTCTTGATTCAACACGATTCCCAAAGCAACGTTTGTTAAGGATTTCAGATGATCTGAATTGAACTCAAACCAACTGATCAGACAGTAGATGGGATGCAGAATGAAAACCAGGCCTGATCATCCAAAATCTTTGCACACGCTAATAATATCAATTGTAGCTGAAAGCAAATCCTGGCAAATAGCGGAGAGCCTTCCCAGAAGTGACAATTTGGTAAACTGTAGCATCCTTCACTGCCATTTTTGTACACACTTTCATAAATACACACCCTAGAGCACTATTTAATTATTTAATTAAAGGGTAATGTGAACAAACTGGTGAACATTTTGTGAATCATTTTCCATGTATCTTGTTGGTTTTGTTTTCTACTTTGTTCACAGGGCCTGCTTATTTGTTTTAATGTCAATTATTACATTTTCAGCATTCTAAAAGTGTATAATACATATGTTTTAAGAGTGGCTTATAAGATTTATATTTAATCTAATTTGAGTATGGATTTCCACTGTGTGCACTCATTATATGCTTTCCAATGCCCTCTAAAGCAGATAAGTTTCACAGAGTAAAATATATATTTAGGTTGCTAGGATACAATGAGCTAAAACAAAATGCTTTGCAAATGCATACAGAATTCTAGCTAAGTGAATGGCATATTTCTTTATTATATTAGATTGATAAAGCACTAGCATATTCCAAAGAGCCTTAGAGTACAGTGAGAAATAATGAATTCCTCATGGCCAAAGCGAAAGTTTCTGCAAACCTTGTTAATGGCTGACCATTATTAGAACTGTACAGTTTTGATGACTAAAATTATAAATTACATTTCAAGCCAAAATGTGTATATATATATATCACACTGTGAAACTTTTTTTCCAACAAAACTTCTGCAACAGACCAACAGATGGACAATAGAAGGTTGGGCAATCAGTGGCTCATATGTGAAATGTTCCAGTCCAGATTGCAGCATCCATCCTAAAATATCAGCAGAGATTAAATTACAGGACCTTTAGTGAATTATCCACTCTTTGTTATCACATTATTTTGAGTAAATAATTGCTAATGCTGCAAACACCCAACTTCCAAGAAAAAGTACAAAATCAAAAGACAAAGGATAGAAAAAGACTAGAAAACCATAGCTGTATTCCAGACACAATAGTACAGAAGAAGGATCAGTTGACACACTCTGGTCAATTGATCAATTTTTCTTATTTGAGTTTTTACCATAATAAGGTTTTCCTGTACAAATTTGGCATCTAAAAAAAAAAATAAGTGATTTTTTCTCAAATCAAGTTTTTAAGTTCAAAAGTTGTTAAGATTCATTGAAAAATTTAGTTTTTTCATATTTTAATTGATAGAGTTTTCAAAATTAGAAAATTAAGTTTTGATAAATACGAATCAAATATCAAGCTTTTCTAATGAAAAAAGAAAAAACCAAACCTCACCAAACTCAAATGTATTTTTTAAAAAGTTGTAAACTCTATCAATTAAAAAGTGACATAAAACTTGAACACAGTGAAATCACATTCTACTCATCATTTTGCATGAGTCTTTCAAAAAACTTTCATAATAATTTGAAAACTTGAAATGAAAAAATTACTTTTAAATTCAAACAAATGGAAAATCCAATTCTGTTCTGAGATTTTGTGGCTGTAGCAAGTTTTCAACGTGCTTAATAATGCATGTAAAATGCCATGGCTTTAGACGATTTTGCATATTTATAAAATCATGAGTAAATTACAAAGGGTCTAGAAAATAACCAAGATTTGTAGAAGAAGTCACAAAATGCTCTTTTGTGTGATCACATTGTTTTTTAATAAATGTGCCCCTTATTATATATATATATATATATATATATAAAGTAGTCCAAAAGCTTTGAGAAAGGCTTGAGTGCAAGCCGAAACGTTAGTTGTTTTGAATAAAACACTTTTTGATGTGATAAGCCCTGTGAGTGCGAGCTTCTTCATTCTTCTATATATATATATATATATATATATATATATATATATATATATATATATATATATATATATATATATATATATGATCTAAGTAAATTGATCTAAGTAAATGGGCCCCTTAATGTTCTATGTTGTATTACTGTTATAGATTGTTTTTTAAACTTGTAAAAACATTTTAACTAGCGTGTCACATTCTTCACATTCACTTATACTGTGTATATATATATATATATATATATATATATATATATATATATATATATATATATATATATATATATATATATATATATATATATATATATAGTAGTACGAAGAACCGGCACTCACGATAATGAGGTCATCTATGCCTGGGTGCAGTCCTCAATAAATAGAATCAGTGGAGATATTAGAGATTGCACTCTCAGGTCTTAAGAGTAATAAATAGATTTTTATTTGTGGACAATCGCTGACGTATCGACTGATACAACAGCCTTTCTCAAAGTGTATCAGCCGATACATCAGCGATTGTCCACAAAATCTATTTATTACTCTTAAGACCTGAGAGTGCAATCGTTAATATCTCAACTATATATATATATATATATATATATATATATATATATATATATATATATATATACACAGTATAAGTGAATGTGAAGAATGTGACACGCTAGTTAAAATGTTTTTACAAGTTTAAAAAACAATCTATAACAGTAATACAACATAGAACATTAAGGGGCCCATTTACTTAGATCAAGTGAAGGAATAGAATAAAAAAAACGTTGAATTTCGAATGTTTTTTTTGGCTACTTCGACCTTCGACTTCCATTTGATAATCGAAGTACTGTCGCTTTAAAAAAACTTCGACCCCCTACTTCGCCACCTAAAACCTACCGAAGTGCAATGTTAGCCTATGGGGAAGGTCCCCATAGGCTTCCTGGCAATTTTTTGATCGCAGAGAAATCGTTCGATTGATGGTTTAAAATCTTTCGAATCGAACGATTCAAAGGATTTCATCGTTCGATCGAAAGATTTTCCGTTCGATCTAACTGTTTGCAGTAAATCCTTCGACTTCGATATTGGAAGTCGAATGATTTACATTTGGCAGTCGAATATCGAGGGTTAATTAACCCTCGATATTCGACCCTGTGTAAATCTGCCCCTAAGAAAAAGAAACCAAAGATGACTGGGACCCTACTTTTAGATTTATAAATGGGTGATATAAAGGCATATGCTATTCATAACAATCTTTTGACACTACTACACTGAACTTACTTTTAACTCCATATCATGTGAATCATTAAAGAAGCATTATATAGAGAATGTTCTTTTTCTTGTAGGCAATGTACTCATCTCCTCCTCAAATTTCTTCAATTAGTCAGTTCCTGCTTAGTTTTATACTTGAACATCTTTTCCCTTGGCAAAGGAACAGATAACACTGGAGAAGGAAAATGATAGCATCTAGCCCATTCAATATTTGCAGTTAAGCCGAGTTTCACTTGAAAGAAAGGTATACAGCTAACAGGAACCCTGGTCTGGGCATCAGGTAAGCTATTATGATCACTGGGGAGGGGGTACCTAATGTTTGCCACCCCTCCAGGGATTTTTATTTGAATGTCTCCATCCATAATTCCTTATGTACCATGTATATCACATATGAATAAAAAATATTCAGAATTGCATTTAAAACATTTATTCATCTGCCATGTTGTTTTTTTCTAAAATAATATTTCAACGAAAGGAGTATTTATTTTATGAGCATCGTAGAAAAACAAGCCAATTTAATGTAGGCTTTCAAATGGAAAATACTTTTCATGAGTACCAGATGACTCAGTATAGCTTGTCTTATCTTAATATTTTTTTTTTGGTAAATTCTTCATTTATGAATTTTCATAAGGAAGTGGGGAAGGGGTTCAAAGTGAAAAAAGGAAACCAGAGAATATAAACATTTACAGAGCTATACATTTTAACTTCCAATACATACCTCATAATTTCTTAGCTCAAATGCTTAATTTGTTAAGAGAGATCTTTATGCTTTCTTCTCACTATAATAGTTTGTTTGGTGGGTATCACATATACAGTATCTTGAGGTTTGAATGATTTTGTATAAAAAAAGGTTATTATCGTTAGGTCACTTTGTATCTTAAGGTGACCACATTTGCCAATATTTTGCGCTTGTGTTGTGTATGTAATCTCTTCCATCTTGCTGATTTCTTCTAGAAGGCGGATCCATTCTTGGCATGTTGGTGGTGAAGTCTTCTTCCATTTTTTCGGAATCAGCTTTTGCCGTTTCTAACATGTATAGTAATAATCAGTTTGTTATTATTTTTTCAGAATCTTGGTCATACTGAAGTATCAGTTTTGGTAAGACGGTTGTGGCTATTTTTCCCTCTCTTTTTCCATAATCAATAGTGTTTCTTTCCAGAATGTTTTCAGCTCGCTACAGTTGTATCAAATATGGCAGTATGTGCTTTCTTGTTTAGTGCATCTCCAGCACATGTTTTGAGCATTTTGTTTCAACCTGGACAGGGTATTGTACCATCTTAATATTAATTTGTACACAAATTCTTATGGCTTGGATGCAGTAAATAAGTTGTGTATTGAAGTGTATATTTGTTTCCATTGGTCCTGATGCAGCTGTAAATTCAGTTCATTTTCCCATTTGATTTGAAATGTTGGTTTTGATTCTTGGCTGTATTTGATAATTTTTTGGTATATAGTAGAGAGAGAAGTTTGACCAGTTTAATATGCATAGTAGTAATATTTTCCCACCAAGTGTATTGTCATTTTGTGTTGATTTGAGAAGGGTTTATATAATGATCGATTTATGTATCATTCCATGAGTCTTGTGGGTGGGAACAGGGCTGGCCTTAGGCCTATTGGACCAATTGGGCCCGCACCTCTGGGGGCCCCGCACCACAGGGCAGCACAGATAATATTTCCCTCAGCACATGATGCTGCCTGGCCTGCCCCCAACTTTGAGAGTCCAGCCCATCCCCAAATCCATAGGTCCAGCCCACCCCCAACTCTGATAAGCCAGCCTATCCCCCAACTCCATAGGTCTAGCCTGCCCCCAACTCTCATAGGCCCAGTCTTTGAAGGTCTTCTAAAAACTTGACTCCATATCCATCGGGACCTGGGCTTTTATTGTTTGGAAACGAGTTTATAGTGCTATGCAGTTCCTTCTTTGTGAATGGGGATTCTAGGCATTCAGCATCCTCTTTTGTGACTTTTTTTCAAATTTGCTTTAGCGATAAAGTGTTTCATTCTCCAGCCATGCTGGAGAATTATGTATTGTTTTGAGTTGGTAGAGGTTTCGATACAATTCCTTAAAGCACTCTGCTACAATATTTTGGGATATGAATAATGCATTTGTTGCTGTTCATACTTAGTCACTTCAATATGGGTTGTATTTTGCTCTTTTTTAGGGATGTAGCGAACTGTTCCCCGGCGAACTAGTTCGCGCGAACTTCGACTGTTCGCGTCCGCCGCAAGTTCGCGAACGTCGCGCGACGTTCGCCAATAGGTGTTCGCGTCAAAATCGTTCGACCATTCGATCGCTAAAATCGAACGATTTTCGTTCGAATCGAACGATCGAAGCCATTGGATTGAATGAAATCATTCGATCCAATGGCTTCGATCGTTCGATTCGAACGAAAATCGTTCGATCGAACGATTAAAATCCTTCGATCGTTCGAATCGAATGATTTTCGGATGTTCGAAGTTCACGAACTGTTCGCATTTTTTGCCGGTGTTCGCGAATGGCGTTCGCGAACACATACACGGCGGTTCGCTACATCCCTACTCTTTTTTAAGGAGTTTAGCAAAATGCTTATTGCATTTGTCTCCCAATCTGTAAGTGCATTGTTTACTGTTTAAATAGGCTTTTTGAGTACTGAGGTATAGCAGAGCCTTAAGTTGTATGCGTGATCTCACACTCTCAGGTTGTTGAATCTATATAATACTTTAGTTTTAGCTTGTTTTTCCTTTTTTAGTTTTGATCCTAGAGCAATCAGTTGCCCTCTAGTTACACAATAGAATGTTAGGTCTTGAACCCATCAACTCATTAGGGTGCTGCCAATTTAAGGAAGGCTGGATCATGGTGGCACTTTTTCAAATTATGCATACTTATGGTGTCCTATAAAGGTACCATTAATTTATAGGTACACATGTACAGAATAATTTTCAAGAACCATAAAAAATTTAATTTCAATCAATCAACATTAAACTCACTTTGCAGTTACCATATGTAAAAATCATATTTGATCTCAGCATCTGAGGTGTCAGCCCGCAATGACTATTTCTCCTCACTTAGCGCATTCAGGACCAGTGCCATTTTAGAATTCATGCCTGCATTTTTCTTTT
Source organism: Xenopus petersii (assembly GCA_038501925.1). Taxonomy (NCBI): domain Eukaryota; kingdom Metazoa; phylum Chordata; class Amphibia; order Anura; family Pipidae; genus Xenopus; species Xenopus petersii. The sequence goes on along the minus strand of CM076675.1, from coordinate 12,465,193 downwards.
TTTAAAAAAAAGTGCTATACCACTTTTAAGATGTGTTTTTTTGCTAGCCGGGGTTCCCGCCTTGTCCCCTTTGTTTTTAGCTGATTTTGCCATCTTTTCTTTTCAATAGGTTTTTGACTCTGGCCCTGGTGTCATGGAGCTCTGTGCTTATGCAGCCATCTCGAGGTAAACCTCACCCGTCTTTTTTACTTTTAAATATGGATTGATTTTGTAAAGGGATTATTAAGAAAATAATTATCTAAAATGCATGGAAATGCCATGGGGCTGGTTTATCAATGTTGATATTTTTTTTCTTTATACAAAGCCTCTAAAATCACACATGAATTGTTATAAATAAACCCCTAAGGGTTATTTAGTCACTGTATTTTTCTTTTAAAACATATACAGAATGATTTTGTTACCAGAGTATAGTTTTACTGAAGAATAGTAGAATATCCCAAAATAATGAATATAATTATGCTTTGTCCATTTGTGACTGTTTATTGTAGCATTGTAGGGATTAGGATGTGACACCTAAAGGGACAATGTCCATTACAGTGCTCACATTACATGTCACCTACCTGCCTTTGAACTTTGGCTCTACAATCCTGACTTCAGCCTGCCCAAAGATCATAATACTTCCTACTTGCTTACAACTCTAGCAAGTAGGAAGAGATAGAGATATGAAGTCCCACAAATCTCTGTTGTTCAAAGTGATCCCACAAGATATGCTGCTAGATGGCCATGGCAAGACTTTAGAACAGCATTACTTGCAAGTGATCTTGACAAACAGGAGATTAGGGCATTAAAGTGTCAGATACAATAAGATTCAGTTAATAGAGAAGAATATGGAAGTACTTGGGAATAATACACATCACTGTAGCAAGAAATGCCAGTCAGCACTAGCAAGGGCTGGCAAGATACTGTACTGTATTAAAGGAGTATAGTTTCATGAGAGGAAAATGTAGTTTGTTACCTTTGCAAAGCCCTGGTGAGGTAACATGTATAAAATGCAGTTCAGTCTTTGTCTACAGTGCACAAAACAACGTTATTGACAAAGATAAATAAAACAGTTATGAAAAATATCATGAAGAAATGTTGGTTAAGTCAGGTTGCTCACATTAGAGAAGGAGCATATGGTCACTTTGCATGGTGTTTGCAATAGAATAGGCAGCCTGATAATCCAACAAGGAAGATAATTTGATAGATAGAACCTAGATTGTGAGGGTAGCTGGTCTCCTGCTATCCTTTCATCATGATGGCATTTCTAAACTTTGGAGAGTTTTCAAAATGCTTGACTCAGCAAGAGAGCTGTTATTCTCTCAAATGTTTAAAACCTCTTATGACATTCGGAGCAAAATGATGAGAGCTGTTGTTGGAAATGGATCAAATGACATGGGTAATACATTTATGCATAATTTAGTTAATGCTCACAGTTATGACTAAGTGACCTAGTTATTTATTCATTTTATAACAGTGTCTGCATTCCTTTTGTTAAATCCCATGCGTTTAATCAATGAATTGCACTAAGTTGTAAATCTTTAACATCAACCTCTCTAAACTTATAATGCTTAATGGACTTAATTTTTAACAATTCAGCAAGAGATGCACTTACTGTTTAAGATATTAAGCATTCTCTATGTGATAACTTATGTCTTACCTCCTTAAAAAGATATATGTCTATAACACCTAAATCACACTGGGCATCATGCCTATTTTTGCAGTGGTGTCAATTGTGAGCTTTTACCTGATTATTGCTATATTACTTTATATATTGTTCATAACCGTGGCAATACAGCCGAATAGACCATAAATATATTTAGACAAATGTACTGAAGAGCAATTTCTTCTGGTAAAACAGTAGCAATAATTTAATCAAAATATAAGCTATATAAAAAAAATACCAATGAGATCACCCACTTGTAAACTATAATAATAGAACAAACATGTTTGAGGCATTCATTTGGCACAAGCAAACTTCAGATAGCTAAGTGAAAATAATTAGGATGCAATGCTTTTGCCATCAATATATCTTGCCATAAGGCTCATATCACTATGGAACAGAGAATGACACCATGACAGTTGATATATGAGTTTGCTTATTGTGCTTATTGTGGCTCGCCCATGGGCAATGACATGCAGACCTTCTTACTTATGTCTCATTCAATAGGCACAAGACAAAGCATCTGTGGGTGCAAGTCAAGCATTAACAAAAATTCCTTATTGCTGCACTATGCACCTTCCTCTGAATTTGGAACAATTTGCAATTGGTGCATGGGGCTGAGCACATTTCAGCTCCTGAAGTGATTAGAGAATGCTGTAGCCCTTAGCCACTCAGAAACTTTGCCTATCCTATGGAAAATGTTCTCTTGTAAATTTTTCTATAACATTTAGCTTGGTAATCAAATATGGGCAAATTCAAGGCCCAGTTCTAAAAATGTATACCAAATATTCAAAAAGAACATTTAGGGGCTCCAATCTAATACTAAACTACTTAAACTACTTATCATACTGGTATCCTTTTCACTCCCATAAATTAATAATAGGGTTGCATGAGCCAGAACACGACACACTGTTAAAGCCATTAACCTAACATGCATCAAAAAATATCAATTTGACAGTCTGTTCTAAGTCATAAGGCACTGGAGGTTTAGATGAGAGAAGAGAAGGTTCTAGCAGCAGTTCACCTCTACTATTGTTTTCTTCTGTTGTAGAGGATTTTTTAATAAATAATGGACATTTAAAATTTAAATGTCCATTTTTTAGCTTAAAAAATAACTAGATTGTCCTTAATTAACACCAAGAATGGCAATTGTTATTGCATTCTTTTAGGAGTGTATTGGATGAATTGTTGTTTTGCTACATTGCCCAAATAAACTTTCATCTTGCACCCAAAAGTAATGATGTTGTAATATAACTGAAGGATTAGTGTGCACTTTACTAGGAGTGAATTGAACCTTTAATATATGTTATTGTCTCTTAAACTCACTCTATCCTTTACTGTCTGTTCAATTGTTTCCTTTTGGGTCCCTATTGCTTCTTGCATGCGGGACTCCTGATCAAATATTTCTTCTAATTTCTATCTAGCCATAAGATTATTCCTGGCCTGGAATATTGTGTTTTGTTTTTGCTTTAAGTGTCCAGGAAAGATTTATTAAGCGTCTAAGTGAAAATTCAAATTCAAATTTTTTAATTTTTTTATGGGCATAACTCTCAAATTTGAATTGTGAATTATCCAAACTCGGTTCGAGTTTTAAATTGAATTTTGAGATTTATCATACTCTGGCTGTTAAGAACTCAAATTAGACTATTCCCCACCTAAAACCTGCCAAATTCCTGTATAAGTAAAAGGGAGAGGTCATGGGATCAATTTGGCGATGTTTGTAGCCTTCCTGACAGGCAAGTTTTTATAATTCAAATCAAATTTGATTCGAGTTTTTGAGTTGTTTAAATTTGTGAGAGTTTAAAAAATTTGATGTTATTAATAATTTGTGACGTTATTGATACATTTCGACTTACCTGATTAGCTTGTATTTGAGCCAAGCATGATAAACTGGAAAGGGATTTAAATTGAACAGACTTTTACAATGCACCATGTAGTGTGCTGCAATTGGCCAATTTTTGCCACTCTTTGAAAGAATACTGAATGGTGCTCATTAAGAATGGCCACTATGTTTTATTTTGAAAAACAGAGGCCTGTTGCCTACAAATACATTGTTGACTGTATTAGTCAGTTCTGTATTGGTGAGGAGCAAGTGTGGGAAGCACATAGGTATAGAGCAGGAGGTGCAGCCTGCAGTGGAGCTCTGTCCTATCTCTATCTGCACCTCCTGATGCTGTTGTGTGCTCCTTAGCACTGGTGTCCAGGGTAAAGTAAATTACCCCTCAAATGTTGGTAAACATTTCATAAACATTTTATTTTTTCCATATTTGTGTCACTATAATGCCTAACCTATAAAACCTAAAGAACATCATAATCCATACAACACCCTATTCATCCTTATTAGGAAATACCCTTAAAGGCCTCATAAGTAATAAGTGAAGTAGAAAAAAGAGCGCAAATCAACTTTAACCAGGTCTTCTTTTTATTGATTCAAGTAAAGTCAAAGAAAATCTCCATTGAAGCTATTTCCAAGTTTGCATCAAAAGAGCAAAATCATTTCTGACTTTCAAAATGAAAATTAGGTTTCTCCCTGGATGAGCAACGACTGAAAGAGATTTTTTTATTAACCAAAACTACATTAACAAGAAAAAGCAGAACCAACGAGAGTGTACTTTTTGTATCAGTCATGAGCATTGATTGCAAAAAAACTAAACTAAAACTAAACTCATTAAACAATTCCCCCTACAAAACCTTCATATTCAGAATTTTTCAGAATGGACACTTTTTGTTTTCAAAAACAAAATACAACATTCCAGGCCAGGGATTATCCTACATCTAGATTGAAATTCCTAGAAACGTGTGATTAGAATAATGAGGAGTCATAAAGGCAAGAAGCAACAGGGATCCAAAAGGAAACAATTGAACAGACAGTAAAGGATAGAGTGAGTGTTGTGTCAGAACATGTGACAAGAGAGAGCAGACATTGTACAAAACAGACTAGACAGATCAATGCAGATAGAGTACAGAAACAACATGGAGTCAGGTCAACAATTGGACTTGGTTTTAGTAACAAATGATACTTAAGTTTGGTTTCAGAATACTGGAAACAAGTTCAGGTTAGAACCAAGACAACCAGAACTAGGGACAAACAGCAAGGTTCAGGCCAATGTCCAAGCAAAGATTAAATGAAAGTGAATAGATTATAACGGTCAGTTCAGTAGCGCTTGATTGTCTTAACTAGTGATGAACAAATTTATTCGCCAGCCATGGATTTGCAGCAAGACTAGATTGGAAGATTTAGAGGACAGGAGCTCACTGTAAGTTGAACTGACAGCATTAAAAAAAAGTTAAATGGATTGTTCACTGAAAGTGTCTTAAAAGAGAGCATTAAAGTTTGAATGACCCTTATCTGAATACCTTCAGAAATATATGCAGTAATATTTAATCTCAGCCTTTAAAAGGAATGTGTAATGTGTATTGTAATATGGAAGAAAGGCTGACCAAGCAAGTTTCTTTACATAGGCCCAGCAATGTCTTACAAAAGTTACAAGTATTGCACTAAATAATTAAATAAAAATGTATTACTACAGTATGGTTCATGCTTTTGAGTAGTAGTGTTATATGCTTGACTGTCTGAAGAGGAGAGTTCGGGTGAAGAGGGGTTAACTTATACTTACCACACTCACCAAAGCTGAGGCCTTACCCACAGAACCTTCCTTCAAATAATATAACACCCATTTTTCTGTTGGATAATAATGGCCGCAGCTTCTTTATTAATCCTTCTGCTCAAACATCAATCAATAATCCATAATCAATATTATTCATATTTAACAAATAGGCAATATTTTTAAACATCCATAACATTACATATTATTTTTTAACCCTATCTATTTTTAAACTGTCCTGATGGCCTTGGGCAGATGGTCCTGGGATTACTATCATGTGCATTGTACCTCTGTACCACTGCACCCTTCATGAATTTTGTTTTACCCATCAGCCGCAGTACACCGACTTGATGGTATTTGTCATTTTTGCCACCAAGGGACCCCATGCACAAGCTGGCCAATTATCCATTATTCCTACTTTTTTCCGTAACTCATAAAATCCCTTCTTTAACTCTCTTTTTTTTTCCCAGGACCACTGCCAAATGCTGTGACAATAAACTACACCTTTTCTTGCACACACTGCCTTAAACCCCCTTTTAAACTCATTCCCCTGTATACTTACCAATTACCTCCGTATAATCTCGAAACATGGGAGGATAGGGTGGGCTTGTGTCACCTGTGAATCCCAGGTAGGAAAAGGAAGTGCCCCCTCCCACCTTTCCTATTTATCCACCATCCCCCCTTTTCTAAACTTCCTTTTCCTTTTTTCCTGGCCATACTTCCTGCCCTGTTCTCTCCCCCCATTTACCTAACAGTCATGTCCCTCTTCTGCTCATACAGGCTCCATCTTATCATTTCTTGGGTAGTGAAGAGTGAAACACCATCATCTCACGTTACTGGAAAATTCACAAAACTGCATAAAAACATGCACATTTGCAAAACTGCTTTAAAACTTGTGAAATTATGACATTTTCCAAAAAATTCCAGCTAATGGATTGGAGAAAATTGAAGTAGTCAAGGATGTTTTTTGTTGTGCCAAATTCAATTGAGTCAATGGGCTATTTTTTCTTCTGCGAAAAGACACAATTTTTTTATGGCGACACAAAATTAGAGACAGATTTATTCATCCCCAGTCTTAGTATTAGGACCTATTTGTATGAATGTAATAAATAGAAAATAAATCATAAACTTAAGGAAAAATATGAATGCTCAAGTCTAATATTGTTTGTATTATTTGTTATTGTATTGTGAATATTATTTGTTTTTTTTCACATGCTCCACTATTCCATTACAAAAAAACATTGCACAGTTAATATTTTGTATAATACCAAAAAAATACGCGTTGCCGATTTATATTGTTTTCTAATCAGATATCCCATTTGAATATTCGTTGTAAAGAGTACACGTGCTTTAAAGTGGCATGTTTAGCCAAATAAAAATCTTTGCAGCCACACTATAGGCAAACTAAAAATATGATTATAAATATAATAAAATCAAATAATCTGATTTGCCTTTATACAAATGCCACACAATTCAAACCCCCTCCAGAAGTCATGCATAGTTGGGAGGTTACATTTAATTATGTCTGTGAAAATGTATTTTTTTTAACTTCCACTATTCTATTACAAATAATTGCACAGTTCATAATTCATTATCCCAAGAAATTATGGGAGAAGGTGGATTTATAAAAAAAAAAAAAAAAAATCTTTACAATAGTATACTTTTTTAAGTCATTATACTCATACTCCTCTGTACCTACAGTATACCATTTGTACCATCACTGACACACTGCCTTTATGAGAACCTATTTGATGTATATGCCCCTTCCTATTAATTTCAGAATAAACCTTTGTGCTTTCTTTTGAGTCAAGAAGCATTTTACAGAAAGTTCTTAATACTGACCTTGAATATATTTCACACAAGCAGATCCACATTGAGCCACTTCTTTCCTATGTAAATAAACCCACTTGGTCAGCCTTTCTTCCATATTATAATATCACATTCCTTCTAAAGGCTGAGATTAAATATTACTGCATATATTTCTGAAGGTATTTAGATAAAGGTCATTCAAACTTTAATGCTCTCTTTTAAGACAGTGAACAATCCATTCACTTTTCTATAATACTGTCTGTTCAATTTACAGTGAGCTCCTGTCCTCTAAAGCTTCCAATCTAATTTGGGACCTGATTGCTTGGATGTCACAGAGGAGCTGACTGGTTCAGAATAAAAAGAAATGTTCTGCTTTCCTTCAAAATCAGCTTAATCTTTTTGAAACTTTCTGGTGGTTCCTGTTTATTTTATTAAAAAAAATAAAAACAACTGTGCACAATTTTATTAATTAATATTTCTAATTGTATATAAATACATTTTAAAGGCTTTCTTAAATGTGTACACATTTTGTATGCATTCTGGCCATTTATATTTTATTAACTATAGTGATCTTTATAAAAAAATCCTTATTGTAAAACACCACAGTGTTTTTTGTCTTGCTAAGGCTATGGACACTTGTGCAGATTTTCACTGCTGTCCGTGGCGCAGTCTTTAAATAGCCGACCACTGCTTAGATATGCTAGCATAATGTGCCCTTGCCTATACTTGAAACCGTTAGAGTATTTGTGCAGCAAAACTTTTCTTTTCTTCCACATCTCTTCCATATCAATACACATGGGTAGTATTGCCAGCCCAGACAAGGAAGAAGGACCTGTAACATATCCAATGAAAGCCAAAACATAACTAATCATGACCTACAAGACCACATGACTTTCTCCTCGACACTGCTATTTTTTGTCCTACTGGACAAGAAGGTAGTATCTCCCTCCTCACATTTTTTTTCTTTTAGTGAATTTGTATTTAAAGCAATGACATTTTTTATGTTTACTTTTGTACAGACACAGAGAGATGTTTCTCAGGCAATGGAGAAAAATGTGCCTGATGCCTCATGATGCACAACAGTCAAATTGTTGCTAATTGGGAAGCAATGCAGGTGTGGGCATGCCTGTGATCCTAGCCTTGTGCTGAATTAACCCCCCTGCTTAATACTCCTAAATTGCAATTGCATTGCATGTCTAAATTGTTGTTTATTAGGGTAGGAGATGCAGGTGTTGGAATTGTTTGCTAGCCAGAGTGCTAAGCTAGTCATCCTGGGTTCTGCAGTTCCAAGGAGGAATACAATTTTCATGTTGTATAGACTCAAGGATCACCGGAATGGATACATGCTGATTTTAACCAAGCCTGAAATCCACTGTTCATTAAAATCATCAGTGCAGCAGTAAAACAGTCTGCTAACTGGTGCCTCAGCAGAAAGCTATAAGGACCATGACTGGAGTTTCCTAGCCTGCTACAATATCCTGCAGTTTATGCCTGATAATGAATCTCAGAATGATGCAAAATGTTGCTTTTGCACCAGTGCCGGCAGGAGCTGTGGCTGGGGCTTTTGTGCCAAGTGCCCACAGGAGCTGTTGTTGGGGCTGTAGTGGCAAGCATCCATATGAGCTGTAGCTCGCATGTGCTATGGCTGTTTTTTTTGTGCCAATTGCTTGCATGAGCCTTGGCTTGCTTTTGCGCCAGGTGCTCGCATGTGCTGTGGCTGTTTTTTTGTGCCAGGTGCTTGCTTGAGCTACCATTTTGCTTCACTGAAAAATCTGCAAAACCTATAAGAAAATTCGCAAAAAATTCACGAAACACATTAAAGTGTATGCTCAACATTTTGTAGCAAAATACATTAGAGTTTATAGGCGACTTTTTGTCTACTAGGCAAAAATGTTATCTTGTGTGCAATATTTTTTTGTCACACATGTGCAATTTAAGTTATATGAAAAACACACCAGGTGGCAAATTTTTGGCCCTGTTCCACAAAACTTTTCGCTGGCAGCAGATCTCAGAAATTAATGGTTAAACATACATGGCAAAAAATATAGATGAGCAAAAAAATTTGCTCATCTATATTAAATACTAGTGTACTTCCTATTAAATATAGGTATTTCATATATGTATCGTACGTATTACAATTTTTTTTTATTTATCTATTTCGTTTTTTTTTCTTTATCGTTCTCTTTTTTTTCTCTTTTAAGTAATGTTTACAACAATGTTGATATATTTTTAGATAGGGTCATGTGCTTATATAAAAATACTTATATTTCATAAGTGCAATCACGTTATAATGTAAAAATTAAACTTTACATTGAATTAATCTCAAACCTTGGATTGAAATGAGTTGGAACTTTGCTAATACAACTCCTATTGACTATAAATGTGAATAATGACTCTAAATGATAATGTGGTTCAACTGAAGGGCTTCACAATGGTTCCTACATACCCTTTACAGTCACTTTTTTGTGGGATTATCAGCATCATCTTTGTACAGTCACATGCATAGCAGTGTGACCCTTTACATGCATTTGAGTATAGATGATAGTTTTTTGTAAGAAAGATAAGAGGGGTAATTTACAACCACAAGTGCAGTAAGCAAAGTGCAATTTTAATCAAAATCACAATTTTTCCTCATAATGCAAAGTTTTCCCCCGAATAAAAGCAGCGTTTCTCTCACCGGGAAAAGTTGCGTCAGCCAATGGCGGGGCAGCGTATCAATATGAACTCAGTTGCACTATGTACTTCACCATAAATTGACTACAATTGCGATGAAAATTTCAAAGTCTGGTTGGTGCTGTATTTGGTGTTCGGCGTGAGGTGTGCACCCAGTTTTTTAGTTACAAGCTTGCCATGTTAATTGATACAGGGTGTTGAACAGTAGCTCCTGGCTTCCTACAACCCCTGGCTTGATACAGCTCCCTGCATTAATAGGCACAGCAGAGCTCAATTTGCAACAGAAGGCAGAAAGGAATGACCAGTGTCAAATTAATTCAAGGTTTAAAGAGCAACCAAAAAAAGAGACCTCTCACTCAGTACCTAATGCTTGTTCTCACATATTAGTATTAGCTGCCCTTAGACATTTTAACTGCTGTCCAAATTTAGATCAAGAAACATATTTTATTATTTACCAAAATCATGTCACCAAAAATGCCCATATATAAAATACATAACCAAACCTTGTTACAGTTTTCTTTTATCAAGGGTCGGGTTAAAGGAAAACTATACCCCCCCAAACAATGTAGGTCTCTATGAAAGGATACTGAGTAAAACAGCTCATGTGTAAAACCCTGCTTCATGTAAATGAACCATTATCATAATAATATACTTTTTTAGTAGTATGTGCCATTGGGTAATCATAAATAGAAAATTGCCATTTTAAAAAATAAGGGCCGCCCCCTGAGATCGTAAGATTCACTGTGTACACATACAAACCACATGTAAGGTCACATGAGCCAATTAACAGACAGAGTTCTGCCTTTTGCTTCCTCACTTCTTCCTGTTACAGTTAGAGTTGTAGTATTTCTGGTCAGGTGATCTCTGAGGCAGCACAGATAGAGTCACGAAATGGTGGTTCAAGGCAAGAGATGTAAAAGGGCAATATTTATGTAAATATATATTCCAGTTTGGTAAGATTCTTTAATATGTCATTCAGTTTGATATAAACTATCTGTTGCTTAAGTATTCATTTTGGGGGTATAGTTTTCCTTTAAGGACATTAACTCCTTAGATAAAGACAGCTTATGGTTGACTTTATTTTTTGCTTAGATTTGAATCCCACGGTAATAAGGTTAGTGAAGATAAGCAGAGCTCACCCTTCTTGCTGTGTAGCGTGTCGGCCGCAGCTCCCGTGATAGTCCGGCAACTCCAAGCCAGAACTTGGATACCGCAGTTCAGCACTGGCCGAATCGCTACAGTTTTCTTTAAAAAGCGGCTTTTATTCAACACAGTATGTGGTTATATCACCACTTACCCACTGCCGATGTAACCACATACTGTGTTGAATAAAAGCTGCTTTTGGAAGAAAACTGTAGCGACTCCGTTGGGTGATTTGGCCAGCGCTGAACTGCGGTATACAGAGGGTGTTGCTTAGATTTGAAAACTGTAAAATGATTTGGTTATGAAGTTGATATATGTGCATGTTTTTGTTGAATAATAAAACATGTTTTATCATGATGAATTAAATGTGGAAAGCAGTCAAAATGCCGAAGGACAACTAATACTAATTTGTGAGAACAAACACTGGGTACTGAGTGAGGAGCCTCTTTTTTGCTCCTTACACCTTAAATTAATTTGTTTGCGTAAGTGTTGGAAGGCCTATATCATTACACAGTGTATAACACGGGTATAACACTGCAGTCCAAATTTTAATAAAGGAATGATCAGTGAAATTGTGAAAAGGAGCGCACTTTTACCCTAGTAATTAATGGGCTTTTACGTGTAAAAAACTGCAGGAAAACGTTTGTGATGTCAGCTGCAGTAGTAGTGTAAATGGCCCCTGCAAAGTCTCTTTGAGGCTGGGCCTCAAATTAGTTTGACAGGTACAAACTAGCTGATTGATTAGCGAGTATATTATAGACCCTACTAATTAATATCCATTGTGAAGTTTTGGGGGGGATCACAGCGGGATTGTTGGCATAAATGCAGGCCACTCAAAGGTGAAAAGAAAAACAGTCCGTTTATTTTGAACACAAAGAGTTTCCAGCAGCAGTCAAAATGCAACAGAAAGAAAACAGCTTCATTCAGCAACAGAAAGTCCAGCAATAAACAAAATAGCTTACTTCAGCGTTTTTAAGTTTTCAGTACCCCAAGGTACTATCCCGGCTTGGTGTGTGGGGAAAACACCAGGAAAATATCCCCCTGGCTACAGCCGCTCCAACAAACAGCCCAGCCCTCCTGTGCAGTTCCTTCTCTCACACACTGCACACCTGCTGCTCACTCCCTTAAACACCCGTTGGCTGTCCAGCCCACCTTCTGGCTGCTTAACTCTCTGGTGTTTCTTAAAGGGAACATTCTTAAATGGATGGCTCAGAACCTAAAAACCACAGATACATATCTGCCATCCACTATAAATTCCATCCGGCTTGTACACCATCTATACCAATAGTGACATGAAATCTGTAGAGATGTAAGTACAATACTAATTTAAGAGAATTCTAGCGCTAGCATACTAATGGTAAAGCCTCTATGTGCTTTTGAGTGCTTAGAGTGCTTTTGTTCTGTGTCTTTCATTCACATGCCGCTAATACCATCTTGGTTATGGTAAATCATTTTTTAAACAATATCTGTTTTCTAAATGAACCTAAACTATTCTAGGCACAAATATATCTTGTTCTTTGTTTGTTTTGTATGTTTTTCATTTGACCTGCACATGAAGTACTGTATGTTCATTCATATTCAAAAACTGTCTTTGTTTATGCCACAAAAATATTTTTTTGCTAATTTTCAGCGAAGTAAAATAGGTCGATAGGTTACTAGTCAACAATCATGGTTCATAAATATGTCACTGAGGACATATTGGGGCCTATTTATTTAACCTCAATTTTTTCTGGTCAAGTTATTTAAGGGCAAAAACTAAAATTTTTAAAGGGAAAAAACTTTTCAAGATTTATTATGCTCTGAAGCTGATAAAAATTAGAATCCAAAAATACTCCTGTCTAAATCATGTAGAAGTCAATGGGAGATGATACCTTTAACAATTGATATGCGTTTTTTACATTCAGGATTCTCAATAGTTTTGGATTGTTTACACTGGTTTTTGTTCAATGAATTTGAGTTTTCGGAGCAACAATTGAAAAAAAGTCACACAATACGAACTGATGCGTGTTTTTGCCACAACTTTGTGTTGCAGAGATTTTTTTAGAGAATAATTATTAGTAAATTAAGGGGATTTGAGTTTGGGAGTTTGGTCATTTTTTTTTTTTTTTTAAATAAAGTAGGAAAAAGGGGAGTTTTAGTAAATAACACCTTTTATGTGCATTGACATCTTGAGCATTGCTAGAGTACATATATGTCATTTTCATCTGGTTAACAAGATAGAGACAGTGAGGAAATAGCTTGTATAACTAAGAAGATAACAGGGAATATTTTCATGAAAGCTAATTAAAAGAAATCTGATTTCTAGTGTTTTTGTTACATTTCCCTTAGATAATCAGTTTGAGCTGGCACTACATGGATAATCCTATCAAGTATCTGTAACAGAAGTCCTGTGGCTATTTTACAGTGATCTCTATGGTTTACTTATCTTTTAAAACAGTGCAATGGCATAAAATCCATCTAAAAATCTTGAACTGTATAGATAATCACATAATAATCACGGGATTCAGGAATTGTGTAATTAAAAGTAATGATACAGAAGACTTATAATACTATTATGTTTGAATCTGAGTTTGGCTGTTATACAGGAAAATTTTGTCTCAGCTATGACATCACTCATGCATTAAATTAAATCTCTACTAAAATGTAAAATGTGTTAAAATGCATAAAAATGTGTAAAAACACCCTGTATTATTTGAAATTGGGGGGGGGGGGGTTGACCCTATTTTTCTTGCCCCAAATGCCTTTGAGCTAATGGTCTTTTTTCCTTGCTTTTTGTTGTACCAAAGACTCTGTTAGTGTTTTTCTCATCTACGGAACAATTCGTTTTTTTTCAGGTTGAAATTCGGGATTGCAAAAACAATTTTCTTGCATATCTTTATTAGGTGAAAATATTCATAACCCAAATCATAGAACTACTTAAATCTATTTTTTACAAATACATCTAGAATATAGTAGCTCTATTTCTTGGGTTATGAAATTTAACATTTCTGGAGTTCAGGAACTAGTTTAATTTAATTTAATAGATCAATTGATTGTCATTGTTACTGATTTTTAAATATTTATTAATAGACTAGCATTACATTGTTTTATGATTACATATGTACCAATATGTAATCATAAAACAATGAATTCCCAAATGTGTTTTTTTTTTCACACATTTTTATTTGTGAAAAACCTCTATAATATTATTTAGTTATTTTTAAGAAATGGGGATTATGCTTGCTTTGTCCATGTAAGGTCTATCACTACGTTACAAACATTTCATTTGGCAACATCACCAAACGAGTGGATCTTCCTTTGTAACATAGTAACAAAGTAACATAGTAACATAGTAAGTAAGGTTGAAAAAAGACATGCGTCATCAAGTTCAACCTTTTAGATTTTTTTTAATCTGCCTAACTGCTAGTTGATCCAGAGAAAAGCAAAAAAACCCCATCTGAAGCCTCTCTAATTTGCTTCAGAGGGGGAAAAATTCCTTCCTGACTCCAAGATAGCAATTGGACTAGTCCCTTGTACTATGAGCTATCTTCCATAACCCTGTATTCCCTCGCTTGCTAAACACCATCAGACCCCTTCTTAAAGCTATCTAATGTATCAGCCAGTACAACTGATTAAGGGAGAGAATTCCACATCTTCACAGCTCTCACTGTAAAAAAAACCCTTTAGAATATTTAGGTGGAACCTCTTTTCTTCTAAATGAAATGGGTGACCCAGGGGGTTATTTACTAAACTACAAATGCAAAAATCACAAAAAAAATTTAAACTTTTAAAAAATCATGAATTTTTCGAAATGTATTAAACCCCGAGGATGGAAAAGTCTGAATCTGAAAATACGGCATCTCAGACCTGTCGAGGTTGCATATAAGTCAATGGGAGAAGTCCTAACAATTTTCTGGTGTGCATTGGGTTTCGGGCAATACCCAAAGTTTTCGGGTGAAAATTACTAAAAAATCTTGAAAATCGGATCAAAAGAGTTTGAAAAATTTGTAAAAATCAGATGTTTTACCGCAAAGCAAATTTTCAGGAAATGTAATAATAAATAAGCTTAAAAAATGGAAAATGGATTTACCTAGTGCAGTCCCATTAAGGATATTAGTGGATTGGATATTTTTACATCCCAGGTGCATGACTTTACATTAATCAACATTGAATCTCAGTTTGTCAAGATCCTGTTCCAAGGATGCCACATCCTGGAGGGAATTTATTGGGCTGGATAGTTTTGCGTCATCTGCAAACACTGATAGATTACTTACAATACCCATTAATACCACAGTCAATCACACAGGAAAAGGTTAATAACCACACAATTCTGTTCAATGTCCCTTCCCAAGAGCTCTTTTACCCCAGGTAGCACTATTTTTCCCAAAGTACTTTCAAAGGAACTCCATAGCCACTCCCATGTGGCAGGTGCACAAGCAAGACCTGTCCTCACAAAGGGGCCATACATTTGTATCCTTTCCAATATCCTCCTTTGTGTTGCTCACTCACTGGGGTGCTCTCAGAGGCAGTCACATAGTGGTACTTTTCACCTCCTGAGTCTCTAGCAGCTTGGTAGGGAACAGGATGGGCTCTCTCAGTTCTTTCAGAGCGGCAGAACTTCCAACTGTTGTGATGGACCAAATTAATGTATAAATAAAGCTGAGGTACATTAATCCCAAATGTGGGGAGCCAGCAGTCCACTTTATCAAAACATATCATCCAACCACACATATCAACCACACATAGCTTTTATTGAAAAGCAATAGTAAAAGTTAAATAAAATAGCCCATAATTAACACCAAGCTTAAAACCTGTTTATTGCACAAACAAAGGGAGACTTGTATTTATCTTTATACTATGAAAATGTTTTTTCTTCTTTCAGATGTTCTCTAGAACAGTGCTGACAAACTAGCGACCCATGGGCCGCATCTGGCATGGGACCCCAACTTTTGTGGCCCCCCACAAGTCTGTCTGCTATGACTGTTCCTTGTGTAAGCTTTAACAGGGGTCAGTACTGAGATCTAAGCTCCTGCATTCTTCACACCTTTAATCACCCCTGCATTCTCCTCACTGGCAACACCTCTATTGTTCATTCCCCTAAAGCCCTGCTGTAGGGGAATGAACAGACTGTGAGTGCCCCATTGTTCACCTATTCACACCTAATACAAACTGCTGAAGGACAAGCTGAATTGTGTAACTGTATGTAGCACAGTATGAACTGTCCATCTTAGAGTCCTGATAGATTTCCCTGTCTCCTGCTTTATTCTGCCTTCCCTATGTTCCCTGAGTGTGCCATACTCTGCCTGCCCTATGCTCCTTGTGTATGTACCATATTCTGCCGGCCCTATGCTCCTTGTGTATGCACCATATTCTGCCTGCCATATGCTCACTGTGTGTGCCATACTTTGCTTGCCCTATGCTCCCTGTGTATACCCTACTCTGCCTGTTGGCTGTGAGCCTGGTGGGGTTTGTTAGCATTTGAAAATCGTTTATTAGTGGCCCCTAAGGTGTTTCATCATGTGCTGGGGAGTGCAGTGTTATCCACAGGGGAGGAGGAGGCATATGTATTTAAGGGTATGTTTTAATATGACTTACATTTTTTACATGTGAGTGATGAGTAATATCCCTGCAGTGAGCAGCAACCATTTGGTTTTTTGGTGTGCTACCACCATTAATGTGGAAATGTTCTTGTGGTAGCTTTGGTGTGGTTTAAAGTGGGTGTGGTTTTAAAAACATGGAGTGGTCAACACTGGCTTCCATTATTGGCACTCCAGCCCTTGGACCCATAGAAGTTGAACAGCACTGCTCTAGACTCTAATCACTTTAAGCATTGCCCAATGGGTCAAGAAGAGGTCTGGCATTATTGTGGGCATGGGACAAACAGAAGAAAAAACAAATTCACTTCACATGATCAAAACTTTGTCATGCATCTAGTTCAAACATTATAACTAGTGATGAGTAGCAAAATGTCAACATTTCAACGGGCGCTTTTTTCTCCTGATGTTACTGTTGCTTAGTATGGTTTGTTTTTATATGTAGAAAAATAACTTCTGCTACATTCATGCATTTAACTGCATACTTGTCCCTTACTTTTTGAATTAAAAAAAATGATGCAATAAATGACTAAGCCGTCTGAGACCAGAATGGATTATTGAAGTCTTTCTCTGTATGTGACTGTGGCAGCTTTGATGCTGATCAACAGGGGGTATCACTTTCATCAACCCCTTTTTACTAAAAAAAGAAAATCTTAACTAGATAAAGATGTCGCAAACCATTAAACATAATTATAAAGGCAAGGAAATGTTTATAGAAAGGCAACCTGTGTCCAAATGCATTTACTATATGGTGTATGCATGCTATGTTAAGACATTTACTTTGGCTTTATATTCCGTATAACAAACTCATTTTTTATTTAATCTCTCTTGGCAATACAAAAAATATATTGTATATTATACTGCTTCATTCGGCACATTTTCTTCTGTTGGTAGAAATGTATTTGTGCATTCTTTTAAAAGGTAAAATCTCAAAGGGAAAATAAAGACTACAAGGCAAATTGGCATACTGCATCCATATACAGAACCAAGAAATCCAATCCCACATGGTAGAACAATTACCAAAAAGAAGGCTCCCAGGGGAATTCCAACAAACTGTAGCTATAATACCAACTATAAAGTTGATGTTTTTGAACACAGAACATTTAGCTTTGGTTACTGCTAATTATTGTAACTACAGCAGTAAATGAAATGCATTTTATGTAATGTTGTGTTTTAATAATTCCAATTATATTACACGAGAGTCATGCATATTCTGCAAATTGTCTCCTTATACGTTGTGCTTAGTATTGTCATCAGTTATAATCAGTGCTTAGTGATTTTTGTTATGTGCCTCAATGAAACTTGTGTATTATAAAAAAAAAATGTAAATGTAAAATATAAGGATATTAGGGGGCAGATTTATTAAGGGTGAAATTGAAAATTTTAAATTTGAATTCAAATTTTTGAAAAAAAATTTGGTCAAAACTCTGAATTATCCAAAGTCGATTTGAGTTTTAATTCGAATTTCAAAATGTATCATACTATGGCCATTTAAAAACTTGAATTTGACTATTCGGCATCTTAAACCTGCCAACTTGCTGTATAAGGCAATGGGCGAGGTCTAGGGATCATTTTGGTGATGGAATTTGAGTTTTTATAATTCAAATTCAATTCAAGTTTTGGGTCGATTTAATTTGTCCGAGTAGAGAAAATTTGATTTTATTAATAAATTTAGAATTTGGCATTTATGGAATTTGAAATTTAACCCTAGATAAATGTGCCTCCGGAAGTCACCTTGAAGTTTCATGACCTGTTTATACATACTGTGTGTATGTAAACCTGGCAAAAAAATTTGCTTATCACTATTGGGGACAGATTTATCAAGGGTTGAATTTTGAAGTAATGGGAGTTTTTTTGAACTCCCATAACTTAGAAATTCGATTAAAAAAATACCATCCAAAATCTATTTAAAAATTCAATGTTTTGCAGGTGAATAGCCTGTATTCATTCAAATAGTTTGAATTGAAGTAACATTCTATTCAATTGAATTTGATTCAACGTTTTAAAATTTTTTTTGAATTTTCAAAGTCCACCAATTGACTCCAAGTGGGTTCTAGGGGGTCCCCCATAGCCTAAAACAGCAATTCGCCAGGTTTTAGATGGTGAATGGTCAAAGTTGAATGTTTAAAGAGAGAATACATGATACATTTCAATATTCATATTTTTAAAAATTTTTCAAATTCAAATCGAATTTGGACTATTCCCTAATTGAAGTACACAAAAATAGCTCGAAATTCTAGTTTTTTCACTTCAAATTTTCACTTCGACCCTTGATAAATCTGCCACTTGGTGTGTTATTAGATATAATATCCTTATATTTTACAATAGGTGGTACATTATTCACAATATACAGTGTATTTATATAAATTCTACCATATAACAATTAGCATTTAACTGGTGGGGCTAGTATGATCAGTCTATGGAATGTTATCTTACCAGAATGAACTATAAAGAATTATATAAGTACAGGCATGGGACCAGGTATCCAGAATGCTCGGGACCTAGCGCTTTCCGGAAAATGCATCTTTCCGTAAATTGGATCTTTATAAGTCTACTCAAAAATTATTTCAACATTAAATAAAGCCAAGTTAAAAAAGCTTTATGAGGACAGGCATAAGCCTAACACGTTTCATGCCTAAAGTGTGCCCTGATTTGAATAAGTAGCAATGACAATACATTTGTAGCCTTACAGGGTATTTATTTTGTAGATGAGGTCAATGAACCCCATCTGAATATAAAAAGGTATCTTAAAGGTGAACCACCCCTTTTCATGGTTATTTACTAAAATCTGAAAATATCTCATTATTTTAGTAAAACCACTTTGACCAAACTCCCATCTGCATTTTTACCGTATTTATCAATAAATGAACTCAGAAAAATCTGGTGTGGGAAAAATTGTTTTTATATATACATTTTTTAAATTAACAAGCGAACGTTTGGTTTGTTCAAATTAAAAGAAAAACTTTACAAATTCTCCCGATGACCATTTGACAATTAAAATAGACATCCTGAAAAAGCCCTGAAAGCTGCAATTCTTTTTTTAGTTTTGCTGGGTTTTTTTTTGTTTTATTAATTTTTAAAAAAAGTTTCTGACGACATTTTGACCTTGAATGATAAATACATTAAATATTTGATTGTTTCAAAAGTTATTCTTTACTCTGTTCTTTACTCTGAATGCCTCTAAAGCATTTTGCATTAAAGTGTAATTTTTACTCAGTATTATGATGAAAATACATAATTTAAATGCTAGAAAACATGGCAGTTTGTTATGCTGCTGGGTATAAAACTCCCAGATGTCAGTGAATTAAAAAGAAAGAAACAGTGAGCAATCCCAAGCTGGTAGGTGACAGAAGTCTAAATTGTTCTGAAATTAAGAGTAAAAAGATAATGGCATCTGCATAACAAGTGTTTATTTTGCCTGAAAACAATGTGTAATATTGTATAAATTAATGTGTTGTAAAAAAAGATTTAAATTTCTGCTGAAAAAAATTGTCATTTTATTATGCTTTCATTGAGGAGCCCATTTCCTGGCTCTTATGACTTTTTTCTTTTTGGAAACAACAGAAGTTCAGTTTTTTATTCTACGTATACTTGCCATACTCAGATATTGGTCCAGCAGTTTGACATACAACTGTCTGTCTTTGACATGCATGTTAGCTCAGGATTCAGTTTCAGCAGGCAATTTAAATAATCTGTTTGCATGGGTCTTATTGGTGGTCTCCCTCCAAGCACACTCCAGTGCATTTCCCCTTAATTACAGAAGAAGTATCCCTTGTCAAAGGATACTTGTCATCAGTGCTTGAATTGGGAACAAAAAGGTGAAGGGTTGGGGTTGTGTAGCTCTGCCCACAGAGAAAAGTAGCAGTGGAAGACTTTTTTGGAGGCCACACCCTCAACTAAACCAGGATGGAATATTGGCAATTTCCCGTATAAATACCCCCAGAACCCATAGCAGGGTGGGACAGAGTCAATTACATGTATAAATACCCCCAGAATTCATAGTAGGAAAGCAAAGAAGCAAGTACATATATAAATACCCTTGAAGAAATGAGGGTTTAATATATTTTTGAAATAATGGTCTTCTATAATGTTAAAAGCATTACAATGAATTCATGAGTGCATTAAAGCTCCACTCCGGTATGCAAAATCTTTGCATCCCGCCTGGAAAAAAAGAAGTGGCGAGATGGCATCCAGCCGCATCCTGCCCCAATTCAAGCACTGCTTGTCATGACATACAACAATGAACAGTGTGACACACATATCAAACTTATATGTCAAGTAGGAATTTTGCATTGATAGTTAGGGCTGTTGCTAAAAATTAAGTTGATTGCAAACTGTTGAAATCAAAACAACTATATTACCGACAATATGTATGAGACAAGATAATGGGCACTGCAGTATGCAAGTTCCAATTTACTGTATTCCAAAGACTCTTTGGAAGAAAGCATTTTAGTTTTCTACATATGAATATACTTTATTGTAATAATTGCCTCAAGGATGCATGTGTCTTGTTGCTAGCCAATATAATACCAGCAGTGGCATTCAGAATGCTTATTGCATTGAAGTAAATTGCTATGTTGTTAATACGTCCTTGATAAGGTTAAAGTTCTGTTCATAATTATCCTATTAAGTCTAGTTCCATCACATTTCCTACTCAAGCCATTACTCTTTCTGCAAAAAGCAATGTTAAAGCGTCTATTATAATTGTTTTCACTTATTAAAAATGGTCAAAAACATAACTATTTGCAAAATAAATGTTTCTCCAAGGTTAGTAGAAACAATGGCTAATTTATTTATAGTAATATCACTGGGGAGTATAAATTAGTTATTGATTCCAGGTTCTATGTATGATCTTGAAACCTGTTATCCAGAAAGATCTTAAAACTGGCAATGACATTCCCTACAGTTTTTATTTAACCAGAAAAATTGGCAATAAAGAAATCTGATGTTAAAGTAATATTTTTACCTGATTTGTGTTGAAATTCTCACAATTTCACCATGCTGGTGCATTTGTTGTAAGAAAAAAACACGAGAAAATAAAAAGGCCCTCCTACTCTGACATTTTTCAGATGAAAAAAAGTCCATTGAGCATTGAGAGAATTTTAGTTTTGCAAATGTTTCCGCGGTTACACAAATCGTTTAGAAAACCAAGATAGGGAGTTTTAAATCATCAATAATGTTTAATAATCTGACACAAATAAAGGCTGATAAAAAAAACAATATACACATATATATGGTATTTGATCATTTGGATGAAATGAACACTGGTCAGATAATAAAATATCAGCTACTCCACCTTGTCTGTTGTTGGGTCTGGGGTGTGACTGAACAGCAGGCCACCAAAGGAAAAGGCAGCGGGGGGCATCTGTGTCAGTGGTGTTAATCCATGTTTTGGGGGTGCCTATTATCAGGAAGCCCTAAACACTATTCCCCCCTCAACAGTAAAAATTGTGTACTCCCCTGCTTACCATATTCAGCAAAATTAACTCCAATCCCACCAACAGAGAATTTATAAAACTCACCAAACATACAGAAAGCATTAGGCTAGCTTGTAACATGATTAAGTCGATAATAATGGTGTAATGGAGTGATGGGGCATGGCCAACATTAGTAAAGGATCTGTTGAGTTGGGCCTCTTGAACCCACTGAGTTGATGTTTCTGAAACCATTTACAAAGAATGGAAGAAAGAAACAAGCATAAATAAATTTATACATGAGGTTAGAAGGCATACCCCATAACGGCTTACAATCTGTATACCTTAATAATTGTTTTCGTGCTCACTACTGGAGTACAATCATTACTTATTATTTTAGCTATGCTGAATGTGAGTTATGTAGACAGAAAGTTGTTAAAATGCAAAAGACACTATAAGAATTTAGATTTTTTTTCCTCTCTCCCTAGGGTATTATAAACATTTCAATATTTTTTTGAAGATAAAATATTGAGTATTATTTCAAACATGTAGAAAGTCAATAAAGATTTTCTTAGAAAAATAAATGAAAAAGCTTCAGTAAAGAAGCTCTTCTCTTCTGCTGCGATGGATGATTATCCTTGGGGCTCTTTATTTTTGCATTAACACTAATCTTTTACGGAAAAGCCCAGTAGCATCTCATTGCATTTTAGAAGCTTTATGGGAGACATCTATTGATTTGAAATAAGTGAACTTAAACTCTGGCAATGCATTTTTACTTGTTAACCCTGACAAATCTAAACTTTATACAAATGTTCTTTGATGCTTTAAAGTCAATAGTTTTTGTTTTGATTTTATGAAGTCACTTACTGGTTTAAACCATGTGTAATTTTGATGCAGAAATTGGACATTTTCTACCACCTACAGCTTTGGTTTTTTATTGTTATTTGTAAAGTTTTATGTTTGGTCACATTCACAATTTCTCATGTACAAGAAACCGAACCAAACCTTTCATGCTATTTTAATCTTTTCAACCAAAATATGTACAAAATTCATTCCTGGTGTTTTCAGATGTTCCTGTCATCATTTTACACCTATACTTGAGTGGATGCTGTTCGCCATCAACCAAGAAGACCACATTTTCAAAATCATCATTCTCATCATTCTCCTACAAAGCTATTTTCTTCACATTTTTTTCATCTCCTACTTAATCTTGTAAAGGCAATAATGTTCAACAGGTAACCAATTTTCCCAGTGGCTCCCAAACTTGCAGTTGCAAGGAACTTTGCCTGCTGCCTACACAGTTATTATGGGGAAAACATACATTTTATATGCATGCACATACCATTGAATAAATCACAATGCAACTTTGATCAAGCACTGTGCCTTTCTTGTCTTAAAAGGTGTTGCATTGTGGTATCTCCAACATTTTTGTGTAGCTAGGGGCCATATGTGAGGAATACATACCTTGCATATTACTAAGGTCTCAGAATTCTGCAGTGATTAAGAATCTTATTTACCAATGGGGGAAAATTAGGGAGCAATTCATCCACATTCAAATTGGAATTTTTGCACAAAAAATCACAAATTCGATTTATATTTTCAAAAACGAAAATGTTTATTATTAATTAAGCATAAAAACTATGCTAATCTTGAATGTAAAACTTCTAAAAGCTTGTGAGTGTATGTAGAAGTCAATTGGACACGTCCTAAGCAACATTTTTTATTTTAATTTGAGATTTTCAAGTTTTTTTAAGATTGTAAACCCACAAATTTGATTTTTTTGAGCTTTTTTCGCAATTGTATGCAATTATGGTTTTTATATTCAAATTTTTTAATAGAATTGTGAGTTTATTCAAGCAGAAAAAAACTCTAAAACCTCACAAATTAGTTTTTTTTAAATAGGCCAATTAGAGTTCACCATTTGATTATGATTCAGAAAATCTCATAGGAATGCATAGAAAGTGAGGTCTGTGGTGAGCTCTTATCTCACATTTTGTTAAATTTGTCCCTATGAGTTTCAGATGGGGTGTATGCTTTCTGTAGTTGAATTTTTTTTAAATAAAGGTAAGATCAGTCACACATAAAGTAAAGTAATATATAAAGGATGATAGAACTGCTGCTTTATGAAAGGGGAAGGAAGCATAATCATTTGCTTGGTTACATTTAATAGTGTAGGCTCAAAAGTGATAATAAATCTGCAGTTATAGTATTAAAAACCTAATGGCTGCAACACCTTAAGTACAAACTAGTTATTTAATTTACAGTCTTTAGTTATGTGTCTGCTTTTTGACAAACTGACCATTAATGTTACTTAGATAAAGTTTGTAAAATACGGTGACAGTTTGAGTTAATGAACGTTTTTTTCCCAGTGCAAAACAAAACACCACAAGAAATTATAATACAGGTATGAGATCTGTTATCTGGAAACCCGTTATCCAGAAAGCCATTTCCCATTGACTCCATTTTATCCAAATACTCCAAATTTTTAAAACTGATTTCCTTTTTCTCTGTTATAATAAAACTGTAGATTGTTCTTGAGCCCAACTAAGATACTGTATCATTAATCCTTATTAGAAGCAAAACCAGCCTTTTGGGTTTATTTAATGTTTACATGATTTTCTAGTAGACTTAAGGTATGAAGATCTAAATTAGGGAAAGATCCATTATCTGGAAAACCCCAGGTCCCAAGCATTCTGGATTAGAAGGTCCCATATCTGTAATACCATCACTGTTTTCCCTCATTTTTTTGTTTTTTTCCCCATGCATTTTTTATTCAGCAAAACAAAACAAAGAACAAAATTCTATTGTGGATGTGAGAAAATATTTGCCGCTGGCAACTTTTTCTGCAGATAATACATTGAAATCCATGGGCATTTTTTCATGGAAGCTTTTTCCGCTGCAAAATGTGTCATTTTGTTACAAATTCAGGTGCAACATTTTAGTCATCACTAGTTCTTCTATTTCTCTTTTAGTTGCAAATTTATTGGTAAGTTAAATTTAGAAAAAAGGTTTAATATGCACAAAAGATTTAGATTTGACCAGCTGTATAGAAATTGGATATACACCATATATACACAATATTATACTGTATTTGACTATTTCACTATTAGTTGGATTAACCATAGTACCTCCATTTAATGCTCTGATGCAACTCCATTCAACCCTTGAAAGAGGAACAGATCAAAGCTGACATATAGATACATTTGAAATGATTGCACTTAAATGGGTAGACTTTCATCTAACTGTGGAGACAGACTGATACAGAAATGACAAAAATTAACCAGTCTGTAGTTTAAGAATGAGAAAATGTGCTACAGATAAAAAAGAAAATCAAATCCTAAAGTATAATTCAAGATATGTTGAAAAGAATGCAAAATGTTTTAGTCCGTCTCAATACAGATTTTTTTTCAAATCTGAGATGGATTTTTTTAAATTCCAGTTGGGTTCGAAAATGCTATTGTGGACAATCCCCATCACAAAAAAGAAATCAGATCATATTAATTGATTTTAAGAAATAGAATTAATCCTGAATTAATGTAAAATTAAATTAAGAGAATCAAGTAAGTCACTTTTTCTAATGTGTCCAATATTTCTGCATTGCATGTAGAGTTCATTGAAAATTATTTATTATAAATCCCCTTCCTGATTCCTTTGTTATGTTTTCTATTTTGCCTTCAGGGCATTTTTTGTTATATCTTCCTGTCAGGTTGTTTATGTTCTGTGTGCTCTTTTTCTGAGACTACTCTTATCACCTCCAGGCATACAGCAGGAGCTCGTGAAATCTATACTTTTATTTTATCCATGCTCTCCTGGCAATGCCTTGGTCTCTAACTACCCCTCAACATTTTCTTTTGCCTGATGTTTCACTGTCATAGCCTTAGTATTTATAAGAAAGATTTTTTTAAACCAGAATGTTTTCCCAACTGGTGATTACTAATTCTATTGTTTCAAAATATATTTTGCTGAAAATGATTCCCTTACATTTTATAAATGTGTTACAGATGGAGTCCATTATCCAGCTCAAAGGAGGTTCACAATTAATTTTGTAGACATTAAACCATGCCAGTCTATGATATAGTAAAGTTCAGTTGCATACTCTCAAGGTCCCAAAGCATTTCAGCTTTAACTAAAAGTTAAAAGATGAAACAGGCCTGGAAATATGGTCCTTTTTTATGACCTAAAAGAATGGAACACTGCATGAGCTATATAGTTACATATTTACCAACAAACCTTGTTATAGACAGATCGATACATGGAAAACATTTACTTCCATAAATAACAGGTTACCAGGCTTCCGGACTTGCTAAGAAAACAATGGGGCAGGACCCACATGGTGTTTTTAGTATCCTATCCAGGTATTACAAATCACTAAGATCCAAACATAAAGAATGCTTATCCCAGATGTGATAGTGAAAATATTGCATGAGTAAGCAATATATACGGGAAAGTGCTAAAGATACAGGAAGCAGCAAATTCAGTACAGGGCAGAAAAAAAGCCACTTCAAATCTTCAAAGCCACTTGCTTGTTGAGACTCTAACAACAATGTCAGGTATTAGAAATAGGCAAGCATGCATGTAAGTGAGGTAGACATGTTCAGTAATTCGATGGAAGTTGGTATGCAAATAATCCATAAGGGGGTTGGTTTAATGCTTAAGGTCCTTAATACAAGTTCTCAAGATTCGATTTGGATTTGGTTTTCTGTTTCACTGCCTTTCATTGCCCTGATATTATAAACTGTTTAGCAGATAAGTGCTTTTGTAATTGATTATTAAAATAACAATCCTAATTTTTAGTTGCTGATGTTTTGCAAAGGCCCAGTCTGGGTAGCCACACACTTTCAAAGCTCCTCTGAGATGTTTATGCTCCTTGTCCTTGGACTCTGTATCGGTTGCCACACATTCCACCCTGTGGTGCAGAGTTCTAATGACACCCAGTTTGTGTTCCAGCGGATGTTGCGAATCAAACAACAGAAATTGATCTGTATGAGTGGGTTTCCTGTATACTTCCGTTTTTAAGTTACCCCCCGCTTGGATGCATATCAAACAGTCCAAAAAGGCAAGTTCCCTTTCTACACCTAAAAGACAAGGTACACTCCTTTGAAGATAGCAATGTCCAAATCTTGGATAAAGAAGGCTGCTGGTTTGAAAGAGACGTGAAAGAGACAATTCATGTCAAGGTGGAGAAACCATCCCTGAACAGAGGCGGGGGCCTTCAACACTACCTGTCTGATACATGCAATGCTGTTCTAACATCTGTACCCCGGCGGTTTCAGAACACTTCACACATCCATTCATGCAACTCTCACAAGTAACACATGTTTCTAGGGGGCACATTTACATAGGGTCGAATATCGAGGGTTAATTAACCCTTGATATTCAACTGTCGAAGTAAAATCCTTCGACTTTGAATATTGAAGTCGAAGGATTTACCACATTTCCTACAATTGAATGATCGAAGGAAAAATTGTTTGATCGAACGATTCGAAGGATTTTAATCCATCGATCGAATGATTTTCCTTCGATCAGAAAATTGTTAGAAAGCCTATGGGGACCTTTCCCATAGGCTAACATTGATGCTCGGTAGGTTTTAGGTGGGGAAGTAGTTGGTCAAAGTTTTTTTTAAAGAGACAGTACTTCAACTATCGAATGGTCGAATAGTCGAACGATTTTTAGTTCGAATTTTTCTATTCGAAGTCGAAGTCGTAGTCGAAGGTCGAAGTAGCCAATTCGATGGTTGAAGTTGAAGTAAATGTGCCCCTAGAAGTTGCATGACACATTGGTAATCCTATCACCGTAACTACACAGAATCAACACCTCGTGTATTTCAGATGTCACCTCTCTGAAGAGTTACAATGTGCAATTGTGATTAGATAAGTGAAAGAGTCTATATGCCGAGAACTTCCCACACCAGTCAGTTGAACTGAAGAAGCTGCTCGGATGAGTAGTGAAACGTCTTCAATAATTACTCAGCAAGTCCAGTTGTTTTTTGAATTACTTATATTAGATATTCAAAATATTTTTTTTTTTCACTAAAAATTCATGTTTTTTTATCTCTCAAAAAATTTGTTCTGATTCTATTGAACCATTTCAATTTGGAAGTTTAGCGATTTACTGAGAATATACTGGAATGAAATATTTCTACTGCCAATTTACAAATAAAGTCTGACAAAGTTGAGAAATTCATTTAACACTTCATACTTTTTGTTTTTAAATGTTCTAAACTGCCACGGACTACTAACCAGCATGATGTTTTAAAGGAGAACTAAACAAGAGCCCCCCTTAACTGCCCTCCTTTGGCATCTCTCCCTCCCCATGCAGTCTATTATGTAAAAAAGTGCCCTGTTTGAAAACATGAGCAAAAAAATCAGAGCAGCATAGCAGGAGTTACCAGAAAAAAATGAAGTAAATCGCAGCTTTTGGGCGATTTTATGAAAAAATCATCGTTTTTGAGAGCAAAATCTTTTACAATTTTATAGTGACTTTTTCTGCACAAGAAATATTTGTAAAAATGAATTAATGAAGAAGGGGAAAAAGTCTGTGCAGATTTGGTCGGAGTAATTTTCAGAAAATAGTGAGAACTTTTTGATTCTGATAAATAACCCCCTTAGTGTCTCAGCACTGATACACACCCTGCAGACGCTTGTGCGGTTGGAGCTAGTCAGGATTAACCATCAACTGTGCTGCACCTACAGGGTCTGTATCATCAAATTGACCAGGAGAGTATCCGAATGGACAGGAGATGGTGCCTGGAAACTCTGCACTACTCTGCGTTTTAAGCTCAGTTTTTCAAATAGGGTCTTTTTTTTACATAATGTGCGGGGAGGGAGAGATGAGGGGGGGCGATGGATGGAAGTGGAAGAGGGCTTTAGGGCTTTTGTACATAGGGGGTTCAGGTCTGCTTTAAAGCTCAACATGGTCTTTTGCTACAGCTGCATTACTATTTTTTTTACTTGGTTTGGTTGGCTTTCATCGAGTTCTTTCTAGTTTTAGGGTAGGGGCACACGGCGCGATTTCGCCGCGATTCTGCGCTGGGCGAGTTGCGAGTCGCTGCGTTTTTTAAGCCGAAATAGCTTTGTTAACTTTGGCGCTGGCGTAAATGCAAATCGCGGCGAAATCGCTGTGCTAATTCACACGCGGCGATTCGTTTTCTACTGTCGCCCGGAAACGCCCAGCGAGGCAACTTCGGGCGACAATAGAAAACGAATCGCCGCGTGTGAATTAGCGCAGCGATTTCGCCGCGATTTGCATTGACGCCAGCGCCAAAGTTAACAAAGCTATTTCGGCTTAAAAAACGCAGCGACTCGCAACTCGCAACTCGCCCAGCGCAGAATCGCGGCGAAATTGCGCCGTGTGCCCCTACCCTTATACTCTTCTTGGGATTTTGTTACTAGATTTTATTAGACCAAAGCCTTTACTGTTTGAATAAACATCAAAGGGGTTGTAGCATATTTTTCATGAAATTACATATTTTGTAGCTGATTAAAATATGGGATCTGAAGATAGTTTGTTCCAAACATTATTCTGTTTCAAGTCAGTTATCTGCACCACAGGTTAGTCTTTGGCACTGAAGAAAAAGTATCACTGCATCTAATATTCTTTTAACTACAATAACAAAGTAGCTACTGCAAGTATCAAACCCCTCCGTTTAATCAAAGCAGAGACCATAAAGTATTCATTTTATATGCAAAATGAATTATACAGTCAGAATATCTCCATAAGAATATGTATTCAATTCACTCTCCATTACATATTCTCGTAAATGTACATCTCATTCAATATATACACAATCTGGAAAGCACAAAACCAAATAACCCAATTGTCACTCTAGTATGGCTTCTCCAGCTGGGGTGCGCGGTTAAAATATATGTATTCTGTAAAGAACCAGCACCACCATATGTAAAAATATAAATTTTTATTTCTGTTGATATTTTGACATATGGGAGTGCTGGTTCTTTACAGAATTTCTTATGAGAGCCAGAACACTGTAACAGTTTTATCAGTAAAATAGATCCCAGCACACTGCTGGAATTTTTTCTTTTTTAATCTCAGTGCATATGATTATAGTAATTTCCAATGGCAACAATATATCGCTGTTAAAGAATTTAGAGTATATATATAATTAACGCACCCCTTATCTCAAGCAATCAAAGCTTAACATTTCATACCCCCTCATGCACACACAGACACATATTCAAGTAGAGAGAGGGGGATGGTGGTCAGTACAAATTATTCTCACAACTTATCTCTGATTCTTCAATGGTTGCTCTGTGCTGCAACTGCTGCATGCGATGCAAATATAATGAAGGAAAAGGAATTCCAGCAGAGGTTACTGCAAACAAACTTTTATTCCGAGTAGTGGCAACATGACATGTTTCGGGTACAATACCCTTTAACAAGTGAATACAGGACCATTAACAAGTGCACCCATATTCCTTTTTCCTCATTACCTGTACCTCCATTAAATGATGTGGTTAGACAGGCAGTTCTTAAATTTTGCAAAGGAAATCTAAGGGATTATTTCCACACCTAGGCTGCAGTGTGTAACGTGTCCCTTTTTATTTTTTTTACCCACAATACAACAGTTTTTCCTCCCAAAAAGCCAACATTGGTGTAGTCGTCATTAAATTTTGAGCATGGAGCAATTGTTGCCTGTGTATGTAAGGGGTTATTTATTAATGCACAATTTTTCCGCAACATCCAATTTGACGACGAACACCCGAAAAAGGTACTGTAAAAAATACAATAGTTTTGCATGATTTTCCCACAATGTATTATACCCCAAAGCTGTTCCAAGTCCGAATCTGAAAATACGCCATCTAAAATCTGATGGATTCATGTAAGTCAATGGCAGATGTCCCCTTTTTGGGGTTTTCCGTGTTACAATCTTTTCATTTTTATATTGAAAAATGAGGGCAAATCGTGGATTATAGTTTGGTCAGACTTTTTTTCCAGAAATTAGACATTTTTTGATAAATAACCCCCTAAATGTACACAATTTGCATGAGATGCATGGCTGACTCTTTTGGTGCATTGATGCAGGTCACTATGGAA
This sequence comes from Xenopus petersii, assembly GCA_038501925.1. Taxonomy (NCBI): domain Eukaryota; kingdom Metazoa; phylum Chordata; class Amphibia; order Anura; family Pipidae; genus Xenopus; species Xenopus petersii. The sequence goes on along the minus strand of CM076675.1, from coordinate 12,434,283 downwards.
ACCCTGAAGCTGGCAGTAACTCCAGGTAGGCAGTGGTACAGAGCACAACTTAAGCACAAGGAGCGCATGTTGATGCAAGTGCACAATAATTATTGGGGTTATCATGGAACTGACTGCAGGGAGATTTGATGGCCTGCAACTACACTTGTGTTTGTAAATTACCCCTCTGGTGCATAAAATGCTCTTACACTATCTAATAAACAGACCCATTACCCAATGCTCTCGGTCTTGACATATCCTTTCTTTGTAAATGAATTTACTGTTTAATCTTTAAAATGTTTTGCCTTAGCAGTCACTATTATAATATTCAGTCATATAAAAGTTCTGTCCAACATCTGTATATACAATAGGTGTACAAACAATATATACATGCATAATAGGTATACTTGTATATACTAGGGATGCACCGAATCCAGGATTCGGATCGGGATTCGGCCAGGATTCGGCCTTTTTCAGCAGGATTCAGATTCGGTCTAATCCTTCTGCCTGGCCAAACCGAATCCGAACACTAATTTGCATATGCAAATTAGGGGCAGGAGGGAAATCACGTGACTTTTCGTCAGAAAACGAGGAAGTAAAAAATGTTTGCCCCTTCCCACCCCTAATTTGCATATGCAAATTATGGTTCGGATTCGGTTCGGTATTCGGCTGAATCTTTCACAAAGGATTCGGGGGTTCGGCTGAATCCAAAATAGTGGATTCGGTGCATCCCTAGTATATACAATAGGCAGTTTTGCCAACCACATTATATTGAAATGATAATGCTATTTAAAGATAAGGTGAACCTTGGGAGCACAATAAAATCTTTTAGAGGGCCAGAAGGTCCCCAGCTAGTGTTCCCTACCTCTGACACATGTCATCAAAGTACAAAAGTATGCAAAATAACTAGCCAGTAGATAGCAAACTATCAGGGGAATGTAATAAAAGTCGCAAAGAGCAAAACAATTCGCACCAATAAGACTAAAAATCCACATCTCGCAGTGTAATATTGTTCCTTAAACTGTTATTGCATTGCATATTTTAATTGCGCATTGCGAATTTTAATTGCGCACTCATAAGAAGTGCTTGAAGGTGTCGTAATCTTTTGGAGCAAACATAACGACTTTTTCAGTAAGAAGTTTTATTACATTGACTGTGCATTGGCGCAAACTATAAATTTCGCAAACGGTGTTTCACTGTCGGAAGTGGTCGCTAAACAGTTTCCGGGCTCGCAAAAGCTATATTAAATTCTCACAAATCAAAATTTGTTCGCGCAAAGGCATAACCTTTTGCATTACGAATAGTTTTTCCGTTAGCGATTTTTATTACATTCCCCCGTATATGTGAAATAAAAAGAACTCGCATTATATTGCATTGATAATGGTATTTAAAGAAGTCAGTTGAACCTTGGGAGAACAATAGCATCCTAGGGAGGTCCAGAACGTCCCCAGCATGCAAGCAAAGTACAAAAAAGATGAGAACTGGCCAGTAAATAGCAAACAATATCTAAAATGAAGGAACTCGCTGTAACCTAAAGCACAAGCTAATTTGAATTACATTATTCTTGTGGATTTGGCCGATCTGTTTCAGGAAAGCTGTAGATTTAATTTATACAATATGGCACAGATTTCCTAGAGGTCTATGAATTTGAAATGTATCCAAGTAAATTCCTTCCTCTTTAACAACAAACACGAGTTGTATAAGCAAAATGGCAATCCGGCAGCTCGCACCAAACTCATTCATTCCCCAATCATTATTCTAGTTTTGCTTGAGTGCCATCTACATTACTTTATGCCATCCCCCATGCAAACAGTTCTTTTTTCATCATCCCCATCTATTTTCCAGAGTAAAATGAGTTATATGCCTTCTGTTAAGCAGGACAGTGAACTGTGGGGTTATTCATGACCCTCATCAATAAAGAGAGAAGGAAAATGGGTTACAAACCTGCATCAGTTTTCTACTGCAGGTCCCACTTTATTGTTTGTTCACATTTGACTTTGAACAGCTTCTTTATAGTGTGCCTCACAAGGTTGTACACATTAAGGGGCACATTTACTATGGGTCGAATATCGAGGGTTAATTAACCCTCGATATTCGACCATCGAAGTAAAATCCTTCGACTTTGAATATCGTAGTCAAAGGATTTAACGCATTTAGTTCGATCGAACGTTCGAAGGAAACATCGTTCGATCGAAAGATTAAATCCTTCTAATTGAGCGATTATAAGGATTTTAATCCATCGATCAAACGATTTTCCTTCGATCAGAAATAGGGATGCACCGAATCCAGGATTCGGCCGAATTCTTCTGCCTGGCCGAACCGAATCCGAACACTAATTTGCATATGCAAATTAGGGGCGGGAGGGAAATCACGTGACTTTTTGTCAGAAAACGAGGAAGTAAAAAATGTTTGCCCCTTCCCACCCCTAATTTGCATATGCAAATTAGGGTTCGGATTCGGTGCATCCCTAATCAGCAATTGCTAGGAAAGCTTATGGAGAAGGTCCCCATAGGCTAACATTGGTGCTCGGTAGGTTTTAGGTGGCGAAGTAGGTAGTCAAAGTTTTTTTTAAAGAGACAGTACTTCGACTATTGAATGGTCGAATAGTCGAACGATTTTTAGTTTGAATGGTCGAAGTAGCCAAAAAAAACCTTCGAAATTAGAAGTTTTTTTTCATTCTAATCCTTCACTCGAGCTTAGTAAATGTGCCCCTAAATGTTTTAAAGGACCAATAATGATAATTTTTTATTATCATTTTGTGTGTAAAAATGTTTCAGTTTTGTCTTCAGTGGGTTCTCAGATAATATATATATATATATATATATATATTCACAATCTGCCACAAATGACCTGTAGAATAAATATAAATAAACATGATAACTGCCAGAAATAATACAAAATACAGACTAAATAAACATTATAGGAAATATCTACTAATCTCTAAGGTACTGTATTCATGGCTTATTTACATCTGCAACTTGTACTTTTCCCCGGAGTCATAATACCATTTTGAGTAAGTCTTTTTGCCTCAAACAATTATTTTTGTGCTTGTGTTTAGTAGCACATGGCATCACTCGGCCCTTCCTGCCTTTAGTTCTGTTCTGGGAATCTGGTGCTGCTGCGTTTATTGACACAGAGGAACCTTTGAACTACCCCCACCTCTTCACCAGACTGTACCTCCAGGCTTATCTCAGCACCATTGTCACGTTCGGCACCCTATATACAGAACCCAAGTTAAGCTCCCTGGTCTCGGCTCTCGCTTCTGCCTTTAACCACCGCTTTTCACCTCGGGAGGAGCCCTCGGCTAATTGGATGCTGCCAGGTCTTAATTGAGAGAGAAGCAAAGCTAACGGTTCTGGATGAGCAAAGGGGCACGATCGTCTCACCAGGATACTGGAAGGAAGAAAACCACCAGAACAGGCAGGCTGGACCAGCACAAGCAGAGAATCATCAGACAGGCCGGAATCAGATTGGAGAGCGTAAAATAGTCAGTGTACAGGCAAAGGATCAGGATTGGAGAGATCAGAATAGTCACAGACAGGCAGGGTCAGGATTGGAGAAGTCAGAGTAGTAAAGCAGGCAGGCAAGGGTCAATACACAAAGGATCAATAGTATTCACTAAGAATAACACACCCAGGAACAAGGCTAATTGACTCTTGCGGTTTTTTTCAGCAGCAAATTTTCACGCTCGTTTTGCGAATTTATTCGCTGGCGGTGAATCGCGCAAATTTGCACCTGGCGAATAAATTCGCCCGTCACTAATTAATACAGATAATTACTATAAGGCAGCACAAAAACCAGTGCAACTAGCATCAGAATTTAATAATCAGCCCTGTAGCATCAGCTTATATTACAGGGGAAGCTCATTTTCTGATGGATAATTAGTGACATCCCCTAAGCTTAGCTTCTCAACAGCCAATCAGAGCCCACTGAGCATGTGAGTGTCACAGACACTTTCCAAGATGGTGACCCCCCCCTGACAAGTTTGAAGTCCTGGATCATTGCTGCTAGTGGGAAGCTGAAACTTTAGGCTGGGGCAATACATTCAGTATAAAATATGGCACTTTAAGCCATATTAATTCTTAGGGTTTAGTTCTCCTTTAAGCATTAGTTCTCCTTTAAAAACAATCATACTGGTGCATCTACATCTGAAAACTTTTGATACGTTTTAGTTACAGGCTACTAAGTCAGTTCTTCCAACACATTGCAGTCATTTTGATACTGCTTGTAAGTTTCTGACTCTACACAAATTCTATTTAAAAGAAAGACTGAGAATCAGAACATGAGACGTGTCCAGAGATTCTCTAATAATGGGATTTGCATGTCTGCAAAATCAGGATCACTGAGGCATGTCTATCATTGAAAAAGATGTAGGCAGAGATCATGCTGGGCAGAGAAGAAGAGGACACTGGCTGGCAGTTTAGCTGTGAGTAGCTACACAGTTAAATGCTTTAACACAGTCACAATGTGATTCAGATGAAAATGATTCTCTTTTCAAAAGGAACGCAGCAAAACTGAAACACCCAATATGGGAAACTTTAATCTGCTTGATAATCCTGCAGAAATGGACACATGAGTTATAGTTCAAAAACAGAAAAAAAAAAAATCACGAACAGAGATAAAATGGTACTGTATATCTACCTAGCTACCAAAAATTAATTTATTTTTATTTACAATATTAAGGAGGTTATTTATCAAAGTCCGAATTTATCTCAATATTTTCTGAAAAAAACTCCGACCAAACCCGCACGGGTTTTTTTGGTCTTATTTATTAATATACTTTCTCGAAAAATTTTGTTTAAATGAAAAAATTCGAAAAAATCGTGAAAAATCTGATCTTCGAGATTTTTTCGGATTTATCACCTGAAAACTCAGAATTGTGGCCAAAAACTTCGGGGTATTGCCAAAAGCCTAGCGCACATCAAAAAATCATTGTGACTTCTCCCATTGACTTATATGCAACCTAAAATGGTCTAAAATGCCGGATTTTCAGATTCGGACTTTTCCATCCTCAGGGTTTAATAAATTCCGAAAGATTTGTGATTTTTTTAAAAGTCGATTTTATAAAATAAGATCACAATTTTTCTGTGATTTTTGCATTAGGAGTTTAGTAAATAACCCCTTTTTACTTAGCAAAGTGGAAAATGTGTGGCGTAACTTATTATTAAATTAAAAGTATTGGCAATTTCCCTTTTTGGGGGAGGGGTATGGTTGTACAGGTACAGGACATGTTATCAAGAATGCTTGGGAACTGGAGTTTTTCAGATTAGGGGTATTTACGTAATCTGAATATTCATAAGTCTACTAAAAATATTTAAACATTGATCATATCAAATAGGATTGTTTTTCCTCCAATAAGGATTAATTATATCTTAGCTGACATCAACTTTTGAAGATCAGGGGTCTCAGCAACAGAGTTTTGTCCATGTTTAAAGGAGAACTAAAGCTTAACTAAAAAAAGTAGGGTCGAAATGATGTGCATTATGTTTTGGGTTTCTGTACCAGGCAAAATCCTAAATAGATAGCAGCACTCCCATATCACAATAAAACCGCCTTTATAGTTTTCTAGTTAAAAACTGAAAAGGTGTTGCCTAGCACTAATATTATAACTGTTGCTTGCAATAAATAAAAAATAAACTTTGGATATCTAATACATGTCTTGTGTGAGATATTTAAATTTTCTGTTTTATACTACCTGTCACAAGAAATTAATTTTGCATGATTCAGATTGCAGTACCACTTTTAAATTATTTTCATTGCCAGCAAGCTAACATTATTGAAATCGCTTTTTTTTCCCCCTTCTTCTCATTTATTCATGACCCGGAAGTGATATGCTACCCTCTCATTATTTTTAATTATTCATTGGTTACTGCTGTGGGAAGGGACAGATCCCCATGAAATGTTGCTACAAAAGGAGGAGGCTATTAAACAGACAAATAACACATTCAACTACTGTATATGCAGAACATTTTCTTAAAACTGATTAGTTCTGAATGTATTTCCCTTGGGTTACAAGGAGTAATTAAGGTTAGCCAGTTATTTCACAATTAAATGGTATAATGATATAGCTCTAGCATAAGGAAATATATAGTAATAACCAGTTTGTTTATATGTTTTAAGTCATATTTCTATTTTGTAAATCTATAAAGAGTAATAGTTGAGTTCCAATGCTCAGGTTGTCAGTTTGGGACACACATAGGCATACTGTATATCCCAGAAATGTGATAATCCAATAAGACGTTTTTCCACTACTTTTTATTTAACCTCAAATAGAGTTGCAGCTATGAATGATGCCTGGGAAGCTACATTAATTCAGAGACTCAGCAATGTGCCCACAAATTGCCACACTGAAGAATTTAAAAACCCTACACTACTCATGCTACTTATCTATTTATCGTTAAACTTTCTCTATCTATCTATCTATCTATCTATCTATCATCTATCTATCTATCTATCTGTCTGTCTGTCTGTCTATCTATCTATCTATCTATCTATCTATCTATCTATCTATCTATCTATCTATCAATCTATCTATCTATCTATCGTTAAACTTTCTCTTTCTATCTATCTATCTATCTATCTATCTATCTATCTATCTATCTATCTATCTATCTATCTATCGTGCATCATCTTATTGACATATTTTTATGTTTTCTTGAGTCCAGATTACCTGAACTCCGGGAGACCATAAAAATCCTGTTCTAGAAGTACCTAGACAAGCATGGAAGAAGTAGCTGAAGGGGAAGGTACCTCTGGGCATTTTAATAATCCAGATCAATCAGCAGAGACTGACAATGCTGTTTTCAAAGGATTTCTGATGTCATAATGGCACTGTAAGAATAATCACAGATCTGAAGACAAATTTACCATGGGAGACAAAGTTGTGGCACACTCCACTTTTTATGGCTTTAAATCATATGAACAGCTACAGACAGAGAATACAAATGGGCAGTGGGACAGCTGACAATCCAGATGACTAATATGACTTTGACAATGCAAGCGGATACTGTATATATATATATATATATATATATATATATATATATATATATATAATGATAGAGAAGCTCGCACTCACAGGACTTGAAAGGTCAAAAAAGTGTTTATTTAGATCAAAAATCGACTGTTTTTACTTTTGGGCTTTTTTGCACCCAGGCAACTTTGACCTTTTTCACGTGCAGTGCCGGCTTCCAAACTATTATATATATATATATATATATATATATAGATATATATATATATATATATAGATATATATATATATATATATATATATATATATATATATATATATATATATATATATATATATATATATATATATATATATATATATACATACTAGATCTTCTCCTGGATGATGTTAATAATAGTAGGAACCTAGAACACTGCACAAAATAGAATAGGGCCAGAGGATGCTATAACTTTAATCTAACTGAAAAATAAACATGGGAAACACTTGGAATGTATCTCATTGTAGTGATACCGAATCATGTTAGGTCATTAACCAGGGCAAGGAGCTGGGTAAAAAGTACTGTAGTACAAACAGCTGTGGACTGGGTTTTAGGACCAGAAATTATGGTTTTAAAGAATTACTTTGCCAGATTATGAATCAGAATCCCTTGTAATAATTTTTGCACTACTTTGGTTGTAAATAAAATAAGTAAAAATTATAGGGGAAATGTAGGGGAAAATGGCATAAGTTTAAACATGTTAATTGAATAGGAATACATTTTGCCTATCTAATACACATATTACAATTACAATACAAAAACATATTTTTAGATTTTTCCATTAAGACCAAAAATCTATTTCATACTATATGCCATGTGAAATTAATTTTGCATTAGTCAAAACGGAGGATATCATTTTTAAATTATTCCGTTATCAGCAAGCTGCCATTAATGAAATTGCTTTTTCCCCCTATTCTTATTAGTTCATGACCCGGAAGTGATGTGCCACCCTCACTTCATTTTTCATAATTCAATGCCTGCGGAACTGGGAATGGACAGATCCCCAAGCAATGTTGTTGACAAAGGAGGGAGCTTTAGTACTAACACACTGCCTGCATTATTTTAAAAAAAATATATAATTTTCCTCCAAAGCAACATGGTTCATACTTAATACTGTTCATAGATATAATCGAGACAGAAATAATGATGTAGTCAAATTAGTGTTCTGTTCTGTTATGTTAGACATCCAGTCACTCCAGCCTTTTTTACATTACATTTTTTGGAGAACTAACTACAGTATATTAGAGACATTTTTTTTTTATTTTGTACAGCTTATTTAACCAGTTTTTATTTTTACACTGAACTGTGTTTTTAATCTGCAACAATGGAAATCAGACTTCCACAACCATTTACATGGCAATACGAGTACTGGAAAGGTCTAGGGCCCTTTTCCCTCCCTGTTGATGCAATCCAAAGATTAGTTATTTTCTTTTTCCCTGGCATGTGTACAAAATGATCACAAAACTCAGCAATAAATTTAATTATACTTATCTTTTATTAATGCATTCATGGTTTAGAGTTGAGCTTGTAAAATCCCAGGGATTTCCTAATTCTGGGTAAGCAGGCTCAAAATGAAATCAAACTTGTATCAATGCAGCACATCCACAAAAAGGTAGCAATATGAAGAAAGATATCCAAGAAAAAAAAGGGTTTCCAAGAAATAACAATAACAAAAATGAAAGCAAAAGAAAAGTCCCAAAGCTATAGAAGTAATAAAAAAAATACCAATTGCATGTTTTATATCAAATTTCATGCACAGAACAACTTTTTTTTATATAGGTTTTTATTTTGCATTTTAAACAGAAAAGAAAAACAAATAAACAATATTAATAATAAACAATAAATCCACAACAGTGGTTATCATATCACATCAGAGGGCACATGGCCTCAAATCAACTCATTATATCTCAACTTGCATTTAGAGTTTAGTTATCTGATAACAGGGGGCATCCAGCCATGGGTTCCATAGTCTCTCAAACTTGTCGGGAGTTCCCGAGCATTATAGGTGTAACGTTCACATCGGGAAGCCGCTGTAACGGGAGTGGAGAACAGGGAGGAGACAAGAGGTGGGTGGAGAACAGGGAGGAGACAAACTAGAAACATGCAGAAATAAAGAACAACAATAACAAGATCAGGACCAGCCCAAGAGCCTCCTCTGGCTCACTCAGCAAGTGCACTGAATTGTCCAGCTTGTCCCAAGCTTTCGAGTCCCGGGCTTGTCCTTACAATAGGTTATCTTGATTAGGGGTAAGGTGGCATTTATTAGGTGAATCCACTGCTGGAGTGTGGGAGCATTAGGACTCATGCATTTCATAATGACCAGGTTTTTTGCATAGAACATTATAGAGTGTAATAATGTTCTAGTTTGTATGTAGGGGCACCACTTCCTCTATTATATATAATATATTATCTATTATATACCGAGTAAACGAATTTCAGGAGTACAAATTCCAGGGAGAGACAGATTCATTGATATATCAAGTTACCTCCCTCCAATATGATATTACCTTGGGACAGTCCCAAATTAAATGTAGGAAACCTGCCTCCTCTGTACCACATTTTGCACACTTGCTCCCTCTAGTATACCCATAACCTTGAGCCTCTGGGTGTGATGTATATTTGGTGAATCATCTTAAATTGGACCATTTTATCTCCCAATTTTCTTCATCTAGTGAGGGGAGTGTTACCAACCATTTCCTTTTGGCTTCAATAGGCACAGGCAGTGAGGCCTGGATTATGCTATATAATTGTGATAGTATTTTTGCTGGGGCTGGGTCCCAAAGTCTGGCTACATTGGTGCAAGCTGGTATGATTGGAATTGGGCATAGAATGTGTGTCTCAATTGAAAGTATCAGAACAGTTGTATGTCTTGCCAGTTAAGTTTGGTTTTTAGCTGTTCTAGGGAGGGGAAGGATTCATCAACTAACAGGTCTTCCAAGTGTCTGATCACTAGAAGTGGCCAATAATGAAAATCTGCTGGTTGGCACAGAACAACTTTACAGTTACTTTTAGATTATAGTTGTAGGGGGGTAAAGGTTTTGCTAACTTTAAGGTTCTTTGGTTTACTTTTTCCTATGTGAACATATTTTGCTGGCAGTTCAGTGATTGGCCAGTAGATGTCACTATATAAAATGGTAAAGGTTTTCCTATACCCCAGGGAATGTGTTAGCCAGCTAGGATGGGTCCTTAGCAAGCTAGGCTGGGTCTTTGTTCCCATAGAAGAGTGGGGGTAGTTCCCCAGAGGTTATAAAGGGATGTTGCCATGTGTTCTGCCTCTGTCCAGTGCACCCATTGGAAGTGGGGTGTTGCGGCTAGGGCCTGAGGTGGAGGTAGGCCTCAGTATAGGTAAAGCAAGTGTCAGGTCAGCAACTGTAATAGGTCACTATAGGAGTGACAGATAAGTTTAGGAAAGTTAGTGAGCAGCTAAGGCTCCAACGAAGAGTTAGTGAAGGGTTAGCACCCTGTGGTGACATTGCCACCAGTTTAGGGACTCAAGTGGTTAAGCTCAGGGATAGAGAGATCATTGGAGTGTAAAACCAGCTGTGAGGTCGCCTTCAATGAGGAATGTGCACCAAAGGCAGGAAAGGCAGCTCAATTCACAAAGCTGACTAACAAAGGATCAGACAGTATCCGTGTGTAATATATTGTATGTAAATGACCTGCTGCCACTACTTGCTTCATGGAGTGTAGCATCTGAGCATTCATCTTGAATATTGAGAAGTGCGCCATCAGTTCAGTAAATGTTCTGCTGTTTTAAAGAAGCAAAGTTTATTTGATCAAGAGTGAATACTGTGTGTACTAATACCAAGTGGTAATCCCTTCCTCCATACCATGAGTGGGCCCCCCCCTGAAGAAAGAGTCTAATTATATTGGAGTTGCTGGGAGTTGGACCCCTTGCCCGGGTACCGAAACCAGTGGATAGTAACCCAAGGGAAGGTTTAGGAAGACCCTGACTCATCCACCTGTTGTATAGTATAAAAAACTTTCAAACATTGCTATTTTAACAGCTTTTAATCGTATAATAGGGTTGCCATTTTCATTAACCTGTTTTGTTGGGTGCACTGCACCTCTGGTGTTTATTTACCAATCTGAATAGTGAGCAAAGAAAGCATCTTTCAAGATCCAAGGAAAATCTTTGCAGGTGAATTAATAGTGACAGCTGTGTCTTAGCTCTACTTATATACTTATATACCAAGCAATGCAGCTTTATTTCCGCAGTGACTGTCATATCCTTTTTCTTTATTTATTCCCTTTGAGTATATTTATATGGAGTGACTTCTCTTAACATTATTTCACTTTCAGAGCTTTTCATGAGCTTTCTTGGAGGAACTATAAAATACAAAATGCTTGTGGAAAATGTTTTAATTGGGGCTCAGTTCTTTATTTTCAGGGATTTATTATTCTCAGCTTGGCTTGCAAATAGGCCATAAACAACCCCAAAATTATGTGTAATGAAATATTTTGTAAGAATGTGGTTGGATCCATTTGTCTATTAGCAGTAAATTGCACTTTGGAATTAAATTATATAGTATGTCCGAACAGATCAGTGTCTCTCAAGCAGTAACCAGGTGTGAGTCATACAATCAGAGAAATTAGCAAATCAAAACTGCAGGCTTTTTTGCCTAAACAATACAGCAACTAAAGAAGATGAGAAGTGATTGATTTGACCAGACCTGTATGTTAGCTTCAAAAACAATCATAGCTAATGTCCAGTTATGAGGACCCATGAAACAAAGGCTTTTATATCATAATGAACCAAGTCATGTCTCATAAACTGCTTTTTTTCCATGGATTCATGCTTAAAATGATATTTACAAAAATACATACATTCATTTTTTATTTTTTCTATCATTTATTTTTGAGCACACTTGCCACTTTTTAAATTAAGGGGTAATAAGGGGCAAATAGAATAATTTTGATATTCCCATAAACTGATGAAGACCTTTGCTGTAGATACAGTAGTTCACGTCCTATGACCCTCACTACCATATTTCGTGGAAATGTGGTAAACTTAAACTATTTTGGTAAAAAAAACCTCCCATGTCTAACCTTTGGAGGCCAGACATATCACACCAGCATACTATTTACATGGCTAGACTCACTATTGCTAAAATAAGTTTCTTCCTCTAAGAAAGTAAGCCATGCTAAAGAAATAACAATTTACTCCATAAATATTACACTGACTTAGAGCCTCAAACGCCAAAAGAAACGTCAATCCTACAAACACAACATCAGAAATAGCAACATATACCCAATATCCAGAACTGGGCCAAGTAGTACTGGTGCCTAATGCTCAACTCCTTTGTCAATCTACAGACAAATACCCACCACTGCTATTCAATCTGTGCGACCCCAGAGTTTCCTCCTGACACTCTACATTCTGTTCCATCTCTGCTGATTTACCCCCCCTTCAGTTGCACCCTCCAAATCCCCCCCCCCTCTTGCCTACACCTACTAGTATCAAAGAGGCCCTTATAACTCTTTTCTTTTTTCATACTGAATATGTATACTTATTTGGAGATTTTGTTTCTTGGATCTATATTAGGAAGTAAGGAAAGAATCTTATATAGTCACAATGACAAAGATTTTAAAAATAATAGGGAGATATAGGTAACATAACAAAACAAGTATTTAAAAGCAACAGTAGTGTGGTTATTTTCAGATGGTAATGGCCTAATGGCTTTATGATTTAATAATGCTACTGTGTTATGAGTTAGGGGATTGATATTGGATTATATTATGCCACTGAGATATTCTAATGGAACGGTTGTGTAATTTTTATTGTAAAATCAGGACTCTATTGTCAAATGATAACAGGATTCTAATGACTGAATGGAATACTAATAGAGTAACAGCACTGACTATTATTAGATTACACATGTCATAATGGCACTCTTTGCAAAGGATTGGCTGCAGATGTATATTACGGAATGTGAGCCTTCCCAAACTCCTCTCAACTCGTGCATGTAGAAGAAGCCTGTCATTAAGCAGTCTAATACTGTATGTGATCATCTGCCCCAAAATTAATTTAGCAAAGTACACAGCTACATTCATTTTTTTATTGATGAATGAAATGCCTAATGTCTAATGTAAAAGTGCTATATTATATTTTTGTAAATAAGATGATAGAGAAAGATAGTTAGACACTGCATTAGTGCACTGTAGCACCTATCAGGGCCAGAACTATATATGTTATTGAGAAAACCAAGGGAAGTGCTATTTCCCTAGGATGAAATTCATCATAAAGACATTCTGAGTCATTGGTACAATGTGAAGGTTGGAACTAGCCAGGTATGTAACTATAGAGGAAGCAGACCCTGTTGCAGGAGGTATAGGGGACAGAAGTCAACTTCTAAACATTTTGGGGGCCTGAAAAAAAAATTGCTGTGGGGTCCAGTAATATCTAGTTACACCACTGGAACAAGCCACACAGAAAACAGGAAAGTATAGAAGGGTCATTCTGTATTCATTTCATCTATTTGTAACTATTGAGAACTCCACATCATTTAGATCCAATTCATTACTTTTTATTACTTTACTTTATTTATTACATTACTTGTATTACTTTATATTCAACCATTTTATTCATCTGCAATCTTGTAATTTTGTTTCCTGCTTCATTGCTGGATTTTTTTTTTCATTCACATAATTGTATTTTTAGTTATTTATTTTTTGCTGAATGCCTTTTCTTACAATACAAACTGAAATAAAGAGGTTGATATTTTGCAAGTCAAATAAATAAGTTCCAGCTGTGTAGAGTCTCCATGGGAAAAGACCTGCCATAACATAGTCAGAGTGCAGTTTTCCACGAGGGGCACACAGAAAAACAAGCAGCAAGCACTTCCAAGAAGAAGAAAAATAACTCACTATCAAAAGATTTTTCATTGTACACAATGTTAATAAAGTAATAAATAAAAACATATGATAAAAGGTCATCAATATGCTTGGATTTTATATTGTCTCTCCCACAAGTCCTTATTGGAAAAAAAGGGTTAATGGAAAACAGCTCATCATTGAGGGTGAATCTCCTGGCTGTTCCATCTTGTTAGATTGTTTGTCCACCAGTCAGTTGGATTATAACAGGGTATTAAGCAGACCCTTATGAAAAGATTATGCAAAGGATTTAAAACCTGTCCAACAGATATGGATGCTGTGAGCCACCATACATGGGTACAAAACTGACAGGCTAAGCTTTTATAAAGATCCAAACCAATTAAGAACCCATTCATTGGTTAAAACACATGGGGCGGATTTATAAAAATCTGAGAAAAAAAATTATGCATCTATGTGCAAATGTATATTCTGAAACCTCAAATATTCTGGATTTAATAAAGAGGAAAAAAAAACATAAAAAGTTGCCCAAAAAATTGGTAGAGTATTTCTATAGAAGTCAATGAGAATAGATAAGCTAGTACCTGAGGAAAATATGCAGTAGCAGAAAAATAGTAATACATGTTGTTCTGCATTTTTGGGTAACCACTATTTTTTTCTCAACCCTGGAATTTGATAGATTCGCCTTTATAATTTGCATTAAAAGTTAAAAGGGATAAACAACTTTATTTGCCTGGCACAGTTTCTCTGCATAACTGCCGTTTTTGTCTGCGGTAAATATATTTACCAATCTGCACTAGAAAATCACTCTCCTTTTTATTTTGCAGGAGAAAAAAGTAGAAGAAAAAGTGGGAAGAAGCAGAAAAAGACACAGGAAAAACCCCAATTGTATTATCATTTCTCCATCTATTTTGCTCCATAGAAAACAAAATGCATGGGAAAACACCAGTGGCATTATAATTTCTCCATGTGTTGGAGAAAAATGCATACAATGCACCTACTGACTCCAAAAATGGCAACAATTTGCCATTTCCATGTTTTTATACATTTTTGGTGAAGTAAAATAGGCCAGGTTTTTCATAATTAAACATAATGATAAGCACAATCGGCAAAGAGTCCCAAGATCACATTTCCTTTGCTTAAACCTCTATACAGAAAAAAATGGATTTTATATACAATCCCCCACTGGTGTTTAAATTTACATTCACTTTCAACAACATATAAAGTGTGTGATGGTTTATTCATTACAATGTTCTCTTTTAACAACCTACCTTTTTTTTTTACTTTGATCTCAGGTCTATTACAAAGCAACGGGCTAGAAAAGAATTTCCAAACTGTATTGTGTACTGTGTCTGCCTGTGACATTTATAGAGAACACGCTGCACTTCATAAGGGTTTAAAAGATGGCAGGCTTAGACAGAATGGATAGATTTATTGAAAAACACTATCATAGCAAAGGCATCCACACTGTGAAGGAGAGAATGAATAATATAGATAGATTTTCTTTAATAAACCAGAACCATGGGATCTCTAGGAGAGAAGAGCATACATAATTTATTGCTAAATATACTAAGGCATCAAATCATAAAGAAAATAATGCAAAAAATCCCCATGAAGAAAATTATACTTTGGAAGATTAACCTAATGTATGTTTTAGAAATGGTTCACATTTTTTTTGAATATGTTCATGCTTCCTGTGAGGACATCAACTTCATATGTTTCATTTTCCATTGCCATTAAGTAGTTTGTATGTGTTTCAAAACATGCATTTTAAAGTCCTACATAAAAAAATATTCATTATTAATAAAGATTGTACATGGGTATGTTCTACTATCTCTTCTATATATATTTATAGCATTTAGCATAGACTATAGTCTATTCTATACAGCCTAGCATTTAACAACCATGGGCAGTGGTGTTACAATAGAGGAAGAAGACCCTGGGGGACAGAGGGGCCTGTTCCACAGGGTCTGCTTCCTTGATCAATGTAGAAATCCCCACTATCCACCAATTCTCAGGTAGGAGAGCGGGCTGTGACGAGAGGGCAGAATGTGTGCTAGGGGGAGGTAGTGCATCATAAAACAAATTGTCAAGCATAGACCAATGCATTTTGGCCATTTTGCAAATTTTGGGTGAAGCGAAATTCCGTTGGTACATGCTTTCCTTTTAGCTCATTCTCTGAATTTTTTAGGTAACATTGGTTAATTTGGTTAAAGTTGTTTTCATACCAATTTGCTGGATATGTAAGCTTTCCCCATTTACTAAGATATGTGATATAACAGTTAGCTATGAGGAAATGTTTTTGCCAGGCATGGATCCATGGCAAAATTCCATAGTTTGTCATCTGTATTTTTTTTGCGCAAAACTGTGGCAAAAATCAGATGTGAACAATTTTGCCACAACAAAAAAGTCGCCATAAAATAAACTTCGCCAAGACAAAAATTTTGACGAGACAAAAAGTTACAGCAGGAAAAAATGCCCATTGACTTTAAAGGAGAATTCAACCCTTAACTAAAAAAACTCTACCCCCCTGCCCTATGTAGACACTTAGTCTAGCTGCCCCCCGGGGAAATGCCCCTAACTTCTTACTTACCCCTTGGTGCAGATTCACGGATCGCAGTTCATGGCAGCCATCTTCCAGGTCTTCATTTCTTCTTCAGGCTCTTCGGCAATTTCCATCCATTTCGGCACATGTGCAGTTGTCACAAACTAGGAAATTGCTCCAGCTGCGCATCCGCCACTTTGCCGGTCTCAGATTACCGAAGACCCCGACGATGGCTGCCGTGAACTGCGATCCCTGAATCTGCACCAAGGGGTAAGTAAAAAGTTTGGGTCATGTGGGGGAGGGGGGAGTAGGGCGGGAGGTCTACATATGGTAGGGGGGTAGGTTTTTTTTTAGTTAATGGTTGAATTCTCCATGTGCATTTGGACAAAAAAGTCACCAAGAAAAAAAAAAGTTGCTGAGACAAAAAAAGTTACCGCAAGAAAAAATGCCTGTTGACTTTAATGCATTTGGAGTGAGAAAACATTGTCACACGTGTCAAAAGAGTCTTGTTTTCTAAAAAAATTGACAAATATTGACTTCAATACGTTTAAAGTGATACTGTCATGGGAAAAAATGTTTTTTTCAAAATGCATCAGTTAATAGTGCTGCTCCAGCAAAATTCTGCACTGAAATCCATTTTTTAAAAGAGCAAACAGATTTCTTAATTTAATTTTGAAATCTGATATGGGGTATTGTGAAAGGGAAACAATACTCTCAAAATGAATACTTACGCAACAGTTAGTTTATATCAAATTAAGTGGCATATTTAAGAATCTTACCAAACTGGAATATATACTTAAGTATATACTGCCCTTTTACATCTTTTGCCTTGAACCACCATTTCGTGATGGTCTTTGTGCTGCCTCAGAGATCACCTGACCAGAAATACTGCAGCTCTAACTGTAACAGGAAGAAGTGTGGAAGCAAAAGACAGAACTCTGTCTGTTAATTGGCTCATGTGACCTAACATGTACTGTATTGTATGTTTGCGTGCACCGTGAATCATAAGATCCCAGGAACGGCCCTTATTTTTTAAAATGTCAGTTTTCTATTTATGATTACCCAATGGCACATACAACTAAAAAAAGTATATTATTATAAAAATGGTTTATTCACATGAAGCAGGGTTTTACATATGAGCTGTTTTGTGCAATATATGTTTATAGAGATCTTCATTGTTTGGGGTATAGTTTTCCTTTAAACAGTGTAGTCTTTGCTGGGCTTTGTGTCTCTTATGAAAGACTTGGAGGCAGCATATTGTTACATTCCTTCTGAAACTGCGGTTTAAAATTGCATATGACCCAATAGTAGAGCAGAAATGTTCAACATGTGAAACTAGAAATACAATGAATAATTAAAGCAGATACCTATAACTGAAAATACTTAAACTGTCATTTTAAATTTTACACATTTTACATAACAACTGTCTAATTTACTTTATTTATTTGGATCCTTAATAGGCCAGGTTGGACATTTCCTATCTTAATACCAGCCATGGATTTAAATACTTTACCCTTGAAGCCATGTTCTCACATTATTTTAATGGAAGCAAGCTTCTATATATTAAACTGGTTAGCAAATCTCTTCCCAAAGCATTAAGTGCCAGCCAACTGACGGTTATAAAAAGACTGTATTACAAACTAGAACAGTTTGAGCAGGGAAAGTGCCAAGGAGGAAGTTACCCCATGGGATCCCTAGTGCTGGGGGAAATGATACGGGTTAAATTCACCCATCCCTAACCATGAAATAACTTTTTCTCACTGTATTGAATCTGGTCCAAAGTATCTAGCTAGGCTTCATGAAGACAATATAGTGGTCATATGGGGGAATGTAATAAAAGTCGCAAAACAATTCGCACAAATAAGAATAAAAATTCTCATTTCATAATGAAATACTCTTTCTCAAATTACATTGCAAATTTTTACATGAAACGGGACAAATTCATCAATCACTAAATATTAACCTTGAGATAAACACAGTTCCAACCGGATTATAAATTTAGAGAAAATAGATCTTTACCTGCCATCAGGTAATGTAATCTCTGCTTCTCTTCCTCACAAATATACTAGAAAACAATATTTTAGCAAATACAATTTTGCACACATTGACATGGTTTTAAGAAAACCTTTTGCCTTCTGGAATTTTGATTTAGACAGCAAAACGAGCATGCAGCACATTATCTTGAACATAATTGCTCTAATCATTTGTTTTTTGTATGTGAAGGAAAACGGAAGGGTAAAGTGTTTCACTTTTGATTTCTCATTTGAGTTTAATTAACTTTGCCTTAGGCCATGCTTTCACGGCTTATGAAAAATCAATACAAAATATGTTTTTTATGTATTCTCTGCGTGCCATGTAATATTCAAATGTTTTGATTTTTTGTAATCTCTTGAAATGTTAGGAAAGAATGTAGAAAAGAATGTATTATTATTTATATTAAATACAGACCTAAGTTACTAGATTCTAAAGACTAGTTACTAACTTGTAAGATTTTGCTCTCTTTAGTTGATTAAAAAAATCCATTGTTCTGCTGTTTATTTCAAAACCCTTTACAGGGGTATGAGCTAATGGTCAAACATGTATGATATTAAGACCTTTTTAAATCTCTAAAAATAAGTTTTTTTATTTTTTTAAAACTAAAAAGTTGAGACTTATCAAGTGTAAAAAAACATTAAAAATACTAATTCAAAAATGTGCTAATTAAAAGCTTGAAGTCTTATAGAAGTCAGTACGTTAATCCCATTGGACCATTTTTCAGGCTTTTAGTGGTTAACTGATTTGCTCCCCTAGTAATAAAGTTCAAAAAACTCTAATTTTTAGAGGTGTTTTTTAGCTCATCATTAAGCATTTTTTCCTTTCATGCTTTTTAGATTTGGATCTTTTAAAACCTTTCATGACATTCATGGTTGTAGAGACAATTTTGGTTTTAAAAAAGCTTTAATGCCATTAAATTTTAATAAATGAACCTGTAAGTCATTAGCTTTTAAAAAACTAGAAATAAATAGTGATGGGGAGAATAAGTTCGTGAAACTGTGGAGAAAATTCACTGGCGAAAAATCTGCCATGTCAAAAAAAAATTGGGCATACATCAGACTAGTCATAAAAATTGGCGCGCATCAAAAAAATGCAGCTGCCCATTGACTTTAATGCGTTTGGACAAAATAGGCGTGCGTATAAAAATTGTCACTGGCGCCAAAATTATTTTGATTATATTATTTTGATGCTCGTTGACTTCAATTTTTCGACATTTCGCGAATTTTGCAGTAAATTTGTGAATTTTTCGGCAAAGAGAACAAATTCGCCCATCACTAGAAATAAACTAACCCTAATAAAAAAGCTTTGTATGAATATACACCAACCCCTATATGTAGTAAAAGGCCCTAAGTTTTCCCCAGAGCAGCAACCCATAGCAACCATTTTAAACAAGTAACCAGTAACTTCTACCTGCTGGGTGTTAGGCCTTAGAGCCTTTTATCATATTGTAACCGTCATATTCCGTACTTCAAAAGAATTGAGAATAGGGCATGTACCTCTAATCTAAGGAATTTTCAGAAAATGGTCAGAAAGTTGTGTTCTAATGTGGCCTAACAAAAAGTAAGGAGCCCTCATTGCATTATTTGTCCTAACCTGCTTTGATGCTTTCCAACTTGCACCCAACTAATCAGCTTGTCCGTCATGGCTTAACATGTGGGAAATAGAAGCATATTACCCAATAACAGTAAGACTTATTATCAGTTATACCACCAGCTTCAGAGACAGGATATATTAAGAATACAATTACATATAAGAAGCTTATTGATCCTTTAAGAATGCTGAGCACCAGCTGTGAGTGCCACAAACAAAAAGAGACTATAAAGAAATCAACAACACACTTTGGACCAGATTCAATTCAGTGAAAAAAGTTATGTCATGGTTTATCAAGCGAAAACTCATGGACAAGATAAAGGGGATTATTTAATAAACTGAATGCTGATTTTTTTTAATTAAATTAGACTATTAAAAAATCACAATTTATTAAACCTCGAAGATGGAAAAGTCTGAATCTGAAAATCCGACATCTCAGACCTGTCGAGGTTGCATAGAAGTCAATGGGAGAAGTCCCAATGATTTTTTGATGCGCGCTGGGTGTCATGCAATACCCTAAAGTTTTCAGAGTTTTCGGGTGAAAATTCTGAAAAAAAAGTGAAAATTGGATGGAAAAATCCCAAAACATTGTGAAAATCAGATTTTTTTTCCCGCAAGCAAATTTTTGGGAAAATGTAATAAGAAATAAGCGTAAAAAACCCGAGTGGATTTGATCGGAGTTTGTAGCAGAAAATATTGAAATAAGTTCAGACTTTGATAAATAACCCCCTAAATTTGTGCTGAAATTCAATTCAGAAAAACGTAACGTTTATCGGGCCAGATTCAATTCAATGAGAAAAAGGTTTATGATGTGAAAATTCATGGACGAGATTCAATTTGAGATGCAGTTCAATTCACAAAATGGTGGTTAAAGGCAAGAGATGTAAAAGGGCAATATTTTAAATATAAATACCAGTTTGGTAAGAATTCTTAATATGCCACTACATTTGGTATTAACTATCTGTTGCTTAAATATTAATTTTACGGATATAGATTTCCTAACACAACAGGAATGAGTAACAATATTCAGCTATGGCAAATGAAAACAAACTTAATTTGTTGATGAGTAGTGATGGGCAAATTTATGCGGCAGGCTTGAATTTGCCCTTGACGCAGGCAACGGTTGTATCAAAGTTTTTTTGACGCTGGCGACGGTTCCGACGCTGGCGGCATTTTTGACTTTAACGGGCATCAGACGCCTGGAGCATCAAAATCGCAATGGTGCTCTTGCTTCAAATTAAAAATATATTGTACAATCCTTAAATAAAACTTCCAGCACTGAGGCTCCAGACAGAAATCCATGTATAACTAATACCTGAATTGAATAATAACATGAGTTTCATGCAGACAAAGCCTACGTCTGTCTGGTAAGTATTATCAGCCTTGTCATTTTACATGTGTCCAGATTCAAAGAGTAAAGTAAATCCTCCTGTTTTATCCATTCTTTAATGCCTGTCCCGAAACTGGCATTTTCCTTAGGCGTCACATAGGCTTATCAACATAAAAATGGATTTCATTTGTTATTAAAGGCAGATGTTATCAACCCTATTCTCCAAACTGATCCATGCAACTGTGTGTTGTTTGGATATTCACATACCAAATCTTACTGAATTAAAACAAAATACACAGGAACTAGTGTGCATTGCAGTGGCTCCTAAATTGAACTCAAGTTATCCATAAAAGATAGGAATTTGATACGAATACTGCATATGTCTCTCTACAGTGATCCCCAACCAGTAGCTCGCGAGCAAAATGTTTCTCACCAACCCCTTGGATGTCACTCTCAGTGCCCTCAAAGCAGGTACTTATTTTGCAATTACTGACTTGAAAGCATGTTTTGGTTGCATAAAAACCACGTGTACTGCCAAACAGAGCCTCCATTAAGCTACCAATCCACCCAGGGGCTACCAATAGTCAATCACAGCCCTTATTTGGCACCCCAGGAACTTTTTGCATGTCTGTGTTGCTGCCCAACAGTTGTTTTTGAATGTGGCTGATGGGTAAAAATGTTGGGGACCCATGGTCTATACGATATCAATATTAAAAAATATGGATAAATAAAGTTCTGTGCCTGAGTTGCCTGAACCATGGACACCGCCAGTTCACTATCCGTGACCACTATGGTGGGAGGCCTTTGTGTGTATATGGCTTTGTGTAATGGTGTTAGAGTACGGCATTAACTCACGGTGAGGGGGAGTAACAGGGCAAACCTTTAAACCCCCCAGGATTGCATTGATTGCTATGTATGCAAATCGTGTATTAATCAGTCAGCAGCATTCTACTAAATGATTGCTACCAAACAGCCTAGGAATTATATAGTGAATAAAGTACCCCCTCTTGTAAAATATAAGGATATTATAAGTCACAGAGGAGTTTCATGACCATATAAAATCATGAGGCTGAAGGCCGAGTGTATTTTATACAGGTCATGGAACTCCGAGGTAACTTCAAATATCCTCATATTTTGCAACTGGGGGTACTTTATGTATTATAATACACAAGTTTCAGTGAGTCATGTGTCACAAATGACATCAGAACTCACCGTTTATAACTGATGACATCAGAACTCACCGTTTATAAGGATATAATTTACAGGATATTCATGGCTCTTGTGTATTATATAGTGGATAATTTACCCCCTACTGTAATTTATAAAGATATTATAAGTCACCGAGGAGTTATGTGACCATATAAAAGCACGAGGCCGCAGGCCGAGTGCTTTTATACAGGTCACATAACTCCGAGGTGCTAATAATATCTCTATAAATTTTAAGTAGGGGGTACATTATCCATTATAATCTACAGTTTCTGAGTTCAGTTCAGTTTTTACTTCCAGTCTTTGCTTTTTATAAAATGCAATACTTTTTTTACTGTTGTCCCTCCTTGTTGTTTTTGTTTTCTTTCCCTGTATCCCTTTTAGTACCTGTATTTCTTTTGCTTGTTCGAATTCTTTAGCAGGACCCTGCTCTGCGTGGTCATTCAGCTGCATTAGAGATGTGGGAGGGGGCCACGGAAGGGGGAGGGAGCGACACAGAGCTGGGAGCGAAATTTGAGATTTTGAATGGGAGGGGGCAGCAAATCTTGTGATAGTGGACAGGAGGGGGAGCCGAGATTTGAGATAATGGATGGGAGGATGGAGCGAGCATGGAGAGGAATCGCGTGAGTAAGGGAGCAGCACCGGCAGGGAGGCAACTGCAGGAGTCATGAGAGTAAGACGTGAGACGTGACAGGAAGGAAAAAGAAGCAGTTACATGTGAGGGAGTGAAACAGGTGGATCGTGTCATGTGGGGGAAGCAACGAAATGTTGCGCTTGAAAGCCAAAATGGTGGGAAACAAGGGTAGGGGAGAGAGCAGCAGCTGCAAGTGCTGTCTCTTTAAGCATATAAATGGCGCGTTCTGACGGAAGAACGCGCCGTTTATAAGGATATAATTTACAGTCTGGTCCCATAGGGAAATGACCAGACTGTAGATTATATTGACATACATGATACTTTGTGTCCTTTATGCTTTGCCACACTATAGGAATCATTTATTTATCAGGCCCTGTTTTCAATGTTTTTTTTTACCATAATGCAGTGTTTCTACCCCGAGCTTCAGCATGATTGCAGCTGTGCCAGAAACTGTGGCCACCTTCATTGTTCCCAGTGCAATGAAAAGGGTCTGACTGGGCTATCAAGACACTGGTAAAAAACCTAGTGGGCCCCTCACCCCATAAGCACAACACAAGAAAAAGAACATGATGCGGCACATGATGTGGCACGCAATGCGTCATGCATGTAGATGGTGAAGGTGCACTTGTGGGTTGAGGAGTTCGTTACTGGGATGAGAGGCACCTCTGCCCAACTAGGATTGCCACCTTTCCTCACCACTAGGTCCAGGCAGGGGTCCATGGCCAATCACCATGTCAATCTCGGAAAATCCTGACTTGTTTTCCTAATTTGGAAAACCAGTCAGGCAGTTTTGACCTGGGCAGCCCTTCTGAAAACCAGGAGACAGTTGGCAGCTAGTGATGGGCGCTTAAATTCACCAGCATCAAAAAAATTTGGAATAGTCGCTAGCGTCAAAACTGTTACACATCAACATTATTTGGACGCCCATTGACTTTAACGTGGACATCAAAATTGGCGCGAACGTCAAAATTCCATCACTGTTGGCAGCCCTAAATCCAAAACTGCCAGTGAAAATATCAATTTCAATTGAGCATTTTTTAAAATCAGATTCAAGTTGCGTTGAAAATCCTTGGAGCGGCTATTACTTTAAATCATATGCGGCTTGTGCTTATTAGTGTGTGATTCATTTGGAACACGTATTATCTGCAGGGGATGGTGGTAGCTCCAGGGTTCCCCATCAAAGTAGAATGGACAGAGATAATGGCGTTTGGCAAAATTACACATAACTGCAAAGAAGCATATTTAGGAACAAAAATGTTTAATGAATTGTAGCTCCATTTGAAAATTAGTCCTAATATGTTTGTTTATACCTAGGGGGTTATTTACTAAAATCCCAAAAATTATCACTATTTTCTCAAAACCACCTCCACCAAACTTCCGTGCACATTTTTTTTCATATTTATCAATAAATTTACTCTAAAAATTGGGTCACATTTGCTACTATATTTAATAAAAGGCACTCTGCTCAGGAGCAGCAACCAATAGCTCCATGAAATACACGCTGCAGCATGCCGAATCCTATGACAGTGGTTTATTGTGCCAACAAACTAGACAACGTTTCAGGCTAAGGCCCTTTCTCAAGCCTGTGGTGCAAATTCACTAAGCGCCGAAGCGCCGAACGCTAGCGTCAATTCACTAGCGTTTGGCATTTTCGGTACTTCGCAAATTCACTAACGAACGCTGACGTAAATTCGCTAGTGTTACTTCGCACACTTACGCCAGGCGAATTTTCGCTAGCGATGTAACTACGCAAATTCACTAACTTGCGCAGTGTACTGAACGCTACCTTTTACGCTAGACTTCCTTCGCCACCTCAGACCTGGCGAAGCGCAATAGAGTAGATAGGGATTGTTTCCAAAAAAGTCCATTTTTTTTCTAAGTTCCAAAAAACGCTGGCGTGTTTTCTACATGATGGGTGATAGAAAAAGATAGAAACATTTTTTGGGGCTCCCCTCCTTCCCCCCTACATTTCCTGACTCAAGGCAACTTACCTAGACAGTGGGCACATGTGTAGGGCAAAATACAATTCATATTTGCTGATTTGAAGGTTTTCTAGGCATTTGTAGTGCAGATACGTATTCCTCCATTGAAATTTGAATTTTGCGCCGTATGCAAATTAACCATCGCTAGCGAAACTTTGCTTCGCTTGGCGAATTAACGGTAGCGCAACTTCGCAAACTAACGCTACCCCTGTGCGCAACTTCGTATTTTAGTGAATTTGCGGAGCGCTGATGAAAATACGCCTGGCGAAGTGCGGCGAAGTTGCGCCTGGCGCAACTTCGCATCTTAGTGAATTTGCCCCTGTGTATCTGTGCAACACCACTCTCTCAATATATGTGTTAGTAAGAAGTGGTAAACAAGCTCCACCTTCCACAATGAGGTACAACTCCCATGATGTTTAGTGATACTCAATTCAATACAAAACATGCAGTGAAAATCCATATTGTGTATAATACACTCTTCGTGTCCCTAATTCCAATTCACAAGTCTTTGTTAGTGAATCATACACTTCCAGGGGGTTATTTACTAAACTCCGAATGTAAAAATGCACAAAAAAATCTTAATTTTTTTTTATAAAATCTGACTTTTAAAAAAATCACAAATTTTTAGGAATTTATTAAACCCAGAGGATGGAAATGTCTGAATCAGAAAATCCGGAATCTCAGACCTGTCAAGGTTGCATACATGTAAGTCAATTGGAGAAGTCCCAGTGATTTTTTGATGTGCGCTGGGTTTCGTGCAATACCCCAAAGTTTTCAGGGCAAAAAACGAGAAAAATTCGAGAAAAACTGAGTTTTTTTGTGAAAAATCCAGAAGAATAGTGAAAAACGGATTATTTCCCACAAAGTAAATTTTTGGGAAAATGTAATAATAAATAAGCGTAAACAATTTGATCAGAGTTTGCAGCAGAAAATCAGAAAATATTATAATTCTGTAATTCAGAGCTTTCTGGATAATGGGTTTCCAGATAACGGATCCTATACCTATATTGGTTTTTAAACTGAACACTAAATTCATAAAAGTTGTGCAAAAAAAAAAAACAACAATGCAGTGATATATTTATTCCAGTGGGATTCACTAAACAGCTGTAATTTTAATCCAGAGCAGTAACTGATAGCAACTGGCTGTAACTAGTAAAACAAATGATTGCAAAATTCTTAAAATGATTGTAAGATCAGGAATTTGTTCGATATCATTTTGGGGAAATACTATTTTGGTCAATTCCTCCCCTCGTTTAAACAAAGCAACCAGTCTTTATGAGAAAAACAATAATGACAATATAATTGCACAGTATAGAAAATGGAAAGAAGTAGACACCAGAAATGTCAAGGGAGATGTGACCAGGTCAGGGCCCAATATATTTATAAGCACTCAAGGGCCTGTGCCTAGGGGGGAAACTTCCACGTTTCGCCGCCAGCAAATAAATTCGCAAAACCCCAGTGAAAATTTTGGACGTCTTGAAAAGTCAAAATTAGGGATGCACTGAATCCAGGATTCGGGATTCGGCCAGGATTCGGCCTTTTTCAGCAGGATTTGGATTTGGCCGAATCCTTGTGTCTGGCCAAACCGAATCCTAATCCTAATTTGCATATGTAAATTAGGGGCGGTATGGAAATCACATGACTTTTCATCACAAAAGAAGATTTTTTTCCAAGTTTTCCTTATATATGCAAATTAGGATTTGGATTCGGTTCGGTATTTGGCCGAATCTTTCACCAAGGATTCGGCCGAATCCCAAATAATGGATTCGGTGCATCTCTCGTCAAAACTGACCATGCATCAACACTATTCGGGTGCCCACCGATGTCAAAATTGACGCGCGCGTTGCCATTTCGCAAATTTTAGAGGAAATTCTCAAAACGGGAAAGATTTGCAATGCAATAAAAAGTCTTATGAAGAATATTACATTGTGACATGCAAATTCTTATTTGTGCTCAAATGTGTTCTCTTTGCGAATTTTATTACATTTTCCCCATGAGCGTTTTTTTTTTTTTTTTGTGGCAATCCCCAGCAAAATATTTCACTACACTATGTCATTTCATATGACCAGGGCAGTGTTACATTTGCATTGCCAATCGTGAGTGTCAGACTGGGGGGCCCACTGAGCCTGCAGCCTCAGGGGCCCCCCAGCCACATAGTCCTCCATGCACTCCCCCCTCCCCCGGAGCGTGCATGTATGCGCATATCACTTTCCAGTGCAACCAGGTTTAGGGAGGGAGGTAAGGAGAGGGAGTGCAGGGAGCGGGTCTGGGTTGGCGGGGCCCAACAGAGCCGGGGCCCACCGGGTTTTTTCCGGTGTCCCACCGCCCAGTCCAACCCTGCCAGCCATTAACACCTACTTGAAGGTGGCATGAACTTTTGGAGCAAACATAACAACTTTTTAATTAAGGAGTTTTATTACATAGACTGCACATTGTAGCATGAGGGGCAGAGTGGAACAAATTTTAGCAACCGATATTACATTCCCAAAATTGACTAATGTAAAGTAAAAAATTGTTGCACGCTTTGAAAAATTGTTGCACAACAAACATTCCATTGACTGCAATGTGTTTAGCAACTTTAGTCCTATTCTCCCATCACTAATTACACGTTATTCACCCTCCCCTTTCATGTTATATAAAATCTAATGTTAATACTGTACAGTTCATTGAAAGTAATATGCCCATACATTTAAATATTAGAAATAATAATCAGGAGTAAGTCTAGCTCACAGCCATGTCTCCAAGAGACTCCACTGGGGTAATAGTTTAAAGTTACAACCCCATGCTATTCCAGTCTGCATGATAACTTCTGTCTCACCCTGCTGTCCATTTTACATATCAATATTCCCCTTTAGAAAGCAGAAGACATATGAAAACCACCAAGGGGCAAATTTACTAAAGGGCAAAGTGACTAAAACTGGTTAAAAATGCCCAGCGTGACATCATTTCAGGACTTCGCCGATTTCCTGACAGGTGCTGGCATAAATTCGCTAGTGAAGGACATAGACTGTAGCGCTACTTCACACTCTAACGTCAGGCGAATTTTCGCTCTGGCGAATGGACGTAACTACGCAAATTCAGATGCGGATTTTACTGAACGTTACCTCTTGTGCCAGACTTGCTTTCGCCACCTCAGACCAGACAAAGTGCAATAGAGTAGATAGACAGATAGATAGAAAGTCCCTTTCAGTTTTTCAGGGTGATAGGCTGCAAAAGATCATAAATTTTTTTAGGGTACCCGGCTTCCCCCCTACATTTCATGGCACAAAAACTATACACTGGGCTCATGTGTAGGGCAATATAACAACTCTATTTTATTTTTATTAAGGTTCCCTGGCCTGTGTAGTGTAATGTATTTGCTGCAACATATACGTCCATTGAAATTTAACTTCCCGCTGTATGCAAATTAGGCATCGGTAGCGCAACTTCGCTTTGCTTGCCAAATTAACGCTAGCGAAACTTCGCCATCGTTCGGCGCCCTGGACGCAACTTTGCATTTTAGTGAATTAGCAGAGATTAGTGAATTTGCCCCCTAATGTGGAGTGCACTGAATTTTATTAAGTTCTACAATGTATATTTGTTACGTTTGAAAAGATGGTTTTGGTATATGTTGATGAACATCATTTACCAAGTAAAAGCATTTTTTGTGCAGTATGCACTGGTCCTTTCACTCTCTTTGAATTGCCACGGGTTTCTGTAATTTAATTTAAATGCTGAGACCACTGGCCAACACCCCTCCCTGCATCTGTTGGTGATGTCTCCATGAGGGCAATCCTGCCCCCTACCTGTCTGCTAACTTATGCTAACTTTTATCCTGCACCAGGTGGAGAATGCAGCCAGATCTTGGGTAGAAATGCTCTCTGCATGAGCATCAAGAGGTGCACTTTTCCACGTATGCACTTATGCTTTGCATTTGTTGGTAAAGATGCCCCTAAGTACTGATGAGTGAATCTGCTTATTATTTGTGAAAAGGCAAAACATTTGCCAAATACATTGAAGTCTATGGGGCAAATTTACTTACCTCCGAAAATCCACCAGCGCTGGCTTCGCGCATATCACAACACTTTGCCAGGCGTACATTCGCCAGGACAACTCTGGTTCATAAAGATCGAAGTTGCGCACAGGGTTAGGGATGTAGTGAACCGCCGCCGATGTGTTCGCGAACGCCGTTCGCGAACACCGGCAAAAAATGCTGATAGTTCGCGAACAGTTTGCGAACTTCGAACATCCGAAAATCGTTCGATTCGAACGATCGAAGGATTTTAATCGTTCGATCGAAGGATTTTCGTTCGACTCGAACGATCGAAGCCATTGGATCGAATGATTTCATTCGATCCAATGGCTTCGATCGTTCGATTCGAACGAAAATCCTTCGATTTTAGCGGTCGAAGGAATCGAATGGTCGAATGGTCGAACGATTTTTGTTCGAATCGAACGCGAACTCGTATTGGCGAACGTCGTGCGACGTTCGCGAACATTCGGCGGACGCGAACAGTCGAAGTTCGCGCGAACTAGTTCGCCGGCGAACTGTTCGCTACATCCCTACACAGGGTACCAAACGCTTGCGTACAATGGACGTATATATTACAGCAAATACATTACACTACACAAGGCCAGGGAACCTTAATAAAATAAAGTTGTTATATTGCCCTACACATGAGCCCACTGTATAGTTTATGTAACATATGTTAGGAAATGTAGGGAGGAAGGTGGGTACCCTAAAAAAATTGTATGCACTTTTGCAGGCTATCATCCTGAAAAAAGGAAAATACGCCAGAGTTTTTTGGGACTTGGCAAAATTTTTCAACAAAATTGCAATCAAGTCTTATCTACTCCATTGCACTTTGCCTGGTCTGAGGTGGTGAAGGCAAGTCTGGCAAAAGAGGTAATGGTCAGTAAAATCAAAAACTTAGTGAATTTGCGTAGTAATGCTCTTTCGCCAGAGCGAAAAATCGCCTGACGTTTGAGTGCAAAGTTATGCCAGAGTCTGTCTCCTTCGCTAGTGAAATTACACCAGCGACCGTTAGTCACTTCGCCCTTTAGTAAATTTGCCCCCATGGGTGACAATTGTTATTGACATGCACCCAATTTTTTATTTTTTGCACAGGACAATATTTTTTACTCATTGCAGTCTGTGGGGGTCTTTTTTACAGCAAAACCTGGCATAAAATTTGCTCATCACTACAGCTAAGATTTCTGTGCTTCAGCATCACATAATTTCGTTCTGGTGCTTCAAATTATGCAGATACCTTGTTGCCCTAATAGGTACATTCAGGACCTGAACTAGGGGTAGGCAGAGTAGGCACATGCCTAGGGTTCAAAGCTGGGGGGGGGGGGCTCCATGCATGTACCTTCTCTACCTCCTACCCCTAGTCCTGTCTCCTCTCTGCCCAACTGTCCGCCTGCATTCGAGGGTCTATTCACGCATGTGCATGAGCATCTATCCGAGCATGCACTGGTCCAGTCTGTGCCACGACCGTCAAGGTTGTCTAGGGCACCTGGTCGGCCTTGCCTGGCTCTGGGTACATTAAAGAGTCCATTGTCTCTAGGTCCCTTTTACTCTGCAGCCCCCACCACCTACATAAACACCTTAGTACTAAATCGTGGGATTTGTCTCTTGACCTTTTAAGACTGGACAGCCGTGCCTAAATTAGTCTGATTCAAAACCTAAGTGATGGCAACTATAGTCCATTTATAAAGGGACGATCTGATCAACGTAGCATATACTAAGTATGTTTTACAACTTAAATATAATCTAAGAACAAAACTAAAGCACAGGGTTATTCATTATGTTTAATGATTTCCCTTCTATAATAAGATTAAAATTCAGCATTTTTGCTGAATAAAAAACAAAGGACCATTATTATGTGCATAGAAGCTAAGAAAAAAACAGTTTTCCATACTGATGTAGTTTATAATTATAATAAAATAATAAGGTATACGTACTGCATGTGTGTGTTTTGTATACATAAACTATGCAGAACACACATTATCCTTGTAACAACACATTTTCCCCAGTCTGAGTAAAAAAAAAAAACATAATTCACTGAATGTCAGCCTAGCCCCCTTCAAAGGAGCAGCCTGCTTTGTGCTGCTTTGCAATTGTATGAGAGGCAGGAGGCTGTAGGACCCTGTGCAGTGTCAGGCAGCCACCGAGAAGAGCTGCTGCATGGACCCATTTGTATGCAATGCCTTGTGCTCCTTGCATTAATAGTAATACAGATAAAGGGTCACAATTCTGCACGAAAGAAAGGAATTGAATTGCAGTGAACAGATACTGAAGGGGGAAGAAACAAAGCCTGGCTGCTTTCCTGTTCCATCAAATCCAGAACTCGTGGTGTCATTCTGCCCTTAGCCCAACGGGTGTTTGCTGAAAGTTCCGTCTGTGTGTGATTATGATGGAAGGGGCTGACTTGTGAAAGCAGGAAGGTTCATCTCACAAGGTAAGTGCCTCATTGGAACTGCCCTTGATTTCATTTTCACTTCTGCACCTTCTGAGGTTCTGTGTGAGGTGCACTTACTTTGTTGGGAACATTTGCTGTAATGTGAGCATTCACTGAATACAGTGTAAATATAATCATATGCAAAAGATTGACTCTTTTTCCATTAAGGTGTATATGTGGTTTATGTACCATGACACAGTGTAACTTTTTTTGAGGCTCATCTCAGTCTTGCCGTTAGTGTTCACCATTAGAGCCCTGAATTAAGTCTATTATTCTGCCTCAGTCAGCAGACATAGTCCATACATCGTGGGCAGTACTTGATGTTCTGTGTTCCTGGACCACGCTGACTCCATCCCGTAGAGGCAGTGATGGCTTAATGGCATTGATTTTGGTATGGGGGGTCCCTGAAGCTCCGCTCATTGTATTATACATAGAGGGTCTCTTCAGCTTAAAGTGCTCTGGTTTGTGTTATCAAGCAGATCTTAGCTGAGTTTGTGCTGATTTTATGGCAACATTGCATATGAAATATATATAAAGTATATACTCTAACAAGGTATATCATTGGATGAACAGACATTTGGAAACAATATCTTGATGGAGCGTTCCATTCCACTTGTGGTGCATTTAGATCATGCTTTGTAGGGCTGATCTGCATTCATAGTCTGGTGAGCATGATTTTTTTTTTGGTGGGCGAGAAGATTTACTGAAAGAGGTAAAAGAGTGAACATTACGAAGGAAGAAGATCTGTGTGCAGTGCTCAGAATACCAACTGTGCAATTATCTGCAGTGCTCTCTGGCAGAGAATAGAGCTGACATGAGTGTGTGTGCACCTCCCAACTGTTTCTCATGTGTAGAGAAGAAGTCAATAAGAACTCGGCAAGACTAGATAGAGAGAGAGAGAGAGAGAGAGAGGCTGAATGAGACCTCTGCAGGGAACTTCAAAAGTAAAATGGTAATATCGGCTCTGTAGGGATTTGCAGCACCTGAATCGGGGGAATTTTTTTTAACCTCTGCAACATTC
This sequence comes from Xenopus petersii, assembly GCA_038501925.1. NCBI lineage: Eukaryota > Metazoa > Chordata > Amphibia > Anura > Pipidae > Xenopus > Xenopus petersii. Next base: position 12,401,675 of record CM076675.1, on the reverse strand, counting down.
TGTAAAGGCAGTTGGCTGAAAAAGATGTGTCCTGCTGGGTACAGTAAATTCCGCATCTCTGTGCAGTGGAATTCGATCAGTGGTCTTTGTGCAGAAAGTCTTTCTAGGCAGGTATATTTTTCCTAAGGCTAACCTAGCAAAGAATGGAGAGCAGATATCCCACTGAGAAAAAAAGTTGCTGAACCACAATACATTATCCTGGGATCTGTGAGATAAACTGTTGCGTGCGTATGTCAACCAACTTTACTTTTGTCTAGCCAAACAATGAATGCTCTTTTCCCGAATGTAGAAACCTGCTAACCCTAAGTAATATTAATGCTTCTCTGCATGTATTTGCAAACATACAGCAGATATAATACTCATAATTGCTCTGTAATTGTCAATAGCTGCTAAAAGAGTTCATCGTTTGGAAGTCCCAAAGCTTTTCAGCTAAATAGGCATACAGTAGGTGCAATGCAGCAGATGAAGGCACGTGTGGGTAATTGTTGGTTACAGGGAGTCTTGATAACAAGGGGGCAGCACTTATCTTAATGATACTTTCCCCTTGTCTGTATATAACTGGGGTCTTTGTTTACCTGGAATGTCAATGGATATACATTGGTATCCCACTGCATCATTAATCTACTATTTCTATTCTGTATGCACAATAACCTTCAGCAGTGAACGTTGCTTACTAAATTCAAACCAGAATGTGTCTTGGGATTGTGATGTAAATATGGAACTATGTGGAATTAATCAGGCATCAGAAAATACTTTGCTTAAGAGTTCAACTACACAGGCAAGCTTAAAAATGAAAACTAAACTATCCAACTATAATGATATGGAAGTAAGACAGTATATAGGTATGGGACCTGTTATCCAGAATTCTTGGGACCTGGGGTTTTCTGAATAAGGGATCTTTCTGTAATTTGGATCATCATACGTTAAATCTATTAAAAAAAAGTTATTTAAAAGTTAATCAAACCCAATACACTTGGTTTGCCTCCAATAAGGATTCATTATTTCACAGTTGGGATGAAGTGCAAGGTATTGTTTCATTACTACAAAAAAAGGAAATAATTTTAACATTTTATAATTATTTCATTATAATGGAGTCAAGGGGAAATTACCTTTCTGTAATTTGGAGCTTTTTGGAGAACAGTTTTCCGGATAACTGATTCTATACCTGTACTACCAAGATATAATACACTAGTTCACATGAGCGTTCACAAGCTGGAGCTTGGATTTCTTCTCCTCAAGGCTGAAATGCACCATGTGCAACATGATGATACCATGATGTCAGAGTGGGTCAAATCCAACTATAACCCGAGTCGTTTATATAAGGGGTTCATGCATGTTCTCAAGTGGAACTACAGTACCACTTGAAAGGTACTTACACCAAAATGTTCTTCCTCGCACTTTCATATAGTTGCCTCACTGCTGTCCAGTCCTCCCTGCCTTCCATTCCAAATCAAGAGCTGCTGTGCCTAATGACGTAGGGGAACCCTGAAGCTACTGCCGATTCTGTGAAAAAATGCTGCATTGTGGGAAATAACAGAGCTGTAATATAACTTTGCTCCCTGCATGTGCCCTATTAAATATATAAAGTCTATAACAAACAGAACTTCATACCTTGAATACAGCCTGCAATTATAACCCACATTTGTAGAAAGCAATTGTAAATAGTAATGGGCGAATTTATTTTATATCTATTAATTTCTGCACCTGCGTCAAAGTTTTCTGACACCAGTGACGGTTTAGACGCGAGCGATGATTAACGGACACCCATTGACTTTAATGGGCGCTGCATCAACTTCGACGCCAGTGTTTCACAAATTTTTCACCCGTTTCGCGAATTTTGCAGGAAATTCATGAATTTCGTGGCAAAGGGACTAATTCGCCCATCACTAATTGTAAACCATAATATTCACACAGCAACCCCTTTTTATAGTCAAAATAAATTCAACTGTGGCAGGCAGGGGGTAACTCACAGGGGCAGATTTTACAGAGCAGTGAATTCAGAGGTAATTCAATAAAGACAGCAGCACTAGGGTAAACGTGAAAAATTGATACAGTAACTTTACTTAAGTGCAAAGGCCAAAGAAGCCAGCTGGGTGTTATTGTCTTCATTGAATTGAATTACCTTACCCAGGCAGAGAGTACAGCATGAAGAAGACACGGAGCACCACAGGATTGAAGTCAAAAGTGTTGATAAAAAATCCAAAAATGTATTAATCCATTAAAATCGCCACATCATGACAGGAACAATTAGAGAACCATAGGCTTTACGGGTTTCGTGGCTATCCAGCCACTTTCTCAAAAGTTATTGTCTTCATTGAATTGAATTACCTTACCCAGGGAGAGAGTACAGCATGAACTATTGTGTAGCACACATAAATTAGATAATGTCATATACTATTTTTCTCCATTTCTTTATTTTGTATGCATCTTATGGGTTAAATAAAAACATACACATAGCTGTTAATTTGTACTTGTGAAGTAATCTATAAAAACCAGGAATGGCCTTTGAGTTGTCTTCCATAAGTTAGCCAATGGGGGTTATTCATGAACCCACAAGTGGGGTGCTTTAAAGTGGATGCAATGGAGAGCGCATATTATTTAAAATTTTTGCCAACAATGGCCAATTTGTCCATTCCTTTTCTTCTGCCTATTGATGCAAGCAAGTTGCTGGCAGTAGCTCCAGGATTCCAACAGCAGATTGAATCCATAGGAGCCCCAGATTTGCACCCAATCTGCCATAGTAAAAGTTACGTTTTTCCAGTGAAGTGATCCATTCACATATGCGTTAGGGATGTAGCGAACGTCGGAAAAAAAGTTCGCGAACATATTCGCGAACTTGCGCAAAATTGCGAGCGGTTCGCGAACGGTTCGCGAACCCCATAGACTTCAATGGGAAGGCGAACTTTAACATCTACAAAAGACATTTCTGGCCAGAAAAATGATTTTAAAGTTGTTTAAAGGGTGCAACGACCTGGACAGTGGCATGCCAGAGGGGGATCAAGGGCAAAAATGTATCTGAAAAATCTGCCTGTGTGTGCTTGGAAGAGATAGTGTAGGGGGAGAGCTGTTAGTGATTTCAGGGACAGATGATAGTAAGTTTGCTGGCTAGTAATCTGCGTGATACTGCTCTGTATTGGAGGGACAGAAGTCTGCAGGGATTTGAGGGACATTTTAGCTTAGGTAGCTTTGCTGGCTAGTAATCTACTGTTCTCTTTAAACAACTGCCATACGTTGACCTTGTAGGCATTGTTTGCCCAGTTTTTTTGGACGCAGCCACTGAAGCACAGTTGCCAGAAAAAATATGCCATATAAATGCTGAAAATAGTCATTTTTCGCCATACGTTATTCAACCAACTGCTATCTAGCTGTGTGCCCGTGTTCACATTCTGTCTAAATATCCATAATATTACCGTCTCCAGAAAAAACACCGGAGTGACTTTTTTTCAAGCAGCATTCTTATATTTTACGTAATCCGTATCCACCGCTGTGTATACGTTGACCTTGTAGGCATTATTTGCCCTGTAGGCATTTTTTGCCCAGTGTGTTATTCAACCAACTGCTATCTAGCTGTGTGACCGTGTTCACATTCTGTCTAAATATCCATAATATTACCGTCTCCAGAAAAAACACCGGAGTGACTTTTTTTCAAGCAGCATTCTTATATTTTACGTAATCCGTATCCACCGCTGTGTATACGTTGACCTTGTAGGCATTATTTGCACAGTGTTTTCTTCAAACCGCCATCTAGCTGTGTGAGCTTGTTCACATTTTGTCTAAATATTGATAATATTATCGTCTCTAGAAAAACCACTTGAGTTACTTTTTTTCAAGCAGCATTCATATATTTTACGTAATCCGTATCCACCGCTGTAGTAGTGTATACGTTGATCTTGTAGGCATTATTTGCACACTGTTTTCTTCAAACTGCCATCTAGCTGTGTGTATTATCGTTTCCAGAAAAACCAACTGAGTTTTTGTTGTTGTTGTTTTTTTAAAAATAATGCCAGGCAAAGGCAGGCCGCCACGCAGAGGCCGTGCTAGGGGCCGTGCTGCTATGCAATCCTGTGGCCCTAGCAAATTGCCCAGTTTTAAAAAGCCAATGACCCTGAACTCCCAAAATGCTGAAGAGGTAGTTGACTGGCTTACACAGCACACCCCATCCTCTACCGTTTCTAACTTTACCACAACATCCTCCTCATCCTCCACTGCTATGGCCACCCCACGTAACACTTCCTCCACCACCGGTGCCCCATCTTCACTGGAGTCAGAGGAGTTATTTTCCCATGAGTTTCTTGAACTGAGTAATGCGCAACCATTATTGGCAGAAGAAGATGAAGGAGATGAGGACGTTACACCAGATTTAATTCTGGCAGAGAACACGACAGAGATGGACATAATGATGAGTGATGAGGAGGAGGAGGAGGTCCCCGCTGCTGCTTCCTTCTGTGATGTGTCAGAAGAAATTGATGCATCTGAGGAGAATGATGATGAGGAGATTGATGTTTTGTGGGTGCCTAGTAGAAGAGAGCAAGAGGAGGGTAGTTCAGATGGAGAGACGGAGAGTCAGAGAGGCAGTAGGAGAATAAGACTTAGAAGAAGCAGGGAGGCCAGCCCGCAGGGATCAGTAGGGCAACAACATGTATCGGCACCTGTGTTCAGCCGGCCAACGCACCCGCCATTGCCGCCAATGCCGCCAACTTCTACTGTTACCGCCAGATCGCAGACTTCCAAAAAGTCAGCAGTGTGGCATTTTTTTAATGTGTGTGCCTCTGACAAAAGCATTGTAATTTGCAATGAGTGCAGTCAGAAACTGAGCCTTGGTAAGCCCAACAGCCACATAGGTACAACTTCTATGCGAAGGCACATGAGCGGCAAGCACAAAGCACTTTGGGAGCAACACCTCAAAGGCAACAGGCAAACTAAAAGTCACACTCCTTCTGGTCCAGCATCTTACTGCTCTACCTCTGCTCTCCTTGACCCATCTGAACCACCCTCCACTCCGCCTTCCACCTTGACCACCTGTTCCCATTCCCAGTCATCTGCCACCAGCCAAGTTTCTGTGAAGGCCATGTTTGAGCGTAAGAAGCCAATGTCTGACTGTCACCCCCTTGCCCGGCGTCTGACAGCTGGCTTGTCTGCACTCTTAGCCCGCCAGCTTTTACCATACCAGCTGGTGGACTCTGAGGCCTTCCGCAAATTTGTAGCAATTGGGACACCGCAGTGGAAGGTACCCAGCCGCAATTTTTTTTCTAAAAAGGGAATACCACACCTGTACCAACATGTGCAGAGCCAAGTTACCGCATCTCTGTCACTTAGTGTTGGGCCAAAGGTCCATATGACTACTGACGCATGGTCCTCCAAGCATGGTCAGGGCAGGTATGTCACCTACACTGCCCACTGGGTGAACTTGGTAATGGCTGGGAATGGGAAGCAGGGAATGGGTAGCTCAACAACAACAACAACAGTGGAGTTGGTGTCACCGCCACGGATTGCACGCGGTTCTGCCACCACCTCTACTCCTCCATCGCTCTCTACCTCGTCTTCTTCCTCTTCTTCTTCTTACTCTGCTGCTGGGTCCTCCTTCTCCTCCTCCACACCTGTGCACCCCCAGCTCCCCCTAGGCTATTCGACGTGCCAGGTACGCCGTTGTCACGCTGTCTTGGGGATGACGTGCCTGGAAAGCAAAAACCATACCGGATCTGTACTCCTGTCATCTCTGCAGTCACAGGCCGATCGGTGGCTGACCCCACACCAACTGCAGATCGGAAAAGTGGTGTGTGACAATGGAAGCAATCTGTTGGCAGCGTTGAGACTGGGAAATTTAACACATGTGCCCTGCATGGCACATGTGTTAAATTTAATAGTCCAACGTTTTGTCTCCAAGTACCCAGGATTCCAGGACGTTCTCACCCAGTCCAGAAAGGTGTCGGCCCATTTCAGACGTTCCTACACAGCCATGGCACGCCTTGCTGACATTCAGCAGCGCTACAACATGCCAGTCAGGCGTTTGATTTCTGACAGCCAGACTCGCTGGAATTCAACGCTCCTTATGTTGGAACGTCTGCTGCAACAACAAAGGGCCGTCAACGAGTACCTTTTTGAACTGGGTGGTAGGACTGGATCTGCAGAGCTGGGGATTTTTTTCCCCCGTTACTGGGTGCTTATGCGCGATGCCTGCAGGCTCATGCGACCTTTTGAAGAGGTGACAAATATGGTCAGTCGCACCGAAGGCACCATCAGCGACCTAATACCCTTCGCTTTCTTCCTGGAGCGTGCCGTGCGACGAGTGACAGATGAGGCTGTAGACCAGCGTGACGAGGAGCTGGAAGCGCACGATTTATGGTCGCAATCACCAGAACGAACCCAGGCACCTGCTGCAACGCAGGGAGAGGTGCCAGAAGTGGAGTCAGAGGAGGAAGGTGGCTTTGTGGAGGAGGAGGAGGAGGACCAACAGGAGCAGGCTTCCCAGGGGGCTAGTGGTGACCTTTTGGGGACCCCTGGTCTTGTACGTGGCTGGGGGGAGGAGACCGTGGATGATGCAGTCCTTGATAATGAGGAAGCGGAGATGGATAGCTCTGCATCCAACCTTGTGAGAATGGGGTCTTTCATGCTGGCATGCCTGTTGAAGGACCCCCGTATCAAGAGGCTTAAGGAGAAGGACCTGTACTGGGTCGCAACGCTACTAGACCCTCGGTACAAGCATAAAGTGTCAGAAATGTTACCAACATACCACAAGTCCGAAAAGATGCGGCATTTACAAACCAGCCTGCAAAACATGTTGTACAATGCTTTTAAGGGTGATGTCACTTCAGGAACTCATCAACATTCCAGGGGCAGAGGTGCCAGTAATCCTGCCACGAGCACACCTGCAAGGACAAAGCCCTTTGGCCGGTCTGTAACGTCAGACATGCAAATGTTTTTCTGTCCAAGGCAGCGCCACAACCCTTCTGGATCCACCCTCAAAGAACGCCTCGACCGGCAGGTAGCGGACTACCTGGCATTAACTGCAGATATCGACACTCTGAGGAGCGATGAACCCCTGGACTACTGGGTGCGCAGGCTTGATCTGTGGCCAGAGCTGTCACAATTTGCCATGAACCTCTTGTCTTGCCCAGCCTCAAGTGTGCTCTCAGAAAGGACCTTCAGTGCAGCAGGAGGGATTGTAACTGAGAAGAGAACTCGCCTAGGTCACAAAAGTGTCGATTACCTGACCTTTATTAAAATGAATGAGGGGTGGATCTCGGAGGGTTACTGCACGCCGGAAGACTTGTTCTGACTTCTATGCAGCTGTCCTTCTCTTCAAGCCTCATGACTCCACACACAGCTGTCCTTTAGCGTCCTCCTCCCTCCGCCACCGTTACAAACTAGGGTGCAAACCCTACTGGTTTAATTTTTTCTGGCCTCTGTGCTTCAGTGGCTGCAACCAAAAAAACTGGGCAAACAATGTCTACAAGGTCAACGTATGGCGAAAAATGACTATTTTCAGCATTTATATGGCATAATTTTTCTGGCCTCTGTGCTTCAGTGGCTGCAACCAAAAAAATTTATATTTTCAGCATTTATATGGCATATTTTTTCTGGCAACTGTGCTTCAGTGGCTGCGTCCAAAAAAACTGGGCAAACAATGTCTACAAGGTCAACACACTGGGCAAAAAATGCCTACAGGGCAAATAATGCCTAAAAGGTCAACTTATACACTACTACAGCGATGGATACGGATTACGTAAAATTTATTATGGCTGCTTGAAAAAAGTCACTCCGGTGTTTTTTCTGGAGACGGTAATATTATGGATATTTAGACAGAATGTGAACACGGGCACACAGCTAGATAGCAGTTGGTTGAATAACACACTGGGCAAAAAATGCCTACAGGGCAAATAATGCCTACAAGGTCAACTTATACACTACTACAGCGAGGGATACGGATTACGTAAAATTTATTATGGCTGCTTGAAAAAAGTCACTCCGGTGTTTTTTCTGGAGACGGTAATATTATGGATATTTAGACAGAATGTGAACACGGGCACACAGCTAGATAGCAGTTGGTTGAATAACACACTGGGCAAAAAATGCCTACAGGGCAAATAATGCCTAAAAGGTCAACTTATACACTACTACAGCGATGGATACGGATTACGTAAAATTTATTATGGCTGCTTGAAAAAAGTCACTCCGGTGTTTTTTCTGGAGACGGTAATATTATGGATATTTAGACAGAATGTGAACACGGGCACACAGCTAGATAGCAGTTGGTTGAATAACACACTGGGCAAAAAATGCCTACAGGGCAAATAATGCCTAAAAGGTCAACTTATACACTACTACAGCGGTAGTAAAATAAAAAAAAAGTTAAATAAAAAAAGAATGAATATTAAAAAAAAAAAATTAAAGTTGGTGCTGCTGAACTACTAGGAGCAGCAGATTAGCACACCAGTCCCACTCCCCAACACTGCTAGACTAATAGCACTGGGCTCTTATAGTAGTAGTAGTAGTAGTAGTAGTAGTAAAACAACAAAAAAATAAATAAAAGCAGTCCTTACAAGGACTATTGCTATTGCAGCAGTCAGCAGATGAGATCAGAAGCAGGACAGCTGCCCACTGCAGCTACATACAGAGCACTGCAGTAGAAGGTAGATTACTAGCCAGCAAAGCTACCTAAGCTTAAATGTCCCACAAACCCCTGCAGACTTCTGTCCCTCCAATAACAGAGCAGTATCAAAACTATTACTAGCCAGCAAACTTTCAACTGTCCCTGAAATCACTAACAGGCAGCAGCTCTCTCCCTACACTATCTCTTCAGCACACACAGGCAGAGTGAAAAAAAGCTGCAGGGCTTCGGTTTTTATAGGGAAGGGGAGTGGTCCAAGGGAGAGCTTCCTGATTGGCTGCCATGTACCTGCTGGTCTGGGGTGAGAGGGCAAAAAAAAGCGCCAACAATGGCGAACCCAAAATGGCGAACGTCGCGCGACGTTCGCGAACTTCCGGCGAGCGCGAACACCCGATGTTCGCGCGAACAAGTTCGCCGGCGAACAGTTCGCGACATCTCTAATATGCGTACCTGTCTCTTTTGGAATTATGTACAGATGTCAGGACAACCTTGATGCCTCTGGATTGTCTGGGACCTCTTTGGAAAAGTGCCTTACTCCTGAAATAATTTATTAATCAGTACAACTCGCATAAGATGATTATGCAATATGAAAACCCCCACTGCAGAATTGGATACATTTGCTATACCTTTAAGCACCTCATTTTACAAATCCAGAGCCTAGGACACTAGTTCCTCTTTAAACTTAAAGGAATCCTGTCATCGGAAAACATGTTTTTTTAAAAAGACAACAGTTAATAGTGCTACTCCAGCAGAATTCTGCCCTGAAATCCATTTCTCAAAAGACAAACAGATTTTTTTTATATTCAATTTTGAAATCTGACATGGGGCTAGACATTTTGTCAATTTCCCAGCTGCCCCTGGTCATGTGACTTGTGTCTGCACTTTAGGAGAGAAATGCTTTCTGGCAGGCTGTTGTTTTTCCTTCTCAATGTAACTGAATGTGTCTCAGTGGGACATGGGTTTTTACTAATGAGTGCTGTTCTTAGATCTACCAGGCAGCTGTTATCTTGTGTTAAGCTCCCCATAGACGCGACAATTCTTCTTGCCGAACGACCGATTTTAGGGAAGCCCGACCAATCCTTCGAAATTATCGTGCGGTTAGTGGTATTCAAACGATCGTACATCTTACGATTTTTCGCCCGACATCTGTCGGGAAATTGATCGGCCAGGTCAAAAAATCTTTGTCGGTCCCAGTGCAATCTATCTATGTTTGCAGGGACAAGCAGGCAGCTGCCCTTTGTTTTCCTGGTAAATTGGTCTTTTTAGTTGATGGTAAATTTGTACGATCGTACAATCGTTCTGAGAAGATCGTGGTCTCACGATCAGGATCTGATCTTTTAAAAATCTCAACATCTATGGCCAGCTTAAGGGAGCTTCTATCTGGTTACCTTCCATTGTTCTTTTGTTTGGCTGCTGGGGGGGAAAAGGGAGGGGGGTGATATCACTCCAACTTGCAGTAATGCAGTAAAGCGTGATTGAAGTTTATCAGAGCACAAGTCACATGACTTGGGGCAGCTGGGAAATTGACAATATGTCTAGCCCCATGTCAGAATTCAAAATTGAATATAAAAAAATCTGTTTGCTCTTTTGAGAAATGGATTTCAGTGCAGAATTCTGCCTTAGCAGCACTATTAACTGATTCATTTTGAAAAAAAAAAATTCCCATGACAGTATCCCTTTAAAATATTGCAACTCTGCTAGTCAAATAGGCAGGAAAAAAAAATCTATATGCCATTTAAGTTCAGTGTGTAGGTATCTATAACTCTCTGTATTAATATTTACCACCTCAGTGTGTAACAAAGTCTCTCTTACAGGTATATTCCCTTCTACTAATGTAAACTCGTCTCCTAAACTGGAGTCCTAAATTGCTGTGATCTGTTTTTCTTAGACTCTGCTGTGCTTGTGATGGAGATCCTAAACTAACATATGTTCATCTCAATAGGTTATCTCTGATTAGGTCCTAGAGCTCAGTAATTCCAAGCTGATCATCTATGTCACGGAAATTAACTGTTCCTTTAACAGACTGGCACCAGTTCTGTATCAAGTTATCCTCATAAATACCCAACTGGTTATCCATATAGGAGTGAATCTGTGTTCTCCTACTCTATGGTGATGAGCGTATTTATTTGCCAGGCATGGATTTGTGGTTTAAGCAATTTTTTTTTTGCCACCAGCTATTTTTTTAGAAACTACTGCAAAAATTGAACGCAGAAAAAATTGCCACTGCAAAATTGTTGCAGAGACAACAAAGTCGACATAAGAGAAATGCCCATTGACTTGAATGCATTTCTACTAAAAAGTCAATGAGACAAAAAAGTCGCCAAGACAAAATTGATGCTGAGACAAAAAAGTTGCCATAAGAAAAAATGGCCCTATGACTTTAATGCAATTGTGTGGGGAAAAAATTGTCCTGCAAGTAAAAAAATGGTTGCATATAAACTTTTTTTTTAAAGCCCATTGACTTCAATGCATTTTTTTCAAAATTTTATGAGCAAAGAGAAACAAGACAGATTTGCTCATCGCTAGTGGGGTCTTTTATATGGCCGTGTAATGTCTCTATGGTTACAGAGTCTTTTTAAACCTTTATTTCACCTTTTATATAATGTAGACAAAGGTAATTAAGGACAGTTTGCAGATGGTCTTCATTATGTTAACTGTTTGTCCTGCAACTTGAAATCTCATCAGGTGCTGGGGTCCTAAGCACCCCTTCAGCCAGGCATTGGTTTGAATGAAAGATTGGAAGGTGATAGGCAAGAGCATGAATAGAAAGGGGTCATTGAAATGTTATAATAGCAAAAAGCCCCAAAATTAATCTAATTACGGCTTGCAGGTGTTGCTCATCCTGGAAAATTTATAGAGACAGGCAGAATAGAACAGAATCTGAAATATAATTAAAATGAATGCTAAGGTTACCCCTTTGAAATAAAGTTTTGTTGTGTAAAAGTAATACAATCAACCTAAATCAAGAAAAGCTTGAGGGCCTCATTGTTACTCTTTGTTCAGATATCCATGCGCCATGCAACATCAAAATATGCCCCCATGTAAGGGTATTACCAACTGTCTATCCCCTCACATTAAACACAATCCAGAGATTTCTTGGTGCAATCACTCCAACTTGTATTTCTTCCAATTTCTCACAGCCAGGCAAATTTACATACAATCAGGCATTCCACTCTGTCACAATATAGGCCCCCTTACATCTCGGGTTTCCTTCTTCCCAAAGGGATCCACCCTGAATACAGGAGAAGGGCATTCACAAACAGCTCCAGCCTACCTGCTTCGACAATCGGGTGCTCACACAGCACCCGTTTGCCACTCTCACAGGCTCACCCACTTCAGCACGCCGGTACCTGGTCAGCACCCCTTTGTTATTCCAGTTGGGCTTCTTTGCTGGCAGCTTCCTGACCCAAGGCCCTCATACCCTCTCTTCTCCTATTCTAACTTCTAGAATTCCTAACTCATGGGGTATCCACGGGGGCACTATCCCCTCTAACGTCCTCGTTGGGGGATTGAGCGGCCCTTACTAAATTTCCTGTCACCTAGTGCCTGCTCAACTTAAATCTTACTTCCTTAGTGTCAGGGAGCCGGGAGCTCCCTCAAGGGAGGTTGTCAGGATCAAGGAGGAAGCCCTCTTGAGGGAACAAGGTCGCGGTGTCCAAAGGGTTAAACGAAGAATAGTCAGGATCAGGCAAGAGTTCACAGGCAGGCAGAATACAACAAAGTTCAAAGTCCAGGCAAAGGGGTCCAAAGGGGTCAGGATACAAGGCAGGAACAGGATTTAGGTAATAAGGCACACAGGGAACCCAGGATAAGCTTAGGGGAAGTTATCCTATACTTGAGCGCCATTCTGGCGTCTAAACAGGCTTTTTATTTGAATTTGGCGCCTTAGTGACGTCATTGACGTCCTTGCGCCGACGTCGGCGCACTGACGTCATCGCGCCGGCGCCGCTTACCCACGTGGCGGCCATGGGCGCCGCCATCTTGGGAGCGACGCCAGCAGGAGAGGACGCGCCGCCCGGAGCTCCTGGGCCTGCTCCGGGCGGCGATCGTTACACTTAGCCTGTCACTACTGCCTGTCTTTTGTTCTTACCGGGCCTCTCTATCTGGACCTTCTTTCTTGACAGTTCTTTCCCATCACAAGACACTTAACCCTGGGTGTGGCTCCCTTTTATACCCCTAGGAAGAAACCAACTCCCTCTAGTGGGAGGGGAAATAATTACACTTGTACTTTTATTACGCTAATGGCCATGGCTAATGACCATGTACCCACATTACACTTATCATTCTGCACACACATTTTGTTCACCTCCTTACACCCATGCATGACACGTGAGATCTCAATATTCTTTTCATTGGTTTAGTAGCTTCCTGACTCTGGCTTTACTAGGATATACCACAAGGCAAGCTGCAACCAAAGATTTACCTCAGTCTTATTTGCTGAGCTATCTAATAGGGTGCACTGAACATAATATTTCCACCTCCACATTTGTAATTTGGACTCTTCATTTATTAAATGTTATAGCAGCAAGTGAGTCAACACCCTGTGGTGCATTGATTGTTCTGCTCCCCGGGCTGATGTTTAGGTTACTTGCTCAGTTGCAATTACCCCATGCCTATCTCCTAGCTTCACCATATAGGGCCAAGAGCAGTCACATCCATGCGGACATGTCCCAAATGAAATTAGAAAAGAAACACATTTTCATGTTTATGTGAAACAATTTTCTTAGTCTCCTTTCTCTTCCCACTCAAATCTACAAAATGATAACTAAAAAAACACAATAAATGGGAAGAAATTGAGTTTTCCCATAGAGTGTCTTACTGAGACAGTCACATCTTCACACTTCCTAATGAAATATATATATTTAGCAACGGGTCCTTTTTAATACTGTCTAGGTCAGATAATTCAGAGATCCAATATTTTGTCCTGCTGTGTTTTCTAAAATGTGTTCCATTAGATGAATGTGTTGTATTTTCATCTCTCAGCCGGTGACGTTCCAGACAACACAAGGGAAGATTTTAATGTAATTACTTTGGTGTAAAAGATAAGAGGGTTCATTTATGAATACAACTACAAAAATGGACATTACATGCATTTATATCATTCATTAAAGGTACTGACATCTATAGCTACTCCTTGAACTTCCTTAAAGTGCAGTGAATCCTTCCAGCCTCCTGTTCATGCAGGTGGGCCTGCTGGTGCAGGAACAAGCATTTAATTCAAGCTGGCAATAATTCCAATTGGCACAGAGGACTTGCAGCTACAGAATGAAGCACAGACAACATTTTGACCCAATTCTAATTTTTCTAATATTAATATTTACTATATTTTTCTCACAAATCTCCAAAAAAATCATGTTTCTTTAAAACTTTAAAAATTCAACATTTATTAAGGGGCAGATTTATCAAAGGTGAACTTTCAAATTGGAAAAATTAGAGTTTTGAGCTATTTTTGTGCACTTTGACTAGGGAATAGTCCAAATTTGATTTGACTTTGCAAAAAGTTTGAAAATTCAAACATCAAAATTTATCCTGTACTGTCTCTTTAAAAATTCGACTTCGACCATTCGCCATCTAAAACCTTCCTAATTGCTGTTTTAGGCTATGGGGGACCTCCTAGAACCTATTTGTAGTCAATTTTGGGGAAAAACTTTGAATCAAATTCGATCAAATGCGCTATTCCTTTGATTTGAACAATTCAAATTCAGCTGAATATGGACCGATTTGATTGAAAACTGACCTATTCAACTCTAAAAAATCTTCAACTTAATTTCGGTTGGGCTTTTTGAATTTGAATGTCGAGTTTTCTCAGTTCGAAATTCGACCCTATGATAAATCTGCCCCTATGTGTAAAAATTATGAAAAACGAAAAAAATTCCCAAGTAAAAGCTGGCAAGGTCCTATAGAAATCAATGGGCACTTTGCTGATCCTATTGGACCATCTTTAATCAATTGGAACTTTAGAGGGTTTTTTTTTCTCTATTAATTGTTAAAAAAAACCTTGAATTTATAGTTTTTGTTCAGGTTTGCCTTTTTTTAGTGCACCATCAGCATTTTTTTTTTTGCACTTTTTATATTTATATCGTTAATAAATTACACAGCATGTGTTGTTTTAGAGGAAGTTAGTTTATTTATGGTTTCAAAAGACTCTAATGCCATTACAAATTGACCTTTAATAATTCTATATGTCACAGGTGGCTGCCTTAAAGGAGAACTAAACCCTCAAAATGAATATGTTTAAACATGCCATACTGAACTTATTGCACGAGGCTAAAGTTTCAGCTTGTCAATAGCAGCAATGAGGACTTCAAACTTGTCACAGGGGGTCACCATCTTGGAAAGTGTCTGTGACACTCACATGCTCAGTGGGCTCTGATTGGCTGTTGAGAAGCTAAGCTTAGGGCTCGTCACTAATTATCCAGCAGAAAATGAGCTTCCCCTGTAATATAAGCTGATGCTACAGGTTTGCTGATTATTACATTCTGATGCTAATTGCACTGGTTTCTGTGCTGCCATGTAGTAATTATGTGTATTAATTACTAATCAGCCTTATATTGTGACATTTCTATTCTATGTGTACTGTATATTGTGAGTGGGTCCCTAAGCTCAGTAAGTGACAGCAGCACAGAGCATGTGCAGTGAATCAGCAGAAAAGAAGATGGGGAGCTACTGGGGCATCTTTAGAGACACAGATCTTTACTGCTAAAGGGTTGTGGTTGCCTTGGACTGGTTTAGAAGCACAAAACATAATGTACAACATTTCTAGCCTATTTCTTTAGTTAGGCTTTAGTTCTCATTTAAAGTGGTTAAAGCAACTGCCTGCGATGTAAAGTATCCTGAGTTTGACTGCCATTAGATAACAGATTGGCTGCAATTGTGTCAGACCCAACACTCCTTTCAGTTTTGTTGGAATTGTGAAGAAAACACTTCATTCTGGGTAAAAAACATTGTGAACTGCATCTCAAATTGCCCTTTTCACACTTGTGTTAGTGAATAAAAAGATTGGTTCAAATAATATTCCGAACAACAACCCTACATTGGAACTTTTTTGCATTGTGTTAATTTCTATTGCAAAGAATATTTAGCTAGGAGATCAAATCAATGACTCTTGGAGGGGTTAAGTGATAATAGGGGTAAAGTTTGCTACAGGTCTATTCATCCATGACAACTAATTAGCCGGTAGCTGATGCTTACCTATACTCTTTGTAGTTGCTATGGGTAGCTACACTTTATGTTGTTTTTACGCATTAAAGACTGAGTCTAACAGTTTTAGACAGTGTCAGACTGGAACACCAGGGGCCCACCCAAATACCTTAGACCAGGGGCCCACTCTCTGTACTCCTCACTCAACCTCCAAGCTCCTAGTCTCTTTTGTTTACATACCATGATCTATTATTCCTTGTATTTAGGCTCTTTGTTCTCATAGAATGGCCTTGAAATAGGCCAAGATTGAGCAGCATGAGGGCCCACTGATATCCCAGTGGGCCAGTCCGACACTGGTTTTAGATGTTCTTATACTCAGCTGCTTATGTGTCAATTGTGTTATTTTATCATTATGAATGAGCAAAATATTTTTCCTTATTTCAATGGGGCCGATTTATCAAAGGGGAAAGTGGAGCTAGCGTTACTGCCTGCAGGGATATTGGCAATTTATTAACTTAAGGGATACACTCCCGAAACGCGTTAGGCATTGTATAGCTACCTGCCAATAAAGCCTTGTCCAGATGTGTCGTCCATTTAGTTGAGTTTGTCATATGCTACAGTAAGGGACACTGAGGACACTGCACCTAGTTGGGGGAAGAGCGAAGAGCTGGAGCGGTCCCTTTTTGTTTTTTCAATTTATTAACAGACGCAGGTGCCAATTCGCTAGTGAGACGGGCGCTAGTGGTCATTCACACTCTATCGTCAAGCGACAATTTACTTTGCAAATTCAATAAAACGTGGATTTTACTGAACGTTACCTCTTTCGCCAGACTTGCCTTCACCAGCTGAGACCAGGTGACATGTAATGGAGTGTTATGGGTCATAACTGTTTGCTTTTGAATCTGAGCTGTATGGTAAGGATCAATTGCAAACTCATTGAATAGTTATGACTAACTCAGAGTTAAAGAGCTGAAAAGCAGGAAGTAGTGTTCTGTTCTGTTCTGTTACACATCCAGTCACTCCAGCCTTTATAGATTCAATTTTTGGCTAACTAACTATATTAGAATTTTTTTTATTTTGCACAGCCTATCTATTTATCCAGTTTTTATTTTTACACGGAACTGTTCTTTTAAGGTGGCCATACAGGGGTATCTTTATTTAAATTAGCCAGATGTTGATCAGCAAGGCTTAAAAATACCATCAGGGGAGGAACGCATTGGCACTTTGATGGGCCCTCGCCCTGACGGTCTGCTTGTACTGTATCATGCCAAGGGGCAAATTATTGAATCAGCCCAATACTGTCTTCCTTAAAGTAGGCAGATCTTGTTTGTTGACCTCACCCAAAGAATGGATCTATACGTACATGGCCAGCTTATCTACAACTTCCTGGTTGCATCCTGAAGCAGCTATGGTTTAAAACTTGTACCATAAGCATAAAGAAAATGCAAGTCAATTGTGCAGTTATTCTAGGTCCTAAATTCTAAAGACTAGAACAATCTGGCAATCATTTGGTGGGTACCATCTGATTGCCAGAGGCCATATTTGTGTTTCTTTAATAAATGGGGAATGTGCTTTTCTGCTATAATAAATACCATCATTTGAGGAGAACAACAGCATAAAACAGAAAATAGTCAGCAGTTTATTCCACAGCTTGTACAATAGACTCGACAATCTGCGTCTGTAAACCACTGAATGAACTTAGTCCGTAAATGTTACATCTCACTTCATTAGCAATCGTCTATCTGTTTTTTATCCGGGTACAGCGTGTCTTTCCTGTATAAACAGTGACATTTCCTCGCCTGTAGCATGCATTTTTCATTAAGACAGATGTGGTTATACAGCTGTTTCCATTCAAATCTACAAAAGAGCTGCAGATAATTTCTAAATGATCAGAGGCAGTTTGAATTACAGATGTATAAAGAACACATTTCTACTTGTTGACACAGTATAACAAACAGTGATTTGCAAGACACAGTAGATACTGAAAAACATACATTGCATTTAGCAAAGTACAGAAACCCTATTCAATAATAAATACTATAAATAAATACTAAATCGTGAAATTGGTTCTCTCTCACATATATATATAAATGTATATATATAGTGTGATATATATATATATATATATATATATATATATATATATATATATCACAAATAAAAAGCACAAATGGCAGTTCCACACATAAAAACTTTTATTGAAGATGAGGGGTAAAATGTGTTAGGAGGGAAGAGCTTAGGAACTAAAATATCTTTGTCATATTAATTTTGCCATATTAGTTTTTGGAATATGTTTATTGATTTGTATGCAACTGATACTCCTCCTCTGGCAATCACCTACTTTGTATATTTGTTTTTAATAAACATTCTATGCAGACTTAAACGGGAACCGTTTCTATTATAAAGAATCTACTAAACAAACTATTCTTTATTCAATCAATAATTATTTTTGCATTATTAAGCAATTTAGCAGTTTTGCTATATAATAATGATAGCTCATTAGTGTATTAGTGGGCCCTTCCTAAAAATCCCCTTTTTTTAGCTTGAAGAAGTGCCTGGACATAGACTTTTGGCAGGGGTGTAACTAGGGGTGCAAGCAGACCCTGCAGTTGTAGAGGAGCCAATAAAGCCCTAAATAATGAGCAACTTCAGTATAGCTTGGTAGAGTAGGTCAATTCTTACCAATACTTTGTGGTTCTAAACTGAATTTGCTGTGGCGCCCAGTCACTGGGGGTCATTTATCAACACTGGGCAAATTTGCCCTTGGGCAGTAACCCATGGCAACCAATCAAATTGCTGCATTCAGTGTTCTACTTGCAGTTGGCTTCAAAAACGTAATCACTGATTGGTTGCTATAGGTAACTCCCCATGGGCAAATTTGCCCAGTGTTAATAAACAGGTTCTCTATTATTTTCTGCACAATTATTAGTCTCGGTTTTTTCTTATAATACCATTCATTTTCAGTTCCCTTCTCAGGTTCACATAGTGAATTAGCACTGACCACTGAAATAAAACGTACCTGTCTATTGTGCCTTAGGCAGGTTTCTCTTGCAGACATCTCATACTTTGCCCTAGTGAATGTTGAGCAACAGTTTTCAGGATAAGGATATATTTTGGGTAAGGCCTGTGATTTGTCCAAGATGGAAGTGAAGCACTTGAAACTACAAGCAAATATTTTTAGAAACATCTGTACCTTCTCATAGACCTAATGATCGTGAAAGGTGTCATTATTCCTTTAAAATGGTTGCTTTGATTTGTAAATGTATTTTGACAGTGGTAAAGCTTGATCTCTGCTGACCCCCCCAACAACAAAAAAAAGTGAGCTCTTTCTACAACCCCCCATGAATCGTCAATTGGCCCACCCCTGCATATAAGTTTACATTCACTCTAGTTTTCCAAATGTCTATTAGCTATTTGGAAACAAACTGTAACATCAAGCTTACCTTATATACTCGAGTATAAGCCAAGTTTTTCAGCCCCCAAAATATACTAAAAACTACCTCGGCTTTTACTTGTGTCAAGCGCAAAAACGGTCACCGGCGTCTAAGAATGTCGCCGGCGTCCAAGAATAGTCGCCGGCGTCCAAGAATAGTCTCCAAGAATAGTCGCTGGTATCCAAGAATAGTCTCCATGAATAGTCGCCGGCATCCAAGAATGGTCGTTGTGTCCAAAAACGAGACGCCGGCACCTCCAATGGGAGCAGAAACCCTCAATTTTTTGATTGAAACATACCAGAAGCTGCTGCATTTCTCACCCTATGTTTATACTTGGCTTATACTCGAGTCAATAAGCTTTTCCAGTTTTTGGAGGTAAAATTAGGTACCTCGGCTTATACTCAGGATGGCTTATACTCGAGTATATACGGTAACTGCAAGACGCATTTTAATTCATTGAATTTCTACTGTGGTATAGGGTCCAAAAAATGTAAAGTCACTGAGATCCCTCCAGATGCTGAGAATTATACAAAAGTACTTCCATGGGCCCATTTGTAGCTGATTGACTGTGGGACTGCAATGGCAGCATCAGCCAAATTGTTTGGTGTGCTTTTAAACAACAAAACTAGGTTTGAAATTTTACGTTATTCTTTGAAAGATTCTCCAGGTGACCGTGTTGTAGTCATTGGAAACTCAGAGTCCTTCAAATAGAAGATCACTCATCATTATACAATGCATTCTTTCATTCTGATATATAATGAAAAAGCTTTATTTTGTTGTTAGTGAGTTGTTAAATGTGATTTATTAATACTTGTACACATTTTGCTTGATATAATTTCTGACCGATAGAACAAGGTACCCTTGAAAATATGTAGTGATTATACATGTTTAATAGAGACAGCAGTAAACAGTATATCTGCGCAGTAAAGGTAAGGGTAAAAGGCTCTGCATAAGTATACACAACACTATGGTAGTGAGAGACTTAAAGAAAGAGGAAGAAGAGAGATAACCTTGCATGAAGGGCAAGAGAAGAGTTGGAGCCTAGAGAAAGATGTAAGATACAAAGAAAACATTTGTAATGCTTGTGGAATTTAATGGAAAATCTGTATTGAGATTCAGCCAGTATGGGTAATGCCCAGAAGACCAATGAGAAAAACTGAATGAAATATGATATTTGGAATGCTAAACGAGAACTACTGATAAAACATGGTTTTTGTGTTTATGAGAAAACATATTCCCTTTTTTTTTACAAAGCTTCTTCTCACTGACTATTGACAGAAAAAGTTGTGTAATGCAATGACTGAAAGGGAAATATTACTATTATCATAAAATACATTCTCTGATTTTGGCAAACTGAAACAGGAAGTTTGGCTCATTGCTATTGATAACCCTTTGTGTACCAATATAGAACATATATAGTGGATATACCTGACCCACACTGAGGGGCACATTTACTAAGCTTGAGTGAAGGATTCAAATGACAAAAACGTCGAATTTCAAAGTATTTTTTTGGGTACTTCGACCATCGAATAGGCTACTACGACCTTCGACCATTCAATAGTCGAAGTACTGTCTCTTTAAAAAAAACTTTGACTACATACTTCGTCAATTTCAACCTACCGAGGTACAATGTTAGCCTATGGGGACCTTCCCCATCACTTTTCTAAGCTTTTTTTGATCGAAGAAAAATCCTTTGATCGATCGATTAAAATCCTTCGATCAATCGATTAAAATCCTTCGAATCGTTCGAAGGATTTTATCGTTTGATCGAACGATTTTTACTTCGATCGATCGTAGGATTTGCGCAAAATCCGAATATTCGAATTCGAAGGATTTTACTTCGAGGGTCGAATTCGAGGGTTTATTAACCCTCGATATTCAACCCTTAGTAAATGTGCCCCTGATTGTTTGCAAACATACAGTAGGCATAAAATGCCATATCGTCACATTTTTACTGTTTATTCTACTTCCTTCTGCAATTCATAGTTAAATTAAATTGATTTCAAACAGCTACACCAAGATAAATGGGCCAGATTGAGTTCCATGAGAAAAAGTTATCAGGTTATCATGGTTTATCACATGAAATCTCCTGGATGAGATTCAATTTGAGGAGGAAGCAATGTTCTCCAGTTTTTTCCCATAGACTTCAATGGAATTTTCATGTGATAAACTGTGAGATAAGTTTCTCTGAATTAAATTGCATCTTTAAGTCTCGTCCATGAGTCACGTGTTAAACCCTTTTCTTACTGCATTAAGTTTGGCCCTTTAAGTCTAAGGGAAAAAAACTGGAATTGAAGTTTTTTTATCCTCAAATTGAATCTCGCCTATCAGTTTTCATGTAATAAACCATCTGGCCCAAATCTGGCCTAATTATGGTACCTGCATGCTCAAACAATATGGGGCAAATTTAATTATGGTCGAATATCGAGGGTTAATTAACCCTCAATATTCTACTGTCGAAGTTAAATCCTTCGACTTCGAAAGATTTCCCGCAATTCGTTAGATCGAATGATCAAACAATTAAATCCTTAGAATCGTTTGATTCAAAGGATTTTAATTCATCGATCGAACGATTTTTCTTTGACCAAAAATAGATGGCAAAGCCTATGGGGACCTTCTCCATAGGCTAACATTGACTTTGGTAGGTTTTAGGTTGCGAACTAGGGGGTCGAAGTTTTTTTTGAAGCGACAATACTTTGATCGAATGGTCGAATAGTCAAACGATTTTTAGTTTGAATCGTTCGATTCGAAGTCGTAGTCAAAGTAGCCCATTTGATGGTCGAAGTAGCCAAAAACATTTGAAATGCTAAGGTTTTTGTTTTCTATTCCTTCACTCGAGCAAAGTAAATGGGCCCCTATGTGTGCATTCACTATTCTGCATGCGTCACATGGATAACCAATTACCTAAAGCTGATATTAAAGACTCCACTAAGATTAAAACATACCTGTTATAATTGTGGTCCAGGTGTTCTTAGGCTCAGATGTATAAAGATGATTTTATTACAGATGACACTTTTAAAAAAATACTATTCCATTAGAATTACTACCACAAAACAAAAGTCGTATTTGTTTTTTTTTTCTTTTCTTTTTTGCATCTGACATAGTCATGTCGCAATTTTATATTTCCACTAGTTCACGTTGTAATGCAATGTCGTTTTTTTTTAAATCATTTTTATCCTGAAACATCCATCCCAAAGGACATTTAAGTTTTCATTTATATATAATGTCAAACAATTTGATGACCTCATAAGATATTTATTTGCTGCACATTTACAATTCACATTGTACCCTGCATAAATCACGCAGCTAATGGAAACCTAGAGATCTCGATATGCAGGGATAAGCAATAACGTTCTCAACTTATATTTCTTTTTTTAAATAGAATAAATTGTATTATCTTGTACTATATGAAAATATGACAAATAATTGATAGGCGTTTCATAGCAATGGAAGATTATTGCAATGCTAACATCCATATCTTATTGAGTGTAAATGTGACCACAGACCTTCTTATTATAGTCTTACTGGAGGGCTGGTGAATAATCTTAGCATGGTTGAGCAGCAAATGTTGGAGGATAATTGGCTCTGCAGGCTTAGGTAGTACGAATGAAAGGATTTCAGGTTGCAGATTGATTGGAAGTTTTTTTACATTGTGTCTGGAACGCTGCTGACAGTCTCCGGTAACACATAATAAAACCAAATGACTTCATTCCCATTGTCTCCTTATTATCAAGATTAATGAATGTCAGTTTTAGTTTGTGTACAAAAACACAACCAAAAAAAATAAAACCCATATCCCTGTCATCAATGTAGCATAAATATGACTGCTTGTATAAACAAATCCTGTTTTATTTCTCATATTACAGTAGGTTATTGACTGAACATCATGGGTGGGACTATCACCCAAAAACACGAGTTTTCATGGGGTCATGCAGTGGGCAGAGTAAATTAAGTAAAACAGCAACATACTTTAAGGGGGTCATTTATACGTTTTTTAAAGGCATACTGTCATGGGAATTTTTTTTTTTTCAAAATGAATCAGTTAATAGTGCTGCTCCAGCAGAATTCTGCACTGAAATCCATTTCTCGAAAGAGCAAACAGATTTTTTTATATTCAATTTTGAAATCTGACATGGGGCTAGACATTTTGTCAATTTCCCAGCTGTCCCTGGTCATGTGACTTGTGCCTGCACTTTAGGAGAGAAATGCTTTCTGGCAGGCTGCTGTTTTTCCTTCTCAATGTAACTCAATGTGTCTCAGTGGGACATGGGTTTTTACTATTGAGTGCTGTTCTTAGATCTACCAGGCAGCTGTTATCTTGTGTTAGGGAGCTGTTATCTGGTTACCTTCCCATTGTTCTTTTGTTTGGCTGCTGGGGGGGAAAAGGGAGGGGGTGATATCACTCCAACTTGCAGTACAGCAGTAAAGAGTGATTGAAGTCTATCAGAGTACAAGTCACATGACTTGGGGCAGCTGGGAAATTGACAATATGTCTAGCCCCATGTCAGATTTCAAAATTGAATATAAAAAAAATCTGTTTACTCTTTTGAGAAATGGATTTCAGTGCAGAATTTTGCTGGAGCAGCACTATTAACTGATTCATTTTGAAAAAAAATGTTTTTTCCCATGACAGTATCCCTTTAACTATAAAATTTGACTTTTTAGTGGAAAAAACCCTTGAATTTTGCAGGATTTATTATACCCCTAGGATGGAAAAAGTCAGAATCCAAAAATCCGGCATCTCAGACCTGTAAAGGTTTTTATATAAATCAATGTGAGAAGTCCTGAAGATATCCTGATCTACACTAGGTTTCGCGCAATAATCCAAAGATTTTGTGGTTTTTGGGAAAAAATACGAAACAATCAGAGTTTTCAGGCAGAAAATCCAAAATATTCGTACAATCCGTTTTTTTCACTCGCTTTTTCCCGCACAGAAAATAAGGTTTCAGAATAATGTGTACTTTTTGAATATATGTTTGCAGTTTTAGGCAAATTATCCTTAAAGGTAATCGCTTACTTTCCCGGCAAAAGGATAAAGTTCGTGGAGCTTGTAAATACAGCGCATCTGCAAAACACGTTGTTGTGCTTTGAAATTCTGATAGTTTGAACTTGATCTGGCATAATATTACAGACAAAAGCGGTAAATATTTACTGTGCAAATGTTTTTTACTTTTGCCATGAACTTAAAGTCACTGTGTGCTGCATCAATGACATTTACAAATGTTAACACCGTCCTTCATTGGCATTCGTACTGTATTAAGAAATGCTTCTTACAGAATCTGATATTTGCTCATTTGACTAAATGTTAATTGGGTTGCCAATAGTTTTAGCCCAGCTGCACCTACTGTATAATTATCTGCTTATTGCTTCTTCTATACCACTCACTTGCTTGACAATTCGAAGAGGCGCTCTTGCAGTTTATTAGCCGCTGAAATTGTGTGACTACTTCAGACTGTAAATTGCAAGGACATTTTTTTATTTCTTGGCAAATTTCATAAAATTATATCACATTGTCAGTCAAAAGCTAATGAGCAAATAGCACTCATACATTTATACATCAACCGTGATTTTAAATTGTTGGCTTCAGTGCATTAAGTGAACATAAGTCTTCCTGATTTAGAAACCATGGACATGCATAGTGGTGGATTAGACTGCTCAGTTAACTAAAAGCCTTCACTTAACCGCAAATGTTCCCAGAAAATTAATATCTACGAGAAGAAACCTTCAAAGTGGGGTCAGGCTAGCTTCGAGGCATTGATGATGCAGCCAAGTGTGGCTATTTGGTAAAATAAGGCACATTCTGCCCAATAAATGCAACAATTATGATGTATTTGAGGACATTGATTTAATAGATTTAATGTAGCTGAAAACAGCAACAACATGTATATATTATTTATCTATACCAGGCATAAGTGCTAATGGGTAAAATACTGTGTTATTCAGGGTGCAATACATTTAAGGGCAGATTTATCAAAGGTCGAGGTGAATTTTCGAATGAAAAAATTCGAATTTCGAGCTATTTTTTCTTAGAATTTCGAGCTATTTTTTCTTCGACTAGGGAATAGTCCAAATTCGTTTTGAATTTGAAAAAAAATTGAATAGCGGAATTTATCAGGTACTGTCTCTTTAAAAATTCGACTTAAACCATTCGCCATCTAAAACCTGCCGAATTTCTGAACCATTGAGTCATCAGTCAGAGCAGTCTCACTCTTTTTTTTTTTTTTTATATGTTTATGCTGTAGTAAATATATTATTATGTATTCATTGGATGGAAAGAATATATATACTAATTGATATTGTTTTTTAAAGTAAGATCTAATCAACATTTCGTTGTTTTTATTGGATTGCAATGAATATACAAAAGATCAATTGGTCAATACTATTGGTGGGGAAGACTATTAAATATTTATGCATATGCAGATATATACATCAGAATGAATTTATTATTCAACACTGTTAATAATAAATTGGTATTAACTATTTATTTATTATATCACAAGAGACTGATGAACTGAATGAATGTATATATATTTTTTAATTGATATGCAAATGTTTTAATTGACACGTATCACCTAATCTATTTAATCGAAGTCACATGTGTGTAACACTGGACTCTGAGGAAGTGCCATAAGGGCACGAAACGCGTTAGTTTCTGCACAAATCCACTGCCATGTACTTCGCACTGTGTTTTTGAATAAAGCCGCGTTTTCAAACAGTGATTCTCCTTGATACTTGGATACTTTATCCCAATACATGCATACCGGACGGAAGTGGCCGGGTCCCGCGAGAGCTGCGATCCACATGGAGATACTGCACAGCTAAGGGTGAGCTCTGCTACATCCTCAATCTTTGTTTGTTAAGAATTTCTGTTTTAGCCTATGGGGGACCTCCTAGAACCTATTTGGAGTCAATCGGTGGACTTTTTTGGGGAAAATTTCTAATCGAATTCGATCTAATGCGCTGTTCCTTTGATTCGTATGATTCAAATTTGGCTGAATACGGACCTATTCGATCGAAAACTAACCTATTCCAGCAAAAAAAACCTTCAACTTCATTTTGGTTGGTCTTTTTGAATTCGAATTTCAAAGTTTTTTCAATTTGAAATTTGACCCTTGATAAATATGCCCCTTAGGTACAGTACTTGCATACAAACATAATCCATGCATTTACAGATAATTGCTCTAAGAATCTTGTTTCTATCCAATCAGTCCTGATGAAATATGTGCAAGTGTGCCTATTAAAATTGGTGGTTAACTTTTAGTATGTTATAGAATGCCTTATTCCTAACATTTTTGCAATTGGTATTATTTTATAGGTTTGGGCGAATTTGACCCGTTTCACTTCACCAAAAATCAGCCACTGGCGAAATGTCGCCGACGCCCATTAAAGTCTATGGGTGTCAAAAGTTTTTTGACGCACGTCATTTTTTTTATGCACAACGCCATTCAAGTCTATGGGCGTCATTTCTGCGAAACAATTCACCCATCCCTAATTATTTAATCATGTATGTATGTATTAATTTATTTATTCAGAATTGTATTTTTATTTTATTTTTTTTATTTTATTTTTAATTTATTTTTAATTATGTGCCTCCCTCTTGTGCCTCTTTTCATTTTAAGTGGGGGTCACTTATCCTGACAGTCCAAAAACTATTGCTCTGTGAGGCTACACTTTTATTGCTATTGCTGCTTTTTATTACTCATCTTTCTATGCAGTGCTTCACCTGTTTATACTCCAGTCTCTCATTCAAACCACTGCCTGGTTGCTAGGGGAAATAATAACCCCACATTGTGCACAAAAGAAAACTCTGGCCCTGACACACTGAAATACAGAGATAGTTTCATAGTAGTTACATAGTTACAGAGTGATGAAAAAAGACCAAAGTCCATTAAGTTCAACCCCTCCAAACGAAAGCCAGTTTCCATACACTCAAACACTCACAATGACTCTCCATACACTAACTACTTTATATCTTACTATATCAATACCAATACCTATACTAACTGTAGATTTTAGAATAACAATAGCCTTGGGTATTATGCTTATCCTAGAAAATATCCAAACCCCTCATAAAGGCATTAACAGAATCGGCCATCACAGCATCATCTGGTAGGGCATTACACAACCACTATGAAGAACTACAGTGCTTCAAATGAAAGATTTTTTTTTATCTAGTCTAAAGGTGTGGCCTCTGGTGTGGTGATCATTTTTATGGGGACAAAGGTTCCTGCTATTTTTCTATAATATAATTCCATAGTTACATAGTCAAGTTGGGTTGGAAACAAACCAAAGTCCGTCATGTTCAGCCCCTCCAAATTAAACCAAGCACACATACAGTACCTATGCACCCACTGAAACTATATACACCAGTATCTATATTAATTGTAGATTTTAGTATCACTATAGCCTTGGATGTTATGCTTGTTCAAGAAATCATCAATCCCTTTTTAAAGCCATTAACAGAATCAGCCATCACAACAACATCCTGCAGTGCATTCCACAACCTCACTGTCCTCACTGTCCTCACTGTCCTCACTGTCCTCACTGTGAAGAACCACCTACACTGCTTCGAATGAAAGTTCTGCTTCCCTAGTCTGAAGGGGTGGCCTCTGATGCCCTCTAATTTACTTATTTAGAGTAATCATGTCCCCTTGCAAGTGTCTTTTCTCTAGAGAAAACAATCCCAAACTTGACATTCTACCCTCACAATTTAAATTGTTCATCCCCTAACCAGTTAAGTTTCACATCTCAGCACTCTCTCCAGCTCATTTATATCCTTCTTAAGGACCCATAAAGAGGCAAGATTATGTTTTCATCCCTTAAATTAATGCCCTTTTTTATTCAAGACAGTTCATTAGTTGCTTTAGTAGCCTGCCTGAAATTAGAGAACGTGTTATCTACCGCCAGGTGAAAAGTCAATTGGTCTGTATGCCTACTTTTTAATATTTGATGCTAAATAAAGACTGATTTTTTAACTTTTATAGAATGCTTTGGAATATATTTTCTAATTTAGTCAAATAACTTTGTAAAGTGACAGGATCCAGCATGGAACCTATAGTTCTACACAATTTTGTATTGTTAACAAAAATAGAAGCAGTACTTTCAATGCCCACCTCCAGGTCATTAACAAACAAGTTGAAAAGAAAAGGACCAAGTACACAGATCTGTTAGCCTCATTTGTTTCATGTCTGTTGGGTCACTTACTCATAGGCTCATTGTATGTCAGACCCCAAAGATGTCATTAGTTTAAAGATGACAGTACTACTTCAAAGGGCACCACTGTCTGCATAGATCAACCTCACACAAAGCAGAACTTGTTGTTATTGCTAGTATTAGTATTTTTAATAACAAAATGTAAATGTGTATCATTATGCAGAGGTCTTAAAAAAATCTCTCCTTTAGTAAAAGTAATTATACAATCAACTGGTTTCTCAAAAGCTCTGTAGCATTCTGTGTATTGAATATTCTGTTCAATTCACTGTGCTTTATATCTGTTTTTATTGATTGGTTTAAATTAATCTTTGTCAGTAAGTAAATTAACATAGGAGCAGAGGCATAAGTCTCCAGCGGATCATGTACAGTAGACTGAGTTTTACTCTTACTGTGCTGACTGCCGCAGGCGACTCTATTTCTCAGACTTGATATGGACATTACCATTGCCCCTAATGACAGGTCATTTACAATAAAACCTATGTCTCACCATGAAGTTGTCTCTTTATGTGGCATCTTATCAATAGAAATTCAATTAGTCTACCCTAGGCAAAGATGCAACATTTCTGCATGTCATGCAATATAAATAACAGCTTAGATGTTGCCCTGTGAATGGCGATCTCTTTGATCATCAAACATTTACTGCTCCCAAGAGTGTTAAAGGTCCAGTAACATCAAAAAAAGTAACATATCTTTATATGTTGTTACATACTGTATAACAATACACACAAACCTACCCTTACTAGAATTCTTAAGAATTCCTGAAACACAATAAATCTGCTTAAATATAACTATTATTTTTCTTTGTAAATTGGCCCACACCATGACAGCAAAAAAAAAAAAAAAGTGGCACTGGTCTTAGGTCAATCTTTCACAATACAACAAGAGATTAAATTTTGACTTTGTCTAGATAAAGGTGTTTACAAATAGCACTTCAGATTAGCTGATATTTAATAAATAAATATTTAGTGGGTTATTTTCATGTTAAGTACATGAACTTTGAGGGACTAGGAGTGTAGAGCAGTGAAGGAGTGGTGATGAAGGCTAAAAGGAGCCATTCTCATATGCAAGGTATGAAGTGAGGTCCTCTTAAAATAGAAGGTATTCTTTTGTATGTTATGTATTTAGAAGGCTAACACTGTATAAGTAATCATATTGACATACACTGTCTTGCATACATATTTTTATTTGTCTGCAAAGTTTTTGCCTACTAATATGAAAGGAGACTGCAATTTTTGCTTTAGTAAGAAAATGTTCTTCTTATGTTAAGAAGACAGTACTTTTTTTGGCCATGTGATCAAAATTAAAAATGGAACATCCATAATTTTTTTTTACCAAAGGAAAATGTTTTAAACAATTTAACTTTCAAACATGGAACTAAAATGTATAAATCCATAATTGTATTTAGGTTTAGGAAATGGATTGCAAGCTGTAGGTTCATGGCTTACCAACAGAGACACAAGAGCAACAGTTAAGACCCATGTCCCACATTTGGTATTTTTTGGTTCTGTTCTAACCTCGGTAAATCATTTCCATCATAGAAGAACACAAATGTTTATTCTACTCTGGGTTTCTGGGTTTACTGGCCATGCTTTAAGAGCATTCCGTGAAGATTTGGAGCTTCTGAGATCAACTTTAAAGACAACTCATCATATAATGTTGTATAGCTCCAGGTTGCTACAGTAACTATGTATACATACATTAATTTTTTCTAGCCTAAGGGCTTTAGTTGACTTCACACCCATTTGTACAAGCAATCTTTGTATCATGATGAATCATCTTTAAAAGTATATGGGAAAAAGAGAGGTGTCTCTATATTTTTAGCCATGAAATGTATGTATTATAATACCTTTTTCATTTAGCTTTGCTTTTCAATAGAGGGATATTGATTTTGTGACTCATGTCATGTTATAAAAATATTCATAATGTAAGACAGAGAAGTATTTAAATAAGATAATAGTCAAGGTCAAAAAACACACGTTTCCATCAAGTATAACCTTTGACACAAACCCTCTCCTAAAAAATCTAAAATCTAAGATTAAATCTATGAAAATATGCATGAACATAATCTTTCAGCAAACCTTTCAAATATCTTCCCCTTTGCAGATGTAAGGTTACACATATATAATTATAGTTACCAGGGAACTATGGGGCAAATTCACTAAGCGCCGAAGCGCCGAATGCTAGCGTCAATTCGCTAGCGTTGGGCATTTTCAGTACTTCGCAAATTCACTAACGAATGCTGGCGTAGATTCGCTAGTGTTACTTCGCACCCTTACGCCTGGCGAATTTTCGCTACGGACGTAACTATGCAAATTCACTAACGCGCGTAGTGTACTGAACGCTACCTTTTACGCTAGACTTCCTTCGCTACCTCAGACCAGGCGAAGCGCAATAGAGTAGATAGGGATTGCTTCAAAAAAAGTCAAAAATTTTTCTAAGTCCCAAAAAACGCAGGCGTGTTTTCTACATTATGGGTGATAGGCTGAAAAAGAGCGAAAATTTTTTTTTTGGGGGGCTCCCCTCCTTCACCCCTACATTTCCTGACTCATGGCAACTTACCTATACAGTGGGAACATGTGTAGGGCAAAATAAAAAATTTATTTGATGTTTTGAAGGTTTTCTAGGCATTTGTAGTGCTGATACGTATTCCTCCATTGAAATTTGAATTTGGCGCCGTATGCAAATGAACCATCGCTAGCGAAACTTTGCTTTGCTTGGCGAATCAACGCTAGCGCAACTTCGCAAACTTGCGCTACCCCTGTGCGCAACTTCGGATTTTAGTGAATTTGCGGAGCACTGGCGAAACTGCGCCTGGCAAAGTGCAGCAAAGCGCGGCAGAGTTGCGCCTGGCGCAACTTTGAATCTTAGTGAATTTGCCCCTATATCTCCGTTTCCTCCAGTCCACTGGTACCATACCCAACAAGAAAGAATGAAAAGTAAAAAAACAAAAAATGCCAAAATACTGTGGGTTAAAACTAGTAAAATGAGCTTGTGGTAAAGCTCAGGTACTGTTGTTATTATAACCCTAATTTGGATACTGTCTCTTTAAATAGAAATTAACCGTTGGCAACTGGGATCTACAGCTCAGTGCCTCAACCTAGGGAATACTGAGGAGCACACCTCAGGGGATTTCCACAAGGAAAAAAAACACAGAGTTTGCAATAAAACAAATATAAACATTATGTAAAACTGTCTTTAGCTACTGTAAATGCAAATCACACAATATAGCTTTTACTCTGGGGAACCTGTGTGGACTATCAACCCCTGGCACAGTCTCTTAATACCACAGTCCCACACTGGGTGGATACATGCAGAATCACTCCGGTCAGTTTAATGTTCTTCCCCAAGAGATCTTATGTCCCCAGGAAGCGTTACCTGCCCCAAGTAACCTTTCCCTTTGAAAGTAGTAGCCGCTCCAATGTGGCAGGTACACGAGCAAGACTTGTTCTCATCCTGAGGAAATACACAGTAGCCAAAGTATCTGCAGGCAGGAGATAGAAACTGGCTCTCCCTAATGCTCAAACTTTCTCCAGCAGTGAAAGAAGCCTTTCTTTCTCCTTCTTCCTAGAACTCCTTTTAAGCAGCCGTGTCACTCTCCACAAATCTGATTCTCTCTAGCTGCTGCATGCAGTGATTTTCCTTTCTAAGCTCTGTGGGGAAACCCTGTACATTTGGCTCTAAAGGCAGGCACTCCTTCCCTCCCTCCCAAGGAAGCACTGGGGCACCCAGTCAATTGGATTACTCTCCTGTAACTGGACTGGATGATGTCATAGACAGAAAAATGGGGAAAGGATTTGTCTGATCCCCTACATTATTATACAGTATAGTATAGTAGTATAATCAATTTCCCCATCAGCATTACCACTCAATAAATTGTATATAGGTCACATATACAGTGAATTTAATTTTCATGCATCTTCCTCAAAGAAATTCATTTGAAACAATAGTCCAGACTTAATTCAATGAGAATAAGTTATCTCATGGTTTATCATGTGAGAACTCATGGACAAGATTCAATTCAAGGAGAAAACACTTTTTTTTCCAAATTGAGTTTTCACATGATATTTTTTTGTGAATTGAATCTCATCCATGAATCTTGCTCAATATGTAAAATTCCTTGACATGTTTTTTATTTGCACTTTTTTTATTAACATTTTTTGGGGTAGCTTATATGTTGAATGTTATTGAATGTCATTCATTTATAACATATTATTATTTTACAATGATATAAAAAAAGAAAACACTTTTTAAAATGTGACTTTTTGACTGGAGAATTTGGTCCTTTTAAGACACAGGTATGATACCTATTATCCAGGAATCTGTTTTTGCGAGAGTTCAAAATATGGCAATACCATTTACAATGTCAGCTTTAAACAAAGAATTTTATTTTAAAGATTTGCTTTTTTTCCCTTGCATAAAGCAGAGTTTTTTCTAAATCCAAAATTGATCAAACTGCTTGGAATACTACTAGATTGCCCAAATGGATCCATAATAAACCTTTCCCTTAGTTCACATTATAATTTTATCTCTAAAATTCCAGATCCAAAATATTCTGCATGATAGATCCCATACACCTATTCAATTTATTGGTTTTATATTTAAGTATTCTAAAGATTTCCCTTACTTGTGATAAACACGGTGTTACATGAGATCATCGTTCAACATTAGTATCTTTTCTGGTAGGAGATTCTACTGTCTGAGGCATAAGCTAATCATGCAGCAAGTTTAAAAACAGTCTTCCATTTGATGTGTTGGTAGGTCCATTACCTCAGGTCAAATGTGTATAATTAAATTGCCTAATTATAAGACTTTGCCAAATTGTGTAGCCCTCCCTTTTTGCAAAAAAAAAAAAGATTTCCTTGATCTTTTGCATCACATATTAACATGCAGCCAAAAAACTCCATCCCTAGCTCTGCAATTTCTTCATCCTTTAACCCTAATCTTCAAAGAATTCTAAGATAAAACATATACAGTCATAATTTCAATTTACCCTATCTCTTTTAAACAAGTTACTGTATTTACTGTCCAGTTTCTGAAAAATAAATTCATGTTTCTGCAACTCAGATAAAGTTATATTGCCATTTGTCTGACATGACCGAAGTAGGGACAGTCATACATTTTGTCACTTAAAAAATGCTAGATATTTTTAACCTTATACCCCTTTAACTTTCAAGGTTCAAAAAATTGTTTTTAATTCCATGAAAAATGCCCAGATATCTGGATATATTTAAGGGAATTCAGATATCTATGATATTATGGAAAGAGTAAGTTTAGCCTAACAGTAATGATTTCAAAATTTTTATGGTAACACAGTGGGACAGATTTTTCAAGGGTCGAATTTCGAAGTGTAAAATACTTCGAAATTCGAGCATCGAATTAAAACATTTTGAAGTATTTTTCACCGAATTTGGCCATCGAATGATCGAAGTAAAATAGTTTGATCGTACGATTTTAGCGTACGATCAAACGATTTTACTTTGTGTGTGAAGACTTAGAAAATGGTTGTAGAAGGTCCCCATAGGCTAACATAGCACTTCGGCAGGTTTAATTTGGCAAAGTATTAAAGTCGAAGTTTTTTTAAAGAGACAGTGCTTCCATTAGTGAATGGTTGAATAGTGGAACGATTTTTACTTCAAAATGAAGTCGAAGTAATTTCGAAGTCGTAGTATCCTATTTGATGGTTGAAGTATCCAAAAAATTACTTCGAGTTTCGAATTTTTTTTACTTTGAAAATTCCCACAAATTCACTTCGACCCTTGATAAATCTGCCCCAGTGTGTTAAAGGATAGAAGAGCTGTAGTGGTTCTAATGAAGGTTGTGGTCAGTCAGACATTGGCAGTTTAGGCAAGATGAAAACTATATTCTAAGTAACAACTTCATAATAACTGAGGGGAAATTAAAACAGGCCTAATTGGCCATATATCATAAACAGCATCATTATCAAGCAAAGGAAATCAGAGGTTAGAATTTTCTTATTATTTTGTTTAGAAAGCAACACAATGGGGATTATGTGCATCAAATCCTAAAAGATGCATGTTTTGGGCATCAAATACAAAAAAGTCACAGTTTTCAACAACATATACGAAAAATGTGTATCATTCAGATTTTTATTTTTATTGATTTTTTTCCTGCACAAGAAATTTTCAGAAAATGTATAGATAGAGGGGGGGGGGCAATGTCTGTGCAGATTTGGTCAGAGTAGTTTTTAGAAAACAGTGAGATATTTTCAGATTTTGATTAATAACCCCCAAAATGTTGATATAATTTGAAGAACAGGTGCATACTGTAGTAATCCATGGTTAGTCTTAAATACTCTATTCCTTGATCTTTAATTCCTCTAGGTTACTCTCAACCAGTTGTACTGATTATTGTCTAAGTGTCCACTGGTGGGAGGGGTTTGGTCCCTAGGCCTCCCTTCAGTAGTGGATTTAAAATTGCCATTAAAGGTTTTAGGACCCATTGTCCCAGTGGCTTCTAAGTCTGCTCACAAATTTCCCCTTTGAGGACATATTTTGACATCAAGGATAGGAGATATAGCAGTGTATAAAGAAATGACACCTGTGTTTCTAAGTGCTGCAGCAATCTTATTTCATACTCACTAATTTAACACCTTTTATCCTGTAAGATATGGCAACAAAAATCTCCTACTCTATATAAAATATAGTTATAAATATATCATATACAGGAATAGCATAAGTCCCTATGTCTGGAAGGAATTGTCACATTAAAAACACATTTTTAAGTCTCATTGGTTTGAAATAAAAATATTTTTTCCAGGCACCGTACATAGTTTTACAGATAATATATATAATATATCCTACACAAGAGCCATGAATATCCTATAAATTATATCCCTATAAATGGTAATCAGTTATAATCAGTGATGTTATTTGTGCCACATCACTCACTGAAATGTGCGTATTATAATAAATAATTTACCCTCCTGTTCAAAAATATGTCTCTGCTATTTTAGGAAGGCTTTCCACTAAATGCTGGAACTTTGTTGGTGAGATTTACGTTTTATTTTTAGCCACAAGAGCATTAGTAAGATTGGGCACTGATGTTCAAAGTTGGGTTATAATGATCTTACTGGTTTTCAGTAGGGTTGAGGTCAATGAAGGCCAGACAAGCTCCTCTCCTCCCTTCTTAGTAAAGTGGGGTGTAATTGTACTGAAACAGGAAGCATTTTTCCAAGGATCAAATAGTAGTTTCCCGCTCCAGCAAAACCATGGCTATTCTTCCTGACCCATGGAAACCCATATTGTCAAATCCATGACTAATAGCTCTTGCAATCACGTTGCTTCCAGAACAGTTTGAAACTGTGAGTGTTTCCCTTTGTAATATTTTTATAGAATCCTGGGAAACTGGATGCATAGATGTACAGTACATATAAATATACAACCTTTTATCCAGATTATGGGCCGTTCTGTAATTTGGTTCTCCATATTTTTCAAATAAAAAATAATTTACACATTAAAAAAAAACCCAATAGGATTGTTTTTCCTGTTGTTAATTATCTCTTAGTAGGTTTCAAGTATATGTTAATGTTTTTAAGGAAATACTTCATAAAAATGTTAATCATTTGATTCAATTGTGTCTTCCTGTTATTTGGAACTTTCTGAGTAACGAGTTTTCAGATCCCATACCTGTATAAACATAACCCATTATAATAATCATGAAAGGGAATTTCTTTTACCTCCATGTTTTAATGCCTAAAGAAGTACTCTACATTTCTGGTTCTAACACAGACGGTTTTTCTTTTTTGTACTGAAAGCAAACTGGGGTGCTCTTGAGTTTGACAGCTTGTGGTGATTTCTTAGTTATCCCTTTTAGACACTTGGGCAGGTATGCAATTTAGTTTAGCATTTTCAGTGAAATCACATTGCTTGCCATTGTGTGGAAACTTGAATGTATAATTATAATGGGGGAAAATGAGACAACAACAGAGATACCCATGGTGCATTCTCAGATTGTAGCAGTGTATGCTAATGTATGGTTATTTATCCCCCGGTGCTATTTACAATCTCCAATTTAGGCAATAAATGCAATAACAGCTTTTTGCCAATGTTTAAAAATATGTTTTTCTTCAACTGAAAAATAAAATCCAGACAACGTCTTTAGGCAAGGGGTAAACTATATTATTTACAGAATTCAAAATGTCATAAAACAGCTTGAGCAACTGTAGGGAGCCAGGCAATAATTGGTGAAGGGAAGAGACCAGAACTTCCATTCCAAGAAAGTAATTCAGTTATCTGTTGGGGAAAATTGGGATTTTTTCTTTTTTTCATGTAATTACTGCATTAACTCTTAAATTACTTTTATCTATCTATTTAATGACACTTTAATATTGTGACAATAACTTACTTAGGCTTTTATTGAATTGTGCATTGCCTGTATTATTGTAAACATGAACCGAAATAAAAGATATTGTTGTTATATAGAATCATATAATATGAGACATTAAGGGGCCCATTCACCAAGCTCGAGTGAAGGATTCGAAGTAAAAAAACTTCGAATTTCAAAGTGTTTTTTTTGGCTACTTCGACTATCGAATGGGCTACTTCGACCTTCGACTACGACTTCGACTTCAAATCGAACAATTCCAACTAAAAATTGTTAGACTATTCGACCATTCGATAGTCGAAGTACTGTCTCTTTAAGAAAAAACTTCGACCCCCTAGTTCGCCACCTAAAAGCTACCGAACCCAATGTTAGCCTATGGGGAAGGTCCTCATAGGCTTGGCTAAGTTTTTTTGGTCGAAGGATAATCCTTCGATTGTTGGATTAAAATCCTTCGAATCGTTCGATTCTAAGGATTTAATCGTTTTTGCGCAAAATCCTTTGACTTCGATATTCGAAGTCGAAGGATTTTCATTCCCAGTCGAATATCGAGGGTTAATTAACTTTTTCGGATTATTGCTGGAAAACCAATAATTTTTCAGATTATCATACAAAACTCAGTGCAGATCATGATATCTTTCAATTGTAAAACGGATATCTGCCATTGACTTCTAAATGACCATGGCAGATTTGAGATGGATTATTTTTTTATTCAGACTTATTGCAGCCTCAGGATATAATATATCTTGAAAAATCTTAGTTTTTTTCCACAAAAAATGGTATTTCCCCTTTAAAACTCTAGTAAATAAGTCCCCAAGTGTTCAGAGTTGCAAATGTCAATGATCCTAGCAGAAGATTGCAGAACTACAATAAGAATGCACTGAATAGTGTGTGTGTAGTATGCATATATTATATACAACTCCAAACCAATCCTCACTGACTCTCCCTCCTATTTAACAATTCATTTTCACAATTTTTTCTTGTGTGGATAAAATCATAAAGAAATACGAATCCTACAATTTTTTCATAAAATCGACACAAAGCTAAGATTTTTTCAGGAACCCATCGCAATTCAGAAAATCTTCCAATTTTTAACGGGACATCTGCCATTGACTTTTACATGTTCTTGGCAGGTCTGAGTTGGAGTACTTTTTTCATCAGAATTTTAACACAATCGGACTTTAATATATCACGAAAAAAATAGACTAGAAAAATTGGGAACTTAATAAATAACCCCCATAGTGTTTCGAAATGTACTTCCATTCATATCCTTTCTTGCAAAGTATAAAATATAAAGTATAATATAAATATAAAATATAAAGTATAACATGCCCTCCACTGCACAGTTAGGGGCAGATTTATCAAAAGTCAAAGTGAAATTCCGAATTATAAAAATTCCAATTGCAAGCTAATTTTTGTGTATGTCGACAAGGGAATAGTCCAAATTCGATTTGAATTTGAAAAAAAATCAAAAATTAGAATATTAATATTTGACAGTCCTATCCTGGTAATTCCCTGCCAAGCAAAATCCCACACTACTTCTTTACAGACAACCTCTCCTGTCTAAAAAAATTAGAATATCAATATTTATCATGTACTGTCTCTTTAAAAATTCACCATTTAAAACCTGCCAAATTGCTGTTTTAGCCTATGGGGGACCTCCTAGAACCTATTTGAACCTAATTGGTGGATTGGTTTGAAAAATCAAAGGGTTTGTTTTGGAAAAACTTTGAATCGAATTAGATTGAATGCGATGTTACTTTGATTCATACAATTCAAATTCAATTGAAAACCTTTTGCCCCCCAAAAAACCTTAGATTTTTTGATAAATTTTGATTGGTCTTTTTTAATTCAAATTTCGAAGTTATGGGAGTTTAAAAAAACTCCCATTACTTCAAAATTCGACCATTGATAAATCTGCACCTAAGATACTATTAAAAAAACTATTAACAAATGAAGATTTTGTTCTAAAAAAAAACTTGAGTACACATACAATATATTGGCAAAGGCAGTATGAAACATAACATGCCGGCCATTACAGAAGGATAAGGGGAATAGATAATGGTTTCACCTATTATTGTAAGAGAAAGCTAGGGGATTTCACTTACATCTTTTCTAAACACATATATTGTGAAAGCAATTACAGAACTAAAGTGGCTGCATTACAGACCAACTAAGAAAATGGGTTAGGGTTGGATTACTTGCTTAAAAATCCTGATGTTACTATACATTTAAAGCATTTGATTCACAGCAGGTCCAGATAACAATTTTTAATACTGTACATCATTAAAGTGCAATCATGTAGGGTAAGTACAATTTTAATAACTCATGAAAAAGGTCACAATCCATTATTTTAAAAATCTGTCAACATGAAACTCTTTTCAACATTACTGTAATAATAACTGCTACTGATAGAAAACAGATAAAATAAAGACAGACACTTTGTTAAGTGGAACAATCTATAAATGAAATAATTTCCAATGTTATGCTGTGCATTTGTTAGGGACCTCTATATAACATGTCTTAAACGGTTTACCCCTAGCTTCTGCCAATATCAACTTGTTTTCTCTTCAAGCTAAGCCCTGCAATGATAGATAACTGCTGGAAAAGTAAAGTTTGTACCTATTTTCATAATGAGGTGAATAAATAGGGTTTCTCTGAACCTATTTTTTGCCTATAGTTTTCATTAAGAAATATCTTTTTTTGTTATTTCTGACACTAAATAACAGAACTTCAATGGAGCTGATAACATGAATTACCAGTCTACTGTGGAGCCCCTGGTTATATGTTGCTCAAAGGCTGCTGCTTATAAATGGAGGGAATGTTTTTGTTTAAAGGTAATAGACAGTTCTCAACAAATTGCCATATTTATTAAGGGTGGGGTGGTTAAGGTCAGTAAAAAAGCCCTACTTTCAAGTACTTTAGAATGGCAACAAAATAGGAAAATATGAGTTTTTTTAAAATTAAAATAAAATAATGGGTAGAATTTAATTTAAACACAATTCTTATTTGTTGTGCCTATTTTTAGCAAAGGTTTTTTAGGTGTATACAGTACCTTTAAGGGCAGATTTATCAAGGGTCGAATTTAGAGTTCATGGGAGTTTATAAAAACTCCCAATCAAATTTTTTCAAAAAATTCAAATTTTTCAAACTAGGGTAAATGGGATTGACTAGCAAATTTGAATCAAATTCAAATTGAATTTGATTTGAACTCTATTTGACTTTTTTCTCAGAGAAAAACTCAATTTTCAGGAAGACTGCAAACAACTCCAAATTGATCCCAGGATGTCCCCCTTAGGCTAAAACAGCAATTTGGCAGGTTTAAGATGGCAAATAGTCAAATTTGAATTCTTAATGGGACAGTACATGGCAAATTTGTAAATTTGAATTCAAATTGTTTTAAAAATTCAAATTAATTTTGACTATTCCCTAGTCAAATTTCACTAAAATAAACTTCAAAGTTCGAATTTCAAAAGTTTGAATTTTCCATTCGACCCTTAATAAATCTACCCCTTAAAGTGCAGGAGGTGAGTTTACCATTGAGAATGTTTAGACAAGCTTCATTTTTCAGTTATGAGTGTTATAGGAACTGGTATTAAAAGGTTTTTATTTTTAATTGACTTCCTGTTAAACATGATAGTTAACAATCCAATAAATGTTTTTTTTATGTATTAAGTCAAAGGTTTATGCAAAACACACACATATACACCGTCTAGCATAGTGGCAGGGCTATAAAGCGGTGGAGCATAGCATCACACTGTGGGGCATATTTATCAAAGGTACGATTCGAAGTAGCACTGCTTTGATTCAAAGTTTTTTGAACTTCGACCTTCGATCTCCCAAACTCCCCTAATTGACTGCATACAGGTTATAGGAGGCCCTTCATAGGCTAAAACAGCACTTCGGCGGCTTTTAGGTGGCGAATGGTCGAAGTCGAAGTTTTAAAGAGACAGTACTTCAAAAAAATGCGAACTTCGAATTTCAAAGTTTTTTTCAACTTCAAATCGAAGTTGGATTATTCGATGGTCGAAGTACCCAAAAATGTTTTAACTTCGAACCTTCACGACCTTTGATAAATCTGCCCCTGAATGTTTGACTTTCATGTTATAAGATCTGTGTTACTTAGAATGGCCACTTTCATTAATATGCACATGCTCTAATAAAGAAAAAAATTACTATAATATTCCATTAGTTAACTTCAGGCTCTTATTGCATTCGGCACATAATGATTTCATAATATTTAGAATTGTATGCCAGTGAAAGTCAGTCATAGACTGTTATACAAGCAACGCTTGCAAATTTTGAATTTATACAAAATGAATTGGATAAAATGGTATTGTCCAAGGGAGGTCATGGCATACCTAATTTAAAACATTATATTATAGTGGCCCAGTTAAGTGAATTAATAGATTGGCATAGAGTTGAAGAAGCTCCATTGAAGGTTACAATTTAACACGATTCTCTAAAAGGTGGTAATGTCAGGAATTAATTGTGGTTTAAATGATCTTCAACTCATATAGGCTTCAACCCAATGATTTCACACACTATTAAAATATGGGACAAGTTCAACTCTTGCTTTAAATGATACTCTCCATAGATACCAGTAGGGATGTAGCGAACTGCCGTTAATCTGTTCGCGAACACCGTTCGCGAACACCGGCAAAAAAGCGAACAGTTCGCGAACAGTTCGCGAACTTCGAACGCTCGATAAAATCGTTCGATCGAACGATCGAAGGATTTTATTCGTACGATCGAAGGATTTTCGTTCGAATCGAACGATCGAAGCTATTCGATCGAATGATTTTAATTCAATCGAATGCTTATAATCGTTCGAACGAATGGAAATCGTTCGATTTTAGCGATCGAATGGTCGAATGGTCGAATGGTCGAATGGTCGAACGAAATTTTACTTCGAATCGAACGCGAACACCAATTGGCGAACGTCGCGCGACGTTCGCGAACATTCGGCGGACGCGAACAGTCGAAGTTCGCGCGAACTAGTTCGCCGGCGAACAGTTCGCTACATCCCTAGATACCAGTTGCTTGTTTTCTGTTTAACCCAGACCCTTCAGTCCACCATATATGAATATATGTGTCTTCAGATACTTTCCCAAAGAAACGTAATTTTAATTTTGTATGACCACATAACCCATCTGACCCTGCTTAAGGAATTGAAATTTATTCAGTTTTAGGATCACCAAATTTATTTTCATTAAATACTTATACCAAAAAAAGGGAATTTGTAGACACACTGTCTCAATAAGTAAAGATCACTATTTATTCATTGAATACATGGGTGGACATTTTAGGGACTCAAAAACTCTTCCTTTCCTGGGCACTCAAATTGTGGTTCTGTATCTTCTGTTTGGCCAGGATGGTTGATTTAACTCTGCCCCTAAATGAATCTATGTATTGATCCAGTTTGGGATTGATGCCTGCAGGAGGTGTCTACTTGACTTTCTTTTTGTATAGAGGTGTCCCAGTTCTTTAGGAAGATACAGTTTCCTAAAGAATTCTTCAATGTCTTTGCAGAGTTCAGTTTTATCCATTGCTCTTGTAAGCCCCTTGGAAAGTACTGTAATTTCCTCTTTAGTAGGTAAGGAGTCTGATAAATGTATTACCCATTGTTTTTGTGCGTCAGTTGGACCTGAAGAGCAGTCACTTTGAAATCTAAGCCTCTGCAGTTTTTCTTTATGTTAGTTACCAACAGTATTTGTAGTTTTCTGTAGTATTGTTGCAGTGCCTGGTTAATACATTCAGGGGGTGATTCACAAAGGGTCGAATATTGAGTTTTAATTAACCCTCGATATTCGACTGGGAATTAAAATCCTTCGACTTCGAATATCGAAGTCGAAGGATTTTAGCGCAACGATCGAAGGAATATCCTTTGATCAAAAAACCTTAGGAAAGCCTATGGGGACCTTCCCCATAGGCTAACATTGAGTTCGGTAGCTTTTAGATGGCGAACTAGGGGGTCGAAGTTTTTTCTTAAAGAGACAGTACTTCGACTATCGAATGGTCAAACGATTTTTAGTTCGAATAGTTCGATTCGAAGTCATAGTCGTAGCCGAAGGTCGTAGTAGCCAATTCGATGGTCAAAGTAGCCCAAAAAACACTTTGAAATTCAAAGTTTTTTTACTTCGAATCCTTCACTCGAAGTTAGTGAATCGGCCCCTCAATGTATGTTCCTTTTTAAAGATCTCTGAGTGTGGCAATTTCACACTGTATAATCC
Organism: Xenopus petersii; assembly: GCA_038501925.1. Taxonomy (NCBI): domain Eukaryota; kingdom Metazoa; phylum Chordata; class Amphibia; order Anura; family Pipidae; genus Xenopus; species Xenopus petersii. Next base: position 12,358,707 of record CM076675.1, on the reverse strand, counting down.
TTTTTTTGTTGTAAACAACTTTGATGAAGTGGTTACTTAGTCTCTCAAGTCCTGGTGCAAAGTTCTTGAGCAAAGTGGGTGTTGTAGGTACTTTAAACAGGGTCCCTTAGGGCCAGCCCTTTGGGAATAAGATTTTCCTTTTTGCAGGTGTTGAGGAAGAAGATGTCACTATCCAGATGAGTCAGTTTCTTCAGCAGGGTCTTGAGCTTCATTAGTGTCCGGTATCCCCCATTGTAATTGCACGTAAAGTTGTATGTAAAAAATGTTACAGGGAAATAACATTGTCTGTAGCATTTCTACTGGGTAACATGGTACAATTTTACCTGAAATAAACATAATGTCAAAGCTTTAGTTAGAAATGTACAAAATATCCGGTAAAAACATAAAGAAACAGGTTAGAGATATTTCATGTGTTCAAGTATTGGCTTTATTGCTAAATTTAATAGTGAACTTACAAATATTGCCTTGTTATGCATTGCAGTCTCTCCATGAGCATATCCCAACTGTTTTATCATAAAAGTTAACCCAGCATTGCCCTCTTTTTTTAAATTAAGCATTATAAACAAGGGAGCACAATTAATTTGAGACTCTGATGACTGGCCATTTAAGATGGGCATTGGGATTTGTGAAGAGAAAAGCAAATTGAATGGCATTTTTATGACAGTTGAACGTGTAATTTTGAAATGGATATCTTGTTAATTTTTCAGGCAAACTAAATTATTGTTTTGTGAATTGTTGATGGAAAAAAAATTAAAGAAATTAACTGGATCTATGCTGAGATATTTAGCAGTGGTTGGATCTGTATTGTTAAATGGCATTTTGCAGGTGCCATGTCCAGCAATTTTTTTTTTATAATTTCCTCATTAATATTGCATTAGAACGTTAATGAAACATTTGGGTGAATATATTATAAATAATGAAGGCATTATTGTTAGTATTTATACATTCAGTTATGCAAATAAGTATCAGATAATTTTGGTGTGTATTCAGAAGGTTACAATATACTGCTGAGGATTTGCAGGCCACCAGATATTTGAACAAGATATAAAGAAATTCTGCATTAAACCAGTTTAGAAAAATATCACGTACTGGCTTTAAAAGACAATAGTTTTTGACAAGGACCAGAATACACATGTGGAGGCTTATATTGTATATTAAAGATCAGATTTTAATGGTTTTAAAGGTTTTTGAAATCATGAATAAACTCTGAAGTTCTAAAACCTTGTTTGCCATTGAATTCATTAAAAGATCCTGACATAAAAAGCACAAACAAAAAACACTGAACGATGCACTTCGAAATACAAATACCTCTAAAGAACTTTTTCTGACCATTTTTAGCAAAGAAAGAACCTGAAAACCGTGAACTGGTTAAAAGGGGTCCAATAAGATCAACGAAGCTCCCATTGACATCTATAGAACCTGGACAATTTTAACTTGCCAAGTTTTGCATTAGAGATTTTCATGTTTTTTTTTTCACCTAATAAATTTCAGTTTTTTTTGAGCTTTTTAAAAATAAAGGAAGACCATGGATTTTTCAAGATATGTGGATCTGTAGATGCATAGTTAAAATAGTTTTAAAAAAGACCAAAGTCCATAAAGTTCAACCCGTCCAAATGAACCCCAGTGCACATATATACACATATATACATTCACATAAATAAATATATATACCAATTTCTATACCAATTATAGATTTTAGTATCACAATAGCCTTGGATATATTTTTCCAAGAAATAATCCAAACCCCTCTTAAAGGCTTTATTAAAATCTGCCATCATACCATCATCCAGCAGTGTATTCCTCAACCTCACTGGGAAAAACCACCTACATTGCTGCAAATGAAAGTTCTGTTCTTTTAATCTAGAACCCTTATGGTTTACAATAAATTATCCTGGAGTTTGAAACAGAGTAAACGGCCTACATGCAAAATTTACAGCACAACTATGGCAGTGCCAATTTCAGTAAAATCTGAAATCTTGTACAGTGATCACATAGGCGGTTATTTATAAAAATCTGAAATTTTCACAATATTTTCTGAAAACCACTCCAAACAAATCTGCACAAAATTTTTTTGTGTGGCAAAAGACTCGATAATACGTAAAATCAAATATGTTTTCAAAAACTTAAACTTTTTTGGATTTCATGCCTGAAACCTGTGATTTTTTGGATTATTGCCTGAAAAACACAAAGTCTACAACTATTCAACAAAGCCCAGTGAAGATCAGGATATCTTCCAATTGTAAATGGGTCATGTGCCATTGACTTCTATAAGAACAGGTCTGAGTTGGAGTATTTTCTATTAGGACGTTTTAACACCATCAGGGTTTTATACATCATGAAAAATTCTAGGTTTTTTGTTCTACGAGAAATAGTATTTTCCCCTTCAAAAGTCCAACCAGAAAAAATTGGATTTTAATAAATAACCCCTTAAGTCTAGACATGGTTTACACCAGCTATAGTATATACTGATCATACTACAAATTGGAGAAGCAGCTATCCTGTGGAACAAAAGTTGTGTTGATTAATAGCCAATACCGGCATAGGATACATTATCCAGATAACCACAATGAAATAACTAGCCATAGTTCTGTTCTACAAATCTTCATTTTTGCCTGATTTGGGTTTTTTCTTTCTAATAAGGCAATTACAGGGCACATTTACTTAGCTCGAGTGAAGGATTAGAAGGAAAAATACTTCGAATTTCAAAGTATTTTTTTGGCTACTTCGACCATCGAATTGACTACTTCGACCTTCAACTACATCTTTGACTTCGAATCGAACGATTCGAACTAAAAATCGTTCGACTTTTCGACCATTCGATAGTCGAAGTACTGTCTCTTTAAAAAAAACTTTGACCACCTACTTCGCCACTTAAAACCTACCGAGCACCAACGTTACGATTTTCCTTCGATCAGAAATTGCTAGGAAATCCTATGGGGACCTTCCCCATAGGCTTTCTTAGCAATTTCTGATCGAAGGAAAATCGTTCGATCAATGAATTAAAATTCTTCTAATCGATCGAACGATTTTTCCTTTGTTCGTTCGATGGAACGAATTGCGGTAAATCCTTCGACTTCGATATTCGAAGTTGAAGTATTTTACTTCGATGGTCGGATATCGAGGGTAAATTAACCCTCGATATTCGACCCATAGGAAATGTGCCCCTTCATGTACTTGATAACATAACATAATATAATGGATAATTTTTACATCATGCTCCACATTATGGAAAGATCACTTATGCATATGTTACTATAGCAGTACCTTAATTAAATATGTAATAGAAACTGTGTTACAATTGCAGCCCTAACTATTTGTTGTCACTGACAACCATTATGCTAAAATATAAAATATAATTAATACAGTCCTTAAATATATCCTCTCTATATTATGCAAATGTGAATTTTATTATTATTTATGATTGGTTGTGCATTTTAAAAAAAAGTACAGAGGCTGAAATAAGTAATTGAATAAAAAAATGAATTACTTAAATTCAGTAGGCAGATATCGGATTAGTGGAATATATTTCAATCATTATCTAAAACTGCATGTAAGCCTGAATGGCAGGACCTTATGCTCATTTAACAGAACCCATATTAGTCCTTCGTGCTTTTTAGCACTGACCTTTCTCAAGCCATATATCATTTTCTTAGACCTCTGGCTATTTTTTTTCTCTCCCACCGGGAAACAAATGACAGTTCTGCAATCCCTTCTGCAGCTGTGTGTCACTTGTAATGCACCATTTTGCACCTTCATCCTATACTTGCTGTGCTGCTCCATAGCAACATAATACTACATGTTGTGAGTTGTCTGTTGTAGTCATGTCCATTGGGAACTATTAAAATATTATTTTGGGAGAACTGCTGAGAAACTTAAAGTGCATGTTACACATCTAATGGAAATAAATAATTGCATGTTGTTTTTTTACATTTCATTAAAGCATTTTTAAAAGCAAAATAAAATATTAAGAAAAAATAAAATTTCATTTATTTGAAATAAATATTTTAGATATCCCTTAAAAACCTTCCCCAAATTCCTAGTCTAATAATTGCTTGAAAGTTGTAAATTAAGGGGCCGATTCACTAAATTCGAGTGAATTTGAGTGAATGATTCAAATTAAAGAAAATTCGAATTTCGAAGTGTTTTTTGGGCTACTTCGACCATCGAATAGGCTACTTCGACCTTCAACTACGACTATCGAAGGATTCGAACTAAAAATCGTTCGACTATTCGACCATTCGATAGTCGAAGTACTGTCTCTTTAAAAAAAAAATTCGACCCCCTAGTTCGGCAGATAAAAGCTACCGAAGTCAATGTTAGCCTATGGGGAAGGTCCCCATAGGCTTGCCTAAATTTTTTTGATCGAAGGATATTCCTTCGATGGTTGGATCGTCCGATCGAATGAATAATCCTTAGATCGATCAATCGAATTTCCTGCGCTAAATCCTTCGAATTCGAAGGATTTCAATTCCTAGTCGAATATCGAGGGTTAATTAACCCTCGATATTCGACCATTGGTGAATCGGCCCCTAAATGTAAGACCACCAGAAATCAATTACAATGCTCTTTGGTCTTCTACAGAGCAGATAGGAAACACAATTAACAAAGAAGTTATACCTAATCAGCAATCTCTTATTCCCGAAGAAAGATAAGATTGTGTTCCAAATTCTAATGAGCTCAGTGACAGAGGACTAGCAGCCAAGAGATTGTAAAATAGCATCTGTGATTATTTCACAGCAATTTAAAAGATTACCATTATTAATTGTGTCTGAACTTGCCTTCTGATGAAGAACCATTCAATCAATAAATTATTTTGGCTGCTTTAGGTGTGGAATGCAGGATCACGTTCTCAATCTGAAAAGAGAATAATTTTAGGTGACGCTGTGATCACTGCAATATTTCTGTGTTGAGCCAAATGTTCTAAAATGCATAAACTGTGAAATAATGTAACAACAAAACCTTTTTCTTTGAAAGTAATTGATGGGTTTCTGTCCCTAAAATAAAGTAGTAAAAGCAACATAAATGTTGCAGTCATTATTGGAGAATATATTTACGTATAGCTTCCTTACTATCAGTTATCAGCACTGGAACCTTGACATGATGAAATCAGGATTTTTAGAATAGAGTATTGCCCATTCGTTACAATTGTGCTTTAGTTTTGTTCCCTAAGGCGATTCATCTTTGAGAATTCTTCAACAGTTTGTAACATTCTGTCAATAGTTTGGCCTTCAGTTATATTTTTGCTATGGTGCTCATTTTAATAAAATGAGAGGTAACGTACTGTTTAAAAACATTCAGATTAATTGTAGGATGCATTGAGGCGAGAACCTTGCCTGAGGCAGTACTCCTGAAAGGGGAGCACATAACTGACTATTGTAGTCACATGAACTTACACAGAGAGGTCAATTTATTTTGTAACTCAACTTTTTTTCAGATCTCAGTTGTGGCAAAATCAAAATCTCTGTTATTCATGGTTGGAATGATCCTTTGGAGTACGTGCCATTTATGTATATTCTGTTTTTTTTTAGAAGCGTCAGGTATTAGTTGCATGGTTGCTAATTTTTTCATTCAAATTTTCAAAATGTTATGGATTGATACATTTAAACAAATAAAGCTTGTAAAACTCAAAATGGAATAATTTGAGAGAGATAGAGGGAGAGAGAAAGCACACTATTGTGTGGCCCATGAACATTGCACTCTCAGTAGACACAGGTAGTGATGGGCAAATTTGTGCCGTTTCGCTTCCCCAGAAAATTTGCGAATTTCGTGTGAAATTCGTAAAACGGCGAAAAATTAGCGAAACGGCACCGGTGTCTCGTTTTTTGACGCCGGCGCCCATTTTTGATGCCGGCGCTCGTTTTTTGACCGGCAAATTTTCGCGGCATTTCGCAAATTTATTCGCTGGCAGTGAATTGCGCAAATTCGCACCTGGCGAATAAATTCGCCCATCACTAGTCACAGGTGCTAAGCCATTTTTTAGGTGCTAAGCCACTTTATAATCAATTTTGCCTTGTAATTCTATGACTTGAGTCCTTGGATTCCCAGTACCACCTGCACCAGTGCTAATATGAATGAAGTGCCTTGAATTTCCATAAGCACCTGCACCAGTGGGGATGGTAAGGGAGTGAAAAGGGATGGGTGTACATAACCTAAGTTTTTGTTGGATGAGAGTCCTTTTCAGTACAGTCAATGAGACTTTGGCATGCACTGCCTATTTACTTGCATTTCAGCTATTTGTAGTAGCTGAATAACCAGATTTCAAAACACAGGCTATTTTGGTGCACTTTTCTAAATGGGTGCTGATATTTTGCTACCAGTATAGAAAACCATACTCATACTGTTGTTACAAGCATAGCCATATGAGTGAAGCAGGGTCTCAGCTGTCTGCTCACATAGCGCAGCGGTAATGCAAACAGCACAGAAACACCATCTCTTTAGTTCCATTCCTGGTATGCTTTAACAATTCTTTAGTTATAGCATATTGTCATTGTGCATTATAGGCAGATCAGTAAAGCCAGACCTCTTTGGTAAATCCTCACCACTTGCTACAGTGTTAACAAATCACATGGATTTATGCAACTCTGCAATCTTGTCTACTGAAAATATAAGAATTGAATGTAGATAATTTTTTCATTTTCTTAATTTTTCCTCAGTATTTGTGTTAATTGTGCTGGCTGCCATACTATTTCGTAAATTACAATAATCCAAAAAGTTAGAGGGTAAAACATTACAAAAGTGATCCGATAACGATAATACCTTTCTTAGCTAAGATAATAATAACAGCAATATTTCAGATCATTTCAGTTAGTTTTCAATTGGATTGCTCATACCCTGCACAGAAAGGAACCTATAAGAGTGTAGGTATTCCACTGTAGTAATAACAATTCTGGAGAATAATTAGAGCTTTTTAGAAAAAAAAATATTTAGGGGCACATTTACTAAGCTCGAGTGAAGGATTCGAAGTAAAAAAAACTTTGAATTCTGAAGTTCTTTTTTGGGTACTTCGACCATCGAATAGGCTACTTCGACCAGGACTTCGACTTTGATTCGAACGATTCGAACTAAAAATCGTTCGATAGTCGAAGTACTGTCTCTTTAAAAAAAACTTTGACTACCTACTTCGCCACTTTAAACCTACCGATCTACAATGTTAGCCTATGGGGACCTTCCCCATAAGTTTTCTAAGCTTTTTCTGATCGAAGGAAAATCCTTTGATCGATGGATTAAAATCCTTCAAATCGTTAGATTCGAAGGTTTTCATTGTTTAATCAAACGATTTTTCCTTTGATCAATTGATTGATCAAAGCATTTGCGGTAAATCCTTCGACTTCGATGTTCGAAGGATTTTACTTTGATTAACCCTCGATATTCGACCCTTAGTAAATGTGCCCCTTATTGTGTACTTTACTACATGCTGGGGCATGTGAGCTTATATATTTTTGCCAAAGTGTGGTAGTAACACCTCATTTTTTTGTAATATTTTTTTTAAAGGCACTGGCAATTGATTTTGACTTCTTTTTGTATAATGAATGTATTGCTTTATCTTTAAGTCATTAAGTCTATTCAGGTCATGTGTTTTTGTAGGGTTATGCTGCCATAACACAGTTTAAAATTCAGTACAAGAAATCTAAACTCAAGAATAAAGTCTTTATATATAACATTTTATTTTATTTGAAACAATGGTCTTGATTAACACTTAACGTTCCAACATACTCAAGCATATGCAATGTAAACTGTAGAGGTTATATTGTCCTACTTGATATTTTCCCCCTGTTAGTTTACTCTTGTCTTCTAAATTTAAAATATAAAATCAGTGTTGTGCATATATCCCTGCAGTAAGGATTATTCATAGATGCCATCATTTTTAAAGTTGGTTTTAACAACAAAGGAAAGATCAGCATGAGGATCCTTGATGAGCCATGCTCAAGATTATAATTGTCAAGTGGCCTGAGTGACTATTGCAGTCATGTGCCCTATTATTAAAACCTTCTTTATGAGCCACATGGTTCTCTAGCTTAGACATCCAAGGCTCAGCAGTCAATCTTCCTTTGTGTATTCTGACTGAAGCCGGGGAGGTGAAAAGAGTTTTTCTAGGGTAAGAGGTTGTTCAATAAGGTCAAGTAATTCCCTCGAGACAGACTTTCCCTAGTATTATTTTCTGCAAATGTTGACACAAATGAAGCAAAGTAGTAGTTTATATTTAGATTAATTACTATGGCGCTGCTATTATTATATATTGGGATATCTGGGCAGAACAGAGACTGTATGTATCAATAAAAAAAGCAGAAAAAAACATGAATAGCATGGGTTTCTTTCATTTATTAGGAAAAAACTAAATGTACTTTATGACTGTAATGATTGTTTATAGGAATAATTTACCCTTGTGTATAATAATGTATATTTATATATTTAAATTTAAAATAAGAATATTAGAAGTCACTAAGGAACAAAGCCCAAAAGCACAAGGTCAGAAGTTACACTGGTCAGAGAACTACCTACTGGAAATCAAAAGAATATTATGATTCATTAAATAAATGCCCTGACAATATTAAGGCATGACACCATATCCAAGCCGGGTAACTTATTTCTTATAATATGCACTTTTTATTGAGCTATATGATAAAAGAGACATCAATATGCACTGATTGTCTTTTTGAATATATACACATAAGATCTAAAGTAAAAAAGCAAGATTCTGCCACAGGTATTGTGGGATGTTTATTGAAGAAAGATTAACTAAGCTATAAGATTCTCTTATAATCTTAAACATATGAAATATATTTAACCTTAACCTGAACCTCAGTATATCCCAAAATATTTTCTTTCACCAACATCAGAAGAAAGAAAGAAAGAAAGAAAGAAAGAAAGAAAGAAAGAAAGAAAGAAAGAAAGAAAGAAAGAAAGAAAGAAAGAAAGAAAGAAAGAAAGGAAAGGAAAAAGTAAAAGAGAGAAAGGGTTGGCTGCTTTCCTTTCTTCACATACAATCAGTTTTAAATAAAACATTAATCGTTGATCCTGGCATTTTAAATTGATAAAGTCGTCTAATCAGAATTCCCTGTGAGACTATTATAGGTTTGCCTTGGTTCCCCATGGTATTAGGGATTCTAGTTAATCTTATCTTATGAATAAATGATCTGAGTTTATAAAGGATAATTCTTACAATTAAGTTAAAACTAAACAGTTTGAGAGAGAATGTACAGTATTTTATGTATAAAAACGTATTTAGTTTGGATATTTTCAAATGGAGTGTTTTGTTACTGTTGATGATTTGAAAATGCCTCTGGTACTTTTAAAAGAATATTCAAACCTTTTAGATATGCTTAAGAACAGAAGGTGCCACCAGAAGTGAATCGTCATCCTCACAATAGGATCTTGCCCTCCTTTTGTGACTTGATTCAGAAATAAAGGTCAGTGGAGGTTTCTTCTAGAGGTGAATGACCTATTTTGTTGAAGTTTTAAATCCAGGAAAATATCATTGACTTACTAACATTAAAGGGATTGTTCACATTTAAATTAATTTTTATTATGACTTATACATTGATACTCTGACACTTTGTAGTTGGTTTTTATTTATAGTTTTTCAGGTATTTGTTTTTTTGTTCAGCAGTTATCCAATTTGGAATTTCAATAGCTATTTTGGTTCTAGGGTATTGTTTACCTTATTAACCAAGCAGGAGAGACTGGAATATGAAGAGGAGAGGGACTGAATAGCAAGATAAAGAATAAAAAGTAATAATATAAATAATAATAATAATAATAATAATCAGATTGTAAGTAGGGATGTAGCGAACCACCGACAATGTGTTCGCGAACGCCGTTCGCGAACACCGGCAAAAAATGCGAACAGTTCGCGAACAGTTCGCGAACTTCGAACATCCGAAAATCGTTCGATTCGAACGATCGAAGGATTTTAATCGTTTGATCGTGCAATTTCGTTCGAATCGAACGATCGAAGCCATTGGATCGAATGATTTCGTTCAATCCAATGGCTTCGATCGTTCGATTCGAACGAAAATTGTTCGATTTTAGCGATCGAATGGTCGAATGGTCGAACGATTTTGACGCGAACGCCTATTGGCGAACGTCGCGCGACGTTCGCGAACTTGCGGCGGACGCGAACAGTCGAAGTTCGCGCGAACTAGTTCGCCGGCGAACAGTTCGCTACATCCCTAATTGTAAGCTCAAAGAGCAACAGTTTTTAGGCAGCCAGGGTGAGTGACCCCATTTGAAAGCTGAAAAGATATAGAAAAGCATGGCAGATAATTTCAAAACTTGAAAAAAATAAAATAATTAGGACCAATTGCAAAGACCAATTGCTAGAAACAGGCCATTCTATAACATACTAAAATGTAACAACCCTTTAAAAGGGTTCAAATGTGATCTTGCCTTCTCCCTGTTACTTTATATTTGTGGAAAGTAGGGATCAGAATCTAAGGCTGCTGACATAGTAAGTAGTGATGGGCGAATATATTCAGAAGGGGCAAATTTGCGGCAAATTTCCGTTTCACCACGTGTGAATAAATTCATGAAACTGCTGTGAAAAATCTGGCGCGTCCATAAAATTTGGGCACATGTCAGAATAGTCGCGTGCATAAAAATTGATGTGTGTCAAAATTATTCGGACACCAATTGACTTGCATTTGGACAAAATAGGCCTTGTATTTGGACAAAATAGGCGCGTATAGAAAGTGTAGTGGGCATAGAAATTGACCCGTGTCAAAATAATTTTGACTTAAATGCTTTTTGCGAATTTAGTGGGAAATTCACACATTTTTCAGCAAAGCAAAATGGGACACATTCGCCAATCACTAATAGTAAGGGGCCGAATCACAAAGGGTCGAATATCGAAGGTTAATTAACCCTCGATATTCGACTGGGAATTAAAATCCTTCGACTTCCAATATCGAAGTCGAAGGATTTTAGCACAAATAGTGCGATCGAATGATTCAAAGGATTTTAATACAACGATCGAAGGAATATCCTTCGATCAAAAAAACTTAGGAAAGCCTATGGGGACCTTCCCCATAGGCTAACATTGAGTTTGGTAGCTTTTAGATGGCGAACTAGGGGGTCGAAGTTTTTTTTAAAGAGACAGTACTTCGATTATCGAATGGTCGAATAGTCAAACGTTTTTTAGTTCGAATCCTTCGATTCGAAGTCAAAGTCATAGTCGAAGTTCGAAGTAGCCCATTCAATGATCGAAGTAGCCCAAAAAACACTTCGAAATTCTAAGTTTTTTTACTTCGAATCCTTCACTCGAAGTTAGTGAAGCGGCCCCTAAGTGTTGTGATAAATAATGTGAGATGCTGCATTACAATGAGCTTGGGAATAGCATGACATCTCGGATGCAAAAGAGTTTAAATTTTTCAACCAATCCCAAAAAACTAAGAGGCTGGTTGTACTGTTTATACGTATGTAGATTCATGGTAGATATTCTATTTATTTAAGTCCATCCTGATTCATGCAATGGAATAGGTGAATTGATACAAGCTATTTTGATATTTTATATCCCCAGCAGAAAAGGGGCTGGTAAATAATCATGTCTTTACTATTAAAGTGCAGCAAATACAGTAAGAGTTTGTGTTTTTCTTTCCCCCTATTGCACTAGAACAAGATACAATAAGGGGGCTGTATAGGCAATGGGTGGCTGAACAAGCCGATGCAGTGCAATTTTTAGGCCTCGATTTTAGCAATAACAAACATACATGTATGCTGTTTTCTATTTCATGAAACCTACCTGAACCTTAGCCACAAGTTGCTAGGTCAACAAAAATGACTGTAAAATATCTTCAATATCTGTAAAAGAAACATTTGAGGGACCAGTTCATCTTTCCCAGCTGCCCCGGTGATCGTTTCAACCTTGCTACAGTTGGTCTGTCTTTACTGAAAATGTAACCAGCTGATGATGTGATGTATATATACTGTATGGTGACCTTCACTTATCAAGGTGAAGAATTTCAGTTTATGTATATCTACTTCACTCTTTAAATGCGTCTTCTAAGTACTGTATGCTGTAGAACAAGACAGCACAAGACTAGTCTACAAAAAAAGCTTAACATGTAAGAAAGAAAAAATCAATAACGTTTACTAAATGTAAAGTAAAAAGTTGGAAGGTGCTCAAAATCCTGACTAAACTAATGGATATCATAGCAAAATATTGAACATTTTCTTTGGCTCCCAGCAGGAAGTACAGAATATTCAGGTCCTCTTCCACTGCCAGTTCCAATAATGTGTATGTTCTCATACTGCAGTAAAATACAAGGACTAGGGGGGTGTACTAAATGACATTAATTGCAATGTGAAAAATGTTTCCTTTGTGAAAAATATTTTTCTTTTGTGCAAAACTGTTGGGCATTTATGGTTTGCTTCATTGCACAGCATATGAAATTAAATGTATTGCTGTCAAGAATACACTAAGCACAATTAATACTTCTCAATACATGAATGATATTACATTGTAATAATGCAAATTCTTCATTTACCTACTGTGGGTGGTTCTATCCTTGCTTTTAACAGATATCATTGACCTGGCCAGATACATTAAGAATAATGGTGATGATTCAGAGATCACCTTTTGCTTTTTTTTATGGATTGAGTAAGTTTATCCAAATAGTTGCCAAGTGTTATACAGTCATATCATATATGCTTAATTGTTTCAGAGCTTTGGTTACAGCTTAAATCAGAGGCATTTGGCTAGAGTAGCTGAGAAGAGTTTATAGCTTGACTCCTAACCTCAAGGAGGAATCTACCTCATGCATACACAATGAAATACTTTTCCATATCGCAGACACTAATTTAAGTCCAGGAAGAAAAAAGTCACCCAGGTGACCCATATCTGATGCAGAATTCTCTGTGCCATATGGAACCTCCTGAAAGGTCTAACAATCAATGTTTCTGGTGAACATTCAGATGTCCGTAAAAGATACCGGACACACAATGGCAAGTGTAGCGGGGGTAACCCCTGCACATTTATTACGTCAAATATGTAACGTTTCGGGGGCGTGCCTCTCCGCCAGACAAGCAGAACATCCCACACAATGTGCTTTATACAGACAAAGTCTGATACAGTCTGACGAAGGGCACGCCCCGGAAACGTTACATCTTTGACATAATAAACATGCAGGGGTCACCCCTGCTACACTTGCCATTGTGTGTCTGGTATCTTTTACGGATCTTCAAGTGGGAGAGGCGCTGACCTCTCTAACCAGCACCGGGCTCAAGCTAAAGGAGAGGAGGGGGAAAGAGGACCAGTGTGGATCGTGAACATTCAGATGTGTCTGCAGAAATGAAACATTTAGCTGATTATTAGTGATGGGTGAATTTGTCCTGAAAAATCTGCGAAACGTGAATCAATTTTGATGCTCTCATCAATTTTGACGCCATTGTTAAAGGAATTGTTCAGTGTAAAAATAAAAACTGGGTAAATAGATAGGCTGTGCAAAATAAAAAATGTTTCTTATATAGTTAGTTAGCCAAAAATGTAATGTATAAAGGCTGTAGTGATTTGATGTATAACATGTCAGTCTGAACACTACTTCCTGCTTTTCAGCTGTCTTGGTTTACACTGACTGGTTACCCTGGCTACCAGGCAGTAACCAATCAGAGACTTGAAGGGGCACATGGGTCATATCTGTTGCTTTTGAATCTGAGCTGAATGCTGAGGATCAATTACAAACTCACTGAACAGAAATGTACCATGTGGCCCCCCTTCAAGTTGCGTTAGAGTTAGAGAGCTGAAAAGCAGGAAGTAGGATTCTGTCTGTTTTATTAGACATCCAGTCACTCCAGCCTTTATACATTACATTTCTGACTAACTAACTATATTAGAAACATTTTTTATTTTGCACAGCCTATCTATTTACACACTGAACTGTTCCTTTAAAGTCAATGGGCATCCTGACGTGCGATGGATTTGACGCAAGTGACTTTTCCAAATTTCCACAGCAGTTTTGTGAATTTATTCGCTGAGAATTCACAGCAAATTCGCTCCTGGCGAATTTATTTGCCCATCACTACTGATTAACATTAAGCAGAGAGAACAATATGTACATTAAACAAAGACAAAATGTGAGTATTCGTTCTAACCCACACTGTAGTGTTGACCAGCTGTTGTTTTTTACAGCGCTCACACTAACCTATACTCTAGAGTTGACCAGCTGCTAACAACAAAATGTAGCCATTATTATTTTGGCCTTCCCTGCCAGAGACTGTCACATCTCCAGTCCATAATGAATACTGCCTCAATACACCTCAGCAACCACTCCTCCTCTGCCAATCCCTGCACTGGCTTCTACTAACTTTCAGAATAAAATTCTAAAAACTAATGACCCTGACATTCAAAGCAGTTACTTAACTCTGCCCTACCCTACATCTCTAAACTCATCTCTAGCAAATGTCAGCATCAGTTAAAATATATTAAGGAGTTCACATTAATTTTAGATTGTACATTCTTTATTTTGGCCTAGGAGTGCAAAAAAACAAAAATCAAAAAGGTTCAAGATGCACAGTATAAGAAATGCTGTTAAAATGTGCTGGTATTGTGGTATTGTTCAGAAGGGCAGTTTTACAAGCAATTATTTCATGATGTATTTATTGTTGAAATCCTATACACTTTCTAGCTGCAAACGTTTTTATTCATGCATTTATCCATAATTATGTGCTGGCAATGTTTAACTGTTCACAATCACAATCTGAAAACACTTTAATGCATTATAAAGTCTATTTTAAGGGAAAAATGCACCCCCTTGTCTAATATGAGTTCAGTTAATAGTATTTGTACTGAAAACACTTGCTTTTTGTTGGAATCACAAACATCTATGTTTTTGCTGTTTCTTGAGCTAAACAGGGAAAATTAAGCTACTCCAGGTTTGGTCCCCCTTCCTTTACCCTATTCTGACTGTTTTGTTAGCATTTTTCTGAGTGTTTATCTGTGCACTGGTGATCTACTGTATATAAAGGAGGACTAAAGATTACCAAAGAAGTAGGCTACAAATGTTAGTAAAGAAGAAGGCCAATACCTGTATTTGCAGCAAACGGGGTGATCCCAAATTTATTCAATGGTGCTAAACAACATTTTTCAAACGATGGAAAAGTGTTGTATAGCACCATTGAATAAATTTGGGATCACCCCGTTTGCTGCAAATACAGGTATTGGCATTAATCTTTACTTGGATTTACTACTGGCGAGTGTCTAGGCCAGTGCCATATATACCTGTATCCCCTGAATTGACTTTGTATGAATTGGCTACAAACATTACGAGCCAGATTCAATTCAGTGAGAAAAGGTTTATCATGTGAAGTAATGGACAAATTTCTCCCATTTCGCGTCACTGAAACATGCACAAATTTCGTGCGAAATTCAATACAAATTCATGAAACTGTAAAATTATGATGCCAGCATTAAAGTCAATGGGCATCAGAATATTGTGGATGTGCGGCGATTTTTTGATGTTGGAGAGTTTTTGCTGGAGTTTTGCGAATGTATTTGCCGGTGGCAAAACGTGGAATTTATTAGCCTATCACTAATCAACTGAAAACTCATGGACGAGATTCAATTTGAGATGCAATTCAATTCAGAAAAACCTCACACTTTATCAAGTGAAAACTCTATTGGAAATGGGAAAAAATGGAACTGAATTTGAAGATGCGTTTTTTTCTCCTCAAAATGAATCTCGTCCATGAGTTTTCACGTGATAAGCCATGACAACTTTTTCTCATAGGGACTTTTTTACTACCCAAGGGTGATCACATTCAGCAGAGAAAATATGTACCTCTGAATACTGTATGGAGTCAATAGTAAGGCAATAGTAAGGCAAAAAAAGGCATTGGAGTCAATAGTAAGGCAAAATTACATTGCAGCCAAGCAGTAGATGCAGAGACGTTTTTATCAATATGCTACAACTGTATTTCATAGAAGAGGACTTACAACTCCGTTGAAAGAAATGGGTAGTAGTGACGCGAAACTGTTGAGAAAATTCACTGGTGAGAAATCTTGCGCATAAAAATTGTCACGTGTCAAAATTATTCGGACGCCCATTGACTTTAACGCATTTGGACAAAATAGGCATGCGTATAAAAAACGTTAAAATTTTTTTTCGAATTTTTCACCGAATCGAAATGGGACAAATTCACCCATCAATAATGGGTAGGATTCAACTGGTTGAAGTGGAAGGCAAGAGGCACATTTACAAAAAATGTGTAGTTCAATTTTTGCCACAAATAGGATAATTAAAAATGTATTCATGATATTTGACATTTTCTTGCTCATTTGCTCAACCTCTTCAAATATCCTTTGTAAAGAAAAAAAGTCTTCATCTGATTTAATTGTGCTGGTCAGCTTCTAGTGGTATCATTTGCAAGATTAATCCTGGACATTCAAGACCTATGTCCAGATCATTAATAAATTAATATAAACTAATTAGGCAGCGAAGAGTGAAAAAACATGCAGTTCGTGAACTGTTTAAAGAAGGAAGATTATTTTTGTGTTAAGCTTTAGCGCTGAAAACACTAATTGTTGACAATAAATTGGGAAATTTAATTCCAGTGTTGAAAAACCACGAGAAAACTAATTAGTAAAGTACTTCCACTGGGATTTTAATTAAGTACAATAAAATTGTTCTATAAACCAAGTACAATAATGTAGTCTACCTGATTCTGGAATCTAAACAAATAGTACATTCACATTATGCCTGTCCACAGCATTAAAGGGATGTGCGGCAAGTTAATTTTATACCAAGTGCAAAACTTGGGCTAAAATTAATTACATATTTAATGAAATGCAAATTAAGGCAGAGGTTCTTCTTTGGCATAAATTCAATATGTATCTTTGGTGTGCTTATTTATTGTATACACCAGAGTTAAACTAGAATATATACCTTGGTGGACATTCTTAAGGAATTTTTTCTTGCCAATCTACTTCTAAAAATTAATATCTGTTTAGCTGTTTTTTACACAAAAATCACAAATAGGACAATTAAAAATGTATTCATGATATTTGACATTTTCTTGCTCATTTGCTCAACCTTTTCAAAGGAGGGGGGTATATTTTCCCTTTAGGTTATTACCATTTTATTATAATGGGCCCTTTAATACTTTCTGCAATGGATAATTTGTTCACTGCATGGAAAACATTGGACATCCTAGGGTTATGTATAATGTTCTACAAAGCACATGCATGAAGCTTTGCTTATATGGACAACCAAAAATGTTAATAAATGTGAATAAGCAATGTTCAGGTTGAAGTCCACCATCAATAGTGAAAACCCCAAACCTATCCTAGCTCCTAATAAACACTTATTTATTAGAACCTGTCATTTCTGCTAGTTTAGTTTAGTAATTTATCATGTGTAAATTATTAGAATGTTTAGGCATTTATCAAACTATATGCTCTAGCAGTATTGGTTATCAGGGCTGCTATATCATTATAGAGGAACATAACTGCATCGACTTTGCCTTCAAGATGAAGAGGTAGACCTTTCAACAATAAATTAACAAATTGTGTTGTATCACATCTAGGGTAAGTTGAGATGGTAATGACTGTTCATTTCTTGTATAGGCCTATTATTCTAAAAAAAATAAATATTTGGCGCAATGGATGTATGTTGTGTCAGAGATGAAAATAGTGGTGAAATGACTTGTTGCACCTGGTAAGTGTTTTGAATCAATTCTCTAGTATATAGCAACTGCATCAAAGTGTTAAGCTGCTCTATAGTATAAATATATTTACATATCCATCATTTAAGAAAAGTCCAGAGCTTAGGAGGAGTCCAGGGCTTAGGTACAGAATGTTTTATGATGCATGGGCATGATTTCTTGAACACAAAGGTTTATTGGCAGTACATACAGAACATGCTAGTATTTTAAAGAATTACTATATGTTCTTTATTAATTTTTCCTAAGGATTTCTCATGATGACATCAAGAGCTGAATGAATATTCATGCTTTCTTTGAAGGTATTTCTGTCAAATCCTGCAGTTTTAGGCAGCAATTGTCTCTCACATTCTACCTAATGATATCCCAGGTAGCTGATCAGATCTGCTACAATCTTTTTAGAAGAAGCTAAATGTGATATGGTATATCAGTCGTGGTGGCATGACATGATAACAGTGGGGGTATGGTGCCAAATTGATGCATAATGGCCACCATGTTGTTTGATGATTCATACAAGAGAGCATTGAGTTAGGGATCTCTGGTTCCATCCACACTTCCCTTCAGCCTGCACTACACTCTAAATATACCCACGGTCTTTGCCTGGAAACAACCAAGAGAATATAGGCTCTCAGTGAACTAACAATGCCCTCAATACACTTTCTATCATTCTGCTGACATCGTTATTGGCTTTCAAAGCTCATCTGAATCCTCTCTTACCTCCTGCTATTTACCTAATGTCTCAGAAACTGTGGTTAAACGTCTGTACCATAGAACACATTTTATATTGCATCAGTGACTATGAAGGTTTTCATCCATCCAGACCATGATATATTTAGTATAAGTAAATCTAGAGCAACTGGGTATGTTTCACTTCTCATCCAAGCAGCTTCTTCAGTTCAACAGCAGTTTTGTGAATTTTTTGGCAAAGCAAAACAGGGCAGATTCGCTCATCCCTAGTGATAAGTCTGAGGGTTCTGTTGAGATGCTTAATAGTAGCCTTAACCTTTTAGGGCTTTCCCAACAGTATTGTTTGATGGGCAGGCCTGCCATTATGTTGGACAGGAAGTGCACCAAAATTCCCCATCTGTTGATGTGATGTCACTTCCATTTCCATCACCTTTTCCAAACATGAAGCTAAACAGGTTTTTTTTCCAGTTTCATAAAATATTTTGCTAGCACAGAAAAAGATAAGATAATTGAAACTTGTAAATTGTATCTCTCATTTCATAGGTAAATCACAGGTTGTGCCAATTATCTTACCATCGTAATTGATCTCCTATTCTAAAATAGAACTGAAATAGAACAAATGGCTGTCAGATAGAATTTACCATATATACTGTAAAAGGCTTTCTTTCTACTTAGATTCAAAAATAAATTTGATATGCGGAACACTAGCAAACAGTCAGGTAAAGCAAAGCTGTCTGCATAAATAATTTTGGTTTTCTGGCATGTGTTTCAATCCATTTTAAAAAATGGCCACAGTAAATGATATTGACCCTTGAAATGTCTAAAAGTTAATTGTGATACATTGAGTCATGGTCAAATGGCATTTGCATTTAACCACTTCATTTGTGCTTGCATTATATCTTGCCTTTCCATTTCTCTTCCGTGCATGCCTCTTGATGATTGAGTTGCACTCCCCTGTCTCTTCCTTCATAATTTCTTCATGATTTTCCAGATCCTTTGTTATGGCTATTATATTTCTTTCCCTTTCATAGGCATCCTCCATAACTAGATTATTTTCCCCAGCTGTGCTTGTCACTACAGAAAACACTCTTAATTGACATAGCATAGTGCAATTCACCGATGACTAATTGAGATACTGCTGATACCGGAATATGTAAAGTAATTGGCGTCTAAAAACCACCAAATAGATACGCCAAGGGATTGGCTTTGCATTTCAGATATTTGATTTGAAATCAAGTTTACACTTCAGTTATCCTAATGGCACGCTCCCTGCATACTGTTCCATAGAATGATTCTAAACAGAGGAATGCTAAAGCTGGGGAATAAAAAAAATAGCTGAGATCCTTCCAGCATTTAATACATTCTTATTTATAATCTGTAATGCATTTTTCACATTCCCTGGATTACATTTCAAAGGATGAAATTGATCGTTCGGAATTGAATGTGAATTTCTCTTAAGTTATTTGTAGGAAGCATATTGGGATATAATAAATTCACAGCATCACAACACCGTTTTTATAGATTGCGGATTTGTACCTGTTAGGTGAACATATTGTGTAATGTTTAGCATAGTAATGTGATTTATTTATTTTCAGAAAGAAAATTTCTCTGGACTGAGATGATTGTATTTCCAGGGGCTCAATCAGCCTACTTTTTCCCTTTTTAAAACCATCAGTCCTCTCATGCATTATAATTGATGTTCTAGTTAACTTATCTTAAGTGTAGAGTAGATGATGGGGGTAGGAACCTCGTGCAAGTTAAAGAGTATGAGTTGAGGTTGCATATAATTTAGGAAGCTTTCAATGCAGAATGTAACAGGGGACATAATTAAAATTCAATAGATTCCAAAAATGGCAGTGCAATTTTCCCAGCTGAAAAATGCCTGCTTCTTTCCTAAACTGTAACTCATCTTGTCCCCAATCTTCTTGATACAGTATATTTCAGAAAACCTATGTGTTTGCCTGTTTAATAAAACTCGTTTTATAAAATCTATGGGTGATCTGGGTTGCCCCAATATAACATATAACTAAACATTGGCATGGTCACAACCTATGAAGATACTGGTGATTAAAATGAAAATATCCCATTCCAAGAAGGGTTGGGTGGTTGGTTGTTGATCAGTAGCCTGAAGGGGTGATCATAGAACTAACATACTTTTACCTTCTTAACTCTTGGACAATGAACAGGGCATTCTCTGCCTGTCAATCTGAGCACCTTTGTTGGTTTGTGGGATCAACATACAATCAACATACAATCAAAATAAAATTATCTTTCCTTTCTAAACAAAAATGTATTAAAAAACTTGACCAAGAGACAGGGGGTCATCACAATTTTATTTAACACAAAATTCTACTGTAATAAAAGAGATAGGAATAAAACTTAGGCTCATGTTGTCAATTTTTTTGACTTTGGGGCTTTTATTTAAGAGTTCATTATAAGAAAAGAGCTCTCAAATGGTATGATCAATGACCTTCTATTAAAAGTTATTTATTGTCCCATTTCAAATGTAGGTGTCTCCTACCTTATCAGATACTGTAGGGTATGATAAAGTTATTTAGTAAACATGGAGACATCCCAAGTCCTTTTTCTAAAATTTTACTATAACCTTAAAAGATAGGTGGATCTTAGAAAAATCCTTCCAACCATATATGGTTTAGGTTAAAGCAGTTCAAGGGAATAAATGAATGGAATTGTATCAATAATTTTCACATATTATATATTTTGATATCTATCGTATGCATAGTATAATAGGCAATTAAATGTATGTTTGCCACCTTGAGCAAAATGGAGGGTTGACAACAAGACAAATATGATGCAATCCACATGTGAAGCATTGTCGCTTAGAGAGCCCAAGGGGGATGAAATGAATATGTGGAATATTTGTGTGTATTGTTTTTGTTTATTTGTTTGCTAATTTCAAAAGTTAGCAGGGATATGAAGCTTAACTGTTTGGAAACTTTATAAAACACATCAAGCCACATCTAGGCTTATTGGCATGAAGAATTAAGGAAGACGTGTAGCTCACACGAGGGAGGAATATAGAGCACAACCAAGGGTTTAATTAGGTTTCAAGCTTAAGCAGCTGTTTTTCAAGTGAATGAATGCTGTTTGTGCACTGCTTTACTTAAACAATAACAAAAACTAAAGGCTCAAAGATAAAACACAGCATTTAAACATTTAAACAAAAGGCTTATGGTGACAATAGGGCTACTTTATGTCCACAAATGCATTGAGTATCTTCTGCTTTTTCCCATAATGAGTTGCTTGTAAAACCACTAAGGTACTCGTGCCAAAATGTACTCTTTGCACTTCATATACTGTAGTTGTGCCAAGAGCAAATAGAATACCCTCTTCACTTAGCATTAAATAATATACTATAGGGGGCCGATTCACTAAATTCGGGTGAAGGGTTAGAATAAAAAAAACTTAGAATTTCGAAGTTTTTTTGGGCTACTTCGACCATCGAATGGGCTAATTCGACCTTTGACTTCGAATCGAACGATTCGAACTAAAAATCGTTCGACTATTCGACCATTCGATAGTCGAAGTACTGTCCCTTTAAAAAAAACTTCGACCCCCTACTTCGGCAGATAAAACCTACCGAAGTCAATGTTAGCCTATGGGGAAGGTCCCCATAGGCTTGCTAAGCTTTTTTTGATCAAAGGATTTTCCTTCGATCGTTTGATTAAAATCCTTCGAATCGTTCAATTCGAAGGATTTAATCGTTCGATCAAATGAAAAATCCTTCGATCGTTCGATCGTATGTTTAGCGCTAAATCCTTCGACTTCGATATTCGAAGTCAAAGGATTTCAATTAGAGGGTCGAATTTCGAAGTATTTTTAACTTCGAAATTCGACCCTTAGTGAATCTGCCCCTAGGTGTTGACTGGTGTTATTCACAATTTATCTGGTAATAACTATGTATATAGTCTAATTGTAGTCTCTATAAGATCACTGAAACAAGGTCAATGCAATTACACATTATTCTGGTGCTTTAGTGGGACTGGTGGTTTTCAGTCCAATGAGCAATGCTCGCATGTAAATGTCCAAACCAATTCTATGTGATATAATCCTTATGAAAGGAACTTGGAAGGAAAGATACGTTAGATAAACCATGCTGAAGTAATCTGGAAAAGTCACAGTTATTTGTTTTTATCACACTAAAATGGATGCAAATGTTGGTTTTATTGATGCCATTTATTAAAGGTACTTGTTTCCAAACACACTCCTTGCACATCTGTGTAGTTGTGCCATGCCCCATTGGGTTCATACTGCCTCTTCCCCTGAGTCTCATGCAAGTGCACCTTTTGATGACAATACAATCTGGAGCTACCACCACCCACAGGGCTTGTATCAATAAGCACTGCATACCTGCACCAAAATAATCACATGCAAATGTTTTTTTAAAAACAAGTGACATAAGTAGAGCAATCTTAGCCCTGAAAATTATAGCTGCATTCCGTTTGCTACAACATGCACAAGTTTGTTTTTATACTCTGGATGCCATTATAGAGGGTGCAACTATCCTGAAATTATGGCAAAATGCTGCCTTGTGGGTAAAATAAAAACATTGTAAGTAACTGAGCCCTTACTTCTTTCCCATTGTAACATTTATTTAACATTTATGTGGTGGGATTTATTTTCAGTCTGAAGTGCAGTTTATTTCCAGCATAGGCTGATCTTCCAAGCTCTAAGATAAATATTGTAGTTAAAGGAGTTAGAAGGAAAGCTTACATAGAAGGAAAGCTTACATATACAGAAAGTGAGGTAAGAAACTTAAATTCTCTGTGTATGTTTTTCTTTATAAGGATGAAATATTCATGTTTTTCAAGATTCCTTGAAAAAGAAGTTAAATGTTAAAAAGTTAAAACTTAAATTCTTCCTCTGAAGATTTCAGTGGGTTATTAGAAACTACAAATCAGGCTTTTACAAATGTATTGTAGTTTAGAAAACCCATATATAGTACAAAAAAAAATAAAGTCTTCCCCACTACAGTATATACATGGGAAATAAGTAGGGATGAGCATTTTTTTTGTGGCAAATTTCTGCATATTGCCATCTGCAAATTTTTTTTCTCAAAACTGTGGCAAAATGTTCAAGACAAAATGAAAAGTCAATACATTGGACAAAAAAATGCCAAGACAAAAAAGTCACCACAAGAAAACTGCCCATTGACTTTAATGCATTTGGAGTCAGAAGATATTGTCAAGCACGTAAAAACTTGACTTCAAACTGTTTTGTGGATTTTTCACCGCTGGTGAATTTTTTTCAAGTTTTGCGAATTTTTTGGTGAGGAGAAGTGGGACAAATTCGCTCATCACTAGACATAAGCATTTTGGTTGTTTGTCTGGCTGTTTTCATTTTTACAGCACTGTAATTTAAATTACTGATAAATTTCCTACAATGACTCTAACCTTCTACCCCTGGACCAGTTTTTTCTTTTTTTTAAAAATGCACTGGATTGAGGTACTTAAAATTCTACTAAAAAGGCAATATGTTATGTTGGAGAACCTGACATTAAATAGTTTGAGGCAAAAAATACTTCTCACATTTTAGTAAAGAGACCCCTTTGACTGGGCTGCTTAATTCTAATTTACATTGTAAAGTATGGTCTTATTATTATTTCTACAATATAGATTTACACATATTCAGAATATATAATGAACTTGCCATTTAGATACTGGTTTTGTGCCTCGGTTGAGATGTGACAGAAGAGGTAAAAAGAAGGCTGGTATGGGTACATTATAGTCAGAGTTGTTGTTCTTAATACATTGTCTAGTTTCTCTCATTATTACTGGCCATGCAAGCTGAACAATACACCAGCACTTTTTCATTGATCTCTTTTTACTATTTGGCATTCCCTGGAGATACATTTGCATCTTATCAGCTGAAAAAATTAAGCAATTGAAAATCTGACTGGTTTGGGCTCCTGATGGCTTTTGGAAACCTTGTCAGTCTGTATAGCCTTACTCAGACTCAGCTGTGTGGGTCTGAAATTGCTTGGCTGGTAATTAGGTATTTATCAGATTGTTTCTGAAAAGGCATGAGGCTGTTATCTGACACAATTATCTTTGAAAATTGAATCCCCTTTTTAAACCCTGCTGAGGACATTCAAAAAACACTGAAAATGTCTCATTCTAAATGGCTTTTAAAACCCTCTTGCCTTTTTAAGAACAAATATCACTGAAGAGTCAAAATACCATCTTGGGAAAATATTCTACTGTATTCTACAGCTGTTAAAGTGCTGAATTTTCTTTTGTTCTCCTGTTATCATTTCATCATTATCTGCCTTTTTTATGAGCTAAATGACTTTTATCTGTCATTTCTCCAGGCTGACAAATGCCTATCACATTTAGAAAAATCTAAGTCTTTCTTCTGCAACGATCCTTAAAATTAAAGGTTATTCTCTTGGTCCCCAAAATCCTCACTCATAAATGAAATTCATGTTGAACGTTATCTATCATACCATAGTTGGCTGAATTGTAACAGCAGTAATGCTATCCTGAGTACCTCGTTCATTGCTAAGTAAAAACCCTATTAATAATACAAGCTACCAGTGATCTATGGATGGCTTCCTGTTGGCAGGTTTTGTAATATATTTAGTAATGACTTTGCTTTTTCCATGTAAAAGTAACTTCGATTTCTTACTATTGATTTAATGTTAATGCAGCTTCTGAATGAAAGTGTTGAAGATTCTTCATATGTAAGAAATATTCTGATATACAGTTTAAAAACTGTTTTAAATGATACATTTTTAAATTGGACTTAATATAAAATGCCTATAGGCAACTACAATTATCATTGCTATAAAATGCTAACTTCTTTAATATTTAAGGTATAATTCATTAAAATACAGGTGAATGGTTGTTAATATAAAACTGAAAACTGAATAAATTAATGTGGTGTAAATTAACTGAATAAATAATTAATTAATTATAATGTTTGGTCATTTAATGTGACTTCAGTAAATTCTTCTTTTATAATTTATTTTTTATATTATTTTATTGACAGCTATTGGAGACTATTTTCAACGCAATGTCCCCAACATAGTATCAGGGATTTCCTAACATCTATCAGGGATTCTCTCAAGTCTAGGGGGTATATAGAATAAATCCTATAGGTAGGTATAGCAGGGCCACAAGGGCAGATAAAAGGACAAGAACTGATGCCAGTAGGGACTAAGCAGGCAACTCAAAGTTGGAGCAAGATCAAAGACTGGACCAAAATTGGACACAGAAAGATGATACCAGTATTCAAATGCAATTACACACAAGGTATTGGATTTAAATTGATGAGAAGCAAATATTTTATGGTTTATCAAATGAAAACTCAATTGAAACCTAAGGGAGAATCTGGAACTGAATTTGGAAAAGTCTTTGTCATCTAATTAATAAGTATTTTGTTACAATCCCTTAACTCTTTTTTTAGAACCATAGATAATTTGTTTCAGTCTCATTTTCTAGTTCTAACAATAATGATATACCCAATCTCCTGGTGACTTCTTCCAGTGATAAATACAACTGAAACAAGGACTTTATATTTTATGAAAGCCCTCATATGATGGATGAAAATGTTTTTATTCAATGTCAACACTAAAGATGAATTACAATTTCCCTTCTTTAAGACTCAGGCCTACTAAGCATCTAGATATATTGAATATGCCAACCAGACCACATAAAGACTATTTTCCGGGAGGTCCAGAGTATCTCAGCATAATGATTAACTACATGCATCAAAATTATAAAAAATATTATACATTTTATTTACATTCTGCTATCCAATAAAAGCAAACAAACATAGCACAACACTTAGAGGGGCCCCTCGGATAAATAATAAATTGTGTACTTATTCAGCTAACACTAACTTTGAATGTTTTTGTGCCAAACATTTTGACTTGGGGTATAGAGACAATGTAAAGGAGACCTTTATTTAACATCACATCAAACAGACTGACTTTGATGCCACTTTTGCAGAACCCCTAGGAACTATATCCTAAATGAATCAAAGGATACTGTGAAATATGAAATCTAACAACAACTATTAACTTTGCAACACCAGCTGCAGCCACAAAAACTGTTATAGGATAGTTTTCACCTAGTGGGTATCAAATACCTAAAAGTACACAATGTATTATTCCTCCGAGGGGCCCATCCAAGTGCTTTGCTATGTTTGTTTGTTTTTATGGGATAGAGTATTATAACCCTGGTTAAATTTGACCCTCTCTGCACAGGATGTGCCTTTGCTACATGAAAGGGTGAAGGAATGGTGTTCTGCAACTACATATTAAAACAAAAGTATTGGATTCCAGAAGGTTCTTGAACCCAGCAAACAAGTTTTTTATACTCACGTCAAATCTGATCAACAAATCACAGTGTTATACTCACAATCCTTTGAGGTTTATTAAATACATATCAGATAACATCACAGCATTTCAGAGCCAGCACTTTGTGACATCCCTGTGGAGATAGTGTACCACATTGTATAGATGCACCCTCAATGCAAACTCTGATGACCTGAGCTATACAGCCTCAGATGCATCTATACAATGTGGTACGCTATCTCCACAGGGATGTTACAAAGTGCTGGCTCTGAAATGCTGTGATGTTATCTGATATGTGATAAACCTGGATTCCCACACATTGGATCAGGGAAATCACTAAATCTAAATCCATATTAGGGTGTGATCCCTACCCTACAGGCAGTCTTGCCTGAGGGGGGAGCTTCCCCTTTCTATTCCTTTTAGTCAAAGCCAGACTGCTCTTGTCCACTAGCTCTATCTACCTCACTTTCCTACAAAGTGCTGTTACAATGAACTACTCTTTTCTGACTACTCCTCATTCATGGGGTCTCTGTTTTCCCGATTTCACCAAGGTCTTCTCTTTACTGAGTCTTACGCTCCAGGTCCCATAACCATCCACTCCTTCCTGGAGTGGCATGGGAAAGAGGAAGATCAACTCTCTTCTCTCAACCCTATACTGAAGTGTAGCAGGAACTTGTCATCAGCCTCCGGGTCAATGATACACATTGTACACATTATGATACACATTGTACTTGTTATGCTAATAAGCAAAAGTAGATACATGAGCATTTTGCCCAACAACCAAAGAACAAGGAAGAGTAGGCATTTAAAGCCATTGGGGTACGTTAACCCTAAGGGACCCTACAGTATTTTAACCTAAGTGTAATGTAAATAAAATGTATACGATTTTTCATAACATTGTTGCACATTATTAATCATTATTCTTAAATACTCAGGACCTACCAGAAAATAGGCTTTATTTGCTGTGGCCGGTTTACGCGTTTATTTAATACTATAATAGTTTTATTATTATTACACATGATTGTCTCACATTAAACCAGGCAATGGGCAAACAATAAATAAAATCAGTTAGCATTAGTAGAAATTCTGGCATTCTGATTTGGAGTATATCAAATATTTTTCCAAATAAATAGTCAAAAATATTTATTTTCTTAATTTTGTTTCAAGACCAGAGACACAATACAATTTCCAAGAGGAAAGATATGCCTAAATCAAGATGTAAGTAAATGCTAAGCTTTTGTTAGAACAATATCCAGGTTTACTAGAAAAATTACCAAGACAGGGACATCCCACCAATTTTTTACATGTCAGGAACTCCTTCTTGCAGAATGAAAATGACGATAGTTCCAGCTGCTGCTTGAAAATTCATCACCATCAGGGGAAATCCAATAGGAAGTGATGCCATTACAGTATTCTTATCATTCAGGATGATGAGGCTAGTAAAATAAGAACAAGGAATGTATATATAATCATAATATATAGAAATATATATGAAAGTGTTTGTTACCAGAAATTAATGAATTTGAATACAATATTCAAATTAC
Organism: Xenopus petersii; assembly: GCA_038501925.1. Classification (NCBI taxonomy): domain Eukaryota; kingdom Metazoa; phylum Chordata; class Amphibia; order Anura; family Pipidae; genus Xenopus; species Xenopus petersii. The sequence continues at coordinate 12,330,507 of CM076675.1, read as the reverse complement.
AGTATAAAATAAAAGTAGTTTGTGTATGCTGAGGGTTGGGGGTAATATTGTCCAATATTTGTTTTCCATTCCCTAATAGTTTCTGTAATACAGTAGGAAAAATAAAATGCATAGTTATACAGAGTTTCATGGCAATCAAATCCTTTCGATTGTATTCCAAATTATAAAAAATATTTTAAAACCTGAACTATAACATACTCTTTTCTTCAGTTATGAGCTGGCACAAACCAGGCAGCACATGGAAGTTGATGCATTTTAAAAAGTAATTTATTTAAATAAAAACATCTCAATACACATTTATTACACATTTATACACATTTCGTGCCTTGTGGGCATAGGCATATGCAAGTCTATATGCAATGCAAAATATGATGACTTGAGCTATACTAGGCCATAGTCCCATATACTTCATATTTCAAATTACTTTTTACATTAACATGGTGCCATTTATGCTTGCGTGTGGTGGGAAAGTTAAATTTCAAGCTCAATCACAACCTTTTTTCCCAAAATTCCACCATCATTTGAGCAGCAGGTGGAGTTTTGCCTGATGTCATTGTGGTCAGTAGTGATGGGCGAATAAATTTATCAGGCGTGCTTTCACAGCGAATTTCTGCGGGTCAAATGTTTTGGCGAAACTGCTTTGAAAATTCGAGAGCGAATAATCCACCACAAAAAAAATAAAAATAAATTGTGCGTATATAAAATTACTTTGATGCCCATTGAATTCAAGGTGTTATCGCTAAGTAATTGTCACAAATGTTTCCACCATTCTGCAAATTATTCAATGATGTAAAATGTTACAGATTCGCCCCTTAACTAGTGGTCAGTGAATAATTTCATCCCTTGCAGTCAAAAAGACATAGGTGTGTTATTCTTTAGAATTAAGCATGCTGCACCTACTGACATAAGCACTGTGGAAACCTTAGAGCTACTGCCTGGTCTGAAGGTGGCTTAGAATCGAAGTACGATCATGCGATTCCAAGTAGGCCGAATTCGGCCCACTTCGACCCCAAAAAAACTTAGACCTCCATTCAATTGGTCTTTTTGAATTCGACGTTTGAAGTTTTTTTTAACTTCGACCTTTGATAAATATGCCCCTTAGCTCACATGCAACACTCGCTTAGAAGCTCCCACACTCGCTGTGCAGTAACAAACTTATTAAGGTATCAAACCAAAGAATACTAAGCCTAATCAGAATTTACCTGATTAACCCCTCCCCCTTAATTATCAGACTGAGGGAAGAGAAAATCAATGCTGTTTGCTACCAGAAGTAAAAGAACATGTTCCCCTTAGAAACTAAATCCTAGGCTAAAACACAAACAGAAATTAAATGCACTAACTGTTTCTACCAGTTTACCCCAAACAGAGGAAAGAAAAAGCTGTTTGTCTCAGTCAGATAATACTCAATCTATACGTCTATATAAATGCCAAAGGGAATGTAATAATCTAATGCAGAAGTGTTAATAAAGTTATGTCTTCTTGAAGCAAGATAAGTATGGTGTCTGTGTGTAGTTTCTCCTCTGTCTAAAATAAAACTACCGGTTATCCCATCTCTTAAGGCCCCAATACAAGGGCCAATAAAAGCTACTGACAGACCGAGTCGGCAGCTTATTTGCCCGTGTGTGGGGCCATCCAACGTTTGTCTCAGGTAGATAACACTCAATCTAAAAGTCAATCTAAATGCCAAAGGGAATGTAGTAACCTACCATAGACAGGTACAGGTGTGGGATTCGTTATCCGAAAACCCATTATTCAGAAAGATCCAAACTAAGGAAAGGCTGTCTCCCATAGACTTCATTTTATCCAAATATTCCAAATATTTAAAAAGTATTTCCTTTTTCTTTGTAATAATAAAACAGTAGCTTGTACTTGATCCCAACTAAGATATAATTAATATTTATTGGACGCAAATCCAGCCTATTGTGTTTATTTTATGTTTACATGATTTTCTAGTATACTTAAGGGGTTATTTACTAAAGTTCAAATATTTTTGGTCAGAGTTTTACAGGGAAAAACACAATTTTTTTTTCTAACTATGTAACTATGTGTGTGAGAAAATTGTGTTTTATCAGGTAAATGTCTATGTAGTGTGGATTTCAGAGGAATAAAAGAGAAAATTTTCATCCATAGATAATGCACTTGTCTACAAGCCTGGTCTGTGTGTTATAAGCTCAGAATTGCAGTAAAATATCACAAATCCTGTAGAACAAAGTTTGAGTCTACTGTTTTTTTTGATAAGGCTGCCAAGAATGGCTGATTTATGAATACTTTAGGACCTGTATTTAATAACCGTGATGAGAGCATTTGTTCTTTTTGTTCTTTTTACCATTGTAACAGAGTTGTAAGACTAAAAATCAACCAGACATAATAAGTCAATAATTATATTTCACCCACTGCCAACAACTGCAATAATATTAGCCATTATAGGGACACAGCTTAATCTTACTGTGTGTCTCTGTCATCTAAGGACACCAAGAACAATATTATTTGAGTTTTTTTTGTAGACATTGCATCTTACATTGGCACAGATGTCCACTAAAACCACCCCCAAATTTTTGCATTGACTTTTGGTCTAAAATAAAAAATGGTTAGCACATTTTTTGTATTTGCAAAATTTTGCAAACAGCTTTTTGTTACCTGCGTTTTTCTTCTACTTTTATGCAACATCATGGTGTGTTTGCCATTGTTTGCCAAAATTAGAGAGACGGTAAAATACCATCATTACATTTTGATAAATAACAGCCTTAAAGTAATGATTCAACAACATTACAGAGTATGTGTAGGTTTTGTCCATTATATGCAATCATTTTAATTATGTCCTGACCACTGTCACAAGTGCAGTCAGAATCATTAACATCCTCTGTTTCTAAAATACTAACTAAATGGGGGAATGTAATAAAAGTTGATAACAGAAAAACTATTTGCAATGCAAAAAGTTATGCCTTTGTGTGAACAAATTTTGCTTTGCATAAATTTAATATAGCTTTTGCGAACCCAAAAACTGTTTAGCAACCACTTCCGACGGTTGCATTGCGAAACGTGAATTTTGATTCTTATTTGTGCAAATTGTTGTGCTCTTTGCGACTTTTATTGCATTCCCCCATTTGAGCCAAGTCATTTTTAAAATGAATTATTTCTAGTTGTGAATTTTTATTATCTTTTATTGATATAAAGCTGGCATATCCTGCAGCAGTTTACAGAAATGATACTCAATTTACATTAGTCCAATGTATATTATATTATAATATATTATTAGAGTTTAGAAGGAAACCCATGCTGTGTGTAAGGTGATAACACAGATACATCTTGCAGTTCATGTAATCAGACTTAGGACACTAATCCAGAAAGGTAACATACCAGTACTGCTGTTTAGACGTTTATGGCCCTTGAGGTTATGATATATATATATATATATATATATATATATACTAATGTTTCATAGACCAGCACTCCCTTTAATGTGAAACAGAAAATCATTTATTGCTTCTTTTCTCCTGCAAAAAGATGCAATAAATGATTTTCTGTTTCACATTAAAGGGAGTGCTGGTCTATGAAACATTAGTGTATACAAGACTTACCGTGCACCCCGGCTTATTTCAAGATTGATTTTGGAGTGCGGATACTCATTTGGAAGATATATATATATATATATATATATATATATATATATATATATATATATATATATATATATATATCATATTAAATAAAGTAAACTTAGAAGCAATAATTCAATTTATCAGTAATTGTTCTTTTGGTAACATTAAAATGTTTCATTGATGTTTAGGCTAAAGCCACTTAAGTGACTTGGATATCAGTAGAGCCATAATATAGCTTCCATTGCTTATAGCTTTCATTGAAGTGAAACGGGTTAGATTGGCCCATAACTACTCACCAGCTTGGGTCATGTTTTGAGGTTAACTTGGTAGCAATAAGGTTAACTTGACAGTGATAAGGTGGATGCTGAATTCAAAGAGGTCTACCAGTGAGGTTATTACTTCTGTTGAGGTCTACAAACAGGTTCCAGAACTTATGCTATGAATTTATATTTGTACAGAAACATATTATAAAATAATAGTAGTAATTTTGTGTCTGGAATAATCTTCCTCATCAATACTAAAGTGCTGTTGGTACACAGAATGAAATGTGCTCCAATAAATAAATATCTCACAGTGGCAATCTGTAATTTTATCTTTTTTCCCCCTGCTATGCATAAATATTTCATGCAAATTTAATTATAGAAAATAAAACGTTGACCCAACAGAGATATTTTAATAATTTGCTTTGGCTCAGCCCATGAATAATAAAGGAGTTTGCTTTTATTAAACTTCACTTGAAATGAAAAGTATCATTCTAAATCAATTGTGTCACTTGTCATTATTCTTCTTCAATTTGACATACAGTGATGAATATTCTCATCTTCTCATCTTTATTTTATATTCTAGCAAACACTGAGGTAATGCACTCAAAGGAAAAACCATGAAACTTTCCAAAACTGCTGATTTGTTTCTGGCGGCTCTGTCTGTTCTATTTATTTATCCATTGGAGGGGCAACTCATTCCAGGTATGTTCCAGTTTTTCTACATTGTTTGAGATTTTTGTTTGCAATAGATTTTCAGCCAATATTTGTGTGCAGATATTTTACATTTAGACATTGGCTAACATATACCCATAGTACAAGTTGTGAAATTTGCCAAATAAGTCATCCAGCTGTGGGTGAGGGACATTGGTATGGTTCTAAGATGGTTGAATAAAAATGTCCAGTGTATGCATAGTAAACATTGTTCTGAATAAATATTGCATCCCCCTTATCTCTAATGGACTGGGTATATAAAACTTACATGCAACTATTAAAATGCCAACCTACAAAACATAACAACTGAAGTAGATTTTTTGACATTTAATTCAGATCTAGGGGCTTATTATAATGGTGCACTGATTCCCCTAGTTTCAAACATCCTGCAAAATGCAAGGTAGCTGTGTGACATACCTAAGAGTCCAGAAAATAAAGAAAATATAATATAATCCTGAGTCACAGGACATCAGCCCAGAGGAGATTTCTTGGATTCCCTACCCCATCAGCTTTCCAACTTGTGCATTCATTACTCTAGTGGCTACAGGGTGCAATTGAGACCATATTACTACATTGGGTAATTACAGGGGTTCCTTGTGATGGGCCTTTTCCCACAAGACCTGCATGACAGATCTAATATTTTTTATGCAGAATATTAAAGACACATGCAATCTTAGCATACATTGTGTCTTATGTGTTCTCCTGCCTGTTGTTTGAAAAATGCTTTAGTGATAATATTGCTCTGAGTTTTTATGTCCTTCTTTTGTGTACTGGCCTTGCAAATGACCACAAAGTATCTCACCATACATTTGTGAAGTGTTGCCAATACAAAGATCTATATATTAGCAGATAAAATAGATATTAAGACATGTAATAATGGGTGTGCTCTCATACAGATCCCATAGTAATCTGATACTGACACAGTGTCATTTAAAATGATCTGTGTCTGCTAATGCAGAAGTGTTGATAAAGATATGTCTTCTTGAAGCAAGAAAAGCATGGTGTCTGTGTGTAGTTTCTCCTCTGTCTAAAAGAAAACTACCAGTTATCTCATCTCTTAAGGCCCCCATACAAGGGCCAATAAAAGCTGCTGACAGACCGAGTCGGGGCCGCATGTGGGGCCATCCAACGGGCTTCCCTAATCAATATCTAGCAGAAAGTCAGCCAGATGTCGATCGGGCAGGGTAAAAAATCCTGTTGAATCGAGGCCGCATCTGTTCGTTGATGCGGTCCTGCGATCCGATCTCCGATATTGCCTCCATTCTGATCCGATTGTTGGGCGCTAGGGCCCACCATCATATCAGCCCGATATCACCCACCTCAGTGTGGGCATATTGGGGAGAGATCCGTTCATTTGGCAACAACACCAAACGAGTGGATCTTCCTGTGTATGTCCACCTTTAAGCAGAATGTCAACAATAGAACTTCTGAACTTTACTTGTGATACTCCAACATTTTAAACACCGAAAATATAACAATACAAGTAAATCATTTCTTCAGTTAAAAAAAATATATGTGAACTTCTCAAATTCATATTCAGATCAGTAATAATGGCATTAGGATGGAAGATATGAGAATTGGAAATCCACCTGTGGCAATTTACTTGTCAAAAATATATTTGCCGTTGTTCTAAAATGAGCACCTGTGGAGCTCAACTTATTTCCATGATAACTAACTCCATCTACTTGCATTGGTTTCAATCTCATCAGAGCTTTACAAAATCCTCTAAAGAGGCAGTTTGCATTGTATTGCTCTTTTCATCAATTTATTTTCAGAATAAAATCACAGGTGGCATTGTGATATCATCCCTTCTTAGTAATTTTCATCACAGCCTTGGACCTGAACTGACTGATTACTTTATATAAGACGGCATCAAAAAGTGGTTTCGGCTTCTGATAGGGCTGCTGTGCACGACAATTCATGCCAGATCAAATGAGTATAGAAAGCTTGTTTGATTTCCACTATAAAAGGGTTTTATTGTTGAGTTTTTCCCTTTGTTGAGGATTGTTTATTTATGAGTGAAATAACAGAACTCTTAGGGGCTGATTCACTAAGGGTCGAATATCGAAGGTTAATTAACCCTCGATATTCGACTGGGAATTGAAATGGTTCGACTTCGAATATCGAAGTCGAAGGATTTAGCGCAGATTATACGATCGAACGATCGAAGGATTATTCCTTCGATCAAACGATTAAATCCTTCGAATCGAACGATTCGAAGGATTTAGATCCAACGATCGAAGGAATATCCTTCGATCAAAAAAAGTTAGCCAAGCCTATGGGGACCTTCCCCATAGTCTAACATTGACTTCGGTAGCTTTTAGATGGCGAACTAGGGGGTCGAAGTTTTAAAGAGACAGTACTTCGACTATCGAATGGTCGAATAGTCGAACGATTTTTAGTTCGAATCCTTCGATAGTCGTAGTCGAAGGTCGAAGTAGCCCATTTGATGGTCGAAGTAGCCCAAAAAAAACTTCAAAATTCGAAGTTTTTTTACTTCGAATCCTTCACTCGAAGTTAGTGAATCGGCCCCTAAATATATCAATTGGCAAGTGCACATGCAGAAGAGATGCAGTAAATGAAAAAAAACACCATTTGCAAATGTTTATACTGTATATATACATAGGGAAATATAGTGAAATAAGAAATGGAAAAATGCATAGTGCTAATTTGATAACGTCCCATTTATTATTAATTTATTTAACCCCCCAATATTCATATTTTCAAATGGCGATATACAGGGATGTAGGGATGTACAAGGATTAGAGACTCATTTTAATGGTTTGAGAGGTTTCTGAAAACACAACTAAACTCATTGGAGCTTATTTGTTAAAGGGGAAGTAAAGCCAAAAAAAATCCTCTCATTTACTTTCTTTAATGAAAAAGAAACCTATTTCCAATATTCTTTAACTAAAAAATTTGCACTGTTTTTATAAGAAACATGATTATTTGCAGTGAAATTCACCCTTTGCTCTGACGGTCCCTAGCTGTTCTGCATGGAAATGATCATACTTTCCAATGTCAGGGAAGCAATGTGCAGGGTTATTTTATGTTATGTTTCATAACCTGACTAGCCTTAGCTAATAGGGATGTAGCGAACTGTTCGCCGGCGAACTTGTTCGCGTGAACTTCGACCGTTCGCGTCCGCCGAATGTTCGCGAACGTCGCGCGACGTTCGCCAATTTGGGTTCGCGTTCGATTCGTTCGACCATTCGAATTCCTTCGACCGCTAAAAATTCGTTTGAACGATTGTAAGCATTCGATCTAATGAAAAGCATTCGATCGAATGGTTTCGATCGTTCGATTCGAATGAAAATCCTTCGATCAAACGAAAATCCTTCGATTGAATGATTAAAATCCTTCGATCGTTCGAATCGAACGATTTTAGCGGGTGTTTGAAGTTCGCAAACTGTTCGCGAACGTTCGCATTTTTTGCCAATGTTCGCAAACGGCGTTCGCGAACACCAAATCGGCAGTTCGCTACATCCCTATTAGCTAATCTCAATGCCAGTCAACCCTCAGCACCTTCCTTCCCAGCCATGCAAAACTCTGCCACGCTTTTTAGTTGAAGTATATTGTAGGCTTCTCTTTCAGTAAACAAGAAAGACGTCATTATTTCAGACATAATTGCCCAATATTTGTGACATGCATATAAATAAAACCTTTGCAAACATAATTTTTTACAGGCAATGTAACGCATGTATTTGCATGTATGAGGCATACATTTGGTTTCACCAGATTAGGTACTGTGATGCGTTAATAAATGTGACACAGTTCCTCTAAACCCATGTATGCCATGGAATTAGCATAAATATAAAAGGTGCTGGACAATCCAAAAAATTCAATTAAATTTAAGTTTTTCTGGCAATTGTTAGCAAAAAAAAAAAGAGAAATGCCCTTAATGCCTGAATTGATTAATATGATCCAATGGGATCTGCGCAAATCCCATTGACTTTTATGGGACCTTGACAATTTTTAGAGAGCTTTTTGTGGGTTTTTTTCACTTAATAAATCTTGAATTTTTAGAGTTTAGAAAGAATATAGAAAAACTAAAAATTTTGGAGGTTTGGAAGAAAGACAGAAATTCAAAAGAGGCCCTTATTTATCAACAATCATAATTTTTTCTGCAATTCAACTTTTTTTTTAATTGTGTTTATTTAAATGTAGAGAAAACATATTACTTCAGCACAAATAAGGCCCTTAAGCACCATATAACAATGTTTATACAAGTAAGCTGCATTATTCCCTTCTCTTTGTAGTTTTGCTGCAGAAACATTGGTCACCAGAGACACTTGCTGGCAAATTTTCCTTCCAGGGTTTCCAAAGTAATGCTTTTTATTTGTTTTAGAAAATAAATTATATTAGTAACCTGACGATCACCAAACATTAAAGACACAAGTCCCTGACTGCTGATACTTGGAGATGTAGCCACTGTTATAACACCATCCACGGAGTTATAATTTGGGCTATTTTCACTGAATTTTTTCTTCCTTTGTACAACAAAGCAGTTGGTTCAGAACACCCTATCTACCTTCGAGCGAAAAAAACCCCTGCCTTTTCTAAGCAGCAGCCTTTGAGCAGCTCATTATCAGCTCATTATCACAAGCTTCTCAGTGCACTGGTAATTCTATTGAAGATATTTGGAATACTGTACAAAATATGGAAGCTATACATGTATTAGAAACTGCTCTATGTATGGTGGTGTTCAAGCAAATAAATAAAACCTTTAAAAAAAAAAAGTTCTTTGGGATCAGAAAGTGTCAGAAAGTGCTTAAGTTAAATTGGCTACATAATCTTTTTAGTACCAGAAATAATAGAAATCATAGATATTTCTTAATTAAAACAATAGGTATAAATTATGTTAAGCACATGAGCTGTTGAAAAGGGATGTATACTGACCATTTAATTGAAAGACAGTTAGCTCTAATTCATTATATGGGCATAGAGAGTACGTACCAATGATCGGACTCGTACTCTGACTCCAACTCCCACATGGAGAAAGAATGTTGAGAGACAGATTGCGGAGAGGAAGATACTCTGCTCATTTAAAGCAATTTCCTACACTTGTATTTAACATTTAACAAATATATCTAGATAAAGAGCTAAAACACAATATACACTATACAATATACACTGTAGATAATAATTCACAGGAAAAGCCCAGAGGTACAGTAATAAAGGAAGAAATTAAAAGATAATACTCAAGAATTTTTAATTCTTTATGGCTGAACAAATATCCGTAGTAACATTCTAAAGAATACCACTTTTCAGAGTCTTTTAAGGATTATGACCAAAACAAAAGCATTAATTCCGACTACAAGAAAACTTTGCAATTTTAATAAAACTGCATTCATTTAAAGCAAACATTGACTTCAGTTTAATGGTATGAACGTGTTATAGAAAGTTATTAAAAATAATGGAATTATGGAAAGTATTGTGTTTACTGGGTTTAAGCATAATGTGATTCTTTTTAAATTAAAATCCTTCCTTAAGGCTAATTGAACACTTGGAGGGTTATATTTATCAAAGTTCGAATTTTAGAGTAATTCAAATTATTTAAAACTCTAATAAATGCAATTTTGTTCACAATTTAAATGGTATGTTATTTTTGAAAAAATTCAAACATCTAAAATTAGAATTAAAATCTAGGTTTCCTCTGAAAAAAACTTGACTTTTGCATGCCAAATTTGTTTGACATGCAGCAATTTTTTTTTTGACACGCAACATTTTTTCCCCCTCCCATTGGAGTCTATGTAGTAATTTTTTAAGTGAAACTTGGCAAAAATTTGGCTCATCACTACTATTAACATATTCAAACAATTCAAGGGACCTCTGCCCTTGACTTCTACATAAACTCGGCAGGTTTAAGGTGGAGAATAGTCAAATTAGAACTGTTTCCAGGGTCAAGGTGTGATAAATCTCAGATTTTAATTCAAATTAGAGTTGGTTGTTGATTAAAAAGTAGTTCCCATTGACTTCTACAGGACATAAATAAGTTTTACTTGGCAAATTTTTGTATTAGAGGTTTTTCTGGTTTTTGCACATGCAGGCTTATTTATTATATTTGTGAGGTTTGTGATGTTTTTCATACTTTAAATTAACTCACAATGTTTGAAAACTTGAATGTTAAAAATAAATCTGAATGTAAAAAACTTGATTGAAAACAATCATTAAAAAACCTCAAATACCTAAATTTGTTCAAGTTTATAGGCTTACAAAGTGAAAATCTTGAATTAAAAAAAAGAATAATTTTTGCCCAGGACAACTCTCATTGACTTCTACATGACCTCGCCAGCTTTTAGATACTAATTTTTTGAATTTGGGAGAAATTTGAATTGTGGCAAAAATTCGAATCAAAACCTTGATAAATCACCCCCTAATATATATATCTTGAAGAGCTTTTAAGAAATAAAGAAAAATCTAAATTTTTTAGAGATTAGTGGAAAAAATCTAATTTGATTGACCCGTAAATTTTAAAACACTTCCCTGTATCTCACAGTTCATGCGCCATCTTAGAACGGGCAATGTAATTTTCTATATATATATATATATATATATATATATATATATATATATATATATATATATATATATATATATATATATATATATATATATATATATATATATATATATATATATATATATATATATATATATATATATATATATATGAGCTGGAAAAAAATTCCTGTCAGAATGAACTTTAGAAAGCATCTGGGATTTTTTATATTATTGTGTCAATCATAAAGCTTTTCTTTCACGTTGAAACTGACAATTGCATTAATGTTTTTTTATTGCCTCAAAAATAGTGTTTTCAGAAGGTGACCCTGACTTTTTCATCTATATTTTGTTATTGAAAAATCACAAAGGCTTGAAATCCTATCAATACAAATGTCACAACTTGAAAGAGGACAAATATTAATAGATAAATGAGTAGGGACTTTTGGAGTATTTCTCTGTGTGTCAAAGTAATGCACCACAAATGCCAGTTGGACATCAATTCGCCTTCTTTATCAGTCCAAGCCTTGCAGCAATAGAGCTGATTTAATTGTTTGAGCTTAGAAAGCTGGGTAACAGAAAATGAAGAAATCCGTATTTTTAATCTAGTGGTGGCGACTACTATAATTCTCTTTAGGTTGAACATGAGGTTTTTTGATAACACGAGCTGGAAAACCACATGTTACTCTCTTTGCCTAAGTAAGTCATCAAAATGCAGTGGAGCACACCGAGTGGCTCATATGGACATTTACAAGTAATTTTTATCCCTATTGCTTGGTTAATAGGAAGTGACAGAATTCTAGATTATGACTGATAGAGGTTATATAGTGCATCTGTTATTATTGTGCCTGAAGGTGTTTCTTTAAGAGCAAAATAACCTTTATCTCTATGAATGTGTCACTTCATCTGTCTCTTTCCTAGAGTATCATTGTAGAGGTGGGATTAGTTGGTTTGTCAATCAGTAATATTGAAGGTTTTGTTGCACATGCTTCTTGTTAGTTTTATGCAGTGTGCCATAAAATTGACAATATCTTTCTGCCAATGTATTCTGTGCAAGGGAATTGTTCCATTTCATACTGTAGTAGGCACGCACCTTTATTCCTGACGAATACTTGTATCAAAATGTAAATCTAGGGAAAATGAACAAAAACAAAACTGGACAGAATGGTTTTTAAATTGTTCCTGCTTTCATAATGTGACTTTTTCATTTTAAAAGCAGAATATGTATTTAACTATTGTTGCACATATCTATGGGACCATTATGAAATTTAAAGTAAAATTCTATAAAAGTAATCAATATCATTATATATATTATGATAAAAGTAATTGTTAACCCTTTCTGTGATAGTCAAAACCCCCATGCTATTTCACACTCTAGTCAGGAAGCATAATCCTTGGGGAGCAGGCAGGTGAGTGAGCTAAGGAGAGTGCGCAAGGTGATGTAGGTGGCACCAAAGTCAGCTTGTGGCAGGAAGAGAAGTTTGGTTGCTTTGCCGAGGATCTGAAGCAGCATCCAGCCCGTGAACTGGTCTAGGTGATTAACGGGCTGATTTATCAACATTCTCGTTTGATTGATTTTAGAGGTATTTAAAACTACGATTAAACTCTATTTCTCTAAAATTACAAACGCCTTGCAAAATTGCAATTCATTAAAAGATCTGAAGACAGAAAGTACAAATGAAAATAGCCGCTAAGAAAATCCAAAAAACACGTATTTTATTCATGAACAAACAAAAAGTTTATAAAACGATCAAAAACGTCTAAAACCACAAACGAAAAGGCTGATATGGAGAAACCAACATTCTACAAATGTTTATAAATCTGCCCCTATGTGTGGATTTTGCATATGGGTGCTTGCCCATCAAGTTCCTCACAGCAGACGGTAGAATGCTTGCCTCGGGGGCCTATGGCCAATGGATGTTACAATAAGTTGCCAACAGAGGTGGTATAACTTTGTTGCGTTGTTTCATTTATACACCAGACCCAAGCAGTTGGGTGGCTGGCATGTCAGGTAGTCCAAAATTTATGTAGTGGTTTGTTTTTGGAAAGCATTTTTTTAAAAATGGTGGTTTGTTTTAATACTGTAACAGCATTTGAACTGTAATTAAAGCTGCAACTTTTTCAAACCCAAGATCCGGATGTCATTACTGTGTCCTGTTGAAGGGGGGTAAGAGAGGTGAGTAAAGGGTAATGGATTGGGCATTCTGCCCCCACATGGCTTAACACTGCCCTTGTCATGTTATGTAATCATTGGCACAAATTAAAGAACTGACCAAACCAATCTACTGGTATTATCATTCTTTCATACTAACATTGCGATTCTATCCTAAAATCGCTACTTTAATTGTAACTATTTCTTAATATCACATTGTTCACCTGTTAATGAGGGAATAGAACTAACAATTATTTTTGTTTGACAAAATGATTAAACCATACAGTGTTGCTTTGATTGTTTTATTAGGCTCTTATTTGAATATTCTGTTAATTTTCCAGCATTCCCACTCTTTGACGTGGAACAATTACTTGGCTGTAAAGGTCTTTTTTGGTCAGAAAAAACAGAAATTATGCCTGAGGGGGGCATTTTTAAAAACCATCAGCTAACCATATTTTTCAAATGTTCAAAAATGGCTTTAATTACAGAAGGGGTTAGCACTGTGTGTGCTGCCTGGAGGCCAGGATTAATGATGCCATACCTTATATATTTGAAGATGGTGTCCTGGAGGAAACATCTGCATGGTTTTTATGCATATCTGATGTGCCAAATAGCAATGCTTGATAGATTTTGAACAAAGCAAAATTACTTTAATCCTAAAAGTAGTACCTGTACCCAAAGTATTTTAACTGTGGTAAGTTGTTTGCATTTTTATTCAATGTCCTATAAAACATTACCTTTCAAACCGTATTTGAAATATTTTTAAAACTTGTATATTATAGAAAATCATGTATATTTTTCCTTATACAGTATATTACAATGTATACTGATGTGATATATACTATACAACTATTTATAGTAATGCCATACTTTTAAATGCAATTAAGTAACATCATTTGAGTCACATGATCCTTTGTAAACTGAGTTATGGTATATTTTGGCACCAAAATGGATTTTTGCTTGCTGTCAATAAAAAGGGACTATTTTATTATTAAAAAAAATGAAAAGTTAAAAAATGTTTTTATTTAAAGATTAGGTTATATACCTGTATTTTAAAACAGAAAATTATTAGACACAAACTCAAATTACAGTCTCTGCTACCTTGCTACCTTATGTCTTTTTATGGTCATTGGGAATATTCTGGGAATATTCAAATCCATTCAATTTGCAGAAGGGTTATAATTTTAAGTATGCACTTGGTACAGATGCAGCCACATTGGTTTGTCTGTTTGACACAGAATAACTAAACACAGATATCCCATTTATCTCATTTAACACAGAAAACTGTGTCACAACATCCCATCTAATTAAAGCATTCACCATTGTGAACAATGGTGCTTTGGTATGCTAATGAAAAGGTTAAATGCATTAAATGAGTTAAGATGACTTTAGATAGCACAGTTTCTTCAATTAACCCTGAGTCACGACGCATTTAACTCACAAATCTAAGTGGCTTCATCTGTACATTCCAGGTATTATATTCCTTACTTGAAAACCTATTATCCAGAAAGATCTGAATTACTGTAAGTGAAGGACATAGGGTTCATTTTCATTTTTAATTTTCCATAATTCAAATTATTTAGCTTTTTCTGTAATAATAAAACAGTGCCATGTACTTGATGATAGCTAAGCTGCAACTATTTGAAGATGTTTTTAACTTTCATGAATTTCTTGAGTTTGGGGGAGTTTGAAGCTGATTTTCACTCAAAAACTTGATAAATTCAAGTTTTTTTTATCAGATTTTTTGAACTTGAAAAATTTGTAAAGAAACCAAACTCATGGATGGGAGTTAGGTTGAGTCAAGGGCAGTTTTATTCAAGGGTTGAATAAAAAATTTAAATTTTCAAAAAAATTTTATGGTTAAAACCGTCAAATTCGACTAAGGAATTCTGCAAACTCAATTCGATTTTTTAAAATTCTGATTAGATTTTCGAAATTTATCATATTCTGTCCCTTTAAGAATTCTAATTAGACTATTTGCCAACGAAAACCTGCCAATTTATGTATACAGTAAGTCAATGGGAGAGGTCGAGTGACCATGTTGGATATATTTGTAGCCTTCCTGACATTCAAGTTTTTTCCAGAGAAAAAACTCAAATCAAGTTTGGTCAAATTTGATTTGAGTTTTCAGGTCAGTAAAATTTGCCCGAGTTTGGAATATTCGATTTTTTTTTATAAATGACCCCCCCAATCGAATGTCTGGTAAAATCGAATAAATGCCATTTAAAATAAAAAACTCACATAAATTCAAAATGTGACCCTTGATAAATGTGCCCCCATGTTATAAAACAGTCTGGATAGTAGATTATGTACCTGTAATATTAGATAGAAGGCTAAAATATTTGTTGACATACAGTTACACTTCCTGTAAAGAGTTGTTGCATAATTCAAATTAATTTCAATCAACAGTTGTAACTTTATGTTTAAAGGAGAAGGAAAGGTTAAAATTAAGTAAGCTTTATCAGAAAGGTCTATATAAATACACAAGTAAACCCTTAAAGTAATGCTGTTCTGAGTCCTCTGTCAAAAGAAACACCACATTTCTTTCCTTCTATTGTGTACTCATGGGCTTCTGTATCAGACTTCCTGCCTTCAGCTTAAACCTCCAGGGCTAGGGCTTGAGCATGCTCAGTTTGCTCCTCACCCCCTTCCTTTTCCCCCTCCCTGCTGTAATCTGATCCCAGAACTATGCGTGAGCAGGGAGAGACTCAGGCAGGAAGTGATGTCACACCAAGCCAATATGGCAGCTGCTATCCTAAACAAACCGAGAGCGCTTCTAGAGCTGTTTACTCAGCTATGGTAAAGCATGCCGCAGAATAAATATAGTGTTATAGCTTGCACTATTGTGGCTAATCTATTGGCAATAAACTGCCTTGGTAGCTTTCCTTCTCCTTTAATAAAAGGTGTGAATATTTTGAAAACCAAAAAGAATATAAACTGAAAGCTGATTGCATTTTAGTGATCCTTTACAACCACAAGTGCTATGAGCAAAGTGTAATTTTGAGAACAAGCGGCTTGTGTTTTTTTCCCCCATAATGCTGTTTTTCCATAGAATTAAATATTGTTGCACTTGATACAATTACAGGCAATTTGTCAAAATTCGCACAACTGCATCTTCACTACAGCAGAAATCTAATGGAATTGTAAATGTCCCTCTGTTGCTCAGAATACTTGTATTTGCATCATACTAAGGGGCATATTTATTATGCTGTTTAAAAAACAACAGGATAATACACCAAAAATCGTCAAGGTTCACCATGTAAAAAAACGGAGTAAAAAACATTTTTACATGTTTTTTCTTAGAGTAACTTCCGCTGGAAGCAACCTAAAATAATGGTGTAAAATCTGGCAATTGCATGCATTTGGTCAAAAAAGTCTCTGCGACCAAAACGTCACCAAGACAAAAAAGTGGGCAAGAGAAAAACACCCGTTGATTTTAATGGCTTTGAAGTGAGAAAAAATCGTTGCATACATAAAAAATTGTCGTAAGTAAAGAAATGTTGATGCCTATTGACTTCAATGCATTTTGCTAATTTTTCGCCAAGACGGATTTGCTCATCAATAATCCTCAATATTTTGAGGATAGATCAGCAGACTTCTGAGAGAGAAAGAAAGGTCACAATCCATATGTATTATTTTATTACTTTACATTGTGCATCATTCTGTTATCATAGTTTTCCCTCCCTATCATTAACCTCATTATTTTTCATCTTGATTGTCATTTCCTTCATTGATGTCATTGTGATTTATTTTGGACATTTGGTGTGTTTTTTTTATATTGATTGGTGATTAATGAACTCTGTACTTGGAGAAGGGAAAAGGGAGAAGAAACAGAGGCAAAGACAGATGTCGCCTACTAATAATATGACTCTGATTTGTGGCAGTACAGAAGCTTTTTGCAGCCAGATTTGATATGTTTTGTGCAATTCCAAGAATGTAAGCAAAAATCAAGAGTCACAACACTCTGAAAACTTATTAGGGGTCATTTAATTACCCCTGGATGCAATTGCTAGAGCAAAAGCATGCCCCATAGCGCTTATCTAACAAACATTAACAAGCTTATCCTATTCAAGCCTCACAAGCCCAAGTTTACATTAATGAGAAATGGGGTGGATTGCATTGATTTATCCAATGCATGAGTCATTTATTTTAGTGAAAAAAGGGTGTCCGCAATGTTGAAGCTCCAGATTAAGCCTCCTCCATCTGTATCTAAACAGCTTGGCCTACACCTGCATATAACATTGATCCAAAGATCCATGAATGTTGCATTCAGTTAAACAACTAAGACCTATCTATTAAGAATCATGATGGATCATGGGTGAATAACAGTATTCAAATTAATTTAGCTCCTTACAAAATCTCAGAATATTCATTAGATCTGAGTACACATTATCCATATAAAATTGACCAGCCCAGATTAGAACCAATGGGAAAATTAGTGGTTTGTCAAAATCAGTGAACTACACCAGTGCATAGGCATTGAAATGAATAGTTCTTAATGTGAATATTAAAATTTGCTCACATACAAACAACTCACCAGGGAGTAAGAATTTAGTCTGAAAGGAATCGTTCAGTGAAATTAAACTTCCATAACAGTTACTGTTATAATTATTATTATTAGCTGCTCAGGGGCACATAAAATGGATCGCAAATCTAGATTTCTACAGATACATGACGTGCACAAACTTTGAATCATTGTGCAAAATATCTTTATGCTGAATGCTATCTGATGCTATCTGATTCATTTGTGAATCAAATGAAGGCCATGAAAACATTTCACCATTCATCCAAGCAGAGTGAGTGAACTGAGGAGTT
Organism: Xenopus petersii; assembly: GCA_038501925.1. Classification (NCBI taxonomy): domain Eukaryota; kingdom Metazoa; phylum Chordata; class Amphibia; order Anura; family Pipidae; genus Xenopus; species Xenopus petersii. The sequence continues at coordinate 12,312,466 of CM076675.1, read as the reverse complement.
TTCAAGAAAACTTAGAAAGTCCAGTTGGTTTAGACTACTAGATACTGTAACCCACTATGAGAACATTGGAATTACTATCACATTCAGGAATGTGGTACTGTAGCTCTAAGTTCACAGCACCAATATCTGCTAAAACAGAAGAGGCAGGACAAATGCAACTGCGGCACAAGGCAAAGAATTTGGAGCAGTATAGAGCCAGTCAAAACACCAATCAGTACTTGAGCCTACTTACACTTGTTTATACTTTTGCAGTATGCCAATACAGTATGTTAGTTGCACCTGTTTTGCAAAAGTTCACAGTGGACCACACGTTCTTGTACTTTACACATGTCCCTTTACATGCTGTGCCAATAAGGTTGCCCCTAGTGTAAAAACCAAAAAAATTGAATATAAAACTTCTCCAAGTAAAAGTAGTTGAGGTAGTAGTTTTTTTTTATTTTTTGGCTAGTAATTGTCCAAAAAGCTCCAATTTGTAGAGGTTTTTGAGATATTCTTATTTTTTTTGGATGGCTTACATTTTTTTTTATATTCGGATGTTTTAATAACTTGGAGATCATGGTTTTAGAAAAATATGGGGAAATGTAATATTGGTCCCTAATGCAAAAATTCTTTATAATTAGTTCACAATGCGAAGAAATTTTTGCTAAGTAAACAATTTTGTCTTTGTGAATACTTTGCTCCTCACACGACAGTAGGACAGTGATTGTAAATTTTATACGCAATTAAGATTCATAAAGCAATAACAAGTCTACTGAAGAATCTTCACTTAATTAATTCACATCACTTATGGGCCCACAGTCATTGGTCATGTCCCTATTTTAGGTGAAGATATATATATATATTGATTTGGTGGACACCCTGACTCTCTGGCCTGGTATTACTATTGGGAACTTTGTTTAGTAAAAAGTTTTGTCTACTGAAGAATGTTACATTGTGAAATGCAAATATTTATTATTATAAATGTTATTATATTTCACCCCATATTGATTCATTTTGGTTTCAAAAGCCTCTAATACCACTAAAATTCAACCTTTAATAATTAAGCATCCAGGAGTAAGTTAATGCATGATTTTAAAGTAGAAGAAAGATTGCCAGTGCACAGTTTGCCTTTAAAAATAATTATTACAAAAAATTAGGTCTTATTGCCACACTTTAGCCAAAATAAGTAAACTCGTGTGTAACGTCACTATCCATTAGCATTCTAAGTTTGTAGTAAATTTAAAATCAAGTTCCCCAGCAACCAGTGTGACTGAGAAGTAAGACCACAGTGCACTTACCCTTAACACGGGCGCTCTAGTGAGAAAGCAGGGAGCTTTTAAGCCCCAGCCCATAAACATACACCTGTAAATAATTCCCTTCCCTATATATTAGTATAGTTTGTAGTGCATTTAAAATCAATGGCACAAGGGTGTTTTTAGCAACTTGCCAATGCCACAGTGTGCACTTAAATGCACTACAGGTATAGGATCCCTTATCCGGAAACCTGATATCCAGAAAGCTCTGAATTAGGGAATGGCTGTCTCCCATAGACTCCATTTTATCCAAATAATCCATATTTTTAAAAATGATTTCCTTTTTCTCTGTAATAATAAAACAGTAGCTTGTACTTGATCCCAACTAAGATATAATTAATCATTTTTGGAAGCAAAACCAGCCTATTTGGTTTATTTAATGTTTAAATTAATTTCTAGTAGACATAAGGCATGAAGACCCAAATTACGGAAATATCCATTATCCGGAAAACCCCAAGTCCCAAGCATTATGGATAACAGGTCCCATACATGTACAAACAAGAATGCTCACAGATAGTGTAGGACTCACGTACAATGAGGGGCCTTGACGTGGAACGTGACCTTACATATTTTGGCCAAAGTGTGGTACTAACACCTCATTTGCAATAAATATTTTTAAAGGCAAATTGTGTGCTGACAAACTTTCTTCTTCATTTTGTGAACAAATATTTTATCGTTTGTAGCAGTGCTGGCAACTTTTTTCTGTGTTTCATGACTTTAAAGTATAGGTCATAGAGACAACATCATCCTCTTATCCCCATCATTCATTTTTGATCTATGCACCTCCCCATAAATAGCAACCGCTATTTTTCAACTGAATAAAAATCAGGGCTGATCCTATCAAATGTGGGGCCCAATTGGGACCATGTTGGCGGGGCCCCTAGACAAAGTGTTGCTGGCTACTGACACACCAAGTATTTAGGAAAATAAGGGCATATAGGCACAAAATAGAAAGGAAAGGGGCAGACAAGGTAAGAGAGTGAGAGGGATGAAATAGGGGCACATAATAGGGCACACAGGGTAAGAGAGAGGGAGGAAATAGGAGAATGGACTGGGCCAATTAGTTTGGGGCAGGCTGGGCCGATTCAGCTTGGGAGCAGGCTTGGTTGGATTGGGGGCAGGCAGGGCCTATCAAGGTTGGAGGAAAGCTGGGCCTATGAGAGTTGGGGGCAGGCTAGACCTATGGAGTTGGGGGATAGGCTGGCTTATCAGAGTTGGGGGTGGGCTGGACCTATGGATTTGGGGATGGGCTGGACTCTCAAAGTTGGGGGCAGGCCAGGCAGCATCATGTGCTGAGGGAAATATTATCTGTGCTGCCCTGTGGTGCGGGGCCCCCAGAGGTGCGGGGCCCTATTGGGCCCAATTGGTCCAATAGGCCTAAGGCCAGCCCTGATTAAAGGCATACTGTCATGGGAAAAAATTTTTTTTCAAAATGAATGAGTTAATAGTGCTGCTCCAGCAGAATTCTGCACTGAAATCCGTTTCTCAAAAGAGCAAGCAGATTTTTTTATATTCAATTTTGAAATCTGACATGGGGTAGACATATTGTCAATTTCCCAACTGCCCCAATTCATGTGACTTGTGCTCTGATAAACTTCAATCACTCTTTACTGCTGTACTGCAAGTTAGAGTGATATCACCCCCCTCCCCTTTCCCCCCCAGCAGCCAAACAAAAGAACAATGGGAAGGTAACCAGATAGCAGCTCCCTAACACAAGATAACAGCTGCCTGGTAGATCTAAGAACAACACTCAATAGTAAAAACCCATGTCCCACTGAGACACATTCAGTTATATTGAGAAGGAAAAACAGCAGCCTGCCAGAAGGCATTTCTCTCCTAAAGTGCAGGCACAAGTCACATTACCAGGGGCAGCTGGGAAATTGACAAAATGTCTAGCCCCATGTCAGATTTCAAAATTGAATATAAAAAAAAATCTGTTTGCTCTTTTGAGAAATGGATTTCAGTGCAGAATTCTGCTGGAGTAGCTCTATTAACTGATGCGTTTTGAAAAAAACACGTTTTCCGATGACAGGATCCCTTTAAAGAAACTATTCACTATAAGCAAGTCAAACCTAAGGTTGAACAATTCTGATGCATTTTTATGGCTGCCCATAAAATACTCTGAATGGATGAACTTTGTTCCAAATGATCTGGTAAAAGCTAACGTAAGTATCAGATGAGAGCAAGTCTAAATAAGAGATCTGAGATAATATTACTGAAGTTTGAACTGAGAGTTTAATGGGAAAAGTTTTGTATACGGGCCAGTGATTTTATCTGCTGTCAATTATATTTGTGGAAAACTCTGGACAAAATTACATTTTAACGTTTTACCATTTATTGAAGTATATTGTTATAAAGAGAAAGAGAAACAAAAAAAGATTGCTGAAAAGTACAACATGTTCCTGACAACCATTCCCAAGTTTAAATTCTTTATTGAAATTCTTAACCTTTGTTTTTGGGCTGTCTCTCCAATCAATTTATGTAGCAGTCACCTTGCAGAACATAAGCAAAACCTCTCGGTCAGCACTAACTCGACCACCTTTTCTGTTAATTCATGCTGACAGAATCTTGGCACGGCTCTTCAGTCTGCAATGCAGAGGTAATATCTATACAGCAGAACAATATATTCTGTATACATATTCATGTCCTTGAATTAATGAAAAAAGGGTCTTTTAAATAATAGCAGATGTTTTATGTATCCAGTTAGAAGCACATGCTTTCGGATTCAAGTGCAGTTGGATTCAAGTGCAGTATCAAGTGCAGTATTTGTAACAGTTTTCATTTTAACCAGAACAAGCCGGATCAGTATAGACCTGACTACACGACTTACCCAAGGGATTGTGATGATATTGTGTGGGGGACATTATCTTGATGGATATTTTTGGGTTGTGAAGACAGATTAGTATACAAGTATGGGATTCATTATCTGGAAACCCGTTATCCAGAAATGTTAAAGTTACGGGAATTTCATCTCCCATAGACTCCATTTTAATCATATAATTCTAATTTTTAAAAATGATTTCCTTGTTCTCTGTAATTTTAAAACAGTACTTTGTACTTGATCCTACCTAAGATAGAATTAATTCTTATTGGCAACAAAACAATTCTATTGTGTTCAATTAATGTCATAGTTTGTTATTTTTTAGTAGACTTCAAGTAAGGAGATCCAGATTATGGAAAGACCCCTTATCCAGAAACCCAGAGGTCCTGGAATTCTGGATGACATGTCCCATACCTGTATTATTTGTTTACAGAAGTACATATTTCATCTTGTCTATATAGTTATATTTATTTTTTCACCCACACTAATTTGCAACTGTAGGACATAGCAAAAAGCCATATTTATGCATTCATTGTTTTCTCAAACCCCTCTAATTTCCACCCTTGACTCGTTTGCTTTGCCGAAATTTTGCAAAATGGGGACAATTCGTCGAAATGCATTGAAGTCTATTGGCATCAATTATTTTTGACACGAAGGGTGGGATGCCAAATTTTTTTATGCGCGACTAGGGATGGGCGAATTTTTTCGCCTCGTTTCGCCGAAAAAATGACGCCCATAGACTTGTATGGAGACGTGTGTCAAAAAAAAGACACGCGACAAAATAATTTCGCCGCGCGACAAATGTTTTTTGACGCCCATAGACTTTAATGGGCGTCAGCGACATTTCGCCGGCGGCGAATTTTTGGCGAAACGAAACGGGTCAAATTCGCCCATCCCTGTGCGCGACCCATTGGAGTCTATTTTCACTGTGCCACTTGCTAAAGATTTCCGCTCATTGCTACCCACATCCATTCAAGATACAGAATGTATTTCTGCTGTAACAATAAACATGTTGTCATGTTCAGCACCCTATATCCAGAACCCAAGCTAAGCTCTCTGGTCTAGGCTCTCACTTCTGCCTCTAACCGTTGCCTTTCACCTCGGGAGGAGCCCTCGGCTAATCAGATGCCGCCAGGAGATATTTGATAGCGGAGCAAAGCTAACGGTTCTGGACGAGCACGAGGGGCAAGATCGTCTCACCAGGATACTGGAAGGAAGAACACCACCAAGAACAGGCAGGCCGGGCCAGCGCACGCAGAGAATCATCAGACAGGCCGGAATCAGGATAGGAGAACGTAGAATAGTCAGTGGACAGGCAAAGGTCGGATTGGAGAGGTCAGAGTAGTCACAAGCAGGCTAGGATCGGAGAGGTCAGAGTAATCAGGCAGGCAAAGGTCAGGATTGGAGAGGATCAGAATAGTCACAGGCAAAGCAAGGGTCAAACAGAAGAACAAATAGGATTCACGAAAAATATACACCCAGGAACTTTAAAAGTAGAACCTAACAATGGGCAACATGCTAAACACTGAATTCCCCTTTTATGGTTTTAAATCTTGGGCTATGACGTTATCACGCCGGCGCATAAACCCAGACGCACGTGCCATGGGAGAACCAGCACTGGAAAGTACAGGATGCATGCGGAGGGTGTCTCCACTGAAGGCATGGTGGGCGCCCCCACATGCCAGAGGGCACACAAAATTTCGAAAGTAATAGATAGCACACCCAATTGAAAAAAAATTAAATTTATCACAAAAAAGGAAAAAAATAACAAACAATACAAAAATCATATTTGGTGAGCCCACATGCCAGAGGGCACACCACTGGACCACCAGGGTAAGCGTTAATCATTACACATGTGAAGTTCTCTAGCAACTGAATGATCCTATGTTTCCTCATAATTGTTAACAGTTTATTTGCATATAATGGAATATATCAGAAATGTGTAATATTTTTGGTAACAAGGTTGAAAGAATGCACTAAAAGTTGTTAACAGAAAGAAACTTCACAAAACAGACAAAGGAATACAAATGGCACAGTGTAATGTTTTTTGATAGATAATGTAAGACAGCTGCTGCACGGAGAATTGCGTAACTGTGCAAACTGCTTATTAAGACCTAATTCATGTTTTCCCCCAAAATTATTGACTTTTTTTTAGCAGAATGTTTTGTTGCATTCAATGTGAGCAAACACACAAAAACAAATCACAAGTTATTTTCCAATTATTGCATGATTTTTGGAGATTTAATTGTTCGATTACACCCTAAGGTTAAGTTTGTATATCTTTTTTTCTTTTTAAAGGGAACTCCAATGTAAAGGATTTTAAAATTCCCCATAGATTTAGAAATGGAAAATGTAGAGCTAAATATACACATTAATTTTGCTTACGTTGCTAAGCTCCAATGATCATCATCATCATCATCTTTTATTTATATAGCGCTGTCAAGATACGCAGTGCTTATTCAATGATGTTATTACTTACTCAGCTTGCAGTTTTAGCCTTGCTTGAGCTACTATTTCATCATCCTGAGTTAATTAATGTAAAGTTGTGTGCAAATGCTTGTGTACGGATAAACACAGACACATATGGAAAAGCAATGAAAAAATCAATAAAAGTGTATTCACACACGAAACCCTCAGGGGGAAAAACACAGAAAAATATCTTCTCTAACCCAAAACAAACAAAAGTGTCCATACAGTAGTGCATACCATAGTTTCTGGAATGAAGTGCTCATATTAGATTGCAGCTTCTAATGTCCATCATCCACTTAAAAAAAGACATGTGTTTTTCTCATGCAATATGAAGTTTTTCAAGGTGCTCCACTTAGGGCTGCCACCTTTTACAAGAGAAAATCTGGGCAGGGGGTGAGGCGGATTATGTCAGGCTGAGAGGGTGATGTTTTGGATTGGTCTGTGATGTCAGGGGGCAGGGTTATGACCACGCCGTTCACTTTAAAGTCCTGTTTGGATTTCCTAATTTGGAAACCCTGGACAGGCAATTTTTACCCATACAGTTGTTCCAAAAAACGACTGTTAACAGGACAAATGGCAACCCCAGCTCCACTTAACCAGCTGAGGTTATTGAAGCCATCACAACCTGTTTCACTGTCATGCTTAAAGGAAAACTATACCCCCAAAATGAATACTCAAGCAACAGATAGTTTATATCAAATTGAATGACATATTAAAGAATCTTACAAAACTGGAATATATATTTACATAAATATTGCCCTTTTACATCTCTTGCCTTGAACCACCGTTTCGTGACTCTATCTGTGCTGCCTCAGAGATCACCTGACCAGAAATACTACAACACTAACTGTAACAGGAAGAAGTGAGGAAGCAAAAGGCAGAACTCTGTCTGTTAATTGGCTCATGTGACCTAACATGTGGTTTGTATGTGTACACAGTGAATCGTACGATCTCAGGGGGCGGCCCTTATTTTTTAAAATGGCAATTTTCTATTTATTATTACCCAATGGCACATACTACTAAAAAAGTATATTATTATGATAATGGTTCATTTACATGAAGCAGGGTTTTACACATGAGCTGTTTCTTTTAATAGAGACCTACATTGTTTAGGGGGTATAGTTTTCCTTTAACAAATCATCATCAGTGATTTCATCCTCCTTTCCAGTTGGATGAAGGGGAGGCTAGGTTCACATATACAGATGGTGCATCTACTTTTGATTTACTCATTTGGATGCGTAAAAGACTTAATTGGTAAGATGAAGAATCTGTAATAAATTCAGTGATAATAAGGCCCATTGTCTAGCAGTTGAGGGTGTGTTGTTGTTCTAGTTCACTATTTCATAGTCTATACAGAGAGATTCTATAAATATCAGCATATATCTTTCTCCAGTAGTTAGCTACTACACATTCTACAAAAAAATGTAGCGTCCCTTTAAGACGGAGTCCATTTATAAATACAGAACGTTACTTCATAAATAATGCGGGAAAGCATAAAAAAAAACTTTGCAATAAACAGCTTTATTCATTTGTTTTACATTAGGTTACAGAAATTGCTGCTTCTCTGTGGACCTTTATAAGTGACTTATATCATTCTGTTTATCTTTCCTAATGACTTGACTAAACTGCTGTAACATGCTAAGTCTTTATCGGGAATTGTTATATTAATAAGCCGTTCTCATGCATGCGTGACTTCTATGGAATTGCTCCCATTAATTCAGAACTGCATTTCTGGAGAAATCATATTCTTATTTCTCGGTACAGCAGATTATTGCAGTAACTTGTGTGAGTTATAACCTTAGCTGTGAAATCAGAAAGCCGGCCTAAACAATTTTAGGTAAATGATTCTTCTTAGCATAAATTGAAAGTCTCTTTGGAAATCAAATCACTCAGAAAGGACTTTCTATCATAAAGCACAACTATAAATTGAGGCGTGATATTGTATGCATGCTATTGTTATGTCTACAGCGCTAGGAACAAATGTAGTTATAACTCACACTGTGACAGACAGTATTAAATGATAAAGTATTGACTAATAACATGGAGGATAAGACGGTTCTATCAATTTATGTTTCCAAATAGCTAGGTCACCTTCCCCTATCTGTACATACTGTAGCTATACTTTTTTTATTATGTATTAAGATGTAGAAAAAGAGAAAAGTTAGACTCCGTTCTGTTGAATGATATAAAATATAATTTATTGGGAAAATATAAGCAACTCATTCAGGTATGGGAAATATTATCTAGAATGTTGAGTACTTGGGGTTTTCCAGATAACAGATCTTTCCATAACATGAATCTCGAGACATCGTCTTCTTAAAATGAATTGGAGCATTAAATAAAATCAATAGGCTTGTTATTTATCTAATAAGGATTAATTATATCTTAGGACTGGGGTTTTCTATAATTTGGCACTTCATGCCTTAAGTTTACTAAACAAATCATGTAAACATTAAATATTATAATTGGAATCAAGTACAAGCTACTGTTTTAGTAGATTGGTAGGACATTTTATTACCTGAAAAGTTTATTTGTAAATTTTGGGGGTTATTTATCAAAATCCGATTTTTAAATATTGAAATCTTACCAAACTAGAATCCATGATGTAACCGTATTTATTATTGAAAAAAGCAATTGTACAATTTTTTGGGCTGTTTCCTGAAAAAGCCAGAAATTTTCAAATTTTTGCCCAAAAAACACTGAAATAGTCTGACTATTTCGGGCCAATTCCAGCACAGACAGAAACTTGCAAATAAATGGGGCATGTCTGGGAATGGCAGGGTAGGTCACACGTGTTTTAAAGCCCTGCCTTTTTTACTCAAGAGTTGGGTGCTACGATGTACAACTTCCAGAACCGTAAAATGACCAAACTGTTGGCACATTATTTTAGAAAGCTTTTGATAAAGCTCAGACATATTGAGCTAAAAGTGCATCAGGCACATTTTCTTTAAGTATGACTAGGCAGGCTGTCAGAATTCTTGCTTAAACAGGTTGATAGGAGATCTCCTCAGCCTGGAAGGGACTCTTTGGTGGAGTTGGAATGATTGGGGGGTCATGGGAAACTGGGTAGACCTTCAATGGTTCAGATGGAAGATGTGCCCATGAGCTCCTCTGCGCTTATTCTGCACCTATACGTGAGTAATGAATTAGAGGCACTTTCAAGGGTAATCACCTATGGAGGGAAGCAGGAAAGGGAGACTATGTAGGGTAGGGGCTTTTATTATTAGGGGGTTAGTTCTCCTTTAACCAATGACCAATGGAACAGGGAGATTCATATATTCCTGGTTGACTGGAAATTACTGTGCAGCTGAATTTTAAATGCAATTATCTCCATAATGATATTCAGTTGTAATCTAATATAATATGCACAAAATATTTATTCGTTTGGAAATATTAATTAGTTTGGAAAAGGAAAGTCAGATGTTTCTTGTCAGACCTGACAAATACTAAGAGAATGTGCCTTCAATCATTTTCAGTCCAGTTCCAAATGAAGAATTGTTAGTGGCTCATTCAAGTTATCGTTGACTGAATCATGACTATCATGGCTATGAGTAAAATTTGGGCGCTATCAAGCTAATACTCATAATGTGCTCCTATTTTCTTTCAGTTAATTGTTCAAGCCCCCATCTCCCTGAACTCTAACCTCTCAAAACCTCATATTAAGCCTCATTGCCATTAACCCACTCAGTTCCTGACCCAGATGAAAGCTCAATTTGTTAATTTGTCTACTGTAAGAGCACCACTGACCAGTATTGAATATATGGATTAAAGCTAGCCTGGTTTCAGGATCTGGAGGGTTGAAACATTAATGTAAGTGGCTTTATGTCAGGCAATGAATCAGTATTCTGAGCTTTATACACATAAATGTATTCATTTTTAGATGACATAACTGTGTGGATTAGTTATAATCATGAGAGTGAGTAACTACAGTAATATGAATGTACAACACATTCACATACACCAGCTACAAATGAATCATGCAACTGCAACTGGAACTGGAGAAATATAAAGGGCATGGTCAAGTTATTAGCTTGAAATTAATTAAATTGCCATGGTCATCTCTTAGACTTCTGCACAGAGGAATCTTAGCTTAGATGTCTAATTCGTATGTGTTCAACTGCAGAGAATTTAACTGTATTGTGGCCCTGTAAAGGAGAACTAAAGCTTAACTAAAGAAGTAGCTAGACGTATTGTACATTATCTTTTGTGCTTCTGTACCAGCCCAAGGCAACCACAGCCTTTTAGCAGTAAAGATCTGTGTCTCCGAAGATGCCCCAGTAGCTCCCCATCTTCTTTTCTGCTGATTCACTGCACATGATCTGTGCTGCTGTTACTTACTGAGCTTAGGCACCCACTCACAACATACTGAATATATATAATAGAAATGTCACAAGATTAGGTTTATTAGTATATAATTCCGATTATTGGTATGTATCAGCTCAAAGACCAACACAATTAGTTTCAAAATGTAATAATGAGCTCTGTAGCATCAGCTTATATTACAGGGTAACCTCATTTTCTGCTTGATAATTTGTGACGACCCCTAAGCTTAGCTTCTCTATAGCTGCTCAGAGCCCACTGAGCATGTGAGTGTTGCAGACACTTTCCAAGATGGTGACATTTTTTACCCATATTCATTATTATGGTTTAGTTCTCCTTTAAATTACAGTAGATAGCATACTCTATTAGACAAGTGTGAGACTTGTTATGATAAAATTTGATACATTTCAGGCCATAATTATGCTAGGTCAAAACAAATGTCATTGATCACAATTGCCGCACCATTATCTAATTGCCCTGGAGATGATTCACAGAACTAATGTGTCCATCCTTACTTTACATTTAGAATGACACAGTGACAGGGTAATGATATATCATTAGATCACTTTGATGTTGTTTTAAGAGAAAAATGTATTGATTACACATACTGTACATGGACAAACATGGACATTTATTACTAACCCAACCATGAGGGGAGTGGGGTAGTAGGTTTCTTAGTATGACACAAAAAGCTGTCTCTACCCATGTTAATTGTGTAAGGAATTTGCAGGAAGCACGGACGGATGTACCTGCCATAAATAGTTTTATTGTGTGAGCTTGATGAGACTACAGTTCAGCCAGTTATAGAATACTACATTTATGAATCTCCAACACATTTTAGCACAGAGTCCTACTCAATAGAGTTTACAATCTAACAGGAGAAGAGTTTTTAAGAGGAGTGCAGGCCAAGGAGAACAGTACACAAAATGGGTACAGTTCACAATGTTTTTCACACCTTCCACAGGCATTCTACTTTGTTCTCACTATGAATACAGAGTTGCCTGTGTTTAGCAGCAGTGGATTCATGCAGGGAGGGTCAGGGAAGCAATAATTGTCTTCTGTCAAACAGGTTTGGATTGGGCCAGCGGGACACCAAGCGCATGCTTGTGTGCGCGGCAGTGTCAAGAAGTATTAACAAAACAAAAGAGTTTGCAGCTGGGGGGGCCTGGGGGATGGTGGGGGTCTCTGAGGCTGCAGGCCCGGTGGGCCCTGGGCTCCCCAGTCCGACACTGCTGTCAAATTCCTACCTGTCCCCAAGCTTGCATGTTACTCAGACTCACAAGTTAGAGGCAAATTTAAATATATGGCTTTGAGCATTGAACTCAACAGGTAGCAGTGACATATAGTGATGGGCGAATTTATTCACCAGGCGCGAATTTGCGGCGAATTCGTGCGATTCACTGCCAGCAAATAAATTTGCGAAACACCCGCGAAAATTCACCCGAAACAATTTGCAGGCTTCAAAAAAAAAAAACGACCGCTGGCGTAAAAAAAGCGGGCGCCGATGTAAAAAAACGGGCGCCGGTGTCAAAAACTTTTCCCGTCAAGCGAAACAGCACAAATTCGCCCATCACTAGTGACATACTGTATAAAGGGTACAATCCTCACTTTTATTATTTTTTTTTTTGCATTCTACACCCTGCCTTCCACCATAATCAAATTGCCCTGCAGATGATTCACAGAACTAATGTGTTCTTCCTTACTTTACATTTAGAATGAGACACTGACAGGGTAATGATATATCACAGTATTTGTGCACTTTCTGTGTTAATAATCAAAATAATAAAAGTAAAATAACAAACAATTGGAGAGTTCCAAATTCAAGGAAGATAATTTTAGATGATATATTACTTAACATATGCAAAGAAATGTTAAAATATATCTTTTGTTATTTTAGCAGGCATTCACAGAACCTCACAGTAAGCTTCAATTGAATGATTTGAGAGGTGGAACACTCAATAAGGCAATTACTCTTGTCCAAACATGGCAGCCAATTAAACTGATACCATAATGTTCAAAACACCACTTCAGCCTTTGATGGGCATAAAAAGCCGTTAGCAGTGTCCTCTTTTGCTGGTGCTCTCGCATGTGAACGTTTCCACCAATTATGTTCTGTGTAATTATGTATAGTGGATTAAATCATAAAACACATTTGTAGAGGGGGGGAGCATGACCAAACAGACCACCAACAGCGATCCTGGCAAAGTTATTACCGTATATACTCGAGTATAAGCCGACCCGAGTATAAGCCGAGGTACCTAATTTTACCTACGAAAACTGGGAAAACTTATTGACTCGAGTATAAGCCTAGACACAACTACAGCCCTGTCTCCCAGCAGCGCACACTCTGCCAAAGCGACCCCCCAGCGATCAACCGGACTTCTTTGCAAAGTTGATGGTGACAGAGAATTGCCAAAGGATTACTGTGTGCATTGTCCCACTGTCCCACTACCATGTGCAGAGGGTGCTGTTTGATATTGCCATCACTGTTATTCTTTCATATAACCAACAGAGGGCGCTGTGTGATATTGCCATCACTGTTAATCTTTCATATAACCAACAGAGGGCGCTGTGTGATATTGCAGTCACTGTTATTCTTTCATATAACCAACAGAGGGCGCTGTGTGATATTGCAGTCACTGTTAATCTTTCATATAACCAACAGAGGGCACTGTGTGATATTGCAGTCGCTGTTATTCTTCCATATAACCAACAGATGGCGCTGTGTGATATTGCAGTCACTGTTATTCTTCCATATAACCAACAGAGGGTGCTGTGTGATATTGCAGTCACTGTTATTCTTCCATATAACCAACAGAGGGTGCTGTGTGATATTGCAGTCACTGTTATTTTTTCATATAACCAACAGAGGGCGCACTGTTATTCTTTTATACAACCAACAGATGGCGCTGTGTGATATTGCAGTCACTGTTAATCTTTCATATAACCAACAGAGGGTGCTGTGTGATATTGCAGTCACTGTTATTCTTTAATATAACCAACAGAGGGCACACTGTTATTCTTTCATACAACCAACCAATGGCACTTTGTGATATTGCAGTCACTGTTAATCTTTCATATAACCAACAGAGGGCGCACTGCTATTCTTTCATACAACCAACAGATGGCGCTGTGTGATATTGCAGTCACTGTTATTCTTTCATATAACCAACAGATGGCGCTGTGTGATATTGCAGTCACTGTTATTCTTTCATATAACCAACAGATGGTGCTGTGTGATATTGCAGTCACTGTTATTCTTTCATATAACCAACAGAGGGCGCACTGTTATTCTTTCATATAACCAACAGTGGGCATTGTGGGATATTGCAGTCTCTCCCCAAGTGTACTGTTGGTATAGGAATGATTAAAAGTGACTGAAATCTCAGGTACTCGGGTGGGGTGCTGCTGACCGAGTATAAGCCGATGTAGACTTTTTTAGCACATTTTGGATGCTGAAAAACTCTACTCCGGTGCTGTGAAACTCGTATACACAGTTATATTTCTGCTTGTAATGGACAGCTTATTATTGGAACAACTACTTTCCACCAACATACAGTACTTAATTTACCTGAAGAGCATCATGATGGAATACATTATATATATCTCTTTAGGTAAGACACCTGTCTCCCTTTTCCTTTTCAACTCCACTCATTTCAACTATGAAACATCCTTATGAAATGTAATGTATATAAAAATCAGGGGAAAGGTTTATTTATGCACTTTATATGTCTGAGTGGTTCTTGATTTGAAAATTTGCAATCATCCTTAAAAACACTTTTGGTTTGGAGCACATATTATGGGGGTTATTTATTAAAGTCTAATCTGGTCGAAATTTTAAAGGGCAAAAACGTTTGAATTGAATTGAAAAAAAATGGATTTCTTGAGATTTATTAAACTCTGATGATGTTAAAAGTCAGAATAAAAAAGTACTCCAACGCAGACCTGCCAAAATCATGTCAAAGTCAATGGCAGATGTCTTGTTGATATTCTGATCTGCATTAGATTTTGTTCAATAATCCGAAGATTTTGGGGCACATTTAGCTCGAGTGAAGGAATAGAATAAAAAAATTTTCAAATGATTTTTTAGGCTACTTCGACCATCAAATTGGCTACTTCAACCTTCGACTACGACTTTGACTTTGAATATTATGATTCAAACTAAAAATCGTTCGACTATTCGACCATTCGATAGTCGAAGTACTGTCTCTTTAAAAAAAACTTTGACCTCCTTCTTCGCCAAGTAAAACCTACAGAAACTAAGGTCCCCATAGGCTTTCTAACAAATTTTTGGTCTAAGGAAAATCGTTTGATCGATGGATTAAAATCCTTCGAATCATTCGATTCAAAGGATTTAATCCATCGATCAAACAATTTTTCCTTTGATCAAAAGAATTGCAGTAAAACCTTCAACTTCGATATTCAAAGTCGAAAGATTTAACTTCGACAGTCGCATATCGAAGGTTAATTAACCCTCGATATTCGACCCTAAGTTGTGCCCCTTTGTGTTTTTTGAGCGTCAAATTTTTAAAATTCGTACTAGAATATACATTTTTTTCTGTAAAAATGGATGATTTAACCAAAAGACTTTATGCACTAGCATGTTGTTTGAGCTTCTTTATGGTATAGTTGTTATTTAATCACAATCAACCAATTCTGCTGCATTCAGGAGAATACTAGACATTATTATTTTATTTCATGATATTTATATAGTACTGACACTTTTTCACAGAGTTTTACAGAGATGAGACATCATTCATATCAAGCAATGATGCCCCACTGAATCTTACAATCTAGACTAAGGTCCCTATCACTGCTGGTGAGCCACATATGAGTAGGTAAGAGTCAGTTAATCTGCCTGCATGGTTTTGTAGTAGAAACCCATACAAACATGGAGAGAATATAAACATTCTTTAGCTGGTATTGAATTTCAGCATGTACATAAACAATTAAGAACTACCAAGTTCCAATAAAAAACCTTGATTTTGGTTATGGAAATAGTTGTAGAAATTTACTCAGGAGGATACCATGATGTTGTATGAGCATTTGCCTTCTTGATGTGGTCATTTAACTACATTAAAGGTCTGCACTGGTAAACAACAAACAATAGTATCTACCAAGAAAATCACTTTATGGGTATTAGTTTGTCCCATTTTGATTCCTTGAAAAATTCTTGATTTTCCCATGAAAATTCGCAAAATGGCGAAAAAATTGCAAAACGCAAATTTTGACATCATTGTCAAATTGATGTCAATGGGTATCTGTTTAATTGTCGCCGCCATCAGAATTGCTACCAATGTCAGAATTTTCGCTGGACTTTTACTGAAAATTTGCAAATTTATTCGCCGGCAAACTTTGCAGTGAATTTGCGCCTGATGAATAGATTCGCCCATCACTAGAATTAGTATAGCCAAAACAAAATCCCTCAAAGTAGATCAAAGTATGTCCATCATTATTGATATTTGATATCTCACCATCGAAACTCTTTTTTTTCTTTCAATTAATTTCAGCTCTAATGCTATTTATTGTGTTAGCAGTGCCTGTTAGCCTTTCTTTAAGCAGATGTACATGTTCTCTGTTTTGTAGTTAAATCTGACTAATTATTTTGGTCATTTGACAGAAGTGCATGTGCCACCGTATGACATTTCTCTGGTACCCAATTAGGTGGGGTCGTGATAGCATTGCTCATGTTGTGACCTGTGTGTGTGTAACTACAACAAACTATACTATAAAAATTAAACTGTACTAAAATATTAAGAAACAGTTCCATATGTGACAATTATTTACATATAGTCACTTTGCTTACGGCTAGCAAGCATATATTGACATACTTACAAGTCAGAGATAAAGATTAATTGCCAATTTTATCTGTGTCCCTCACATGTGCAAAGGCCTTGATCTTGGGAAGATAACAGAGACTTCTTTTTTTTCCTTGGTGCTGTTGATTCTTATCTAGAAAAACACACACTGGTTATTTACTTCTAGAAAAGAAACTATTCATTCCTGAAATACATTTGCTTTCCTGTATATACAGTACGATAAAATCATTTGGTGTGAGAATAAACAGAGTGAAAAAAACATCCATTCACTTCATTACATTTGGAAATTACATTTTGAAAAATTTTATGTGGCTTTGAGTATTTTTTGGCAAAGAAACAACAGTTATTTTTGCTCATCACTATGTCCTACTACTGTGTTCTAGGACTAAAGGTGGCCATAGATGCAAAGATCCGCTCCTTTGGCGATGTTGCCAAACGAGTGGATCTTTCCCCAATATGCCATTAACAGGCATGGGTATATTGGGGGTAATCTGATTGTTCGGCCGTGTGGCCGAACGATCAGATTACGATGTGCCATGGGCTCCGGCGGGATCGGTCAGGTCAAAATCAAACCTGACCGATCGACCAAACGACCAATCTCCGCCGGACGAAACATGTCGGCACACGCCAGACACGATCAGAAAATCGTACAAATCCTTGATTCGTACGATCGGATCTGTGTGTCTATGGCCACCTTACAATGCAGGAAACAGATCTGGAACTAGGGATAAACAACAGAGATAGATGCTTAAGTCACAAAGGGGTGGAGGTCGTGAGCTACTGTATTGACCAGCAGGGATCTGAACAAGCATCCAATGGGAAGAATGTTTGCAACAGTGAGTGGAGGGTTGTGAGCGAATGGTGTTGGGGGGGTGGCTAGGCGTCAACAGAGCTTGTCCTGGCACTGGCAAAAAAAATATTTTGGTGTAGATGTATCAAATATCGAAATGGGTATCTTGAAAGATTTGTCATATTTTCCTCATTTACCAAAACTTTAAGGATCAGTGTCAGAAAGATAAATGACATTTTTAATGAATTTATAAATATGCAAAACTTATACTTGTGAAATCGACAGAACAAAATCTGCCCCTAGTTGTCTCTCCTACAAAAACCAATGCTGCCAGGAGGCATACTATGGTAGAGTCCTGCGCGGAACCAGTTTCTAAGACCCGGACCCGCCACCTGCTGCCCGAACCACAACCCACAAATTTACCCACCTGGACCCACAACTTCCTTATCCGCAAACCTGCTCACCATCATCAAACAGATGTTGCTGCAAACTCGAAGTGACATCATCAAAAGAAACAAGTTTTGTAAAAATTTTAAAAGGACTAAAATATAGACAATATAACATAAGATAAGACATTTAGATGAGACCCGCGACCCGCAGAACCGCATCTATACCCACACCTGAAAATCCTACCCTCATTCCGCTTTTTTTATAGGCAACACTCAAGTACCCGCGGGTAACTGACCCGCTGCAAGAATCTATGCTATGGCTTTAGAGTGACATTAGAATCTGTTGCCATTTAAAATGTGCAGCTGTGGAGGGAGATTTCTATGGCTTAAAATACAGTCTGATCTCATTTCATTCAGGGCTCAATTCATTGTTACAGAAGGTGCATTGGCTCAATCTGATGTACAATGTAATTCTATTCTCTGCTCAGATATGACTTTATCAATACTCTAATGCATTACTAGACTCTCAAGCTCCGAAAGGGTTTCAAGAACATTAGGAATGATTACACAAAATAGAATTCTCAGTTAAATCAATATGGAATTTGAGTTAATATCCATGTAATAGAGCAGACTTATTTGTATTATACACAGTATACTACACTTTTTTCTCATTCAGTTATTGAAGGATATAAGCATCTTAACTACATTAATAATAGGCAGCTGGATAGATTTGAATTGTATGTTCTCTCTGGGGCATATTTATCAAGCCTCAAATTTTTCTGGTCCAGAAAAAAATGTAAGCGGGGGAGGGGGGAATCAAATTTTTCTGGATTTACTATGCTCCTAAACTGTTAAAAATCCAAATCTGAAAATACTCCAGCTAAAACCCATTGAAATCATGTAGAAGTCAATAGACAATGGTACCTTTAACAATTGAAACATGCCTTTTTACCTTTAGGATTCTCAAGCGTTGGTTCTAGTTCGATAATCCGAATAATTTAATTTTTTTTGGACGACAACTCAACAATCAAAAAAGTAGGGATTCGAATTGATACTCAAATTTGTCGCAACTTTTTGATGCACCGATTTTATCCAGAATAATTATTGTTAAATTAAGGGCATTCAGGATTGGGAGTTTGGTCAATTTTTTGTATTTTTAAATGTGAGATTAAGTAGAATTCTAGCAATTAATCCCCTTTATGTCTGCATGGATTTCCTTTGGTACTCTAGCTTCCTTCCTCACTCCAAAAATATACAGGTAGGTCAACTGGCTCCTGATATACAGTAAGGGGCAGATTTACTAAGGTTCGAGTGAATTTTCGAAGTTAAAAAAAATTTTGAATTAATTTTTGGATACCTTGACTATCAAATAGGCTACTACGACTTTGACTTCAAATTTGATTAGAAGTAAAATCATTCGAATATTCGACAATTCGATAATTTATCTCTTTAAAAAAACTTCGACTTCAATCTTTCGCCAAATTAAACCTGCCGAAGTGCTATGTTAGTCTATAGGGACCTTCTAGACCATTTTTCTAAGTCTTTACACATTGAAGTAAAATCATTCTATTGTACGCTAAAATCATTCGATTCATTCGATTCAAACCATTTAATTGTTCGATCGAACTATTTTACTTTGATCGTTCAATGGCCAAATTCGGTGAAAAATACTTCGAATTCGATATTCAAAGTATTTCAATTCGAGGGTCGAGTTTCGAAATATTTATTCCTTCGAAATTTGAACCTTGATAAATCTGCCCTTTACTGTCTATAGTGAGTGTGATAGGATAAGAACATGTTAAATAACCATTTTTGCTTAAATTGGTTTAAATGGCTTATACAATTTGCTTTTACAAAATGATATGAATTATGCATTTTAGGTCTCTCCCAATATTTTGATTTCTGGCTACTTACTCCTATGATAAGTGAAAAATTAATAAGAAAAAAAGCAAAATAGAACACCATACCACACTGTTCTATATTCTTCAATTAAAAACATTCCCATAAAATAAACATGATACATTTCTTGCGTTACTTTGAATATGATCCCATAAAATGAAAATGAAATAGTTCTTACAATGAATGCATTCCCATAAAATAAACATGAAATTGTTTTTTATGTATGCCGCGCCATCACTATTTAGTAACACAAATTTGAGTAATACATCTTGATAAAATACACATTTATACACACTTTGTGTTTAATTTAATTGAATATGGGTCCTTTATATTCATTGTGATAATGAAATGCGAGTTTAATGTTGCCATGGAAAACAATGCTTCTGTTAATAGACTGGTTTAAGTTCAATTTGGTTTATTACATTTAAGATGCAAACAGTATTTTAAAAAATCATTTCAAAGGCTTTTTGCCAAGCCAAGTATTTTACTCAAATATATTTTAACTGTTGTTTTTATTGTTTTTTTATAGCACAAAATTTGCATTTTCCTTTGGGGAGTAAGGTTTTGGATGGTATCTGATCTGCTGATGACCACTGAGCACTGCCGTCCTATTAAACAGAATTACTGCTTATCTCAGGCCTCCATTCACAGTGTTGTTCCCACATATCAGTTATTTGGAATGAGGGACTTATGCCTATCTATTTATTTCAGGATGATATTCCCCAAAATCAAAAACCTGCCTTTCTAACCACTGAGATTGCACTTAACACTAGGGGGCAGATTTATCAAGGGTCGAATTTCGAAGTTAAAAATACTTTGAAATTCAACCATCAAATTGAAATTGAATATCGAAGTCAAAGTTTTTTTCATCGAATTTGGCTATCCTGCAGTCAAAGTAAAATCGTTCAGTCGAACTATTAAATCCTTTGAATCGAAGAAGGAAGGAAGGTCGATTGATCGATCAAACGATTTTACTTTGACTACAAAAAATGTAGAAAAATGCTCTAGAAGGTCCCCATAGGCTAACATAGCACTTTGGCAGGTTTCATTTGGGAAAGTATTGAAGTCAAAGTTTTTTAAAGAGACAGTACTTCGATTATCGAATGGTTGATAATTCAAAGTATTTTTACTTCAAATCGAATTTGAAGTCGTAGTAGCCTATTCGATGGTCAAAGTATGCAAAAAATTACTTCGAAATTCAATGTTTTTTTCTTCACAAATTCACTTCGACCCTTAGTAAATCTGCCCCTGGGAGTTCTTCCTTTCTCTTTAACATATTTGCTGGGAATGCATACAGAAAATTAAAAGCATGAGGAGGAGGTGATGGTAGATGCAATTTTAGTTAGGGCTACCCTAGACAACGCAAAGGATTTAAAGATAACCCAGGAGAAAGTGTTTCATGGCTTAATCATGTTGCTTGATACAGAAATAGTATATGTTTATTTTGGCATCGTATGGGTCTTCTTGGACTTGCAAGACACCTACAAATGAACAGTGCAGGGAGAGTTTCCTGAACAACCTCTGACACCCTGATACAAATCTTGAGCTATACTGTACCTTTATCTTGCCTTCAGCCTGTTGTTCAGCATGTTGGAGGTTTGAAACCCTGCGCCATGAGCATTTCAAACAAAATTTACAACTGTAAGGAGAGAATTGCTTCAATTGGATCACAATACACAACTTCATAAGTTTACGAAGTGCAAATCAGTAGAATGAACAGGATACCAGGGAGCAACAAGATGCTTTGAAAAGAAGAAACTCCTTACATAAATTATATTTTGCCACTATGAAGCCATTATAATTCAGGAAGCAAATTCGATTACATGACAAATATTTAAAATGTAATATTTTCTTTTTATATTTGGAGTATGTTGTTTAACAATGTTAAGCTGTCATTTTGACAGCAAAGGAAACATTTGGGTACAAAGGCCTGGACAGTAGCGATGGGCAAATTTATTCACCAGGGGCAAATTTTTCTCCATTTCGCGGGAAATTTTCTAATTTTTCAGCGAAGCGAAACACCCCAAAATTCTCCCATCACTACTGGAAAGTGCAGCCCAAGGGGCACATTTACTAAAGGAAAGTGAAAACTAGATTTGTGTAAACTTCAACACAACTGAATATTGCCAATAAAGTTGCCGACCATTATGGATAGAACTCCTAAGTCAATTATTGAAATTCATCGCTTGTCTGCAGATCATTGATTTTCAACTTCTCAACTCGCTGCTCATTTCTCAAGTCAACATTAAGGGGCCGATTCACTAACTTCGAGTGAAGGATTCAAAGTAAAAAAACTTCGAATTTCGAAGTGTTTTTTGGGCTACTTCGACCATCGAATGGGCTACTACAACCTTCGACTACGACTTTGAATCAAACTATTCGAACTAAAAATCGTTCGACTATTCGACCATTCGATTGTCGAAGTACTGTCTCTTTAAGAAAAAACTTCGACCCCCCCTAGTTCGCCATCTAAAAGCTACTGAACTCAATGTTAGCCAATGGGGAAGGTCCCCATAGGCTTTCCTAAGTTTTTTTGATCAAAGGATATTCCTTCAATCGTTGGATTAAAATCCTTCGAATCATTCGATTCGAAGGATTTTATCGTTCGATCGAAGGAATAATCCTTCAATCGCACTATTTGCGCTAAAATCCTTCGACTTCGATATTCGAAGTCGAAGGATTTTAATTCCCAGTCGAATATTGAGGGTTAATTAACCCTCGATATTCAACCCTTTCTAAATCGGCCCCTAAGTTTTTTTTAATGAATAGAGTAAATTCAATTGAAAGATCAGCTGATAGTAACGTTTTGCTTCTTACTTTTAAAACAGGATTCCAGCAATTATGTGTTAGCTTGCTGAATTGTATAATCATGACATACAGTACATTTTGTAGTATGGAGATACTGTGATAGCTGGGAATATGTACACTATACAATATATATATATATATATATATATATATATATATATATATATATATATATATATATATATATATATATATACAAAAACAAAAACAAAAAATGCAGCTCATCCATGTGTTGCAATTAAAATCAGTCTGGTGCATGGGTGTGTGGCTCATATCATATACTGAACTAAACAAATTAACCCAGCACTATCATTATACAACTTTAAGGAACAATTGGATTAAAGAGAATTTATCTGAATTTGGCAAAAAGAGACACTTTTGGTTACATGATTTGTACAAAGTATGCATAAGCTGATGCGCCCCGCCAAGGCAGTGTCCATGCACCAGTCCTACCTAAGTGAAAAAAGGGTATTTTTCTTACCTGAGTGAAAAAAGGGTATTTTCTTTGGGAGGGGAAAGGTATACCTGCTTCTCTCTTCATTTGGTATGACCTCTTCCAAAGAAATAGTCAGCATTATGGGCTTTTAAGTAATCTGTAGGACTGTGTTTAGGGGGGCGGGGGTTGGGAGAGCAAGCATTAAAGGGAAAGCCACTTTCCCCAATATAATATACAAAAACAAAAAATGCAGCTCATCCATGTGTTGCAATTAAAATCAGTCTGGTGCATGGGTGTGTGGCTCATATCATATACTGAACTAAACAAATTAACCCAGCACTATCATTATACAACTTTAAGGAACAATTGGATTAAAGAGAATTTATCTGAATTTGGCAAAAAGAGACACTTTTGGTTACATGATTTGTACAAAGTATGCATAGTTTTCACTCAGGTAAGAAAAATACCCTTTTTTCACTTAGGTAGGACTGGTGCATGGACACTGCCTTGGCGGGGCGCATCAGCTTATGCATACTTTGTACAAATCATGTAACCAAAAGTGTCTCTTTTTGCCAAATTCAGATAAATTCTCTTTAATCCAATTGTTCCTTAAAGTTGTATAATGATAGTGCTGGGTTAATTTGTTTAGTTCAGTATATATATATATATATATATATATATATATATATATATATATATATGCATGCTTTTTTTCAGCACTGTGAAAAAAAAGATAGCACAATTCTGTTTAGTCTCTGGAAAAGAAAACCAATACAGACAATCCCCTGCTCAGTCTTCTGTATCATTCAGTAGCAATAAATCTGTTTATGTTGCACAGGAAAGATTATAATGCTTCTTTAACAAACTATCCCTCTGCGTCTGCTGTTTCTGCTCATCACTGAATGAACCCACGTCATCTTCACCACTCTTATGTGTACAAACTGTGCTATTTGGTTACTGCATTATCTGTGAATGTCCATGATGCCTCCTTTGCCTTGAGCATTACATCTGACATTGCAACATCTTTTAATAGGGACATCTGTCATTTAAAATACTTCACGTCTTGTTAATGCGGTGGCCTCTGGCACTTTACAGCAGCAAATGTGGGCTT
The DNA here is from genome assembly GCA_038501925.1 of Xenopus petersii. Lineage (NCBI taxonomy): Eukaryota > Metazoa > Chordata > Amphibia > Anura > Pipidae > Xenopus > Xenopus petersii. The sequence goes on along the minus strand of CM076675.1, from coordinate 12,288,312 downwards.
GGTGTGCCAGCACTAGATTGTTATTTGGTTTATGAGAATGGCTCATACTGTAATATGCCTCCCTTTACAGTTGCCGTCCCTATGCACAGTGGATGTACAAATATACTTAAGCATGAAGTTATTCATCAAATGCTCTAGGCACTTAGATTCTGTTTATGCAAAGATATTCACAAAACTTTAAAGAAAAGGTATCTGGCTATCTGGTTGAGTTCAGCAGAGAATTTCTGATGTGAGTTAATGATGAGCTGATAAGTAAGAATGTATAAAAATGAATGCAACTGTTCACTGTTAAGTTTCTCCCAGCTTGCCTAGTAATACTGAACGATTGGTAATGATATTGTGTAGACTCGGTTCCTATCCTGCTAATGCAGTTTTTTAGACAGTTTTTTTGAAATTTATAATTTTTCAGTGCAAAAGCCTCATTGGTAAATATTTCAAAGAATTTAGAGAAATAAACCCTTGACCCCCCACTACTTGCTTCACTGTCCCTGCTCCAAACTCCCTGCCCACAGTATTTATTCTTTTTAGAACTCTCCATTTTGCTGAAAAAAAGAGTACAAAAGAGTAACTGACTAAAGAGTGACAAAGAGTGACATGACCTTAAAGGAGGTCAAGGGTTTAGTTCTCCTTTAAGGTAATCTCACTCTTTATATTGGGAGAATTCCTTTAAAAATGTACATTTGAATACATTTTTAGGCATTATAATTAAAATATTAATATTAAAATGTTGATTTTGTTACACATTATACGTTTTGCAGTAAAATATTCATAAATTTCTTAATATACATAAATTACATGTTAAAATAATTCAGCCCTGAAATATGTGAGGTTATTGTGAGGTGTGTTAGACAAATTAATCAGCAACATATGGACCAAGCATTTACAAGATAGAACAAGATGTCCCTAAAAGGGACAAAATTGCCTACCACCTAAGACATCAGAGCAAGACCTAACGCGATTCGTGCCTGCTGGGGCACTTACTCATACCTATGAGTAAGTGCCCCAGCAGGCACGAAATGCGCTAGGTCTTGCTCTGATGTCCTAATACATTTTTAATTTTTTAATTGATTGATTCATTATTTTGGAGGACACTCACATTTTTCTTTTTTGAAATGTTGACTTGGACTTACACCCTAGGACTGGGGTGAATTGTGAGTATATTCCCCATGATTAACTTTAATAATATTTGATTATGAATCACTAATTAGTTTTGTAGTAGTACCTATATAGATTTTTTGGCACCAACATAAACCATACTATTACCACCTAAGACAGTCTTAATTTTATGTATGAGTAGAGATGTCGCGAACTGTTCGCCGGCGAACTTGTTCGCGCGAACATCGGGTGTTCGCGCTCGCCGGAAGTTCGCGAACGTCGCGCGACGTTCGCCATTTTGGGTTCGCCATTGTTGGCGCTTTTTTTTGCCCTCTCACCCCAGACCAGCAGGTACATGGCAGCCAATCAGGAAGCTCTCCCTTGGACCACTCCCCTTCCCTATAAAAACCGAAGCCCTGCAGCTTTTTTTCACTCTGCCTGTGTGTGCTGAAGAGATAGTGTAGGGAGAGAGCTGCTGCCTGTTAGTGATTTCAGGGACAGTTGAAAGTTTGCTGGCTAGTAATCGTTTTGATACTGCTCTGTTATTGGAGGGACAGAAGTCTGCAGGGGTTTGAGGGACATTTAAGCTTAGGTAGCTTTGCTGGCTAGTAATCTACCTTCTACTGCAGTGCTCTGTATGTAGCTGCAGTGGGCAGCTGTCCTGCTTCTGATCTCATCTGCTGACTGCTGCAATAGCAATAGTCCTTGTAAGGACTGCTTTTATTTATTTTTTTGTTGTTTTACTACTACTACTACTACTACTACTACTACTACTACTACTACTACTATAAGAGCCCAGTGCTATTAGTCTAGCAGTGTTGGGGAGTGGGACTGGTGTGCTAATCTGCTGCTCCTAGTAGTTCAGCAGCACCAACTTTAATTTTTTTTTTTTAATATTCATTCTTTTTTTATTTAACTTTTTTTTTATTTTACTACCGCTGTAGTAGTGTATAAGTTGACCTTTTAGGCATTATTTGCCCTGTAGGCATTTTTTGCCCAGTGTGTTATTCAACCAACTGCTATCTAGCTGTGTGCCCGTGTTCACATTCTGTCTAAATATCCATAATATTACCGTCTCCAGAAAAAACACCGGAGTGACTTTTTTCAAGCAGCCATAATAAATTTTACGTAATCCGTATCCATCGCTGTAGTAGTGTATAAGTTGACCTTTTAGGCATTATTTGCCCTGTAGGCATTTTTTGCCCAGTGTGTTATTCAACCAACTGCTATCTAGCTGTGTGCCCGTGTTCACATTCTGTCTAAATATCCATAATATTACCGTCTCCAGAAAAAACACCGGAGTGACTTTTTTCAAGCAGCCATAATAAATTTTACGTAATCCGTATCCATCGCTGTAGTAGTGTATAAGTTGACCTTTTAGGCATTATTTGCCCTGTAGGCATTTTTTGCCCAGTGTGTTATTCAACCAACTGCTATCTAGCTGTGTGCCCGTGTTCACATTCTGTCTAAATATCCATAATATTACCGTCTCCAGAAAAAACACCGGAGTGACTTTTTTCAAGCAGCCATAATAAATTTTACGTAATCCGTATCCATCGCTGTAGTAGTGTATAAGTTGACCTTTTAGGCATTATTTGCCCTGTAGGCATTTTTTGCCCAGTGTGTTATTCAACCAACTGCTATCTAGCTGTGTGCCCGTGTTCACATTCTGTCTAAATATCCATAATATTACCGTCTCCAGAAAAAACACCGGAGTGACTTTTTTCAAGCAGCCATAATAAATTTTACGTAATCCGTATCCCTCGCTGTAGTAGTGTATAAGTTGACCTTGTAGGCATTATTTGCCCTGTAGGCATTTTTTGCCCAGTGTGTTATTCAACCAACTGCTATCTAGCTGTGTGCCCGTGTTCACATTCTGTCTAAATATCCATAATATTACCGTCTCCAGAAAAAACACCGGAGTGACTTTTTTTCAAGCAGCATTCTTATATTTTACGTAATCCGTATCCACCGCTGTGTATACGTTGACCTTGTAGGCATTATTTGCCCTGTAGGCATTTTTTGCCCAGTGTGTTATTCAACCAACTGCTATCTAGCTGTGTGCCCGTGTTCACATTCTGTCTAAATATCCATAATATTACCGTCTCCAGAAAAAACACCGGAGTGACTTTTTTTCAAGCAGCATTCTTATATTTTACGTAATCCGTATCCACCGCTGTGTATACGTTGACCTTGTAGGCATTATTTGCACAGTGTTTTCTTCAAACCGCCATCTAGCTGTGTGAGCTTGTTCACATTTTGTCTAAATATTGATAATATTATCGTCTCTAGAAAAACCACTTGAGTTACTTTTTTTCAAGCAGCATTCATATATTTTACGTAATCCGTATCCACCGCTGTAGTAGTGTATACGTTGATCTTGTAGGCATTATTTGCACACTGTTTTCTTCAAACTGCCATCTAGCTGTGTGTATTATCGTTTCCAGAAAAACCAACTGAGTTTTTGTTGTTGTTGTTTTTTTAAAAATAATGCCAGGCAAAGGCAGGCCGCCACGCAGAGGCCGTGCTAGGGGCCGTGCTGCTATGCAATCCTGTGGCCCTAGCAAATTGCCCAGTTTTAAAAAGCCAATGACCCTGAACTCCCAAAATGCTGAAGAGGTAGTTGACTGGCTTACACAGCACACCCCATCCTCTACCGTTTCTAACTTTACCACAACATCCTCCTCATCCTCCACTGCTATGGCCACCCCACGTAACACTTCCTCCACCACCGGTGCCCCATCTTCACTGGAGTCAGAGGAGTTATTTTCCCATGAGTTTCTTGAACTGAGTAATGCGCAACCATTATTGGCAGAAGAAGATGAAGGAGATGAGGACGTTACACCAGATTTAATTCTGGCAGAGAACACGACAGAGATGGACATAATGATGAGTGATGAGGAGGAGGAGGAGGTCCCCGCTGCTGCTTCCTTCTGTGATGTGTCAGAAGAAATTGATGCATCTGAGGAGAATGATGATGAGGAGATTGATGTTTTGTGGGTGCCTAGTAGAAGAGAGCAAGAGGAGGGTAGTTCAGATGGAGAGACGGAGAGTCAGAGAGGCAGTAGGAGAATAAGACTTAGAAGAAGCAGGGAGGCCAGCCCGCAGGGATCAGTAGGGCAACAACATGTATCGGCACCTGTGTTCAGCCGGCCAACGCACCCGCCATTGCCGCCAATGCCGCCAACTTCTACTGTTACCGCCAGATCGCACACTTCCAAAAAGTCAGCAGTGTGGGATTTTTTTAATGTGTGTGCCTCTGACAAAAGCATTGTAATTTGCAATGAGTGCAGTCAGAAACTGAGCCTTGGTAAGCCCAACAGCCACATAGGTACAACTTCTATGCGAAGGCACATGAGCGGCAAGCACAAAGCACTTTGGGAGCAACACCTCAAAGGCAACAGGCAAACTAAAAGTCACACTCCTTCTGGTCCAGCATCTTACTGCTCTACCTCTGCTCTCCTTGACCCATCTGAACCACCCTCCACTCCGCCTTCCACCTTGACCACCTGTTCCCATTCCCAGTCATCTGCCACCAGCCAAGTTTCTGTGAAGGCCATGTTTGAGCGTAAGAAGCCAATGTCTGACTGTCACCCCCTTGCCCGGCGTCTGACAGCTGGCTTGTCTGCACTCTTAGCCCGCCAGCTTTTACCATACCAGCTGGTGGACTCTGAGGCCTTCCGCAAATTTGTAGCAATTGGGACACCGCAGTGGAAGGTACCCAGCCGCAATTTTTTTTCTAAAAAGGGAATACCACACCTGTACCAACATGTGCAGAGCCAAGTTACCGCATCTCTGTCACTTAGTGTTGGGCCAAAGGTCCATATGACTACTGACGCATGGTCCTCCAAGCATGGTCAGGGCAGGTATGTCACCTACACTGCCCACTGGGTGAACTTGGTAATGGCTGGGAATGGGAAGCAGGGAATGGGTAGCTCAACAACAACAACAACAGTGGAGTTGGTGTCACCGCCACGGATTGCACGCGGTTCTGCCACCACCTCTACTCCTCCATCGCTCTCTACCTCGTCTTCTTCCTCTTCTTCTTCTTACTCTGCTGCTGGGTCCTCCTTCTCCTCCTCCACACCTGTGCACCCCCAGCTCCCCCTAGGCTATTCGACGTGCCAGGTACGCCGTTGTCACGCTGTCTTGGGGATGACGTGCCTGGAAAGCAAAAACCATACCGGATCTGTACTCCTGTCATCTCTGCAGTCACAGGCCGATCGGTGGCTGACCCCACACCAACTGCAGATCGGAAAAGTGGTGTGTGACAATGGAAGCAATCTGTTGGCAGCGTTGAGACTGGGAAATTTAACACATGTGCCCTGCATGGCACATGTGTTAAATTTAATAGTCCAACGTTTTGTCTCCAAGTACCCAGGATTCCAGGACGTTCTCACCCAGTCCAGAAAGGTGTCGGCCCATTTCAGACGTTCCTACACAGCCATGGCACGCCTTGCTGACATTCAGCAGCGCTACAACATGCCAGTCAGGCGTTTGATTTCTGACAGCCAGACTCGCTGGAATTCAACGCTCCTTATGTTGGAACGTCTGCTGCAACAACAAAGGGCCGTCAACGAGTACCTTTTTGAACTGGGTGGTAGGACTGGATCTGCAGAGCTGGGGATTTTTTTCCCCCGTTACTGGGTGCTTATGCGCGATGCCTGCAGGCTCATGCGACCTTTTGAAGAGGTGACAAATATGGTCAGTCGCACCGAAGGCACCATCAGCGACCTAATACCCTTCGCTTTCTTCCTGGAGCGTGCCGTGCGACGAGTGACAGATGAGGCTGTAGACCAGCGTGACGAGGAGCTGGAAGCGCACGATTTATGGTCGCAATCACCAGAACGAACCCAGGCACCTGCTGCAACGCAGGGAGAGGTGCCAGAAGTGGAGTCAGAGGAGGAAGGTGGCTTTGTGGAGGAGGAGGAGGAGGACCAACAGGAGCAGGCTTCCCAGGGGGCTAGTGGTGACCTTTTGGGGACCCCTGGTCTTGTACGTGGCTGGGGGGAGGAGACCGTGGATGATGCAGTCCTTGATAATGAGGAAGCGGAGATGGATAGCTCTGCATCCAACCTTGTGAGAATGGGGTCTTTCATGCTGGCATGCCTGTTGAAGGACCCCCGTATCAAGAGGCTTAAGGAGAAGGACCTGTACTGGGTCGCAACGCTACTAGACCCTCGGTACAAGCATAAAGTGTCAGAAATGTTACCAACATACCACAAGTCCGAAAAGATGCGGCATTTACAAACCAGCCTGCAAAACATGTTGTACAATGCTTTTAAGGGTGATGTCACTTCAGGAACTCATCAACATTCCAGGGGCAGAGGTGCCAGTAATCCTGCCACGAGCACACCTGCAAGGACAAAGCCCTTTGGCCGGTCTGTAACGTCAGACATGCAAATGTTTTTCTGTCCAAGGCAGCGCCACAACCCTTCGGGATCCACCCTCAAAGAACGCCTCGACCGGCAGGTAGCGGACTACCTGGCATTAACTGCAGATATCGACACTCTGAGGAGCGATGAACCCCTGGACTACTGGGTGCGCAGGCTTGATCTGTGGCCAGAGCTGTCACAATTTGCCATGAACCTCTTGTCTTGCCCAGCCTCAAGTGTGCTCTCAGAAAGGACCTTCAGTGCAGCAGGAGGGATTGTAACTGAGAAGAGAACTCGCCTAGGTCACAAAAGTGTCGATTACCTGACCTTTATTAAAATGAATGAGGGGTGGATCTCGGAGGGTTACTGCACGCCGGAAGACTTGTTCTGACTTCTATGCAGCTGTCCTTCTCTTCAAGCCTCATGACTCCACACACAGCTGTCCTTTAGCGTCCTCCTCCCTCCGCCACCGTTACAAACTAGGGTGCAAACCCTACTGGTTTAATTTTTTCTGGCCTCTGTGCTTCAGTGGCTGCAACCAAAAAAACTGGGCAAACAATGTCTACAAGGTCAACGTATGGCGAAAAATGACTATTTTCAGCATTTATATGGCATATTTTTTCTGGCAACTGTGCTTCAGTGGCTGCGTCCAAAAAAATGCATATTTTCTGCATTTATATGGCATAATTTTTCTGGCCTCTGTGCTTCAGTGGCTGCAACCAAAAAAATGCATATTTTCTGCATTTATATGGCATAATTTTTCTGGCCTCTGTGCTTCAGTGGCTGCAACCAAAAAAATGCATATTTTCTGCATTTATATGGCATAATTTTTCTGGCCTCTGTGCTTCAGTGGCTGCAACCAAAAAAATTTATATTTTCAGCATTTATATGGCATAATTTTTCTGGCAACTGTGCTTCAGTGGCTGCGACCAAAAAAATGACTATTTTCAGCATTTCTATGGCATATTTTTTCTGGCCTCTGTGCTTGAGTGGCTGCGGCCAAAAAAACTGGGCAAACAATGCCTACAAGGTCAACGTCGTTGACCTTGTAGGCATTGTTTGCCCAGTTTTTTTGGCCGCAGCCACTCAAGCACAGAGGCCAGAAAAAATATGCCATAGAAATGCTGAAAATAGTCATTTTTTGCCATACCTTGACTCAACGTATATGGCAAAAAATGACTATTTTCAGCATTTATATGGCATATTTTTTCTGGCAACTGTGCTTCAGTGGCTGCGACCAAGAAAACTGGGCAAACAATGCCTACAAGGTCAACGTATGGCAAAAAATGACTATTTTCAGCATTTATATGGCATATTTTTTCTGGCCTCTGTGCTTCAGTGGCTGCAACCAAAAAAATTTATATTTTCAGCATTTATATGGCATAATTTTTCTGGCCTCTGTGCTTCAGTGGCTGCAACCAAAAAAATTTATATTTTCAGCATTTATATGGCATATTTTTTCTGGCAACTGTGCTTCAGTGGCTGCGTCCAAAAAAACTGGGCAAACAATGTCTACAAGGTCAACGTATGGCGAAAAATGACTATTTTCAGCATTTATATGGCATAATTTTTCTGGCCTCTGTGCTTCAGTGGCTGCAACCAAAAAAATTTATATTTTCAGCATTTATATGGCATATTTTTTCTGGCAACTGTGCTTCAGTGGCTGCGTCCAAAAAAACTGGGCAAACAATGTCTACAAGGTCAACGTATGGCGAAAAATGACTATTTTCAGCATTTATATGGCATATTTTTTCTGGCAACTGTGCTTCAGTGGCTGCGTCCAAAAAAACTGGGCAAACAATGCCTACAAGGTCAACGTATGGCAGTTGTTTAAAGAGAACAGTAGATTACTAGCCAGCAAAGCTACCTAAGCTAAAATGTCCCTCAAATCCCTGCAGACTTCTGTCCCTCCAATACAGAGCAGTATCACGCAGATTACTAGCCAGCAAACTTACTATCATCTGTCCCTGAAATCACTAACAGCTCTCGCCCTACACTATCTCTTCCAAGCACACACAGGCAGATTTTTCAGATACATTTTTGCCCTTGATCCCCCTCTGGCATGCCACTGTCCAGGTCGTTGCACCCTTTAAACAACTTTAAAATCATTTTTCTGGCCAGAAATGTCTTTTGTAGATGTTAAAGTTCGCCTTCCCATTGAAGTCTATGGGGTTCGCGAACCGTTCGCGAACCGCTCGCAATTTTGCGCAAGTTCGCGAATATGTTCGCGAACTTTTTTTCCGACGTTCGCTACATCCCTATGTATGAGGCCAACACAATAGCCTCCTCAATAAAGCATGACCAGATATTGATCACGATAGCTGTAAAATCATTTTAGGCAAGGATCCCACTAACCTTTATTCCTCACCTGGTGAGCCTTCACAAGTTCCTAATGTGATTTGATCAGTGGACCAGGGGCAAAATAAGGGCTTTAGCCTCTATGGCAACCATAATCCCTATTAACAAGATCAATATAGCCAATCTCCACAGTAAATGTTATGCCTAATCTGCATAATCTGCATGATACATGTAGGACATTTTAACCTTGTACGAACAAAACTATTTTACTCAACGTCCATCTTCAGCTCTTCTATGTAACTTGTTATTTAAATTATGAATAGTTCATCTAAACTCTACTTTCTCAAGGGTTGTACAGAAAGTAAGATTTTCCTCTTACATATGATTTAAAACAAGTGTGGTTTTATATGAACTCTGCAATTCCAGAGCAGGATGTGAAAATATTACATTAAAGACTTAATTTCAGCTATTAATATGGATAGGGTTTTGTTCATGAAAACATACTATATTCCATTGAAATTGATGCAGTCATGAAAACTATAAAAATGTTATAAATTATAAATATTGAATATCACTATTTAATATAACATTATTTTTCTTTCCTCTTGCTAAATGAAGGTGTCATTTTATCACCTTCAGTAATAACCTTGAATATATGCAAATATGAAAGTTATTCGTGGGGCATTGTGACAAGGCTTCAATTTAACTGTGAAATTAGAGTAACTTGTATTTAAACTGGAATTTCACACTTGCTGAACCAGCAGACTCCTTTGGTCGTGTTGCAAAACTTTATTATTATTTTTTTTTTACATTTCTATTATTTGGTAGAATTTGTTCAAAACTAAAGCCATTGTGAAGCTCAGTCATGTATTTAAAATTTTAAGAATTGGTTAGCATCTTCAGGGAAGAGGTTTTTTTTTTTTAAACTTACATTAATTTATTTATGTGTATAAAATATTTGCTTTGTTTGCAACGGTTTCTCAGCTCCCAGAGGATTAGAACTGGAACTGTATTCCTGGAAAACAAGCAATTAAATTCACTCAGCTAGGGGATTAAATACCCAGCAGAAAAAGTTATTGTACATATACTGTATTACTCATTAATAGTTATATATTTGTCCAAAATGTAATAAGGACTGCTCTAAAACTGGGAAACCTAGACATGTTTGCCTTGAGCAACGGGTATTAATTCAAAGCCCTGTATGAAGGAGTTTGTATGTCTTGTTAGACAATTCTTTTCAGGATAAATTAGAATAGTAAGTGGTCTTACTAGGGGCCTGTACAACAAATTTGCTTTAATATGGTGAGACTGCTTGATGCTCAGAATCTCTGCCAATAAGAAAACACAAAGAGTTATGTCAAATTATTTCCAATAATGGTTAAAAGGAGTTGTTTAGCTTGGGATTTGAAGGCAATAAGGTTACGGAGTTTATCACCTTATTTTATATGTATTATGTGTGTTGTTTGTACCAACTGATATCCTGCTGCAACTGCAGTATAATGAAAAAAAAAATTTAATAGAAAATTATAATTTATCTGTAAAGGGTAAGAATTAATATTCTAAATCCAACAGTGATGGGTGAATTTATTCACCAGGCGCAAATTTGTGGAGATTTCCCGCGACGCCGGCGAATAAATTTGTGAAACTGCTGTGAAAATTTGCCAAAAAAAATGGATACTGGCATCAAAAATGGATGGTGGTGCCGTTTGGCGAATTTTCTGCCGTTTCATGAATTTCTCGGGAAATTTCATGAATTTTTCGGCAAAGCGAAACGCCCCAAATTTGCCCATCACTACCAACAATACTTACTTTTTAAAGATTGTTTGAAGAGGATTTGTTCAAACAGGAATAATGTAATTAAATACAGTTGCACTCCCCAAGAAAATGATGATGCAATTTCATAATATCCGCCATGTCTAAAATGGTATTTACCATGACTAGAAGCCAAATCAGCTGGTTTACTGGTCACTTGATTAAAAGCCTCCATTTGGCTCCTGGGTCTTACCAGAACTGGTGGAAGCTCTGTTATTTCCAGTCTTTTATATGAAAGTGTGGGTATCTTTCTTGTACAGGTTTTATGTTTCTGCTTCTGTTTATTATGTACCCAGTTTAACAATGGTTATAATAAAAAAATATACATGAAAATGCTAAATTTATCCTTAAAAACAAAGCTATTCATAGATTCTGATTTTTAAAATGTATATTAAAATGCTATTTTGCCTCTGTTGGTGAGGAACACATGCTATACTTGTAATCCATCATAAAACGTTTTAGCCAAGTGTGAGGCCAGCTGTAAATGTGAAAAGTCATATGCTAGCTCCAGCATAGCAGTATGTAAGGGGTCATAAAGCGCACAAAAAAGGAATCAAATTGGTGTCATTCAACAAAACACTACATTTATTGATGGAAGAACACCATACAAGAATAGGCAAACACCAAGCAGCATTCAATAGAGGAATATGCTGTACCTGCATTAGTAATCAGCCACCACAAAATACTTGTACTGGGTAAAATAATTTCATTATAGTCTGGTATGAAATCCCTTCCCATAAAGTTTAGAGATTAGAAATCCTTCTCACAAGGTTTAGAGATTATAAAACAATGATCATTATTTCTTCTAAGGAACAAATATAGGTAAAGGAGCAGTAAGTTTGGTAGGTAACTGGAGTTCTTCATTTCATTTTTTCATGATGCGTTAGACTTCGAAGGAATCATTTACAAATGCAGTGCTACCACCTTTGGAGAATGATCTAAGTCCATTAAGGTTTATCATGAAGAGGGTTATTTACTTAAATATGAATTTTTCTGATTATTTAAACAAAGAAAGTCAGAAAAAACTAGAAAACCCAATTGGACCTTATTTATTATTAAAAAAACATTATTTAATTGGATCAGGGGAAAACTTGATAAAATTGAGTGAAAATCCTAATTGTAAGATTTTTCAGAGGTTTTTCTTAAATTGTTCCTGAAAAGCCAAAAATTTTTTTAGTCGGATTTTCAATCAAATTCCAGCACAGACCCCAGAAACTTCCAAAATTGGATAAGGACCTCTCCCGTTGACTTATATACAACCTCAGCAGGTCTGAGATTGTGGATTTTTGGATTCAGACCAGACTTTAGTAAATAACCCCCTAAAAGGCAAGAACCATAGAGCTTGGATTACATTTACTTTTCAGTAGATACCCAGTTAGAGACTATGGCGTTTTGCCAGATCTGTTTGCAGATGTCATTCTAGGTCTTGGATAGCTGTAGAATCTGGATCCCTGTGTCCAAACAAACACCACTCACAGAAGGCAGAGGAATAGCAATATATTGATCTTATAGAAAAATAAAAATGTTTCCTGTTTAAAAGGTACTATCTTTTTTTTTTTTTTCTAATGTATACCATGTGTGTTGCTAATTAGAATTTCAAGACATTATTTTCTGTGCAATATATTTTAAACAACGTAATGTTCTTGATACTGGAAATGTCATCCAATGATATTTTCTAGTGTAGGCAATAAAAGCTAAGGAACACAAGTATATTTTTGCTAAATCTTTTATGGGCAGTCACAACATTGCACTCAAATGGAAAAAAAAAACATTTAGTAAATCTGGGAAATGGCCCTTTAAACTTACGTTTAACAATGAAAATAAAATATCCGTGCCACAATAAGAGGCCTCCCGAATCTCCAGGAAACTAAACAAAATGTACATCCAGAGCTGCACTCTATACTCTAGCTGTCTCAGTTTACCTCGCTGGGTCAAGACAGATAAGCTAACAGAAATGTAGCTACATCACAAACTAAAGAACTCTCAGGTTAGTTTTCAGACATTCTCTCTGGCTTTCACAGCTCCTCTTTGTTTCCATGCCTTCAGGCAGTATTCCTGTTGCTCAGACACAACACCGTCTGCAAGATTCTTTCACCACATGAAATTGCTGTGAATATTCCCTGTAAGCTTTAACGGCAGAATAGTTATTTGGACAAACTTTTTTGCTGAAAGCAAAATTATACCCAGAGATTTTTTACAAACCCTTGCAGATTGTTTCTACATCCATTGATATAATACAACTTAAATTAAGAAATTATTTTTAATTTATTTAACTTCAATTAAAATACCAACATTCGGATTTTCAGCTTTTAACACATTAGCATGGGAAAAACAATTATAAATAGGGGCAAAAAATTACATTTCACAATGTAATATTCATCTACAGGGAGTTACCATATTTCAAGTTTTTAATTGTATATAGCACATTTTTTTAAAGGCCCCAAAATAATGACTTTTTGAACCAGATTGAATATACTGCACACTGTTGAAAGCTATAACATACAGATTTTTCACCAGTGAAAGGGGACACCAAATACTTTCTCAGGTATGCAAAGTCTGTACCAACATTGGGGCAAATTCACTAAGCAGCGAAAATGCGCTAGCGACGCCTTCGCCGCACTTCGCCAGGCGAATTTTCGCCAGGGCGCAGCTAATTCACTAAAATCCGAAGTTGCGCTCAGGGAGGCGAACGGTAGCGAATTTGCGCAAGCGTTAATTCATCAAGCAAAGCGAAGTTACGATAGCGATGCCTAATTTGCATACAGCGCCAAGTTAAAGTTGAATTGATGTATATGTAGCAGCAAATACATTACACTACACAAGCCTGGGAAAGCTTCATAAAAAAAATAGATGTATAGAATAAATGTTATTTTGCCCTATACATGTGCCCACTGTATAGTTTAGGTGCCATATGCTAGGAAATGTAGGGGGAAGGAGGGTACCCCCAAAACAATTTACGATCTTTTTCAGCCTATCACCCACCGTTTTTTGGGACTTTTTGGGGCAATCGCTATCTACTCTATTGCACTTCGCCTGGTCTGAGGTGGTGAAGGCAAGTCTGACTCAAGAGGTAACGTTTAGTAAAATGCGCAAGTTAGTGAATTACCGTAGTTACATTGACCATTCGCCATAGCGCAACTTCGTCTGGTGTAAGGGTGCGAAGTAGCGCCAGAGTAGGTCCACTTAGCTAGCGAATTTACGCCAGTGCCCGTTAGTGAATTGGCGAAGTTACAAAATGATGTCACGCTGGCGAATTTGTGCCAGCGTTAGTCACTTTGCCCTTTAGTGAATCTGCCCCAGAGTTCTTACAATATTTTTTACATTAACAATTTTTATTATATTAACACTGTAACAAAGAGAGATGGGTGAAATAATTGTTGTGGATGTCATTATTTTACAGACAAACAAATGTTTTTGGTTAAGGAAAAAGTTTTACAATAAGATTTCTGCCTCTGGCTCCCTCCCATGATCTCCCACTTGTAGAAATAGCTTTTTGTTTTTTGCCCATTTATATTTTGTCATTAAAGGGATACCGTATGTACTCGAGTATAAGCCGTCCCGAGTATAAGCCAAGGTACCTAATTTTACCTCCAAAAACTGGGAAAGCTTATTGACTCGAGTATAAGCCTAGGGTGAGAAATGCAGCAGCTTCTGGTAAGTTTCAATCAAAAAATTGAGGGTTTCTGCTCCCATTGGAGGTGCCGGCGTCTCGTTTTTGGATGCCGGCGACCTTTCTTGGACGCCGGCGAATATTCTTGTAGACTATTATTGGACGCCGGCGACTATTCTTGGACGCCGGCGACCGTTTTTGCGCTTGACCCGAGTATAAGCCGAGGTAGAGTTTTTCAGCATATTTTGGGGGCTGAAATACTCGGCTTATATTCGAGTATATAAATAAACTTTTAGTATATCTAGTATAGGTAAATCGAAAAACAACTGGCAGGGCTGGAACTAGGGGTAGGCAGAGTACGTGGCTAGGGCGCAAAGCTGGAGGGGCGCCAGGCATGCACCTTCTGCCTCTCCTACCCCATGTCCGGTCCCCTCTCTGGCCGGCTTGTGTCAGCTTGCGCATGCGCGCTGTTCCTTTCGTGCTGCCTCATGTTTTCGCGCATGCGCACACAACAGATTATTTTGCGCATGCGCACGTTTTTCCACGCACACCAGGTTTTTTGGGCGATCGCTGCTGGGGCGCTCCAACCAGCTGGGCTGCCTAGGGCGTCTGCCCAGGCTGGCCCAGCACTGACAACTGGACTTGCTGAGTAATCAATGAAAACGTTTTACTACTCATCCGGGCAGCTTCTTCAGTTCAAGTTCAAGATTTATGAAAATCTTCATAGTCAGCTTTTAGTATGTTATTGAATAGAAAAACTATTGCTCTGTGAGGTTACCCTATTACTGTTATTGCTAGTTTGAATTTATCATTTTATTCAGCCCCTCTCCTATTAATATTTCAGTATCCCAACCTTGCTGCTAGGTTAATATGGACCATGGCCACCAGATACCTGCTGAAATGACAAACTGAGAACTGCTGAACAAAACGCTCAGTAATTCAAAAACTACAGAAAATAAAAAGTAAAAATATTGAAAAATGTATTAATTTTGCTTATTTTTTATAGAGGATAATCAGTGCAGTGTTTGCTGTAGTTGCCAATCGCTGTGGTTATGTTTATTGAGCAGGATCGGACGTGGAGCACATTTAGCAGCTTTTATTACATTTAAAAGCCACATTTAAAAGTTTCAAAAACCAATAAACCGCTTATATTGTTCATTGTAAAGTCTTTTTTTTAACAGTATTATTTACAGAAAGGGTTCAATGTCCCATGTGTAATAATTAAAATGCATTTTATACAGTTGTTTTTCGAGTGTTTATACCATCTTAAAACAGTTTCGTAAGGACAAAGAACAACAGCAAGCAGATTCTACTAGCATGGAAGAGGTCAGGTGCCCCAGGGGTTATCTGCTTATGACAGTTATAAAATGTAGTATACTTTCAGTGAACCCATAAAAATAATGGCGACAGCTGACAGGGAGTAACAGTCCTTTATTTTCTGTACTCAGTTTCCCTGTAGCAATCATTTGAAATCTGATGCATAACCAAAGTCCAGTTGCAACAAACCCATACGAACAAATGCATATCAAGATTGTTCAACTTTTTTGATTTCTTCATCATGACACGTTATACATATATATATGAATATATAATAAAAATAAACCATGTACATTGTACAGAACATTGAGACGTAAATTGGATTGTCTTCTAGCTACAGCAGAAGTGTCGGATTAATAAAGAGGAAACTAGAAAAGTTTATGATCTGGAACTTAATGATAGACACATGATTCCTGGCTTTAGTGAGACAGCTCTTTGAATAACAAGAGGTCAGCAGGCATTGTGCTATGAGAAATGTGACAAAGCTCCATTTAACAGGAGTTATGAAGTTAGTAAAATGATTTTATGGATGTCCTTTTTAAGGTAAAAGCTACCTTAGTAAGATAATGGGGGAAATAATCCTATATTGTTTTTAATCGCATACACGTATAGACTTTTTTTGAGGCTGCTGGCAGTGACCAACTGAATGTCAAGTTCTCCTCTGTCTATAGATTTATTCTTGCTGTGATCATTGACATGGGAATTTGTGCATTTGAGTTTTTTCTTTTATTCGAACAAACTCAAGATTTTGAAAAGCTCAAATGTTTGCTTTATGCATTAAAAACACTGAGGGGCAGATTTATCAATGGTCGAAGTGAATTCGAGGGAATTTTCGAAGTAAAAAAATACGAAATTCAAAGTAATTTTTTGGATACTTTGACCATCGAATAGGATACTACGACTTCAAGTTTACTTCGATTTAAAGTAAAAACCGTTTGAATATTCAACCATTCGATAATTGAAGTACTGTCTCTTCAATACTTCGACAAATTAAACCTGCCGAATTACTATGCTAGCCTATGGGGACCTTCTACAACATTTTTCTAAGTCTTTACACATTGAATAAAAATCCTTCAATCGATCGCTGAAATCCTTCGGGAAGTTTTTATTCGATTGCAGGATTGCCAAATTTGCTGAAAAAATGTAAAATTTATTATTCGAATTCGAAGTATTTAAATTCGATGGTCGAATTTCGAAGTATTTTCAACTTTGAAATTCGACCCTTGATAAATCTGCCCCCTAATATCTTAATTGGATAAAACAATAAAAAAAAGTGAATTCATCAAATTCATATTTTAATCATTTTTGATGAATTTACAAACTAATTAGAATGAGTGAGTTTTATTGCAAAAAAAATGAATTGCAGTAAAAAATTGAATTCCAATGTGCCATACTAGGTTCTATGGAATATTGAATGGGCTATTCAACATTACTCATTGTGTAAAGCGAGCAGCCTCAAATTGATTTCAATATGAGTTCACATGGGATTTTGTATAATTAATAAATTTAGTTTACCCTTTTGCAGTGGCCACTTTGCATTTAGAGGGACTATACACCATACAAAATGAGCGCTTAGATTCTGGCAGACAATGAATATGATTTTTCTTATCAAATACTCCATGCATGGCACACGTAGAAGGTATATCAATTATTTAAAAAAAGAAGTGGAACAAAAAAAAAACATTTAACCATACGATGCAACATTATCCCCAAACAGAGATTTTTACTCCAATACTTTATGCAGGCCTTTGCTGCAAACCCCTTCCTAGGAATATGACAACCTAAAAGGAGAAAGTCAACTAAATTCACATAGTGCTAGGACTGAACTAAAATTGAAGAGCTCAATGACTGAAGAAATATTCAGTAGTGCCCCGTGACAATTTTTCTTGCTCCAAATGAATCAAAGTTAATAAATGTTTTTTCACAAAGAATTTTGCAGATGGTAAAATGCAGAATTTCAAAGTGAATCCATGGCAGGTGAAAAAAAAAAACACCCATCACTAATATTCAGTCAATGCAAATAAAACATAAAGCTCACTCCTCAACCCTGGATTTATATCAATACATTTCTTTTGTGCGTGTATGATACAGTACCTACTTCAGACACCATAGAATAAGGACAATGTATCTGACAGGGGTTGTGGATTCTGGCACTGTGACATGACATGAACCAATATTATTATTATACAGCTTATGGGACCTATTATCCAGAATGCTCGGGACCTGGAGCTTTCCGGATAACGGGTCTTTCCGTAATTTGGATCTTCCCACCTTAAGTCTACTAGAAAATCATGTAAACATTAAAGGAATACTGTCATGGGAAAAATTTTTTTTCCAAAATGATTCAGTTAATAGTGCTGCTCCAGTAGAATTATGCACTGAAATCCATTTCTCAAAAGAGCAAACAGATTTTTTTATATTCAATTTTGAAATCTGACATGGGGCTAGACATATTGTCAATTTCCCAGCTGCCCCAAGTCCTGTGACTTGTGCTCTGATAAACTTCAATCACTCTCTTTACTGCTGTACTGCAAATTGGAGTGATATCACCCCCCTCCCTTTCCCCCCAGCAGCCAAACAAAAGAACAATGGGAAGGTAACCAGATAGCAGCTCCCTAACACAAGATAACAGCTGCCTGGTAGATCTAAGAACAACACTCAATAGTAAAAACCCATGTCTCACTGAGACACATTCAGCTACATTGAGAAGGAAAAACAGCAGGCACAAGTCACATGACCAGGGGCAGCTGGGAAATTGATAAAATGTCTAGCCCCATGTCAGATTTCAAAATTGAATATAAAAAAATCTGTTTGCTCTTTTGAGAAATGGATTTCAGTGCAGAATTCTGCTGGAGTAGCTCTATTAACTGATGTGTTTTGAAATGACAGGATCCCTTTAAATAAACCCAATAGGCTGGTTTTGCCTCCAATACGGATTAATTATATCTTAGTTTGGATCAAGTACAAGCTTCTGTTTTATCACTACACAGAAAAGGGAAATCGTTTTTTAAAATTTGGATTATTTGATTATAATGGAGTCTATGGGAGATGGCCTTTCCGTAATTCGGTACTTTCCGGCTTAACGGGTTTCCGGATAACGGATCCCATACCTGTACTAGGTGCCTTAAGTCTTCTTTCTTCTTCTTTTCTTTTTGCTAAACTTATTTAATCACAAATCAACATCACCAGTAAACCCTAGTAAATTTACAGCCTATGTATCTTTCAGTATCTCTCAAATCATTTATTTTTGGGTTATATTGTGTTTTGTCCCTTAGAAATCTCTGTTTATACAACTTTGACCTAATTGTTAGGTTAGGTTGTTGTTGTTGCCATATTTCAAATACATTTAAAAGAGGAATTGATCAAGACAATGACATTGTATCAGTTCTTTGTTTTAGGAACCCTACAATGTCACAATGAAGTATGTGCTGCAACAAGAAGGTTGTTGAAGAGCCTATTTGCAAGCTGGTTACAAATCAGTTGTGATCACAAATGATGCTTTACTATTTAGGGCCTATCATTACTTTTCATTTATCTGCTTGTCATATATTGTATTGTGTGCAATGAAGACATAATGTAGGCCGTGCAGTGTAGAAATACAACCAATGAGTTTGAGTGATGTTTAAGGTAAAGATATCTGTCTTTTCCCAGTCTTTTAGCATCTAATCCACAGGTCATGGAAACAGTACTGTATATTCCATTTCAGGGACAGATTCTTGATCCTTTGATATTTTTCCTGATACCATTTCCTGTGTTCACTATTAGAAACTTCACAACTACACAAATAATTATTAGTAACCAGCTAATCTGGGCCATTTTGCTTTGCTGGAAATGCATAAAATCAATGAGCGCTTTTTCTCTTCAACTTTTTTCACTGCAACTTTTGGAGTGTAAAACGTATAAAGTCTGTAGGCGTTTTTGTGGTGACTTTTCTACAGTATTTTGATCTTGTAGAGGAAATCTAACACTATCAACAACAAACAGCCACACTGTACTCCCAAACTCTCCTGCATTCCTGTGCTGAAACCAGTCTTCGTACAAAGTCAGAAAACCCAAGAAGAGTTGGTTTAAGCTGTATTAGTGATGGGCAAATTTCTCCCATTTCCCTTCACTGAAAAATTTGCGAATTTCCTGCAAAATTCTCAAAATTTGTGAAACGGGAAAAATTTTTATGAAAATTGGATACATGAAAACGAACATTGGCATTAAAGACAATGGCCTTCCGAATAATGCTGATGCGCGCTGATTTTGATGCCAGTGACTTTTTGGACGTGCGTCAAAAAAAAACTGACGCTGGTGAAAAATTTGTGAATTTCCTGCAAAATTCTCAAAATTTGTGAAACGGCGAAAAATTTGTGTTAAAATCATGAAGTCTGACATTTTCACGAAATATCTTGAAATTCTGACATGTTTATGAAAATTCGATACGTGAAAGTGGACGCTGGCGTTAAAGACAATAGCCGTCTGAATAATGCTGATGCGTGCTGGTTTTGATGCCAGCCACTTTTTGGACGCGTGTCAAAAAAAAATCTGACGCTGGTGAATTTTCGTGGGATCTGTGAATTTATTTGCGGCCGGCAAAACACGGAAGTTTGCCGCTAATTTGTGCCAGGTGAATTTATTCGCCCATCACCATGTATACTCAGTTTTGTGGTATACTTAGGCAAATAAAGGACTGAGTCATTAAATACTGAATATATTGCATGGTATATTACCTGCAGGTATTAATTATTCAGTTGAAATATATTTTTTCATTTGTTCCTTCAAGCAATTGTATGTGCATTGGCATGAAAATGGATTGGTGTTTACATTAGAGCAGTATAGTTGGTTGGCAGCACATTATGTTTGTGTGCTATCAATGACATTGGTGCATCAGGATCATCATTTGTGGTTAAAATCAGTCACACCTTGGAATGCAAGTACTCATTAATGAACATTAATGGCATGCTGTACTGTAATTAATATTGTACTATATAGGTATGGGCTAACTGCTGAATGGTTCTTATGGGTTACTGGACAAGGGACAACTTTGCTAATTGCACCTTTGAGACATTGGGTCTAGTTTACATTAAAAGCATAGAAAATACATTTAAAAAGACACAGAAAAAATATTTTATGGTGTCTTTTTTATTTCTAAATTAAATTGTTTACACTGCAAATATTTCACTCTACCATATAAAATAGTATTCCTGAACCTATAAGTATTTTTGTTTTAGTTGTAATATTGGTGTGTAAGCAGCCATATCAGGTCATTTTGACTGAGCCTGTGCTTTAAGAAAGAGTTAGCACTTCAGTTTGGAACTGCTTTCAGGCAGACTATTGTTTCTCTAACTCATTGTAACTGAAGGAGTCACAGTGGGACATGGATTTTTCAATAGCTGTTATCTTGTGTTAAGGAGCTGTTATCTGGTTACCTTCCAATTCTTCTATTGTTAGGCTGCTGGGAGGGGTTAGAGGGAGGGGGTGATACCACTTCAACTTGCAGTACAGCAGTAAAGATTGACTGAAGTTTATCAGAGCACAAGTCACATGACTGTGGCACCTGGGAAACTGACGATATGTCTAGCCCCATGTCAGATTTCAAAATTAAATATAAACAAATCTGTTTGCTCTTTTTAAAAACTGATTTCAGTGCAGATTTCTGCTGGACCAGCACTATTAACAGATGCATTTTGGAAAAAAAAACATGAATCCCTTTAAAGTTGTATTTCTATGCACTCTATATACATTGGTTTAGATTTAGACTGTTAAAACATTTTATTTAATAAAATGTAAGTCTATTGTCAGGGTGTTTTACAGGGTGGTATAGTTTTATAATTTTTAATTTATTTATGTTTTGCAGTGCAGCATGAAACACGGTATTAAGACTGATTGCCTTATGGATTTAATGTCATATTCGCACTTATAAAAACAAAGAAAGGGCATAATAGTATGCATAAGTTAGGAATTGTTGTTGTCAAGGTGACTGATACAATATCTACTGGATATCTTGCACACAGGCAATTTCTTTGGTGCTTGTTTTGCAGTACGCTGAAGCAAGAAATGAGCAAGTCTGTGGTTCTGTTAACTTTGATAATTAAGCTAGTTAATTGGCAATAGACAATCCCAAGGAGGGAACGATTCGCTGTAATGAGGAAATAAACTCCTAGATAAATATTTTATAAATGACAAAAGAGTGTCACGTTCCCGAGAGCAATCTGTTAGATGGAAAATGACAACTGGAGCAGAGGCAGTGGGCATGATTACTTTCTTAGTCAAGGAAATCTGAGGTCAAAAGAATTTGTAAAAATGTAACTTTTGCCCTGAAAGACTTAGAAGAAAGGCATAGAAGGCAATTGGGAGATAATGGTCTGAGCTTAACTGATTCATATTTGAGTAATGACAATAATTATTTATGCTTTTAACATACAAGTGGATAGAACCAACAAAGAAGAACCATCAAGAAGAACCATCACATTCTGCATTAGTCAAGACTGTAGAAATTGTTCATATAAAGACTATAGTAATATACATTTGAACTATAGCTCTGTAGCTCAGTGGGCGCTTGTTATATCAGATACCAATTGTGGGGTCAATTAATTTCGCTACTCAGGGATTTGACTCTCCGTAACAGGGCTAAACCATTCGTTCCTCTGGATTCGCCTCCAACCACGTGGTCCAGACTTTATCAAATTTCTGCGGACATCCTCTTCCCTCATATGTGAGCTTGATCAGTGGACGCGTTTTGTTAATCATGTTCCGCCATGCCTGAACTGTGGGGGGTTGGGATGCCATCCACTTAATCATCAACAGCTTCTTTGCGTAGAATAGTAGCACCCTAATTAACAATCTGTTTTATTGAGAGGCAGGAGGTCATCAACTAGTCCAAGGAGGCAAACTTCCGGGGTGCAGGGGCCTTGGAATGCTACTTCGTCAGCAATATATTTCACTATATCATTTTTAATTTTAGTATAAAATACAATGTTAAGTGTGTCTAACAGAATGGCTCCATATTTTATATTTTTGTCTTGTAATTGCTTTGTGTTCTAATTGAATTTTCTATTAGTAACACATGTGCCACTGCATCACACAATGATATTCTTAACAATTGTGTACTTTCTGCTTTGTCACAACAGTCTGGGGAAGGCCCTTTTTCCTGTTTCAACTGTATAATTACCCCATACACATGGAATTGGTTTTGGGCTTTTGAGTGCTCAAAAGAACCCCTGTGAGTATTGGAATGCCAATGTCCAACCTCTTACATACAAAAGGAAGTCAATCCCATTAACATCGTTCTAACACCTAGCTGAAATCCTTCTCGAAGAGTAGAGATTGTCATGTTAGCAGCAAAGAAATGTATATCAATACCCTTGATTTTTGTAATGAGATGTTAGATAGACAGGTATACACATACTTTTGTATAGTTATGAGAATCATATGCACAGTCTTTGGAAATACAATTATTTTGGTTTATGCCTTGGTTTACAGTATTGCAACTTTATGAACAAGAAACAGGAATTTGCTTACCACAAAAATGATCTACTGTAGCTAATACCTTAAGTTTTATGATTTTATGAATTATTTCAAAAAATGTTTACAAAATAAAAGCAAAGAAATACCTATCATCGTTGTCAAATACATTTACACTGTTATATATATGAGTTCGATTTTAAAGAAGTAATCAGTAGTGATGGGCGAATTTATTCGCCAGGCACAAATTCGCTACGAATTCTCGTGTTTTGCCGCCAGCGAATAAATTTTCAAAACAGCTGCGAAAATTTGCCACTTCGCCGAAATTCGCGAACATTTGAGCAAAGTGAAACGCCCCAAATTCCCCCATCACTAACAATCAGTCCAACAGAAGGGATATAAAGCACCACGAGAAAAAAGTTTGTTGCTGCAGTATGCTTTGTAAAATTCAGAGCATTTAAATTCCCACTTCCCCCAGACTTTGATAGAACCACAACAAGTTTTAGGTTTTCCTCTGAAATTTTCACATCTTTGAGATTGCTTTTTTTAATTGCTATCATTTTCTAGAACTGAGGCAAAAATTAATAAGTGATGAGCAAATCTGTCCTGTTTAGCTTCACCAAACAATTTTTGAAACTACAAAAACATTCGCAAAACAGTGAAGAATACTCAAAATGTCAATAGATGAAAATAGGCATCAAAATATTTTTTACGTTCGACAATTTTTTACACTCCCATTAAAGTCAATGGGCATTTTTCTTGTTGCGATTTATTTTATCTTGGCAACTTTTTTGTCCAAATGCATTAAACTCAATGGGTGTTCTTCCAAATGGCGACTTTTTTTTTCACAGCAACAATTCTTACTGACTTTTTTATCACAGCAAATTTTTTTGCGGTGTATTTTTACAGCATTTTCACATAAAAATTAGCAGATGGCGAAGTACTGAATATTGTCACAAAAAACACAGCGCCCATTTTTGACGCCGGCGCCCGTTTTTTCAGATCCTTAAAGGGATCCTGTCATCGGAAAACATGTTTTTTTCATAACACATCAGTTAATAGTGCTACTCCAGCAGAATTCTGCACTGAAATCCATTTCTCAAAAGAGCAAACAGATTTTTTTTATATTCAATTTTGAAATCTGACATGGGGCTAGACATTTTGTCAATTTCCCAGCTGCCCCTGGTCATGTGACTTGTGCCTGCACTTTAGGAGAGAAATGCTTTCTGGCAGGCTGCTGTTTTTCCTTCTCAATGTAACTGAATGTGTCTCAGTGAGACATGGGTTTTTACTATTGAGTGTTGTTCTTAGATCTACCAAGCAGCTGTTATCTTGTGTTAGGGAGCTGCTATCTGGTTACCTTCCCATTGTTCTTTTGTTTGGCTGCTGGGGGGGAAAAGGGAGGGGGTGATATCACTCCAACTTGCAGTACAGCAGTAAAGAGTGATTGAAGTTTATCAGAGCACAAGTCACATGACTGGGGGCAGCTGGGAAATTGACAATATGTCTAGCCTCATGTCAGATTTCAAAATTGAATATAAAAAAATCTGTTTGCTCTGTTGAGAAATGGATTTCCGTGCAGAATTCTGTAGAGCAGCACTATTAACTGATTCATTTTGGGGGAAAAAAATTCTCTTGACAGTATCCCTTTAAGATTTATTTACTAACCTAGGCAGTTACTTGAACAAGTACAGTTGCCAATAGTAACCAATCAGTTATTTTCTTTCATTTTTCTGACTTGTAGTAGAATGCTCATCAGTAAATGCTATTGGCAACAGCACTTGAGCAATTTAGTACCAATTTTGATAAATGGTTTGTCCTTTATATAAATCCAAAGGGCATTAAGTAGCAAATATGTTTGTGCTACACAAAAGACCCTAGTGAACCTGATAATGGTTTTTCATGCATTTCTTTGCATTGAATAAGAAGACCAGTTATCCTGGATTCCCAGAAGGTGCCAATGAATTGTAATTCATGAGACTAAAAAAATGTATATTTTTGTTGCTGTTTTCTCATTCTTTTCCTACATTGCTCTAGTTCTGCTCCAAATCTGTTTGAAACATTTCCATTTCATTCAAGACACTATGGGGCAGATTCACTAAGGGTTGAATTTAGAAGTTAAAAATACTTCGAAATTCGACCCTCGAATTGAAATCCTTCGACTTCGAATATCGAAGTCGAAGGATTTAGCGCTAAACGTTCGATCGAACGATCGAAGGATTTTTCGTTCGATCGAACGATTAAATCCTTCGAATCGAACGATTCGAAGGATTTTAATCAAACGATCGAATGAATATCCTTTGATCAAAAAAAGCTTAGCAAGCCTATGGGGACCTTCCCCATAGGCTAACATTGACTTCGGTAGGTTTTATCTGCCGAAGTAGGGGGTCGAAGTTTTTTTTAAAGGGAAAGTACTTCGACTATCGAATGGTCGAATAGTCGAACGATTTTTACTTCGAATCGTTCCATTTCATTCGATTTCGTTCGAATTCGAACGAATTTAACCAATTCGATGGTCGAAGTACCCAAAAAAAACTTCGAAATTCGAAGTTTTTTTCATTCGAATCCTTCACTCAAAGTTAGTGAATCTGCCCCTATAAATTCAGTAGCACAAAATAACCTAATTTTGGCTTATAATGAATATACTGCCTAAATAATAGAAGGTAAAAGAGGCTCAGAAATGGATCTCCCGGTGAGCAATTTAAAAGCAAGCACAGGTGGCAGTGAATCCCATTTCCACTGTGAGGTAATTGATAATTTGTGAAGCCCTTTTTTTTGTTAGGCTTCCAAGGCAGGCAATTCCTTGGAGGATCACATTACTGTGTGGTACAGATGTAACGGGAGAGACTGGTGTCACTCAAAAAAGAATCCTGGCAGCGTGATTGACACAAATAGCAAGAGTTCATGCCACTCCAATATGTGCCTTTTAGCACAGGGTTAGGTTGCCATCATAGCACCAATGTGATCAATGTAACCTTCAGAAAATTCAATGTAAGGGATACTTCTCATGTTCAAACATTACTCAGTGCCACTGGGTATGCACAGAAATGGAATCAGATGCTTAATTACATTTCAATGTGAATTCCAAGCAGCTGGCTAATTCCCATGTTTCTGAAGGGATTACCAAACTAAAATGCACAAGTGCCGTTGACAAGAACCACTAAAAGAAGATGTTTGGGTTTAATTCAAAGCAAAAAGGAAGTGTGCATAAATACAGTATAATATTAAGGATCATTCACATCCCCTTTCTTATGACTAATTAGCTAAATTCAGAATAAAAAGAATAGGAGATTTAGGGGCATGTTTACTAACATTGGAGATAAATATCTGGAGAGATTTCTGGAGATGTTGCCCATAGCAACCAATCAGATCTTTGCTTTTGTTTTCTAACTTGGCTGTGGCTGTTTAAATCTAATTGCTGATTGGTTGCCATGGGCAACATCTCCAGAAATCTCTCCAGATATTTATCTCCAATGTTAGTAAACATGCCCCTAAATACCCATTTAACCCAAGCAAGGTGCATACAATTAGTGACGGCCAATTTGTAGCCCGCATTAAAGAGCTGTCCACATTTACTTTACATTAACATATTTACCCACACCAATATGGGACTTAACCTCTGAATGCGAATGAACAATACTAGATAGCCAAGGCCATACAAGCATAATTAAAAAGATCTCATTACTCACTAACATAATTGGATCAATCACCTCCTCTGTCATCAAATTGAGTACCCTATTGGTGACTTATACTACAGCTGCGATGATTTATCGTTCTCCTCTCCTCATGGACATTTAACTATGGATTGATCAAAAGTTGGTTGCAACCGAAATATATTGGAGGCTTCTATTAATGCGTGCACACAGCCTCTCTTACTGCATTGTATATAATAGTGCAAAATAGGGATAATGGGATCCCCACCCCCCAAGCAGCGCTGCTTATTTTAAATGGTTTTAGTAATTTTGGCATGGTGATAATAAATATTGCTTTTTAATAATACTTGTATGGCCTTGGATATCTAGTATTGTTCATTCGCATTCAGAGGTTAAGTCCCATATTGGTGTGGGTAAATATAAGAATAGGAGATTGTTACATTGTAAGGGAAGTGCAGTATTAATATGTACAGTATAGCAGATATTTGCAGTGATTAAAGTCCTCCAAGAATGAGCCTGAATCATTTTCTCTCTCTGCCCAAGTTCCTCTTAATATTTTGCATTTAGTTTTGTCTGGAACCTCCCAATTGACACACTACTGCAAATAGAACCTCTAAATGAAAACCTCAAGGAGGATGAAGGTTTAACAAAGAATTAGTTTAGGAACTCTACTCCTTATGTTCTGTAATTCTTTACTAGCTCAAGCAGGTACGGAATAGGGTTTGAATAGGACCTAGCATTTCAAGTACTCAAATACCCAAAAAGCCCCCCAGCAGCCCAAGAAATAGTGATATAAACCATAAATTGCCAGTCTGAGCCTGAGCCCAAGGAGGGTGAAGGTTTAATAAAGAATTAGATTAGGAACACTACTCCTTATGTTCTACAATTTTTTACTAGCTCAAGCAGGTACGGAATAGGGTTTGAATAGGACCTAGCATTTCAAGTACTCAACGGCCCAAAAAGCCCCCCACCAGCCCAAATAATAGTGATAATAACCATAAATTGATAGTTTGGGCCTGAGCCCAAGGCATCCATAGCCCTTTAGCAGTCAAAATATAAAACAAATTAGCTATTAATTCAGATTTATGTTACATGGCAGTGTTGACATCAGTGCTCTTAACATCAGAGTATGTTATAATTAGACCTACAGTATAGCATCAGCTTCTATGACGTATTAAGCTAATTTTCTGCTTGATGATTTCTGATGACTAAGGATGACCAAACATGTTTTGCCTGGCAGAGTTTTGCACCAGAAAAAGCAGATATATCAGAATATTAACCTATACCCAATGTCAGTATTAGAATTTCAAAAGAACAAAGCGCTAGGACAAGAACAGTACAACTTTAGCATACCTACCGCCTCTCTTTTATAATACTTTCAGTACATGGTTTAGAAGATCAGCTGACTCACAATCTCTGTAATATTCCACAGATCCACTAAGAATAGGATTACCCTGCTTGAAATTGCTCTGCTGTGCTGATGTTATATTGCCATGCGTTTTGTTTTTATAAAAATAAAAAATTAAGAAAAATTTGCTTTCCAAGAGCGCTCTGAACATGTGACAGTTTAAAGATGCCCTAACAAAATTAGAAGTTGGCAAGCTAATGTGATCCAAATTTGAAACCCTGGATCGTTACTCTTATATGGCTGCTACAGAAATATGATCAGTTATCCAGAATGCTTGGAACCGTGGTGGTTTCTAGATAAGGCCACCAATATGGATTCATGTAACTTAGTTACTGTAATGTAGAAAGTACTATTTTATTATTACAGAGAAATAGAAAATTATTTTTAAAAATCAGAACTATTTGCTGACAATGGTCTCTATGGGAGATGACCATCTTGAAGCTTTTGGCATAATGTGTTTCCAGATAAGGGATCCTATATCTGAAGTTAAATTTTTCTGCACATATATTGCTTTAGAGTCATATGAAAAGTAGTTGCTATGCTGCTTCTCCTAACATCACTCTGGCGACTGCCACTATATGTTGGACAAGCAGTAATATTTTAAATACATTTCTTTTAATTAGCTAATACATTGGTCGGTATAATATTTATTACTGTACTTTATTAATGCTTATTGTTAGAGATAACTATTATATCTTTAATCAGCTTGCTTCACTCACTTGTTTCACTTTTTCAAATATTGAAAAAAAAGTACAAAAAAAAGACATCATGATAGAATTTTACATTAATATTGATGGCAGATATGGTAAATACACGCCTGTACAGGTATAGGTATGGTTTTCTTTTTACATCTTGAAATGTCCCTTCTGGTTTCTTTATTCATTGCATTCGTCGCTTCTGTGCTTAGATCATCATCACTGTTGAAAATGATACAAAGGGCTTTAAGGGTCACAGGCAGGCAGATTGCAAGATGATGAGGAATAGATGGCATTCAGGTAGCTGACACACAAATGAATAAAATAAGCCAGGAAAGAAAAACAAAAAATACAGTCTTGTATTGTAACAAATAGAATATATATTGGGGGAAAAAAAACCCTTGTATATTTTGGCATTAAAATGAACATCTATTCATTTTTTATAATGAAAAACTTTATAAAAATATATCATTTCAACACTTTTTAGAAGCAAAACAGTGGCACAATTGCCTTCTCCCTCTGTCTATAGCAGTAACAGCAATTTAAGGATGTCTTTAGCCATTCTACAATTATTTATTGGGTTTCATCAAGGATTCAAAAGAAAGAGAAACTGAAGCAAATGAGCCTTCACACTGATGTCAACACAAGAGCGTCTTGTGAAATGTTCAAAACCGTAAAACCACAGGATAAAATAAAAACCTACTAAAAAGCCATAATCTTCCTGCCACAACAAAATATAGTTCATCATTCACTAGTCAATGGAAAAGCAGTACAGATATTCTGTGATTGGTCATATTTATTGAATATGTTTTATTGAATATTTTTTCCCATATTCACTTTTTTATCGGTCCATTACATTTTAATAGTAGGACTGAACACGGCGGCAAACCAAGCATCGCTCTGTAGTCATTCTGTTTTAGAATGCTGTCTTATGGTGCCCTCTTGTGAATAGCTGTGGAATCTTACAGCACACTTGGATCGGCAGCATAATAACAATGATGAGACAGCCACATTATTTATTAACACCTTCTCTGTGTTGTATTTTATTCATTAACACCTTCTCAGGATAATGAGGCTGAGCTGAAATAAATTGGCTGTCCTTCATTCAAGAGGGAAACGGCCATCCTAAAAAAGTAATGACTGTTATATTAGAGAAATGAATATATATATATATATATATATATATATATATATATATACAGTATATATATATTTTTTTTGTTCCATGTTACAACTAGGAATGAGCTAATATTCCATCCATATATGTATTAAAACTGATACACTGGAGTAGGGTAAAAAGGGCATAATTCATGAGTCCCCATATTTCATGGGAAGGGTTTGTCTTTTAATCTTTACAGCTACTATGAACAGGTACAGTATATCCACATTCTTACCAATGCTGGATTATCTCACTGTAAATTTGGACTCAATTCA
Organism: Xenopus petersii; assembly: GCA_038501925.1. Taxonomy (NCBI): domain Eukaryota; kingdom Metazoa; phylum Chordata; class Amphibia; order Anura; family Pipidae; genus Xenopus; species Xenopus petersii. The sequence goes on along the minus strand of CM076675.1, from coordinate 12,258,166 downwards.
AACACCCACCTGAGGCCATTATTTGCACCCCAAGCCCTTAACAAGGCGGCATAACATCTGTGTGTCCCCCCCCCCAAATTTTGATCTTATTGAACTTTGAGATGAGCAACTAGGCATCACTAGAAATCTGTTCTAACTGGCCTTCAATATGGCTCTAAGCCCCCCTAGGAAGGTCACAGTATTTACTATATGGAAAATAATTATATATACATTCCACCCCAACATACCTTAAGGGGGTTATTATTATCAAAATCTGAATTTATCTCACTATTTTTGGAAAGCCACTCTGACTAAATCCACACTGACTTACCCGCCTATTTATAATTAAACTTTCCCAAAAAATTATTGTGCAGGAAAAGTCTCGATAAGATTGTAAAAAAAAATCGAAATCCATGACTTTTTGGGATTTGACACCGAATGCCGTAGCTGCCGTTGACTTCTACATGAACTTGGCCGGTCTGAGTTGGAGTACTTTTTTATTCGGGACTTTTACACAACATCAGGGTTGAATAAATCTCAAAAAATCTAGGGTTTTTTTTCTATGAAAAAATGGTCCAACCAGGAAAAATTGATTATAACCACCTCTGTCTGCTAAAAACATGTGATTATTAAATAAACCAAATAGGATTGTTTTGCCATCAGTATGGATTCCTGAAGCTTAGTTACCATCAAGTACAAGGTACTGATTCGCTATTACAGAGAAAAAGAAAATAATTTCATAAAAATTTGCATGTTTTTGCTTAAAATAGATGCTATGGGATGCCTTCTTCTAATTCAGAACTTTCTGGATAACTGGTTTTTGGATAAGGGATTTGGAAGGTGGATAAGAAACAGAAATAAACCAGTGAATGAAATACAATGAATAGTAAAATGCAGTAATTGTTGAGCTGAAGTCTCCACCTTCAGGGGTCTCCTTAATTGCAATTTTTCAAACTTTGCCTTTTATGTATTTCTATTAATTAATGTCTAAAAGTACCTTAACAGTAATTTTAAAATCTCCAGTAGAGAAGCTAATTCTACCTTTGTACTGTACTTTATGAACATGCTTGTAATCAGAAAAATTACAGTAAATTTGTTTTGATCTCACTGGATTCAATAGACTTCAGGTCTCCACTGAGACTCTGGGAGGAATTTGGCATTTTTCATCGTTCTCTTAATGTTTGACTCTTTTTGTTGGACTGACTGTGAAACAATAAATTGACTACAGTTGCATTGAAATTTTTTTATAGGTGAATTCAAAGTAAAATTCTAAAGTATGTGTAAGTCAACAAATATTTTGTAGTGTGATGCATGTTTATATTGTAATCTAATAATCATTAGAAAGATAGATATCAGATCGGCCAATAGAAAGATAGATAGATAGATAGATAGAAGACAGATTAATCAGTACATAGATAGATAGGTACTGTAGATATATGTAGTTGGTGTAAGGGTTAGTAAGGGTTAGTAAGGGATTCAGACAAGGACTGTGTAAGACACGCCCGGAGATTGCCGAAATCCCTTACCTCCCGGGACGTCTCTCCTCGGCTGCGGGTCCAGGTGCGCACTTCCGGGTCTTTGGCTCCACTGACGCTAGCGTTTGACGCCGAGCATCATGATGTCATGGATAGGCTCCGGATTTTGAAAATTGGCAACAAATCTTCTTTAAAAAGTGAATTCACCATTTTGGAAGTGCACAAACTGGTTTCAGTTATCTGTTCCTGCCAAAGCGTCTGATTGTGATTTGAATTCCTTTTTTTGACTTCTGCCCGACTCCTGACTACGACTCCTGCCGCCTGCCTTGAACGATTCACCTGACTTTGACTACGTCTTCTCTTAATCCCTGCCGGTACCTCACCTACGAACTTGTTTTGCACTTCTTGTTGGCTTCTGCAGCAGATAGCCCGAGTGTCGGTGAATACCGTAACCCACAGGATTCACCTGTGCGTCCGCAGGTACTATCGCTGAACAAGGTTCCTGATAAGTGGTCATTACAGACTGCTATCATGCCTTTAGACAGAAAATACATGGCTGAAAGTTTTGAACAAGATCATGGTGATGAGGGCGAAGAGTCAAGATCTGTCAGGATAGTGATGGAGTGGGCATATAGACCAGGATTGGAACAGGACAAAGTGAATAAATAGTGATAAAAGAGACAATGAGTGGTAGGAGTGGGGCAGTGCTGACTAAGAGGTAATGACAAGGAAAGGACAGGAACAAGGACAGAACCAAGGAAAAGACTATAGTAGGGAACAGGTCAGGACAACACAAGGTAGAGACAGACAAAGGAAGCCAAACACCAGAAGCGTGCCCCAGTGCTCAGGAAGCAGATGCCAATGCTCAGGCACAGGAAGTGAGGAGGACTGGGCTTATATAGGGGTGAGATAGCACAGATTGAATGATCCCACCTAACCAAAAAGGCTGCTGGGGTGATGTAACATAGCCAGGGAAACAGGTAAAAAGGAGAATAAATGGGAGATGGGCACTTGCCAGCTTCCCTCTGGCCAATAGTTTGGGAGAGCAGCCACCAACCAGGAATTTCTGGGTTCAAGCCCCAGCAGAGCCTTATAGTTCGGGAACAGGGTTGGTTCTCTTTTAGATGTGGGTCTCGGCTGAGTATTTCCACACTTTATGAGCCGCCACCCAGAAAAGACATAACACTTTTGTTACAGGTAGCTGACTATGTCAGTAGCTCCTGTTCCATACTATTTTGTGTCAGCTCAAGAAGATCTACCCTTAAAGGAACAGTAACACCAAAAAAAGTTTTAATGGAATGACAATATAATTTATTGGTGGCCTACATTGGTAAACCTGCTGTGTTTGCTCCAGAAACACAACTATAGTCTAGCCATTCAAGCACAGTAGATACCAGATACTTTCTGAAGAATTCCAGTACTGTTATCTGCTGTTTTGTCTGTGCCTTTTCTCCTTTTTCAGCTTTGAATGGCTGCCCCCAAGTCTACACAACAGCTTGTTCATATAAACTATAGTAGAGTTTCTGAAGCAAACACCCCAGTTTTACCAATGCTGCAAAACAGTATATTATATATTTTCATTTCTTTAAAAGACTTTCATTTTTTGTTGTAACTGGCACTGCTCCTATACTTGGTAATTATCCCTGCAGAAAATCCAATCAGTATCTGTCTAAACCCAGAGCATCTCTTACAATTTCATGTACAGTATCTGAAAGAATGAAATTAACAAATGATAGAAAACAAAATGAAAAACAAAAACGGTCTTCCTGCTGCCAATACTATCTCAGCAATTCCCAATGAATGCATTGTTACATACAAACAATGTATTTAATGTGCACGTACAGTAAGAGAGGATTCTTGAAAACAATCAAGCAGTGTGCAAGTGTACATTTATAGCATGAGTTATTTCAAATCATCAGGCGTGAATATGTTGATTTAAAAACTACTACACTGAGCTGCAAAAATTAACCTTCTAAATATACCTCTGGTTTGGGGCTGCTCATCTGTGAAGCCTGTTATTAAAATAAAATAATCTGGGTTTCACATGCTGTAGGATCTTTTAAATTGGGTGGCGCTGGCCAAGAATAGAGATTCTCCCTTTGCTTTAGAATAATAAAAGCAGCTTTTTCCCCCAACTAAGGGTTGAATTTTAGCTCTAAATAATGCTCTCTACTAATCTCTAAGGGTAAAGTAGAAGTGTCCACTGTTCACAGGATCATCCTAAATTGCAGTATTTTTTCCAAGATTCTAGCATCATTTTAGGTACCCACAAAATAGCATGTGTAACTAATGCACAACTTACAAGTGCATACATATCATCAGACTACTAAATGGTTGCCATAGGTCATTAGTCCAACAGCAAACCTTGGGCCATTAGTCCTATAGCAAACCTTGAAATATTTATTTCATAAACCCTTAAAATTTTGCTCTTTTGTTTTTAAATGAGGAACGTGAACTCATGTATCTAGAAAAGTGATGAATCTGAACAACCATTCCACTGTATTATTTGAGTTGCTGACATACATCTCTAGTATAAGCCATGCTATTTTAGTCCTTCATGGAAAAAACTGTTGAAGCTTATATGATCCCACCAACTCTCTACTGACAGTGTTGTGCTCAATTCAAGGCCATTTGCAAATATTGTGAATAGCTCTGTTCACTTATACAGTTTTCAGAAATGCTCTGCAAAGCAGACAGACATTCATTGTATGCTGGGACTGCAGACATACTGTACAATGTATATAATGGAAACATAAACGTTGTAAAGCAATCAATAATAATGGACAATAGTGATGGGGGGATTTCTCCCGTTTTGCTTCACCGAAAAATTAGCAAATTTCCAGCAAAATTTGTGAAAAATCGTGAAATCTGAAAGTTCCCGAAAAATTTGAATGTTTTAACAAAAAAATCATGAAAATCTGACTTTTTCACGCAAAATAGAAGGATTCCACTCAAAAATCGTGAAATTTGAAGGATTTCACTCAAAAATCTTGAAATTTGAAGGTTATCACAAAAAATCGTGAAAATCTGATGTTTCACTCGAAAATTGTGAAATTTGAAGGTTTTCACAAAAAAATCTTGAAATTTGAAGGTTTTCACAAAAAAATCGTGAAATTTGAAGGATTTCACGAAAAAAATCATGAAATTTGAAGGATTCACGGAACAAATCGTGAAAATTGGAAATTGGCGCGGGCGAATTTTTGCGGGTGAATTTTCACAGAATTTATTCGCTGGCAGCGAAACGCGGAAAATGTGCCATGAATTTGTTCCAGGCAAACTTATTCGCCCATCGCTAATGGGCGAATCTGTGCATTGACATTAATGAATGTTGAAATAATTTTGATGCACGTCAATTTTTTACGCGAGCGTCAATATTTATATGCGCGACTATTTGGTCCAAATGCATTAAAGTCAATGGGCATCCAAATAATTTTGACACGTGACAATTTTTATGCGTACAGTGGATTTTTCCGCCTGCGAATTGTTGTCACTTGTGCCGAACCACACAAATTTGTCACAAATTTGTGTCTGGTGAATTTATTCACCCATCACTAGTCATCAACTAGTCATCTTCCACTAAAAGATTCACTAGGAGTTGCAGGTTAGATAGAGATGATATTAGGTTGCCTACCAGCCAATCGCATCTGAAGGATGCAAGTTTATAGAAAAGATTGTACTAACTTTTGTTTCATATGTCTAGTAGAAGTAAATCTAGAGCAACTGGACTAATAATTGAAGACATTTCACTACACATCTGAGCAGATTCTTCAGTTCAATTGACTGGTATGGAAAGTCCTCAGCATATACAGTAAATACTTTCAATAATCTAATCAATAATAATTGTTTTACATGATTATCTATGTGTATATGGGGCCAGTCAATCATGGCCAATATCCATATACTGAAGATCTTGTTTGGTTAGGGGAATGGGAAAATCTTTTGAAAATGTCAATAGCTGATGAGCTAAGTGGGTCTCTTCACTATTGACCCAATGATCAGAACAATATAAAAAGAACCATACCATGTAAAGTATGTCCCCATTTATATACTACATCTGTTTGACCCACAGTCTGGTAATTTGAATAGCATTCCCTATTGGCCTGTGTATGGCTACCTAACCCCAGACTTCAATATACATTTATTTATGTCCCATTAGCCCCTTTGCTGTTCAGTGACTTTATTAATATTAAAACTAGTCATTTGCAATAGACAACTGTTCTATTGTCTTTCGTGTGAGCAGATTCAAAAAAAGGTACAACCACGCCTTATCACACAAAGCTAAAGGGTTAAGTTTATACAAAAAAAGAAGAAAACCTAAGATGATTGTGAAATAATCATATTGTTCCGGCAGTAAAGGCACTGATTGTTTGCACTTGAGGTTTACAGCTTTTGGGTAATTGCACCAAACTAATTTGCAGACATAAAAGCTTTGTCATTTCTTTATATTTTATGCTTTCAAAATCACTCAATTCTGATTTAAAAGGAAGGTTGATTGTAAATGTTGGTCTATCTTTCGAAAGCGGGGAAGAAATGAATAAAATTCCAAAATTAGCATGTAATATTGCAGTCATTTTCTATCATCATCTGTTTAGTTACTAGAAGCATCCTGCTGGGGCACAGTGATACAATAAAAGGAAAATGAGAACTGGAAGCTGTACACTGATATATTGTTTGGACTCTTCCATGAAAGAAATTAAACCTGCTAGTTACTTAAAGGGCTACTGTACCATAGGGCTAATTTTCCACCGCAGCCACAGTTCTACATTGTTTTGGCAAATGACGAATGCAAATAATAATGAATGAGCCTAAGAAAAATACAATGACCTGATAGGTCAACATTAGTGATGGGAGAATTTATTCGCCAGGTGCAAATTTGCTGTGAATTCACGTGATTCCCCACTGGGAATAAATTTGTGAAACCGTTGCAAAAAAAATATGAATGCCTGCGCCGTTTTCACAGGAAATTTTTTTGAGAAGCGAAACAGCCCAAATTCGCATGAGGCATAGAAATTCACTAGCAAAATTACAACAAGGAATATTGTTGGCATCACTTTATCTTGTTTTTTCTCCAAACTACTATAATAACCGTGGAACAATGCTTTTGATTTTGTAATAAATACAATTTTTAATGTTATAAAGGCTAATTTATTGTTAAGCTATGTATGTTACATTAGAGGGGCAATGTTCACATATCCACCATACTCACCTTTAAATCAGCCTCTGAACAAAGTCTAGATAATGTTTCTGAGCACGTGGGTAGCAATTCATGGAGTAAAGCAAAACCTTTTCCCCTAAGACTATATTACAGATTGATTTTCATGCAAAATTATCACACATATAGGGGCAGATTTATTATGTGGTGTGAAATAATTCGCCACGCATTGTCAGTTGTTACCATGTATAAAACAGCTTAAAAAATGTGATGTTCGTATGGCATCAAATATCACACACCTTGATAAGTTCGCCATTTATTTTACACAGCTTTTTTTTCACAGTTTTACTGGCAAATTTAATTTTACATAATAAATAGGCTCCATAATATGTGTGTGTTGTTAATTAAGAAATCGGTTCAATCATTCATTCCGTATGCAAAATAGGTTTGATGGTAAGCCTTCTTACATTCATTCCCTCTTCTCCATTTCTTTTTTCATGTTCTTCTCCAGTTCTCTTTGGCTTCTTTCCTTTTCTCTGTTGCCATTTGTCATTCTCTCTGTTCCCATCTCCATTCTTCTCTTTGCTCTCTTCTCGAAACTCTTGACATTCATGTCATTCATGTCATTTTCAGCACCTTCCACACTTTTTCTTTCTCTACTCACTTTTGTTTTTTTCTTTTCCTTTCTTGTTTCCTGTTTCATAGTCTACCTACCACCTTTACCACCTACTTTAAGTCTACTCTTGGTTTTTATCTTTCTTGTCTTTTCTCGGTTAAATTATCTCTTATGCATTTTATTTATTTGTATGATTCCCTTCTACCATTCTCAACACCTTACACACCCTTTCCTTCTCCACTCACTTTTGTTTTTTCTTCTCTCTTTTCCTTTCTCCTTTACTGTTTCATGGTGTACCTACCACCTTTACCACGTACCATAAGTCTACTCTTGTTTTCTATTTTTCTCAGCTTAATTCCTTACATTTATTATCTTCCCAATTCATACTCCTTCGTACAGTACCTTGCCTTTCATTTCTTTCTCTTCTCATCAGGCATCAGTATTAAAAATCTCATGATGCCTAGGTAAAAGGAAAAACATTATTTTTACTGATAGAAAAATCATTACCTATTTCGCACATCACTTAATGAAACCTCATTCAGAAGATACCAAGGTTACATTCAACATTGAATAACTGAATTTTCAAAGTAACCCTACTGCTTGCAATGTGTAAGCAATGATTAATTTAATTTCCATACAGCAACTCTAACTAGATGATGAATTTTCATTAGGAATAAATTAGTACTGCCGGTATCTTGTGATGTTTAGTGATGGGCGAATTTGCGCTGTTTCGCTTCGCCGAAAAATTTGCTAATTTCGCGCGAAATTCGCGAAACGGCGAAAAATTTGCGAAACGGCGCCGGCGTCTCGTTTTTGACGCCGGCGCCCGTTTTTTCGACGCCGGCGCCCGTTTTTGACGCCGGCGTCCATTTTTCGAAAAAAAAATTTTTTGACGCCGGCGAATTTTTGACGCGAATTTTCGCGCGAGTTTCGCGAATTTATTCGCTGGCGGCGAAACGCGCAAATTCGCCGCGAATTCGCGCCTGGCGAATAAATTCGCCCATCACTAGTGATGTTTGGTGATTCTAAAGCATGCAGCTGGGCTCACAATTATTGGTACCATGATCTTGTGTTAGAATATGAAGTGCATTTCCAGTGATTACTCTATAAACATAAATATATATGGAGGTTTGGATAAATTATAGAGATTCAAAGCATCTTTATATTATTAAAGTAACCTTCTTTGGTTAATTTTGCTAAGTGTTCTTAAGGGATGCCAGCATCCATTTATTTACAGGATACTTTATGTGAAATGGAGAGTGAAATCAATCACAAAACTTAAAAAAAATAAATTCAGCCAAGTCAAGGAAGCCTTGTACCCAAATCACATTTCAACAGCATTTTATTAACACAACTACTTCCAACATAAAGGGGCACATTTACTTAGCTCGAGTGAAGGATTAGAATGAAAAATACTATTTCTAAGGTTTTTTTGGCTACTTTGACTATCGAATTGGCCACTTCGACCTTCGACTGCGACTTTGACTTCGAATCAAACGATTCGAACTAAAAATCGTTCCACTATTCAACCATTTGATAGTCGAAGTCTAAACCTACCGAGCACCAATGTTAGCCTATGGGGAAGGTCCCCATAGGCTTTCTAGCAATTTGTGATCGAAGGAAATTCGTTCGATCAATGGATTAAAATCCTTGAATCGTTCAATTCGAAGGATTTAATCAAACGATTTTCCCTTCGATCATTCGAACAAACGAATTGCGGTAAATCCTTCAACTTCGATATTCGAAGTCAAGGTATTTAACTTCGATGGTCGAATATTGAGGGTTAATTAACCCTCGATATTCGACCCATAGTAAATGTGCCCCAAAATGTTTCATAAATCAATAGAACAATTGAAGAATTTCCTATATGTTATAGATCTTCAAATACATTATCCTCTGAAAATTGAAAACATATTTGTTAAATGTGACCAAATCCATTCCAAAGAGAAATACTGCAGCTAATAGAAACTTGAGATATTCCTATTGTAATCTTTGTAAACAGGAACTAAGGGCCTCAGGTGCATAAACAGTCTTTGCAACTTTTAGTAATTTTTGACTTGTATTCCAAGTACAACATTTCTCCTGGGCTGAATCCAATTGTTATATTCTTGTATATTTTATTATACCAGTGCATAGCCACAGGGTCTTTAAAGACCAATATAGCAGTTGTCATCTCAGTTCCAACTTTGATTTAGGATCATTCTGCAACAGACATAGGAATATGCTGATAATATTACAGATCTTTGAAACATCCCTGCTATATCAGCTGTTGCAAAAGTAACTGTTTTAAATCTTGGGTTCATTTTTTTGTTTTACAAAGATCATTTACAGACATGCCGGTGTCTGACAGTGAAGGTGTCCTTAAATTCACTCAGGTACTTGCATCCCAACAAGCTTCTACACATCCTTATGTTTGTCAGTGCACCCATCCTGGAGCTACAGCCACCTTGTTCCCACAGTGAGTTGCATCAATAGGGAAACCAGACTGGCACTAGTGAATCAGATGAAAACACCACTTTAAACACAGTGATTTAAATTTGCATTAACATACAAGTGCAATTGCAACAGAGCCAACTTGAGCACAACCACAATCACAAAGGAATTATAGTGAAAATGCTGCATTACATGCAAAAAAACCCCCATTTTGATTTGCATCCAAAATTGCACTTTGCACACTGCACTTGAGTCCATAATCGAACCATTAAATTCTTTAGGGGCACATTTACTTAGCTTGAGTGAAGGATTAGAATGAAAAATACTTTGAATTTCAAAGGTTTTTTTTTGGCTACTTTCATCGAATTGGCTACTTCGAATACGACTTTGACTTCAAATCAAACGATTCGAACTAAAAATCGTTTCGACTATTCGACCATTCGAATTTTCTTTAACGAAAAACTTCAACTACCTACTTCGCCACCTAAAACCTACCGAGCACCAATGTTAGCCTATGGGGACCTTCCCCATAGGCTTTCTAAGTAATTTCTGATCGAAGGAAAATCATTCGAAGGATTTAATCATTCGATCGAACGATTTTTCCCGAACTAAATGCGGTAAATCCTTTGGATTTTACTTAGATTTTACTTAGATGGTCGAATATCGAGGGTTAATTAACCCTCGATATTCGACCAATAGTAAATGTGCCCCTTGATGTATTCTGGATGAAGATTACAGTATATCAACTGCGTCCTTCATAAGTCACGGTTATATGTTGTAACATCTAAATGTCAACTAGGAAATGGATGGCCTGTACTGCATTTTAACAGAATCATCACTGGAAGACATGTATTTGAGCTGGACACTAAAGTAAAACTGATTTATTTTTATGATGTTCAGGATGACCAAACATGGCATTTAACATGGTCTATCCGTTGATAGGCGAGAGTCTGTTTGTACAAAACCATGTCTATTGTTTAGGGAAACATGAAAGTTATCCATAGAAAAGGTTAGCAACAACATGTCAAACTTCTTAAAGCAATTCATGCCTTAAACTCATTAGGAAGTAGAGATTTAGTCATTGAGGTTTACTAAATGGCAAATACACATATTTATACACATTAAACTTATTCAGGGAATAAGGCCCACATTTTTCTTAAAGGTTCAAATTGAAAAAATTGCCTAGGCCAACTCTCACTAAGTTGTCTATCCATGAATTTCTGGTGTGGGGGAGGCGCATAGTCATTCCTCTTCCCACTCCCTACATGTCCCTTAACTTGAACAAAATTCATTGTGGGAGCGCAGGCCACAACAGGGCCCTGTCCTTACCTCCAGAGGGAGGATTAGTGTGCAGATTTCTCAGGGGAGCAAGTCATTGATAATAGAGCACTAAGCGTTGTAGCACATATGCCCCCCATTGTGTCATGGTGTGGAGTGTGCAGTGTGGGGTTTTATTTACACATGAAAGGATCTACCATGATTCTTGGAAAACATATTATTTAAGCCATTGTTTGTTGGGAATATGCTCAGTTTAAGAAAAAGGCATTTTCTCTTGTTTTGTAGAATAAAGAATCCCAAATTGGTAACCAAAACTGACTCTGTAATGTGTGCAAAAAATATTTATCATTGCTGTACAAACATTGCAGTTCGAGCTGCGATCCGCATTAATGTGAAATATAATGCGTATAAATTTGACTGCACCAGCTAAAATTTCTTTTGAGCTCCTTTCATGTTTAATATGCTGTTGTAAACATAAGTTTATTTCACAGCAAGCAATCATTTGTCGTTACACAAGAAAGAGATGACTCACAAAAAGTTCTTTTCATGCTGTTTAAAACAAACAAATTGCCTCTGGCTGAGTGACTTTAACATCCCTTTTTTTATCCAGATTTTGAATAAATTACAATAAAAATTATATTAGAAGTTGTAACATGGTTGGAAAGCAACATTATTCAGTTGATATGGGCTATGTAGTTGCTAAGCCTTTCAACCCCATAGTGAAATCATTTAACTCCACCTCATTCAGTAAGGATAAAGGCGCAGTTATAATACGGCAATCATATTGAAAATATGGCATAAAATATCACAAATCTGAAATATCTATTTTAGATATTCAAATATCTTTATAACTATGTTACTTCTCTACAGGATAAGTCATTTTTGTTTCTTCTGTTTTAGCCTCTCTAGCAGACTCTTGACTTGTTAAACCTCAATCCAACTTGTCCATCAGTTTAAAGATTAAAGGGACCTTCAACCAGTAAATGCTGCCGTGATGAGCACAGAAATGGAAAAAGAACTGTAGATAACCAATTAAGCTATCAACTGACCGACTGAGGTTCATTCTGTACAATTAGTGGCCTCATTCTAGCAAACTGTATTTTGTGAGAGTAAATGTCAGTGGATGTAAAAAAAAAAAAAAGAAAGTACATTATGAAGAAGGTGGCTTCTCTAGGAAATTGTACCTGCAGACGATTCTGTAAAATTGTCTTTGGATATTCTAGGATCATTTTAACAAAACTGGTACATTTTCTTTATGGACATGCCAACTTCATCCTTCCAGGTTGCTCTTGTTGAAGAATGACCTCAACTAAAGGGTCTCCATAGACATAGGGGCAAATTTACTAAACAAATAAGTGTGTTTTTTTAGGGGACAATTCTCCCAACGGACAATTCACAGGGAAATTTACTAAAAGGTAGGGATGGGCGAACTTGACCCATTTAGTTTAGTCAAAAATGATGTTGACGCCCATTAGAGTCTATGGGCGAATATTTTTTTTTTTTTCGCACAAGCTATACAAGTGTATGGGCATCATTTCCGCAGCGAAACAAGGCAAAAAAAAAATCGCCCATCCCTACTAAAAGGCGAAGATTCAATTAGCAAAAAAAAGCAAGATAAGTTTTACATCATTTCGCCAGTGGAAGTTTCACAAAGATCATTAACCCACAAATGTATCAAGGTATGAACCTTTCTATATGTTATGCTTTTTGCCAAAGTCAATTTTTCCAGGTTCTGTCTGGCAAGTTGATAAGATGTATCGACAACCTCAACATTATTATGTCAGTGACATGTCCTGTGCTGCAAAAAAAGACAAAATGCTGGCGTTTTTCAAATGTTAATGTGGGATTATGTTTACAAATTGTAACTGTTAAATATCTGTTATTTACACATTTTTAACCATTTGAAGCTCATGCCACATTTGTTTTAGGGTAGACTCATTTTTAATACAATAGTGGACCTCTTTTTTTTTTCTTTTGCTTCCTTGGACATTTTTAATAACAATTGCCCACTTTCAGCAATTTCACCAACATCAATAACAAATACATACATATAAACTTTATGTACCTGCTATATTTAAATTGATGTAAGCATAATTATGTTAACTAAGTTAACGCTAGAGTTAATTTAAGAAACGTTCCCGCTGATGAATTTTCTCTAGCAAAAGTACGGTATTGTTCATTTGCTGAGTGAAGTTTCTTATTTTGATAAATACATCTGAAATAATGTCTGCCATAGTTGTGTGACATATGCCAAGGTTTTCCGAAAGCAAAAATTCAGACGAAAGTAAATCTGCCTCATAGTATGACCCACAGTATAATTCCATTGTTTGTATTAACAGTAGAACACCGAACTTTACAAAATGTATAAATAGCATTTTTGGCACACTAATGCCTGAATCCATCCAAATGCTACTTCATCACACAGAGGTTGTTTACTGACAGTAGTGATTGTATTCTCTAATTGATTCCAATCAGGACACTATAGGGATGATTTATCAGTGTTCAAATTAGAAATTTAAATCATAATCAATTGTTCTTTGAGCTAAAACTCATGAATTATGGAATCAAAAACGAATGAACGATTTAACGAATGTAAAATGTCAGCATCTAAAAGATTAATTTAGAAGTCAGTGTGGGTTGGCCTAGGCAAAACATTTTTGCAATTTTTTCAATCCAAGATTTTCAAGTTTTACACATTTTTAAAAGTTTGTAGAGTCATTGAAATTGATGAGTAGAATACAAATTGTATGCATTTGAGTTTGATTATGGTTGTATTTGATTGTGTTTTTTTATATTTCTTTTCTTTAATAAATAAGCAAATATTTGAGCTCTAACATTTCGGGGCCAATTTACTTAGCTCGAGTGAAGGAATAGAGGGAAAAAAACTTCGAATTTCGAATGATTTTTTTGGCTACTTCGCCCATCGAATGGGCTACTTCGACCTTTGACTACGACTACGACTTCGAATCGAACGATTCGAACTAAAAATCGTTCGACCATTCGATAGTCGAAGTACTGTCTCTTTAAGAAAAAACTTCGACCCCCTAGTTCACCACCTAAAAGCTACCGAAGTCAATGTTATGGGGAAGGTCCCCATAGGCTTAGCAATCTTTTTTTGGTCGAACAAAAATCGTTCGATCGATGGGTTAAAATCCTTTGCATCGCACGATTCGAAGGATTTCGACCGATTTTTCGTTCGATCGAACAAATAGATATTCGAAGTTGAAGGATTTTCATTCCCCAGTTGAATATCGAGGGTTAATTAACCCTCGATATTCGACCTTAAGTCAATTTGCCCCTTCAAGTTTATTCAAATTACTAAAAAAATTGAAAACTTCACAGACCCAAATTTTGATAAATAGACTACTATCCCTATTAAGATTGTGTGTTCTTGTATTTGTGTGGGCTTTTTCTGCCCTAGTCAAAAAACAAATCTATTAAAACTGATAGTATTGTTTTCCTGCTTAGGGACATTAAACTGCAAGCATGGGAATGATTGAATATTCTCAGCATTTTTATGTAATATGGTGGCACTACAGAAATACAGCCTAATAAATTAATTAAATTAATTGATTAATTTATTTGTTCATTTCAAGGCTAAATTAAATAACATTGTTGTTTTTCCAGTTTTGAGTTTTTCCTTATAACATAATAAGAGGGCTCCCACACAAAACAATAAGCCATTAATGCATTTACTAGATGGAAAACTGTTTTAATTTCCCATTTTGTCAATAGTATTTTAATTAGAGGAAAACCCTTGTTTGATTTCATTTGTTCTCACATTGATCGCATTTCTTATGCTACATCCTGTGGAAAGGCAAGACTGAGGTGAGGTCTTTGCATTGATTTTGGAAGAGAGATAATAAACTTCCCAGAGCACTTTAGTTCCCTGCTGCTTTTGGTGCCCCATTTGGTTGTTTGTACATTTTTCAAGCAGATTAGAGAGATTAAACTTCATATAAATGTACATAAATTTCTTTAAATAAAGACTACTGACTTTCATTACAATACATTACCATTGCAGCAGAACTAAGACGTTGTTTAAGTAATATTAGCTAATTAGAGAATATTGCAAAATATTCTTATTTTTTTATATAGTTGTGCAGTGGTTCAGCCTTGGGACCGGTGCCAGTTCTTCTCTTCAAAATGACCAAATATTTTTTACTGTACCTCTACTTAAAGAGGCATGCTGTTGACTGTAGTCATCAGGGTCTCTATTTCTTTTTCTGATAATCAGAATGGAATTCAAACTTTCAGTTGTACCTGGCCTGCCACATATCTGTATGGTTCAGGTTGCACAATTCGAGGAGAATAAAATGGAAGTTCATACAGTCTTGCAGATAACATAGGAACAACTTTATTAACAGTCAACAGTATAGCTCCTCTTATAGCGATTAAGTCCCACAGTTATTATCATTAAAACCATGGTGTTCAGGTCAACAATCATGCCTACCTTCCACCTCCCTCTGCAGGTCAGGTGCTCTTTATATTGTACAGACTCTTGGCGCAGGGGTCAGCCTTGAGTTACAACACTACACCCTACTTAACTTAGTTATCTCTTTTTTCTGGGTTGCTGTCTGGCGAGTTAGGGCACTGGCTCCTTCCTTATACCTTGTTAGAGCCTCAATTACTTGACTAACTGGCCTACCACTATCTCTCTCCACTTACAGTGAGATCCATGAATCTAGCCTAGCACTATCTACCCTAACTATTAATTGTTTATGGTACCTCACTGAGGTAGTGAGCCACATTCATCATTCTCTCTCCTTCTCTGAGAAAGTGGAAGGCTAATCTCTCAGTTTTATAGATTTTCACTAGGAAACAGTGAATGGAACCAAAATAACATTATTTACACAAACAAAACTATCTTTACCCCTTATACTTCCCCCCTTAGGGCCAGGGCTGACACTATAAAAATGCACAACTGTGGATGAAAAATTTCCAGAAAATGCTTCTCCACTGGCAATAACTGAAATTGTCTATGGTAAAACCAACACATTGCTCCATTCTCCCGAAGTTGGCCAACTTTGCCTCAAGAGGAGGAAACTTTGGTCAACTTTGGGATGTGTGGGTTCTAGCACAGGCGATTTTAATACTGATGGAGAATTGCTGCCGGGGGCACTGCTGCCATGAGGTGAGTTGAGAAACTCGCCTCAGGTGGCAGCAGCCCAAAGGTTACCCGGGGCGGAAAAAAACACTCCTGTTAACTTATACAACGGAAATTTTAATTTTGAAATCAGATTTTGGGTCTTCTAGTGCAGAGAGCCCAATTGCACTCTCTGCACTAGCGATGCGCCCCCTTGACCCGGGGGGGCACCCAGCATCCAAAAGGCATCCCTGCTGTTGCCCGCAGTCATTTATTTTTATCATTAGCAATGACCTCCTTGTTAGCTAAATAAAAAAGAAAACACCTAACTCCTCTGACGCACCCCTGCTAAGGAAGTAAATACAGCCTGGGTGCTCAAGATAACCAAGTGTATGTATTGAAAAAACTTGGCAGGATTTATACAAATGTATACAAATATTTTATTTCATTAGTATAGAAAAAGAAACAATATCTGCACTGTAATTGTAACTGTAACTTCATGATTTTTATGCTATTTTTTACACCGTAATTTCCTTCCAACTGAATTTTTCCCACTTAACTAAAAGGGTTACGCCAGGGGGTATAAAATATCTGTGTAAAGTATGGGATTCAAGTAGCATAAAAAGAATACGCACCTTTATAAATACTGTGACTAGTCATTCTTAATAGATGATTTCAGGGATTGAGGTGCATCTCAGAGCTACATCTAAGGATTTGGCTGACACTTCAATGCATTTCAATGGCAGGGGTATGTTGATTTTGTTAGTGCAGATGATGGGGTTAAATCAGGGGAGTTCAAGGGTGGGGTTAAATCAGAGTTGCTCTCAAAAATGCAGGTGAGTTGACATGTATGCTATGATTAAAAGTGTAAAAGCCCGAAATGCGTAAGGTCCGATCCATTTGCCTGTTCTTAAAGTAAGTCAATAAAGTAAAATTTTACTTTATTTTGATTAGGTACTGCTGTCTAAATTTTGAAAAGTACATGTGAGGTTTTGGGAGAGCATGCAGCCTCTCCAAATACCGATTGTGAGCTGGAAACAGTTCATTTTTGCTTTGCTTACTCTAAGCTTGGGCCTTTGTAGGCTTTTCACAAATCTGGCACTGGGCAAATGTCACATCATTTCTTAAAAAAAAAGATTGTAAATTAACAAAAAGGGAGCGAAAAGAAAAATAATAGATAACTATAAGCAAAGACAACCGTTGCAGGTTCAGTACAAGAAAGAACTCATTGAAATAGTAATGAAATTCTTTTGTGTAATTAAATTCTTTATCTTTGCTGTAGCTCTAATGTGAATGATCAAATCAGCCCATTTTAATTTCCTCTTAATATTAATTTTCAGCAAACTGGTGTCCGTTTTGGTAATATGAGAAGGGGAACAGAATGCTTCTGCCTATTATCTTGACTGGATTTTAACCTGTTTTACACTTAATAAAGACCAAACTAAAGTATATTGGGTTAATAAAACTACCATTGAATGACTTTATGTATGGGTTTCCTTTTTCACTCGTGGTCCAGGGACTGACTTGCAGAACATATGGATTAAAGTATATATAGTGATGAGCGATTTTGTTTCACGATGTATGGTTTTGCTGCGAGTTTCACCAGAGACAAAAAGTATTGCCAAAAATTTGCAACGCGGTTAGTTTCGGGTACGACAAAAGATGTCACATGTTGTGCGGTTGACAAAATTGGCTCGGTAGACAAAAAAAGTTGCCCATAGTCTCTAATATATTTTGCTACAAAAAATGTCGCCCATAGACTTTAATGTGTTTTGCAAGTTTTTTCTGTTTCACAAATTTTTTTGTAGAAGTGGACACAGATTTGCTCATCACTAACTCTCTCTCTCTCTCTCTCTCTCTGGGGCAAATTCACTAAGATACGAAGTTGCGCCAGGCACAACTTCGCCGCACTTCGCCACACTTCGACACACTTAGCCAGGCGTATTTTCGCCAGCGCTCCGCAAATTCACTAAAATCCGAAGTTGCGCACAGGGGTAGCGTAAGTTTTCGAAGTTGCGCTAGCGTTAATTCGCCAAGTGAAGCGAAGTTTCGCTAGCGATGGTTCATTCACATACGGCGCGAAATTCAAATTTCAATGGAGGAACACGTATCTGCACTACAAATGCCTAGAAAACCTTCAAATCAGCAAATATAAATTTTATTTTGCCCTACACATGTGCCCACTGTCTAGGTAAGTTGCCATGAGTCAGGAAATGTAGGGGGGAAGGAGGGGAGCCCCAAAAATATTTTTGATCTTTTTCAGTCTATCACCCATCATGTAGAAAACACCCCATTTTGACTTTTTTTGAAACAATCCCTATCTACTCTATTGCGCTTCGCCAGGTCTGAGGTGGCGAAGGAAGTCTAGCGTAAAAGGTAGCGTTCAGTACACTGCGCAAGTTAGTGAATTTGCGTAGTTACGTCGCTAGCGAAAATTCGCCTGGTGTAAGGGTGCGCGGTAACACTAGCGAAATTACGCCAGCGTTCGTTAGTGAATTTGCGCAGTAACGAAAATGCCAAACGCTAGCGAATTAAAGCTATCGTTCGGCGCTTCGGCGCTTAGTGAATTTGCGCCTCTCTCTCTCTCTATATATATATATATATATATATATATATATATATATATATATATACTGTGTATATATATAGTGAATAAAGTACCCCTTTTGAAAATTATAAGGATATTATAAGTTACCAAGGAGTTTCATGACCATATAAAAGTACGAGGCCGAATGGAACTCCGAGGTAACGTCTAAACGGAACTCCGAGGTAACGTCTAATATCCTCATATTTTGCAACTGGGGGTACTTATTTATTATAATACACAAGTTTCAGTGAGTCATGTGACAGAAATGACATCAGAACTCAGCGTTTATAACTGATGACATCAGAACTCAGCGTTTATAACTGATGACATCAGAACTCAGCGTTTATAAGGATATAATTTACAGGACCTGATTGAGATCTGAGATCTTTCCATAATTTTGATCTCCATATCTTAGGTCTGCTAAAAGAAATCAGAGATTTGGGACTATAAGAAATCTCCTTGCTTTCGTCCATATCATGACTGCTGTCCAATGGCACACTGGGGCTAATAGACAACACGTACATTTGCCACTACTGTCTAATTCAGTAACGTCAATAAAAACAATTACGTTTAAGTTTCAGAGTGAGCTGGATGTCAGTGTTCTGTGTCTCTCTGGACTAAATGGCAATTAAAGGATATTAATAGCGTTGGCACAAAAGTAAGACATTATAATTAATTAATGATCTAATTAATTATTTAATCTCTTGTATTAAATACCCTACTCAGTGCATGTTCTAAATAGAGTATTGTAGCCCAGGGGCTGAGCACTTGGAGGGCTCAAGCTTTTCTTGCTTCCTCTGTTTCCAGTTGAGTGAATCTTATTAAGATTTTTGGCACACCCGCGGAGCTTGGCAGAATGCACCAACTCATTAAGTGCCACTGGACCGTGCCTATTGCTTGAATAAGCCACTTTAATAACAAACACAAAGAATGTGTTTGCATCAATGATATCACCTGTGAGCAGAATTCGAGGGGGGCTCCGAGGTGCGTCTTATGAATAATATGGCTTTCTGTGCTGCGACAAAAAACACCTGGTTGCTAGGCAAAGGCACGCTGATGTTAATGACATTCTTACATTTTCTACTGGACGTTTATTGATCTAGGAACATTTGATGTTGACATAGCTAAACATTTCATTTCCATAGACGCACAATGTGAAGAAATTGTGGGTTACTGATCACAACCAAAGGGTTAAATGAGCGTCGCTTTGAAAAGTTTGCAAAGGTTGATTATCCCCAGTAGTTATACATTACAGCACTTACCAATTCTCTATCTCATTGCAACAATGACTATTTCTTGTAATTCGTGCAGGAACAATAAACTGTTTGAAATGCCGGGGGTTTTTTTTTTTTTGGAGACTTTGGGGCAAATTCACTAACCTGCGGAGTTGCGCTAATTGATTCTATTCCCCCCTCGACGTTTCGGGGTAACTACTTCAATAACTTGGAACCTCAACTGATTGACATTATGTCCTGCTTCAATATAATGTCCTGCAACTGCTTGCTCCTTCTTACCAGTTTTAATCGCTGACTTGTGTTCACAGATACTTTCTCGGACGGTTCTCGAAGTCTGTCCCACATATGCTAAGCCACAAGGGCATTTGATGACATACACTGCATAGGAGGAAATACATGAGAACCGTCCGAAGATCCGTATAGGGTTCCCTTTTCTGGGATGATATAGAAATTCACCCTGTTGGATATTGGAGCAGCAGTTGCAGTTTAAACAAGGAAAAGTACCATCTTTACCTTTTTCTTTCAATCCTACACTATTTACCCCTATATCTGTCTTCACTAAAGTTGAACCAATAGTTTTTCCCTTTTTATAGGCAATCATGGGGGGTCTTTCAAATGCTTTAAAAAATTGTCTTTTACCCAAAGCCCAATGTGATTTCAATATTTTTGTAATATGTTTAATTAAAACATTATATAGGGTAACGAAGGTGACATGTTCACCAGTTTTTTTCTCTTTTTTCTCCAATAACATTGTTCTCTGTTTTGTTCTCAATTCATTGCTCTGCCTATGTAACAGACCTTCTGGATAACCCCTTGCCTGAAATTTGTCACACATTTCTGTCAATCTCACTTCCGCAACCTCATCCGAGGTGACTATGCGTTTCACTCTCATTAATTGCGACTTAGGCAATGCCCTTTTTAATTGGGGTGGGTGAAATGACTAGGGATGGGCGAAATTTTTTCGCCTCGTTTCGCCGAAAAAATGACGCCCATAGACTTGTATGGAGACGTGCGTCAAAAAAAAAAGACGCGCAACAAAATAATTTTGCCACGCGACAAATTTTTTTTGACTCCCATAGACTTTAATGGCCGTCTGCGACATTTCACCGGCGGCAAATTTTTGGCGAAGCGAAACGGGTCAAATTCGCCCATCCCTAGAAATGACTGAAAGTGTAGAAGTGTATTACGATCGGTTGGCTTTATATACAAATCAGTTAACAATCTGTCGCCCAGTTTATACACTTTAGTATCCAGAAAAGCAATATTGGAAAAACTATAGTTCAAAGTAAATCGAATATAGGGGAGTGCACCGTTAATTTCATGAACAAATGCCTCTAGGGTTTCCTGTGGCCCCGTCCATAACGCAAATACATCATCGATATAGCGGATCCACTTTTTACAGTATCTTAAAAATAGATCATTAGTGTAAATAATATTTTTTTCAAAGTAATTCATAAAGATGTTTGCGTATGATGGGGCCACATTTGACCCCATCGCCGTACCCCTGATTTGCATAAAATATTCGTCTTGAAACTGAAAATAACTATTGTACAGTAGCAATGTAAGGCACTGTACAATAAACTTTTTTTGAGTACCATCCATAGAACCATCCTCAGGTAACTCCGACGTGACAGCCTCCACACCCCCATCATGGGGGATGGAGGTGTAGAGGCTCTCAACGTCAAGAGTAACCAATATCCAATTTTCAACATTATCAGTTATTTCATTCAGCTTTGTCAGAAAATCACTTGTATCTTGTATATATGATCGGTGTATTTCCACATACGGTCTGATTATTTTGTCTACAAAAATAGCAATAGGGGAAAAAACTGAATCTACATTTGAGACAATCGGTCTCAAGATTTTTTTTTTTTAAGATTTTTATGGATTTTTGGTAAAATATAAAAGAGTGGGGTTAGAGGACACGATTGCTGTAGGTAAAGCGCCAACTTATTGTCAATCACCTTTAAATTTAGAGCCTCATCGAGGAGCTCCTTTATTTGTTTTTGTATCCTAAACAAAGGATTACTATTCAATTTTTGATATGTTGATGTATCAGCAAGTTGGCGTTTCACCTCAGCAATATAGTCAACTTTATTCATCACCACCAGTGCACCACCCTTATCGGCAGATTTAATAATTGTATCCGAATTTTTAACCAAATTATTCAGTGTTTGTAATTCAACCTTGTTTGTAATTCAACCTTGGACATATTGTTGAAAGTGGCCACTGGAGAACCTGCACCCACATAAAGAAAGTAAGAAGATTTAACAAGGTTGTGCTGACTATTTTTGACTGCACATATGAACAGGAGGGACCTGCATAGAAAGATGAGCAATAAAATAACAATACATTTTTATCCTTTTTTCCTTATTTTTATTTCTTTTTTAGATGGGGTCAGTGACCCCTCATTTCAGAGTTGGAAAAAGTCAGAAGAAGAAGGCAAAAAATGCAACAACTTTAAAAAAAGGAAAAACGAAGGCAGATTGAAAATTTGCTTAGAATTAGTCATTCTATAACATGCTAAAGTTAAGTTAAAGGTGAACCAACCCTAAGGTAAAAAGTTAGGGGGCCCCTCTAGCGGCTAGTGATGGGCGAATTTATTCGGCAGGCGAAAATTCGCCGCTGGTGAATAAATTTGCGGAACCACAGCGAAAATTTGTCTCCGATAATTCACCAGCGTCAAAAAAAAGGACACCGGTGCATGGATGCCGGCGCAATTGTGGCAAAAACGGAAGCGGGCATCAAAGACACAAGACGCCGGTGTCGTTTCGCGATTTTTTCACCGTTTCGCAAATTTTTCAGCGAAAGGCCCCAAATTCGCCCATCGCTACTAGCGCCATGTTCTGGAAGTGACATCACATCAGCTGACATCACACAGAGACTCGCTGACTGGCCTGGTGCCAAGGGCAAGAGCAGACCTTAATACACTAATGCTGTAGATTACAACAGGGCTAATCTATGAACACACATGCATTGGCAATTGCAGTAAATTAAATGCAGGGTACAGGTAAAGAGTCCCTTATCTGGAAATCCATTATGCAGAAAGCTCTGAATTTCAAGAAAGTTCTAATTCCAATTTTAAAAATGATTTTCTGTTTCTCCGTAATAATAAAACAGTACTTTATAGTCGATAGTAACTAAGCTGCATGAATCCATATTGATAGCAAAATAATCCTCCTGAGTTTATTTCATGTTTAAATGATGTGCTTATTCAAGAAAAAAAAAAACGTGAATTTATAAAACTTGAACAAACAAAATAAATCGTTTTCAATGGGTCTATCCACAAAAAAAAAAAAATCCTAAATATTTGACAAACTCGAAAAATAAAATGCTTATATTTTGCCTAGGACAATTGACTTGTACATGAACTCTGCAGTTTTTAGATGTTTATTTTTACATCTGAGTTCTGTTTTGTTGTGTTTAACAAAGTTTAGAAATGAGTGAGTTTTAGAGCAGAAAAAAAACTTACACATTGATCCAATTTAAAGGATATCTAAACCCTGAACATGAATGTGACTAAAAATGCCATATTTTATCTAGTGAACTTATTGCACGAGGCTAAAGTTTCAGCTTGTCCATAGCAGCAATGATCCAGGACTTCAAACTTGTCACAGGGGGTCACCATCTTGGAAAGTGTCTGTGACACTCACATGCTCAGTGGGCTCTGATTGGCTGTTGAGAAGCTAAGCTTAGGGCTCGTCACTAATTATCCAGCAGAAAATGAGCTTCCCTGGCTGTAATATAAGCTGATGCTACAGGTTTGCTGATTATTCAATTCTGATGCTAATTGCACTGGTTTCTGTGCTGCCATGTAGTAATTATCTGTATTAATTACTAATCAGCATTATACTGTGACATTTCTATTCTATGTGTACTGTATATTGTGAGTGGGTCCCTAAGCTCAGTAAGTGACAGCAGCACAGATCATGTGCAGTGAATCATCAGAAAAGAAGATGGGGGAGCTACTGGGGCATCTTTGGAGACACAGATCTTTACTGCTGATGGGCTATGGTTGCCTTGGGCTGGTACAGAAGCCAAAACATGATATACAACATTTCAACCTACTTCTTTAGTTAGGCTTTAGTTCTGCTTAATGGAAGATCCCTTAAAAACCAAGTGTAGTGCCAAGTAGAGCCTCATATAGACTACCAGTCCATATAGGGGCTACCAAATAGCAAATCACAGCCCCTAGTTGGCACCATAAGGGACTTTTTTCATGCTTATGTTGCTCCCCAACTCTTTTTACATTTGAATGTGGCTCACTGGTAAAAAAGGTTGGGGACCTCTGCCTTATAGTGTGTGACTAATGACCCAAAGGAATTCTGGAGCTACTGCCACCCTGAATGTGCCAGTATTTCTAGGGTTCCCACAACAGGCTCTACAGACTTGCACCCAAAGAATTACACAGTTATGACAACATCCCACAGTGCAAGGATAATAAATAAACATCTGTGTAATTGTATGTATGATGTGATGCTTTGCAATGTCTATAAAGTCCATTAACTGCTCTCTGAAGGACTATAGATGTCAAGCCTTTTTTCATGTTAAATAGAGAATTTATTGTAAAGAAATAAAAATATTTGTGGGTGGTTGGACAGATGCAACCTTGAAATATAAAGTATACATACTGTATATAAGGATGTTTAACCCACATATGGACAACAGACAAGAATACAAATAGTTCTGACACGGCAGTGCAATTGAGATGGGTTTTTTGAACTGTAGCACTTTTTCTTTAGTGAATAATTTGTGTACATTGCTCTGTGATATTTATAAGAAACGCCATGTGTTCTGCCATCTAACACTTACATTACTCATATCTCATCTTTGTGAACTCATTCTTCTCTGAGCGTGTGTAACTTCATGAATCCGCCACAAGAGGACAGTACATGGCAGATTTAGAAAAAAGAGTTTGAAAGAATAAAGCTTTTCTATTCATGACTTTCCAGCTGTTTTTCAATCCTTCCCTACAACCCCCCAAAGCCTTATATGTATTGATTCCTGGTGTGGAAGTTATGGGTATGTGTAAGAAGTGCTGTGTTTAGATGTGGTCAGGCCAATGAGGTTATTATATCCATCTAATACTATGTACAGGCCCCTATGTTGAGTGTTTATTTCCTGCTGAATCTCTCTTAATTTTTGACATTTTTTTTTATCTGTCCAGCTTTCTACATGGAAGGGGCCCTTGAGTGACAGTTTTGTCAAAACCTTGTGAAATCATAGTGGATTGTTACTGTGTTTGTTTTTTAAACACTGAATCTATTGTCTGGTGATGACCGCCATGAGTAGCTTCAGACTTTGGGGTCCGAGGTCCACCAGGGCTGCTGCCTCAGTGGCCCCTGCTCCAGCACCAACTCCCCTCTGCCTCTTGATCCCTCCCCTTCCTTGATACCTTATCTTTGTCTTGTTGTGTCCGTGTTTGGAGCCATGTGGAGGTAAGGGTGCTGTGCCAAGGGTGGGGGGCCAGGTCTGGTGGGTGAGGAGCAGGTCACTGGGACCCACAAGTGCTCATCAGGTTTTTTTTCCCGATGTCCCACTGGCCCAGTCTGACATTGGTCATGAGCATGTGTGAGACACTCATCATGAATTGTGCTAAGCTGGCTCTTTAATTGAGCTCCTTTGGGAACCACTACTTCAGCTTGCTGACTAAACATATCCATTTCATGCATGCAGGGCTGTATTTAGCTGGGGCAGGGCTTAAAAGCCGCAAAGGCTAGTGGTGGGGGAGGATCTAGCCCTCAGATTAAAACCAAGGTTCAGGAGACACTTATTCCAAGTAATGTTACTATGCAGAGAAGCACAAGCCTTTTTATACCATGACCAGAGGTCAGTTAGTGACCTCCGTACAGGGCATACCTTGACGTGGTATGGTGGCTTATCAACTTTATGACAATAACTTTGTAACTAAAAAGCCCTGTTTTTGTAAACACATGCATCTGCATATATATATACTGAATTACGTATGAGACAGGGGACCAGGGAATGTGCATTGATTATTGACCAAATCTTAAGCACTTTGATTGTATTTAAAACATTTAACTTTAAGCCTTGGAGTGCAGCATGTGCGTGTGTTCCCACTTTAGACTGGGTCAAAACATGCACCAGACTTGTACCAAAAGAAGCATATGCATCACAATGGGGGGGGGGTTGAGGCATGTGCAAGAGGGGGCCTGCTTTGGGTTCATTTAGCCTTTGGTCTGGTACTGCCTTCACATCTTTTTTTCAGGACTGGACTAGTGGATTGCAAAATGCATGTTTGCGTTTGGCTACCATGACTTGCTCAAGGTTAGAAGGAGTTAACACTCCCACTCCCAGATCCAATTTAGGTCCAATAATTAGCTGGCCAGAGCAAGGGATTTCCAACCAGGTGGGAGTTTCAGACCACAGGGGAACTTAACTCTATGGGTCCCTACGCACCTTATCCCTTTTGTTTGTGATAGGGGTGAATTTAATGATGGGCGAAGAAATTCGACTATCACAAATTCGCAACGAATAAATAAATAAATTAACGAATCTCCAGCGAAAATTTTTTTTACCTGCGTCAAAAAAATTTGGACGTGCGTCTGAAAAGTCGCACGCGTCAAAATTGCAGCGCGTCAACACTATTCGGACGCCCATTGACTTTAACGCCAGCATCAAAATTGACGTGAGCAGCTTTTCGGACATGCATCCAAAATAGGACGTGGCGTAAATTTCTATTTTCACAATTTTTTCGTGTGTTTTTCAGAGGAAAATTTGCGAATTTTTCTTGAAGCAAAACGAGAGAAATTTGCCCATCACTGGTGAATTGGTTTTGCACATTTATGATACCTTTCTGGGCAGTCTGGACTTCCAACCACATCCCATTTAAATGCACATTTGTGTTTTCTTTTGCTTGGAATGTGTTTATCCTGGAACATTCATCTCATGAGGCTTCATTTCAAAAAATAACATAATCTTCTTCAAAATATCCCTTGGATAAATTGATTTGAGTTTATCTTTTTGCCAACATGACACCGGCTGTGAGAAACCTGATCCAACACCAAAGAGATTTTACTGCGAGGTGCCCCTCTGTGTACTATAATCCAAATAAATCCTTATAGGTTTTTTGTTTGATAGGAGCACATAAGGTAAATATTGTGTAGCCTTTCTTTTTTTCTATTTCTGTTTTCTAACAAGCAGGTTTGGGATTCAATTTTAATGCAATATCATTTGTTTTGAAGGCCCCTTCCTAACATTAGTAGAGGGGAACACTTCCAGTATGCCCACGGGCCTCTACGCTGTCACATCCAAACCCAGTGTGCGTTTTTTTGGTCCATCAGCAGAAGGTCCATGCTCACTCAGCATTAAAGTGGATGGTGATAAAATTTCAACAAGCATAGTCAATATTTGAACCTGAGACTATGCAGCAATGGGAATGAACTGTATCACTGAGCTGCTGCCTGAAGCCTCTGGAGACTCATTTGTGAAATGCTGAGAAGCATGCTTCTGTTTGAGGATCTTGCTGTTCTACTCTGACTTCACCTTTTTGTATGACCTGAGATTCTAATGTTCCCTCACTGATTAGTAAGTGAATACAAAACTCTCCTCCTCCTCCTCAGTCATTGCAGACACCACATATTTTTTCAACGCTGCTTTGCTAATAATAGCTGATCCCTACAGATTGTAGGAATGGGTGATGTGCACTGTGATAGTGATTAGCCTCAATCTGTATTAACTGGCCATCTTTGCATATGTTCACTGATTTGGTAAGACCTTCCCCTGCTACTATATATATGATGAAAACTTGGAAATTCAACCTATTCAATTCATTTTCAATGGCTTTGTGTGGGGTGAGCAGCTAAGAGAATGCAGCTGATAAAAGCTTCATCGCCTAACACCCAGCTCATTGATGAAGGCAAATGCTACCGTTGAGGATTAGAGTATTATCAGCAGTCAATCAGTTCGGCCCAAAAACCTACAGTAGCATATCTGTAAAGCATTATAAAGCAGCGTTATTTTCAAAACATTGTAACAGCAAGCATTTTACTCATGCAAGTTGATTACAAGGGCATTATGAATCCACAGTTCAGTGTACCAAAATGTGATTTAGCCTGTTATCCATAGAGCTTTGAATTGTGGGAAGGCCATATCCTATAGCTTCAATTTTCATCAAACAATTATATTGGGTTTAGTTCAGGTTTAAATGATTTTCTGTAGACCAAAGGTATGGAGGTCAAAATTACGAAAAGGTCCATTATCTGGAAAACTCTAGGTTCCCAGCATTCTGGATAATAGATCCCATATCTTCATCATCCTCTCCAGTGATTATTCTAGTACAATGTTCAGTAACAATCAGGGAGCTGCTGGCTACCCTCTAATATTTAATCTGGTGCTGGTGATATAACTATAGAGTAGGGATGCACCGAATCCAGGATTCTGTTTGGGATTAGGCCAGGATTCGGCCTTTTTCAGCAGAATTCGGATTCGGCCGAATCATTCTGCCTGGCCGAACCAAATCAGAATCTAATTTGCATATGCAAATTAGGGACGGGAGGGAAATTGGAAACAAGGAATTAAAAAATGTTTTCTCCTTCACATCCCTAATTTGCATATGCAAATTAGGATTCCGATTCCGTTCGGTATTTGGCCGAATCTTTAGCGAAGGATTCGGGGGGTTCATCCGAATCCAAAATAGTGGATTCGGTGCATCCCTACTATGCCAGAGAACACCCCCTCCCTGCCACTCTTCTTCATTCAATTGTTGTCCTCACACCTGTTTGGTCATTTGGTGGGAGATGCCTTTCCATCCAAACTTACATTCCTTGCCCTTCTGTATAGTTGTGACACGTGAATGCGTGAATCCAGTCTGCTGCTCTGCTGCATCAAGTGTACGGGGGCCTGTCTTCACTAGTGATGGGCGGATTTGCGCCGTTTCGCTGGAAAATGCGCAAATTGCCTGCGAAATTCACAAAAAGCTGGCGCCCATTTTTTTTACGCCGTCGGCCGTTTTTGACGCCAGCGGCCGGTTTCTTCGATGCTGGCGAAAT
This sequence comes from Xenopus petersii, assembly GCA_038501925.1. Classification (NCBI taxonomy): domain Eukaryota; kingdom Metazoa; phylum Chordata; class Amphibia; order Anura; family Pipidae; genus Xenopus; species Xenopus petersii. Next base: position 12,229,314 of record CM076675.1, on the reverse strand, counting down.
TTTTTTTGACGCCGGCAAATTTATTCGCTGCGGGCGAATCGCGCAAATTAGCCATGAATTCGCGCCTGCCATATAAATTTGCCCATCAATAGTCTTCACATCTTTATAAAAAGACTAGACTAGTGAATTGCAAGAGAACAGGTCACCATGAATTGCTCAGGACCATAAGGAGTTAACACAAAAAAAAGCCAGACATTGGAGAGCCAGATCCTGCTGATCCAACCACAAAATAAAGAGCAGGCAATACCTTTTATTGGCTCGCCTAGTGGATTATAAAATGTGAGCTTTTGGGACTACTTTTTTCCCTGCTTCAGGCATAGTACAACTGCTAAGACACTCCAGGCCCCTAGTGGCAGCACTGACACATCTTATTAAAATATCAATAATACAACAATACCTGGGTATAACTGAGGCCTGGACTACTACTGAATGCTGGGATGCTTTGCTAACTACTGAAAGGTGGTATAAATATTTAATCAGTGAAGAACAGCTAGCAGATTAATATATTTATATCCAAAAAGTGTAAAAATTGGTTTAAAAGATATAATCTATTTGTAAAGTTCTAGCTTTAAAAACAAAAGCAAGCTTTCCTTATAGGTCAACGCTGTGGGTTCAGTATTTAAAAAACAGGGTATTGCCAGACTTATACCAAAGTATATGGCAAAATATTACACATTATGGGAACAAAGCCGTATGACTAGGGATGAGTGATACAAAGGTGTTGGAGTCAATGGGGCAAATTCACTAAGCGCCGAAGTGCCAAACGCTAGCGTCAATTCGCTAGCATTGGGCATTTTCGTTACTTCGCAAATTCACTAACGAATGCTGGCGTAGATTCGCTAGTGTTACTTCGCACCCTTACGAATTTTCGCTACGGACGTAACTACGCAAATTCACTAACGCGCGCAGTGTACTGAACACTATCTTTTATGCTAGACTTCCTTCGCCACCTCAGACCAGGCGAAGCGCAATAGAGTAGATAGGGATTGCTTAAAAAAAAGTCACATTTTTTTCTAAGTCCCAAAAAACGCTGGCGTGTTTTCTACATGATGGGTGATAGGCTGAAAAAGATTGAAAACATTTCTGGGGCTCCCCTCCTTCCCCCCTACATTTCCTGACTCATGGCAACTTATCTAGACAGTGGGCACATGTGTAGGGCAAAATAAAATTTTTATTTGATGTTTTGAAGGTTTTCTAGGCATTTGTAGTGCTGATACGTATTCCTCCATTGAAATTTGAATTTGGCGTCGTATGCAAATGAACCATCGCTAGCGAAACTTCGCTTCACTTGGCGAATCAACGCTAGCGCAACTTCGCAAACTTACGCTACCCCTGTGCGCAACTTCGGATTTTAGTGAATTTGCGGAGCGCTGGCGAAACTACGCCTGTCGAAGTGCGGCGAAGTTGCGCCTGGCGCAACTTCGAATCTTAGTGAATTTGCCCCAATGATTGATGAATCAATGAGTTTTTTTGTTGCACAGCAAGGTTTTGTTTTGCTTTTTGCTGTCACTCAATTTTACTCCAGTTGTATGTTTACTAGACTTTTTAAAAATGTATTCCTGTTCCCTAAGCCCCTATAGCATGTTATGTGGCTGTGATAAGCAGCAAATTCTATCACAATCACATTGCTTGAGTTGCACCATGACGCCATGGCACATACACATTAATCATATCAATCCGAGAAGCTGATCTACAGAAAGAATTTTTTATTAGGTTTAGTTATTTATTTATCTGAAGGGGGAGGGGGGACTGACCTTCTGTCTTTTCTATAAATTATAAGACTCCAGCACACAGAAATGCCATTGTATAGATATTTCATTATTTACCATGATTTTAGACACTGCCAGTTCCAAATATTGCATGATACAAACATGTTTCCCAATCTTCTGTCATCCCATCTGTATTTGTTGTCCTTTGCAATATTGGACAGGATTTGTTGCAGAACACGAAAACATTATGCATCAAAGCAAATGTACTTTGTTGTCGGCACTCGCCAGCTGGGCAAATGGCTGAAAGAATTACTGTAAATAAATTGTGGTCAGGAAGAATTACGTATAAAACCCAGACCTAGCCAGTGTTACGCACAACAAAATACTCCAGATTTAGAGCCGCTGGGTGAATGCATTAAAAAAAAAAAAAAAGACCAAAAGGATTAAATAAATTGTGTAAATCCTAGTCTTGGGATTCTAGTACATGGAGACTGGAAATTTGAATTTCAATGTTTTCCTGTGGGAGCTGTGATTTCAAAATATTGTGAGCAATGGAAACATTTAGCCAGTTCATAGAATAATTTGCAAGTTTCCACTTACCCTTTCAGTTCCACTCAGTGTTTTATTTGTTAAGTAAACCGCACTGCTCCCTCGTGCTTCCTCAATCACGTCTTAATACGTTTAATGGTATATTCTGAGACTGAACAATTGCTCGGGTTTTAAAATAAAAAATAGCTTAGTGAAGGAAATTGTGGATTGTCGGCGAGAAAGTCTAATGTTGTATTTCAATGTTAACAAAGCCCTTTGATTACTAATCTGGAATAACACTGTGAGAAGCAAAATGGAAATACCCCAACCCCAAGGTACACAATATATTCTAGAGATTTCAACATGACCCTGGGTTCACTGTATATGACAGCATTTAGACTCTGACTCATGTGCAATGCTTTTTTGCATTCCCAAGCTACAATATTGGTCTTTCTTGACAACGGCCAATATTTCGTTTTTTTTCCCCCAATTTAGCTGAAAGAGTCTAAACTACAAGGGGCCATTCTGAAATTCTTCTTCTTGTTACATTGGTACCATATTTCTACAAACTGTTTGTAAATACAACATACAGTATCAGAAACCAAATTTATTTGGCTAATTTAAAAATAATTAAACCCCGAAAAATTCAGATTAAAAAAAATTTGAGTTTTTATGAATATCTCGAGTTTATATGCTTAAAAACTATGACTACCTAGAAGTTATCAAGTTTTCGAGTGAAAAAGTCCTATAAAAATGTGTGGGTTTTTTGGTGAAAGAGTGAGTTTTAATAAATAACCCCTATAGTATATATGTATATGAATACGTATTAATGAATGAAAGAAAGGTAGAAAGGATAGACAGGTACATAGACAGATGAGCAATACACAAAAATAGATAGATAGATAGATAGATAGATAGATAGATAGATAGATAGATAGATAGATAGATAGATAGATAGATAGATAGATAGATACTAAAAGATAGATAGAGATAGATAGATAGATAGATAGATAGATAGATAGATAGATAGATAGATAGATAGATAGATAGATAGATAGATAGATAGATAGATAGATGGATGGATGGATGGATGGATGGATGGATGGATGGATGGATGGATGGATGGATAGATAGATAGATAGATAGATAGATAGATAGATAGATAGATAGATAGATAGATAGATAGATAGATAGATAGATAGATAGATAGATGATAGATAGATAGATGCCTGTAGATAGATAGATAGATAGATAGATAGATAGATAGATAGATAGATAGATGATAGATAGATAGATAGATAGATAGATAGATAGATAGATAGACCTTGCTATAAGTAACTTGGGTGCATGCTCTCACATTATAATAATTAATATGCTATGAATAAATAATTATTGCTTATATTGGGTTCCCAGTGGTTCTGGTCAACAAACTCCTTGGAAACTGCACAGATTGGATAATGCAGCTTCTGAGTGTCTTTTAAGGATGCCATTATCATATCCCAGGTTAATTTGAGTAATAGTTGAGGCTCTTTATAACAGATACAAATAAAGCCATTGGGATTTCACATTTTGACGTACCATGTCCAGACACCATTTTTTAGTGCTAAGCCGTGTCTCTAGATGGTGGTAGAGTGCAGTACATCTATAACAGAACTATCCTATTCTAGCTAAACCTTGTTCATGGGGTTCCCTGGTCCCCGACTTGATCACTGAAGTGCATATGGCTTTACTGGGCCTTGGTTACCCAGGCTCAATGGGAACTGGTTGATCAGGACACCAGCAGCCAAAGAGGAAGATCCACCCCTTTCCACACACTATATTGAAGTGTGGTAGGAAGTGGCCATTACACCTCTTGACCAAACACTGTTTATGTAAATATAACTAACTAGATACATAGGCATTTGCCTAGTAACTAGGGAGAAAGGGTAGAGTTTTCAAAGTCATAGGGACAATTTAACCCCTGTGGGTCCCTACACCTCCTTTATGTACAAATGTAGATGGAAATACAACATACAATACCTAATCTTATTGGCAAAATAGATATAGTGTCCATAGAACTAATCATATATTTTCCATTTAAACACAGTTGTCTGTCTCTTTCAAATTTCCAAACCCATTTTATTAGATAGGTTTCTAGATCAGTATATAATATTGTGCTGTTGGCATTCATTGGACTTAAAAGAATGTATTCATTCATACCTCCCCTACATAGACATAGAAACACATATCTATATATATATATTTCTTTTTTATTATTATTATTGCTAATGGACTTGCCCTTGACATGAATAAATGTGAGGTTTCTGAATGTTGCATTTCCTGGAAAGGAGAGGTCAGTAATGAACAATGCATAATCCCACTTTGGTCCCACAACGCAGTTGCATTAAACAAACTAAAAGAACTCAGTGAAGCAGCAAAGGTTGTTATATCCTTGACTTTAATCAAGCAGATGTTTTCTGAAATAAGATGGACCAACATTATGCAGTACGATAAACCAGCACAGCTATTGATTGAGTGCCTGGAATTAATGCAGTCAATGTTTATATGATATATTCATGTATATCTGTTTTCTGTAGAATGTGCCATGTAACAACAGTGACCTCCAGCCTTGAAGAAGAATTCGGAGAAAAGCTTATTTTCATGATTTTTATTTCCATAACTCCATAAGTATTTGAAAAGTCTCCTCTTACTCCTCCTTACTTACCCCGGCACATTCCATAGCTTCTTACACATTCAAGTCTATAATGGTTTTCTCTTTAAACATAATCTTTTCTAGCCGGACTGCAGGTCATCTGGGCCCAAAGTCATGATATTGTAGTGCTTGGGGCTTTCGTTGCACACATGGTGGAAAGGCTTATAAGAGAACATCTGTTGCTTACTTTGTAATGGTAACACTAAGGCACCAGATCAGCATCAGCTTAGACTTGAGCTCCATTGCATATAAATGGGAATCACAGATGTAAAATATTCTCTTTGCAGTTTACTGCTTTTATTTTATCTGAATTTCACCCCTAAAACAAACATATTCATGTTAGATATAAACACCCTTATGCCCCCATTAGGGCCGCCATCAGGGGGTCACAGGGGGGACAGTTGTCCCGGGCCCGCAGGATTTTGTGTCTAAGGGGGGGCTGGCCATGCTTCACTTACTTGATTTGCCATGCCCCCCTGCTTGTGGGGGGCAGCTCTGTGCACGGAAGCTTTTCTCCTATTAAGATTTCCTGTAACCTCATTGGTCCTTTAAGAATAAGTCCCGGTAAATCTGCATTGGGATTGGATCCCCTTATCCAATCCCTGTACAGCTTTACCTGAAGACAGGGGGTCTCAGCTAATCAAGTAAGTGAAGCATGGCCGGGCCCCCCCCTTGGCAAGCAATTTTTTAAAAAAAATTGGGTGGATCTGGCCAATTTTTTTTTTACTTGCAGGGGGTCTCCTGATCACCAATGTTTTTTTTTAAAAAAAAAAAACTTTTATGGGGGGCCCTGGCGCCAATGTGTTTTTTTTAACTTAAAGGGGGGCCCTGATCACCAATTATTTTTTTTAACTTGTAAGGGGGCCCTGATCACCAATTTTTTTTAACTTGTAGGGGGGCCCTGGCACCACAGTTTTTTTTAACTTATAAGGGGGCCTGACCATCAATAGCTTTTTATAACTTGTGTGTGGGGGTTACCTTTTTTAGCACTGATGTCTATGTGGTCTTTTAACTGTAGTGTGGAGTGGGCTGGATCTGGGGGTTGTTGTACTGGCCCCCATTAAACATTTGAAATAAAAACAATGTGGGTTATTTTACACTTACTTTGGTGTAATGCACATTTTTGTGAAAATTTAAAATTCAAATTTATTCCCAAACTTAGCAAGATGAAAGAATGCTAATGAAACTGTGTATTTATTGTGAAAAGCAGTAGAGTCCCTTTATGTGGTTAATTATTCTGATCCAGAAAAAAAAATTATGAATTGTTGAGGAGTTCAATTTGAAATGGAAAACCAACAGTAAATTAAAGGAAAACTATATCCCCCAAACAATGTAGGTCTCTATTAAAAGATACTAGTAAAACAGCTCATGTGTAAAACCCTGCTTCATGTAAATGAACCATTATCATAATAATATAATTTATTAGTAGTATGTGCCATTGGGTAATCATAAATAGAAAATTGCCATTTTAAAAAATAAGAGCCGCCCCCTGAGATCGTAAGATTCACTGTGTACACATACGAACCACATGTAAGGTCACATGAGCCAATTAACAGACAGAGTTCTGCCTTTTGCTTCCTCACTTCTTCCTGTTACAGTTAGTGTTGTAGTATTTCTGGTCAGGTGATCTCTGAGGCAGCACAGATAGAGTCACGAAATGGTGGTTCAAGGCAAGAGATGTAAAAGGGCAAATGTAAATATATATTCCAGTTTGGTAAGATTCTTTAATATGTAATTCAATTTGATATAAACTATCTGTTGCTTAAGTATTCATTTTGGGGGTATAGTTTTCCTTTAAGTATCTGTAAATTAAAAAAATGACCTTGTATGTCTGCCAAGGCTGAAAGTTTGTTACTGTTTGTAGTCATAGATGGAGGGCATAGGTTGGTTTCATGGAACTCACTCATAAATGTGGGCAAGGCATCCTGTGGATCATACATAAACTTTTCACAGGGCATATTTGCTGTATTTGTACATGGATGCTCTGCATGTTTTCTCCTAAACGCTTAAAGGAGAAGGAAAGTCATCCTGCACTTGGAGGTGACAAACGTTAGGCACCCCCAAGTGATTGTATTGACTTACCTGAAACCTCGGGCCAGTTCTACTATCAGCAGAAAACTGCACCAGTCTGGGGTTAAAACGATCGATCCTCTTCTGGCTTCTTCTTGCTTTAAATTTCCCGGGGTAAACGCATGTGCAGTTGGACGACATAGACAACTTTTAAGTTAAAGTTCGACTTTTCGTTCTACTGCGCAATATTTGGCACACCCAAGTGCAGGATGACTTTCCTTCTCCTTTAAATATGGCACTGTTGTGTCCGTCCTTTTTTTTTAGAATGCCGTTATTTACGCACAAATAATTGCAAATTGCTTTCAAATTATCATGGGTGTCTGCATTAGTGTTACCACTGTGCATAATCATTATGCATGAATTTAGATTTGATGGTAATTCTGTTACTATAAATTCACAATATGTGCAAACTGTTTAGAGTAAGCTTTGCTCCACCCCCTAACTTGCAAATGAGCATCAGGTCAGTAGTGGTATGCAGGTCAACTAAAAGTCAACCCATACCTGACCCCAACCCAGTGCATGAGTATATGAAAAGCAGCGCATGAAGGAGGAAGTGGGGCACCAGAAGGTCATTGGAAGATTGGATGCGAGAAGTTCAGCCTAAAGGCAAAAAAAATCTTACGGATGTTAAAGGGAACATCTCCCATTGACATTTACATGACTTTGATAGGTTTAATATTTTCAGATTCAAATTTTGAACAGCATAATAAATCTTGAAAAATTTTAGTTTTTTTCCTCTGATTTGTTCCCCTTTAAAACTCAACTAGAAAAATTTGAAGGTACATAAATAGGCCTCCTAAGCATATTAATATGTTACAAGAAGAAGTAAAGAACATATATTTCAGGAGCACAGCAAGGTAAGCAAATATTAGCGATGTAGCCATTAAATCTGCCCTTCAAATGAGAAAGACCACAAAATCTAAACATTTGAAAAAGTGTAAGTTGATGCTTCTTGTTGATAGTAAGACTTTTATTACTTTCAAGAAACAGAAATACCAAACCAAATACATACTAATTGGCAGTATATGTTTAATGGCTTCATTTCCAAAAGATTGTGGTCTTACATATCTTTAAAACGAGGTTTAATGGGCCAAAAACAACACTTCAACAATTTCTCATTTCACCAAGAGGCTAATTTACAAATGTTTTTAAAACGTAAGACCATTAAAATCTTCTGGAAGGTGTAATCAGGGCGACTGCAAAGAAAAAGAAAATAAGAAAAAAAAACATATATATAAATTGGACTCTAAGCAGCCACACAGAAGAGTAAGTCTTAAACTTAACCCATTGCATAAAAAAAACTTACTTACTAGTGATGGACATTCTATAATTTCACTTTGCCAAAAATGCACAGAACAGCAGAAAATTCACCAAAATACATTAACATAAATGAGTGTTTTTCATGTGACTTTTTCAAAACTTTACATTTTTTTTTCTGTACATTAGGGGGTTATTTAATTACTTGTTTTTTCACTTATTTTACCAGAAACCAACTTGACCTAACTCCCATCCATGAATTTGGCTTATTTACTATTTTTTCAGGTTGAAAAAAAACCTTGAAAAATTTGAGTTTCAATTTGAATCGCACCACTTTATCGAACTCCAAAAATTCTAATTTTTCGAGTTTCCGTGAAAAAACCAGCATCAAACACCCTGAACCATTAGAGTCTATGGGTGACCTTTTTGTCTACTACAACTTTTTGTAGCATGAGCAACAGCACAACTTACTACGTGGCCAATTTTTGGTGCTGCTCTGCAAACTTTTCACCAGCAGTGAAACCATACATGGCGACAAAATTTGCTCTTCACTTCTCATAATGCTAAACATACATATAGGATGATCAAATAGAAATGCAACTTACTTTTTACTAATTGAAAATATGTTGTTTACCAAGAAATATTTCATTTGCAGAAACATGACCCATTTTGGTATTACACAAGATCACAGGAAATGGAAAGAGATAAACATTTTGGCTAGATCAGAGCCTTAACCATAGAGAAGATACTTTGATTTTTTTCCCACTTCTCTCTTTAATAAACTATTGCTTAAATTGAATAGTACAACACTGATATTTCTGCTTTAATGATTTTGTTCTCTCTTTAACCAAAACTCATTTTTGAAAATGATGATGGTTGCCCAAATGGAAGCTACAGAAATTATTTAGCCCATATAAATGGGCGGTGCAAATATAAATGGAGGAAAAAACGTCTTCTAAACTTTCTTGGGCATATTGTAAATCAAATTCAGGTTTTAGTTTTATAAGAAATATAGGCAAAATGGCACAAGAACATATGTATACTTTTGCTCTATTTTGTTCACATTGTTTCATTTGTTTCCCATAATGCTCTTCATTTCATCCTCTAATATATCAAAACACTTACATAAACAAACTCCATGCATGAATTATTCCTCATCAAACATCACAAGGTTTTAGCTCCCCTGTAAATATACAGTATCTAATGTCTCTGCAGCAATGGTGAATAGAATGAATACATATAAAATTTGTTTGGCTAAGAAGATTATTTAACATTTACGTCATGCTCCTCCCGGCCTGCTATCCGGCTTTGGATGATAAATAAGTTTAAGGCTTCAATGAACATAATTTATCAAACTTCTTGATTTGTAATTGCTACTTTTATTTAATTGGTTCTGCGTCTTGAGAACAATTTATACCAAACCAAAAAGACTCTCTGTGCCCTGAGCTGCTTTATTGTTTATATGACTCTCAGCCATCCGTCTAATTTCATACAGTTTGCTGATTATCTGTTGGACCTACATGTTCATGGGCTGGATCTTATTACATATGATGATGTCATGCAAAAGAAGTCTATGAACATTTTGGGTTAGCTAGAGATAAAAAACATATATATATATATATATATATATATATATATATATATATATATATATATATATATATATATATATATACAGAATATTTCTTGGGCACTTACATATAGAAAAGTTTGTTGTAGTTTCATGATGTTTTCCATTAAAATTATAAGGTCACTAATTACATACAATATTTCTATTGAAGCTGTGTTAACATTCTGAAACACCGAGGGGCGCATTTACTTAGCTCGAGTGAAGGAATAGAGGAAAAAAACTTCCAATTGAAGGATTAGAATCAAAAATACTTTGAATTTCGAAGGTTTTTTTTGGCTACTTCGACCATCAATTTGGCTACTTCGACCTTCAACTACAAATTGAACGATTCGAACTAAAAATCGTTTGACTATTTGACCATTCGATAGTCGAAGTACTGTCTCTTTAAAAAAAAAACCTTCGACCCCCTAGTTCGCCACCTAAAAGCTACCAAAGTCAATGTTAGCCTATGGGGAAGGTCCCCATAGGCTTTGCTAGCTTTTTTTGGTCAAACAAAAATCGTTCGATCAATGGCTTAAAATCCTTCGAATCGAACGATTTAAAGGATTTAATTGTGCGATCGAACGATTTTTAGTTCGATCGTTCGATGAAACGAATAGCGCTAAATCCTTCGACTACGATATTCGAAGTCGAAGGATTTAACTTCGACAGTCGAATATCGAGGGTTAAGTAACCCTCGATATTTGCCCCCGAAAGTTGTAACCATTTTTGTGCATACTGGATTCAATCTTTTTACAGTGTGTGTTGTGAGACAGAATTTGAAGCTACACGAAACTATAGAATCTATGGTGAAGGCACAATGGTAATTGGCAGTGCTGTAGATTTTATTATCTTTGGCATACGAAGGATTAAAGGTAGTGATGGGCGAATTTATTCGCCAGGCGCGAATTTGCGCGATTCACCACCGGCGAATAAATTTGTGAAACAGCCGCGAAAAATCACAGTTTCGCTAATTTTCACCGTTTCGCGAACTTTGTGGGGAATTCGCAAATTTTCTGGTGAAACTGCGCAAATTCGCCCATCACTAATTAAAGGAACAGTATGTACATAAAGAATGTTTTAAAAGAATGGCAATATAAGGAACTGCTGTTCTGCACTGGTAAAACTGGTGTACTGCTGCAGAAACTCCACAATATTTTGCATAAACATTCAAACATGGGGGCAGCCATTCAAAGCTAAAAAAAGAGAAAAGGCACAGGATACACAGCAGATAACAGATAAGATCTGTAGCATATAATGGAATTATTCAGACATAGAGTCCTAAAACTCGAAATGTCCTCATTATTTTATTAAAGCAAGTTTAACCAAACAACCACATCCACATACAAATTCGATCATCCACAATTTTATCTTATTTATCAATAAAATAACTAAAATTGTGAAGAAATTAGAAATTGAATTTGACACCTGAAAACTCAGAATTATTGAGATTACCATACTAAACCCAGTGCAGATCATGATTTCTTCCAGTTGTAAAAGGGACATCTGCCATTGACTACATACATAGATTGGTTTGAGATGGAGTATTTTCAGACTCGTATTTAGCAGCCTAGTATAATAAATCTCAAAAAAGTAGAGTTTTTTTCCAAAAAAAATTTGTCTTTTCCCATTTAAAACCCCGATATAAAAATGTGGGTTTTAGCAAACTTAGTAACCTTTATATGTTATCTAGCAATGGGTGAATTTATTCACCAGGCGCGAATTCGCACCAAATTCAAGCATTTTGCTGCCGGGAATAAATTTGTGAATTTGCAGTGAAGAAAAAAACTTTTGTGATGGTTTTCACGCCAGCAACGATTAACAACCGCCCATTGACTTTAATGGGTGCCGGTGTCAAAATTCGTGTGTCACGAATTTTTCACCCGTGTGTCGCGAATTTTGTGGCATATCTAAAGGGACAAATTCACCCATCACTAATGTTAAAATTAATGTTTCACTAATTTTTCGCCCATTGTGCAAATTTCAAAGAAAATTCACAAATTTTGTGGCAAATTGAAAGGGGACAAATTTGCACATCACTAATGTTATCTATTGTATATCCTGTGCTTGAATGGCTGCCCCCATGGCTACACAGCAGCTTGTTTATATAAACTATAGTAGTACTTATCTGTTATCTACTGTGTATCCTGTGCTTGAATGGCTGCCCCCATGGCTACACAACAACATGTTTATATAAACTATAGTAGTACTTATCTGTTATCTACTGTGTATCCTGTGCATGAATGGCTACCCCCATGGCTACACAGCAGTTTGTTTATATAAACTCTAGTAGTACTTATCTGTTATCTACTGTGTATCCTGTGCATGAATGGCTGCCCCCATGGCTACACAGAAGTTTGTTTATATAAACTCTAGTAGTACTTATCTGTTATCTACTGTATATCCTGTGCTTGAATGGCTGCCCCCATGGCTACACAGCAGCTTGTTTATATAAACTATAGTAGTACTTATCTGTTATCTACTGTGTATCCTGTGCTTGAATGGCTGCCCCCATGGCTACACAGCAGCTTGTTTATATAAACTATAGTAGTACTTATCTGTTATCTACTGTGTATCTTGTGCTTGAATGGCTGCCCCATGGCTACACAGCAGCTTGTTTATATAAACTATAGTAGTACTTATCTGTTATCTACTGTGTATCTTGTGCTTGAATGGCTGCCCCCATGGCTACACAGCAGCTTGTTTATATAAACTATAGTTGTGTTTCTGAAGCAAACACACCAGTTTTACCAGTGCAGGGCAACAGTATATTATACTCTCAATCCTTTAAAACACTTTTAAGTTTTTGGTGTTACTGTTCCTTTAAATGCTTAATTTGTTATGTAATAAACGGAAAAAAGTTTGCAATCAATCACTTGAATTGCCTTTAACAGGTGACCAATAAATATGGCCTGGTTGTTTTGGGATTCTAGACATAGTGCACAAGTTTACCCATTAATTTTATAAAACTATTTTCTATTCATAATCAATATATATCAAATTCTCTCATTGTCAAACTGTTCTGCTAAAAATACCATGTTTATTTTTCATTAAAAAGAAACAATAATAAAATGAAAATACTGACATGCATTGCTTGAAAGGGTCAAGCAATGTCCTGTAGGTTTCTCACCCCTGGGGCGAGGGGTAGAAAGTGTACAGGAAAATTTTCTAAAATTCATCCAAGTTGAAGAATTTTGTAGCCATTGATGATCCTGATGTTTGCTTCTCCTTTATTAATTTTTCATATATTTTAAATTTATTTACTATTTATGCGTCATAATATATGTATTTTTGGTGGTATCGGATGATTTTCAAGAAATTGATTTGTTTTCTTTTTAATCATTGAATGTTAAGAGTGTGTACACATTTTTTACTCACTCTCAAAACCTACACATAGTGCTTACACTTGGTAGTAATGTGGTAGTAATTGATGTCATATTCTAGAAAGCTTTTCCCCTTGGTTTATTTATGTGGCTATTTTTGCTATGAATAATGGCTGTTTGTTTACCTAGATAAAGAATCCTGAGAAGAAATAAAACCTTGTTTTTTGTCGCAGATTTTCAAAACAAACACTTGGGGACACATTTACTTAGCTCGAGTGAAGGATTAGAATCAAAAATACTTCGAATTTCGAAGGTTTTTTTTTTTTGGCTACTTCGACCATCGAATTGGCTACTCCGACCTTCGACTACAAATCGAACGATTCGAACTAAAAATCGTTCGACTATTCGACCATTTGATAGTCGAAGTACTGTGTCTTTAAAAAACAACTTCAAGGACCTACTTTGCCACTTAAAATCTACCGAGCACCAATGTTAGCCTATGGGGACCTTCCCCATAGGCTTTCTAAGTAATTTCTGATTGAAGGAGAATCGTTCGATCGATGGATTAAAATCCTTTGAATCGTTCGATCGAGCGATTTTTCCTTCGATGGTTCTATCGAACGAAATGCAGTAAATCCTTCGACTTCAATATTCGAAGACGAAGGATTTTACTTCGATGGACGAATATCGAGGGTTAATTAACCCTCGATATTCGACCCATAGTAAATGTGCCCCTTAAAATATAGACTAGCAATACTAGCCATACTGTTTGTGTATATCTGTTTACTCCTGAGGAGACAATGTATTATGATGTTGTTGATTAGTAAGAAAAACTGCATCTTGTACCTTTGTCCCCATGACAATCATTTCCAATCACTGAAGGCCAAGTAGTGATTTATGTTTTCTCAATGTTTGACTCAATTACAAGACTTGTCTGGCTTCAGGTCTATATTGTATCATGGGGCTTTGTTTCTTCTTTTGAACATTTCTCTGTGACATTTTCTTATCAACTCTGATATATACTGTGGTGACTGCAAAGAACCTGTCAGCTGGTGAACCTGTAAAATAACATCCATAGTCTGTTTCTTTTATGCAGCTTGATTTATCCTTCCACCCAAGCTGGCTATTCGTATTAATGTTCATCTTGGTGCCAAGTAAAAATGAAATATAAAGTGGAGTATACATATAATACGTATTACATATACTGTAAGTAGAGCGCACACACACACACATGCATGCATATAAATAAATCTAAATATCCAAATTACAACAAGGCCTTCTCGCATAGACTCCATTTTATCCAAATAATCCATATTTGTAAAAACTATTTCCTTTTTCTCTGTAATAACAAAACAGTACCTTGTACTTGATCCCAACTAAGATATAATTCATCCTTATTGGAAGCAAAACCAGCCTATTGGCTTTATTTAATGTTTATATGATTTTTTAGTAGACCAGTATGAAGATCCAAATTGCAGAAAGATCTGTTATCCGAAAAGTCCCAGGTCCCGAGCATTTTGGATAATAGATCCCATACCTGTATATATCTATATATATTTATAAAGGCTGAAAAATTATTACTAGACTATTTAACGCAGTGCCAACTTCCTTGGTCTATCCAGTGTAGGGGCAACATATTGCGGACATAGAATATTCATCAAAGATAAAGTTGACATAGGTATTGAGAAAATTAACATAATTTGTGCTCATCATACTATTCGTATATTTGTATACTTTTCATTTTTGTCTTATATAGGTATATATTTGTATATGTTTTCATTTTTGTCTTATTTGATAGTAAAATGTTCGTGTTGCTTAAAGACAAGAGCAGGTTCTTCTGGGTGTGATTTTGCCCATCTAGATTCTGCCTTTTACTTAAAGGAATTGTTCAGTATAAAAATAAAAACTGGATAAATGGAAAGGATGTGCAAAGAAAAAAACATGTTTGCAATATAGTTATTAAGCCAAAAATGTAATCTATAAAGGCTGGAGTGATTGGATTTCTAACAGAGCAGAACACTACTTTGCAGCTGTCTTGGTTTCCATTGATTGGTTACCAGTCAGTAACCAATCAGTGGTGCACATTCCCAAAAGGATGAATTTTCACCTGCAAAGACTTTGTCACATTTTGCGTCACTTCGCCAGGCGCAAATTTGCTACCACTACACTTAGGGGCCCATTTAGTTCGAGTGAAGGAACAGAATAAAAAAAACTTTGAATTTCGAATGTTTTTTTTGGCTAATTCGACCATCGAATTGGCTACTTCGACCTTCGACTACGGCTTCGAATTCGAATCGAACGACCATTCGATAGTCGAAGTACTGTCTCTTTAAAAAAACTTCGACCCCCTAGTTCGCCACATAAAACCTACCGAAGTCAATGTTAGCCTATGGGGAAGGTCCCCATAGGCTTAGCAATGTTTTTTTGGTCGAAGAAAAATCGTTCGATCAATGGATTAAAATCCTTCGAATCGAACGATTCGAAGGATTTAATCGTTCGATCTAACTATTTTTCGTTCATTCAAACTATTTTGCGGTAAATCCTTTGATTTCGATATTCGAAGTTGAAGGATTTCCATTCGGCAGTCGAATATCCAGGGTTAATTAACCCTGGATATTCGACCATAAGTAAATTTGCCCCTAATTCACTAAAATGTTGCTTTCTTTTCCTAGGTCTAGACATTATAATAAGATGATTTATTTACTAATTTTCTGCCATTCAAAGATGTGCAGGACCTAAAATACTTGAAGTATGGGTGACATGGGCTTGAATCATGATGACTCTTAAAATATTCTCACTCTCATGGATATTGATTTGTGACAATTAGAAGAGGCAAATTCTATACTTCTTAGGGGCAAATTATTTACACTGATTTATAGGGTTAATAATGAGCTACCTTACATATTGGGCTTACTGTACCAATGTACAGCATGGAGAATAGGCATTCTGCCAAAGTCTTTCCCTCTAGCTCTATATCTTAATTGATGGTTGGACATTATTCATATCTGAATTCTTTGAAGGACCTATTTATAACCTTGCAGTTGAAGAGTTGGTCAAACAAGGTTTACAAAACACAATGTTATGTACAATGCTAAGGAATTTTGTTGCAGTAAGGAAAAAAGGCTATGTTAGCATGTTATATATGTGGGCCAGTACATGCTACACAGAATGTTTTAAAGCCATTGCTGCCTTTTGACATTTGAAAAGTTGAACTTTGTAATATCTTCATCTGTGCAGAACAAAGTAACCTTTTTATTGTAATCATTGGCTATAAATATTTTTATGCCATTCTAAATTACAAGTTGACCTTTTTGTGAATTCTATATCACCAACTTTTGTATTTCTGCAAAAATATCAGGTAAAATGTTATAATAATTGAACATGAAAATGTTTTATGGGATTACACACCTACATTGCATTGCTGTAATTCTAGCATTTTCATAAAAATATCCATACTATGGAGCAATATAATTCGTCTTCTGTTATGAAGGGAATTTATTCACCTGGTCTAGTGAGATTCTAGTGCCTCTTAAACAACAGACTTTAAATTCCTGTAAAACAGGGCACAATTTATGCTAAGAAGATATATAGAAGATTTAGGCAAAAAATATATAATTACCTGCCTTAGAAGAGTACTCACTTCAGTAACTATAATATTATTATTCTGTTTATTTTGAGGTCAATCAAATTCTCAGCTGTTTCTATTCGCAGACTGTAAATAATACTTTGATTTGTTATTGAGCTACACTGTATATTTTATTCGACAATAAAAAAGTTTATTTAGTCCAGGTCAAAGAACCACAGCATCTAACCATCAATTTGTTTACTTCAAGTAAAATAATGTAACCCCATGACTCCTACCCAACCACATAAACCATGTCCCCAAAATCGACCCCCTCTAAATACAGTGAAGAGGGATATGGTATCAATTTCTGTGCCTACTGAATATTAAGAATTTGACTGAATCTCCATCTTTTTTGCAAATTCTTGGAATTCGGCCAAAACCTGATTTCAGAGCATCCCTAATAATAGGCATAATAACCTTAATATTAGTGCTCACAAAGAGAAATTAGTATTGACTTTGGAACAAAACTCTGAAGAATTCTTTAACGGAAAAAAGTATATTAGATTGCAAAATGTAGTGAAACTTTTGTTTCTTCAATTTCTTGAAATTGCTTCTTTCAGTGTGACCAGAGAGAATAAAAGCTTGTCAAAGTAAATCATATGGCGTTCCAAAACGTTCTTGTTGCTACATAAGCTAGAAGGAACAAGAAATATTATTTACAGTAACAATCTAAGGCCAATTGTATTATATTAAATGTACATCGTACTGTGTACTTTCACTGTTTGGGAAAATTACCAATCATTTCTTTGGGTTTTTTGTTCACAGTTATAAT
Source organism: Xenopus petersii (assembly GCA_038501925.1). Taxonomy (NCBI): domain Eukaryota; kingdom Metazoa; phylum Chordata; class Amphibia; order Anura; family Pipidae; genus Xenopus; species Xenopus petersii. Next base: position 12,211,729 of record CM076675.1, on the reverse strand, counting down.
ATTGACCAAATATAACAATAGTTGTACCCAAAGAACACATTTCTGAATATATATGGCATTGCATGAATAATATAATTGTCTTCCAAAGGTTAGTGAAGTTTATAAATAATAATCATAATTTATACATATAGGGTTTTTTTATCAAAGTCCGAATTTGTCTCAATATTTTTTGAAAAAAAACTCTGACCAAATCACTGGGTTTTTTTCTCCTTATTTATAAATACACTTTTCTGAAAATTTTGTTTTCGGAGAAGAACCCATAAAATTTTCCACCCGAACACTCAGATTTTTTCTTATCTTTGCTTGAAAACCAAGAAATATTTGGGTTATTGCACAAAACCCTGCACAGATCTTTGGGACTTCTCCCTTGACTTATATGCAACCTTGGCAGGTCTGAGATGCCGGATTTTCCAATTAGGACTTTTTCCATCCTCGGGGTATAATAAATCCTGAAAAAAATTTTTGGGTTTTTTTCTTCTAAAAATTCGGATTTTATACAAAAAAAAACAATTTTTGGAGGGATTTTTGGCATTCAGAGTTCAGTAAATAGCCCCCTTAGAGTTTCCTTCATATTATTGTTTTCATTTTAAAATTCTATTACATGTTGACATTTAAAAAAATGTATTTTGTTTCTTATCTAATATAGGTAAATCTAAAAACAACTGGACTTGCTGAGTAATCAATGAGACATTTCACTACTCATCCGAGCAGCTTCTTCAATTCAACTGACTGGTGTGGGAAGTTCTCGGCATATAAACTCTTCCACTAATCCAATCACAATGGCACATTGTAACTTCAAAGAGGTGTCTTCATTGATTACTCACCAAGTCCAGTTGTTTTTAGATGTACCTATCCTAGATATACCATGACCTGGATGAATGAAAATCTTCATAGTCAGATTTTGTTTCTTGTTTTCTATATTATGCTAAGATGCTGTTTCACTGTATGTCTATGCATTATATATGGAAATTCAGCCCACACTTGGCAAGGCTTTATATTGCTATAGGTTTAATATACCAGTTACTACTTGCAATCTTTAGTTGTGCCTCTCCAGTTCTTCTCTTAGGAATCTGTTATATAAGTTATTCTGCAGCGTTGTTCTCCTATCCCTATTATACATGGCTTTATTCTTGATAATGCTTGTTTTTATCATGGACATCTTATGACCAATCCCAGTAGATACCTTTTTAATTCTTCCTGTCTTCATGTTTTTGATTACTTCTAAGAAACGGTCAGGTTTTTCTTTGACATACCAGTTGGTCATACATTATAGGGGTGAGGGGTGATATTTCACTGAATTTAGTCATATCATTTTAATACAACTATGTCTGACAACAATGTGTATAGTGCAAAGAGTCAGTGCAATGAGTATGGAGTCACTGATTAAATCTTATCTGCCTGGGTCTGCACTTCAAATTGTCAGCTTCTATAGACAGCTAGCAATCAAGTAAAAAATTGTAATCCCACAACAAATCATACAGATTTGGAAAAAAAAAACCATTCATTGTCAAAAAAATGTAATTTAATTTGATAATTTGAGCCAGAAAACTCAATTGCATTAATTTGCAGAATAATACCCTATTGCAAGAAAAAATAATTAGCTTCAATAATAAAATAACAAGTAGTGCCTACAAAGGATTATTAGTATAAGAAGCACTCTAAATCCTAAATGAAATACTTAAATGACTTGGTGTGTAAGATAAATACAATATAAAATTTAAAAATTTGACTGCGGCCTTTTACGTGATTAATGTAAAGAATATGTTTTATACAGAAAGGACATCATACCAGTGGATCATCTGTATAAGCCAACATGTAAAAAGAGATTTGATTTTAGATACAGCCAAGGTTTTGTTTTTTCTAGATTATTTTCGTTGAGGTTTGCTACATTTCTCCTTTGTACTTTTGCTTAAGCAAGCACAAAAGAGATTTTCATTGTTTTAAGATTGATTGCTAGAACTACTGTGGTGTATTAAACGTTACACATTGGTTTTATGTATAAACATTTTTGATGATAGCATTCCTTTAAATCTCCTCATTTAGTTGTGTTTTGAAATTAGTAAATATAGACCTTTGTGTTCACATTCTAAAATTGTTTAGGATACTAAATTGTGTGTAATCTTGATTTATTTTAATAGAAGCAATCTTAATTCTGACATTTTGTTTATAACAACATGTACATCCAAAGTAATGCCCATTTTATTGCCATCATAAGACTGAACTAAAATTTACTAATATTTCTTAAATATACCTCCATAAAATACTACCTCCCTTTCTACAAATACCACAAAGACTAATTTGAAACTTATCTTCAGAGTCTGTGCATTTGGGAGGTTATTTATTAAAGTCTGATTTTTTCTGGTTGGACTTTTAAAGGGGAATACACAATTTTTTTGTAGGAAAAAACCATCAATTTTTTCATGATTTATTAAACCCGATGGTGTTAAGGGTCTGATTAAAAAGTACTCCAAATCAGTTCATATAGAAGTCAATTGCAGACTGGCCATTTTGATTGAAAGATATCCTAATCTGTGCTAGGTTTCATCAATAATCCAAAAATGTCATTGTTTTTAAGGTTATAATCCAAAAAGTCACAATTTTCGGCCATCAAATTCAAAAAAGTCACAGTTTTCAGCAATAAATCTGAAAAAATCATATGATTCAGATTTTCTTCATGATTTTATTGAGTCTGTTCCCACCCAAAAAATGTTCGTAAAAATGTATTGATTAAATAGGGGCGGAGAGTCTTTGCGGATTCGGTTGGAGTGGTTTTCAGAAAATAGTGAGAACATTTCTGATTTTGATAAATAACCCCCTTGGTATATATTGTGCTCTAAGGTCTCTCAAAGACTTTCCATCCAAATCTGGTGAAAATAAGATGAAAAAAGTAAAAAAAAAAAAAGTTTTGAAATTCAAATGATACTTCTTTCCATTATTTTCAAAAAAATCTTGAAAATGTAAGTTATGCTAGATTTTTTTTTGCAATTGAGTTTTCATTGTTTACATATGCATTTGCATATATTTTCTGCTATTCATATATTTGCATTGTTAACATTAGTTGAAGGCAAAGATAAACAGGCTGTCTTATCAAACAAGAACTCTTTCATTTTTTCCATGGTACAAGTCAAAAATTGTACAAAACCATTAGTAGCAAATGTATATGATAAGCACATATTTATTACCATAATGAAAAGTGAAATCAGATTTCAGTTTTGTTATTACCTGAAAAACTGCTAAAATCTTTAGGGACTGTCTGAAAATTATGGAAAATAATTTAACACCTATATTTCTATACTGAAATAGCTTACATATGTTTTAATCATGGTGACATTTTAGGATGCACAGAATTTTATTCAGGCTAACCCCAGCAAGTTATTTTTTTTCTTACAATTTACAAATGGTAATATGCAAATAAAGGTTGGGATTCTCTAATCAGCCATAAATCCGCAAGATATACCATTATAGAGCTCCTGTATGTCTTGAGGTCATACTCTTATTATGTGGCACTGACCTTGTTATACCACATTTTGCACATATAAACAAACCATTTACTTTAAATTTACTAATGCAATGCATTATAAATTAATTATGACTTAAATAATTAAAAATAAGAACATTATTCTGTTTTAGAACATATATACAAAACCTTGTGGTTTCCTTTGCATCTATCTCTGTATAAGCAGACTATTAAATATGGAAAATATACCTTATTGAGCAGGTATCTCATTGTGTATAGCTAAACTATGGAACATCTCTAAATTTAACCTTTGTTTCTTTGCAAAAGTGTTAACAAAATTTATATTCTTGTCATTCAGATGCTTTGGAATTTTTTCTTAATTTTTCTTCCAATTATTAGGCTGCTATGTTTGTAGATGTCATCAGTTGCTTGCCATGTACAATGTTCCAATAGCCTAGCAACTGTAGCTCTATCATAAATGTATTTATTCACTAAGGTGCCGTCTGGCTTTTTGGTGCAAAACTCAAATTTTTCAGGTTTTGCTGGGATTTATTAAAGCCTGAAAATCTGACTATTTCAGGCTTTTCGGGCAAAAAGGATAAAAATTCTGGCTTTTCTGGAAAAAGCCCCCCAAAAAAACGAACGATTCGGGAAAAACCTCTGAAAATATTGTAAGATTCTGGTTTTTACTTGATTTTATTGAGTTTCCCTCTGATTCGATTAAATCATGCTTTTTAAATAATAAATAAGGTCAAATCGTGGATTCTAGTTTTGTCTGACTTTTTTATTTTAAAAAATCTGAAAAATTTGGATTTTGATAAATAACCCCCTTAGTGTACCAGGGCAATTGAACTACACACCTCCTTTGATTTTCCCTTTTGACCTCAAAAAAATCTCACGTTTTTCATCATATGTTATGCCAAACCCTAAAATTAACCTCTTATGCCAACATATTACTTACCTAAGCCACTTATATAAATCTCTGTTTTGTCCACTTTCTTACCCATACCTTGTGTCTACCTCCTTCTCTTTCTTTTTCTAGATTGGAAGCTTACACAAGTGGCCCTATCCTCCTGTTGTATACCTGTTTTAGGTCTGTATCCATTTTTATTCTATGATTATTTTCTGCCCTTATTCAAACCCTTACACAGCACTCTCTGGCTTTGTAGGATGTGTTTTAGTGATTTAATAACACTACTACAATGGTGCTGTGGAACAAATTGATTTATTTTAACTTAGGTTGGCTTTGGGATTAGGTATCTATAAGGTATCTATAATGACTACTTGTAAAAAAAAACTACATTTTAGTCTGCTTGAGTCAATTACTCATAGCAAAGTCAACCTTTCTCTGCTTGTGACAAAAGCATTGTATCCCTATACATTAAGGTAGGTGTAGGTTGGAAACTTTCTTCTGCCTTTAAATTCACTAGCTATATGATTTTATTGTATATAATCAATAAGGAAAGGAGACCACAAGATAAAACAGTGGTTTGAATGGTGGCTGCTACACAAGTAAATATCAGCTGAGAATAACTCATTTGTTATATCAATTTGATGGACAATAGCTTGCAATAATTTTATTCATAAGGCCTCATTTATTAAGGATCGAACATCTGTTGGCATGTTAATAGATGCAACGTTGTACCGAATAGCACACCATATACCGTACACTTGAACCTACCCTTTGTATAGTGCAAGATCTCACTACTCCTGGTTCCTGAAGCAAAACATTTGCACTTGATAAGCCATATAGACTACATTTTAGTAACTTGCAAACATCAAAGCAATAAATAATTCCAGTGTACAAGTAAACTCACCTCATGGAATGGTGGGTCTGGGTGCACATGCCCCAATACTTCAGCTAAGGGGAGAAGTCACAGGAACCTTATAGGCAAATAGGCTGACACAAAAATGCTGCTAAAATTGTACTCTATTTTTACATCATATTTGTGGTACAAAAAAGGCCTTGTGTGTTTCATGCCACGCCAGGGCACTTCATCAGAGGCTCAAATGATTAAGTGCCCTGGTTTGGCAGAAATGAGTAAGGCTTTAAATTCGATACAAACTTGAAAAACGACAATATGACTAGCCTGTTTGTTGAGGTTAGGGGGGAATTTATTTGCCTTCTTTAGTTAACATGGACATGACTTGAACTTGATTTATTTATAATATTTTTGTAACACGTGAAATTACAGTATGTGGCCTGGATAACTAAAAGTTGTTTCAACTAAAAGAAAGAGTTAACTGGGGAGTGAAGAGCCATTGCTAAGGCTGTGCACCTTGGGAATGTTCCATAATATTTACAAAAAAGTTAGAGCTTTACATTAAAGATCTAAGAAAATCTCACTACAAAATTCTAAGTAATCCACTGTATGCATAACCTCTTTAACCTGAAATATGTATTTGTTTGCTTAATGATGTCATCCTCACAAGCCTGAACCTGGTAATACTAATGACGGGATGTACCAGCTAATTAGTTATTAAATCATACTATACATCCTGTTCTAGAATGAGCTTACACCTATTTCCATTTTTTGCTTCCGTAGAGAAATTTGACATTTGAATGATGAATCATTATATTAGTTTTTGTACTCAGATTAAAAGGGTTTGAAGATTGTCATGGCTGATAAATACATCTGCAACTGTATGTCTGGCTCTTTGCTCCAGAGAACCAGGAAGAAAAAGTGAGAAACTAAAAGACAACATTGATTTTCAAATAATGGCAAAAGAAGTAGCACTATCCCCTAAATGTTGTTGCTTATTAGAAATAATATAGTTGCAGCACCTGGTGGGCAAATTTACATTACTGTGTCATTACTTTGCTTAAAAGAAAATTCCAATTTAAAATAAAGGTGTATATTATATGTTTTAAAATAGACTGAATATTCCAAGTACTCAGTTAAAGTGGACCCGTCACCCAAAAAAATGATTTAAAATCCTATTGTATCACATTAGTCAAGCGAAATGAACTTTAATTACACTATATAAATTGTTTGAATCTTGTTTCCTTCAGTCTGGGAATTCATAATTATAACAAGCAGGCAGCAGTCATTTTGTGGACACTGTTATTAAGACAAGCCTTGCATCATCTAAGAATCTTGTTTGTGCCCCAGAATGGGGGACCTGATGTCCATTCCCATGCCCTGGTTACACAATTAAATGGTAAAGAGAACTGGGGGAATGTGACGAGAGCAGTGACATCTAGGAAGTGCTGAATGTAAATTGAAAGCAATTGTCTGCCCCGCCTCTATGCCTAGGCATAGAGGCGGGGCAGACAATATTTGATTGACAGCTGAGATTTTTAAATGAGTTTTCAACAGCTATGAATGCTTTAATAAAAAATTGAAATTGGATTTCATGTTTAATTTGAAAAGGACTTTTATTATACAGATTTTTGTGTCTGGGTGACGGGTCCACTTTAAAGCCACAATTGGTGCATTGATGACGTCTTCCTTCTATGTGTAACTGTTATATTATGCAGTTCATGCTTTTGCATTTTCCCTAGATGCGGTGGTGGTGAGGGATGAAAAGATAAAATTAGATTTGTATTGCAAGTAATGAGTAAAACCTCCTTTCCCATGATTAGCATTTTCAAACCTGTAGATTTGTGGCCTATGTGATGTTAGCCTAGAAGAAAACCCTTTGTCGGAATGAATAGCGAAATCAAAAAGTAGATGTTAAGGTGAAATGTTACCAGACCATATGAATAATTGGGAATACTGCTATGAGAGCTAAGGTAGGCAGCCTAGTTAGGTGGTAAATAGTGATGGGCAAATCTGTGGCGTTTGCTTTGCCGAAAAATTTGCAAATTTACTGAAAACGGTGACAAATTAATTTTGACCAATTTTTTCATTTATTTTGAGTGACTATTTTGTCCAAATGCATTAAAATCAATGAGCCTCTGAATAATTTTGACGCGCAACAATTTTAATGTGCATGACTATTCTGACGCACAACAATTTTTCACCACAGTTTATTCGCTGGCAGCGAAACATGGAAATTTGCCCGCAAATCCATGCTTGTCGAATTTATTTGCCCATCACTAGTGCTAACTATACAATGCAACGTGAGACCAGCCATTGTCTGTGGCAAGAAGGGGAAAAAACCTGAAATAATACTGGGATTGTTGTACGAATACTAAGGGGCCCATTTACTTAGCTCGAGTGAAGGAATAGAGGAAAAAAAACTTTGAATTTCAAATGTTTTTTGTGGCTACTTCAACCATCGGATGGGCTACTTCAACCTTCGACTACGACTTCAACTTCGAATCGAACGATTCGAACTAAAAATCGTTTGACTATTCGATAGCCGAAGTACTGTCTCTTTAAAAAAAACTTCGACCCCCTAGTTCGCCACCTAAAACCTACCGAAGTCAAGTTAGTCCCCATAGGCTTTGCTAACTTTTTTTGGTCAAAGAAAAATCGTTTGATTGTTCGATCGATGGATTAAAATCGATATTCGAAGTCGAAGGATTTCAATTCGGCAGTCGAATATCGAGGGTTAATTAACCCTCGATATTCGACCTTAAGTAAATTTGCCCCTAATTGTATGGCCTGAATCATAGAACAGTTATTTGTCGAATGGATGGTTTTCATCACTGGTCATAGACTTATAAAGAATTTTAGCCGCCAGCGTTCTCCAACAAGTATTACAAGGAAAATGCTGCCTGAAGTGCTTTCAGCAAGAGTCTCACCCAACACATGCTCATCTGGTAGTTGTCATCATGACATGCAGTAACAATAGGCAGCACTGTCTAAGGAAAAGTCTTCTGACTGGATCCATCCTTAGCTTTTATAGAAAATTTAAACTGATACCACTTTAATGGTTTTGTAAGAAATAAAAAATAATTATCACTTGATACAATAATGCATGAATGTTGCTTAAAGCATTTTCAAACACTGCTAGGGCAATAGATGTTTCCTGGTCACCTACTGTGTCTAGGAGAATAGCTTTTCCTAATGGTTATAGCCTTAAAACAAGTATTGCGCATAACCCATATAATGACGGTCATAACATAAAGGAATATGATCATATCATCACCATATAATGATGGTCAGAACATAAGGAAATTAGAATGCGAATGACTTCCACTATCAGGACTCCATGTTGTATAGTGAAAGGGGAATAAACCTTATAGCCAAGTGATTTTTAAATCATAGGAATCCACCAAATCCTCCTAATTTTGTATTTGGCTGAATTCTCCCCAAATGTGATGGGTGAATCTCTGCCATTTTGCTTCAATAAAAATTCTCAAATTTACAGCAAAAAATTGTAAAATGGAGAATAATTTGTGAAAGTCATTGACATCAATGGGCGCCAAATTACTTTTATGTGTAATTTTTTTGTGCGACAATTTTTATATGCGCAACTATTTGGTCCAAATGCATTAAAATCAACGGGCGTCCAAATATTTTTGATGCATGACAATTTTTTTGCACAACAATTTCTTTTTGATACGCTGGATTTTTTTCCTACGAATTGTTGCTGCAGTTTCGTGAATTAATTTTCTTGTGGCAAAACATGTAAATTCACCGTGAATTTGTGTCAAGGCAAATTTATTCGCCCATCACTACTCCCTAATGGATTCAGACTAATTCGGTGGAATCCAAATCCTGCTGAAAAAAATTCAGCAGAATATGGTATTTGCCAATAGACAGATGATAGATAGATAGATAGATAGATAGATAGATAGATAGATAGATAGATAGATAGATAGATAGATAGATAGATAGATAGATACTAGATAGATAAATAGATAAAACTTGTAATAGCTTTTTTTCCCTATTTTGAGATCAAGTTCTCTGATATGGAATGTAACAAAATAAAAATAATTTGGTTGGGTGGGATGCTGAGGATAGATAAAAAGAGAGAGAGAGAGAGATGATAGATGATAGATGACAGTTATAGATATATGATAAATATATAATATAGATGATAGATGATAGATAGATAGATAGATAGATAGATAGATAGATAGATAGATAGATAGATAGATAGATAGATATCTCTGTCTATTTCTATCAATAACTGGTTTGCATCTTGCTGTAGATATGTAGTTGTTGTTTAGTTGATCTGGTCTGGATATGTTCTTCAGCTAGATGAAGAAGTAAGGTTTAGTTGGTGTTTGTTAGTCTTTAATTCGAGAATAAGGGTTTTTCACAGGTTATGTCAGTTCAAACATTAGCTATAGGGCACATAACACATTGTTGTTTTGAGTTCAAATACTTCTTTCAGCTGCTCTCTTTGTTGTTCTAAGATATACTGCTTAGTTCTTGGTAGCACCTTGATGTTAATGCATTTTTAATGACTGCTTACTTGTACAAAACCTATGTCAGCAGTAAACGAACAATTTATAAGCTTGGTTTACAGTAGAATTCCTTATTATATAAGTTTGGGGGGGGAACTAGAAGCAATGATTCCATTGTGCAAAGAGTCTCCGGTTTCAGCTTGCTCCATCACATATTCTCTGAGGAATGTCTGCTATTTCTCAGACATTCATTTCATATGAAGTGTTAAAGAAAAATGAAAAAGATGAGGCAGGTGTTAAAGCAAATCTTAGACAGATAGTGATTCCCACACGGCTGCCTTTTTTATTTCAAGATCAGAGCCGTGAGTTTAACCTGTCTTGACAAGAAAATCCTTTGATATATTTTTTTCCTGAACTGACAGTGTTGCAAACAGTTCCTTTTTCTGAATATCTGAAGGGACTTTAATGCAGTCAAACACTTCATAAAATGCAGGAATGCAGGAATGAAATCCAACTGTTTCACAGACTATGATGTTATAGGTTTATATTTTCAGCATTAGGCACTGCAAGCCTTTGCGTATCACATGGGATGGCTCACGATATAGAAAACATGGTTTCAGAGAAAGCTGGTGTTTTCAGTAGTGAGGTTATGTTTCACTTCACTTCTCTGCTTGTCAGTATACAGAATAATACAATGCAGAAAACAACCCAAACTTTGATAGACTTGCCTCACGGTGTAATTGTTCATTCCAGAAAGACTTGTTAATGGAATAGAAGAATTAAACTATCAAGGCTGGAGTTGTTTTCTCTGGAGAAAATGCAAGGTGACATGATTACATCTTTGCAAGTGTGTAAGAGGATATTAAAGACTGATAGTGGGGAACATTTATCAGATAAGACAGAACAAAGACAAACAAGAGGCCACCCCTTAGCGCAGAGACACACAGGAAGATTTGGGGAGATCTAGTCGCCCGGGGACTAATCGGCTCTTTTTGGGTGACTTATCTACCCTAAAAGCCGTCCCGCGACTAGAATCTAATCATCGGTGGGATGGCACTTGGAGCATTTCATTTTCCAAAGTCACCCAAAGCTTCCTCAAGTGGCAATCCTGCCGGCAATTTCGATTCTAGCCGGCGGAAAGGCTTTTCGGGGAAATTAGTCACCCAAAGAAGAGTCACTGGGTGACTAAATCTCCCCGAATCTTAGCGTGTGCCCTTACCCTTATGACCTAAGGAACTTAATTGTGTCTTTAAGCAGCCTAGGGGGTTCTTCACGGTGTGGGCAGTGATGTGAAGGAAAGTCCTGCCAGGTGATGTTGTGATGGCTGATTCTACTAATCCTTTTAAAAGTGGCTACTTCTCAAATAAGCACAAAATCGACAGTTAGATGCCCATGTAGTAAAGATTGAATTTTAGGGGCAAATTCACTAAGATGCGAAGTTGCGCCAGGCACAACTTCACCGCACTTCGCCACACTTCGCCGCACTTCGCCACACTTCGCCAGGCGTATTTTCGCCAGCGCTCCGCAAATTCACTAAAATCCAAAGTTGCGCACAGGGGTAGCGTAAGTTTTCGAAGTTGCGCTAGCGTTAATTCGCCAAGCGAAGCGAAGTTTTGCTAGCGATGGTTCATTTGCATACGGCGCGAAATTCAAATTTCAATGGAGGAATACGTATCACCACTTCAAATGCCTAGAAAACCTTCAAATCAGCAATTAAAAAATTTATTTTGCCCTACACATGTGCCCACTGTCTAGGTAAGTTGCCATGAGTCAGGAAATGTAGGGGGGAAGGAGGGGAGCCCCAAAAATATTTTCGATCTTTTTCAGCCTATCACCCATCATGTAGAAAACACGCCAGCGTTTTTTAGGACTTAGAAAAATATTTGACTTTTTTGGAAACAATCCCTATCTACTCTATTGCGCTTCGCCAGGTCTGAGGTGGCGAAGGAAGTCTAGCGTAAAAGGTAGCGTTCAGTACACTGCGCAAGTTAGTGAATTTGCGTAGTTATGTCGCTATCGAAAATTCGCCTGGCGTAAGGGTGCGAAGTAACACTAGCGAAACTACGCCATCGCTCGTTAGTGAATTTGCGCAGTAGTGAAAAATGCCAAACGCTAGCGAATTAACGCTAGCGTTCGGCGCTTCGACGCTTAGTGAATTTGCGCCTTAGTGTTTTAGAGTGTTTGCAGTTTTTTGAAACAATATTAAACTCTATTGGGGGAATGTAATAAAAGTCTGCAAGTATTTGCAATGCAAAAAGTTATGCCTTTGCATTTGTCATTTGCCCCAGCGCAGTGAATGTAGTAATAGTTCTTGCTGAAAAAGTTATGTTTGCTCAAAAAGATTACAACACCTTCAAACATTCCTCAAAAGTGCCCATTTAAAAATTGCAATGCCATAACAGTTTAAGGAAACATATTACATTGCAAATGCCAATTTTTGTTCTTGTTTATGCAAATTGTTTTTCTCTTAGCAATTTTTATGATATATTTATTATAATAGAGTCTAATGAATGCATGAATATCTAAATCTATATGGAAACAGTCGGTATTAGTAGTGATTGCTCTGTACTTTCAGACTCTCACACATTCTCAGTGATGGGCTAGTGCAGAACTGCCAGCACTAAGATATTCTATAGCATATGCCTGTCTTAGCACAGTACTTGTCCTTATCTGAAGAAAGTAGTTGGCAATACCCATTCCAGATAATAGTTTATCATAGATGGATAAAATGTGATTGAACAACTGTGAGAGCTGTAAGTTTTAATGGGCAGCACAGTTTCATTTCACACAGAGGCTTGCCATGCTCAGCACTGGCATGAATTGGAAAAGCTGGGGAAAATAACAGATTTCTTTTAGTGCTGACACTTATATTAAAGTGAAGATCAGGAGTATGTCTTCTATATGTTATTCTTGAGATGGATTACTAAAGCAAGGCAGCTAATAAATACAATGCAAACTTAGGAGAACTAAAGCGTAACTAAAGAAGTAGCTAGAAATGTTGTATGTTATGTTTTTGGGCGTCTGTACCAGCCCAAAGCAACTATAGCCCTTTAGCAGTAAAGATCTGTGTCTCCAAAGATGCCCCAGTAGCTCCCCATCTTCTTTTCTGCTGATTCACTGCACATGCTCTGTGCTGTTGTCACTTACTGAGCTTAGGGACCTACTCATAATATACAGTACACATAGAATAGAAATGTCACAATGTCCAGCGTTCCCTTACCTCCCGGCGCATCTTAGATCCTCTGTGCGCAGGCGCGCACTTCCGCCTGCTTAATTCCTTTGGCGCTGGCGTTCGTCGTCGAGTGTCATGACGCAATCACTAGGTGCAGGTTTCGAATTTTGGTGCCAATCTAACCCTTAAAGGCCCAGTCTCCATTTTGTAATTTGCCCAAGCTGGTTCCAGTTTACTGTTCCTGCCTAAGCTTTATTACTCTTACTGGATTCCTGTTTTTTGACTCTTTTGCCTGACACTCAACTATGATTTCTGCCGCCTGCCTTGATCCTTTTGCCCGATATCGACGGCGTCTTTCCTTCAACCCTGCCGGTACCTCGCTTATGATTTTTCCACGCTCTTCCTTGTTGGATTCCACAGCAGAAAGCCCGGGGCCCCAAAAGGGCGTTGGTGAATCACCTGTGCATCCGCATGGTATAACCACAAGGTTCCAGACAATATGGTTGTTACAATGATTGTGCCTAGGGCAGTAGATTTTTGGGGGTCAGCCCTCGGATTCCTTAGAAGATGCCTTCAGATCTCAGAAGGAGGAGGAAGTGGAATTTTTAGGCTGGTGCCACAGCCCTGTAGCAGAGTAAAAGTGTGATCTAAAAGCCAAACTTTTAGTTTTCAAATTGTGCTTATTCATTTTTTTATAAAAATTAACAAGCCAGTTGTATAACAAATCATCAACATCAATATTGAGATGACTCCATATTAAGAAAATAATGCAATTTATAACTTATTTCAGTTAGTTATAGTTTATAACTAATATATAAATAAATTAGAGCTGGTTGATGAGAACAGAAAAAAAAAAAACGAGATTCTGAACTGTTATTTTTCTCTACACAGATGATGAACCAGTTAATTAAGGTTTCCTTCTTAAAAGTCCTAATTCTAGTAATACAACTAATGATGCATTGTTCACACACTGGGATATTCAAAAGAGACTAGAACATGTTAAGATAAACAAACGTAGGGGGCGGATGGTATTCATCCCAGGGTACTTAGCGAGCATAGCTCTGTGATTGCCAAACCTCTTTACTTGATTTTTCAGGATTCATTGAGGTCTGGCATGGTGCAGAGAGACTGGTGAATTGCTAATGTGGTGCCACTATTCAAAAAGGGTTCCCGTTCTCAGCCTCTAGGCCAGTTAGTCTGACATCAGCGGTAGGAAAGCTTTTTGAAGGTTAAAAAAAGGATAAGATACTGGACTTCATAGCAAATCATAATACTATGAGTGTGTGTCAGCATGGTTTTATGCGTAAAAGATCTTGCCAGATTACAGTACCTTAATTTCTTTTAACGAGAAGGTGAGCAGGGACCTCGATTCTGGGAGGGCAGTGGATGTGATCTCCTTAGACTTTGCTAAAGTATTTGATACAGTGCCACACAGAGGGTTACTGGTTAAATTAAACTAAATGGCGCCAGTCCTTAAGAAGGATATACATAAGCTGGGGTGTGTGCAGAGACTAAGTGCAACTAAACTGGTTAGTAGGGATGTAGCGAACTGCCGATTTGGTGTTTGCGAACGCCGTTCGCGAACACCGGCAAAAAATGCGAACGTTCGCGGACAGTTTGCGAACTTCGAACACCCGGTAAAATTGTTCGATTCGAACGATCTAAGGATTTTAATCATTCGATCGAAGGACTTTCATTCGAATCGAACGATCGAAGCCATTCGATCGAATGCTTTTCATTCGATCGAATGCTTACAATCGTTCGAACGAATGGAAATCGTTCGAACGAATGGAAATCGTTCGAACGAATGGAAATCGTTCGAACGAATGGAAATCGTTTGAACGAATGGAAATCGTTCGATCGAATGCTTACAATCGTTCGAACGAATGGAAATCGTTTGATTTTTAGCGGTCGAAGGAATTCGAATGGTCGAATGGTCGAACGATTTGTATTCGAATCGAACGCGAACTCAAAATGCGAACGTTCCCAAACGTTCGCGAACATTCGGCGGACGCGAACGGTCGAAGTTCGCGCGAACTAGTTCGCAGCAGAACAGTTCGCTACATCCCTACTGGTTAGAGGGATGGAATAGTTAAATTATGAGGGGAGACTGTCAAGGTTGGGGTCATTTTCTCTGGAAAAAAAAGACGCTTGCGAGGGGACATGATTAGACTTTACAAGTACATTAGAGGACATTATAGACAAATAGCAGGGGACCTTTTTACCCATAAAGTGGATCACTGTACCAGAGGCCTCCACTTTAGACCAGAAGAAAAGGACTTTCATTTGAAGCAACGTAGGTGGTTCTTCACAGTCAGGACAGTGAGGTTGTGGAATGCGCTGCCGGGTGATGTTGTGATGCTGATTCAGTTAATACCTTTAAGAATGGCTTAGATGATTTCTTGGACAGACATAATATCAAAGGCTATTGTGATACTAAACTCTATAGTTAGTATAGATATGGGTATATAATTAATGTGAAAGTATGAAGATGTGTGTGTACAGATGCAGCCACTTTGGTTTGTCTGTTTGACACAGAATAACTAAACACAGATATCCCATTTATCTCATTTAACACAGAAAACTGCGTCACAACATCCCATCTACTTAAAGCATTCACCATTGTGAACAATGGAGCTTTGGTATGCTAATGAAAAGGTTAAATGCATTAAATGAGTTAAGATGACTTAAGATAACACAGTTTCTTCAATTACCCCTGAGTCATGACGCATTTAACTCACAAATCCAAGTGGCTTCATCTGTATGGATGCTGGGTTTCATTTGGAGGGGTTGAACTTGATTGACTTTGTCTTTTTTCAACCCGATTTAACTACTGTATGTAACTATGTAACTATGTATCTCTCCTCTCAAGATAACAGTAGAATATATAAGGAATAATTAAGCTAAAATAAAGAAGAAAGCCAAACTTTTGTTCTATTGCACATCCCAAGACAGCAGCATGGATCCCAGAGGCAGGTATTACTAGAGAAGTGCCAGTCTAGGGTCTGAGTCTAAACACTGGGGTGGAGTGATTAACTAATTGGCACCCTTTAGTGACTAATCCTTTTCTTGCCCTTTATTTTAATATTTTCACTTAAGCCACTTAAATGTGGTCCTGGTTGTTGATGATAACACATTTACCATGGTTGCTTAAGTGATTTAAATAATAGGATTAAAACTATTAAAAATGCACTTATTTTTGAGTTTAAAGTGTCTGCAATTTGGTAAACTGTATTAGCTAAAAGATATGTAGTGAATGCTAATTATTCTGGCACAATGATCACCTGTTCCGCAGAGCTTACAGTTGGTTTTCATTGCCCGAGGCACAGGGAAATTAAGTGATTTGCCCAAGGCCACCAGGACGTGACACATGAGTAGTCAGTTTTATATAAATCTAGCAATTAAAATAGTGATTAGGATTTGAATTCGTTACTGAAAGTATGACTAATTAAAGTTTCTTGACACCTCTTTAACAAAAAGTGAGTTTTATTCATATGGCACCCGTCCAGCATGTTTCCAACTGATTTACAAGGACAATTTGGCAGGAAAAATCTCTTGCGCCCAAGGCAAGTTGAGCTTATAAAACCCTCATTCATTAAGGCATTTTTCCAAAACACAGCAACAGAGAATATTAAAAGTGTAACATGAATATGTGAGTAACCATAACCTTTTAGCAATGTTCACCTTCCCTCAACGCAATTTGTAATCTGAAATAGAAGGTGCATGAACCAATACAATGTTGAATTGAGAAACCTCTTAGAAACCGGAACAAACCAGTGATCTGTGGTTTTTCATCTTGCTGAAATATATTTATAGAGGTAATGCAACATTCTTATTCTGCCATTTAAAGTGATATTTTTTAAAGGCAGCATTGGCATAAAAAAAACCCTCTGTATTGGGGATGGAGGTGTATTGGATGAGGCTGTACATATACTAATATAGGTTTATTTGATTGTAAGCTCCATTGTGGTTTGGACTCTATAAAACACTGTGTAAAAAAGGGTTCTATGCAAAATCACAAAAATTGACTCAACTCTTGACACCATTGACAAGGTGTCCAAATATACTGGACTCCAAACATTCTTCTTGCATTTCTTTATAGTTGCTATAAGTGTCATTGTGTCCATCCGGCTTTTCTTGCTGAATCATGTGCAAGTGGCCTATTGGAGTGATCGACACCCTGAACGTGGCGGTAATTCCATGGTTCCTACAACGGCTTGCATCAATATGTGTAAAAATAAAGAATCATATGCTAATGCCCCAGGTGAAGCAATCCACACAAGTTGCAACTTGCACCCAATATGTGAAGATACAAATTGTACTTGCATGTTAGCATGATTGTGTATCAGGACCTTGAACTATGGAAAAAGATGGCTTTTACATGTAACTTCAGCCTTCATCTCTCTTTTCTATTATTTTGCACATACAACGCAATGTTACCAAATTTCAAGACACATAATGGGGCATTTAAACTTATGTTATACTGCATTCTTCTGTTCTTGGTCATTTTCCTTGCAAGATAACCTTAAAGGGCATGCAAAGTCTAATATAGAATAAGGCTAGAAATGCTGTATTTTGTTTACTAAATATAAACATGAACTTACTGCACCACAAGCCTAATCAAACAAAGTTTCTACAGGGAGTCACCATCTTGTAACTTTGTTAAACATCTTTGCAAGACTAAGACTGTGCACATGCTCAGTGTGGTCTGGGCTGCTTAGGGATAGTCATAAACAAAGCTGCTTGAGTTTTGCATGGCTGGGAAGTAAGGCGGGGGCTCCCGCTGCTGTTCATAAGTATGATTGTTTCCCTGCTCAGCAGTTAGGGACCATCTGACAATTCCTATCCACAACAGTAAATGAAGGGGGAATTTCACTGCATATAGTCAGGTTTCTTATAAAAACAGTACACATTTTTTACTTAAAGTATATTGGAGATAGGTTTCTTTTTTATTAAAGAAAGTAAAAATGGGATTTTATTTTTTTGCCTTTACATGCCCTTTAAATTGAGACCAAAGGCTTATCTACTGCATTCGACTCTTCATTGCTGGTACTGTTATATATGTTGGAGAGCAGTAAAGCATTATACCTTCCAAAAAACACTTTAGTTTTTGGGTTCCCCATTTTATAACCATATCTATGACTTAAGATCCTGCTCCCACTATTGACCACTTAGCTTGAGCTTCTGAAGTACTACCACGCTGATAATACAGCCGAACCCCAATTATACTTACCCAGACTTTACGTTTTGCCAGAATCAACAACATTTTTTCACAGTACCATACAGGCAAGTGGCAGCTCTTTTTTTCCCGGATTTTACATTTTCCCAAAGTTCATGCCATTTTGGGAAATGTAATATTTGAGTTCTACTATAGTCAATTTATTTTCAGGTAAGTTGGAATTTTCAGAGAGGCCCCAACATACAATGAAAATTCAAGACAGAATCTCTGTAGTTCAACATAAACCATGAATAGCATCTAAACTGGTACAAATTCGGAATTACAGTAATTAAAAATAATATCACGGTCTTTGAATGGATCCGCTCATTACTATTTCAGAAGTTGACAAGCAGAACAGCAAAAGTGGCAAGTCATAATCTTCATGCCTCTCTGTTAAGGTTCTGGTCTTTTTTCTCATAATATTTCATTTTCAAACTTATAATGTATCTGTCTTTAGGGGGGGTTGTCATTAACTGGTAAAGTATAGTAATACTGTACAAATAAGTTTTGCATATTTTAGGGTACGAAAAAGCCCCAAATTTGTATGTGTCAGTCTAGACAATTTATTAAGTTGCATTGTATGTAAAGTTTTACATTTGTTCTACAAGTACTTGGCCATTTAGCTGCATTCAAATGTGGCGATTACTATTTGTTTTCAAACACCATAAATTTCTCTTTAGATTCAGAAATGTTTTTAGGTTATTATTAACGTATGAATACTCTGCATGCTGTCTGTGTTGGCATGACAGCCTTGAAAATGAAAAGGGCTAATTTATGCTATTACAAATAGAGCAAATTATCATCTATTACTCATGTACATGACAATTAGCGTAGCCAGAAAATGTATGTAATTCCTATGTAATTTTCATGTTATTTTGTAGTTATCATGACATCAGTGTAATTTATCTTTAGTGTTTGGAAACAACTATTTCTCCAGTAAAAAGTTTGTTTGCTAACTCTGTATATGGGAAACAATTATCAATTTATTTGCAAGGCCGTTTTAATTTCTTTGTATTTTCTAGAGCAAATAGGGGTGTCATCTATAACATTTATCTATTTTGTGCACAAACTTGGAAAATCTATGTGGATGGATATACAGGTATGGATCTGTAATCCAGAACGGGGCTTTCAGGATAATGGATCTTTCCATGATTTGGATCTTCATACCGTAAGTCTACTTGAAAATCATATAAACATTAAATAAACCAACTAGGCTGGTTCTGCTTTCCAATAAGTATTAATTATATCTTAGTCTGGATCATGTACAAGCTACTGTTTTATTATTACACAGAAAAGGGATATACATGGTAGATGGCCTTCCCATAATTTGGAGTTTTCTGGATAATGGGTTTCTGGATAACGTATCCCATACCTGTACAAGCAATTACAAAAGACTTTAGCTGGTAGTCATGCTTAATTAGGATTTGAGTGTATGGAAATAAAAACAATCAATAGGATGGCATCTTCACCTCATGCATATGGTGGAGTAAATTTAGTATATATCTAAGGTGTCTTGAATGGACATTGTTTAATCAAGCAGGGATACATCTGAAGATTCATAAATTCCATGATCAGAGACAATTGGTTTTGATAGGTGGCGAGAGGTAGAGGCCAATCAAAACTACTCATTGAGGTCTATTGATTAAAGTGGTTTTAGATGTTTTTGATGATTACACTCTATCTCTCTAAAGCCACCATGAAAGTTATTAAAAGATCTGATTATAAAATGTGCAAGCAAAAACAAAACACTGAATGATGTGCTAAGAATACAAATATCTCTAAAACTTCTAAAAATGTGAGTTTTCGCTGAGGAAGCTGATTGGACCAGCGAAACGTGTCAGGCGGTGGGGACAGAATGGCAGGTTGCAGGGAAGCAGCCACGAGGGAGAAGGGGAAGTTGGCTCTTCTACTCCTATCACGGATACAACTGGGCAACCTGAGCAAAACAGCCTTTTTTATGAAAATGTGTACAAAAAATAACGAAAATGTGAGTGAAATATTTTAAATCTATTTGAAGTTTTATTAAAGCAAAATTACACAATATAAGTCTCTGTTTTATATGTGAGCGGACACGGAGTGAGGAGGAGTAAAGGAGCATGGATATCATTACGGGCAAACTAAAGACTAGGGTCTTGTAAGTAGGCATTGCAGCCAGTTATCGGTGGAAGGATTTGCATGCATGTTGAGAAGAGTTAAAGGGCACCTGTGAGGGGGATTAAGCATGGTGTATGAACACGTGACAAACCTGAGTTAAAAGGGAGGTAACACAGCACATTACCATTTCCCCATAATAACACGTGGTGTCTAATTAAAAAATTACAAAAATTACTACACTATATATTATCTGTTTTTCCTTTTTTTCCTGATGTTTGTTTGTCTCCGATGCCAGAGGCGCTGATCCATTTTTCTATACTGTATATTGTGAAGTATTCTACAGTTGGGAGAACTGATGTAGGACCGGCAGGAGCAGATTGAACTAAAGGACTGACTTTTCCATTTATTTGCAATTTTTTGCAATTTTGCATCTACTTGTGAATTTTTGAAACTTTTTTTTTATGGATTAATTATATTTTAGTTGGGATCAATTACAAGCTGTTGTTTTATTATTACAGAGAAAAAGGAAATATTTTCTAAAATATTCGGATTATTTGATTATAATGTAGTCTATGGGAGATGGCCTTTCCATAATTTGGAGCTTTCTGGATAACAGGTATCCGGATAACGGATTCCATTGATAGCTTAGCCAACAGTGGTCCAGCACACTTTTAGCAAGTATAGGACTGGCAATATTTGGTCCAGTAGATGCTTAATAAATACAATTTTTGGATAAAGATTCATACAGGCTCAACAGGGTCATATCCATAGCCTCTAACTGTCATAGGGTACATGTAGCTCTCTGGGTATTCCTCTGATGTAGTGCCAGAAGGAGGCATGAAACGTATCAGGTGACCTAACATGTCATAGGGTAGGAGTACATCTGTAACAGATGCCTGTTTGTTGTTTTATTATTCCAATAAAGCTGGACAGTGATTTTTTTATCTCATGTGTGAAGAATGGTTTTCTCACCTACCAAACCCCCTACATGTGATGTCTACTGGACTGGAGACCAGTATGAGGGAACCAACACACCATTGAGATTGGACACAATGGAAGAGTGGCTGCAGTATGGGCATGTGAGTTTTTTTATTCCTTCAAACCCTCTCTGGGTATTACCTTATAAACATTATTTTCAAGGTACTGTATGTGCTGTGAGACATAAGTTTCCTTTAAAACCCATCCTTCCAGGTTTACCCTTAACAAGGGCTCATTATGAAGTAATGGTAACCTACTGAAGCAGCAGCTGAAAAGAGCGAAAACAAAAATTTTCACTACAAATTGGCCTGTAAATGCATCATCATCTACAGTAATGACCTAAAACTGAGTTACCTTTTCACAGCAGTGCAGCAAAATGCAATGTTTACACACTTGTACATACTGTATGCACTGATTGATCAGAGAACTATAAGAATAATTACTTTGACAATGAAAATATTTGACTTATTCTGCTTTCTTCAGGCTATAGGAGAACCTTTGGTTTCTCATCACAAGTCATTTTTATTCAGGGTCTGTTTGAAAGATTAAAATTATGTTTATGTTTAATCTTAAAAGCTGAAACTGCAAAGAATCTGAATTTGTAAGAAACTGTCATCTATTGAGCCAGAGAAAATAACTGGAATGACTCAATTACCTTTTCCACATACTATAATGTATAATCTGGGTGCCAATATAAACACATATGGGTGCAAACAATTTAAGTAGCTAACTTCAAGGTAAAAGAGATGATTGCTTAAGTAAGTTTTTGACAGAAACGATTAGTGAAGATATGTATGGCCAACATTAAGGGTGTTTTTATCAAAATACAAATTTATCTCACTATTTTTGGAAAGCAACTCCAACCAAATCCACATGGACTTTTCCCCCCCTATTTATCATTACATTTCCTGAAAAATTCTTGTACGGGAAAAAGTCTTGATAAGACTATAAAAAAATCTAAATCTGCGACTTTTTCGTATTTGACGCCGGAATAAATTCAACTTTTTCAGGTTTGACACCTGAATACCGCAAGCCAGTGCAAGCCAGGATATCTTCAGGAAATCTGCCTTTGACTTCTACATGAACTCAGCAGATCTGAGTTGGAGCACTTTTTTATTTGGACTTTTAATACCATCAGGGTTTAATAAATCATGACAATTTTAGTTAGGTGGTTTTCCTCTTTAAAAGTCCAACCAAAAAAAATCATACTTTCAGAAATAACCTCCTAAATATTTCACGCAGCTTCTAAAACCTGAGGCTGATGTGTGTCAAACAATCAAATGCCTGAACAGCTATTAAGGCATTTATTTGTAGCCCACTATATATAAAATTGCATATACAATGGGTCATTGTGACTTTAGTCAATTAAGCTCAGGTGTGTACAAGCAACTACCACAGTGCTACGCAATATGTTGGCGCTATATAAATACATGTTAATAATAATAATACCTTGCTAGCATTGTTGTATATGTGGACAGTTTGCTGGTGCAATGGTTAGCTGGATGCCTTCTATTATTTATGAAAAAACCCATCTATCATCTATCTATCTATCTATCTATCTATCATCTATCTATTTATCATCTATCTATCTATCTATCTATCTATCTATCTATCATCTATCTATCTACCTGTATCTATCTATTAATCTATCTATCATCTATCTATATATCATCTATCTATCTATCATCTATCTATAATCTATCTATCTATCTATCTATCTATCTATCTATCTATCTATCTATCTATCTATCTGTCTGTCTGTCTGTCTGTCTGTCTGTCTGTCTGTCTGTCTGTCTGTCTGTCTGTCTGCCTGTCTGCCTGTCTGCCTGTCTGTCTGTCTGTCTGTCTATCTATCTATCTATCTATCTATCTATCTATCTATCTATCTATCTATCTATCTATCTATCTATCTATCTATCCATCTGTCTGTCTGTTACATTCCATATCAGGGAAATTGATCTCAAAATAGGGAAAAAAAAGCTAACATTTAAAGATGGGTAGTTTACTACAGAAAAATGGCAGCCCTATAACCCAATTATATTTGCAGAATCCAAACTTATCCTTATGACTTTTATATCAGTCCCTCTGGATAATATCCATGTCTGTTCTATGGATCAACAAGTCCCATCTTGTATCACTGGAAATGTTTTAAATACATTCCTCAACTATGGCACCAAACCAAGTTTTAAAAATAATGCCACCTGGATAAACATTTCAAGCACAGATTTCTTTCCAGCCAATCTAAATTCTACAAGCAGATTATGCTTTAGCCCGAAGCTCAGATATAGCCTGTAAGAAATTGGGAGAGTGAGTGGCAAGCATAATGTTCTGATTGTCATGGGCATGCTTGAAGTCAAAGTGGCTTTGGTTTCAAGAGAATTTGCTGTATGAGGCACAGAGATATGTTTAGGGATATGTGTGAAATACTTTAGTATTTTTGCATGTGCTGGTGCTATCCAGCATGTTCTAAAGCATCCCCAGGCTGCATAAAATCTCACTGGAACAAAATGAGCTCAGGAACTATCTCTAACACATAACATACCTTTACACATGCGAGATAAACCATCACAAAATATTCACTTTTTTTGCTTCTGCAGATCTGTTTTTTCAGCAATCTTTTTTTCCGCTTCCAGATGTCTTTAATCCCCTGGGGTTTTGGCCCCTGAAAAATTCAGATATAATTAAGCATTTGCGGCTGGGGCTCTGCTTATGGCAGATACATGGTTCATTGATGGTATCCATGGGAATCTGCAAATCTCATCAACTGAGAATGTGGCTAATTCAGGGAACCTGAAAGTACCTCCTTGTTTCCTTTGTTTGATGTGATTGGTTTTTGGTGAAATGCTGTGTAATACTGATGGATTTGTGTGAAAGACATATTAAACAAATGAATTTAGGTGCATTTTCCATATAATTTTACTGCTACTGTCTGCTCTTAACCCCCAAATGTCCAATATATATATATCCAAAGGAATGGTGCACTCCGTAGACAAAATTAATACCTGGGTGCCAGCATGGGAAATAAGCAGTGAAAAAGGATTGCGGCACTCACAGGGTTTTAGTGAAAAAACAAAAACTGTTTTATTATTAAGCCTCAACGTTTCAATCCCCCACAGGGATCTTCGTCAGGAGCAAAAAGATGTTTGTTTGTTTTTGCTCCTGATATATATATATATATATATATATATATATATATATATATATATATATATATATATATATATATATATATATATATATATATATATATATATATATATATATATATATATATATATATATTGAGAGTCTATAGTGGTGCACTCGCAATACAAGCAACTGCCTGGGTGCTGGTTATAGCATAGTATAATAATCCAAAAAATATAAAACCGCACTTGAAATAGTGGAAAATGTATTTTTAAATAATTTTTCCACTATTTTCACTATTTCAAGACCTTGGAGTGCGGTTTTATATTTTTTGGATTATTATATATATAAATATATATATATATATATATGCAATCACTTGCAGTTCATTTTCAGTATAACCTATTAATGAATGAATATTTCTGCGCTAATTAATGTACAAGATACTATGAATTAAATGAAGACTGTGGACTCCAGCGCCAAGTTAAAGAGGAAATGCTTACACTGAATTCAGTAACCAACCTTTTTTGAAAAAATCATGAGACACGTTAAGTGCCTGGTAGTGATGGGCGAATCTGAGTTGCGAAACGCATTGAAGTCACTGAGCATCGAAATAATTTTGCTGCGAGCGACAATTATTATATGTGCGACAATTTGGTCCAAATGCATTAAAGTCAAAGGGCGTGGCAATGTGTGGCAATTATTACGCGCGCGCCAATTTTGATGCATGCAATTTTTTTTTTGATGCAGCGGATTTTTCACCTGCGAATTGTCCCAGGAGTTTCTAAAACGCTGTGCTTTTAGAAACCTTAGTGCTTGTGCTCTTCTGTCTGAATTCATAGAAACTGGTCCTTTTTAAGTCAACGTTGAAGTACAGAAGGCTTGTATTTGTTTTATCGAAAAGGAAGAAACCTTATGTTGCGAGGATAATGCTGCAGCTTCATATTAGAGTTTATCTGATAGAAAAAAGGAAGTCTATAAATTCCGACAGTGGTGGAGATTTATAATTCTGGCTTGTTTATTTGTGTAAACATTTGTGAGAACCATGGGAGATGTGACAATATAATCATGGCATCTGGATATTATTAAAATGGAGGCCCCTCTCTGCACTTTATAATGGCACTAATCTAAATTAGCACTGGCAATGCCACTTTGCATGAAATATATGGGAAAATGTGTTGTTTTCTTTATATAAACAACTGCCCGATTTGCTCCCTTAGTATGGAATCATACAAACCTGCAGCCTGATCCTGCAGAGAAACATTAAAGTTTGGATAACTAGCAGTCCCCTTCTTGTTCTTATCTGAATTCTTCTTCAGAGCAAGAGGTGGAACAGACCCACTGGCACCAAATGAAAAATTAGGGCAGTGCAAGAAGTATAGTTATAGGATCCATTATCCGGAAACCCATTTATTTTATGTTTACATGATTTTCTAGCAGTTATGAAGATCCAATTTACAAAAAAGAAAAACCCCAGGTCCAGAGCATTCTGGATAACAGGTCCCATACCTGCACTAAGGTTTCTTGAAAAATTATTTAACCAATAGGCTTTATGCACAAACATGTTTTTTTGCTTCTTGACAGTATGGTTGTTATTTAACCAGAATTAGGGATGGGCGAATTTTTTCGCCTTGTTTTGCCTCAAAAATGACGCCCAAAGACTTGTATGGCGGCATGCGTAAAAAAAAAAGACGCACGTCAAAAATATTTTGCGCATGACAACATTTTTTTGATGCCCATAGGGCGTCGGCGACATTTCGAGGCCGGAGAATTTTTGGCGAAACTAAACGGGTCAAATTCACCCATCCCTAAACAGAATCATTCAATTCAGGAGAATACAAGTCAAACTTATTTTATTTCCTGATATGAATATAGTACTGAAACATTTCTATAGAGCTTTACAGAAATTATACATCCATATCAATTACTGATGCCCCACTGAAGCTTACAATCTCTAGAATAAGTTCCCTTTGACTGCTGGTGATATACACAGGTAGGCCAATTTTATTAAGAGTCAGTTAATCTGCCTGCAGGGTTTTGTGGTGTGAGAGAATACCTGGAACCCCACATAGACATGGAGAGAATACCTGTACCTTTAATGATTAATGTGTGCAGGGCCAGATTTACATAGCAGGCACCCCTAGGCCCTCTGTCATTCATCTCCCCGTCCCCTCCTTTTTATTCAATCAAAATTTCTTCATTGGGACCAGAACAATGTGGATTGGAGTACAGGACATTTTAAAAACTATTATATCTCCTGCTCCTCCCCAGTGTTTCTGAACCAATGTGGGTATGGTTGGGCATCATGCTGCCCCATAAAATCCTGGTCTGGCCCGGTCCTTGGTGGCCTCTCCACAAATCCAGGCCTGAATGCGCGCAACAACTAGTGATGGGCGAATTTGCGCCGTTTCGCTTCGCCGAAATTCGCGAAACGGCAAAAAATTTGCGAAACAGTGCCGGCGTTTCATTTTTGATGCTGGCGTCCGTTTTTTTGACGCCGGCGCCTGTTTTTGACGCCGGTGTCCATTTTTTCACCATCAGTAGCAACAACTGCATCCAGTTTTGCATAATTACAACTGCGGCTGTGTATTTTCATTTTGGGAGCACTGGTGAGTTTATGTTCATCCCAGACCTGATTCAAGATGTTGGTTTTATCCTGGACTGTACCAACAAATCACTTAGCAGGTTATTACAGGTACCACACCCTCCCTTACAAGTAACTGCACATTAATATAACCTGTATATTTTGCTGCCATGTAAAATCTAATTATCAACATTAATGTCAATTTCCCAGTTTAATAAACATTTTAATTAAGTCACTTTACCATTGCTACATTAATATTAAATTTCACTTTCTATGTTTTAAAACATATTGCACCTAATATAGTGAATGAGGAGAATTGATAGCAATCTTGACCTCATCCTCCCTCCAACTGGTAATTTATAAACCTGGTAATTAATGCCAGCTGAATGGGTTTTTTTTATAAGCCTTGGGGAAGGGAGAATATAATATATATTTATGTAATCATGGATTGATTAAAATTGCAGTTTCCTTTTGTTTAAATCAGTGCGTCATTGGCTTTTTCAAATCAGTGTGCCGTTGACTTTTTAATGGCGTAACCAAGCTCTGTATTTATAAGCAGTGGGATACAAGCTGTTCCTTATATCAGCACTGGATACATGCAAATGACTTGTAAGGATGTAAAAAACCTATAGTAGCAGAGAGTTGGACTGTGATAGTCATTGATCATAATTGGAAAATGTAGAGAAAGTTATACCTTTTGTTGCCTAACAGAAGACACACGCCTTTGGGGCAACTTAGGTCATGGTTTGGTTGTGTTTTTGTTCCAATTTTCACCATAATAGTTTATAAAGAATGAATGTGCACTCTTTTTAACGTAAGCCAAATGAGCAGAATGCAGAGTTGTAAGCAGTACAAATAAAGTGTACAAATAAAGTAGACATGAATGAATGGTTTCTGTCTGCTCTCATTATCAGTTAAAACGCCTGGTTATTAAACCCATTGTTATCTCTTCAACCTGAAATGTAACAGGAAGAACATAAATATGAAGCTAAACAGCTAAAAAGCATACATAAGCCTTCAGTGAGCTTAGAATCCAGTTAAAGAGAAGTAAAGCTTTGGACGTGAATGGATGGTATAAATGTGTCTTTGTGTTTTCAGAGCTTTGAAATGTTTCAACTGTTATAAAGGCAATGGCTGGGGTTTTGACTACAAATCTGTCAGTGGGGCTCATTTACTTAAACTTATCTCACTGCAGTAACAAATAGCAATCTATCAGATATTTGCTTTCAATAATCTACCTGCAGTGGGTTCATGTAATCCAATTGCAATTTGGGGCAATTGGTTACTGTACTGAGATTGTTATCTCACTATTAGTGTCAGTAACTCTAATAGGTTGGAGTCACAAGCACGGAGGAAGCTAGTGTGCAGACTTGACAAAAATAGTTCAATTCCCAGAACACTAAGGGGCATATTTATCAAGGGTCGAATTTCGAAGTTCCAAAAAACTTTGAATATCAAATTCGAAGTTTTTGCGGCAAATTTGGTAATCCTGCGGTCAATTAAAAATTGCTCGATCGATCGATTAAATCCTTCAAATCGAATGATTCGAAGGATTTCAGCGATCGAACGAACGATTTTTATTCGATGTGTAAAGCCTTAGAAAATGGTTGTAGAAGGTCTGCAGGTTTAACTTGGCGAAGTATTGAAGTGGAAGTCTTTTTAAAGAGACAGTACTTCGATTATCGAATGGTTGAATATTCAAACGATTTTTACTTCGAATCGAAGTCGAAGTAAATTTGAAGTCGTAGTATCCTATTCGATGGTCAAAGTATCCAAAAAATTACTTCGAATTTTTTTAACTTCGAAAATTCCCTCGAATTCCCTTCAACCCTCAGTAAATCTGCCCCTAAGGGTTAATCCAATCAAAGTTGATGTCCAGGCAAGAATTCAGGGGCAGGTAGCATTAAGCAAAGTTAGGAATCAAAGCAGGGAGATTAGGAACCAGGAATCATTCAAATAAGAAGTTATCACAACCCGGAGCAAAACCAATATTTAGCCATTGAACCCAGGTCTTTGGCATCCTTTTATTTTGAATTTGGCACCAAGACACTGTGATGATTTCATGCTATGACATCACTACACCACACTGCACAAGGAATATGGGATGCTGCCATCTTGGAAGTGGCGCTGAAGCAGAGAGGAATGCCATTGGGCGCTTCTCGCAATTAGTAAAT
Organism: Xenopus petersii; assembly: GCA_038501925.1. NCBI lineage: Eukaryota > Metazoa > Chordata > Amphibia > Anura > Pipidae > Xenopus > Xenopus petersii. The sequence goes on along the minus strand of CM076675.1, from coordinate 12,182,679 downwards.
GTGTGACAGTATGAAGTTTTGTTTCATATTCGACTACCCCCCCCATGATTTACAATAGAGAAGAAGACAACAAGGCAAACCACAATCTTGCAAAACCAATTAGTAGCTGTTCACACAACAAAGATGTCTCGCATATTGTGTGGCCAAGCAGCACAGTGCTCAATAGTACATTCAGGAATAGCTCTGGGTTTGCTTGACACCATTTGTCTCTTTTTAACTGCTGGTGGTAAACTCAAAGATAGGCTCCTTCTGAAGTCTTCTTACTTTACTGCCATCCTAGTGCATTGGTATCATGTCATCCCAGTCGTAGTGTCGGCAAACCATATGATCCTTCATTAAAAAAAAAAAACTTGGCATGGAAATTACTTCTTTGTATACTTATTATTATGTATACTTATTAATTCAATATTGCTGACCCCCTTCTCATAATTATAAGTACAAGCAGAAACATAATGTTGCCTTTGCAAATTACCCTTATGAATTATTTGTATAGAAAATTACATTAAATTGTTATCCTAATTAAAACTAGAGTCTTTAAAGAACACTGTAGATACTTTTGCAAGACGAACAGGACCATTACTTCTTCCCTGTCCTTCCCCCAGCAGCTCAAAGATATTAAAATAATTACAAGGAAATTAAATTCTATGAATGTTCAGCAAAAGAAGGCTCTAATTTATTTTTTATACAATTATAAATTCTTTATACTATTTAAGAGATTAGAGGCACCATGCTGTGTTTACATGTCTGGCTTACTGATCTCCATGAAAGCCACCAGCTGATACGGGAGCTCCTGCTATGGTGGAACACTATTGCACTTGTTAACAAGAAAAATAAATTGTTAATTCCCAGAAATAAAAATTAATCATCCAACAAAGAGATGTTTTCATACATTCATAGGCATCAGCATTTTATTGGGTTAAACTGTTCTACTGCATTGCCCTACCTATTTGCAGTAAATGCTTAAATCATAAAGAGTCTGAAAATAATATTCTGGCCTCCCGCTACAGAGATTAATGATTTAATGCAGAATTATCCTCCCATTTGGATTAGTTTAAAAAATGGATGACCCGTTTTGTTCTTGTTGCTATTTGTGGTTACGGTGTAAATGCATTGCACACGTTATTGATTAAATGTCATTAGTCTAAACATAAACGTTAAATATTGTACTTAATGTAAGGATATACTTATTTTATGCTACTGTGCAAACGTATAATTTATCTGAAGGATTCCAAAGAAAACATGAGTGAACAGTTTGGTTTTGGCTAATAAGGATTTTTTCTGTTGGGGGAGAAACATACAAAACCACTGAGAACCTGTAGGCACAAAGTACAAAGAAGCTCTTTACTTACCACCTGCCCTGTGTCAGATAGGAACATTTAGGTTACCATTATGCATAAATATGGCTGGGCACTTTCCTCAACTCTGGCCTTACTGTCCAAGTATTGTTATTTCAATTTCCCATCAGTTTTTAGAAACCATGAAAACCAACTGACAGGTCACATGCTTTCCTTGTATTTAAATAGCACTGGCTGCCCAGGATAACAGGAGCAACAGGTTCATTTTAACTTTTATTTGGAATAAAAATTGTATTCTCCGGGCCTTCAGCTTAATATGCAGTAATAGTTGACTATTCAATTAGATCAACACTATCAATTCTTTTATGGTATATACTGATAAAATTGTGTTGCTCCTTTTCATGCCTGAAAACATGTTTGGGTAAATTTGGCTGAATATTCTGCTACAACATTCTCTATACTAGTTTTATGCCAAAGTGTATTCTTGCTTTTTATACATTATTTGATGCAGCCATTGTAGATGCCAACCAGGATTACCTTACTTATTTAATTATTTCCTCCTCAATGAGGATTTATGATACTCATCAGGGATTATAAGATTTTCTGTTTATACTTGTCCTTAGTATTTGATCATTCACTGAACCTGCCCTACCAGGCCAGTTCAGTCAGTTATACTAAACCTGCATTTTGATACAAAGAGGGTTGTTCATCAGTTTAGAATCACAGCCAACAATGGCATTATGATAGCTTTACTTCAGGAAGAAAATAGTTCTAACAATTATTCTCCTTATTTAAGGTAAAAATACAACTGAACCATTTCTGCTTGCAACATCATAATAGAATTTGAAATTAACATAAGGATTTAGAGCACGATAGTAACATCATGTATTGTAGCTACACATTTCTCCACTTGTAGTATCAGAGTAAAATAACTGTATCAAAGAATGGCTGTTACTGGCTGAACACCCTATATTTTTTTTTATTAATTTGGTGCCTACTAGGTCCATTTAGTGACCCTCTAATCTACAGAAAGATAACATTTGTCACAAAAATATCCTAAATTTGCTCATTATTCATAAAACCTCATACCCCACTGAATATAAAGCCTAACCATGGCTATATCCACTCATTGTGTCTTTTCTTATGAGAGTCTTCTTGTATGCTTCTTTTTCACAAAAAGTTTACTTTAAATAAGTCCATGTGAGGACTTACCCTGGTGGTCTAGTGGGCCAGCGGGGACGCCCGCAGTGCCATCGTTGGGGACGCCCGCCACGCTGCTCCTCTCTCTTCCTAGTGCCGGTTTCTTAGGGCCCGAGCAGCGCGCACTTCTGATTCTTATAGGCGCATTTACGCTGGTGTGATGACGTCAGCGTGCAATGGTGCGAAGTTCAAACCTATTTAAAGGGAAATCAGTGTGCAGTCCATTGCTCGTTGTTTGGTTCCATTTGTGAGTTCCTTGGTGCGTTTATTCTGTATTCTGATTCCAGTTTTGACCTCTGCCTGTCTGACTACTCTGACTTCTGTGATCCTGATCCTTGCCTGATTATCCGCCAATTCTACGCTACATTATCTGACCGGTGCCTGTTTGACCACTCTGATTGATCTCCTGGTTTTGACCCTTGCCTGTCTGACTTTGCTTGAATTCTGCCCACACCGTCCCGGCTTTCGTCTGTTCCTTGAACCGTGACCTTCTGCCCAAAAGACTTTGCTTAACAATTGTGCCCCTTTGCTCGTCCAGAACTCTCGCTTGGCTCCTCTCTTTATAAGACCTGATGCCATCCAATTAGCCGAGGGCTCCTCCCGTGGTGAAAGACAGCTTTTAAAGGCAGAAGTAAGAGCCGAGACCAGGGAGCCCAGCATTGGTTCTGGATTTTGGGTGCCGATGGTGACAGTCCAACTTGGACAGTCTGCCTTCAAAACTACAGAATCCCATTCCATTAATAAACTTGGTCAGAATTTTCTAGAGTCATTCTAGTTCCATAATGCTTCTATGAATTGTAGAGAGCACTACATGTCCAGGTTAGGGCTACTAGCACTTAATAAAGAGGGAGAATTATATTCTGGAAATTTTGAAACAATTCAATGGGTTGGCTAGTAGCATGAAGTCGTTCTTTTTCACGCATTACTTAAACAAATGGAAGTGCTCATGGATCTTTATTTATAAAGTGGCAACTGTGATACTATGTAAAATATTTGAAGAAAACCACCAAATAAAATCACAAGTAGCTGTAGTTCATGGATTATTAATATAATCATGTTCCAGGGATTGACTATGTTTAGTGATGGGCGAATTCGGGGCATTTTGCTTTGCTGAAAAATACACGAAACGGTGCAGGCGTCTCATTTTTGATGCTGGTGTCCATTTTTCTGACATTTTTTGCGTCATTTCACTAGTGAATTTTTGTGGCAAGTTACACAAGTTATATATTTTGGCACAAAAAGTAGAAACATTTTTAATGAACCGAGAGAAGTTTGTATAGACGAAGGAACACGGATGGGTAAATAAGTAAGAAACAGACTTTGTAAAGGGTAATGGCAAAAGTAACTTGTATAACAGAGTGTGGCAGTTACTGTTTCAAATCTGTTGGAATTTTACATCATAAAAATGTTATGATATCTACATAATATCTAACTGAACAAAAGTTATAAGACCATGTTTTCGTGGTAGTTGAAATTCCTTGAATTTTTAGAACTGCGATTTTTTTATCTACAGTATATGCAAATTGCTATTGCTCTTAAAGAATGAATGAGGACAATGACTTTTCCTGCTTTAGTTTGCAGTTTTTCCTTTTCCAATTTTGATTATTCGTTATGCTCACTGAGAGTTGTAGCAGTTCTTGTATTTCTGCTCATCTGACACATGAATATTGTATTAATAGCTTTTTTGTATCCAAGAGAACATATGGCGCCCCATCTGTCCAAACATTTGGAATTGATGAAACACACAGGTGTAATATAACGGCAAAATGAAGATAAATAACACATCACATCTAAAAGTATAGGACTCAGGGGCTCTGTTTCACAGTCTCCAGGTATAAGAAAGATAATGTTAAATTCTTTCATTTGTAAATTTGGCCAAGAGTGGAAAATTAAATAATTTGTGCATGAAAAATTGTAATGTTCAACCTTCATTAACTGATTGCAGAAAAGTCTTGATTTCTTAACTGAATAAAATGGAAAAAAAACAGGTCTATTGGAAAGGTCAATTTTGACTGCAAAATTTTGTAAATTATACGGCCTGAAATATCAGCTGTTCAAATTTGCAAATTTTGAATTTTGATTTTGCAAAAAAGTGATTAAACTTGTTCTTGATTAATCGATTAACCTAATCAAATATTTTTGTGAATTTTGAATTGTGAATGCTACCATATTTATAAAATATCTCAAATTGTGTTAAATTGCAAATTAAATGGCATTTCCATTCGTTTTTATAAAATCAAACAAAACTTGAAAACTAAAATAGATTGAATGTTAAAAATACACTTTGATTTTCTTAAATTGTGGGGAAAAAAACACATTCTTGAATGTTAATACAATGCTCCCTAGATCTATGTTTGCCCATTGCATAATAGATTAAAAATATACAGTACATACAATATATAACTATGGGGACCTAAAGATCCCTTAAGAGCAAAATATATTTAGATACTTGGTTTAGATGGCTTGCTGGGCACCATGAGTAAATGATGTGACACTAAGGGGCCGATTCACTAACTTCGAGTGAAGGATTCGAAGGTAAAAAACTTCAAATTTTGAAGTTTTTTTTGGGCTACTTCGACCATCGAATGGGCTACTTTGACCTTCGACTATGACTACGACTTCGAAACTAAGGATTTGTAGTAAAAATCGTTCGACTATTCGACCATTCGATAGTCGAAGCACTGTCTCTTTAAAAAAAACTTCCCCATAGGCTTGGCTAACTTTTTTTGATTGAAGGATATTCCTTCGATCTTTGAATTAAAATCCTTCGAATCGTTCGATTCGAAGGATTTTATCGTTCGATCGAAGGAATTATCCTTCGATCGTTCGATCGAACTATCTGTGCTAAATCCTTCGACTTCGATATTCGAAGTCGAAGGATTTTAATTCCTAGTCGAATATCGAGGGTTAATTAACCCTCGATATTCGACCCTTAGTGAATCGGCCCCTAACACTTAAAGGAAAACTATACCCCCAAAATTAATACTTAAGCAACAGATAGTTCATATCAAATTGAATGACATATTAAAGACTCTTACCAAACTGGAATATATATTTACATAAATATTGCCCTTTTACATCTCTTGCCTTGAACCACCATTTCGTGACTGTATCTGTGCTGCCTCAGAGATCACCTGACCAGAAATACTACAACACTAACTGTAACAGGAAGAAGTGAGGAAGCAAAAGGCAGAACTCTGTCTGTTAATTGGCTCATGTGACCTTACATGTGATTTGTATGTGTGCACAGTGAATCTTATGATCTCAGGGGGCGGCCCTTATTTTTTAAAATGGCAATTTTCTATTTATGATTACCCAATGGCACATACTACTAAAAAGGTATATTATTATGATAATGGTTCATTTACATGAAGCAGGGTTTTACACATGAGCTGTTTTACTCAGTATCTTTTAATAGACACCTACATTGTTTGGGGGGTATAGTTTTCCTTTAATAAAATAAAACATTAATACAAATGCAGTTTAAATTATTTAATATTATATGTATGCTCAATTTATATATATCAGTGCTTGTCATTGGCTTGTGCATTATTACTGTACATCCTAAATATATAAATTGCTTTGGTGTGTGTGATTGCATTGCCATGTGTTAAAAGATATAAGGGGTGAAATCAATCTTTCATTGGGTTTGAAACCTTGATAAAGCTTTTATGGACACTGGTACCATTCTGTCTGCTGAATCTAACACCTTTCAGTATGGAAGTCCCATTCCCTATTGTGAGCATTTCCTATCCATGCCTATTCCGTGGTTACACGCTTATTGCCCAGAGCAGTGCACTGCAAAAAGAATGAAATAGCATTCAGTTTCTGAAGAAAGAAGTGTAAAAAGACAAGGAAAAATGTGTGTTCTAAGGAAATGGTGTGTTTGTCAACAGGGGACTAGGAAGCAGGGGGACAGTATGTCCTTATTGTGTCATGATGGGCCACTTGCTTTGTTTGTATTATTATATGCATGCTTATTAAATAGGAGTTCCTCCGTGACCATCAGAGGTGCATAAACCAGACAGGTGAGTCAGTTCTCAAAAACAGAAACTATTTTTTAGCAGAATAATTAACTTATTTGATGAATGGCATAAAATCAGTATAGTTCTCTGTTCTGCTGAAGTTAAGTTGCAATGAGTCAAAGCCAATAACTCTGTAACTGTGTAGGTGCCCCAAGGTACTTACACAAGCTTCACCAATCAATAGATCCAGGCAGGAGTAGAATCCATTTGGAGTGATACTGAGCAGACTAGTCAGTCTGCGGAAGATCCAGTCTAAATAAACAAATTGAGTTGTTTGGATAGTAGAGTATAATAATGTTCCTCTTCAAAGTTCTTCTAAATCCACAAACTTCAGCTTTTTTAATGCTTTATTTATAAATATCTGACTATAGACATGTGCTTTTTGATAAGGGCTGTGGCATTTCAATTGTCTTAGGTGAGTGAAAGTGAGGCCAGAGGTCAGTAAAAAGATTTAATTTTGAAATTTGATATAGGGCTAGGCATATTGTCAGTTTGCCAGGTGCAACCAGTCATGTGACTTGTGCTCTGATAAACATCAATCTCTCTTTACTGCTGCACTGCAAGTTGGAGTGAGGTTACCCCTCCCTCTGCCCCCCAGCAGCCTAACAATAGAACAATGGGAAGTAAACCAGATAATAGATCTCTGATACAAGATAAGGGTTCCCTGGAAGATATGACAATAACACTCAACAGTAAAATCCAAGTCCCAATGTGACTCCTCTAGTTACACCGAGTAGAAGAAACAATGACATTCTAGAAACAGTTCCATTGTGAAGTGCTGTCTCTTTTTGAAAAACAGGATCAGGGAAAATGACCTGACCTACACACCAATATTACAAGTAAAAAAATATTTGTCAGCTCAGGAATAACATTTTATAATGGTACAATGAATTATTTGTAGAATAAACAATGCCATTTAGAAATAAATACTGCACTATAAAAACCACTGCACATAAAATCTTCTTATGTTTCTCATGTTGATAAATACAAAATAAAATGTATTTTTGATGTTTAAATGTTATTTTTAGCTTTATGACACAACACATTATATTAGGTCTCCCTATCCAGGAAACTTGATGTACTATAAACATCAGACCTCTTATGTAATGAAAATTTTAGAATTCTGTTTTAGCATACTCCAAAATTATAATTCCTTCTTTTGAGTTTTTTCTCTTTTTGAGGTTTCAAAATAACACAAAAATTTGAAAGTGATCCAGATTATTTTAAAACATTCAGAGAGCAGATTTGTTTTCATTAGTTTAAGCAGTGAAAATATGGCCAGTCTAAAGGGATTGCTAACAGAATCATATTTCAAATAAAACATTTTCTGGTGTAAAGTCCGGAAAGCAATAACCAGGCTGGGCGTGAGATAGGTTTAATGCAAGTGCAGTGGGAATAGGATTACTAGGGATTTATTAGAGAGGTGAGAGATTAGAATACACAGGCCTGCCTATCTTATCTAATTGAGTGTGCAACCTCTTTGAAACATTAGTTATATAATGTTTCTTCAACCTCTCAGACAGACCAATACAGGAGCCAATATCTTTGGATTTTAAAGGGCCTCTATACACATATTTTTGCAGAGTTATGTTTAGAAAAGGTAAATAGTCATGCTGCTGTCATTTTATTATTTTTTTTTTCTTATAGGGTTTGATTTGCTAATGCAAAACCTAGACAAACTACACAGTTCTGTAGAGAATAATACATATTCCAGAAAATGCATTGAAAAATAAAATTTAAGTAAAACTTGTTAAAACCATGTTCTTTAAAAAAAAATCCAGGTCCTATGGTTACAATGTGTGTGGTTGGCACCATGCCATAGATTGAGAACAAATAGGGGTCAGGTGCCGGATGTGACTACTCACCCTGGTGGCCTAGTGGGCCTGCGGGGACGCCTGCCTTGCTCTTAGTGGGGACGCTGGCCGCGCCGGTCTTCTTCCTCTAATGCGCCAGTTTCCTAGTGCATGCGCGGCATGCCTCTGCTTTATTTATAGGCGCATTGGCACTGGCATAATGACGTCAGCGCGCAAATTCAAACTATTTAAAAGGGACTGGATACCTGATTCATTGCCCGTTATAGGTTCATCTTGTGAGAGTTCCTGGTGCTAATCCTGTGTAAATCCTGTGTTCTGATACCTGTTTTGATCCTGCCTGCATGACTTTTCCTGTCTTCTGTGATCCTGAATTCTGCCTGGTAACCGACTATTCTGATATCTGTATTCCGAACCGTGCCTGTCTCGACCGTTCTTGATTGATCTCCCAGCTTTGACCCCCACCTGTCTGACTCCGTTTGAATTCTGCCTGCCCCGACCCGGCCTGATTTGACTACACTTTCTGTCTACGTTTTGTACTGTGACCTTCTGCCCAAAAGACTTTGCTTTACCGTCGTGCCCCTTTGCTCGTCCAGAAACCTTCACTTGGCACCTCTCTTAATAAGACCTGGTGGCATCTGATTAGCCAAGGGCTCCTCCAAAGGTGAAAGGCGGATGTTAAAGGCAGAAGGAAGAGCCGAGAACAGGGTGCTTAGCATTGGTTCTGGAGTTAGGATGCTGACCGTGACACCGGAATAATAAATACAAAAAAGCTACCAAATGAATACATATCTCCATATCAATCACTAAATAGACTCCAAAATTTGGTTGGCCTCAAGTCCTGCACTGGTTTTTGTTCTGTCTTTGAGTAAAAGTTTTTTTTTCCTACTATGAGATCCCACATATTTATCCATTATATCATACATTACTCCCCCCCCCATTACTCCATTTCCTCTCTCTGTATAGCTCTTTTCTTCCTAAATTTCACTAAAGCATTAAATCATTTTGAATACATCTTTTGTATACACATATAAGGGTGGTCCATCTCAAAGAAATTAATTTAATCAATGTATCTCTCATTATGTAATGTTATAGTTAAAAAGTACACAATCTAAAAGTAAACAATAGTTTTCTTTTTATACAACAAAGTATAAAAATAAAAAAAAAGCTACACAATCTAAGACCCCTATCACATTCACACACTGTGATCAGTTATATTAGAAACCAATTAGCCTGCCTGAGTATGGGAGGAAATCAGAGTATCTGGGAAAACAACGAGCAAAATACCACCCCTGGCTGGTGACTTCCTACAGCTAAATAGATTTTTGGGCAGTCCTTTACTGTGAAAAGCAAACACAGTACACCCTAGTGCTAGGCCGGGGCTGGAACTAGGGGTAGGCAGATTAGGAACGTGCCTAGGGCGCAAAGCTGGGAGGGCGCCAGGCACGTACCTCCTCTGACGCCTACCCCAAGTCCGGTTCACTTCTCTGGCCGACTCTACGTAGTGTTCACGCTTTGTGCGCATGCGCGCAAATTCACGCATGCACATGAGCACACTAAATAGTCGCTGGGACCAAACCTAGAACCTTGTCACTTGTACTTACTGATCCCCAAATAGTTTCCGTGCCATGTGGTACCTATGAAGGGAGCTGGTGTGGGGTTCAACAGACAGATATGAATAATATTGTTTTTAGAATGGATTAGGTAAAAAGTTTTCATTGGCATCAAATGGGCAAAGAATGTTAAAAACAAAGGGACATGGATAGGTTATAAGCAGTTCCCCCTAACATCCTAAATTAAATTAAAATCCAGTTCACCCTTTAATATTTTTTTTAATAAGATCAGCATGTGCAACTTACAAATGGTGGTTGCCTAAATATGAACACTCATACGTGCTTTGGTAATAGAATTAGAGGAGAATTGCAAATGAAAATGCATTTCCCCATGATTCCCATTAGCAATCAATGAAGGATGATTCCATATGGAAGACCTCATGCTGCTAATAAAGATTGAAGCATTTTAAAATACTCACATAGCCAATGTTTATGATATACTGATTGCACTTTCAAGGCAGTATTACCTGTGGCATGTTTCCTTCAAACGTTCTGTGGGTGGGACTGCAAGTGGTTCATTTATTCAATTAATTACTGAAATGATTCAAAATTGGTAAGAGAACTGCAGTGGTTGTGGCCATGATGCACAGTGACACCATGTCTCATTACTACATATTTTCTGTAACTAACAAAAACAGCAGTACCATGGGCTTTATCACACACCATTATATCACTATGGAGCGCTTCCCTCACATGGTAAGGGTCATTGATGAAGCAGTTTAGTGTGCAAAGTGCAAGAAGGTATGGCTTTCAGAATGCTGTGTTTGTGTGTGATATTTTTGTGTCTTTTTTCACAAGTCCTCTGTTCCAGTTGAGGCAAACCTACTGGGAAAACTCTTCCTAGATACATTTTGTGAACACAGACTCATTATACCCCCACCTAATGGTTTCAAATTGTGGTGAGCAAAACTTTCCCTTGCTACTGTACAACCCAGGATCTATCACCATGGTCAGGTTGGTGGAAGCTCCAGGGTTCCTTAGTGTCAATAGGTGCAATAACACCCATACAGAAGTGCAAATACCGTCAATAAATGGCACGAATAAGCAAAACATTTGCGTCCATTTTGATTTGACCTTACTTTTTGACTGCGTTCCTGCGAGACTTTATACTTTATTCTACTTGTTCCTTATAGATTTCAACACAGCCATTAGGTGGGTTTTTTTCTATTCTAATCTAGTTGCCTAATGCAATGCAAACTACAGGAGGGTTATTTGCAATGGAAAATAATCCTGATGGTATCCCTTTAAGAAGCCTCAAATCTTCCAGCAGTATCCGATATATATATATTTACGTACACAGAAACCAAGTGCAAATGGGAAATATGTAAGTCACACATGCCAAAGATGATGACAGTTCGAATGTCCGGGTTATTAAGGTCAGGAGCGTATGATTTTGAACAAACAAAGCAACGTGTGTGGTTCCATTTCTTCTTTTAGCTGAAGTAATAGACCAGATGCTAGGAAAGTTCCGCTTGCCTCTTTTTTTCTTTTCCATCTACTATGTAATCTGTAGGGTCACATCAAAGTCCTGCAGCAAGAAGCAGAATCACACCAGATTGTATTGATTATTATTAACATGTATTTATATAGCGCCAACATATTGCATAGCACTGTACATATTGCATAGCACTGTATCATATTTAACTAGCGTCAAATGCAAACATTCTTGAGATTCATTCAGCCCTCATTAATATGTGCATTTCCTATTATAGTGTTCAACGTTTATTGAACTGCTATTGGTGGTACCTGTAATACATTTTACAAGGCGTGGATCCGAATGAGAAAATATCTCATACAGCAGCATTAATAATTTCTGGGGGGTTTTTTTATATCGATGTTAAACCAAATTCATTAACAAAAACCGTTCTCTGTGCTTCATTCATTTTATATGTGCTTCTTAATTCTCTGTATCTTTAGAGCTTTCTAAATACAGGCCCACAGAGCCATTTAACAATGAGATGCTTTAAAGTTTAATGCGATGCAATGTCTGTGCTTTATTAAACGCCCAATGTATTTTATTTCTCAGCATAATGATTGTGCATTTAGCATGTGTTTTGTTTTTTATTGGTAGATATTTTCTTATACTTCATGCTAAATCGAGTAACAGTAATAGGCAGTAGCTTGGCTGATTCTTTGGTTCTTAAAAGAAAAACTATTAACAGATGCTATATACAAATGATATTTTATATAGAAATATGCTCTTATCAAATTAACTTATAAAAATCATATTTCCCTTATACATGGAGTAACCATTTTGTGATGTCCTCCATGTCACTCATTGATCACCTGACATGCTAGTTCTAACTGCAACAGGAAGGGGCACATTTACTATCGGTCGAATATTGAGGGTTAATTAACCCTCGATATCTGACCCTCTAAGTAAAATCCTTCAACTTCAAATATGGAAGGATTTACCTCAAATCCATCGATCAAAGGATTTTCCTTCGATCAAAAAAAGCTTAGAAAGTTTATGGGGAAGGTCCCCATAGGCTAGCATTGGTGCTCGGTAGGTTTTAGGTGGCGAAGTAGGTAGTCAAAGTTTTTTTTAAAGAGACAGTACTTCGACTATCGAATGGTCGAATAGTGGAACGTTTTTTTCTTCGAATCGTTCAATTCGAAGTCGTAATCGAAGTATCCAATTCGATGGTCGAAGAAGCCAAAAAAAAAAGCATTTTTCATTCTAATCTTTCACCCGAGCTAAGTAAATGTGCCCGGAAGTGTGGGAGTAAAGGCATGGACTATCTGTATTATCCTTAACTGCAGGGCAAATGCTACTATGCCAAACAATTAAGGTGACTTCTAATATCAATATATTTTGGAATAGTTTCTTTTTTTTTTTTTAGTTTAGTTTCATTTTTGATAGTTCTGTATTTTGTTGAAGAAATATTCTTTATTAAGGTAGGTGGAGTGTGGTACAGAGGAATGGGGAGCTGCAGGGTGCCATATAATAGCTATTCATAGTTATCCATTGTCACTAGTGATGAGCGAATCAATTCACCAGAATTTGCAGCGAATTTTCAAGTTCTGCTGTCAGTGAATAAATTCATGAAACTGCGTCAAAAAATCGATTGTAAAAAATCGGAAGACGGAAAATAGAATAGTCAGAATAGTCACTTGCATAAAATTATCAAGCAACAAAATTATTTAACACATAATTTAACAATATGTCTAGCTGTATATTTAAAGTTTTTTGATAATAAATGTAGCCTAAATATCCCAAGAACTTGCAGATAACAGGGGATTATACTGCATGGGTTTCATACTAGTGTCCTATGAAATGGCTTGATTGTAGTACAGGTATGGGACCTGTTATCCAGAATGCTCAGGACCTGGAGTTTTCCAGATAACGGATCTTTCCGTAATTTGGGTCTTCATGCCTTAAGTCTACTAGAAATTCATTTAAACATTAAATAAACCCAATAGGCTGGTTTTGCTTCCGATAAGGATTAATTATATCTTAGTTGGGATCAAGTACAAGCTACTGTTTTATTATTACAGAGAAAAAGGAAATCATTTTTAAGAATTTGGATTATTTGGATAAAATTGAGTCTATGGGAGCCATTACGAGCTTTCTGGATATCGGGTTTCCGGATAAGGGATACTATACCTGTATATAATTCTCTTTTTGTTTAGTCTGACAGGAAAGGAAAGGGTTTTTCTTGAAGTTACTTTGTGTTTCTATATGGGAAACGTAACTCCAGATAAATATAATTCCACATCTCTCATTTCTCATCTTTTTAGTGTCTGTAATGAAAGGCTTAATGCTAGTGTGTGTTTTTATTGAAGCATTCATCATGCTGCCTGTTCTCTCTTTGGTTTCTCCCTGTATTGTTATTTGAACTATGTAAGAGCAGGTGCTTCTTATTAAAGGGAATTTATCAACTCTAAAAATACCCTTTGTGTCTTTCAAAACAGAAAGTCATGCCTGGATACCTCAGAGAGCTCCTACTCAGGTCAAAAAATGACCCTATGATTATCAAAGCTAAAATGCACGTTATGTGATCAGATGACAAGGGATATTGAGACTCAGGCGTCTCTAGGTTTACTGTTGTGCTCAACTAATTCAAAAGAAGTGACGTCATCTTTTGGTACTATATCTCTATGAATAATAAATGGAGGTATGGCTTGTAAAGAATATACATACTTTTCAACTGTCCAATATTAGCTAAAGAATCCTGGCAAACAGATGGCAAAAAGAACCTGTGTTTAACTGAAAATGAGGTTGTGGGACAAACTAGAACATCATTGGGCATAAGGGGGACTAAACAAGTCAGATCAGGTATATGGGATATATCCTGGTACTTGGTTCCAATTTACTGAAAACATTAGGATATATATATATATATATATAGTCCTCCATGAAGCCGGCACTCTCGATACATATAGATAGATAGATAGATAGATAGATAGATAGATAGATAGATAGATAGATAGAGAGATAGATAGATAGAGAGATAGAGAGATAGATAGATAGATAGATAGATAGATAGATAGATAGATAGATAGATAGATAGATAGATAGATAGATAGATAGATAGATAGATAGATAGATAGATCGATCGATCGATAGATAGATAGATAGATAGACATATATCATGTATAAAGCAAAAAACAAATCTTGATAATCACAGGTCTTCATATAAGGTCAATGTATACTGAGGCTTTAATCCTGATGAAGGTCTCAGTATATGAACAAAATGTTAGAATATATCCTATTTTTTTTTCATCTCACATTAAGACCTGTGAGACCTGTGATCTTTCAATGTATTCTAATAATAGTATTACTTACAAATACCCAATAACCGCACTCCAGGAACTATATAAGTGAGAAAAATTAAAGTGATTTAATTTACTAGGGCCATCTTCAGAATGTGTTTACACATCCTGAAGACGGCCCTAGTAAAGGAGCCGAAATGTTGAAATAAATCACTTTAATTTTTCCTCACTTATAAGTTCCTGGAGTGCGGTTATTGGGTATTTGTAAGATATATATATATATATATATATATATATATATATATATATATATATATATATATATATACACGCACAAGAGGGGCCAGTTTTATTCATTGCTCTTGTATAGTGCATAGTGAGCTGAAGCATGTAGAGCACTGGTGTTCAGCCTTTCACCCAGCCAACATGATTAAAAGTCAGACAAAACCTTTAAAGATTGTCTTCTATAATTCTGAGATATATATTCCCATAGAGGAGGCTTACAGTAAAACAATTATGATGTATTCTTGCAGCAATTTTTGTCATTGGAATCTTTTCCAAGGCAGGTATAGTAAGTGATGTTTTGACAGATCCCCACCCAAGGTGGAATATAAGAAGACATTTCCAGACAGACCACACACAAACTCTTGCATTTGCACAATTAGTGCAGAAATTCCTTAGAGGTATTTAACAAAGTCATTAGACACACTCCCTTCTCTACATGATGCCCATTTCAGTGTTGGCCTCTTGTAACTCCAATGGCCACTCTTCTGTGTAAGATTGGTGAAACATTAGGTTAGATGGAGGACTAGCAATAGTAAAATAATTAACAAGAAATAGAAAATGGAAGATCAACAAATTTTAATGAGTATTAATGTCCAAGTCATGAATAAGTCATGTTTGATAAGGCTAACATCTCTTTTGTGGTTCCAAGTTACCATGAGAACGCTATTGTCACCAGTAAACCCAGGTACACATATCAAGCAAAATCTCCTTTAAATACATTTTAGCATTAAGTAGAGAAGTGGTCCCCAAACGTTTTCATCCGTCAGATATAAAAAGAGTTGGGGAGCAACACAACCATGAAAAAATGTTTGTGGGAGGTGTCAAATAAGTGCTGTGATTGACTATTGGTAGCCCCTGTGTGGACTGGCATCTTACAGGAGACTGGTTGGCAGTATATCTGTTTTTTATGCAACTAAAACTTTCCTTCAAACCAGGAATTCAAAAATAATCACTTGTTTGAGGCCACTGGGAGCAACATCCAAGGGGTTGGGGAGCTATGTGTTGCTCACAAGCTACTGGTTGGGGATCACTGATGTAGAGAGTGATATTCTGAGAGAATTTGCAATTGGTTTTCATTTTTTATTATCTGCGTTTTTATTTCAACTTTCTGATTGCTAGGTTCCAAATAACCTTAGCAATCACGAACTGAATAAGAGAGTAGAATATGAATGGGAAATGACCTGAACAGAAAGAAGAGTAATAAAAAAGTACCAACTACAATACATTTTTAGCCTTACAGAGCATTTGTTTTTTAAATGGGGTCAGTGATCCCCATTGGAAAACTTGAAAGAAGAAGAAGGCAAATAATTCAAAAACTATAAAAAATAAAGGGAAATTGAAAAGTTGCTTAGAATTGGCCATTCTATAACATACTAAATTTTTACTTAAAGACAACCCATCCTTTAACTGTAGAGGTATATAGCTAATATAGTTACACTACATGCTGCTGTACAATACTTATTATGATCATTTGCCACTTTCTCTTTATCTTAAAATTTAATGATAACAATTGGTTTGTTGTTGGCTAACAAACATAAGGTGGATTTCATTGAAGCAAATGCCATGCTGCATAATCCGGTTTTTGGTGTGTCCTGAAAAATGCCTTCATAGGATATGTCCTGTCTAGCATGAGCCTAAGGGTAAGGTTGCCAGATCAGGGGAACTTCTAATAAATATAAGTTGCCTGGTTTTACTTTAAATTAAATTAGACTATTTTAGCTGATGCATCCCCCAACCATTTCACAAATGATCTTATAACCTTACATAAGGGGATCCAGTCTTAGCAAACATAGATATGCCATTTTTTTTTTTATTTTAATTGTCTGCTGCTATTTTTACAAGAAAAAAAAAGTGTGTCTTCTCAGTACTTCACCAGTACTTCCAGTGCTGGAATAATCAAACATTAAAAATGTGTGTGCTATTATATATTCAATTGTAAAAGACCCCAAATCCCCAGTGACCATTGAAGTTGATTAATGGCTCTTGCTGGAGATCCGTACTGTAGATATGACACAACCGTCACCAAGCTGCACTGTATATAAGACACAGAGAAGACAGCAGCTGCCATGCAGACAAGCTATCATTGCCCTTGTTACAATCCACAAAGGAAACCCTGAGTCCTGAACTAATCTGCTTTAATTAAGATAGACATGCTATGGTCCAGCAGAGCTGCCGGGGTCAGTACTCATGCGGCTCTAAATGAGGCATATTATAATTAGAATCTAATTGAAAATCTGTTGGAGAAATCAGATTCTGAACTTTGCAGGCCCTTAACTTAAACTTACTGTTTGGACCCCGTTGTAGAACGTATTAAATTGTTAATGCTCAATTAAACAGTTATGTAAAAAGTGAGGTAGGCATGATAGGATTTATTAAATACTTTTGTGATGTCTACCTTAAATGTACAACATCTGTTTGGATTTAGTTCAAAGAAATATTTAGCAAAAATAGATCCTCTTTCTTACCTCTACGCCTGTTCCGTGCCAGGCTTTTGTGTGGAGTAAAAGTAAAAACAGCAGGTTTTATAGATTGGTAACGGTTTTAAATGAAGAATTTCTCATATGTTTTTGTCTTCTGCAAAGAAATATTCCATTGCTTATTTTTTTTTTAATAATTATCATATATTGTCACAAGTCCAACATGATCTCATGCTTGAAATAATAATCTCCAGTGGGTCTATAGTTCTGGGCTTTATAAAGTTGCTGTCCCCATTGTTAAACATTTAACTTAAAATCTGTATGATATTATAAGTATTTGGGGATTAAGGTTTCTGCTGTTTGTCTGTCTAACACAAAATGGGGCTGGTTGCCCTAGCTGACGGTAAGGGGCCGATTCACTATGGGTCGAATATCGAGGGTTAATTAACCCTCGATATTCGACTAGGAACTAAAATCGTTCGACTTCGAATATCGAAGTCGAACGATTTTGCGCAAATCCTGCAATCGATCGATCAAAGGATTTTTCATTCGATCGAACAATTAAATCCTTCGAATCGAACGATTCGAAGGATTTTAATCCAACGATCGAAGGAAAATCCTTCGATCAAAAAATCCTAGGCAAGCCTATGGGGACCTTCCCCATAGGCTAACATTGACTTCGGTAGCTTTTAGCTGCCGAAGTAGGGGGTCGAAGTTTTTCTTAAAGAGACAGTACTTCGACTATCGAATGGTCGAATAGTCGAGCAATTTTAAGTTCGAATCCTTCGATTTTCGTAGTCGAAGGTCGAAGTAGCCCATTCGATGGTCGAAGTAGCCCAAAAAAACTTCGAAATTCGAAGTTTTTTTAATTCGAACCCTTCACTCGAATTTAGTGAATCGGCCCCCTAAATGATGCACTGATATACCCATGTTTTAAAAATGAATGAATTACCTCTGCATTGATGTCCCAAATATCAAGTAGTGACAGAACAGCAAATCTTTTTCCTCCAAATATACAACCAGTTAAGGCGATCCTTATAAGTCCTTGCACCCATAAGGTTCGCCAACTTCTTTTTGAGAAATAAATCCAGAACTTCTATTGTATATTAGTTTATAACCCTCATAGTCAATGTAGGTGATATTAAAGGGGTTTTGTCATGGTTTTATGGCATCATTTTTATTACTAAATGACATTCTACCATTTCAAATTATATTCTTGAGCTAATAAATTTATTTTTTATAGTTTCGTGTTTTAGTAATATTAGTTTGAAGGCAGCCATCTCAAGTCATTTTGCCTTTGTCACTGTGCTTTCAGAAAGAATCAGCACTTCACAATGGAATTGCTTTCAGATAAGCTGTTGTTTCAATAGCTCTGAAAGAGTTGCGACTTGGGTTAGCCAAACTTGGATTTTTACTACTGAGTTCTGTTCTTATATCTTATAGTTTATATGTGAGCATTTTTAGCATTCTGTGACAGAGAGATGCTATTATGTTACCTTCCCATTGTTCTGCTGATAGGCTGCTTGGGGAGGGGGTGATATCACTCTAACTTGCACCTGGGAACTAACAATATATGTGGCCCCATATTCGATTTCAAAATAAAGCATAAAAAAAGTTAGCTTTTTTTGAAAAATGAATTTCAATGCAGGAGTAGTGCTATTAACTGATGCATTTTGTAGAAACCACATTTTCCCATGATGGTATACAATCAGTAACACTAAATTCATTCATTCATTGGATCAATTCAATGGTCAGGATATACTCGTGGCTGACCACCACGCTTTAATCTTTACATGTACAGTATATACTGCCAATTTAGATGACCTATTAGCACTGGACCTGTTGGTGCAATTGGATCTAAATGAAATTTGGAAGCAGCTGCCAATGCCTCATACATGTGCTAGGAAGATGTAACTGCCAATCAATTATCTCTATGTCTGATTGGCCACCTCAAGGCTAGGGGTTCACAGGTTTCTTGTTGTAAAACTACTTGTATCCAATCTAGTTTTTGACCAAATGACCAAAAATATGTACAGTACATGCACACAACTATGAATGAACTTGTATACCTCCAAATCAATTTTCAACTACCTGAACTTCCAAGTAATTCCCTCACTATCATATTCTTTGTACCCCTCCCTTCTTCCCATGTATCCTTTCATTCTATGATTAAGAGGTAGAAGTAATGGACTGTGCAGTAAATGTCATTATCTCCAAAGCAAAGTGTCAAACCCCAGAGAGACTTATCTTCTGGACTGGATTTAGCCCTCACATTTTTTGTAAATTTAATTCATACTGTACTAGCCTCATTGTGTTGGATATCTGTTGTTTGTTATCTGTTGCGATCGTGAATTCACCTGGATTTATTACTTTTTGTAATAACCTCCACTGCTTACCCTGGTTGTCCAGTGGTGTTTCCTCTGGCATGCGGGGGCGCCCGCCATGCCTTCGGAGGGGACGTCCTGTCTTTTGGTTTCCCTATGGCACTCGCTCCAATGCTTATGCGTCGGCGTGATGACGTCTTCGCGCAACGGTGCAAAATTCAAAGTATTTAAAGGGGCCTGGTACTCAAAATCATGGCCCATTGTTAGGTTCTATTTGTAAAGTTCCTAGGTGCCTGATTCTAATTGTTATTACTGGTTTTGACCTTTGCCTGCCTTTTGACTATTCTGATCCTCTCCAATCCTGACCTTTGCCTGCCTGATTTCTCCGACCTCTCCAATCCTGATCCTGCCTGCTTGTGACTACTCTGACCTCTCCAATCCGACCTTTGCCTGTACACTGACTGATTCTACGCTCTCCAATCCTTATTGCGGTCTGTCTGACGGTTCTCTGCATGTGCTGGCCCGGCCTACCTGTTCCTGGTGGTGTTCTTCCTTCCAGTATCCTGGTGAGACGATCGTGCCCCTCGTGCTCGTCCAGAACCGTTAGCTTAGCTCCTCTCTCAAATAAGACCTGGCGGCATCTGATTAGCCGAGGGCTTCTCCCTAAGTGAAAGGCAGTGGTTAGAGGCAGAAGTGAGAGCCGTGACCAGGGAGCTTAGCTTGGGTTCTGGACATAGGTTGCCGAACGTGACACTTTTCTTACAATAAACAAGTGCATTTATTGTACATAAGCATATTACATTGTAATAAAAGGGTTAGGTTATTAAACACCATCCTGGGACTTGTGTATTAATCATTTGGTACCTTTCCTGGATGGAGAACTAAATTGCAAGGTCAAGTTTTGACTTTATAGTACAAGAGAGGCATTATTTATTATTTTATTATTTTATTTATTTATTTTGACAATATAATTATAGATAATACATATAAAGGTTTATTACAGTGCTATAAGAGTCTTGTGAGAAAGAAGTACATTCACTGTATATATAGACCAAATTGGTGCATGAAATGTATAATGTGTTGACCATTTCAGCCATTCTTTCTTAATAGTCTTGAAAGAATTAAGCTGCAGGAGACTAAAATATTGACAGCTCTGAGACGTCATGGACCATATTGACCTGGGCCTACCATTAGGGAATTTATAACTGAAGTCTGATTCTTCTCAATCACTGAAGCATAATGATCTTCTTTCAATTTGAAGTTTCCAGCATAAGCAATGGCTTACGTGAAGCATGCCAGATAATCAGTTGATTAGTGAAAACGTTCTTCATGAGATAAAAATTTGCCTGCACACGTGTCACAGATACTTAACAGACAGTGTGTAATCATGGTTTGTAATTGTCTAGTTTTGTCTGAGACACAAACATATTTATTGTGTTATGTCTTTAAAACTTGTCACATGTGTCAGTAGTGTTCAAGTCAAACCAGATGGTCCTGCATTGAGTGAATTCATGATTCTGCCATTAATCATGGTGACTGTTCCCCAGCTTGAGTTCTTGTATATGCCACTTATTTTCTGGCTGATCCTGATGCCACCTTTCTCTTAAAAAGACTATTAAGTAATGATTAACAATAGTGCAGTAGAAATAACTTGGCTCTCTGAAATATCATTTGTGCCTTTCCCCCCAAAAAATCTTCCAAGATTAAAGATGACAAGTTTATAAAAACATATTTTGAACTGAACATCATCAGAACACCCCTGATAGTTTCAAAGTCTGCTTACCTTTCAGCTAAACCCCATTTGGGTGTGGGTGATTTGTCAAAATCTGAATATTCTATGAATCACAATTATTTTTCAAGCAAATTTAGTAGAAGAAAATCTAGAGCAAGTGGACTTACTGAGTAATCATTGAAGACGTTCACTATTCGTCCCAGCAGATTCTTCCGTTTAACTGACTGGTAAGGGAAGTCCTCAGCATATGTATGTATGTATATTTTTATTTGAATAGCGCTCCTTGAGAGTAAAGCACTGTACAGCAAAACAATAAATTTTAAGTAACAAACAAGGGGTCATTGAAATAAAAAGTAACAGTAAGGGTATCATTTAAAATACAATACAAATTAGGCGTCAACGCTGGAGGACCCTACCCCGTGGGGCTTACAGTCTAAATGGGAGGGTAAAAGACAGACACAATTTGGAGGGGTATTACGGTGCTGTAGGTTACAGTTTGTTACACTGTTAAATAAGTGCCAGTTCCCAGTTCAGGTGTTATCCATATAAACTCTTCCTATAATCCAATCACAATGGTACAATGTAACTATTCATAGAGGTGACAAATTAAAATTTACAGATACATTGGAACATTGTGATTGGATTATTGGAAGAGTTTATATGCCAAGGACTTCCCAGTCAGTTGAACTGAAGAAGCTGCTCGACATGATTGAAAACCTTCACAGACATATTTTTCAAGCAAAGTTTTGTCGATTCTCACCTGTCGTATAATTATTTTAACATCTTCTGCCATGGATCATACAATCTAAGGCCAAGCTATTTTTGAGAATCATACATGACAAGGCCCACATAGTAGTTATGGTGCCCATTAGCCAACAGGTTAATAATAATAAATTATAAAGCATTTTGTTTTGCTTTGCATACCTTTCAGTTCCCTCCCCCCCCTAAATGTGCATTTAACATAATTACAGGCATTAGTGTATAAGTGCTGTAGGACAAAATAAGTACAGCAAAATGTTTCACAACCAATCCATTAAGGAAGGTATTAGCATATCATACCTATCAAAGACCCTTATGTGTTTAACCTACCATGAAATAACCCCTTGATATTTATAGAAAAGCCAAATCAACCTGCAATAGCTTCTCATTAAGCTCAACATACTTTGTCAACTACTGATAAACTTCCTAATTAACTAGTTTCCACCTCTGTTTTTCTTCCTCTGCACTTTATTCACTTTACTTTGTCTCAGATTCATTCCCATGGTAACGCATTTAAAGCCTACAAATTTATGGTAACATTTGACATCTTGAATATTATTTTTTTTTCCTTCAAAAACTGTTGTT
Organism: Xenopus petersii; assembly: GCA_038501925.1. Taxonomy (NCBI): domain Eukaryota; kingdom Metazoa; phylum Chordata; class Amphibia; order Anura; family Pipidae; genus Xenopus; species Xenopus petersii. Next base: position 12,159,917 of record CM076675.1, on the reverse strand, counting down.
TGCCACATCTATTAAGTACAGCCATATTATCTGATTTATGTTCTGAAATAAATGAGTCAAAATAATCTTTAGAAAGTAAATAATTCCCCATTAATACCCCATTATCAGAAGTTTGAGAAATACAGTGAGCACATTTTGCCATTCAAACATATAGGGGCACATTTACTAAGCTCGAGTGAAGGATTCGAATGAAAAAAATGTTGACTTTGGAAGTTTTTTTGGGGTACTTCAACCATTGAATAGGCTACTACGACCTTCGACTTCGATTCAAACTAAAAATCGTTTGACTATTGGACCATTCGATAAACAAAGTACTGTCTCTTTAAAAAAAACTTCGACTACATACTTCAGCAGTTTAAACCTACCGAGGTACAATGTTTTCTAAGCTTTTTTGGATTGAAGAAAAATCTTTCGATCGGTCGATAAAAATCCTTCAAATCGTTCGATTCGAAGGATTTTATCATGAAGGATTTATCATGATTTTTACTTCGATCGTTCGATAGTAGCATTTGCGCTAAATCTCGAATATTCGAATTCAAAGGATTTTACTTTGAGGGTAGAATTCGAGGGTTTATTAACCCTCAATATTTGAACCTTAGTAAATGAGCCCCATAGACATGACATATTTTGATAATTATTTCCAAAACATTTTTGAATTGAACACTTAAAATGTGAAATGTTTCCCTTTTGCTATTACAACACGAATGCTACTGACCTAGATAGCTGTGTGAAGCAAGTCATTCATGTCTACCAAATAAATCTTTATCCAGTTGGAATACCCAAATGTTGGACTACATCAGATTTATATGAAATGGCTAATGTTTGGACCAGGATGTTACATACACTGATGTGATCCTAGGACAAGATTATAAGATTAAGATTATGAATTATAAAGATTGTGCCAGATATTTTTATTTCTTCCCCAACATCAGACCTGTCCAACTTGTGACTTGTGGAGTGAATGTGGAGTGGATCCACTTTATTTTGCCTTGTTTTTCTTAGAGAAAACACAATGCAGTTTCATAATTTTTGGTGAAGCAAAACAGATCAGATTTGTCCATCACTAAATCCAAGTTGTCCATAGCCAAAAAAATATTTATTCTGATCTTGATGTTCATAAATATTCTATTGTGGTCATCAGCATGCTTTGTTGAGAGCAAGGGCTCCCTTGTCATATCCAGAGCCCCCTTTACCAATGTCCGCCCTCTTATGCCCTCCCACCTCTGCTGCCGCTGCCACCACCAAGTCAAACATGTTTTATCTCCTTCCTGAACTCGCAGCTGTGATCAGAGGAAAAGGAAGAGGTGGGAGAGCACTCAATAGTGCCATGGATAGCAGGACCCTGATAATTTTTCTCCAGTGACCATTGTGAGTGTAAATTTTGTCTGATACAGTTTTGTGGTGAATATTATCACAAATCTGCTGTAGAATTTCTATGCGTTTGTCATCACCAGAAAAAAAAAAAAAAGGTTTGAGCTGGGGAAAAATGTAAAAACATTTCCAATTGACTCCAACTAATTTTGCTAATTTTTCAGCACTTTTATAGATTTCTTCTGCAGTTTCAGCCATCACTAGTGTTCTATAAAAAATCACTATAGTCACATATCTAAAAAAACATTCTTTCATAACATTCACAACAGTGAGTGGAAAAGTTTTTTTTTTTTTTACATTTTTAGAACTCAAAGAGAACCCTGGATCGATGCTAATAAAAGGCAGGGCCTCCTTGCACAGAACATTTCACTTTGTTCCTCTGTCTCAATAGTTTCCACTATGGCTAAGGCTTTCTAAGCAAGCCAAGATTAAAGTAACATGGTACAATCATTTTCTGTTTTTATGGAAACAAAATTGGACACTTTTTTGTGTCTTAATGCACAACTTACTAGCTGAGCCCCAATGGCACAAAAATATTACTCTTCATCTTCCAATCTTTAATGAGGAATTTGTTTTATCCACAACATGACTGCCCTAAAAAGCACAGGGAAAACAGCATAAATATAGTGCTGATCCATAAGACTTTTATTCACCTCGTATCAGAAAGACTTATCAATAAACCGAGGAACTCATTGTAGACAGAAACTGAACATGAAGAGGAATTTTTATGAAATGGTCAGAGGACAGTCGCCACATTTTAGTAAAAGAGGACACCACAGCTCTTTATTTACTCAGTTACAGTAGGATTTTTAATGGGTGATTCTAAGAACTACTTAAAAAAATAAGGGCAAGACAAAAAATTTTACTTTTGTTGTGCACAAAAATGTTTGCTTTGCGGGCAATTTATGTAGGTTTTTATATATCCACAGTCCATAGTCCGCCAGTGGAAAAAAGATGGAATGCCAGAAAATATGTATGCACAATTAAAATTTGCCGTAAAATAGCTATCTAATGAAGACTATTACATTGGGAAATGCAATTTATTTATTTTTCAAGTTGTGCATGACTTTTATTGAATTCTTCTTGGGAACTGTTTTTCGCAAATTGTTCTTTTAAAATATCCTCCTTAGTCTCAGTTTTATTTAGAAAAAATTAAGCATATGGGAACAAGAGTATGTAACTAAGAATAATGCAGAATATAACTGGGGTGCAGAGGGTTAGCAAGTAGTTCTGGAAAATAATGAAAGGTCCCCTATCTTGTGGAACACAAAGAGTTGTACCTTATTACAGCACTGCTTGCATTCAGCAGCACAAAATTGAGAGGTGGCAGTTGTTGAGTGGTGCATGAATGTCCCCTGTGCCCTCCTTACTTTGTGCATCATTCAAACTTAAATGCTAGGGTGTGATGTGTCAAATAAAATGTCAGGACCTGCCTATGGCAAGCAATAAGTTTATCTGTCTCCAGCGCCACCAACAGGGCTGCTCTTTGCACCTTGGAGTAGGTCTTTAATCAACTGTAGTCCAAGGTGCAGAGCCATTTACTGGACACTATTGCTCCTCACATGGGAACTAAGGGTTACAATTTCTCATTCCTTAGTGCTCCTGCACTTGCACCCAGGCAGCAAAGTAAATAAGCATTTATATGTTTATTTTCCCACTGCTGATAAGATTTCCAATGTCCCATACAGTAGAATCTATAGACACAGTTGTATTGGACTTATAGTAAATATTTGCTAAAAAGTTAGTATATAGCTTAAGTGAGCATATGTTATTGCTTTTCTATACAGGTATGGGACCTGTTATCCAGAATGCTCGGGACCTGAGGTTTTCCGGATAATGGATCTTTCTGTAATTTGGGTCTTCATGCCTTAAGTGTACTAGAAAATCATTTTAACATTATATAAACCCAATAGGCTGGTTTTGCTTCCAATAAGGATTAATTATAGCTTAGTTGGGATCAAGTACAAGCTACTGTTTTATTATTACAAAGAAAAAGGAAATCATTTTAAAAAATTTGGATTATTTGGATAAAATGGAGTCTATGGGAGACAGCCATTCCGTAATTCGGAGCTTTCTGGATATCGGGGTTCTGGATAAGTGATCCTATACCCGTATATGTGCATTTAAGAGGGTGCTCCCATACTGCTTGTCCCAGTGAAGGCACCCTCCTTATTCTTTTGCCGCTGGCGAATAAATTCGAGAAATTGCCATGAAAATTCGCCAGTCTCAAAAAACGTTGACGCTGGCGACAATTCCGACAATTTTGACGCCGGCAACAATCAAACGTACACCCATTGACTTCAAGGCAAATGTCACGGGCATCAATTTAGATAGCAGCGAATTGAAGCCGGTGTCAAAATTCATGTTTCGCAAATTTTTTTGCAGTTTTGCAAATTTTGTGGGAAAGCGAAGCGGGACAAATTCGCCCATCACTACCCGTGACCCAGTCCCCATTCTGCCAATTTGTGGCCTATGAACCCCCATCCAAACCCCTTTAACAACTTGTATTTCCGTGGCAGAACCCTCTTCCCGCATTTGCATGAAGTGTCAGTGTTTGGGGGAGACAGGGCCTATGCGTGAGGAATCTGAGGAGTGCTCTATGGCCGAAAGTTACTCCATGGTCATAAATAAAGCTGATATTCTATTGCAGTCTTTAGAGATTGGAAGAAAATAATCAATCATTCCTAAGACTAATGGCATACACGGATTTTGCCCACTGTTGCCACCAAGTGGAAGACAGAGGTGGACAAAATGTTTCTGTATAGCGGTCACCTACTGATGCTATTAAATGGGAAGCACCCTGCACCAAAACTAGTGGCAGGTGTACAGGGCTATTTGTCTAACGCTTTTCTCTAACTGATGGCATCGGAAAAAGTCCTGCATAAACCAGTAGCCTGATTATAAATATTATTTGTCCAGTTTGTTTTTTCACACAGAGTAATTACGTGCCCCTAAACTAATTAGATAATTTGATGGTATTCAACTTAAACCGCAAATGTAAATACAGTTGGTATATTTTGCATGAGATTATGATTACTAACAAAGATTAATGATCCAGGAGAAAAATCAATACATCTAAATGCAGACAGTTCTCTCCGTCCCGTTCTTGGAGCCATATACTGTACTAATAAACTAATACAACATTTTCCATTCTCATACTGGGGGGGGGGCTCAACGCAAACAAATTTGTAATTGGTGTGAAACTAGATACAGTGAGATCAGGAATAATCAAATCACATGAAAGTCAATGCATTTTCCTCTTTGTATAAAGGGAAAGGGGAGAGACAGGTCACAGTGGGGGTGATGAGGTGTTAAGGCTCTGCAAGGCATTGTCATTTATTGTTTCTATCAGTCACCAGCAAACGACAAATTGCCTGCTGCCACATTTCAGACAGAATCGAAAAAGTTGCTTCAGTGAAGTAATTACCACTATATAAAAGAGATATTTATCTGGAAATGGAAGGGTAGTGACAGGAAAGAGGCACAAGGTATGTGTATGCGAGTATAGACACATGAACCATATATACTCTACAAATACACACAAGTAAATAATGTCTGTGTGAATTCTACACAAAATAATCTATAATTCATAGTGATGGATATATAAATTCGCCAGGTGCGAATTTGCGGCAAATCTCTGCATTTTGCCGGGGCCAAATAAATGCACGGTGAACATTTGCCAGCGAAAAATCCTCCACGGCAAAAAAATTTGGGTGCGCGTCACAATAGTCGCACGCATAAAAAATTGTCGTGCATCAAAATTATTCGGAAGCCCATTGACTTTAATGCATTTGGACAGAATAGGCATCTGTGTCTGTGTGGCCCGTGGTTAAAATCTAAGAGCCTTCTATGAGCAATCACAGAAAACTATTGCCCGATTGTAAACCTTTCTGAGATTATTATTTCTTGATGATTATTTCTGTAAGGCCTTCACCAGCTTTTGTTAGATGCAGACCACCATGGAATGTGGTACAGATGTATCACCACTATGTGCAGGTTCCCTTCTTAATCAGTGGCAGCAGCATGGCTTTGCTATAATTTATAGTATAATGCATGGAGGTCCTGGCTGTAGGCCCACACACCCTGTTTCTAGTTAACACTTGTCAGGTGTGCAAAATAGAAAACATCTTAAAAATTATATTGTCTGGGAACAGCTGCCCCTGATGCTCTCATTTGTACAGTGTCTCATTTCTTATAGGGTATCCAAACACTATAGGTCAACTCATCTTCAACCATTACAAATTCCTTTATACACAAGGATTAAAGAAGAATAAAGCTGTGCATGTACCTGAAGGTCTGGTCACTTAACGAGGTTGCTAAACAAGTGTATCTTTCCCCAATATGGCCACCTTGAGCTAGACAATATTGACTTGATCTGATTGCTTTGGACCTTGGGTCCAGCAATGGGATCAGACCAAAGTAAAAATGGAGTTCATTAAGAGAGAAAGGCATCAATGAGCCGATGTAGTCGTCAACCAGATTGAAAGCTCAAACCTTCATTATTGCAATCTGGATGACTTTTGTCCAGATATCAGTTGGGCAGCCTGTCGTCGGGCCGCACAGAGGATACAAAAAGCTGAAAAATGTCCATAAGGATTGAGTCAGTGGCTTTTATTTGCCTGGTTATGGCACCTTAAGAGTTCAAAAATTCTAGAGGCAGAGAATATATTAAAATGTTAAATATTCCTCCAATGGGAATCTTAAGTCATCAGTCTAAATTAATCAATATTATCTATTTTTGCAACTGGATTTGGATTCCAGTTTTAATTGAAAGTTTTAAGTCAACTTCATAACAGAAGTGGGGTGCAATGCAAACACACACACACACAACCCAAGCTCCATAAAACAATTAGAAAGCTTAAAAATTATATAGAGCTTTTCCTCTTTTATCTAAGTCTACCCATGAAACACCTTCCAGTTATCTATTCCGCACCATATTCCACCAGAAATTTGTACCCCTGACCATTAGCAGCTTCATCTATTTTAGAACATGCCCATAGATATTTTCCAGTGATGCCAGTAGAGGTCTTCCATAACATTAATTTTATTTTATTATTTGTTTATATCTGTATATCTATGCATGTACTTTGTTTATGTCAGTATTTTTTACCATCATTCTTTAATTTGATATTTATATTTTGTTTTAGTGTTTTTTCATTATTTTTAACGTGGCTTCTTGCGCCTGTTTTTCTGGCCTCAAGTTTTCTCTATTGACTTGAATAGTTTAGAAGGAAATATGCACCTGAAATATATTCTTTAATATTGATCATTACGTCTCTGTAATATATCTCCAGTCCTCATTTTAACATCTAGATGCCTTGATCAGCTTACTGCCCTCAGGAGGAAGCCAATGATCCCCACAAAAATCTGATAATAATATTTCATTTGACAAGTGTTGCCTAGCTGTCATGTTCCTCAATCACAAGCTCCCATGATTCATTTGAGATCGACATGAGAACCATTTTTTAAGGAACTGCCTGCTTGAAGAAAATGGGATGGTAACAATGTAAAAGTATTGATTGCATTATTGATCGTCTTGCCAAGGAAATTCATATCTTGTTCTCCTGTTTTTACATTTTGTTTTTACTTTCTTTATTATTGAATGGAGCACTTTACTGAGCCCCCTACATTCCTAGCCTCAAGCAGACTGGAGTTATAATTCAAGGTTCAAAAAATTTGTAGTCATAATAGAGGCAGAGGACAGACAGCGATCAGAATAGTCACAAAAAAGCCATTAGTGATGGGCAAATCTGTGGCGTTCCGCAAAACGGCAAAAAAATTGCGAAACGCATTGAAGTCAATGGATGTCGAAATAATTTTTGACTCAAGCGACAATTTTTTATATGCGCCACAATTTGGTCCAAATGCATTAAGGTCAATGTGCTGTCCGAATAAATTTTATTTTTCATGCGCCAAATTGTGCCGCAGTTTCGCAAATTAATTCACTTGCGGCGAAACGTGGAAATGTGCCGCAAATTTGTTTCTGCCAAAACAAATTTGCCCATCACTGCAAACCATCAAGGAGTCAATGAACTGAAATGTCAGATAAATAGACCTACATTTGGGCACTAAACCCAGGTCTAAAGCTACTCATTTTGAATTTGTCACCATTGTCAGCACAGTGATTGACTAGTTTTCTTCTTTTATGTTATCTTTGGCACCAAGCATTTCTCTTGATATTTTCTAATAAAATTTTTATTTTCCTTTGTTAATGTTAAGTGCCAATTCTGTACAAATTCTCAGCACATGTCATACCATGAAATGCAAATATAGAACACAGATTTTATTTCCCTGTTTAAGGGCTTGAAGGCTGTTGGTTTCATCATGTTGGTTTAATCAGGCTTCATGTCCTTGTAAGCTTCTTGAACTTGTTTCACAAAACAGCTGTAACCAAAAATGTGTTGAATCTGATGGGCAGCATGTTTGGGAGACAGACAGCGGATGTTATGCTGCCAAGTTTCTTCAAATTCCTTCTGCTGAGAGCAGATTGGAACTGATCCCTAGATGCAGGCTTGACAGAACTTCCATGTAGAGAACACAATGAGAAGTATCTTCATATCTGTCAGCGTCTGGGCTATTTGTTAACAACTTTCAGCTGCAAACATGTCACATGTCAACAATGTAGCCGTTCTTTCCATAAATATTAATACTTGCCCATTGGTAATTGGAATTTTTGACAGTAATATTTAAATTTTGCTCCATATCTTTTTCTCCCTCTGCTGTTCTTCAGGCAATGTGTAAGGCAGAAAGTATTATTCTGACCTCAAAACTGGATGGATTAACAGCATGTAGATGTAAATTCACAAGATAAAGGTTCTTGATACTTTAATTTACTGGGGATTTTGCATTCTTTATGCTTAGCAATTATCTGTATGGAATAAAAATATGGCAAATGAAATCCATGGAAGAATACTGATTTAATTTTTTTGTGGTTTTCAAAGAACTACATTTATAGTTGTATTTATAGTAATAAATGTATAGTATTTTTGTGTGTTCTTGTTAGAACTATATACAATTCATGTACAACTACAAGTACTTTGTACAAAATACACACAGTTATGTGCACATTTCTATATTTTTTACCAATAATGCAGTTTTTTAGGGTTAATTCCATAATATCATCCACCACAATTTCATCTAATACCTCAAAAAGAAAGCAGTTGGGAGTTTGTTGGTAGCAGATAAGATTCTAGTTGGTGTTAAATTACACTTGTGTGTGATTTTTTTTTGTTGCCTGTCAACACAAGACAATTTGGTTTACTGTCAAGTTTACAATCACATTTAAAGCCATGTTCAGGGTGACAGTAGCTCCAGGATAACTCAGTGTCAATAATCTTCCCAAATGGTTCATTCCAAATGGTGCCCATTCCTATTGTAAGCTCCCACCCCACTGTGTACCTCCCACACTTCCTTGTATCTCTATCAATCTTACGTTGTGCCAAAATGATGGGTACCCTCACCGTGAAGACCATAACAGCACCAACGAGGGCCAGGGCCCACTGGGTTTCCTCCCATAAATAATCCTTAACTTCATTTGATAATATTTTAGTGGCATGTGTATGCAGAATTGAAATAGGCCAGTTCCTGTATGACCCTGCATACAGGGACTGCTAAAATAGTATTATAGGAATTTAGGACAATTTATGCAATTTGTGGATTGCCAAAGCTCCATACAGTATGTGTAAGAGAATGGCACCTTGGCATAGAAAAAAGTGAAGAGTAGAGGGTTCTTTTAACTCTTTCTTCAGGCAACAGGGCTGAAAAAAACTGAATGATATAAAGTTGATGATACTGTGTACTGTATGTATCTCAGGACCTTGACAGCCAGTGCTGTTGATCTATGGGAAGCAAATAATTAGGATACAAAATTTAAGAGCAAACACAATAAAAGCATTTCAGAACAAAAAGGATTATGCAAAGATGTGAAATCTGTAAAACATTTTCCCATTAATGAGCAGACTCTATTTGTATCCCTTTGCCAAGCCACAAATATAATGGACTTAGTCATGGCACAGCATGGAACGTGTGCCTTGCTCTTGTCAACTTAACAAATATGACTCTGACAACAATCAGTCCTTGTTTCTAAAACATTTTTACAGCCAAAAGACATGTCATCCCTTGTTTTATCTCAGCATGGGCATTTCTCGTGCAGCCAACAGATGCTCAGCAAAAGAGTTTTTGCCATCCCTGTCCCTCATTAGAAAAGATGTAGGAATAATAACAGGATCTATTGGACAAATGAAAATCCAAATGACTCAGTTCTTTGGAATAGATCTTTCATCTAGACCTGGAGACCTACAGTATATATAGGTGATAATGTATCAGCATTGAGTTGGCATATTCTCATATTTTACCACTGTGGTTTATTATTTCCTTTAATACGAAGGTTTCAGTGACAGACACTATAAAGCATTGATCACCAAGCACTGTTTGCAGGGGTGTATTTTATACATAATTCATGGGTCTTGTGTATTATACCCTTTAAAATAAGAGCAAAAGTGCAATATTGGGGGCACATCATTATATTTCCCCCCTATACTTCCTGTGTAATTGCAGCCACATGGGAAGATGCATACTCTACAATTTCACAAAATGCATCAAAGTCAATGCATCACAATTTTGGGGTTATTTATTAAAGTCTAAATGCCAAAAACTCGAGGATTCAAGGTTTTCTTTTGTTCTATAAAATCCGAATTTTTTTGTGGAAAAAAAAAACTTACATTTTTCAAAATGTATTATACTCCAAGAATGTAAAAAGTCTGAACCCAAAAATCCAGCTTCTCAGACCTGCCGAGGTTGTATATTGTGAATGGGAGAGGTCCCTATACTATGTGAAAGTTTCTCTGGTGTGTGCTGGAATTATTCTGAAAATCCAATTATTTCAGACTTTTCCAGAAAAAAAAAACTCGGAAAAAAATGTACAATCCGAAGGATTTTACTCCTTTGATCACAAATTGGATCCTTCGATCACAAATTCGATCATGAAGTCGAAGGATTTACCACATTTAGTACGATCGGACGATCGACGGAAAAATCGTTTGATCGAATGATTAAATCCTTTGAATCTAATGATTCGAAGGATTTGAATCCTTCGATCACAAATTGGATCCTTCGATCACAAATTGGATCCTTCGATCACAAATTGGCTAGAAAGCCTATGGGGACCTTCCCCATTGATGTTCGGTAGGTTTTAGGTGGCGAAGTAGGTGGTCAAAGTGTTTTTTAAAGAGACAGTACTTTGACTATCGAATGGTCGAATAGTCGAACGATTTTTCGTTCGATTTAAAGTCGAAGTCGTAGTCGAAGGTCGAAGTAGCCAATTCGATGGTCGAAGTAGCCAAAAAAATACTTCAAAATTCGAAGTATTTTTTATTCTAATCCTTCACTCGAGCTAAGTAAATGTGCCCCTTAAAGTCATAGCCTATGACTAAGGGGGGCTATTTACTAAACTCTGGTTGCCAAAAACCTGTAAATGTGGGGTTTTTTAGTACAGAATCCAAATATTTAGTGGAATAAAACACAAATCCAAGGATGAAAAAAAGTTCAAAAAACCAGCATCTCAGACCTGCTGAGGTTGCATATACAGTAAGTCAATGGGAGAAGTCTGCGCTGGGTTTTGTGCAATAATGCAAAGATTTTGTGTTTTTCGGGCAAAAATCAGTTTTCTGGTGGAAAATCTGAAAAATTTGTATAATTAGTTTTTTTTCAAGATTTTTTTTTTCCAGTGAACAGAATTTTCAGAAAAGTGTATTAATAAATAAGGAGAAAAAACCTGTGCAGATTTGGTCTGTTTTTTTTCCAGAAAATTTCCAGATAAATTCGGACTTTGATAAATGGGATTCTACATGTGTGTAACACGAAATAATGTTTTGACATAATTAGTGATGGGCGAATGAATTTGGCAGGCACAAATTCACTGTGAATTTCCGCGTTTCGCACCCTGCAAATAAATTAGTGAAACTGCTGAGAAAATTTGGCTGCGTCAAAACAATTTGGAGGCGTGTCAGAATAGTCGCTCACGTCAAAACTGTCACGCATCAACATTATTCAGACTCCCATTGACTTTAATGCGGGTGTCAAAATTGACGCACGCAAAATACGGGAGAAATTGCCCATCACTGGACATATAGAGAGTTCACAGGAGCAGTTACAAACCAGCGGAATGAGCCCATTAGCGGGGAATCTGCATGCCGGTGTGTCCTTAGAAACCACTCTGGCCGCGGCAAGCAGCAACTCGCAAAATTCAAAGACAGACTCCACCGGATCAGTTGACAAGAGAAAACCAACGTTTTAAAACTATAAATGCTTTATTGGACATGGATTAAAATCACCAGCGGGCAGGGGATGTGCGCATGACGCGTTTCGTGACCTTTGTGTCACTTCATCAGAAGCACTGGACATAATAAATGAATTTTTACTTAATTCTATTGTCTGGTGGAAGATTGCCTTTTGAGTGCCTACTCTACAGATTTCTGGTTTGGACCGCTCCCCTTGCTGAAGGCTCAGGTCGGTGCACCTAGGCCTCTTCCATTACTTGGTAAGTTACTATTTGATGTTGGGCTACTATTTTCTGTTCACCTCTTACAATAATTTAAAAAACAATAAAAATTAAAAAATAGGATCAGATGTCTCTGGTCACAAGTGCTTACAATCTAAAGGAATATATTTTTGATAAACATATATTGTTTTTCATATAAACAGATAAAAGTTCTTAATCCCTTGCCACATATGACATCTGGAGCTCCAGTTCCAACCATGGTGGCCATGCTCTCTAGTGACCACAAATGAGTAAACAGTGCTTCACACTTAATATCCTTACCCCTGTTTATTACATGGAGAATGAGTGTGGCACCCATTCCTTCTTATTCTTTTTTGCTTAGCATTGTAAACATGGACTTCCTAAAGGAACAGTATTAACCTAAAAACACAATTGCTGAAAAGTAGCACAATAAATAGGATGGCTGTTAAAAATGCAATCTGTCTGAAGAAAAATACTTTTTCCGAATTTTATTGCACCAATTGAAAACATTTTTTTACTTAACTCCTTCTGCCCTCTCCCTTTATGAAGGTATTTCGAGTTTTATTATCTTCCTAAACAAACCTCCCACTTCCCTAAGCTACAGCTTTTGAGCAGCTCTAAATCATAGGGCCTGTCATAATTCATTTTATAAGCTTCTCCTCTACTTGGCAGAACCAGGAAGTGAAAGGAAGTGCCGAAGTGCCTAAGAGTTTTTTGTTTCGTGCTAGATATAAAAAACCCATAATTGTTTCATAATTGAAAGAATAAGGAAAATTGTGGTCAGCACAAGCTCTGTTCAATGAGCTCATGTTGAAAAGGATGCATTATTTGTCTTTCATTAACTCCAGAGTCCAGACCAAAAACGTTCATATTGTATACAGTCATCAACGGTTCATGGATGCTGTAAGTTCTAGTTGAGCAGTAGCTGAAATGACACATGCTGAGCTGTTCAGGTAAATAATTAAAATGTGTTAAAAAAAAGTATTTTTCTGGCTAAAGCCTATTGCCAAATATAAATGCCTCCTTCAAATACTGTCCCTTAACAAACTACTCTAACACTGAGAATAATAAGGAAACTAGGAGCATGTCTAATAACATTGGAGTTATTGTGCAACATGAAACAAAGTGTAACGAAACCATATAATGCATTTCTTCAGGCTTATTAACATAATGTCCTATTTTAACGGATTTCAGGAAAGGCAAACACAAAGGATCCAACTACGACAAGCTGCAGATGTCTGACCTTTTCGAACAGCAGTCCGTGAAACATAGTGAAGCACAACAAATTAGTCTTCTTTATGACATATTTATCTTTCTTTCATTTTTAAGTTCCATTTATTGCAGTAACTGTGCTTGGATTCTCTATAAACCTAATACTTTCCCCCCATATTTCCTTGTGTAATGGTTACTGATATTTTATGGCATGTTGAGGTATTTGTGACTTTATGTCAGCTTTGTTATTATAAGGGATAACTCTTTAAGGATTGTCTGGGCTCAGAAATACACATTCTCTTCTCCAGGCGAGACAGAACCATGGATATATCAGAGCATGTAGGAAATATTATTTTAATGATGCAGTAACACAAACCCATCATGGTTGATATATTTGTCAACCCCCTGTAAAGAAACAGGAAATAATAGGATATCTATTAAAAAAAAAAATAAATAAATATATATATATATATATATATATATATATATATATATATATATATATATATACTTTTGATTTATTGCAGGAATTATCTAAATATATGTGTGCTAATATATGGCTAGTGAATTGTGAATGTGAAAGTTACATTTTTCTTACAACACTGAATGTCATTGAAGGATATTTTGAATAGATGGTTCCCTTTAGTGGGATATGAGGGCCCCCATCAGAAATTTTGATGTCCCATAATACATAGTTTGCAGGATATTCTTCCCCATTCTACAGGGCCCAAGTTATTAATCTACTGCCCAACCACTCCCTGGCCAGTGGGGCATTCCAACCAGGGGCGCGCCGCCAATGAGGCTAGCTGAGCTGCTCGCCTCAGACGGCAGTGCCTGAAAGGATTCCAGGGGCGGCAAAAAGCCGCTCCTGCACCTTTAAGAGCCAAATTTCTGTTTTTTGAACCGGAAATTCGGCTGTACTATTGCGAGAGAGTGCAATTGCGCTCTCCGCAATAGTGTTTCTGCCTCCCCTCCCGACACGTAAGTTAGTGAGGGGGGGCGGCATTGCAGGAGCAGCCTCAGGCGGCTCCTTAGTCAGAATCGGCGCTGATTCCAACTAAATAGAATTGGACCCTACATATATTTAGGGCACCTGACCACATCCCCAATCTACCCAGGTCACACCCCATTACCCTGAGACATGAAACACAAGCCCACTACTGGTTCAAATTATTCTCCATTCTTAGTAGATCGTCCATATCACTGATTCCTGTGAATCCCAGCTGAGCCAGAGGGACTTGTCCTGGTTTCAAAGGCATCCACAATTTACTACAAATATTTATCCAAGATATATGTCCCAAGGCTCAATTTATAGTTAAAAATATATAATTTTTATTGCAGTTTACATTAAAAATGGTACAAAGTGACCCCACATGGTCCACCTTACGCGTTTCATACCCTCCGGGACTTAGTCATAGGTGTCTCTGATTTCCATGGGGCCCTTCAAATGTTCCCACGTGTATGCTTCTGATGGACAACCATAAATAAGAAACTCCTGCCGAAATGCGCTTTTTACAAGAGAAAGCTTTTGTAGCTATAGTTTTAGCCTATATTTTCATACAACAACTGTGCATGTAGAATCAAAGTCCTTTCATTTCTCGGCATTCTACCAGTAACATCAGATCACAACCCATTAGGCTTCTAGACTATGCTTCTTGTAAAGAAGGGCTATAGGTGAAGATAAGAAAGGCTGTGGCCAGCCTAAAAATAATGGCAAGTAAATCTAAAACTGCATGCTGAGTCAGTTTCCTTAGATCTATGAGTAACAAATCAAGACAAAATAACCATGTATATTTGGAACAGTCACCTTTTGCACTGGTAACATTATGGTCTTCCGAATGTTTCTCCCAGTTATACTTTAGGCAAGACTGTGTTTTGCAAAACAAGTGATGAGGTGCATTAAGCCATAAATCACACATATTATATATAGAGAGGAAGTCAATGTCTTTCCATCTTGTGATTCATAGCTGCTGTTTGCAAGACTCATCAATCCCTCCTCTTATTTGATCAATACAATAGAAATGATATTGCAATTCATCCTGAAAAATCTTACGATTAATATGTAAGGAAACCTCATGTACTAGTAGTATTTTTCTATTGTGCATATTTAATTTTATTGTAGTTGTGATCACCAGTTCGCCACATTAGCAAGGGTGATATTTTAACTAAAGGGTTTATATGTAGCAATGTCAAAGAAACTTTATAGTTATTTCTCAATTTCAGGGCATGTTGGGGTAACAAAGGCTTAATTTTGAAAGTGAGGGCTGGATATTTGTGTTTGTTGAACAGTAAACAAAATAGTTACTGGGAGTAACGCTTTTACTTGGCTTTGTCAGGATATCTGTATGCCCCAATGTGAAATCCAGTTGATGGATAGGGTAAATGAAGAGGAAGGTGCATTTAGGTTAAATATAATTTAACATTACCATATAGAAAAATGTATTTAAATAAATTTATGATTAGGTAGAACTTTTTACAGAATTGTAAATACAAGAATGCTAATTGCAGAGGTTGTTTATTAAAGACCAGTGGCCCCAACCTTTTTTAACACATTCTAATGTAAAAATAGTTGGGGACTCGGGGAACAACAAAGTCATTAAAATTGTCCCTAGTGATGCTACTTGGTAGCCCCTATGAGGATTGTCAACCTACATTGAGGCTCCATTTGGGACTACACCTGGTTTTTATGCAACCAAAACTTGCCTCCGAGCCTGGAATTCAAAAATAAACACCTGCTTTGAGGCCGCTGGGAGCAACATTCAAGGGGTTGGTGAGTAACATTCTGCTCCCGAGCCACTGGTTGGGTTCACTGTTATAGACACTATCAGGTGGACATTGGTACTAATAAAGGGATTCTATTATGATTTTTATGATGATTTTTTTATTTCTAAATTACACTGTTTACACTGCAAATAATTCACTCTACAATATAAAATGTAATTCCTGAACCAGCAATTGTATTTTTTTAAGTTGTAATATTGGTGTGTAGGTGCATCTCAGGTCATTTTGCCTGGTCATGTGCTTTCAGAAAGAGCCAGCACTTTAGGATGGAACTGCTTTCTGGCAGGCTGTTGTTTCTCCTACTCAATGTAACTGAATGTGACACAGTGGGACTTGGCTTTTACTATTGAGTGCTGTTCTTAGATCTACCAGGCAGCTATTATCTTGTGTTAAGGAGCTGCTATCTGGTTACCTTCCCATTGTTCTGTTGTTAGGCTGCTGGGGGGGAGGGAGGGGGATGATATCACTCCAACTTGCAGTACAGCAGTAAAGAGTGACTGAAGTTTATCAGAGCACAAATCCCATGACTTGGGGCAGCTGGGAAACTGACAATATGTCTAGCCCCATGTCAGATTCAAAGTTAAATATAAAAAAATCTTTTTGCTCTTTTGATGAACAGATTTCAGTGCAGAGTAGCACTATTAAATGATGCAGTTTGGGGAAAAAAAATTCCCATTACATTATAAATTTAAGTACAAGCTCCTGCCCTGTTATTAATACAGAGAAAAAGGAAATCATTTTAAAAATGAGAATTATTATCTTAAAATAGACACTTTGGAATGGCCATCTTGTAATTTGGAACTTTTTGGTTAACAGGTTCCTGAATAAGGAATCTGTCTATACTAATACTAAGATTCCATTAGCAATGCATGTGCTGTCTACAACTGAACAAACCAACCATAACTGAAATAGAGAGTTAATAAATGAAATATAGGAAATAAAGGCAAATAGTTTGACCAGGTTAGGTTTTTTTCCATTGGAGAAGAAGAGTCAGACGAATTTGAGTTGTGAATGAATTAGTTAATAATTATATATGGTTCAATTGACTTATTTTACTACTTTTTCCGCCAGCAGTAAATCATCCCAGAGCACATAACGGCAGCCGTTGAAATTGGATGAAAGAAGATTTCATTTTCATGAATGGAAAGGTTTTCTTACAGTAAAACAGTGCATACACAATTGTCTCCCTGAAGACTTTATACTGGCTGGTATAATAGATAGTAGCTTTAGGAAAAAGGGGCTTTATGTGTGTATGGCCAACAAAAGAACTCAAGGTTAATAATATAAATACAGTACATACAATTCACTACAAGCACATGGGCTTTAATGACACAAGGAGTATTTTCCCTCATCGTAATTATATAATTATGTTATTTTATCTGTATATTATTTGTATTATGCGTCTATACCAGTCTTCATGTTTTTTATCACTCTGTTCTATAACTGTCTTTGGTTTATTTGCCCAGGAAAATATAGGAAGTGAAGGTATGTTTTGTATATATCTGTGCCTGTCCATGTCATTGTTTATTTAAAAACAAATAAGGTAAAATGAATATATACTGTAATTCACTCTAATTAATCATTATTGCTATTTATTAAAGGGATATTTAAAATGCATCAGTTATTAGTGCTGCTCCAGCAGTACTTGGCACTGAAATCCATTTTTCAAAAGAGCAAACAGATTTTATTATATTCAATTTTGAAATCTGACATGGAGCTCGATATTTTGTCAGTTTCCCAACTGTCCCTAGTCATGTGACTTGTGCTCTGATAAACTTCAGTCACTCTTTACTGCTGTACTGCAAGTTGGAGTGATATCACCCCCCTCCCCCCCCAGCAGCCTAACAACAGAACAATGGGAAGGTAACCAGATAGCAGCTCCCTAACACAAGATAACAGCTCTATGGGAGATCTAAAAACAACACTCTTTTGAGATTTGCATTTCAGTGCAGATGTCTGCTGGAGCAGCACTATTAACATGTTTTCCCATGACAGTATTCCTTTAAAGTCCGAATGCTAAAAACTATTTTGTTATACCCTGATGCTGCAAAAAGTCTGAATCTGAAAATCTGGCATTGCAGAGCTGTCGAGGTTGTATATAAGTCAATCGGAGAGGTCCCTATCAAATTTGGAAGTTTCTGTGGTCTATGCTGAAATTAGCCCGAAAATCCTACTATTTCGGGCAAAAAAAAACAAAAAAATTCGGCTTTTTTAGAAAAAGCCTGAAAAATCTTATGATTCAGGAAAAACCTCCAAAAAAATGCTTGATTTGATCAAGTTTTCCTACGATCTGATTAAATTGCACTTTTTTATTAATAAACTAGGGCATTGATTTTAAAAAATCTTAAAAATTTGGATTTTGGTAAACATCCCCCCAGTTGTCTATTTTTTTCACCAAAATTATATTTCTATGTTAAATGTGATCTACTGTATCCTTGTGAAGGTGACATTGAGGAAAACACATTGGATTGCAGCCATTTTGCCATTAACATGTATCGAGAACATCTGCAAATGTTACTCTCCTAAACGCCCCGGATAATTTATGGAACAATACGCAGCAAAAATTACGCCTGATTAGTCAAGTTTTTTTTTCCATTGAAAGAATCAGAATATATGCGCCACCTGGAATTTTGAGCTGTGCTAAAACAGCTTGATTTGTTATCCCCACAAAGTGTGAACTGGATAGTTGCATTGGCCCAGTAATGCTGCACAGACTTTAGAAAACTGTTTATCTAATAAATTCTGCCACAATGGAAAATGGCACAAAAGTGTGGGCAGTTAATGACAAGTTGTCAAAGAATAAGAAAAATGGCGTGTGTTTATGTTAAAAAAAAAAAAAGTTTAGCACATTTTGGCTCTATTTCCTTAACGTGGTATCTTTAAGCTTTGACATGAAGTTGGCAAATTTCGGCTATGAGTCCTGTGTCTAGAAACGACAACAGCTGTTAAAGCATTAGATTAGAACACCCGGCTCTCATTGTGAGCTGCCCCGAGTCCCACAGGGTTACGTTAACTATTCTCTGATGTATTATAGGTTTTGAAAGAAAACATCAGCAAGTTCCCCCCTCACTCGTTGTTTAGTTAACGTTAAGTGATTTCCTGATCTGTTTTTCAAATTGTAATGTCTAGCAAAGGCTTCCATCTTGCGCTATTGAGACGTACGACTATACATTCCTATTTGTTGTTAAATGCAATTCGCTGCATTGAATGTTATATTTGTCTGTCATCGAAAGGGCTGCCATAAAATACACAACTGACACATTCAGTTAAAAAGTCAAGAGCTTGCTTCTAAATATAGAGATGCATGTTGTGTTTTACATGTGTGGATGTGCCTGTTTGTGTGTGTATGTAAATGTAACACAAAATGTACCCAAAATGTAGAGTCAAATAGATACAGATAAAATGATCAATCCCGTGCCCTTGTGTGTTTGGCTCTTTTTGATTTTCCTTGTACAGGTATGGGATCCATTATCCAGAATACTCCGAATTACAAAATGGTTGTCTCCTATAGACACCCATGGGAGACAACCATGTTTGTCAGCCTTGGCTTCTTCATTAAGCGCGCACCGATATGTCCATTTATGGCGCATGCGCAGTTGGACCCGGAAAGGCCGAACGACAAGAAGAGGATCCGGAAGAAGCCGAGACTGACAAACACGGCGCCCCTGTGCTCTGCTGCGCTGTTCTGCATGTGCGGGTCAGTATATCTAAAGGGACACAATTCTGGTGTAGGGGGCAAGACGGGGAGGGTTGACTGCGGGGGGGGGGTTGAATTCTCCTTTAATGTATGAAGATCCAAGTTACAGAAAGATCTGTTATCTGGAAAACCCCATGTCCCAAGCATTCTAGATAACGCGTCCCATACCTGTATTTTAAAGTAGGACATTATATTACACGGTCTTTTTTAATATCAATGTGAAGGCATCAAATCCTTCTCTATGCAGAGGAGGAGGAGGGTGATATGTATATTTAGGGCAGATATCAAGAGAAGGCTTTGCATTTGAGAACATCTTAATATATATGATTATACAGCTGTTGGTCTCTATATTGAGGGGATCCCTAAAGCTTTATTACTCTCTGCTTATACCACTATGTTTAAAGGACTAAGAAAGGTTGATGCATTAGGGGGTGTCAAAATGTTAGGCACGCCACAGTGAATACAAACACAAAAAGGTTGTACCCTTCTACTCTGACCCGAGGACAGAATATGATTTTACTTACATTTCTTATTTGTTTTACTCCCAGGAAAAGTATTGTACATGCACAAGCCCAAAGCCAAGCAGAGGATGCCTGGGGAAAAAAAAGATGGTGGTGTAATGCTCTGTTTATTATTTCCATGGAGCAGATGTTTTTTCCTAAAAGGATCACTGGCCTGGGAAATAAATTTAGTCATTGCATTCATTAGGGCCTAATGTTTGGAACCTCCAAGTGCCTTGTTGACGCTGATGAGTTGGTTATTCACAGAATTGCAGATAATGAGTGCCCAAGCTACAGGAGTTTTGGGGAACCTAAACTGTGTGGTTGGTAGCCCCCAAATTGGACATAACTGAGGCTGTGTTGTAGACCAATTTAAATCAGAATAAAGGAAATTGTTTTCATATTCTCACGTGAATACTTCTAGAATTATTGCAGGGTGTCTGATGCAGCACCTTTTACCTTGCAAAGTGTGTATCACTGTGCTATAGATCAAACTGTCTAGAGTATCATTTGTTTGTGTTTATAGCACCGCCTCTGCTTTTTCATGAACAAAGGGAAAGAATGTGCAAATATTGCACAAGCTTGGGGTGAGTCGAATGAGATCCCCTGGAATCCATTGATCCTAAAGATATGACAGAGAATGAAAACTTTCTATTTCCATATCCTTTTCAATATTCCCTTTGGTCGACAAATATATTTTTCAAAATGTAATTTCCCCTGATATCACTTATTTATAAGGCCAGAGCTGTTATACGAATGATAAAGAAAATTCAGCATGCACAATACCTAGGTACAGCAGTATAAGAAATTTCAGAACAGATGCACAATGCAGAGTAAGCTGAAGACAAGGCATCACTTTCTGCACAGGCATGCTCCACAGACCCAAATGATCCACTGGAATGTATAGGAGGTTAATGCAAGTGTGCCTGTTCAACTGAAAACTGAGATGTGACACATGACCTGAAGTCCTGACACACTGTGATTGACTTGTGCCTGCTGTAGGAGAAGGAGTCAGTGTCAAACATTTCTGAAAGATTCGGACTGGTTGTGAGTTTGTAGACTCAGCAGAATTTTGGAATACCGTAAACATTCATCTCTACGTTACAAACCCATATCGTTCAAACATGGAGACAGACAATAATAATAATAATAATACTATCTTCATATAGGCTTCTAAAATGGGAGTGATCCTAAAATATGTTTTATATTTAAATACCTGAATATGCTCATACAGAACATTTCAATAATGTTAATGGTGGTAAAGACAAAATGACTAAGGCAGTGCAAAGTGCAAAATATTGATGGACAGGAAACATTATTTGTTTGTGACACTTGGCAAATGAGCAAGCACAATACTTGCTTGTGAAGCAAAAAACATTGGCCGACTGTGTCTTCCAAGCAATGTTCTCCAGGAACTAAGAAGATACAGCCAGGCCAATCTGTCTTGTCAGCAGCCCTGGAGCTCCCAAACCAAATTATAAAATGAAAGATAAGCGAGTCATAAATCATTTTGAGAGCAACTGACTGCAATAAATCTACCTAGACATTAGCATCGGTGTTCCAGGTATTAATACTTTTGGTCCTTGCCCCTTCCCAGCCATGTTTCTTGCAGAAGTTAATAGCACAGTAACTGCGTGAACCCCCCTCTATCAAATAGCTGCTGAGTAACATTGGCCAACAAAAGTTGCATTGATAATACTAAATCTTACTCAATTGCTGTATGGTGCCAAATATGTTCTAACAGTTTCAACCAAATTAATAAACTTTCAGTAAGCATGCAGTACCCTAGCACCTCCCATAATTCAATCCATATGAATCTAACTTGACCAATCAAGACAAACCAGACTTGGGGAATATATGATGTCATGAGAACTCCTAAAACCAATTGTCAGTCTTCCTTATGATTCAGTTGATTTAGAGCAATTTGACTATCCTCATGTTGCCTTAACTCACACATCACACATGAACTGGCCAATGTATGAACAATACGACAATGGCTGAGTCCAGTGGCGTAACTAGAAATTACTGGGCCCCACAGCAAATTATTTTTAAGGTCCCCAAAATGTACGCCAGTGGCTGAATCTTATTAACCATGATTTAATGGATAGATTTAGGTTATGGGAAGCCCTGACATCAGTAAGGTACCAAACAGAATAGTAGCAGTATAAATAATGTCTGAAAAGAATAGGGCATTATCACTAAAATATGAGTAGGTGACCTATAGAACCAAGATAAGCATGAAGAGATGCAGGAACATAGTCAAGATGGAGAGCACGGTTGGTATGATAGAGATCAGGTTATTGGCTGCACTGTAGTACCAATGTAGACTCAAATCAAGACCATGTTCCAAATTCTAAAAGCATATACATTTTATAAAAATGCTTTATAGTTTAACAACAGGAGAGGACATTGGCATACATTTAATTTAAACATTATGGGTGTTATTTATCAAAATCTGAAAAGTTCACATTATTTTCTGGAAAGTACTCCAACAAAATCCCCATGGACTTTTCCCACCTATTTATCAATACATCTTTCCAAAATCTTTCCAGATATACCATCTTTCCAGATATACTATGACCTGGATGAATGAAAATCTTCATAGTCATCTTTCCAAAAATGTTTTGTGCGGGACAAATTCAATAAAATGGTGAAAAAATCTGTAATGTATGACTGATTTGGATTTGTCACTGAAAACTTTGACTTTTTCGGATTTGACACCCGAAACCTACAACTTTTTCGGATTTGACGCCCGAAACCATGAAATCTTTGGATTATTGAACGAAAACCCAGCACAGATCAGGATATCAAGGGGACATCTGTCATTGACTTTTACATGAACTCGGCATGTCTGAGTTGGAGTACTTTTTTATTCTGAGTTTTAACACCATCGGAGTTTAAATAAATCTCAAAAAATATGAGTTTTTTTTCTACAAAAAAAATATGTTTCTCCCCTTTAAAAGTCCAACCAGTAGAAATTGGACTTTAATAAATAACCCCATTAAAGTATATCAGTGCAAATATGTCAAGAAGAAGGAACAACCGTGCACTTGTATTTAACAGTTTAAATGCAAATACAGATATATTCAATTCATAATCATGAAGCATAGAACGTTTGTTACACTGGTGCCCTGTTGTCTGGATGGCATTGGTGCAGACATATTAGGAAAAAAATTCTAATTCATTTATTGTAAAGTTATTTGTATCTGCTCTACCGGTACAATCCTTAAAGGTTTTTTTTGCAGATTTGATTTAATTCTCACTCTTTCCTTGACCTTCCTCAATTATTACAGCCTTCTACTAATTACCTATCCTGCATTCCAGCTTGTGTCTGCAGTTTATCCAGAATATGTCGGCTGTCAGCTACAATTATCTCCCTTTTTCAAGAAGGGACACTAATCTTAAGATACAGGTTGTTATAACATGAAACAGCTTGTTGTAACATTTATAAATATACATTTATATGTCACACATTCTATAGGATGCGTGATAGAGTTTAAATGAATTGTGGAGCTACTGTGTGTTCTCGGTTGCTTCTTTATTTTCTTCAGTTCTTGTAAATCTCTTAACAGAAAGTGAAATATTTAAGAATTATATCATTCCATGCTGGTAGAATAAACACATGAATTAAAAAAAAACCTTAAAAACACGATAATGATGGATAAAATTGATGATTCTCTGGAATCCTGAGTAATATATGAATTTCCCATGAGTCCACGAGGGGAAGTGGTACATTGGCATCATTTCCATTTCAAAATGAGGTCTACACATTATTGCAAGTCTGCTGGGCACATTGATACAGGCCACAGTGGAAACTGTGTAATTACCGTCAGTTTCATGGTGCTGGTTGCTCTACAGGCTCACTTTTGCGAATTCAGAAAAAAAGGCAGAAAAGATGTACCGGCACAGTTGTAAAATAAAAGGAGTTACTTTGGGTTCATGTACCTTCAGTGAATTTAGTGCCCAATTATAACTATGGTTGAGTTGGTAAATGAACCATTTAGTTTCCAAATATATACAGTATAACTTTAGGAGAGAATTTGGTTAAATGTTGAGTAATCATTTGCTGATTCCCTGTAACAGCCACTTTTCGCCATTATTAAAACCAACTTTAGAAACCTTATCCATTACTAGCAACATGGCTATCTATAATATTTTGCTTGGATTACCTTTGTGGAATCTTACATTTTTAATAAAACCATTACAACAACAACAACAAGGTTTTACCATATACTTTTTTTTATATATTAAACTCTTTATTTATGATATTAATTATTATTATTATTATCTATATATTATTATATAGTTATATAGCGCAGACACACTATCCACCTTCACATCAGTTTCTGCCTAGCTTGCAATATAAGTTTCCCATCACATTCACACAAAATACACACTAGAGTAGATTCCATCACAGGCAAAATAACTTTGTCTGTGATGGAGGAGAGAGAGAGAGAGAGATGATATAGACATATTCACTGTTTTTAAATATATATATTGACACATACCTAGGTCTGTATAGGTATTTGTATCTAAATGCACTGGGGTCATTTGGAGGGATTGGGCTTATTATTTTTTTTAACCCAAATTAACGAAGTAACAATTGTAATATGTATGGCTTTAAACAGTAGAAATTAACTGTACTCCTACACTTTCATAACATCGATAGCTGCATCTACATTCTAAACTTATCCCACTTGATCGTACTTTGATCACTGGATACTTCAGCTGAAGAAATAATAATCCTACATCTGACAGCTCAATTACTGTAATTATAAATGATGGAATGCAAATAGTTTCTGTGGAACCTCTGCCTATTCAGTACATCACTGCACAACATGATTTAAAGATAATTGTCTCATTATTGTTTCCTAATATGGACTATAGAAACAAGTCCTCCACACAAAGCATCTTCAGCAGACGCCATTTATAATCAGGGAGAAGGCTGTAAACTGTTTATTTATCTACTGTACCTTGTCAGGTCATTGATGACCTTTTTGGAGATGCACTGTTTATTTGGCCTTCACGAGAGGCTTGTGGGATGCAGGTTAGAAAACCCTGTTATCCACTTGTGAACCCCAGAAAGAGCCAAGCCAGTCTGTAGTTGAGATTAGTGAAGGGCAAATCTGTGCCACACACATATTGAAGTCAGTGGGCGTCAAAATAATTTTGACGTACGTCAATTTTGATGCGAATAACAATTTTTATACGTGCAAATATTTGGTACAAATGCATTTAAGTCAATGGGCGTCCGAATAATTTTGACGCGCAGCAATTTTTATGCACGCACTAATTTTGACATGCAACAATTTTTTTTTGCTGCAGCAGATTTTTTTGCCACCGAATTGTCACCGCAGTTTCACATAATTATTTGCTTGCAACGAACGCTGACATTGCCTGCAAATTCGTGTTTGTAAAATGTATTCGCCGATCACTAGTTGAGATTACAAACAGTGCTGAGTATTCATTAGAACCAAGTGAGTGAGCTTTAATTTACATTCCATTCCTAGGATTGCTTCTGTTTTGCCCACAAATGACAAAAGGGAGTCATCGCTTATAATGCTTTTCATTTCTTCCATGAATTATATCCTGGGACATAGTGCAAATCTTTTTGTTCATAACAGTTATCCTCCCCAGTTCAGTTTGCTCACCCAGATATATGACTGAAGTGGGTCAGTTACAAGATCTGAAAGCAGAAACCAGTACAGCTGTTTCAATTCTCCTCCAAAAAACGCGTGCCAGTGTGGCAAATGGAAAGTATTTTCATCCTTTAGTATATAATAACTGCTGAAAACTGCCATAAACAAATCATAACTAGATACTGTGCGAAAAACATTTACAATTAGATAGTGTTGTAATATTACAACCCTCACCACCCCTCAAATGCCGCCAGAAAGACTTTCGTTTGTAGGGGTTTTTCGTATCTTTTATGCATTGTTACTTGCATCCGTTTGATCACTTGTTGAAAACACTTAGGAAAGGGGTTCGTTTGGCTGGCATAGTCACATCCTGAACAATGTTATAATAAAAAAAGAATAATTTCTTATTGTGTTACGGCACAATAGTGAAACACATGACATGAACAGAAACAGCTACATACAAATTATGGCAAACTATATTTAAAAATGCAAAAGGGAGGAATAAATTGCATATTTTGAATGCTACCATAAGATACATGCGAAATAGAGATATAAAAATTAAGATATAGTGGCACCTTTAAATATAAATGTGCTCTCGGATGATGTTGTATGCATGGAACAAGGTAGAGCCAAGGGAAAAGATCATTACACTGGCTAGGAGTGATGACCAATTGAAAAATGGTTACTCGATCCCTGATAACATGGTCGTCAATATAACGAAACCTTCATTTATTGTGAATTTTTCATTTTCCCCCGTTTTATTAATACTTTTTGATTACCTGCAATTTATTCTTCCATATACCTACATTTACTTGGTCTCCAATGCTGTAAGAAAGTAAAAGGCGGGTATTTGTGCAGCGTTTGCCCATTATTCACAGATGTGGCTTGCCCCACAAGGGAAATTTACAGTGATACAAGTTGTAGAAAAGAAGCGGAAAGCTTCGGGACAAATGTTTTAGCTACTTTAATATAAGAACCATAAATTTGACTCTGAGAGGTTGTAAGTTCTTAGAATGTTTAAGGAAAATACAGAAATGACTAGGAAAGGAAATAGTTTTGTAACTGATGGTTCACTCCACTCCTTTATTTGGTGCCATTGGTTCTAATCTCTGCTTAAAATCATCGATCCATTTGTGCATAGGATCTTAGTAATTTAAAGGTGCAGTTAAGGGAAGGCCCTGAAAAGTGCAATAAAATGTGGGCCCTCTTGTGCTGTGATAGGATTAATAGAGACCATCAATATAAATGATAGATTGTCATGCCCCAAAGCTAAAAGGGTTGGATGAATAGAAAGCCTCCATATGACTATTAAAGTTCAAGGAGAGATTACACTTTCGAGTTATTTTGACAGAAATACTCAAAGCAACATCCAATAATTTCTTGTTTGGTTTTAACTATTGTACTTTCTACCCTGAAGTTGTGACATGGGGGGGCCTTATTTATCAAAGTTCAAATTTATTTTAATGAAAAAAGTCTGACCAAACTTTGGACCTTATCTATTATAACACATTACATCACGATTTTATTATAGGCAACAAACACTAAAAATTTTGTGAATATCCAAATCGTATGATTTTTTTCAGACTTTATTCCCGATTTGCTTTATTTTTTCAGGCTATTTCCCAAAAAGCCTGATTTTTTTCTGATTTTTGTCTGAAAAGTCCGAAATTATCGGATTTTTGGTCTAATTCCAGCTCAGACTTCATACACTTCCACACAGGATAGGGACCTCTCCAATACAACCTCGGTAGGTCTGAGATGCCGGATTTTCAGATTCTGACTTTTTCCATCCTCTGGGTATAATAAATATCAAAGCATTAGAGGTTTTCCACTAAAATTCGTACTTTAATAAATAACCCCCTAAAAGTGATAGGTGGTTGCTAGCTTTACTGAGCAAAGCAACAAGGCTATACATTAAATGTGTTTCAGGAGAACCTGAAAAACATAACCTAAATGGAATGGGAATGGCAGAGAACCTTGATTGACCATCTGGAAATGTGATTACAGAGCTGAATTACAATGGAGGGATGGTTCAAGTTCACCGGGGGAAGGCTCTTTCTTTTTACCAACAAGACACTTTGGTGGTGGTGGCATTTAGGTGGAACCTGGTCCACGCTTTCTTTGAACATCACCCAATGTACATGTGCAGGAGACTGCAAGACCCTACCATGTACAGTACATAACTCATGCTTAGAACTGACTAAATGAATTGCTAAGTTGTACTCCCATTAGTACCAGAGCCGGCTCAAGGGCAACTGCATGCTGATCTATGCAAAATGGCACCCTATAAGTGAGCACATAGCACTTGTGCTTGTTAATTCTTAATTGAAATTCCTGTTCAGAAGTGGTGTTGGCCATCATAGACTTTAAGGAGAGTTTGTTAATGAAGTCTTTGATATCAAATGCACAATATCCACAATATTGCGGTTTGAGACATAAAACAGCAGGGTTTGCTATTTCTCACATTTGACCAGTTAAAAGCTCAAAGGCAACAAAACTCTTTGCAGAAATATTTTTAAGAAACTACATTTATTGTTTTTCTAAGTGCCAAGAAAAACAAGAGCAAGTTCATTACATAAAGGTGATTGTTGAAGGCTGTTTTGTGGAACACATTGTATAAACAAAATGTAAAGGCTCCTCAGGGCAAATAAGTGAGTAGTTCTAAATGAATGAGCCACATATGGAAGTGCACCATGTACTACATGCAGGTTTGAATTAATGGCCAAGTTCAATGTGTCTCTTTAATTACAGTTTTAATTCTTCTTGGAACTCAGTTGTTTCTTTCACTGTCTTCACGGCTGGCTTGGTGATAATGTGCATATTCCCCAGCAGAACATGAGGAGGTTAAATCTATGATATAATGTGTCGCCTGCAGCTGCCCAACTCAAATAAATTCAATTATAGAAGCTGGAAGTATGGGAACGTTTTCAAACATGTACGTCATTTTATCTACAGAAATTCTTAAGACAAGGAACATCAATTCCCTTTCAATCAATTTTTAATTTCTAGGTGGCAGATATTAATCGGAATAATTTGGCTGAAAGTGAATCCGTTATGTATACATTAAAAATTACTTGGGAGCTCATTTGTAGACAATTCAAGAAGGTTTATTTTGAAAAACTTTCTATGTCTGTGGAGTTGAATACAATTAAATGAAAAGGATGGTTTAATACAATTGTTAACGGTAGAGGATTTGGTGGATTTATATTACATTGAAACTATTAGTTCCATGTTTGCGTAAGGCTAAACAAGAAAAAAATATTTTTTACCCATAGAGGAAGCCTGGTTTTCAGAAGGATTATTCCTACTGTTTCCTTGTTCAAGGGTGAAGGACATCTGAGGCAGTTTAGTCACGGCTATTCGTTTCCACAAATATAATGTGACTTGCCAGTAGCAGTTCACTGCAGGACTCTAAAAAGTTTCTCATAAAACAAATCTGTTTTAAAATCTCCCCTTTAATTCATTTTCCATAAGTTCTTTGGCTTTAGTTCTAAGTCGTTTTGCTTTGTACTGTAATGTAGTGTAAATTGTATTATCCTGCAGGGAATTTATCCAGGTCTGTATTATTCGTACCAGACCTTCTTTAATTATTCTGTATAAAGAGGTGCATATATAATTATTTCCTGCCACATTGTTTTCCTTAAAATAGTTTATGACTTGTTGCTTCTGCCTTGTACAAAAACTTCATTGTTCCCAGATTCCCAGCCACAACATTAGGAGAATAGGCATGAGCAAAATATTTAGCAGCGTGAGAAAACCACCATAATGTATAGTAAAAAAAAAAAAACCCAATGAGTTTAGGCAATGAGTTAGGCAGGGTTTCTTTGCCATATTATTTTGCAGTTTTGCAAGTTTTTCATCATTTCACCCATCACTAATTATGAAACTTAAGTTAATATATGGGTATGGGATCTGTTATCAGGAAACCCGTTATCCAGAAAACTCAGAATTACAGGAAGGCCATCTCCCATAGACTTCATTTTAATAAAATACTTCCAGATTTTAAAAGATATTAAATTTTTTGCTGTAAAATTTAAACAGTACCTTGATCACCTACTTTATCCAAAAAAAGCTGCATAAATCCTTATTGGTTGCAAAACAATTCTGTTTGATTTATTTCATATTTAGATGATTTTTAGCAGACTCAAGGTATGGAGATCCCAGTTACTGAAAGACCCCCTATCCGGAATACCCCAGATTATTCTGGATAACAGATCCTATACCTGTACTCATTTGCAAATTTTCATTGCAAGCATATGATAAATGTCCAGTTTATCAAAAGTGTCAACACATAGGGGCTTATTTCTTATGGGTCAAATTTCAAATTTAAAAAACTTTGAAATTCAAATCAAAAAAGACCAATCTAAATGTATTACAAAAAAAACAAACTATTTTTTTGGCCGAATAGGTCCGTATTCGATAGCATACGTCAGTTTTCAGTTTTTCAATCCAATTCAATCATACTAATTGAAGTAACAGCGCATTCGTTTAAATTCGATTTGAAGTTTTTCAAAAAAAAACTTTGATTTTTCAAAGTCCACCAATTGACTCCAAATAGGTTCTAGGAGGTCCCCCATAGGCTAAAATACCAAATCTGAAAGGTTTTAGATGGGGAATGGTAGAAGTCGAATTTTTCAAGACACAGTACATCATAAATTTCAATATTCGAATTTTCAATTTTTTTTACAAATTTGAATCGTATTTGGACTATTCCCTAGTACACAAAAATTAGCTCGAAATTCACACCTTTGATAAGTCTGCCCCATATTTTCACATATTTGCAAGAGGAATTTCATATGAAAGGTACAGGTGATTCTATTAAATTGAATAGATTCTGTCTAGTGGGATCACTCATTTGGTCACTAGATTCTGAAGACGTTCTTATTTTATAGAAAATAATGCTAAAAATGTACCTTTCCAGAATAGAAATTGGACCATTACCTGGGTTAGTGCACTATAATTTAAAATACCAGTAGACATATATTTCCAATTTCCTAAAAGACTTTTATCCTTTTTTTTTTTTTGTTAACCTGGAAGGCAATTGTGAAAGGGTTAATCAAGTATCTTCTTGGTGGTCTCTCCTTTTCCAAAAGCTAATTGAGATAATTGGAAGGATCATATCTAGGTTAAGAAGCTTGTTTACAGTTTTGCTTGCATTTCTATCTAGGCCACCCTGTAAGTGATTATTATAGCCTTTCAGTAAAGCATTTCTTTCACAGTGTTGTGCTTTACTAATAAAGATATAAATAATAACTATAAGATGGTTCTGTGTGTCACCAACAGTATACATTGGAGCTTGTAATAAAAAATACACAGTCAGTGATGTAATGTTAAGGCACAACAGGGCTCTTATATCTTCAAACATGCAAACAAATACAACAGTAAAGACATTCCTGGTTTCTAGAGTTTATATTGTAAACAATACCTTGGTCAATCTCCAAGACACAGTAGGAGGGTTTCCTTCATTCTTGAGTCTGCGTCCTTTGTGAACCGAGTCAAGTGATTTTATATCCCAATTTGAAAGAATGTTTTCATAAGAATGCTGATAATTTATACAGGAAATTGCCCAAGACACTGCTGACCAAATAAGTTAACAGATTGCTTTATGTTACGGGCATGATGTTCTTTATTAGAACCTTATATGGAAAGATCAGCTTTGAGGTCTGGTTTGGATACTCCGGTGTTATAGATGCAGTCCCAGTTGAGAGTGCTCATAATACAAATTCCACAATGGTGCAATAGACTTTTTCAGGGATGCTAATTTTGCAACAATCAAGAAGCTGTTGATTACTGAGTTACACAATCTTGACATCAAAAGGACAGTCATTAGCACTTCTAATTTGCCCTACAACCACTCAACATCCATTTGTCAAAGAGAATAATACGTTTTGGGCTATTTACAATTAATGTGATGTGGCCAGCAGCAATTAACCAACTATAATTTTGAAGACAATATCTACTGTTAATAAAAGGCTAAAAATGTGTGTTGGCAAGTGATCGTGCAACTGCATGAATGTGGTCTTCATCAACATCTCTGCTTTCTCTTCTTCATTGATACTGTCTTGAAGGCATTTTATAAAAATGTGTATTGATGCATTACATTCACCGAAGACCAGTAAAGAGGTCAAACAATAGTCACTATTGGGGGCCCATTTACTTTGCTTGAGTGAAGGAATAGAAGAAAAAAACTTAGAATTTTGAATTTTTTTTTGGCTACTTCGACCATCGAATGGGCTACTTCGACCTTCGACTTTGACCTTCGACTTTATTCGAACGATTGAAACGATTCAAACTAAAAATCGTTCGACTATTCGAGCATTCGATAGTCGAAGTACTGCCTCTTTAATAAATACTTTGACCCCCTAGTTCGCCACCTAAAACCTACCGAGGCCAATGTTAGCCTATGGGATTTAGCGCTATTCCTACGAACGAACGATTGAAGGAAAATCCTTTGATCGATGGATTAAAACCCTTCGAATCGGTCGAACGATTATTCCTTTGATCGTTCGATCGTAGGAAGAGTGCTTAATCCTTCGACTTCGATATTCGAAGTATTTCAATTCGGCAGTCGAATACCGAGGGTTAATTAACCCTCGATGTTCGACCATAAGTAAATTTGCCCCCTAGTGTTTGAAACCCCGCTTCTGCTACTTGTATAAATATTTCTCAAAATCAACAGTATGGAGATACGTATCATTCATCTCATCCTTGAGACTTTTGAAGTGATATCTAGTGATGGGCGAATTTATTCGGCAGGCGGGAATTCGCGGCGAATTTTTCTCAGTGTACCACCAGGCCAGTCCAAGCCTGTCTCAATCTAACTGTCCCATTGGAGTCAATGGGGTAAATTTATCAAAGAGTGAAGTTCCGCCACTAGAGTGAAATTCCGCAGCTCTCAATTTATTTCTATGGGATTTTGAAAAGCATATTTATCAATGGGTGAAAGTGAAAGTTCACCCTTTGATATACGCCTATAAAAATCCCATAGAAATGATTGGAGAGTGGCGGAATTTCACTCTAACTTTACTCTTTGATAAATATACCCCATTATGTGATGACTAAGGGGCCATTCAGTGTCACTTACTCTCCCAGTTCTCTCATCTAAATAGAAGTATTTTGTATATTCACAGGCAACACAGTCATAATATGTAAGCTATTATCTTTACTGAAAGCTGCAGTGAAAACAAACATAATACCCACAGCTCATGCTGCAAAGTACAGTAGGGTTTTTTTCTTCTTCTGTGTGTTGTTTATTTTTTAATGAGCAATATTTTTTTCAATTAAAAAATAATTTTCAAGTAACTGAGTATGGAGTGGCCAATTAATTTAAATTCATGCTTTTTGCAAATAATAAGTCACAATAAGACATCAAAGAGTTTCACCTTGTGTATAAAAATAAATTATGGCATGATGTATCTTCATTCTGTATACGGAGGCTGCATTTCAGCAAAGATATAGAAATTGTGGGAGTTGCACTTTACTGTAAGATTGGAGTCTTGCTAACAGCTTCAATCAGTGTTTCTTTCATGATGAAATCAGCAGCAAGATTCTTTAAAATGCATGAAAGCTATTCCAAAAAAAAGAGAGCACAAGAAAACCTCCCCACGCCTCCTTTTGGAAACTATTTTAAAGCACATAAAGAGGAATGGATTCCTGTTATTATTAGGAACCCATTTCATTGCCTTGCATGTAAATGAGCTATTTTGCCTGTTTCTATGGAAGTGGGTGGGATCATATAGTGCTGAGAATGGGGTCCTGCAGTCTTGGATTTGTTTTATATATGTCATCTGTTGCTGGCTAATCTGCCTAAAGATACAGCTCAGTATCATCAGTGGGCCTGAAAGGGTAATGGAATACGTTCATATTGTTTATAACCCTGATTATGCCCTGACACAAGTCATCCAAATATGAAGGTTTTAATAGTCAGCAAACTCAGAGCCATCCATAAAATTTACCTCTCCAAACGCAAACATTTTAAATAGATTCAGCATTTCGAAGTAAATTGATGCCACCATGTGCTGTTAACTACACAGAGGGGCACATTTACTAAGGGTCGAATATCGAGGGTTAATAAACCCTCGAATTCGACCCTCAAAGTAAAATCCTTCAAATTCAAATATCGAATTCGAAGGATTTAGAGCAAATGCTGCGATCGAACGATCGAAGTAAAAATCGTTCGATGGAACGATAAAATCCTTCGAATCGATCTTAAATCGATTTTAATCGATCGATCAAAGGATTTTTCTTCCATCAAAAAAAGCTTACAAAAGTGATGGGGAAGGCCCCCATAGGCTAACATTGTACCTCGGTAGGTTAAAACTACTGAAGTATGTAGTCTAAGTATTTTGTAAAGAGACAGTACTTTGACTATCGGATGGTCGAATAGTCAAACTATTTTTAATTCGAATCGTTCGAATCGAAGTCGAAGGTCATAGTAGCCTATTCGATGATCGAAGTACCCAAAAAAATACTTCGAAAATCCAAATTTTTTTCATTCGAATCCTTCACTTGAGCTTAGTAAATGTGCCCCAAAGTGTTTATTACACAATAGGTCACCAGTACTCTACGGACATGATCCCATGACGAGAAACAGTATAATAACTCCAAATTATATGAGCAAACAAATCGTGTAGGATTGGCCAATTCTAAGCAACTATACAGTTGGTTTTATTTTTTCATTGTTTATAATTTTTGAATGATTTGCCTCTTTCCAGCTTTCAAATGGGAGTCACTGACCCCAACCACTACAAAACTATGCTCTGTGAGGCTACCAATTTATTGTTATTGTTAATTTTTATTACTTATCTTTCTCATTTAAATCACTGCCTTATGGCTAGGGTAATTTAGACATTCCAAACTGCTGAGGTGCTGTACAAAAAGCTAAATCATTTAATAGCCACAAATAAATAAAATGACCAAATGCATACTAGATGAGAATATCCCTCTCTACTTCATAATAAAATTGTTAAAATGTACTTAAAAGGTGAACAACCCCTTCAATACCCATGCCCAAATCTGGGATGAAGAGTTCAACGGTGCTGCTGCTACCCATTTCTCCATGTAATGGTCATTGGTTACAATTTGTTTATTTGACTTACCGCCTTTCATTTATCTAGATAATTATGGACCAGACCAATATAGACAAAAAAAATATTAGAGTTATGGAGGTACAATTTCTTTCTCTCTTTAAAACTAAGAGAAATCATGACTGAGTGCCAAAAACGTAATCCCTTTAGGGGCGTATTGAAACAGTGCCATCAAATATATGGTACCCCTTGGCACAAATGTACATTTATATTTATATTTAATGGTGTGTGCATGAAGCAATTATTGCAGTGAATAGCAGCTGGAGCATGTTATAAACAGTAAAAATAACTTTTTAAAAAAACACTTGTGCCATATTCTTCTGTTACCTTGTAATTATTTATTATCTACATTTCTTTAAGAACACATGATATTTTTTGGTCCTAATTTGCCTTTCATTCAAGAAACACAGTCTTCAAACAGAGACCTGCGCTGTTCCCACCTGTTTCCCAGTTGTTCCAAATCATAAACTAGTATACAGTTTGATTCTTCACCAAAATACTAGCGAATGCGGTTTACAGTTGAAGCAGCATGTTGACTTAGAGAACTATTCACTAGTTCAGATGTGAATGTAATTACCCATTACCTCACGGGGTGAGGGGGAACCAAAGTGTTTGAAGTGCATAAAATACTCCATCAAACTTAATAAGGAAACAGTTCAGACTGCACAGAGATATCTCATGAGTATAATGGTGACAGAACTGAGAAAATAAAAATACAAAAATCAGCCGTACAATAGATATTTTTCCCCCATAAATGAAGTGTTTTTAAATTATTTTCTTTACTGTTGGTGAAATAATTACTGACAAAAAAATAATGGTCCTAATGACCGTGAAAGATCCCCACTGTATCCAACTTATGAGCCTAGCATTTAAATCTAAACACTGACATACCTCATTATGGCAATGTCTGATAAGTACAGGAATGAAAAGAGAAACATTTGCTGAGTCCAGGAGCCATGGCTGGAATTTAGGAGATAGGATTTTTGTTGAAGGTCAGACCAGACACTCATTATTATTTAGATAAATAAAAGTAATCTTTAGGAGCCTTAAACTAAAGGGCTGGTTTTCTAAACATTCAATTTGCAAATTTGTGCTTGCAGAAAAAATACTGAGTTTTTTATTTTCACCTAACATCTTACTCTCCCAGTGATAGTGTACAGCATCAATAATTTAACTTTGTTGACAGACAGTAAGGGGGCACATTTACCTAGGGTCGAATATCGAGGGTTAATTAACCCTCAATATTCAACTGCTGAATTGAAATCCTTCGACTTCGAATATCGAAGTCGAAGGATTTAGCGCAATTCGCTAAACGATCGAACGATCAAAGGAATAATCATTTGATCGAAGGATTATCCTTCAATCAGAAAAACCTTAGAAAGCCTATGGGGACCTTCCTCATAGGCTAACATTGGCCTCGGTAGGTTTTAGGTGGCGAACTAGGGGGTTGAAGAAATTTTTAAAGAGTCAGTACTTAAATTATCGAATGGTCGAATTTTTAGTTCAAATCGTTCAATTTGTAGTCGTAGTCAAAGGTCGAAGTAGCCAATTCGATGGTCGAAGTAGCCAAAAAAACATTCGAAAATCGAACTATTTTTCCTCTATTTTCCTCTATTCCTTCACTCAAGCTTGGTGAATGGGCCCCTAAAAGTGGTCAATTAAGTGTCATACAAATAAATAATGAAAAGGGCCCAAATCTGAAACAAACAGTGGATCGACTTCCTGGTTCTTACAATGACAATCAAAACAAATCAGCAGTCCACTTATTAACAAACTCTTTCCTTTACCTAACTGTTGCTTTAGTTAGGATTGTAGATGAGGAGCATCTCATCAGAGCCTGAACTAGGGGTAGGCAGAAGAGGCAGACGCTAAGAGCACAACAGTGGGTGGTCACTGGGCATATACTGTACCTGTTCTGCCTTTCCTTGCACTTTATTTTAGCCATCTAAATGGTCCAAAGATGGTCCAATGAGTAGTGAGTTTTCCAAGATGGGCAAAGAGATGAGCCGATGAGTGCTGGGGAGCACTTGCCTTAGGTGCCTTCAACCTTAGGCTCAGCACTGCTTTTCTTTATACAGAGGACCTTTCAATGGACTGGTAGTTTGGTAAAAATGAGCTTGCAAGAACCAGGAAGTAGAATGAGACTTTGTTGCCGTTACTTGTTTTGAGCAAGACATAATAAAACCCATAAATATTTAATTGAAAAAAAGTACAAAAAAGTATTGTTAGCACAAGACCTATAAAGTCAACTAATGTAAGGAGACATTGTACACTTTAAATTGTCAAACATTACCCTCATATCCCTTTGTAGGCTTCCAACAGAGTATTTTATTCCAGCCCTCTATTCTATCCTGTGATTCATTTTATCAAGCAGGGGAGAAGAGTCAATATGTCGGGGAGTCCACCAATAGAATGCTTTTCTTCTGAGAACTGGGAATTCTACGTTATATATGAATATAAAGTGGATGATCTAATATTGGGGAGAATAGACCTCCCTAAAACTTTTGCTGTTAATGAGGGTCACAATTAACAGTAATAGTGGCGCTTAAGAGAATAAAGAAAACAAAGGATTAGAATAGTAACCCATATTTTGTCCCTTTAAAAGAAAAGAAATACAATCAAAAATAAGACTGTGTGGTGAGAAAAGGTTCTTGGTTTAATGTTTCCTAAAGAGCTTCAGCAATCCAACTCAACATTGTCAACACCATCTAGGTAATGCGTGCCTATTGATCTTTCTACTGCTGAGGCACCAGTCTGGGCATATATTTGGGATATATCTATCAGCAGGCACATTTACAGACTATTCTACATCAGATGCTTAAATAGCTGGGCTTTAACTTTAACAACTAATGGACATCGTAATGCAGAGCACTTTGTTGGCTTTTCTAGTCATGTTCCCACTCTGAGGGATGTAGGAGTACTGTTCATTCTAGGGAGGTGTTTCTGTGGGAAGGCAATTTAAATACATCAGTGAAACATAGTTCTATGAACTGTAATTCTGAAAGGAAAATCTAGGCGTGCAGTGAATGCTTCAGTGAAGATCTGTGAAGAGGAGTAACAGAGACAGTGATTAGGGTGTCATGTTATTATGGTGGTGACACTCCAGTTGTAGTATAAGAAGTATTTATACTGTGAAATCTTTTTTGAAAGAAGGAGTGTTGCACAGAAAATCTCTGTTACCGTTAATAGCTGGTGAAGAATATGTATAAAAAAACGGAAGTTCACTGCTGTTTATTTCTGCTCAGAAATGTATCTATATGACTGAACAAGCTTGTGAATCCTAGCTGGGCAAATTACTACGGGCCTTAGGAATCAGTCACATTGATTGCTGGGGGACTTGATTTTAAATGCACTACAAGATCAGAATGCTGACAAATAGTGTAGGACTTATGTACAATGAGGTTCCTTGACATGGAACGTGAGCTTACATATTTTCGCTAAAGTGTGGCCTCATTTTTTTAAATTATTTTTAAAGGCAAACCATGTGCTGCCAATTGTTCTCTTTCTCTTAGGAATCCATCTTGTCTGTTAATCAAACCAAAAAACTTTTGAGTAATAAAGAGATACAGTGGTTAGAATTGCTTGCTGGTATTCAGTTCCAACCAGATCTCATGGAATTTGGATATCCTACCTGTTCTGGACATCACTAAACATTAGAATTTCTTTATTAGCAGGGATGGGCGAATTTGACCCTTTTCGTTTTGCCAAAAATTCGCTGCCGGCGAAATGTCGCAGACGCCCATTAAAGTCTATGGACGTCAAAAAAAATTTGTCACGCGGCGAAATTATTTTGTCGCGCGCCCTTTTTTTTGACGCACGTCTTCGGCAAAAAAATTCGCCATCCCTATTTATTAGGACATATATAAGCCCGATGCGTTTCATGCCTGGAGTGGGTACTTTTTCAAAGACTTTAGCCTAGCCTATGAGTAAGTGGCCACTCCAGACACAAACACTCCTGGCTTATCTATGTTATTCTAAAGCCTTTTGATATAGTATAATTTCTTTAATGCTTTTTTTTTGTTGTGAATACTACTCTAAAAATGTTGGGGGGTTTTTTCCCGAAAATTGTACAAACCTTTGTGCCAAACAAGTCAGAGACAATCCATTTCTCCATCTAATAAAATGCAAGCCATTTCAGCAATGACAGGGTGGTAAATAGTCATGAACTTTCAGTGCTTACGATAGTTTTCAGATTTCATGTTGATTTGAAAAAGAACATATAACTTGTTAAAAAAGGGAAAATGAATTTACATTCTGGTTCAGTAACTAAAGAACAGAGCTAAAGACAACTAGCATACGCAACACAACTCACATTTCTGGTGCACTGTAATCATACAGTTTTTCCTACAGATATTGATCAAAGCCTTATACTTCTAAGAATTTAAGCATTATAGAGCAGAAGAACATCTTTCATTTATCACTTACCTTTATTCTGTACACTTTGATCTTTCTTACTGTCAAGGCTACATGATTTAATGTATGTACGGTATCTTTGTTTGAACCCAAAAAAGTAAAAAGGTATGGCTTATCTTTGCATTCAAATTATCAGTTTTGACTGAGTTTTTAATTATTTGAGATTAAAATAGACTAAAATGACCTCTTTTATATGAACTGATATGATGGGGCTCATTTATATATTTATAACTTTGCTCAGCGCACAATGATTTGCACAGTGAACATATTTGGATTGGGGACAAACTTTATAATATCAAATGAAAACCAGAATCGTACATTTTTTTCCAAATCGCTCGATTTTTTGGGGGGGCTTTTTCCAGAAAAGCTGAATTTTATAGATTTTTGCCCTAAAAGTGCAAAATAGTCAGATTTTCAGGCTAATTCCAGCGCAGACCAAAGAATCTTCCAAATAGGATAGGGACCTCTCCCATTGACTTATATACTACCTCGCCAGGTATAAGATGCCAGATTTTTCAGATTTGGACAAAACGTTTTCTTTTTTTTTCCACTAAAAGTTTGGATTTTAAAATTTTTGATTAAAAACTCAAATTTTTCGAGTTGTCAACAATCACACTTTAATAAATAACCCCCTTACTGTAAAATAACCAACTAAACAAGACAAGTTCCATTTTTAATTGAATTTTCCAAGAGTCCACATTTTAAACAGATAGGGTACAATCATGTTCTTTCTA
Organism: Xenopus petersii; assembly: GCA_038501925.1. NCBI lineage: Eukaryota > Metazoa > Chordata > Amphibia > Anura > Pipidae > Xenopus > Xenopus petersii. The sequence continues at coordinate 12,119,965 of CM076675.1, read as the reverse complement.
GTCTAATTGAAACCAAAGAGTAACCAGTTCTTACTGTGTTTAGTACATTTAAATTTATAAGAGATGTTTCTTTATAAAAGAAACCCCCACTTTCTGTTCTTCTTTTCTTCTGTTAAACGTATTGTCTTTGAGCCTATCAAAAAAGAAATGAATGTTATTATTCAGCCCAGACTTAATTATAATAATTAGGATGTGCAATTTGTAAAGTTGGCTGTCGTTTTTTGCCACATTATGCATAATTCTCTTTCTCTTTCAAATTAGACAGGTTTAATCAGTTTTTCTAAGACTGTCTGGTCATGTCTTTTTTTACTGTAGTCTTTGATTCTGACATTGAATGCAAGTCCAGACTCTTCTATAATTAGTAGGTTTGATATGTTTAACTTTCATGAAGCTTTTATCTTACCATTAATCCCCAGCATCTGCGGTAGACACATTGGGGATTTTTCATTGTTGAAATCCAAAGAAGGAAAACTCCAGTGGTTTTAGCCTATAAATTAACCCCAGCAATGCCGCTTTGTGGCAGGCCATTTGCTTATTGCCTTCTGTTATGTTTCATTATATGGAGATTTTCTGGGCAGTCTTCATTTTTATCACATTCAAATGGCCATCTGCTAATCATTATCATGCAAAATGAGCATATTCCAACAGAAAATAAAATCTTTTAATAATACTCTGAACAATATCAGTTAATTAAAAGATGTGTAAACACTGTAGTGCTTATGCAAATATATACCAATTATGTTCACCCCCCAGTATTGTATATTTTCTCTTTTATACTATTATAAAAAGATAAAAGCATGTTTGTTTGTTTTTAGTGTCTTCCATTTAACTACAAAGGCAATGCTTTAGAAACATGCCATACTTTGTAGCAAGACTTCAGTTATTTTGCCTTGACCTCATAGACTCTTAAAATGTAAAAAAAATAAACATACTGTAAAAAAATGTACATTATGTTCAAGCGCTATATATTCCCTGAAAAACCTTTCCTCATAAATGGCTCTTACTGGCACACAAGTGTGAAATAGCAGCTTGCCACAGTAAGGGGCCTATTTATAAAGCCTCAAATTTTTCTCTTTGAGTTTTAAAGAGAAAAAAATGTGTAGGGGGAAAAAACCCTCCATTTGATAATCCAGCTAAAACCTGTCAAAATCGAGTAAAAGTCAATGGCAGATGGTCCCTTTAACTATTGGAACATGTTTTTTACCTTCACTTTTCTCAATAGTTTCAGGCTGTTTGCACTGATTTTCATTCGATAAACCAAATTATTTGAGGGATTTTTTGGCCAACAACTAGAGAAAGTCAAGTTTTAGGAGCGTAAATTTAGAAAAAGTTGCACGATTCGAATTGATGCTTGATTTTGTTGCAATTTTTTTCTCACCAATTTGTTTGATAAAATTTATTAGTAAATTAAGGGGATTCAGGTTTGGGAGATTTTTTTTTTTTAAAACAGAGTGAGAAAAAGTCAAGTTTTAGTAAATAATCCCCTATATTTCTGCCCCTCTCTATTCAGTCTCTCATTTAAGAGATATATTTATCAAATGGTGAACACACCCCTAAAAAGCCCACAGGAATGAATGGAGAGTGGCTGAATTTTACAGCGGTGAACTTTCATACTTTAAATCTGCCCTCTAGTGATGTCACCAGTTAAAATTGGTGGTTAATGGTGTCACTTGTGTTTCATGACTGCTTATCTAATGCATGCAGAATCTTACTTAATACTTCATAGTTATATAGAAGATGAGTTTGAAAAATGAGCTTAACTTTATTCAAAGAAACCCACCAGAAGCACTTTCCAGTCTGTCTTATAGGGGTGAAAAGTACTTTCAAACTCCAAAACATGTATTAGTCTAGTCTTTTGGTCAACTTTGTATTAAGACATATTAGTCATGTACTTCTCATAAAAAGACATCAAACTCTTTCTTTGCTAGGTGTCAAGCTTACAGCATACAATCGCCAAAAATTCACAAAATATTAGCTTTATTCCAGTACAATGGCACCATTTACTCAAGGATATATTCCACCAAGGCTTGGGGCTTTGTACACGTTAATGTAGCTTCAACATATAAGAATTGTAGCCTGTGTGACCCAGTAAAAATTTATATGGGCTATACCTTATTGAATACTGCGAGGTGCTCAATGTGGCTCGCTGTTTTGAGGGAATGTGCTAGCAACTAGCAAAATGTCTCTTTGAAGGACCCCCATGATTTTTAAATGCTGAAGTCAAATCAATCAAGACTCAAACCCAATTTTTTACTCTGACACAAACAACATATTTTAAAATCTCACTTTCATTTTACTCCTTTGACTTACTTTCTATAACTCCACTGGCAACTATTACAGCATCCCTTTGTAATGATAAAATAATTGTTAACAATTATGTTCTGTATTTTGTTATGCATAGCCCTATCTATTGTATTACTTATTGTTCATAAAATGAGGATCAAGGAGTTCTGATAACGAAACATATTTTCTTTTAAATATTAGATAGATAGATAGATAGATAGATAGATAGATAGATAGATAGATAGATTCTATAGAATCATCAGTGGACATTCATATTACATATTATTGCATTTAAAGTTTTGAAGACATGCTATAAAAAATATGAATATGAATTTATGAAATAAAATTATTTGTAATAAAGTAGCCGTAAATTATTTTTTTAGAGATTGCAGTTTAATGTCATATGCTGTATTATAACAACAAAAACTTGGCATCTCATCTTATTCCATTACTCTTCACTTTATCTGATGGAGAGACCATCAATCACACTCTTTCCCCCCCCCCCTTAAATAACTATTAATTGTGCAGTTAGCCAAGCATAATTTGTGAATAAATGCCATGGTAATTAAATTAATTCCAACAAATTAGTTGTCCTTGATCCCTGAATTAGGACTGTTAGAGATCAGGCCTCCTAAGGAATTAACAGACCTAAATATTTCTCAACGCATGCTGCTCTGGGAATATGTTTTTGTTGTCAATATATCAGCAGTATCTCAGTTGCTGAGATCCTTCAATTTTTTATATTTAGTTTTCAATCCAAAAGTGAAATTGCAAATGTACACATAAAATTAACTTTAATATTATTCACATGACCTTAATATTGTTATAATCATCTGTAAATTACAGTTTCATCATTGGAGGGCACTAAGGTCAATTGATGCCAATTAATTCCAGTCATCTTTGCATGAGGTCTTTACGTAATTAAATATGTACTATATTTGATTGCAATTATCGCATTCTTCTTGGCTTGACAAATGAGGTGAATTTTATCTGATATATTTTAATGTGCTAAAGACCCATTTATGAAAATTTCTTTATGCCAAGTGACAGTTCACAATAGTTTTCTTTGTGGATATGAGAACTGCTCCATTTCTAACTTTATCTAGTAATAAGTTGAAAGCAATTTGACTTTCTACGCTTTCTTGAAAATGTTTCTCCACTCATAAGAGTGGCTTCTTCAGTTTACTGAGCTGTTCTTTAGTCTCCCCAATGTATACATCTTTGATAGAACTATAACACATGTATAGTTCAGTGGTCCATCCTGTCCACTGTATACACTAGAGAGACTAAAGAACTTCTCATGAAGAAAATGGCCCAGAACAGGACTCAGCAGTCTATCTACATCCTTTGAGGGCAACATTGTGTCCTCCAAATTGGAACAACCAGGAGGGGACCTGCGAGACACATACAATGCCACTTTGCTATCCTCAACCCAATGTCCTCAATGCTCACGTACATTAAAGAATGATCACCTGCCTCAATGAATATCATGGTACCATTGTATCTGGTTCAAACTTTCAAATGGATGTGAGTTTTAGCTATCTGAATAGTTTAGTGGAACCATTGCAACTGGATGTTGAAGTATTGCTGTAAGGGTTTAAAAGATGGGGTATTTAATACCGCTCAGTTGAACTGAAGAACTGAAGAAGCTGCTCAGATCAGCGGTGAAACGATTTCAAGAATACTCAGAAAGTCCTTGATGAATAAACATTCTTTGTAGACATTAGGTTATGAATAAATAGTCTGCCATGATATTTATTGTTTTAGAATGCACACCATTAAAAAAATGTACAGTCAAGGATCTTTCATTCCACAAGCTTTACATTCTAGATCCAAGAACATGTTGGTTGGTTGTTTTTGAGTTATTGTACCTCTCCGCAGTACAATAGTACAGGTATCAAATCCATTATCCAGAAAACTCTGAATTACAGAATGGCCATCTCCCATAGACTCCACTTGAAACATTTTTTTAAAATGACTTCCTTTTTCTCTGTATTAATAAAACAGTAACTTGTTCTTGATCCAAACTAATATAATTAATCGTTAGTGAAAGCTAAACCAGCTTTTTGGGTTTATTTAATGTTTACATAATTTTCTAGTATACTTAAGGTATGAAGATCCAAATTACAGAAAGATCCATTATCCGGAAAACCCCAGGTCCTGAGCATTCTGAATAATGCCTATACAGATCATCAAAAGAAGCATCACAATTTAACACATAAAACATTTACAAATACATCCATTGAGCCTACTCCAAGGCTAATATTTTTTCTGTATCTTTATCTTTAAATACATGTATATTTATTGTCATTATGTTTGGAAATTCCAGTAGTATTTATAGGAAATCAAATGTAATTGTCAAAAGAGTTTTTTGTCTGTATTTAATAGACTACAAAATGATGTAGAGAAAGTGCCTACAATGCACCATAAAAGTTGCTGCAACTTTTATGGCCATTTAAGAATACTTTGTAGACTACAACAAAGAGAACACAGAAACCTTATTAAGAAATGTTCCTTAGAATTTTTCATATAACTTCATTACCATGTCAAATAAAATTGAATTAAGATTGGAAATGACAGAGTGAATTCTAGTTTGTGCTGCTTAAATGTCAGCCTAGTCTTGCTTTTGCCCTCTCTAACCATGGGGGTCATGCATTAGCTTCTGGGGTTTACTCTGGCTAGATTGCTATCATTTCAACAGATATTTTATTGTTTTTAATTGCATTCATAACTCAATTCCCAAGCTCTCTGAATGATTTCTTGGAATTTCTGTACTGAACAATGCATTTCATTTGCTGTGTTTTACTATTTAGAAAGACATTTAATTCAACACCACATAACGTATTACTGGATAAACAAAGATACGCCGGTCTTGGGATTTGTTCATGTAAATGGATAGAGAAGTGGCTGATGGTTCTGAGTCAAAGTCAGTGGCTCATTTTATATTCAGAATAATATGAAGAAATGTGTACCTTTGAGTTTTGTTTTCTAAATCTGATTTAATTACTTTCTAGAAATTGTCATTAAAAGTAAAGGATCCGTGTTTGCAGGTGACAGTTAAGAAATGTTGGTTTTGTTCATGAAACAAATTTGTCTGCACGATATGTATCAGATTTGTGGATGGCATCAGGGTCACTGGGAATAAAACCTGTTGGGCCCCGACCCTCATGGTCCCCCGCAGGCCCAGACCTGCTTCCGAATAAAGAACTCAACATGTGGGCCCGGGAATTGGAGGTTGGGTTGGGGGCCCCCAGGGACTGCCAGGAGGGCCCTTTGTTTGCAGCCCAGTGGGCCCCAAAGGCTCCAGTCCGACCCTGGATCACATATACACTTGTAGAAAAGAAACTGGGAATATGTAGCACCTAGTTACAGTATCATATTGTAATGTTTTAAAATGGGAGGATTCAAGGGAAGAAATATATGTTTTGTCCCGTATACTGAGGCTACTGAGGTTACTGAAGCCTCTGTGCATGTTCACAAAAAGGTCACATAAAGGGCAGCTCCTTTTAATGCCAGATTTTTTGCATAAAACACAACAGAGAAAGACATACCCAATAAAATGTATCTACTCTGCTCTAAACAATTGAGACACATAGAAGAGGAAACCCCATATTGTTTAAATAAATCTCACCAGTGTAAACATTGAGTTTGGGTGTCAAGCCCCACATAGTAACATAGTGGGGAGCTGAACATAGTAACATAGTAACATAGTAAGTAAGGTTGAAAAAAGACACATGTCCATCGAAAATTCCTTCCTGACTCCAAAATGGCAATCGGACTAGTCCCTGGATCAACTTGGACTATGAGCTATTTCCCATAACCCTGTATTCCCTTACTTGCTAAAAAGCCATCCAACCCCTTCTTAAAGCTATCTAATGTATCAGCCTGTACAACTGATTCAGGGAGGGAATTCCACATCTTCACAGCTCTCACTGTAAAAAACCCCTTCCGAATATTTAGGCGGAACCTCTTTTCTTCTAATCGGAATGGGTGACCTCGTGTCAGCTGGAAAGACCTACTGGTAAATAAAGCATTAGAGAGATTATTATATGATCCCCTTATATATTTATACATAGTCATCATATCACCCCTTAAGCGCCTCTTCTCCAGCGTGAACATCCCCAATTTGGCCAGTCTTTCCTCATAGCTAAGATTTTCAATACCTTTTACCAGCTTAGTTGCCCTTCTCTGTACCCTCTCTAATACAATAATGTCCTGTTTGAGTGATGGAGACCAAAACTGTACGGCATATTCTAGATGGGGCCTTACAAGTGCTCTATACAGTGGAAGAATGACCCCCTCCTCCCTTGACTCTATGCCCCTTTTAATACAACTCAAGACCTTATTTGCCCCTGAGGCTGCCGACTGGCATTGCTTGCTACAGCCAAGTTTATCATCTACAAGGACTCCAAGGTCCTTTTCCATAATGGATTTGCCTAGTGCAGTCCCATTAAGGGTATAAGTGGCTTGGATATTTTTACATCCCAGGTGCATGACTTTACATTTATCAACATTGAATCTCATTTGCCACTTAGCTGCCCAGATTGCCAGTTTGTCAAGATCATGTTGCAAGGATGCCACATCCTGGATGGAATTAATTGGGCTGGATAATTTTGTGTCATCTGCAAACACTGATACATTACTTACAACACCCTCCCCTAAGTCATTAATGAACAAGTTAAATAAAAGTGGACCCAATACTGAGCCCTGGGGGACCCCACTAAGAACCTTACTCCAACTAGAGAATGTCCCATTAACAACTACCCTCTGTACCCGATCCTGTAGCCAGTTTCCTATCCATGTGTAAACGACTTCATTAAGCCCAACAGACCTTAGTTTAGAAAGCAGTCGTTTGTGGGGCACAGTATCAAACTCCTTGGCGAAATCCAAATAGATCACATCTACTGCCCCCCCCACTATCCAGAATCTTACTTACCACATCATAAAATGCAATCAAATTCGTCTGACATGACCTATCCTTCATAAAGCCATGCTGATTGTTGCTCATAATGCCATTCATTAGGACAAAATTTTGAATGTGATCCCTTAACAAGCCTTCAAATAATTTGCCCACCACAGATGTCAAGTTTACTGGCCTATAATTGCCAGGCTGAGATCGTAATCCCTTTTTAAATATTGGAATAACATCAGCTTTTCTCCAATCCATAGGCACCATACCAGATGACAGTGAATCTGAGAAAATCAGAAATAAGGGCTGGTCTAAAACTGAACTAAGCTCTCTTAGAACCCGGGGGTGTATGCCATCAGGCCCTGGAGCCTTGTTTACATTAATTTGTATTAAAGCTTTTAGGAAGGAAGGCTTCCTTGTACCTGCTATTCAAATATAAACCTTTGTACTTTTTTATTTTTGACCTGTATGGAGGAGTTTTTGTGGAGTGCCACTCCTATAATTTTTCTGCTAAATAACTGGGAGCAACATACCCAGCAATTATTCAGTAATATCACAAACAAGGATATTGACCAACAGACATTCCCTGTCAATATTACTTATCGTGGCACTTTGCAAGTGTCATTCATGTTGCATTGCTATATGCAAAATTGTTTGATTATTGCCCAGGCTAGCACTAAATGAAAAGTTTCCTTCCCATCCTCAATGTCTTCAATACTCCACTTAGGTGGGACAGGCCTTCTTTTTATTCATGTTTATTGTAAATAATATTTGTCCCCTTTTCATTGAACAAAATCTCAGCATTTTTTATACATTGCATACATTCTATCTACTTTTTTGGTTTAATTTGCCCCCTTAAATAGCCAATATCATAGATATCCATACAAGACATTCTTCCCATCCAGTTGGCACCTTCATACAGTCAAGTTTCCTTGTCTTCAGTTTTCCTTGCTAGGACATTGATCTAAATACATTCCTGAACCTGCTGACATCAGTACCACACTATGTCTGCCTGGAAGTCAAAGTAGGTTCCATAGAAATAAAAAGTGTCAGAAGATGAGATGGTGCAGCAACAACAATAAAAATGACATTGGGGTCACCTACATTGCCCTATATGAACCCGAAACACTTGCATTTATTAAAGTGAGCAAGGATTTGTTATATTTTTCTCAGTACGACCATTACAAACCTAGTTTTGAACATGGTTTTTTTTAAGCATTTACTTTTGACTATCTCCAAATTCTCCATGTCATTAGATTTGTTAGGCCAGGCGGTCATGATGTTCTCACAGTCCATCATTATAATTGATTTTACACATTCAAAGCATTTTGATCTACCTTTAATCTTTGAAAACGATTAGTTTTCAAGAACTCTTGATACGGAGCAAAAAGACAAATGTGTAGCTGCTACAATAATATATAAATATGTATAAATAAATATATGCTAAATTAAAAAAGGACACAGTTTAGGAAACAGATGGAAGCAGAAAGCTTGAAATGACCCACTGGGCCCCACAGGGGTGTCTGATAATGAACGTCTAAACCCTTGGGGGCAGATTTATCAAGGGTCGAGTTTCGAGGGTTAAAAAACCCTCAAATTTGACCCTCGAAGTAAAATCCTTTGAATTTGAATATCAAATTCGAAGGATTTTAGTGCAAAAGGTTCGATAGAACGATTGAATAAAAATCGTTCGATCGTACGATAAAATCCTTCGAACCGAACGATTAGAACGATTTTAAGTGATCGATCGAAAGATTTCTATTCAATCAAAAAAACTTACAAAAGTGCTGTGGAAGGTCCCCATAGGCTAACATTGCACTTCGGTAGCTTTAATTTGGCGAAGTATGAGGTTGAAGGTTTTTTTTTAAGGAGACAGTACTTCGATTATGGAATGGTCGAAGAATTTTTACTTTGAAACATTGGAATCATTCGATTAGATCGAATTCGATTGAATTTGACCAATTCGATGGTTGATGTACCCAAAAAATTACTTCAAAATTCTAATATTTTTGTATTCATACTATTCACTCAAGCTTAGTAAATCTGCCCTTGGACTTCCCAGTAGAACTATTGTTAAAGTGACTCACACGGAATTTCTGAGTCACCTTGGTGGATATATTATGTATTTTAACTTGTAGCTTCCCGTAAAGAATGAGTATGCATACTCACCCTTCATTGCTTTAACTCTCACATATTATTTAAGAGAAGGCTTAGTCATACTTATAAGTTCCTGCCCCAGTAGAGTTGAAATTTGATTTTCAATGCCATTTTGCAGGCCATTAAGAGCATAATTATTTTCATAATCAGTTACTTATCCGGGCAAAAAGGGAAATGTATATACTGTTAATCAATTTGGAGACATATTAGTAGACTCACCAAAAAGAACTTTGAGTCCAGGTGCTCAGGGGCAGACCTTTAGCTACAGGAGACTTCCACAATAAACCGTTCTACAAATTTGGGCTGGCACAAAACCTGATCTCAGTCAAAGGATTGCTGCTAAAATTATTTATTAATTACATCTGCAAAGAAGCCTTACATGTTTAGTGGTTTTCTGGGGCATAACATCATAGACCCAAATTTGTCCAATTGTTGATTCTACTTGTCCTGGCTTTTTGCTCTAGGATGTGGGATTAAATGAGGGGACCTTGAGGAAGCCTGAGCAACATGCAATCTTCTTTATTGTTATTACCCTTTATTTACACTTGGCCAACTTGCTTGAATCAGACCTAGGACACCAGCCATTGCATCCTGATTGGAATAAAACCTAAAGCTGCAGCCATATCTTGACTAAGGCCTTGATAATTTAATTGCCCAAAGGATGACACACCCCACCATATAAAGTACCAGTCTATAGCAGCACATTTTGGCAGCATCTCTAGATTGCAACCATGCTGCTCTATACCTAGAGATCTTTTTATTTCCCCTTACACTATAAATTCTACTGTCATTTTATTATGATGTCATGTTATGTAAATGAAATGTAGGTTATACAAGCACTTTATATTATTTACATCTGTTACAAATTCCTTATACAGGTATAGGATCTGTTATTCAGAATCCTGTTATCCAGAAAACAACAGGAAGGCCATCTCCCATTGACCCCCTTTTTAAATCAAATAATTTTTTTATATTATTTTCCCATTTTTTTGTAGTCATAAAATAGTACCTTGTACTTGATCCCAACTAAGGCAGAATTAATTCATATTAGAGGAAAAACAATACTGTTGGGTTTATTTTTTTAGTAGACTTAAGGGGGAATGTAATTAAAAATGGCAAGTTTTATTACAAATAACAATTTTGCGGATGTTTAGCACTGCTCTCAATGTAAAATCATTCACTGGTGAATATTACATCACTAAAATCATTCGCTGACAAATATTAAATCGCTAAGAAAAAGTTAGAGTTTACACCTACTCTGCAGTTTTGTTAAATATTTAGTCGCAAAATACGCTTTGCGATTGTGAAATTTTATTACATATACTGCGAATGTTTTGAAAATGAAAATTTTGCGTCACAAACTTTGCGAGGAAGTCGTTGAGGTCTGTAATTGGTCTAAAAGGACGCAAACATGGTCGCTAAGATTCACAATGGTCTTTGCACTAAGGAAAGATATCACCTTCCCCCTTCAAGGTAAAGAGATCCCAATTAAAGAAATATCCCTTATCCAGGAAACCCCAGGTTCTGAGCATTCTGGATAACAGGTCCCATACTTGTACCACCCTATGGTGCCTTAAGCATCAACTGGCCACCATCTCCAGAGAAAGTCCCTGATTTTGAATCTGTACATCAGCATATTTTGTTTTTGTAAAAATGATCACCTGCATACAAGAAACTGGATGATCTTTTGACCAGAAATGAGATCTCAGTGGGGCTCATTTAGAAACTTTGCGCAGGGCAGAATGATTCGCACAGTGAAAATATGTGCCTGGTTATAGTATAGATATAGTACAGATTTGCTTGTTTGTTTTTCACACTGCGAACAGCGCCGGATTTCAATAAGGGGCGCCCCTAGGCCACGCGGTCCTAGCGCCCACCTCACCTCCCCTTCCCAGTGCGCTGGCGAAAAAACGCCGGCGCAGCTGCTGTAATTGAATGGGGATGCACGCGTCCCCATAATGCGGCTGGGCGGCATGCCGCCCCTATTTTTTTGCCGCCCTAGGCCCGGGCCTATGTGACCTTGCCGTAAATCTGGGCCTGACTGCGAATGTCTATAAGAGCTTTTTAAATATGGCAAAAAACGCAAATTGCGAATATTTATGACCCCACTCTGCATTTGAATTTACGCCACAACTTTGGTGGCGGAGAAAATATTCGTAAAACAGTTTCACAAATTGTGAATTTAAGTTACTGTCAATGCTAATTTTGCATACAACAACCTCGCAAAGTGCCTGCACTCACGCACAGATCCGTGTCATTTGCGAAAATTTATTTACAATGTGAATTAGCAGTGAATTAAAAAAAGCAGTGCAGTATTTTAGTGTTCAGGAAAAAGAATGGGCAAAACAACCATTTGCGAATAAATATGCGCTAAACTTTATAAATGACCCCCAGGGGCAAATTTAGAATTGAAATCCTTTGGCTTTGAATATCGTAGTCGAAGGATTTAGCGCTATTCCTATGATTGAACGATTGAAGGAATAATCGTTCGATACAACGATTAAATCCATCGATCGAAGGATATTCCTTCGATCAGAAAATTTGTTAGGAAACCTATGGGGACCTTCCCCATAGGCTAACATTGTACCTCGGTAGGTTTTAGGTGGCGAACTAGGGGGTCGAAGTATTTTTTAAAGAGACAGTACTTTGAATATCGAATGGTCGAATAGTCGAACGATTTTTAGTTCGAATCATTCGAATCAAGGTCGAAGTAGCACATTCAATGGTCGAAGTAGCCAAAAAAAAACATTCAAAATTCAAAGTTTTTTCCTCTATTCCTTCACTCGAGCAAAGTAAATGGGCCCCACACTGTCTGTGCTCCCTTAAAACCCTATGATCATAAAAAATGGAGTTGCTAAGAAACAATTGCGGTGCTATAATCACGAACATGAAGCTTGTGATGGCGGGTATATATGACACATTGGGGGTCATTTATAAAGTTCACGCATTGCATATTTTTTCGCCAATGGTTGTATTGCCCATGTTTTTTTCCTGAATGCTAAAAAATTGCACTGCTGTGCCCATCTTTCCGGTTTTTGCGAATTCGCATTGTGAATACATTTTCGCAAATGACGCACTAATGAGACGGGAGTTTGCGTGAGTGCACCCAATGTGCGAGGTTGTTGTGCGCGAAAATAGTGTTAAAAGTAACTTAAATTCGCACTTTGCAAAACTGTTTTGCAAATATTTTTCTCCGCCCCCAAAGTTGTGGCATAATACAGTCGCAGAGTGTGCGCATTAAATTTCTCAGTTTGCAAATTTTTGAAATGTTTAAAAAGCTCTTATCGGCATTCGCATTGTGAAAAATAAATCACAATTCTGTTTGCCCCACATTTATTCAGCTTTGTAAATATAACCATGCACAGGACAAATATATTCACTTTGCGAACCAATCTGCCTTGCGCGAAGTTTATAAATAGCCCCCACTGTCTCCCTGTGACCACAATGCTCGCTTGCTACAAAAGTACTTGTGACAAAGTGAATGGGAAATAGTTGGTCTTCAAAACAAAGAGACCTGAAACTGATACAGAAAAAATAAACAAGAAAACAGCCAATAGCCCCTAATACTGAATTTATTCCTATTTAAATCCTGGTTAACTCGATGAAGTGCCGTAAAGCTATTTATTCTAGCGCAGCTTTTCTAATCTTTTGTGGTCACTTATATCAATTACCGAAATCTGTCTTAGTTTAACAAATCAACGGCTTTCTTTGCCTCTGCTAAATGTTTTTGGCACCGCAGATGGAGCAGACAGCAGCCAGGGATCCGAGTTCAGAGGTGTCAGATAACAGAATTGGACTGCGTCTGCCATTTATGCCAGCGTACGGCCTTGGCACAGTGCCCTGCTCAGCTAATACAACTGGTGCTCCTGCCATTTGTTAATTCTGCATAATTAAGCAATAATTGACATGGTATTGTCACATCGCAGGCTTATCATCTGGCATTTGCTTAATGGGGTTCCATGCCATTTTGCCTATTGCTTTTCAGCATAATGCTTTTAATTAAATCTAACCAGCAAGCTATACGAGTCATATATATGTCATCTATGTCAGATATATATGGAGCCAGTTATCCCCCCTGTTACAGAAATTATGGTTTTTTTTGTGCAGATTTGTGGAATCTTATTGCTCAGCTGACACTAATAAATAAATGCAATGTATGTGGCACTGCATTTAGGTAATACTGTATGGGACCTGTTTTACAGAATGCTCGTGACCTGGGGTTTCAGGATAAGGGATCTTTTCAAATCATGGATCTGCATACCTTAAGTCTACTAGAAAATCATGTAAACATTAAGGGGCCAATTCACCAAGCTCGAGTGAAGGATTCGAAGTAAAAAAAATTCGAACTTTTTTTTGGGCTACTTCGACCATCGAATGGGCTACTTCGACCTTCGACTTCGACTTTTAATCGAAGGATTCAAACTAAAAATCGTTCGACTATTCGACTATTCGATAGTCAAAGTACTGTCTCTTTAAGAAAAAACTTCGACCCCCTAGTTCGCCACCTAAAAGCTACCAAACCCAATGTTAGCCTATGGGGAAGGTCCCCATAGGCTTTCCTAAGTTTTTTTGGTCGAAGGATAATCCTTCGATCGTTGGATTAAAATCCTTTGAAACGTTCGATTCGAAGGATTTAATCATTCGATCGAACGATTATTCCTTCGATCGTTCGATCAAACTATTTGCGCTAAAATCCTTTGACTTCGATATTCGAAGGATTTTAATTGCCAGTCGAATATCGAGGGTGAATTAACCCTCGATATTCGACCCATGAGGAATTTGCCACTAAATAAACCCAATAGGTTGGTTTTGCTTCCAATAAGGATTAATTATATCTTAGTTGGGATCAAGTCCAAGCGACTGTTTTATTATTACACAGAAATAGAAATAATTTTTGTTTACAAATTGCACTGTTGGAATTAAAAAAAGAATACAGCCATCCCGTAATTTGGAGCTTTCTGGATAATAGACCCCATACCTGTATTGACAATTAATAAGGTAAATCCTCTTGTTGTAAAAAAAATATTCCTTTCATACCAGTGGCATTTTATACTAAGGGCTGGGGGGCAGTTTGAACTGGTTCAGTAGCTCAGGAGACCAATCATGAAGCAAAGAAGTTTTCCAGTTCAGTGTGACAATATCAGGTCTGATTAGGTCAGATGCTCATGCTCTTACTGACTTGGATAAAACCAGTTTAAAACCAAAACATTTACTGACAATAATAATAATAATAATGATAATAGGAAGAAGAACAGAAGCAAGCTACAGTGTGTTTTACCAGCAATGCAGCATTTTTGTCCCAGACTCCAGTGTATTAGTGAACTCTTACAAAATACTGTAGCATGTGCCACAACTTGTGCAAGCATGGGATCCATTATCTGGAAACCCGTTATCCAGAAAGCTCTGAATGACAGAAAAGCCATCTTCCGTAGACTCCATGAAATAATTTATATTTTTAAAAAATGATTTCCCTTTTCTCTGAAATAATAAAACAGTACCCTATACTTGATACAAAATAAGATACAATCCTTACTGGAGGCAAAACAATTCTGTTGGGTTTATTTAATATTTTAAGACTGAGGCAAGCCAGTATCACATGTAAGTTGTGCCCCTGAAGGCCCAAGCCCACTCCCTTGATTTGCCTCCCCTGTTAAGAAGAACTTGAGACTGAGGTAACGACAAGTGCCTCGGTGTTCACACAATGCGTTGGTGGTGGTTAGGGAGGCCCTGGTGGCTGCAGGAGGGGCCTTCATTTCGCAGCCCCGATATGCCCCTAATGTGCCAGTCTGATGCTGAGGGAATAGTATGTGCAGGCACAACATGCTTAAATGGCAACTATCACGAAAATGAAAATTTAATATTAGCTTCAGCATACTGAAATAAGAAACTTTCTAATTACAATAAATTAAACATTCTGTACTGCTTCTGAAAAAATCAAGTTTATCTTCACGATCCCTGTCTTGGGGGCAAATTCACTAACCTCCGGAAATTCGCCAGTAGGGATGTAGCGAACTGTTCGCCGGCGAACTAGTTCGCGCGAACTTCGACTGTTCGCGTCCGCCGCAAGTTCGCGAACGTCGCGCGACGTTCGCCAATAGGCGTTCGCGTCAAAATCGTTCGACCATTCGACCATTCGATCGCTAAAATCGAACGATTTTCGTTCGAATCGAACGATCGAAGCCATTGGATTGATTCGATCCAATGGCTTCGATCGTTCGATTCGAACGGAAATCGTTCGATCGAACGATTAAAATCCTTCGATCGTTCGAATCGAACGATTTTCGGATGTTCGAAGTTCGCGAACTGTTCGCGAACTGTTCGCATTTTTTGCCAGTGTTCGCGAACGGCGTTCGCGAACACATACTCGGCAGTTCGCTACATCCCTATTCGCCAGCGACAGATTCGCTCACATCGCCCACACTTCACCAGGTGAAGATTCTCCAGGACAACGCTAATTCACTAAAATGCGAAGTTGCGTCCAAGGCGCCGAACGATGGCGAAGTTTCGCTAGCGTTAATTCTACAAGCAAAGCTAGCATTGCCTAATTTGCATACGACAGGAAGTTAAAGTTGACTGGACGTATATGTTGCAGCAAATACATTACATTACACAAGTCCAGGGAACCTTAATAAAATAAAATAAAGTTGTCATATTGCCCTACACATGAGCTCAGTGTATAGTTTATGTTGCATATGTTAGGAAATGTAGGAAGGAGGGTCCCCTAAAAAAAATTTACGATCTTTTGCAGCCTGAAAACTGAAAAGTCGCCAGCATTTTTTGGGACTTAGAAAAACTCCTATCTACTCTATTGCACTTCGCCTGGTCTGACGTGGCGAAGGCAAGTCTGGTGCAAGAGGTAACATTCTTAGTGAATTTGCCTAGTTACGTCCATTTGCCAGAGCGAAAATTCGCCTGGCGAGTGCGAAGTAACGCTACCGTCTATCTTCTTCGCTGGTGAATTTTCGCCAGCATTAGCCACTTCGCTCTTTAGTAAATTTGCCCATTAGCATCTGTTTCTCTCCATTCTCTCTTCATGCAGCATTTGGGTGGCAGATATTTATTGACAGTTCGATCCAATGTATATTATAGGGGGGCTCCTTTTGCCTAGAAGATGTATTAAAGCTCACTCAATTAAAATCTTTAATTTTCCCAGTACTGATAAATTAACCCTGCTGACTTCTGCTCCCTTGAATGAGCATTGCCATCTTATCCGCACCCATAAATAAGAGGAAATCGTGGTTGAGTAATTAGTGAAATTTCTTCACTTCTACACAGAAGCTACGGCAGGGAAGTACCACTAGAACAACCCCAGTTTCACTCCCCCGCCGAAGAAGTGAAATGTAGAAGCCCTGATACTCTCATTATACTGTATACCATAGCAGTAGCTAAATTTTAAAAATTAAGCAACTAGAAATATATGGTTTAATAATAGATGGAACATAATAAAATATCCACAAGAAGATTTCAAATTTTGTGATCAAAATACTGAAGAAATTGCATATTCATTGGAAACCCTGTGCAGAAAGTATCTATGAGGCAACCCCGACTGTGTGAGGCGCGGAGTGAAATTGTCAGTGCAAGGAAGTTTCAAGAGGAGGAGAAGTTGGAATGACTGATTGGAGAGATAGAGTGAAAACCAAGAGGAAACAGGGGTCAAGATAGAGAGATTAGAACAGCAGGAGATTGTCGGGACTTTGAAATGCAGCAAAGACATCCAGCGGGAAGTGGGAAATAAATGTTTTAAGTGCAAGAATGCAGTCACATATAAGTCATGCAGACAGTTAAAAGATAGATATGTCAGCGCTGTATAAAGACTAATAATAATGGATATATGGAAACCATGTGGAACTTGATTAAATAGGGAGCTATGCAAGACGAGAGAAAGATATAAGGTCTGGGAAATGATATGATACATTTTATCCGGGATACAATTGAAAACAATAATGACAAGTGAATTTTTTTGGTGAGTTCTGCCGCAAAAATGACACCCATAGACCCCAATAGGTGAAAACAAATTGACGCCCCTAGACTTTAATGCATTTTTGGAGAATTTTCGCAGTTTTACAAATTATTGGCCAAGCGGAACGGGTCAGATTCAACCATCACTAGACAACCATATGGTTTGTTAATATCTCAAGTGCTTCAGGTCAAATTGTGATGCATGTAATGCATAGAGGTACTGAATAGACCTCCATTACCGTTTCTCCATAATTTTCCTTTTTACCGGAGTTTCAAACTTGCATTCATTTTCAGGGTGACGGTTGCATCACTTCTGCAGTTGGCATTGAAAGCAATGCTTGCATGTTGTTCACTGGCCACAGGTCTGGTTCTCCTACTGATGCTGCCTGCTGAGGGAACACTGGAGCTACTGTAAAATTCAAGGTGGAGATAGCCCCTGGGTTCCCCAACTTCAGTAGGCACAGTTGCACACCATTCATCAGAAGCGGTGTTGTACTGGGGTGTATGGGGCCTACATGCCACTTCAGTTGCTCCCACCCCAGACCAGAGCTCTACAACTAGGGTTGTTTTGACTTAGACAGCCTGGTTTTTTGGAAGGGCTGCCCTGATCAAAATTACCTTTCCAGTTTTTAAAAATTAGGAAAAGATTGAACCCAGCCATTACCCCCCCCCCTCTGTGTCACAGCAACTTCAGTGTCCCACACCATGATATCACCCCGCCAGAAGTTAGCAGTGGGGAAAGTGGCAACCCTATAACCAATCAATGTTGACAAACCCCCTGCCGCATGGACCACATACATTTAAGTTCATGCTTATGGCTACAATTGACTGGGAGAGAAGGATTGGGCCAAACCCACACTTCCATAGCAGTGAGCCTGGGTCATAGGGGTCCACTGGGTTTTTTCTTGGTGTCTCATCAGCCCAGTCCGATGCTGATCAGAAGAGGCAGGATGGATGCCTTATATGAAAGTGCAGGTGTATTTTTGGGTACTTAATTAATTGTATCAACATGCACTCTCCAGTGAATCCATTTTAGAGCTCCTTCATCTTGGCTTTTCCACATCAACCATTGTTCAACAAACCCCCAAACAGAGTCAAAAACACTTCTATGACATCACATTCCTTTCAGCACTAGGCACTTCCTGGCACCCCATTGAGCATATACAGGATCACTGGCACAAGAGGGAAGGACTCAGCAGAAGAATTTAGCAAATGGGGCTGGTGTACTGGTTTGTAGATTTCACCCATACAGGAAAAAGCCTAAATGAATGATGGCAGAGAATAGAAAATATAAGATATGGTGAGAGTGAGTGGTTAATTAACAACTTAAATATCTCTAGAACTATAGTAGATGGAAAATCATGAAGACATATTTATTTATCTAAGACCTTATTATGATATTTGGCTGGTCAAATGTTGAAAATATTCTGACTAGTGATGGGCAAATTTGTCCTGCTTCCCTTCCATTCCCTTTTCGAAGAGGGAACTTTGATGCCCATGTCAATTTTGATGCTTTGTCAATTCCTCACTCGCGTCAATTTTGACGCCGGTGTTAAAGTCTATATATAATGTTGACGCACAATGGTTTTGACGCAAGCAACTTTTCCGATGTGCATCCAAAATTTTTGTGACACCGGCGAATTTTTGCGGCAGTTTCCAAATGTATTTGCCTTTGGTGAAACATGGAAATTCAAAGCAAATTGGCGCCTGCCGAATTTATTTGCCCACGTCAATTTTGATGCCGTGTCAATTCTAACGCTTATGTCAATTTTGATGCCAGCATTAAAGTCAACGGGCGTCCGAATAATGTTGATGCACAATGGTTTTGACGCAAGCAACTTTTCCGACGTACATCCAAAATTTTTTGACACCGGCGAATTTTTGCGCCAGTTTCGCAAATGTATTCAGCGGTGGTGAAACGCAGAAATTTGGTGCAAATTTGCATCTGACGAATTCGCGCATGCCGAATTTATTCGCCCATCACTAATTCTGACTGCTCATCTGTGTAATTCAACAGGCAAGGTCTGTGAACAAGCCGAGCAGTAGAGATGGCGCGAACTGTTCGCCGGCGAACTTGTTCGCGCGAACATCGGGTGTTCGCGCTCGCCGGAAGTTCGCGAACGTCGCGCGACGTTCGCCATTTTGGGTTCGCCATTGTTGGCGCTTTTTTTTGCCCTCTCACCCCAGACCAGCAGGTACATGGCAGCCAATCAGGAAGCTCTCCCCTGGACCACTCCCCTTCCCTATAAAAACCGAAGCCCTGCAGCGTTTTTTTCACTCTGCCTGTGTGTGCTGAAGAGATAGTGTAGGGAGAGAGCTGCTGCCTGTTAGTGATTTCAGGGACAGTTGAAAGTTTGCTGGCTAGTAATCGTGTTGATACTGCTCTGTTATTGGAGGGACAGAAGTCTGCAGGGGTTTGAGGGACATTTAAGCTTAGGTAGCTTTGCTGGCTAGTAATCTACCTTCTACTGCAGTGCTCTGTATGTAGCTGCAGTGGGCAGCTGTCCTGCTTCTGATCTCATCTGCTGACTGCTGCAATAACAGTAGTCCTTGTAAGGACTGCTTTTATTTATTTTTTTGTTCCAATACAGAGCAGTATCAAGCAGATTACTAGCCAGCAAACTTACTATCATCTGTCCCTGAAATCACTAACAGCTCTCCCCCTACACTATCTCTTCCAAGCACACACAGGCAGATTTTTCAGATACATTTTTGCCCTTGATCCCCCTCTGGCATGCCACTGTCCAGGTCGTTGCACCCTTTAAACAACTTTAAAATCATTTTTCTGGCCAGAAATGTCTTTTTTAGATGTTAAAGTTCGCCTTCCCATTGAAGTCTATGGGGTTCGCGAACCGTTCGCGAACCGCTCGCATTTTTGCGCAAGTTCGCGAATATGTTCGCGAACTTTTTTTCCGACGTTCGCTACATCCCTACCGAGCAGGTGCGGATATCCCTTGGCCGTACAAGTAGAGAGAAAGGAGAAATGGATCACCACACCACCAGACATCTTTAAAATATCTATATATATCTGTATTGTTTCACAATAAAACCACGCAGCATCGGTACACCCAATGCGTTTCGGGTGCTTCCTCCCTTAATGGTCAAATGTTGAACTGTGAACGGGACCTGAACTTAAAACATTTGTAGATGTCTGACAATGCAATGAAATGTAGAATAGCACACTGGGGAAATATACTCCATTATACTGAATATTCCATTTGAATGGGCAAAGCAATAATAAAGGTGCACAGGCTGCCTAAGTAACCGCCCTGTATTTGTTCATGATTTGCAATTATCTGCATTGGAGAGAAAGGAAATAAACAATGTCACATCATTTGTCAAACTTATTTCAAATGATCAATAAGAATTGATCCAGTTTGTCAAACAAAGTGATCTATTCCTGGCAATTTATATTCATTTACATGACTATTGTTGTCTATATTGTTGTGGATATAAATATTTATAGCGCAAGCGTGTAGTCTACAGTGCAGACCATTTATGAAGGTGAGCATTGTGTGGTAAACATTTAGATTTTAGTAAAATGTTTAAATTGTTCTAAGCAGCTGATAATCTAGTCATATTGAACAGGCACAATTGTAGTGTTTCTGTGCATTGATACTGTATGTGGCTGGGAATCTCTCTGTTCCTGTTAGTAAGCAATGCCTTCTCTTTGGCAAAGTCATGAGTGTATCTAGAAGAAGAAGAAGATGAAGTTTTAATGGTAACTCTGACCTGTCGCTGTAATTTAGGCATTAAAGGAGAAGGAAAGTCCCAATCACTTGGGGGTGCCAGTTGTAATCACTTACCAGATACCAGTGTTGTATTTTGGACCATCAGTTACCACTGTGCCCCATAACTTGCTAAATGATGTTGTGCGCATCACGAGCTGCTGTGTGTGATGTCACCTCTGCTACACGTGATGTCACTTCCTCTACAAGTGTAGTTACACTGACTTTACAGCTGATTCCTCGGACCAAAACACCCACCAGCTCTGACACAGAATTTACTCTTTACTATTGATTACATCAGCACCCAAGGGTCACCCCTTAAAACAGCAGCCCTGGGCAGTGGCCTAGAAAAGTTTGCACAGGTTTTAACCAGCAACAAGGAAATATTTCACTGGTAAGGAATGAAACCATGATCCTATGGGTCCCTACATAAGTTTAGTAGTTGATACTATTAACAGTCCACCAGCTGCAATGTCAAAAATCAAAGACATGTTTTTTAAGAAACTGGAAACATGGATGCCTTTTTTTCCAGTTGCAGCCTAGTGGATAAAAGGTTCTCTAACAATGTAGGGAATGTGCGTGTGATAAAAACTCACCCTGGTGGTCTAGTGGGGGGACTGCAGGGACACCCACCACACAAGTCTTCAGCACCTCAGGCAACGGTACCTTAGGGGGCACGCGGCGCGCCTCCTTGGAATTTAAAGACGCAAACGCGCTGGCGTCACACATCACTGTCGTGAAATTTAAAAGTACTTAAAGGTACATCTACTTTTTACACACTGACCATAAGAGGAGTTTGTTCCTGATGCTAGCTGAGCATTTGCTAACCTGTTTTGAACCTGTTTGATTCCTGTTGTGACCCCTGCCTGGCTTTTGACTATTCTGACCTCTGAATCCTGACCCTTGCCTGAATACCGACTACCTCTTCTGCTTAACTCTTCAGATTGACTTCCTGGTTTGACCCTTGCCTGTCTGACTACGTTTATTCTCTGCCTGCCCCGACCCAGCCTGATCTGACTACTCTATTGCCTAACGTCTTGTTCCACGACCTTGGGCCTAAAAGACTCTAGCTAACAGTCGTGCCCCTCTGCCTATCCAGAACCTCTAGCCTTGCACCTCTTATTTAAGTCCTGGTGGCATCCAAGTAGCTGAGGGCTCTGCCTGTGGCCAAAGGCGGTCACACTACATGTGAAGCACGAGCCGAGATCAGGGTGCCATTCGTTTTGGTGTTGGGTGCCGACCGTGACATTGTGTAGCAGTGAAAAATGCATGTGATTTTGCCCTCCCAATTTTATTGGTAGCCCAAAAGCAGAAGCAATGTGCCAAGAAAAAACACCCACAGACTCTAATGTAGTTTGAAACATTTCTTGGCGTTTCACACATTTTTGTGCAGTTTCGCAAATTTTTTTGTGAAACAGGACAGATGCGCTCACCACTAGTCAGACGTTTATTAGTATGGGTCCTTTCTGCAAATTATGAAAAATTCTTCTGACATTTCACCCATCGCTATTCCCCAATAGCGATGGGTGAATCTGAACCCATTTCGCTTCTCCAAAAATTCACGAAACCATGAAAATTAGGCAAAATGCATTGAAGTCTACGGGTGGCAACATTTTTTTTGACGTGTGACAAATTTTTGACGCAGTAAAAATGTTTCACCCATTAGAGTCTATGGCCGTCATTTTCACAGTCTTCCGGTGCATGCTGGGCTCAAGCTTGTGATTATTGTAGCTTTCTTTTTCATCTCTATTGTATTTTTTCATGCCTGCTAAAGTGATATGGCCGCCACTGCACAACAGAAGACCTAATTTTGTAACAAATATGTCTCTAAATTCACACCCAGCTTTTCCAAAGCCAAGTAATAGGCCATTTCAGCTTCTAGGAATAGTGGCAGGTGGCATTCAGCAGCTTGCAGTGTGCATTTTGCTATCAGTGTTATGTCTGTACCACTGATAATTTGTCTTTATCACTTACAGAACTAGGACAGGCAGATCAGCCATAAAATGTCCTTAGAGAACATATTTTAATGATCATTTGACAACGATTAATGAGATCCTGGGTGCTGGTGCTGTATTACAGCTATAGGCATGCTAAAAAGAGAAGCAGAACTTTCCTTCAGCTTCAAGGTAACAAAACAATGACAAAGTAGGACAGACGCTGTGTGTCGTCTGTAAAAGACATTTATGGAACCAAGCCAGACCCTGTTGTGTTAAAAAGCTCAAAAGGAAAGCAATGGCATTTTAGCAGTTCCATAACTATGCTGAGCACATTTCTGAAATAAAGATAAAACAATTTGAGGAAATCATTAGGGAATTTCACCAGGGTATTTTCCTGCTAAATGAATGGCTGCACAACATTTAACTTGCAACTGTCCAGTGACAAGATGAATAGCTTAGCGCTTCAATAGATGTTCATATACAGTTGAGTTTAATGTTTCTTTTTATTTAAATTTTTCAGTGGGGTTATGGATTAACAGGGCTTCCTTCTCTAGTAACTCAAGATACTGTTAGATGTATATACTGATGTTTGGATCAATAACAGAACTATCAGTGTTGGGGCCCGAGTTCAGGGAGAGGATCCAATCTCCCCCCACAGCCCGATAGTTCTGCCTCTAGTTTGTCTTATGAAAAC
Organism: Xenopus petersii; assembly: GCA_038501925.1. Taxonomy (NCBI): domain Eukaryota; kingdom Metazoa; phylum Chordata; class Amphibia; order Anura; family Pipidae; genus Xenopus; species Xenopus petersii. The sequence goes on along the minus strand of CM076675.1, from coordinate 12,096,298 downwards.
TTGTTTTCATTGGTTAGTAAAGCATCCACCCATCTAGTACATCAGATACACATTGCATTGTTCCCTGTTACAGGTATGGGATCTGGAAACCTGTTATGCAAAACGTTCCAGTTACAGAGTTCCATCTCCCATAGATTCCATTTTCTCCAAATAATCCAAATTTGTACAAATGATTTCCTTTTTCTCTATACTACTTGATCCAAACGAAAATATAATTAATCCTTATTGGAAGCAAAACCAGCCTATTGGGTTTATTTAATGTTTACGTGATTTTCTAGTAGGCTTAAGACATGAAGGTGTGAAGCCAACAATGGTGGACAACCTTCTATCCCTATGACCCCATCTTAATAACCTTGTAAAATTTTCACAAGACCTTTCTCTTTTCAGCAAGCGTTAAGCAAGACATCTATAAAAAGGCATACTTATCCTCTCAAATATACAGAAGGGTTAAATGTTTTGATGTATTCAGAGTAACCTCAGTTTTGGCAGTAATAAAAACCACCTGCATGCCATAATGGAATACTTTCTATAGGGTGTCAATGAATTGAAAGGGCAAGGGTTATGGAGGGTACCTGACTGACAACTATAGAGAGTCGGTTTCAAACCTTTGTTGTTTTTTTTTCTTTCAATAAATTAGCCTTTTTTGAATTTAGGGATGATTGTCACACAGGGGCAGATTTATCAAGGATCGAATTTCGAAGTAATGGGAGTTTTTTTGTACTCCCATAACTTCGAAATTCAAATAAAAAAAGAGCAACCAAACCGTATTAAAAAAGGTTAAAAAAATGCTGCCGTTGAATAGACCGTATTTGTTCGAATTCGAATCATACAAATCAAAGTAACATCGCATTTGATCGAATTCGATTCAAAGTTTTTTTTAAAAAAACTTTGATTTTTCAAATTGACTCCATATAGGTTCTTGGAGGTCACCCATAGGCTAAAACAGCAGTTCAGTGGGTTTTAGATGGTGAATGGTCGAAGTCGAAGTTTTACAGAGACAGTACATGATAAATTTCAATATCAGAATTTTTACATTTTCTTTCAAATTGGAATCAATTTGGACTATTCCCTAGTCGAAGTACACAAAAATAAGCTTGAAATTTGAATTTATTTACTTCAAATTTTCATTGGACCCTTGATAAATCTGCCCCACAGTGTTGCCTTATTGGACAACTATTATTACAAGTAAAAATCCTTCTTTAAGGTAGGCCACTCTGGGAGCACATTGCATCTTACACAGTGTCTGCCAGTACCATCTGTGCATTTGGGGGTAGGTGCATGAGTATGAATCAGGTGTTGCCCCCCCAGTCCTGTTGTGGTCCATCCCATGAGCTAAAAGATTAATTGGAGTAGGTCTGTAATATGAATGAGATTTGGCAATTTCTTAAATGTGGGTGGCATAACTTTTAATGACTGCCCATTCCATTGGGTCCAACCTATCCACCCTATAAACCAAACAATTGGCCATTGCTCAAATATCTTACAATGTCTTTTTATTCAACGGCTGACCAAGAGATCATGTTCCTTTTCATGCATTAGCTTTATGTTAGCATTTCCATGATCTTAATGTCATTTTCTAGTGAACATATATATCGCATAACATTAGAAAAGTCATATCCAGGTTATGTGTCTCTCGTCACTTTTTGTAACTTTCTGAATATCCAACTTAAAGCTGAGTGTTGGCAGTCATGGTGTAGTGTGTTTTTCTGTGGGTGCCTGTGTATGTCTGTGTTTGTGTGTCTGTAGTGTTTGTGTGTGTATCCTACTAGTATCTATATTTGTTCATATTTGTATGCTACTGTGAGTGTAGTGTTTGTGTGAATGCTACTTGTGTCTGTGTGGGTGTAGCCCTTAGTGTCCATCTGGGTGTCCAAGTTCCAAAGGTAATTTTCTGGTTTACCAATCACACATAAAGTTGGCACATGTTTTTATCTAGTTACAATGAAATATTTTTAATGCCACAGCTGTTTCTGGTCGGCTGCCCTCCCTCTTTTTCTGTTTAGCTCTATAGTTTTGAGCTCCCCTTCTTTGACAAGATTCTATTTTTCCCCCTCTCTGCTGCCCCAACAAAGGGTTACTCCCAAGAGGCTCCAAGTGTCATGAGATGCAGCGATGATGGCGAGTGATCACAGTCAATAGCTTTGATTAACAATAAGGTAGAGAATTAGCAATGCCAGTATCCAGCCATCCTTCCTTGCCTTCTCCATATGCTCATTACTGCCTCACAGCATGTACTCCAGCCAGTCTACATGCTGAGAGGTAGCAGGAAAGGTGCAGCGGAGAGGTTGCAATTAAGACAAGTGCAACTATCAACTTGGGAAAGAGAAGTTTTGGACATAAGATTTTAATGAAAGAGCATTGGGATTCCAAAACATGATGAGACTTCCCTCTCTGCTGTTGCTTCATGTCTTTCTCCCATGCATGGATCTGCGTGTAACTGAATATGTTTGGAACAAAATTGCATTTTCTCTGGCCACTATGACCCCATCTGCGGCTTTGATCTATTTTTCAACAGACACGGGTGACCTTGACCGGGGATCGGACAGCGGGACAGCACTTCCTACATCTGATCATGACGACAATTCGCTGGTCTACACAGGTAGAGTTGGTGTTTCTGAACTTCTCACTTGCATTTGATTCTTTCATAATATATAAAACATTTCCCTTTCTAGCCTCAAAATAAGTTACTCCCCATGTCCTGTACACATGCTTGGCGCCGTATGTCTCTGAGTGGAACTTGATTCCAGGGTGAAGTTGATCCAGAATGATATTTTGCACTGGGAAGCGTTCATCAGTACTCTGCTAGGGTTGAATTATATTTGTATTCTTTCTTATACTTAACTTCCTTTTATCCAGGGCATTTATTTATTCACAATGAGACATTTCATAAGCTCAAAGTTGTTGTGTCTCATTATCTGACTCATTTAAGTGATTGCTTGTTTCCTTGGTTGGTTGCAACTGGTGTCTTTTTATAACTGCATTCATTAGTGCAATTAGTACACACCGCAATACAGGAGCATTGTGTTCACTTTATACAAAACTGTATGATATGTGTAGATTTATAGGGTTGCATAATGGTTACCTTTCACAATGTTTAATACAAAAAAACTAAAAAAAAACGTAGACCGCACCTCCATTAAAAACTTCTTCCTATATTGTTGGCTAATGGAAAAGTACATAAGAACATGCAGACGCATCATCGCCTGACGCGTTTCGGACTCAGCTAGTCTTTAGTTATTTAATACAGCCCCAGCCCAACACAGAGTAGTACTACAAATCCCATCAGCCTTCTTAGTCAGCCAATATCAAGTGTCAGTTTACAAAAAAAAGGAAGTCATTGCATTTGACATCTCTGTAAAGGGTATTGGACTGTCATCAAATCCGCCCTTATGCGTTGACCCTTTTCTTTATACTCCCTGTTTGCAATGATTTATTTTGCATAACAAAAATCCATCAAAGCTTTTAAAGGTTCCATTGCCCTAGGCCTTCAACTGTACAAACCCACTCGGGTCTCCCTTTCATATTCATTAGGCTCATTAGCATGCCCCCTCTGACTCATTGATCAAACCATTGCATTTCCCAGTTCTACAAATCATTCCACCTGCTACGGCAAGTATATCCATTTACACTCAAAATTATTTACTGTTGGGAGGATCTACTTTTTATCATTGTTACCAATGTGCCTCTGTTACTCTGTCACAAGCACATCATTTATGCTGTATTGTGACTTCTTTTCTTTGCAGGAAATTGTTTTGTGCTAGACGAGAGCTTTTGTTCTTTTTTTAATGCTCGCTCTACAGACTGGGTCACAAAGAGCAGCACAGACATGATTGACAATATTTAAATTGCTGCCAGGGGTAGACCCACCAGATGACAATAGCAGCCTACATTCTTTTGATGCAGACCCTGAATCTATTCATTGGTAGATAGTGTCGATGTGAAGAGCTTTCTAAAATGCTGTCTTTTTGTTGTTGTAGCATCAACTGAAGAGTTATCCAAGAGATAGATCTCAAATAGCTTCGTGTTATTAATCATTAGGGAACGGCAACATTCTCTGAGCTATGGTCTTATTCTCAAAGTTAAAAAACAACGTCTAATATTCAACATTTAACAGTATCATAGTCATGCAGAGAGATCGTTAGAATAGATAAAGGATAGTTTTATAAAAAGTATTTAATCGCAGTCTGTATTTAAGATCTCCAGCCAGTGTTGGATGAAAGTCTATATTAGTCTTTGTATGATCATTGTCTTGTTGATGATCCACAACCTGTGTTGCCTCATAGTCTATAGCACTTACTTTCGGTCTGTATTGTATGATATTCTATATCAGTAATCTTTAGCCGATGTTGGGTCATAGTCTATATTGGTCATCCACATCACGTATTGTATCATACTCTATATCAGCCAATGATCATTAGCCTGTGCAGGATCATAATTTAAATCAATGATCTGTCTGTAGGGCTAATCTTCTTTGACTCATAGTCTGTATACCATTATGTATATCATAATCCTCAGTTTTTTTTGGGTCATAGTCTATATCAGTGATTTTTAGCCTGTTTTTGATTTGAATTGGAAATAGAATTTCACTTTACAACATGACTTTGTACTGCTTTCTCACACAGGGACCATGCAATTACTATAACAGGTAGAAGACCTGTTATCCAAAATGCTCAGGACCTGGGACTTTCAGGATAACAGATCTTTCTGTAAACCCCAAATCTTTAGTGTGGCTGGCCTAGTAGGAATGATTATAATTGGCTTCTTAGGGCAGAGACACACAGGAAGATTCAGGGAGATTTAGTCGCCCGGCAACTAATCACCTCTTCTTCGGGCGACTAATCTCCCCGAAAAGCCTTCCAGACGGCTAAAATCGAAATCTCTGGCGGGATGGCACTCAGAGGGCTTCGTTTTCTGAAGTCGCATGATGTGGAAACTTTGGACAACTCCGGAAAACGAAGCGATCCGAGTAATTGCCTGCCCCGCCTCTCAGGCATAGAGGAGGGGCAGACAATATTTGATTGACAGCTGAGATTTTTAAATAAGTTTACAATAGCTATGAATGCTTTAATAAAAAAAATGGATTTCATGTTTAACTTGAAAATTACTTTTATTAAAAAATTTTTATGTCTGGATGGCAGGTCCACTTTAAGCCTCTTTTTATAAACGATGTAGTTGTTACACTTCCCTCCACATGACACTGGCCCCAATAGCGCTGCTCTCAGAACCATCTTACTTTCAAATGGTTCTACTTTACTCAAATATTCAGACTCAGTATTTAAAACGAATAGTGATCATCCTCCCATCCTTCCCATCTTCCAAATGTCTCTCTACTTAGAGGTCCCCAAATGATCCACAACTTGTGTCAGTATCCCTGATTTATCTGGTTGCTAAGCAATATACATTTTTCAGTTGCTGCGTGTTACAACATAATCTTGAAACCTTTACTGAGGCTATTTGAGAGCTTGGCTCAATGATAATGTTCTGGGTCTATCATTAAAGTTGCCCGAGAAATTTGCCAACCCTTTGACAGCGATTTAGATCTTTAAAAAGTAAAATAAAACCAACCACAACCATTTCTAAAGGAAATTTATTTTCAGGTAAGGGAATCTATTACAGGTATGGGACCTGTTATCCAGAATGCTCGGGGCCTGGTGTTTTCTTAATAATGGATCTTCATACTTTAAGGGCAGATTTATCAAAGGTTGAGGTGAATTTTCGAATGAAAAAAATTCGAATTTCAAGCTATTTTTGTGTACTTCGACTAGGGAATAGTGCAAATTCGATTCAAATTTGAAAAATAGGAAAATTTGAATATCGAAATTTATCATGTATTGTATTTTATCATGTCTCTTTAAAAATTTGACTTTCAACCATTCTCCATCTGCTGAATTGCTATTTTAGCCTATAGGGGACCTCCTACAACCTATTTGGAGTCAATTGGTGGACTTTGAAAAATTTAAGGTTTTTTTGGTAAAAACTTTGAATCAAATGCGATCGAATGCACTATTCCCTCAAAACATCTTTCTTGAACTCGAATTTCAAACTCAAGTTTTTTCAATTCAAAATTTGACCCTTGATGAATTTGCCCCTAAGTCTACTAGAAAATCATGTCAACATGAAATAAACCCAATAGGCTGGTTTTGCTTCCAATATGGATTAATCTTTTAGGAATGAATTTCCAGATTATGAAAAACAAGCTTTCCTAGAAAACTAATTTTCAGGAGCGGTCTGCTTCGTGGTCAAGATAGCGGTGGCTAGGGCCACTCACAAACACCATTGGGCCATGTGAGTGATGTAATTTCACAGAGATTGGCATGAAAATTCTAAATAAAAGGAACACCAAGACATAGGAAATAGGTTGCACTTCTTGGCATTCCTGGGTGCTATTTAATTCTTTATTAACTGTTTCTTGGACTTTTGACCCTATGCATTGTTTCTGACCACAACCGATTGCAGCCTGTCTGAACCTTTTGCCTGAATCATGACTACGATCCTTCTTAAGCCCTTGGCTACAACATACTGGACTTTAAACCTAGTGCTTCCTCCTTGGTCCGGACTTCTCCGCTAACTGAACAGTGAGGCCTTGACATAAATTAAGAATATTGCAAAGCATGAACAAACCAGAAAAAGCTAATTCAGGGATTTTATGGCCATGGACAGGTTACATTTTATGCTACAGATGTTCAAAATCCAACAACATACAATATAGAACATGATGGGTTGCCAAGGACTGTTTTTGAGCCTGAAGCTACATCATTATTGTTGGGTGTGCTACAGCCACCTCTGTTTTAGATAGGACTGATTGGATACTGAAAGCCCTGAAATCAGTACTGAACATCACCAGATGATATATTATCTGAATAGTAAAAGCTGGTGCATCAGCAAATCTTAGCACTGCTATTCTGATCTTATGTGCATATTCATCTTACTGCAAGAACAAATAGCAGCAGAAGTGGCATTTCTCTAATGTGCCCTTTAGTGATGGGCGAATTCATTGATTTGCCGATTAACTCTCAAAATGGTGAAAAAATCACGAAATGGCGAAAAAATCACGAAATGGTGAAAATTTACAAAACGCATTGAAGTCAACGGGCATCAAAATATGCAACAATTTTTGATGCGAGCGTCAATTTTTATACACAAGACTCTTTTGTCCAACGGGCGTCCGAATAATTTTGATGCGCATCAATTTTTGACGTGCAATCAATTTTTATGCACACAACAATTTTGACAGATTTTTTGACCGTAAATTTTTGGCGCAATTTCGCAAAATCAGTGGGCGGCGAAACGTGGAAATTCGCACCAAATCTATGCCTGACAAATTTATTCGTCCATCACTAGTGCCCTTCCCTTCTGTAACATAGGGTTAATACATAGCACTTGTACATCATATATACATATACATATGTATATATTACACGAGCTTTGTTCCTCCTTCTATTTGTAAGAACAGTTATGTATATCAACTCTATTCTGCCTTGTCTTTTATTGTTAGAATAGTCACTACTCATGTGTAGAAATAAATAGGCAAATGCAATAAAAAACAAGGAAATAAAGGTGAAACTACAAATAAAAATCAACAATGCAATTGCTGCTGCCATGGATACCAGGGTTATCAGAGTTATCTAAACAGATAACACAATGGGCTATGTGTCAATTGTGAAACAGTCGTATGAAGAAAAATTCTCTATTATTCAGCTCCGCTATACATTAACCGAGCATCAACGTGTTGTAACTTAGCTACCATCAAAAAAGGTAATTACTATGTTTCCATTCATCGGGGTAGGTAAATATTAATAGCCATAGCTTATAAAAGGAGAACTACTGGACATGATGTGTTTGAATGACAGAACTTGGAGATATATTATACATCAATGTGTTTAACAGGCTGCAATTAAAATGTGTAAACAAATCGGTTACATCTGCCGCGTGTGATGATATCCCTTTATTAGCGATGATCGATTTTGTTTGGCAGGTCGTGGATTCACAGTGAAATGCAGAATTTTGCCAATTGCAAATTCTTTTGTGAAACTTTGCCGAAAAGACAAAATTGTCGCCAAGTCAAAAAAGTTGCCTTTTGACGCCCATTTTGACGCCCATTGACATCACTGTGGTTTACTAATTTTTTCGCAACGGGACAGATTCCCTCATCACTACCCATTACCCATACCTTTCGCTTGCTGCTTTTAAAGGAGAAGGAACGTCGTTAAGCACTTGGGAGTGCCAAATGTTAGGCACCCCCAAGTGAATGTATTTACTTACCTGAAACCCCGGGCCTGTGCTCCTATCAGCAGAAAACTGCACCAGCCCGGGGATCTTCCATTGAGCACCATGGAGCGGTTCTCTTCCGGCTCCTTCTTTCTTCAAATTCCGTGGCAGACGCATGCGCAGTAAAATGAAGAAGCCCACTTTGCACTTAAAGTTTGACTTTTCACTCTAATGCACATGTGCAGCCACACAATGAAAGAAGAAGCCGGAAGAGGCTTCCTCCATGGTGCTCACTGGAAGAACCCCGAGCCGGTGCAGATTTCTGCTGAAAGGAGCACCTATCAGCAGGGTTTGCCTAACATTTGGCAACCCCAAGTGCTAAACGACTTTCCTTCTCCTTTAACTCACACAAATGTAGAATTGTATAGTATAGATCAGTTGGTGGCTAGATGCATGGCACTTCAGAAAGGCAGGAGACTTGTGTTTCAAGATGCGAACAGAACAGTTCATCTGGTTTGACTCCATCAGACTCTTCTCTCATTTGGACTGGGAAACTATTAAAAGTTCATTTCTCAGAGTCTGCTTTGGTCATGTTACATTTAGGGGCATATTTATTACACTATGTAAAAAAAAACGGGATAATACACCACATATTGCCAGACTTCACTGGGTAAAAAACAGCATACATTTTAATACTTTTTCTTAGAGTGACTTCTGCCGGAAGCAATGTAAAATAATGGCCTCAAATCTGGAGTTGGTATGCCGTAAAATTACACACACCTTGATGAACTCGCTGGTTTTTATACCATTTTGGCGAATTTAATTTTACACAGCATAATAATTATTCCCCTGATATTGTTATATGCTAGGCATAACCCATCAACACCAACACAAAGCACCTTTTACCATAAAAACACGCAGGGCTATCATTAGAACCCGATTTCTTTATATATACAGGTATGGGATCCGTTATCTGGAAATCCATTATCCAAAAAGCTCCGAATTACACAAAGGCCATTTCCCGTAGACTCCATTTTATCCAAATAATCCAAACGTTTAAACATTATTTCCTTTTTCTCTGAAATAATCATGATCCATGATTTTCTAGTAGACTTAAGGTATGAAGATCCAAATTATGGAAATATCCGTTATCTGGAAAACCCCAGGCCCAAAGAATTATGGATAACAGGTCCCATACCTGTATATTTTTAACATTTTGGACCTCCACTGCCATTTCAAATTCATGTTTTTTGGATCCCCTCTTTTCTATGTCCATTTAACCAAGATTGGCATATTATTGTTAAAAATAGTGGTTTTCAAAACCCCTACAGTAAAACATCCAGTTCTACAGATGATGATATTGGTGGTAAAATAATTTTACATTTACCCCTACAATTTTACCACCAGCTTCCCCAGACACATGCAAATGTCTAGACAAACAATAGTCTCAAACATGTGAGAGCCCATGTAATAGTTGAAAGATCAGATAATGTACAAAGAACCAGTAAATTATAGACACTATTTATACAGGTATGGGATCAATTATCCAGGAACCCTGTTATCCATAAAGTCCTGAATTATGGAAAGGCTGTCTCCCATAGACTACATTTTATCTAAATATTTTTTTCAAAATGATTTCCTTTTTCTCTGTAATAATAAAACAGTAGCTTGTACTTGATCCAAACTAAGATATAATTAATCTTTAATGGAAGCAAAACCAGCCTATTGGGTTTATTTAATGTTTACATTATTTTCTAGTAAACTTCAGTTTTGAAGATCCAAATTATGAAAACATCCAGTATTCAAAAACCCCAGGTACCGAGAATTCTGGATAACAGGTCCCCTACCTGTATTTCCTATTCTCCAGTATTTTCGGGTATTTTTAGCTTTATAGAGGTTTGGCCTATTCTGTGGAGGCTACACCTCCATAAGATCAAATGTTTCTCCTGCTATGAGAGAATGGAATTTTTCTTCCACAGAGTGAATTATTAGAGATGCTTCATTGATTGCCTCAATGTTTTTCCATTTTCAAATTAAATGAGCAAACATGGGGGAATGGTGCTCTGCCTAATGTGCCACAAGTCTTTCGATAATGGCTGTGAAAAACAATTCAGCTTATTTTATCAAGGATATAGTTAATAGTCGATGTGTCTCGCATGATTACATGACAAACGTCTGATCAGTCAACTGGGAAGTCATCAATAAACCTGGAATTACTGACCTGGCAAGTAAGTTTGTGATCTGGCTTTCAAAAGGATAACTGTTCTGGGATACAAAAAATTAAAAATGAGAAATGGCTGTTCTATTTTATAAATGACACATGTATTTATACAGATTATGCAAGTTTCCCTTGTAATATCCACTTGGAGAAAGAATTACTCTTCCAGAAAGATTTACTGTGGGCAGTTAAAGTTTTTGGTTTTAAAAATGATGCCTGTCTCCAAGACAATATTCTCTATGGTTTCACACTCAGTCCACTTCTAAAACATTACTTTACATAAGCAAATGGAAGCTTTACACCTATTCAACATATACCTGAAGAGGGAGCATTGGGTTTTGACCAACACGGTGCTATTATAGACTTTAAAAATGGTTCATATACAAATCTTCAGGCATGCGCAGAGAGTCAATTTCCGGATGCGGGTCGGCGTCACTGCATTCTGTGTGCCCGCACATCGAACAGTTTCGACCTTTGAAGGAAAGTGCAGAAGTCCGTGACAAACGGAGCCATCACTAGATGGTGCCTGACACCGTGCACCATATTAGTAAACAGTAACACATTTCCTATGGCAAGTAAGAACAGTATGAAACTAATTGTTGAGCTAAATTGCTTGGAATGAAGCAGATCAGTGCCATAGTGGCCCACTGGGATCAGTGTTGGACTGGCCCACCGGGATACCAGGAAAACTCCTGGTGGACCCAGGTGTCATTGGGCCCTCTTATACCATGGCCATTTCCCATTTGTATTTGAGAATGAAGAGGAAAAATAGATGGATAGATTTCAAATAACATGTTTTCAACCACTGGTTTAATTAACCAGCTCTTAAAGAGGACTACCAGCTCTCTTATGTAAAATTCTTCTGTAAAACCAATTAGAAACTATTTATTTCCCCAAAGAAAAATCTCTGATAGCAGCGGGAGCTCCAGATTCCCTAAATATCCATATATTTAATAGACTTATTGAATGAAAAACATGATTTTTTTTTTCGGTTGTTTAGCGGAAGCAAAAGGAGGCCCATAAACAAATGTTTCCCTCATCACTTGACCTCAAGTTTTATATCAAGATACTTCATTTAGGAACTTGATTTCCCGAGCTGTGAAATGCAATTTAGAATCAACTTCTTGACCTCTTCATTTTCTAGGTAGTGAAAGGCAAGCTTGAAGTCTTTGTATGACTGTTAAAAATACTGTGTAATTTATAGCTGCACACCAAGTTTGATAATCTCGTTGCTTCCTTCTTAAGGTGACATATGATCACAGATAGTTAGAAAGTTAGGCCAATCTGTGCCTAACTGTATAACCAATGATCGGGAGGTTATTTGGACAACTACCTTGCATTTCCATTGAGTCATGGTCAATTTCTTTTGCCAATTCGTCAGTTTCATCTTCAGTACTTGCACAGAAATGATAGTGGCATGAGCAGGTCACCTCCGTATCATATTTATTAATATTGAATCAGCACCTTGGTATATACGTTGGACATCAAAAACAATTGTTCTGTTTGTGATAGCCTTTACACTTTCCATAGATTTATTATATTGGTACATTGACAGACAATGATATCCTAAGGGCAATCTCAAGCCGCCTTATTATTTTGAGTACCAAGTGATTCTATGATTAGGGATGTTTGTAACTTTTCAAGCTTAAGTTCCTATGTATTTGAATACACATGCCAACAGGAAGGAATTAACATCTCCAATCTTGCTAAATAGTTCATCGACAGGATATATATGATCTAGGGGTAAAACAATAGAAACAGCTGCCTTAAATTTTGTTGGGAATTTCAATTTCATTATTTGTTTGCATTGTAGTTGATCTTACGCAAAGTTAGTTATAAGTAGGGGCACACCTAAAAGAATTGGCTTTGGGGTTTAGCAGACTCTAGTTACCCCCATGCATAATCTACACAACTCATTTATATTAATAATGTATAAAACTCGCCAATTATTTAGATGCATTTGCCTTGTAAATGTAATGAGATTATATTATTCAAACATGCAAATGTGTAACCTCATTCTTAATTGTAAGAGGGGGGAAATGTTCTTTTTAACCTTTCTCTATACTGTGTGGAAATATTCAATAAGCATGATGTATAGTGATGTGCGCATCTATCCTGAGAAAATTTGCGAAACAGCTCAAAATTCTCGAAATGCATTGAAGTCAATGGCCATCAAAAACATTTTTTACATATTTTTTTTTCTCATGCCAAATGCATTTAAGTCAATGGTTGTTTTTTCTTATAGCAACTTTTTGTTGTCCAAATGCATTAAAGTCAATGGGTGTTTTTTCTTATGGGTGTTTTTCTTATGTTGACTCTTGGCATGTTTTTGTCACTGCAAATTTTTCCGCTGCGAATCTATGTCTGGCGAAAAAATGCGCTCATAGCTAATTATGTATATTTTTAGAGCAGCTAATATGAACCAACAGCTGTGCCACATAATAAACGAACATTAAGGGGCCCATTTACTTAGTTAGAGTGAAGGAATAGAGGAAAAATAGTTCAAATTTCGAATTTTTTTTTTGGCTACTTCGACCATCGAATGGGCTACTTTGACCTTCGACTTCGAATCAAACGATTCGAACTAAAAATCATTTGACTATTCGACCATTTGATAGTCGAAGTACTGTCTCTTTAAAAAAAAACTTCAACCCCTAGTTCGCCACTTAAAACCTACCGAGGCCAATGTTAGCCTATGGGGAAGGTCCCCATAGGCTTTCCAATTTTTTTTTGATCGAAGGAATTTCGTTTGATCGATGGATTAAAATCCTTCGAATCGAAGGATTTAATCGTTCGATCAAACGATTATTCCTTCGATCGTTCGATCAAACGAATTGCGCTAAATCCTTCGACTTCGATATTCGAAGTCGAAGGATTTCAATTCGCCAGTCGAATATCAAGGGTTAATTAACCCTCGATATTCGATCCTAGGTAAATTTGCCCCTAAGTGGCAGGGATACCGTAGCCAAATTCTAGGGGGATAGGGTTAATAAAAACAGGGGGAAAACCCCTTAAAGGAGAAGGAAAGCAACCAAAGCAGTTCCATTAGCAGCCAATAGATAATCCACAAAAGTGCAAGCTATAACACTATAGTTATTCTGCAGAATGTTATACCATACCTGAATAAACAGCTCTGGAAGCTCTCTCTGTTTGTTTAGGATAGGAGCTGCCATATTAGCTTGGTGTGACTTCCTGTCTGATTCTCACCCTGCTCCCTCATAGCTCTGGGCTCAGATTACAGCAGAGAGGGGAGGAGGGAAGGTGGAAAAGGAAGGAGGAGAGGAAGAGAGGAGCAAACTGAGCATGCTCAAGCCCTAGCCCTGGAGGTTTGATAGTCTGATACAGAAGCCCATGAGTACACAATAGAAGAAAAAAAATGTTGTTTCTTTTGACAGAAGACTCAAAGCAGCATTTCTTTGAGGGTTTACAGATGTATTTATATATATCTATTTTCTGATAATGCTTACTTAGTTGTATCCGGCTTTCCTTCTCCCTTAATCTCAAGTTAGAAACTTCAGTCCAATTCCCATTTGACCCCCCCTTGTGGAGAACCTGGTTACTTACATAGGCAAAGGGGAAACAAGGAGTAGCTGTTCCATGTCAAACCAACATGCCTCTTGAATTAATCATATATATTAGATATTTTCCCCATTTTCCTATGAAATGTAATACAGGAAAAATAGTGATTAAACATTGGTGCAGTAAAGTCACAGGCAGGGCATTTGTTTTATTTTTCAATAGCTCAATTATACTTTAAGGTAAATGATTGCTTTAGAAAAGCACGTACATAATTCACTTTGTGATGTGCACACCAGGACCTTCTCAGATGCTCAAGGACGCATGGATAATGGAAATATAGGCTATTTACACATATGTATGACATTACTGTAAGGAAGGAAGTGCTTCAGACGCATGCTTTGGTTTAGGATTTTACTTTTTTACTTATGAATTTGGCAAAAAGCTAAATCCAGTTCACTGTCCACTTCAGACTTCTTAGTCTAAAAAAAAAACCTTTTTACGCCGCAAATAATTCAAGCATTCAGCTGCTTTACAGCATCCAGTACCATCACGTAACCAGTAAATTCTGAAAGGCATAAAAGAGGCATTAAAGAAACGCCATAAGATCCTCTTAAACACTGAAGCAGAAGAAAGAAATCCCACCCTGGCCCCTCACAGGAGTTAATTGGCTTTTAATTGAACACCACATAGGAGAATGAATACAAGCAAAGGAACTGATTTCTGTTTCTGAAGGCGGCGAGCTCTGTATCTCTTCGCGTAGCATCCAGTTAAGCTGGTGGAATGTTTATGTGACAGCATTGGGATTTTCCAAAGATCTGTAATCAGTCATGATGACTGCAAGCCTGCTCAGCCCTTAAAACAGCAATTTAATTTGTTCCTATTAAAAACAGACTTTTCATCTTCTGGAGTCTATTTACTGTTACTTCTTAGTCATAAAAGCCTTTTAATAGCTTGTATTTCTACAGGAAGCTTGTTATCTTAATGACTTAATATGAGGGATGCTCCACTCCATACATATTAAGCAACCAATTATCAAAATACGTAAGATAGGCTGACCATACACTTAAAGATCTGCTGATTGGTCGGACGCCAAATATTTGTTTGATTTAGTCATCTCAGTGGTCCTCTGGAACAGTGATTGGTTCACAACAGACTCATGCAGTGCAGATTGACCAGATATCGGTTGTGCTGGTTACCGGCCATTAAGTTGCGGCATGGTCTGGAGTGGCTTAATCTTAAGCTAATGTTGATTCTTTTATGGAAGCAAACATTGCACATTTTTGAGGCTGTATAAATGAAAATGAAGGCATAGCAGTCTATCAGGGGAATGTAATAAAAGTCGCAAAGAGCAAAACAATTCGCACCAATAAGAATAAAAATCCACATCTCGCAATGTAATATTGTTCCTTAAACTGTTATTGCATTGCGAATTTTAATTGCGCACTCATAAGAAGTGCTTGAAGGTGTCGTGATCTTTTGGAGCAAACATAACGACTTTTTCAGTAATAAGTTTTATTACATTGTGCATTGGCACAAACTATAATTTCGCAAACGGTCTTTCGCTGTCGGAAGTGGTCGCTAAACAGTTTCTGGCTCGCAAAAGGTATATTAAATTCGCACAAAGCAAAATTTGTTCGCGCAAAGGCATAACTTTATAAGTACTAACGGTATTTATATGAAAAAAGTTTAGATAGATAGATAGATAGATAGATAGATAGATAGATAGATAAATTATAGATAGATAGATAGATAAATGATAGATAGATAGATAGATAGATAGATAGATAGATAGATAGATAGATAGATAAATGATAGATAGATAGATGATAGATAGGGGCAAATTCACTAACCTAGCGCAGGGTTCGCCACACTTCGCCAGATGAAGTTTCGCAAGGGATCCGCTAATTCACTATAATCCAAACTTGCGCTCAGGGAGGCGAACGGTAGCAAAGTTGCGCTAGCGTTAATTCATCAAGCAAAGCGAAGTTACGCTAGTGATGCCTAATTTGCATACGGCGCCAAGTTAAAGTACAATGGACGTATATGTAGCAGCAAATACATTACACTACACAAGCCTGGGAAAGCTTTATAAAACAAAGTTGTTATTTTGCCCTACACATGTGCCCAGTGTATAGTTTAGGTGCCATATGTTAGGAAATGTAGGGGGGAAGGAGGGTACCCCCAAAAAAATTTACGATCTTTTTCAGCCTATCACCCTAAAAAAAAAGGAAAAGACGCCAGCGTTTTTTGGGACGTAGAAAAAATTTCAACTTTTTTTGAAGCAATCCCTATCTACTCTATTGCACTTTTCTGAGGTGACGAATGCAAGTCTGGCGCAAGAGGTAACATTCAGTAAAATGCGCAAGTTAGTAAATTAGCGTAGTTACGTCCCTTCGCCATATCGCAACTTCGTCTGGCGTATGGGTGCGAAGTAGCGCTAGAGTAGGTCCACTTCACTAGCGAATTTACGCCAGCACCCGTTAGTAAATCATCGAAGTAACGAAATTACGTCATGCTGGCGAATTTGCGCTAGCGTTAGGCGCTTCGCGCTTTAGTGAATTTGCCCCATAGATAGAAATGTATTGCCTATTTCTTTGGGTTAGAAAGCACCATTACTTTCTCCTTCAATACATTTTAGATATGTTATAGTCATTGCATTTCTCATTAAACGGAATGAAAGATGCAGTTGTCACACATGGGCGTTTCATCACTGTTAATTATTGCTAATTGGAAAAGAGTGATCAAAAGTCTGTAAAGGGGTAGTTCACATCTGAGTTTACTTTTATTTTAATGTAGAACAGGGGTCCCCAACCTTTTTTACCTGTGAGCCATGTTTAAATGTAAAAATAGTTGGGGAGCAACACAAGCATGAAAAAGTCTATGGGATGTCAAATGAGGGCTGTGATTGGCTGTTTGGTAGCTCCTATATGGACTGCAACCCCATAGGAGGCTCTTTTTAGCAGAAGATTCACAGTGGTTCACCTTTAAGATAAAGTTATGTATGTTCTATAATCGCTTATTCTAAGCAACCTTTTATTTGGTCTTCATTCATTATAATTTCCAGCTTTCAAATGGGGGTCGCTGACCCCATCTAAAAAAAAAAGCATATGATCTGTAAGGCTACAAATATATTGTTATTTCTACTCTATATTACTCATATTTCTATTCAGGCCTCTCCTATTCATATTCCAGTCTGTTATTTAAATCAGTGCATGGTTGTTAGGGTAATTTGGACTCCACCATGCAGTGGAGGAGCTGCACACCCTCAGGGCCCGCAGGTGGTTGGTGCAAGAACATATCGGCAGCCAACATTGCTTGTGGATGGTGGTGGGGAGCCTGGCTGCCCCTGGGCCGGGTAGTTCTGTTACTGCCGCAGTGAACTTTCCATTCAAACTCATAAGCAAAAAAAATGTGGGCACTTACTGGGTATCACTGAACAGATATGAGCATTATTCTACTTACTCCATACATTGCACTTCTCCCATTAGTGATGGGTGAATCTTAGCTCTCCCAAAAATGTGCAAAACGACAAAAAATTCACCAAATGTATTGAAGTCAATGGGTTTGTTTTCACACAACATTTTTCAAACTGTGCAACATTTTTTTTACTATAAATTACAGTCTATGGGCATTTTCGTTGATCCTGATCTATCACATATCTGCAGGAATTCTAAGCTGGCAAATCTGGTAACTCCAACACAAAAAGAAAAACCATATGACTGCCCTTTGCATTGCTTGTTACATAAATATCTTTTGGGATGGGTTTCATATTGCACTGGATATATATATTCAGTTTTGCTCTACATAAACCAATGGTTTGTGTTCTCTGGACACAAAGCAAATATTCTTCCAGTTGAATGACTTATTCCGACAGTAAATTTCCATAAGGTTCAGTATTGTCTTTAAAGGATATGCACTGAACCCATGGGATATTCCAAAACAAACTGCCCTTACAAGACCTTGAAATGACTTTAGCAGGTTTAGCATGATTAAACATTTCCAACTTGTCAGGTTTGGAGATGTGCATTTGAATTGCAAAGTCAGTTGCATTGACCAAGGAGGGAGAAGCCAAAACAGGAACAGATTCTGGCTCAGATTTGAAGTATATGCTTCTCATTTCCCATATAAAAATAATACAGAAATTTTCTTTTTCTTTCTAGGAAAGATTAATTTGCATTATACTTTTTTAATTTCTAGCCTGTATGCAAATGTTCTCGTCTTTAGTGAACAATAACAGCCTTGAGCAACTCTGGCTTCCCTTATCAGCGCGTTTCACGCAAGGGGAGTCAGCCACGCAGGGAGAGAGTTCATTTGAAATGTAGATACAAGCACAGTTACATAAATATATATTTAATGCTTCTCAAGCTGCAAAAGAAAGATGTGAATTTGCTCGAATATTTGCCTGCTCTGTATGATGATGGAGCGCACATCAACTGGAATATCTTACACATAATACAGAAAAGGCAATAGTACAGAAAGGCAATATTCAAAGCAGAGTAGAATTATGGATCAATGGCTGACTTTTCACCTTTTAGATCATGAGTTCATCTATTTTCCCCCCACTGACAATGAATCATCCAAATAGGCTTATTGTTTAGCTGCTTAAGGCACATTTGTTCTAGGGGCTTTGCTTGATGGCTAACACATCAGACGCAACTGCAGAAGATGTCCTGGGCAATGCTAATGGAGTGTGAAGTAATTGTTTTTCCCCTTTGAACAGGAACTAAATTAAATATCCCAACTAGATACGGAATGAAGAAGAGAAGCTGTGCAAGAGCAATGTCATTACTGTTTATATGAATATTCAGGAAAATGGCAACTGTATATTAATATTCAAATATATTATAATATTATATATAAAATATCATTTGTACTTGTACATAGTCTGTAATACAGAGCAAACAGATGCTGCAATAGCTATACAAGCGTCTTTTCTGGTGTCTTAATCCCCTCCCCCCAACACCTCCTGTACAAGCTCCGTGGCAAACAATTTCCTTTTCTGCACATGAATGTTGAATGTAAGCAGGTATACAGTATGTTTCTATGAATTTTATCATGTATAATACACAAGCCATTGATATTCATCCTATAAATAATATAAATGGTGCTTAGTGATGTCATCCATTATAATCAGTGCTTCATGATGTCACACATGTCACATGACTCAATGAAACAATCGTATTATGAAAAGTAAAATCCATGGCCAAATAAAACCATTAGGCTCAAGGCCATAGTCATAGAACTCCCCAGTGGCTTCAAATATCCCTATATTTTACAGTTGGGGTACAGTGTTCCTTTTATATATGTCAGTGGGTGTAAATGCTTTGCAAATATAGAGTCTATGAGAAAGAATGATAAATTACGATAAACAGTGAACAGTGATGAGCAACACTGTGGGGCAGATTTACATAGGGTCGAATATCGAAGGTTAATTAACCCTTGATATTAGACTGCCGAAGTTAAATCCTTCGACTTCGAATATCAAAGTCGAATGATTTAACGCAACTCGTTTGATTGAACGGAATATCGTTCGATCGAACGATTAAATCCTTCAAATCGTTCGATTCGAAGGGGCAGATTCACATAGGGTCAAATATCGAGGGTTAATTAAGCCTCGATATTTGACTGCCGAAGTTAAATCCTTCGACTTCGAATATCGAAGTTGAAGGATTTAACACAACTCGTTTGATTGAACGAAAAATCGTTTGATCGAACGATTAAATCCTTCAAATCGTTCGATTCGAAGGGGCAGATTCACATAGGGTCGAATATCGAGGGTTAATTAACCCTCGATATTCGACTGCCGAAGTTAAATCCTTCGACTTCGAATATCGAAGTCGAAGGATTTAACGCAACTCGTTTGATCAAATGAAAAATCGTTCAATCGAACGATTAAATCCTTCAAATCGTTCGATTCGAAGGATTTTAATCCATCGATCAAACGATTTTTCTTCGACCAAAAAAAGCTTACAAAGCCTATGGGGACCTTCCCCATAGGCTAACATTGAGGTTCGGTAGGTTTTAGATGGCGAATTAGGGGGTTGAAGTTTTTTTTAAAGAGACAGTACTTTGTTTATCGAATGGTCGAATAGTTCGATTCGAAGAAGCCAATTCGATGGTCAAAGTAGCCAAAAAAATCATTCGAAATTCGAATTTATTTTATTCTATTCCTTCACTTGAACTAAGTAAATGTGCCCATGTGTATCCCAATGCATTTGGGGGTTGCATTGTTACTTTTATAACTCCTTCACCATTGATTCCATAAGATGCAGAAATGTACATAGCATTGATAGTATCTAAAAGAGTATCTCATGCTAACATACATCAATAAATAGAAAGCTGATCATTCCTTAAAACTTCAGCCTCACAGACCGTGTTTCTTCTGTAATTCATTGTCCCTTGCATACACATGGGCAAAACAGATAACTATGAAATAAGTGATAATATCTTATCTAGCAGCAGAAAACTGCCTTTACACCATAGGTCCATCACACAACACTCTGACTACCCAGGCTCATGCATTGCTCCACGTATTGTTGCATGCAACAATGGCAACTCACATGAGATGTATGATGGATGATAAATGATAATGTCCAAAGGGGAATTTCACGTTGCCAGGTGATACTTCAGTAAACTGACTCCCTTCATCTACATCACCAATGAAGGCCATGATAACCTGCTGATTGCATTGATCAGCAACCTCCCTCATTATTACTGTTTTATATTTATTTACTTCAATACCATATATTTAAACTAGAGCTCAGCTTTCCTATCTTATATCAGTAACCACATTATTTCTGGGAATATTAAACCATTGATTACCATCATGTAAGATTCTCCCGCAGATTGTTTCAATGTATTACCTAGCCTTCAGCTTTAAGTATATGGTTGATAATATCTTCTACAAATACTACTAATTATTTAATTAAGTCTAAACACACCTTATTTTTAGCCGTGGGTGTATAATTATAATTAAAGTGCTTTGAGCTTTGCCGATGGCCTTCACATGATAATAAAGGAGTAATTAGTAGTCTGGGGAAAGAATTCAGGGGATTAAATTACTTCCCAATATCCCAATATAAAAATAGCAGCTACTGTAGATCCCAAACATTGAAATGTGTGAGCTCTTCATGCTTGTCAGCATTGTCAGTTTGTGTTTTGCTGGAGCTTGTCTTTCAAAACTAAAAAAAAAAGTTGTTACCGAGCTATAGTCTGGAGCACACAAGCTCTTGGAAAAAAAAAGGACACATTAAAATAGTTAATATCCCCAAGGCAAATGAAGAGATTAAGTAGCCTTCTCTCTCAGTGGAGGCCCTGGCAGACAAAGCTTCCCATTGTGCATTCAGGACGCTATCTTTTTCCACCAGTGAACTTTACTTTTGTGCTTTAAAGATTTCAGTTTTTCAAAGTGTTTGGGGAGGTCTTGCGCTATGGTCTGCTGGCAACTTGGCACCATCAGGGAAAAGCTATATGACTGTGGGAACCTGCTTATTTACCTACATTCTCCATATTCCATAGTCCTTGTAGAACAAGAAATGGTCGCTTCTTAGCCCAGTGGACTTTTACTCTTTATTTATGAAGTTATTGTTATATTATGCACAGCTCTTTTCGTTTATTTAGTTTATTCTCCCTTTGTTAATCCACAGAGTAAAAACATTTGGTTTTTCATTAGCTTTAATTTGTGTAAACTTAAAGAACACCTGTTCTTATTTTAGCTCTAACTTACTCATTTTAGCAATTCCCTACCTAGATCTATGTTTTCACAGTTCTATCATGGGGTAATAACAATAGCCTGCACAACCTTTGAGCAGCCAATCAGATGTTGGCTTTCAAATAACAGAGCAGTGCTATCTTCTGAATGGTTGACGTGGTTTAGAAGATAATAGGATGTATTTTTACTACCTATTGCAGATCAGTTATCTGCAAGCCTGTTAACCAGAAAGCTCTGAATTATTGACAGGTCATCTCCAGGACTCAATTATAATCAAACAACTGACATTTTTAAAAATGAATTCCTTTTTCACTGTAATAATAAAACAGTCAGTTGTACTTGATCCATTCGAAGATACCATTCATTCTTACTGGAGGCAAAACAATCCTATTAGGTTTCTTTAATATTTAAATTGTTTTAAGTAGACAGAAATAGCTCTTTCCTTATTCAGAAAACCCAAGGTCCACTCTATAAACATTGCAATGAATCGTCAGATCTGCAGGTAAAAACAAAAAGAATTATTTAGCTCTATCTGATTATTCAGCATTAACTTTACGACGGTAGGGCACCTTCAAAGGTGGTTGATCAAATTTTTCAGTCCTGCCCTATCAACCAGGTGATATCCAATGATTTTTAGCGATACTGGTCGCCTTCTCTCCCTCCACACATGCTCCGATCTTCCGTATGATAATATTGGTGTCTTTTTGGCCACCTCAAGTGTATAGGATCTTAAGGCACCTGCACATAACTGACCATTTTATCTTTATATCCATTGTACTTGTGGTGTTTATACAAATGGCCTGTAGATGTCACTGTGCTCAGACATATACTGTGCATACTTCCTGACAGCTTAAAAGTGAAAGTGAAAGTTACTGTTGTGTAAGGCCTGCATGAGAGCCTGCTAATAAAGCACTGTTATACTCTCCTCATCCTTGGCTACCCAAAACATAACATATTGATGGCGAGATGGATCTTCTACCTCTGCAGCAGCCTGCACCTTTCTTCCAAACCCTGGTGAGCCTACCATACCTTTTACTGCTGGGGTCCGTATGTTTGAAAATTATATTATTTCTGCCGATCAAGGGGAAATCTTGGAAAGTATTTACAACAGAGTTCCTACATAACTACAGAGCAACGTGCCATGCAACAACCCAATCATCTCCAGCTGAATTATTACATGGCAGACAGATGCGCACTAAGTTACATGTTAGACATCAAGCTTCCACAAAATACTGTGCCTAAAAAATCATCTACTGCTGACATTGTGAAACATCAACAAGCCAAATGCAAAGCTTATACTGACAGAAAACGTGGTGCAAGACAAGTACACTTTCAGCCTGTATCTTTAGTCAGAATTAAGAAACCAGGAATACTGAAACAAGGACAATCTAAATTTACTACACCACTTGAAGTGAGATGCCAGCGAGGACCATTTACATATGAACTGTCTGATGGACACATATGGAATGCAAGTCATCTTGCTACTGTTAGATATGACTTTGGAGAAGCTCCATTTGTTGAAGGACATTTTCCTACTCCTGATGTCATCTGCAATATCCCTGAAGAAAGTGAACCTATAAGGCATACTGAGAGAATCAGAAAATTACCTGCATCGACCCCGGACTTTGTGATGTGAATAATGTATAGTATTGCTTTAAGATGCATTGTTGTTGTTTATTACATTTGCCCAAATGCTTTCCTACTATAGGGGGAAGATTTGGTGTTTATATCAATGGCCTGTAGATGTCACTGTGCTCAGACTTATACTGTGCATACTTCCTAACAAAGTGAAAGTTACTATTGTGTAATGCCTGCATGAGAGTCTGCTAATAAAGCACTGTTATACTCTCCTCATCCTTCATCTCATCCTCAACAGTACTTTGTGACATTATCTAGATTTTCATGATTAGCTAATTTAATAAATGTAGTTTACACTACAGAAGTCAATTCAGCATAGTTATCCCCCTATACTACAAACATTTACTGAGCTTTAGTGAAGCACAATTTATTGAGCATGACAGAGGGAAGTCTGTGCCCCCGCCTGATATGTATGCAAGGAGATTTTTATTTAGATTGAGTTGTACAATGTATGCAGAGCTTAATCGAAAAATGCAACAAAATGCATGAAGTAGGTTTTCTAATTAGCTCTGGCAATTATAAAAGACACTATAAAGATGTGTGTTTGCCTACAGGCTTTACAATTTAATTATGTCTCTTTGTATGGAGTGAATAAATGTAGTTATGTGGTATTCTCTGAATGAAAGCGGAGGGAATGGACCATTCTGTGAAAGACTCAAAATTTGCTTTTGTGATTGTGGCACTTGCGCTGTCATGGTGGTGCTAAGCTTTACAGATAAATTACCCGCGCTGCTTGCCATCATCTCTTTGACAAACTGCAAAATTAGTAATATGGGGTGAGTGACAGATGCAGGAAATACAGTCTCTAATTGGAATCAACTCAAGGGCCCATGTCCAAAAATAGGGGCTGGAGCAGTGGCATAGGCGCTCATATCCATTTGCTCACGATGCAGATACTCCTGAATGTCAAGTTATATGACTTAATGAAAGCCAATGACCAGATGTTGAAGTTCCAAGGTCAGGGCTTGAGCTATAAAATTCCCTCAACCACTAGTTAATGTTGATGAAAGATAGTAGAAGTCATTTATAAACATAGATAAGAAACTGTACCAGATCAGTCGTCCATAAACTAATTAAATAAACCCAATAGGCTGATCCCTCCAACTATCCCAAACAAGTTCATCAGACTCATTGATTTGGTTATATTTTTGGTTTAGTTAATAGCATGTGCCCCAGTGTGACCCCTCACACTTTTTGAGTGACTTGTTTTAGAAAATAAAAGTATCCATTTACAAAAACATATTAGAATATTTTACAGCCTGCATATCCTGGTGATGAATTCCTTTAGTAGGGAAGGGTTAATTGAAATGGGTTTAACAAATGTTTCCCTTTGAAAGGTTCTTCATGAAATGTATTCAGTCGGTCACAGGCAGTGCAGAACTGGAAACCCCTAAAGAATTTTAGATATCCTTTAAGTTCATCCAAAAAGTGCCTGCACTTTTCAACAGTACAGTCCAGAGTTACTCATTCAGTACTCTTGTATACATTCTGTCTAACGTATCTTGGAATCTAAGACAGTGATGACAGATGTAGAGCTTTTTCAATTTCAAGTCAAGAGCATGAGCTGGGAAATTGCCTTTTGCATCCAAAAATGCTTAGGAGGCAACAATTGAGATTGTGACTCATACACACTTTTAGACCTTGTTTATAGGACAGCTTAATATGTTGCTATTACTAAAATATCCACAGTCGAAGGTTTGTCAGGTGGGGGAACAAGATTTTGGAGGACTTACTCGTCATGAACAATACTATGGAGAAGTCCCCTCTCTGCCCTCACTTGATTTAAAAACTAAGTAACTCCTACCACCTCCTTAAGATTTCAGGCTTCAAAGCCTTGAAACGGACTACTGCTGACTACTCTGTGGAGAAATAAGTCACAAGATGTTTTCTGCATCAGTAAGTTCATTTGATGCTGTTCTGTTCAACTGTCACCCAAACAGAACCACAGAGGTCACTGATATTATTCATCAGCAATGCTGAATTATAGTGATGGGCGAATTTATTTGCCAGGCGCAAATTTGTGCGATTCGACGCAATTCGCTGTCATCGAATCACGCAAAATCGCTGCAAAAACTCAAAAAATGGGTGCCGGCTGTTTCGCAAATTTTTGCTGATTTACAAATTTTTCGGCGATGGGAAATGGCGCAAATTCACCCATCACTACTGAATTACCCATATCCAAAAAAGAAACCTGCAAAAGATTTTTTTTTCTGACCACTCTTAAAGGAAAACAATACCCCCAAAATGAATACTTAAGCAACAGATTAAGTGGCATATTAAAGAATCTTACCAAACTGGTATATATACTTAAGTAAATATTGTCCTTTCACATCTCTTGCCTTGAGCCACCATTTTGTGATGGTCTGTGTGCTGCCTCAGAGATCACCTGACCAGAAATACTGCAGCTCTAACTGTAACAGGAAGAAGTGCTGAAGCAAAAGACAGAAATCTGTCTGTTAATTCACTCATGTGACCTAACAAGTATAGTTTGTTTGGTTTGTATGTGTGCACAGTGAATCGTATGATCCCAGGGGGCGGCCCTTATTTTTTAAAATGGCAATTTTCTATTTATGATTACCCAAAGGCACATACTAATAGAAAAGTATATTATTATGGAAATGGTTTATTTACGTGAAGCAGAGTTTTACATATGAGCTGTTTTATGCAATATCTTTTTATAGAGACCTACATTGTTTGGGGGGTATCATTTTCCTTTAAGTTGCACATTAATTTGTATTGGTGGGTACATCACCAACTTTAAATACTAGACAATTGGCATATTGCTTGCCACATTTTAGGCAAAACTGGAAACCTTCCATGAACACTTACGAGTAAAAAAGTTACTTAATTCAGATGTCCTTTTACACATTTGTCAGCTACTAAAAACCAGCCTAATTCTTGAACCCACGGGTTCACGGAATCTTATCCAATCCAACCAAGCTGGTTAGTTGACTTACCTTTATTTGAGCTCACAGACGAACAGTGATCAGACTGGAATTGTTCTTTTTATGATGGACTGGGCACAGGTACAAGGACACAAGACCCTTAAATTCTCTATGACCATAGCATTTTAGCCTTCCTGTGTTCCCTTTAAGGAGCACTCTATGGGCAGATTCACTAAAGTGCGAAGTGGCCGACGCTACAAAAATTTCAACAGAAATCCCATCCGTAGGGACATCGCCAATTCACCCTTTAGAGAAGTTGTCCCTATGTTCCTAGTGTACTTCAGGAGTGACATACAGGGTTCCTGCTGGGTGATGTTCCTACAGGTCCTCACTGTTGCACTTAGTGATTAGTGTAATAACTGAATGATGAGGCATATGAAGTGCTATGCGGCAGCTGCCAGCAAGGGGTGCTGAGTAGCGAGTACAGCCTTGCTCTCCTTATAATTACTCTAGGTCACACTATGCCGCAAATTCACTAAGCGCCGAAGCGCCGAACGCTAGCATTAATTCGCTAGCTTTTGGCATTTTCGTTACTGCGCAAATTCACTAACGAACGCTGGCGTAGTTTTCGCTAGTGTTACTTCGCACCCTTACGCCAGGCGAATTTTCCTTTTACCTTTTACACTAGACTTCCTTCGCCACCTCAGACCTGGCGAAGCGCAATAGAGTTGATAGGGATTGTTTCCAAAAAAGTCAAATTTTTTTTTTCCCAAAAAACGCTGGCGTGTTTTCTACATGATGGTTGATAGGCTGAAAAAGAGCGAAAATTTTTTTGGGGCTCCCCTCCTTCCCCCCTACATTTCCTGACTCATGGCAACTTACCTACAGTGGGCACATGTGTAGGGCAAAATAAAATTTTTGATTTGAAGGTTTTCTAGGCATATGTAGTGCTGATACATATTCCTCCATTGAAATTTGAATTTCGCGCCGTATGCAAATTAGCCTTCGCTAGCGTAACTTCACTTTACATAGCGAATCAACGCTAGTGCAACTTCGCAACCTTACGCTACCCCTGTGCGCAACTTCGGATTTTGAATTTGCAGAGCCCTGGCGAAACTACGCATCTTAGTGAATTTGCCCCTATGACTATACAATGTGTCTACATAACTACTTACTCATAATAATTAAATTCCCAGATGCACACTACCACTACTGTCAGTTTGGACTCTGTGCATATTAGAATATGAGCCCTTTTTATTTATAAATCTAATACTAAAACAGCCAGCTATTCCACCCCACTCTTACAGATAGAAAAGAGAGCTACTTATACCCTATTATTATTGTACAGCACAATACCGAGTAGCTCAGACCAGAGATTGACAGCATCAGTATACTTGGTGTGTGTCATTCCCAGTGCACCTTATACAACTGAACAAAGACACTCACCTTCATATTACTGTAATTATATTCCAATTCACAAAACAGATCGTTGTGACATGCCATCAACCTTCTACAGCGGCACGTGTCACTGTGTGTGTGTATGTGTCACCACTGTCTGTACAGATAATTACATGTTATTCTAAGAGAATGGACAAGATCACCACCTTTTCCATCCTCACGGTAGAGATACATCTTCTTTATACTTTTATATATTATTTTCAGCATGTAGTTATCTGGTTTCTTCAACTGAAAGCACGTGCGTCATTCACATCGTTACCAGCGTGTAGAGAAATACACAAATCCCCTTATTTGTTGCAGAAAGTACCCATCCAGTCCTTGTTTTTCTATATTTCTGTTTCCTTAAAAGAGCAGCAATCTGAAAACATAAGGTGGCATCTGTATGTATTTGAGTAGTTTATGTCATTGTTCACGTTTGTGAAAGAATTCTTGTCTTTTATAGAAATCGTTCCCTATGTAGATGTGGAGCTTCTTGCATAAGGCAGAAGGAGTTTTGTTTACTCCGATTGCCATCTTGGAGTCAGGAAGGAATTTTTCCCCCTCTAAGGCAAATTGGAGAGGCTTCAGATGGGTTTTTTGCCTTCCTCTGGATCAACTGGCAGATAGGTAGTTAATAAAATAAAAAAAAAAAAAAAAAGGTTGAACTCGATGGACGTGTCTTTTTTCAACCTTACTTACTTACTATGTTACTATGTTACACAAGGCATATAGGGGCACATGGGGCAGTTGTTTTACTGCAGGGAAACTTCCTAAATATAAGCAAGTGTGGCCTGCTGGGAAAGATACACATGGTTCTGTGTGTAATTCTACATTAGCTGCATTAGTTTCTAGAGTATCAACCTTTTCAACTGCATGTCCATATACTGTACCATGTTGCCATTAAGGTCTAGGATTAGCTGCCTGTGATTTATTGTGCAATTAGAAATGGGACGTTTGCTTCCAAAGTTTGTCTTCTATCTGATAAGCAGCTCTGCTATGTTATAATGGTTCTTGAGTAGAGGGAAGGGGGGTGCCAGAAATGTCAACCCCAATGCTGCAGTGCTAAGCTACTGTTTCACCCCCATGTTACAAAGACATTTAATTACAGTAAAAAAAAAAGTCCTACTTATGTCCCCTACGTACAAAAGTCCACATTCCTAATCATTTGACTGGTGGGCCCCATCAATCAGTTGGCCATTTGCCCCATGTGACAGAGGGGATTAACAATCATTCTCACGTTTTCATGTGTTAAGGCATTCACTGCAATGACATAAAATGTGATACCTTGAAATGTTTTGCGGTGGTCCAAGTTCTTTCTAAGACTAATGAATTTAATGAACAGGTTGATGGGTACGTATCATGATTAAGCCAAATCCATAATAGAGAACCTTATCAGAACTTGGGAAAATTCCCCAGAGACCCTTGCCTTACAGTCACCCTTTACACACAACATCAACTACATTGTTGGCTATAGTCCTATGTTGCCAGTTTCTTGATGGCAGTAGTTACATTTGAGTCATTTTACTAACAGCCTGTCACGCTCAGCCTTCATTTGTCAACTTATTCTCCTAAAAATAATTGACCTTCTCTTTATCTACTATCTTGTCTCCTACTCATTCTTTTCAATACTTCTGTCCTTCTCCCTCTTTCCTATCCACCCCAGCTATTAAGTCTTGCAATCTCTCTTCATTGTATGGTGGTCATTTTACTGATCAAGCTTGATTGGGTGATGGAAAGACACCAGACCTCTTTTCTTTCTATTTCAAGCAGAGAGCTTTAGTCTTAAAGACTGCAATATTTTTATCATACTTGATAAAAGTTTTTCTAAAATCCTAGGCTTAAGGGAATGTACCCCACCCAGACTCCATTATAAATCATCAAGAATTTTTTGATGGAAAAAAACCGTTCTCCTTTCATAAGTTCACTATGGAAGAATAAATAATAAAAGCAATTTACTTCTTAGACTATAGTTTTTATCTTTCTATACAGGCAAGGTACATTTGGTGAAGTGTTGAAGGGGAAAAGCCATTACCCATAATCCTTGTTTCTGGTCACCATATATCACTCTGGCGGTGTTTCACTGATTCCAGTGTAAAAAGCTGACTAGTCTAAATACACCCTAAGGGGCAGATTTATCAAGGGTCGAATTTCGAAGTGTAAAATACTTTGAAATTCCACCATCAAATTAAAATACTTCGAATATCGAAGTCACCGAATTTGGGCATCGAACGATCGAAGTAAAATCGAACGATTCGAACGATTTTAGCGTACGATCGATTACTTCGATGTGTAAAGACACATGGTTGTAGAAGGTCCCCATACGCCCACATAGCACTTCGGCAGGTTTAATTTGGTGAAGTATTGAAGTCAAAGTTTTTTTAAAGAGACAGTACTTCGATTATTGAATGGTCGAATACTCAAACTATTTTTACTTCGAACCGAATTCGAATTAAATTCGAAGTCGTAGTATCCTATTCGATGGTCGAAGTATCCAAAAAAATTTATAGGGATGCACCGAATCCAGGATACGATTCAGGATTCGGCCAGGATTCAGCCTTTTTCAGCAGGATTCAGCCGAACCGAATCCGAATCGTAATTTGCATATGCAAATTAGGGGTGGGGGGGAATCGTCTGACTTTTGGTCACAAAACAAGGAAGTAAAATGTTTTTCCCCTTGCCACCCCTAATTTGCATATGCAAATTACGGTTCGGATTCGGTTCGGTATTTGGCCTAATCTTTCACAAAGGATCAAAATAGTGGATTCGGTGCATCCCTATTTTTTTACTTCGAAAATTCCCTCAAATTCACTTCGACCCTTGATAAATCTGCCCCTAAGTGTACGTTGAACATGACACAGATGTTACCCAATTACTGTAACATTCTCATGATCAATGCCAGCGCTTGGCATGTTTATTTTGTGTTCCTGACGCCAAAAATAAATGAAAATCTACAGGTAGCTTACACTGACTTCTGGGACTTGAACTTTCCAAAAAAAAAGTATGTCTGTTAACGAGCTGTTGTGAAAAAATGGTAGAGCAATATGTCTGCCTATTTAATCTTATGAAATGAATAACTCCGATCCTGTCGCTCTGCTTGCCTGTAAATTGCTTCCTTTGTTTGGTTCGCTTTGGGGATTTTAAATAGTTGCACAGAAATAAATTCTAGAACATAGTGCACATTAATTTAGTATTTCTGCGTTTAACTTTACAAAGAACAGACTAAAATTGGAATGTGGACAATAATATGTCAGATACAGTATAGAAAAGGTTTTATTCCTTAGTGCTTTATATATGCTTAGCCAGGCCTGCAAAGCTGGGAAACTGGTGCCACCAAGAAAGCAATCCTGCAGATGACTCTACTCTTTGTTGTCACAGCACAGTTGTGAATTGGAGGGGACGCTACTACACAAAATGCTATCATTCCTGGGGCCCTCAAAATTAAACATATAGGGGCAAAGTCACTAAGCGCCCAAGCGCCTAACGCTAGCGTCAATTGGGCATTTTCGTTACTTCGCAAATTCACTAACGAACGCTGGCGTAACTTCACTATCGTAACTTCGCACCCTTAAGCCTGGCGAATTTGCGCAATGGATGTAACTACGCAAATTCACTAACGCACGCATTGTTCTGAACGCTACCTTTTATGCTAAACTTCCTTCGCCACCTCAGACCAGACGAAGCACAATAGAGTAGATAGGGATTTCTTCAAAAAAAGTTAAAAATTTTTCTAAGTCCCAAAAAACGCTGGCGTTTTTTCTATATTATGGGTGATAGGCTGAAAAAGATCGAAATTTTTTTTGGAGCTCCCCTCCTTCCCCCCTACATTTCCTGACTCATGGCAACTTAACTATACAGTGGGCACATGTGTAGGGCAAAATAAAAATTTTATTTGATGTTTTGAAGGTTTCCCAGGCATTTGTAGTGCTGCTACATATTCCTCCATTGAAATTTGAATTTGGCGCCCTATGCAAATTAACCATCGCTAGCATAACTTCGCATAGCGAATCAACGCTAGCACAACTTCGCAACCTTACGCTACCCCTGAGCGCAACTTCGGATTTTAGTGAATCTGCGGAGCACTGGCGAAACTACGCCTGGCGAAGTGTGGCGAAGTGCGGTAAAGTGCGGCGAAGTTACGCCTGGCGCAACTATGAATCTTAGTGAATTTGCCCCATAGAGCTTTCCAGCAGATGTCCTTATTATTCTACGTGTAAAGAAATTGTGAGAGGTAATTGAGCTCGTAATGATCGCAATATTCAGTAAACGATCCCAAATCTGATCTGACAAGGGAAAATGGTTCTCTGAAGCATGGTCATATTGGTAAGGCACTGGCTTTGTCCTGTTGGCAGGATTAGGGAGAATTGGGAAGAAGAAATCTGTAAACAACAACAACAACATCTGTAAACAATAACATCAAGGTTTACAAAATCAGAGGAGCCATAAGAAGGAAGACCTCTGGCATATACTGACTGTAGAGAAATACTTAACAGGCATACTGACCACTGATTGGTTAAACCTGTATGAATACTTAATAAGGAATCTGGACCTTGTGGTTGCCTACATTTCTGGTGGAAAATATCCTCTAATCTCTGTTATTTTTCACTTTGGGACTAAGTATCATTTTTATTGGCCAGGTCAGTAAAAACACCAGGTAGAAACCCTACATGCTAGAGGAACTCGAAGAACTCAATTCAAAGAGAAAAAACAGAAGATTGTTTTAAATGGAACTAGTGGTCATTTACAAATGTAAAAGTGTGGTGTGCAAAAATGGACGCAAAGGTGAGTGCATATTAATGCAATACATTAAAGGGACGATGAAATGGGAATAAAAAAAATCAAAATCAGTTAATAGTGCTGCTCCAGCAGAATTCTGCACTGAAATCCATTTCTCAAAAGAGCAAACAGATTTTTCTTATATTCAATTTTGAAATCTGACATGGGGCTAGACATATTGTCAATTTCCCAGCTGCCCCTGGTCATGTGACTTGTGCTCTGATAAACTTCAATCATTCTTTACTGCTGTACTGCAAGTTGGAGTGATATCACCCCCTCCCTTCCCCCCCCAACAGCCAAACAAAAGATCAATGGGAAGGTAACCAGATAGCAGCTCCCTAACACAAGATAACAGCTCCCTGGTAGATCTAAGAACAACACTCAATAGTAAAAACCCATTGAGACACATTCAGTTACATTGAGAAGGAAAAACAGCAGCCTGCCAGAAAACATTTCTCTCCTAAAGTATAGGCACAAGTCACATGACCAGGGGCAGCTGGGAAATTGACAATATGTCTAGCCCCATGTCAGATTTCAAAATTGAATATAAAAACATCTGTTTGCTCTTTTGAGAAATGGATTTCAGTGCAGAATTCTGCTGAAGTAGCACTATTAACTGATGCGTTTTGAAAAAAAACATGTTTTCCGATGACAGGATCCCTTTAATGTACATTCAAGCACAATCCTACCCTTCCTCCTGTGTCCATCCCAACTCTTTTGATGAATGGTGCACAACTGTGCATTCTCGGAATCATGGAGCTAGTGCCACCCAGAAAGTGGCTCCAGGGTTTCCACAGTGTGTTGCATTAATAGATGCAACCGCCTTGAGTCCAGTGAATCGGATGAAAACAATGTTTTGGACATGATCCAAAAATAGCACAACCCCCATTCTGAAAATTCTCAACTGCCTCAGTTTAGTGGCATTAGGAGCAATTGTAGCAGAATGTGATCACAACAATACTAGATTGAATGGGAGGCAGCTGCCTTATGGCTAAAAACATGTTATTTTTAACCAAAATTGCATTTGTACTTGAGTTCGTAAATTATCTCTCTTATTTCGCCCTTAAAGGAAAACTATACCCCTAAAATGAATACTTAAGCAACAGATAGTTTATATCAAATTGAATGACATATTAAAGAATCTTACCAAACTGGAATATATATTTACATAAATATTGCCCTTTTACATCTCTTGCCTTGAACCACCATTTCGTGACTCTATCTGTGCTGCCTCAGAGATCACCTGACCAGAAATACTACAACACTAACTGTAACAGGAAGAAGTGAGGAAGCAAAAGGCAGAACTCTGTCTGTTAATTGGCTCATGTGACCTTACATGTGGTTTGTATGTGTGCACAGTGAATCCTACGATCTCAGGGGGCGGCCCTTATTTTTTAAAATGGCAATTTTCTATTTATGATTACCCAATGGCACATACTACTAAAAAAGTATATTATTATGATAATGGTTCATTTACATGAAGCAGGGTTTTACACATGAGCTGTTTTACTCAGTATCTTTTAATAGAGACCTACATTGCTTGGGGGGTATAGTTTTCCTTTAATGTAAGTAAAAAATTGTTGCACTTTACTGGAGCCAGTTGTACATTTGTCTGTTGAGCAACATCTCTTAATCAAGGCAACTTTAAGATGTGAGACCACTGTAGTTGATTTAAAATAATCTCAATTATTTCACATATCCATGGTTGGCTGTATGATGAGAATATTAAACTAAAAGAAGTTTTAAGGAAATTCAGACAGTATATAAAGTAGAATTGTATAAGATATAAAAGATAGGGTGCAGGATAGGGATGAATAAGAAAAAGTTATGGAATTTGACAATAGAGGCGCAATATGACTAACTGGAACTGCACATTAAAGAAATGAGAATTTTTCATTCTTTTTAACAAACATAAAAGTCAACAGAGAACTGCTTTAAGCAAAAAAAAAAATGTTGTGAGATTAAGGTCTGGATGATGGCAGCCTTTAAAGATTGATACGGCTGGCACCGACAGCGATGAAGGGATTGATCCGTGAAACCATTTGCTGAAGTCGCACCGACCCTGCCTTTTGTGCTTCAGATTTTCTGAACCAGTGCTATGGGGTATTTTGGTATGTTTGTATAAAATGAAAATATAGACTTTTTGGTCTTGGCTCTTCCAAGTTTTGGATTGAATATAAAAAAAATGAATAACAGAACAACTTGCTAAACCAGTCTTTTTGTATTATCTATATAGTCCTTTTGTCAGGATCTGCTGGTAATCAAACTCTAATCACTGTGTTTCCACTCACCTGCATTACCTCAGTGAGCCACTGGAAGCATATACCACTTGCCCTGACTAGTTTCTATAATGGGTCTTTTACATTCCTTTCTACACAGTGCCCTCCTTCCAATTCGTTTGATTCATCTGTTCTTGAACAAGCAATCTGGGGCCTTTATAAGCCTGTTTCCTGCATCTCCCAGTTGCTTGATCATTGTATCCCACAGACCTGATCCAGCCTGTTATTCTGTTCCTGCTTGTTCCCTGCCTGATTCCTGATCTGCATCCTTGTCCTTGTTCCTGAGCCCTGCCTGTTTTCGACTGATCTCCTGGTACTGACTTCGGTCTGTTCCCTGGTTTATCCTTTGTCTGCAACCTGCCCCTGACCTTGGCCTGCCTACCGGATTTCCTTTGCTTACTCCCTGTCCAGAACTCGGCCTGTTTAATGGACTCTGATGCCGCCTGCCTCTGACCCCTGGCTTGGTAAAAGTACTCT
Source organism: Xenopus petersii (assembly GCA_038501925.1). Lineage (NCBI taxonomy): Eukaryota > Metazoa > Chordata > Amphibia > Anura > Pipidae > Xenopus > Xenopus petersii. Next base: position 12,061,153 of record CM076675.1, on the reverse strand, counting down.
TTAGTTTATTTTTAACCTGCTACATTGTTCTTTATTTTCAAAAATAAATCCTGCATTTATAACATGTCATCTGCCTATTATCCTGCTCCATTACTGCATTACCCTCGTTATACAACACATGGGCTCCTACCTGCCAACCACACACCTGTGGTCAGTGCTTACACCTTTTCAAAGAAGAGGTGAGTCTACAGAGATGTTTGTAACCTTTAAGAAAAAGTATGTGAAAAATGGTGGCTTAAGCCTGATCTTGCACTTTATAACCTTTTTTTGTAAATGAGCCCTGTTTTGTGTGGAGAATCCCATTTATATGTACAGCAGAACCCCCATTTTACGTTTTTCAGGGGACCAGAATAAAATGGTGTAAAATCCAGGAAAATGTTACATCAGGGAAATGTATTATGCATAATATATAAGTGTGACCACAAAACAACAATGTAAAATTGAGGTTCCACTGTATATTGTTTTTCCAGGTTGCTTTGTCCAAAGAGTACAGTTTACATAATTTCTTACTGTAGTAAGAACATTTACTAATGGGATCAGTTATTGTACCTAGGTTACAAATAGTTACTACATGTAGGAAGTAACACTTTTGTTTTTGCTGTGGTTTTCTTTCCAATTAGTTAAAATAGTAAGGTGTAACATAGGTAACATAGGTAGGGTGAAAAAAGACACACATCCATCAAGTTTATGTCTATATAAAACCTACCAAACTACTAGTTGATCCAGAGAAAGACAAACAGACCCTTCTGAAAGCTCTCCAAGTTGCCTCACAGGGTGAAAAAAATCCTTTCTGACTCCGATGGGACCAGTCCCTGGATCAACTTGTACTATGAGCTACTGTATCTTCCATAACCCTGTATTCCCTCACTTGCTAAACACCATCCAACCCCTTCTTATACCTATCTAATGTATCAGCCTGTACCACTGATTCAGGGAGACAATTCCACATCTTCACAGCTCTCACTGTAACAAACCCCTTCCCAATATTTAGGCGGAACCTCTTTTCTTCTGATCGGAATGAGTGACCTTGTGTCAGCTGGAAAGACCTACTGGTAAATAAAGCATTAGAGAGATTATTATATGATCCCCTTATATATTTATACATAGTTATCATATCTCCCCTTAAGTGCTTCATCTCCAATAAACAACTCCAACTTGGCCAGTCTTTCAACCTAACTGAGACTTTCCTTACAATAAGGGGCAGATTTATCAAGGGTCGAATTTCAAAGTTAAAAATACTTAGAAATTCGACCATCGAATTTGGGTATCCTGCGGTCGAAGTAAAATCGTTCGATCGGACGATTAAATCCTTCTAATCGAACGATTCGAAGGATTTAAACTATTGATCGAATGATTTCAATTCGACTTCCAAAAACTTGCTCTAGAATGTCCCCATAGGCTAACATAGCACTTTGGCAGGTTTAATTTGGCAAAGTATTGAAATCAAAGTTTTTTTAAAGAGACAGTACTTCAATTATCGAATGGTCGACTATTTGAATGATTTTACTTCGAATTGAAGTCATACTATCCTATTCGATGGTCGAAGTATCCAAAAAATTACTTCGAATTTTTTTACTTAGGAAATTCCCTCAAATTCACTTCGACCCTTGATAAATCTGCCCCTAAATGTAGGTCGTGGTGACAAGGACTTTATTACCTTTCTATTCATGATACCCCTTTTTGCTGGGTGGCTGATATGTACTGTACCAACAGGCTGTGTTTTTTTTTTGCATCTTATAAGAATAAATCACTTTTGTTTTAATCGCCTAGTAGAATAATATTGCATATTTTCCCCATAAATAAGTCATACTGCCACTTGTGTTATTTGTGTTATAAATAGCCAAAATGACCACATTTTAAGAATGTATTCATGTTGGTTAGTGGCTAAAAGATCTTGAATATACAACAAACTGTGGTAATACCCCCAAAACATCCAAAATAAAAAATTTTTGAATTTGAAGTAAAATTGTAAAACTCACTAGGTGTTTAGACTATGGGGGTTATTTATTAAACTCTGAATGACAAAAACCCGAAAAAATTGTGTTTTTTTAGTATAAAATCAGAATTTTTTGTGGAAAAAAAACACAAATTTTTCAGGTTTTATTATAACCCGAGGATGGAAAAAGTTTGAATCTGAAAATCAGCCATCTCAGACCTGTTGTATATAAGTCAATGGTAGAAGTCCCAAAGATTTTTTGATTTGCGCTGGGTTTCGTGCAATAATCCGACATTTTCGGACAAAAGTCTGTGTTTTCGAGTGGAAATTCCAAAACATTCGTAAAATTTGTATTTTTCCCTATTTTTTCCCCCGCAAACGAAGTTATCGGCAAAGTATATTAATAAATAAGCCAAGAATACATTTAGACGTTGATAACCCCCTAAGTCTTATGAATTTGGCACCTGGAACAGGTTTTGTACCTGGAACAGCACCCCGTTTATGACCACTGGGGGCACAATGTGTCGTGGTGTTTGATAAATTGCTATAAAAAAAAGGAATTGCAGGGAATGTGTTCTGTTCACACAATACGCCATGCCCTTGCTCTTTACTATGTTGTGGAAACAAATCAAAGAAAAACACTGCTGATAAATATTGCCTCTCGACAACACAGTTATTTGTATGACTAATTCCATTTAATTGTATTAATGCAGCAGTTGTATTTGAACAAGTTAAGTCTTACTTAATAGATCTTCCCACGCATTAACTTGATGCCTGTGTTACGTTATATGTTAATAATGCTCATATTTCCAAGGTCAACCATCTCAATGAAAGCACACTATTCTCTCACATCCTTGTGTATACAATATCTGTACATAACACAAAGGAATGCATACATTGTGTAATTTCATTGATGACTTTAGTGACTTATAGGAACCCATCATTTGGATAACTACTTGCCCATCCTTCTAAGCTTGCTGCCGCCCCTACTGGAAAAGGGGGTTATACAATATTGTTATATACCATATATACTCGAGTATAAGCCGTCCGAGTATAAGCCGAGGTACCTAATTTTACCTCCAAAAACTGGGAAAGCTTATTGACTCGAGTATAAGCCTAGGGTGAGAAATGTAGCAGCTTCTGGTAAGTTTCAATCAAAAAATTGAGGGTTTCTGCTCCCATTGGAGGTGCCGGCGTCTCGTTTTTGGATGCCGGCGACCATTCTTGGACGCCGGCGAATATTCTTGGAGACTATTCTTGGACAACTGGTGACTATTCTTGAATGCCAGCGACTATTCTTAGGCACCGGCGACTATTTTTAGACGCCGGCGACTATTCTTAGATGCCGGCGACCGTTTTTGCGCTTGACCCGGGTATAAGCCGAGGTAGAGTTTTTCAGCATATTTTGGGGGCTAAAAAACTAGGCTTATACTCGAGTATATACGGTAATATAGATAGATAGATAGATAGATAGATAGAAAATATCCAAAAAGTGAGGTGCACACTGGGAACTTTTGTTTAGTTTAAAAGGTTCATTTTATTAAATACATAATAAAAAAAAAAAATATATATATATATATATATATATGTACATATATTTTTTTTAATATGTATTTAATAAAATTAACCTTTTAAACTAAACAAAAGTTCCCAGTGTGCACCTCACTTTTTGGATTTTTTATCTATATATTATCTATATCTCTATATATATCTCTCTATATATCTCTAGATAGCTCTCTCTCTCTCTCTCTCTCTCGCTTAAATTTATCAAAGAGTGAAGTTCCGCCACTAGAGTGAAATTCCGCAGCTCTCAATTAATTTCTATGGGATTTTGAAAGGCGTATTTATCAATGGGTGAAAGTGAAAGTTCAGCCTTTGATAAATACGCCGATAAAAATCCGATAGAAATGAATGGAGAGTGGCGGAACTTCACTATTAACTTCACTCTTTGATAAATATACACCTCTCTCTCTCTCTCTCTCTCTCTCTCTCTCTCTCTCTCTCTCTATATATATATATATAATCTCTATATCTATATATATCTATATCTATATAAATTCCACCATGGTGTCGGCACTCACGAAAAACGATCTTCGTATGCCTGGGTGCAGAAACAATAATTTCATCCACAACAATACAAAGGAATCCACACTCACAGGTCTTAAAGGATAAGTAAACATTAAAAATAAGTGAATGTAAAATTGATGAGGGTGCTATTCTAAGCACTTTTCCAATGTACATTCATTATTTATTTATTTTAATTCCAAGATATTAAAGGATACATGTACTGTTAACATAAAGTAATTTTGGTACAACAGCGCCACCTGCTGGTCATTTTCCCACCAGTCTGACCAGCAAGTAGTCAAGGAAGTTGTCAGGAGAAAGAAAGAGGCTGCTCTGATGTTCTTCTGCTCAGGAAAACAATTAGAAACCTTTCTCAAATCTTTCCTAAGCAGAAGAACATCAGAGCAGCCTCTTTCTTTCTCCTGACAACTTCCTTGACTACTTGGTGGTCAGACTGGTGGGAAAATGACCAGCAGGTGGCGCTGTTGTACCAAAATTACTTCATGTTAACAGTACATGTATCCTTTAATATCTTGGAATTCAAAAATAAAAAATAATGAATGTACATTGCAAAAATGCTTAGAATAGCACTCTCATTAATTTAACATTCACTTATTTTTAAGGATTACTTATCCTTTAAGTAAAATTAAAAATATTTATTAGAACAGATGACTAACGTTTCGGCCTCTCCGAGGCCTTTCTCAAAGTGATATATATACAGATGAAGCCACTTGGATTTGTGAGTTAAATGCGTCATGACTCAGGGGTAATTGAAGAAACTGTGTTATCTTAAGTCATCTTAACTCATTTAATGCATTAAACCTTTTCATTAGCATACCAAAGCACCACTGTTAACAATGGTGAATGCTTTAATTAGATGGGATGTTGTGACGCAGTTTTCTGTGTTAAATGAGATAAATGGGATATCTGTGTTTAGTTAACAGACAAACCAAAGTGGCTGCATCTGTATGTTCGGTGGAACACACAATCATAAGTTCATATTCCTGGGTGCCAGTCCATAATAAACAACAAGTATATCCCAGATTGACAGGATTTACAGGAATATTACAGCCAAATGAAAGAATAATGCAAAAAAGGTTTATTTTAAACCAATGTTTCAGATCCTTATTGGAACCTTCATCAGGGAAAAAGATATATGTAAAAATGCAAAGTTTCAAACTCTGGCGACTTTTCCCTATTGTTGCTTTGTCTGTGCGAGCATTTCATAGCGAAGATGGGCTAGCGTTCATTTGTGCCTAGTGAAAATTCGCTAGTGATCTTGCGCTTAGGTCAATTTGCATAGGGCGGGAACTTTATAGTTTGTATGGACGTCTTTATTATAAATGTTGGTGCAAATGCTTGAAGTTACCACTTTTTATTATACATGTCCACGGAACCTTAATAAAGACAAGAGAGTTAATATAATTCCCTACACATGAGCCCACTGTAAAATTAATGTTCCATATGTTATTAATAAAATGTGTGGAGAAAACCAGTTACCCCAAAAAAGTCTAAGTTAGGAATTTTGCAACCAATCCCGCTTATAAAAACGCCAGCGTTTTTTTGAACTTGAATGCATTTTCGGCAGGATATGATGTAAGTGACAGAAGATTGAGGAAGATCTAGCCATTTTTAGCACTTCACCTGGTCTGAGGTGGCGAAGTCAATTCTGGAGAAAGAGGTAAATTTAGTCAAATCCGCACTTTAGTGAATTTGCGATCGTTCACCAGAGCAATGAGGTGTGAATGGACACTAGCGACGGTCCAGTTCGCTAGCAAATTGGCGCCTGCGCCTGTTAGTGAAAACGCTGGCGAAAAGTCTCTAGCGTTAGCCACTTGCCCTTTAGTGAATCTGCCCCCTAGGTCTTCATCTTGTCTTAGGCTTTCCAGCAACACCCACCACCCTCCCGGAGTCATAGCGACAAGGTAAAACGAACTACAATAACAACCCTTCAGCCAATGAGAACCCATCCCCCAGGACATAATTAAATTGTCCAACTCCACATTCCTTATATTGCCCTAATTGGTCTTAAGGCTGAGCCCTCCCTGCCACTGTTCCGAGCCTCAGCCCCTCAGTCTGGGGACAACCGCTTTAATTGATGCTGCATCCAGCCAATGGTGTTTTATATGGGACCATAATATGTTGGTGTATCTCTATTTCTTTTGTTACTGCTTGTAGAATTCCATGCTTCCCCTTTCAAGAAAAAAAAAAATCTTGCTTTTCTCTCCCAATTGCCAAGAGGCAAGAAAACAAATAAAAATAATTTCCCTCTAAATAAGCATGCAGTGCGCTGGATTCATTCTAAGCAAAATGACTTTGATATCCCGCTGAACCTTCACTTACAGAAATAACACACTCACTATTCCAGATGTGGTCGACTAAAGCTGGAGCTTTTTTTTTTTTAATTGTACCCTGATGTTTCTCGAAATGTAAAAAGGATTCTTGTTTGCTTGCAACTTTAATGAGATGGCAGTTGTTTTAAAATAGAGCTTCCTGCATAGGCAGATGGTGCCCATTTTAGCCTGTAAATGAATGTTCTGTTGTGGAAAAAAAATGGTCTTGGTAACACACTCTACAACTAAAATAGTGATATTGCACAAACCCAAGACTCCAATTGGGACAAATATACAGGCTGTTATTGTGTAGTAAATATGGCAACAGTCTTTGGTTTGATTTCTCTGCTTTAAACTTAGAATTAATGAAATTGCTTGAGTTTTGGTCAGTAAATATATTCAATTCATACTGTCAATAATGAGATCCTCTTTGCATTTCTCTTAAACAGACAGTTAGGGGCCGATTCACTAACTTCGAGTGAAGGATTTGAAGTAAAAAAAATTCGAAGTGTTTTTTGGGCTACTTCGACCATCGACTACGACTACAACTACGAATCGAACTATTCAAACTAAAAATCATTCGACTATTCAACCATTCGCTAGTCGAATTACTGTTTCTTTAAGAAAAAACTTCGACCCCCTAGTTCGCCATCTAAAAGCTACCGAAGTCAGTTAGCCTAAGGGGAAGGTCCACATAGGCTTTCCTAAGTTTTTATGATCAAAGGATATTCCTTCGATCGTTGGATTAAAATCCTTCAAATCGTTAGATTCGAAGGATTTTATCGTTCGATCGAAGGAATAATCCTTCGATCATTCGATCGCACTATTTGCGCTAAAATCCTTCGACTTCGATTTTCGAAGTCGAAGGATTTTAATTCCCAGTCGAATATCGAGGGTTAATTAACCCTCGATATTCGACCCTTTGTGAATCGGCCCCTTAGTTATTTGGATTCTTTCTTTTGTTAGCGCCATGGATATGTGTTAAAGAATGCTGCCATATTATCTTCTATTACTAAAATATTCACCAGACACAAATTTGCGGTGATTTTCTACAGTTTGCCGCAAGCGCATCAATTCACAAAACTGCAGCGCCAATTAGCCGGCAAAAAATCCGACACGTCAAAAAAAAAAATGGCGCATGTCAAAATTGTCGTGCACATAAAAATTGTTGCGTGTCATAATTATTTATTGACTTAAATACATTTGGACCAAATAGTCGTGCGTATAAAAATTGTCGCTTGCATCAGAAATTGAATTATTTTCGAAAAAAAAATTCTGTTTCTCAAATTTCGCTGTAAATTCTCAAATTTTCAGCACAGATTCGCCCATAACTATTTACTATTAGTGAAGTAGAAGGGCCCAGTCTTTTGCCCAGTTGATGGTTATTTATATTTTCATGTTTCCAGATTTTATGGTGCAAATTCACTAAAGGGCGAATTTTCACCTGCGAAGGCTCCACCACACTTCACGCCACTTTTTCCGATGCAAATTTGCACCCCATACATAAATTTACTAAAAGCTGCATCTCGGCAGCCGAATGCTGGCAAAATTTTGCTAACATTAACTCGTCAGCGAGGAGATTTTCATAGAGAACTTTCACTTACATTCATTTCTGCCTAGCGAAACTTCATTAGTACACTTACGCTTAGGTCAATTTGAATATTGCCGGTACATATCAGTCAAATATATGTCTTTTTTAGTGATGTTGGTGCAAATGCTTGAAGTGGCCACTTTTTATTAAAAATTAAATTAAAATAAAGACAAAAGAGATCTTCTACTGTCCTGACCAGAGACCACCCTAAAACAAATATGACATGCCCCTCAAACGGTTAAAAAAAAAATTCAAAGTTACAATTTTTAAAAACAATTCCACTTTAAAATATGAAAAAACGCCAGTGGATTTTTATGACTTTTCAGCATACAGGAAATGATGTCACTGACATAAGGTTTAGGTGGATGTAGCTTCATCTTACCAGGTCTAAGCTGGCGGAGGAAACTCTGGTGAAAGAGTAGTGCTCTGTGAAATAGAGTAGTAGGGTTCTATGCTAGGGTTTGGCCCACCTGGGGGTGCTTGGGACAGTGCTTTGGGGTGAAAGCCCCAAGATACTGTACATGCAGCCTAAAGGTCAGTTAGATTAGGGGGTAAATTTATCAAAGAGTGAAGTTCCGCCACTAGAGTGAAATTCCGCCACTCTCAATTCATTTCTATGGGATTTTGAAAGGCGTATTTATCAATGGGTGAAAGTGAAAGTTCACCCTTTGATAAATACGCCTCTAAAAATCCCATAGAAATGAATGGAGAGTGGCGGAACTTCACTATTAACTTCATTCTTTGATAAATACTGTATACCCTTTGGAGTGAAACCTTAAATTCTGTGCTAGACATTCTTGGAGGCATGGCTGCCTAAAACATAAATATTTTCCGAAAACTGGAAGCTTGTTGTGACCTAAGTGGCGCCCTCACCAAAAGATGAACCTCCATGTCAAGCTTGAACTGAAAAGGTCTGACCACCACTGTCCACTAATTTAAAGGATTTTCTGTTTTAAGATTTTTTTTAACCCAAAAACATTTTTCAATCCCAGAATTTTTGATTTCAGAAATCTGTGGCAGTTTTTTTTTGTGCCATTGCTTTTTAATCAAGTTAATAATGTATTAGTTGGAACAGTAGTTATACAAAGGTCACACTAATTTCTTGTAAAATGTTCATAGTTACAGTAGTAGGTGTTGGAGCTGCCTTACAGTAACTGTTATGGTCTAATATGAAAGCAAACATCCAGGCTAAAATAAAACAGTGCCCTCAGTGTCCAAATGATTAATAAGGATTTCATTGTTTTAATAATAAGAATATGTTTCCAATGAAGCATCACACATACGAAAAGAGCGTCTTTGTTCTACCCAGCAAAAAATGTCTGTATTTTGTACTACAAAGTGCTGAGCAACAAGTGGCACAGAAAATTGTATTTCTATTCCAATTTGTCCACAGCACTTCAACAGAGAAAAAAGCTAGCGAAGTTTAAACATTGAGAATTGACCATGAAACCAAGAATCAAAAAATGTTTTAAAGTCTGCTAACTGTATAACTTACACAGCTAGTAAAACTGTACATGATATTTATGGTCTTATACAATCTTGTACCTGTGCAAGTCTATCCATATAGTTCACTGAACTTTACCAGTCTCATTTTGGCATAAATTGTGCACCAGGGACTCTACACTGGAATGTATAATAAAAGCAGAATCTTGACGTTGGTTAATTAATTTTACAACAAAGGAAATTTGGACCTACAACACATGAGGAATGTCATTGCCACTAGACCAAGCAGAAAACACAAGTCAACCCCCCTGTCTTTCAACACTTTAGTGATATATGTGAAATACACTGCCTAATGTAGATTTGGCAGTGACAAGCTGATCTATACTAGTATCTCTAGTGGTCATGACATGGCCTGAGTCCAAAATACACATCTTCCCTATTTTAAGCCCCAGTAGACAAAGAATGCCATCCAGTTTAGGACTGAATAAGGCCACGGCTTTTATTATTTTTTTATTAATTGTAATCAATGATTCATCAAAATTAGGAAAAAAAGGATAGCTTGCCAGAGAGTATCCTCCATGTACCTTCCTAGGTTACTTGACATGGACCCACAACCACAATAAGTCAGTCTCAAAACCATTAAGCAAGCTTTCCCTTCCAGCTGTAACTAAGTAAGTAAACCCCACCATCATATCTACCCAGACAACACAATCATGAACACAAAACACAATCAATGGGCAGGAGGGAGGGACGTTGCTCTTTGACTACTTGTCAACTCACTGTAAGGGCTCACCCTGGTGGTCTAGTTGGAGTGCCTGTTAGGTTCAATTTAGTTTGTTCCTGGTGCTATTTCTACGTGAATCCTGTTGATCTTCTGGTTATTGACCCTTGCCTTGCCTGACTGTTCTGAGCTCTGTATCCTGATATTTGCCTGCATGTTTATTCTGACCTCTCCAAGCTGACCCTTGCCTGTCTGACTAATCTACATTCTCCAATCCTGATTCCGGCCTGTCTGACTATTCTTAACTCTGCTTGTGCTGGCCCAGCCTGTCCATCCATGCTGCACTGTCTGGTCTGTCTTCCAAGCTGTGTTCTTCCATCCAGTATCCTTGTGAAACTAACGTGCCCCTTTGCTTGTCCAGAACCTTTAGATTTGCTCCTCTCATAGTAAGTCCTGGCGGCATCCAATAAGCTGAGGGTTCCTCCCAAGGTGAAAGGTGACTGTTAAAGGAAGAAGCAAGACCAGGGAGCCTAGCATTGGTTCAGGAGTTAGGGTGCCGAACGTGACTTCCATAATGTTACTTCCTACCTTCAGCCCCTTCCCAGATATTGCACGTCTGCTTCCTTCTAGCCTGTCAATCCCTCCTACCCATATGCATCGACTACAAGGAGGCCCTGCTACAACAGCTGCCTTGGGTAGCATATTTCCTATATATAGCATTATGGCAGTGGTTTCCAGACTTTGTCTATTAAAAGCTCCGCTCTTTGAGGTCCAAAATTTGGCCATTGCACCCATTAAATTATAAAAAGATTACAGGTATATGAAAACATTTCTGTTTCAGCTCTTCAGCCATAAAATATCTAGGTCAGAAGATATCTATAGTTTATTCATCTTCTTATAGGCTAAACTCTAGATTATATCTTTATAACCAACCTGTTCTGATATCAAAACATGCTGTTTATAACTTAAACACGAGACAGTCATGCTAATCTTTCATGGCATCCTACCCAACCCCTGAACCTTTCTTACTGTCAGCCACCTTCCACTCTTTCACCTGCTGCCCACCTGGCACCTACACCGTGCTCACTCTCCAACCTGCATCCACCACACACTTCCCCCACTAGCCTACATCTGGTAGTAAATATTAGTCTTTGCCCCTTAATGCCCCCTTCCCTTGCTACACCCACCATCACCGCAACCTTGTGCCATATGTATGTTCAAGTAACTTCTCTGCAACTTGTAATATCTTTATAAATTACAGTAGGAGGTACCCTACTTAACCTTCAAGCTGGGATTTCATGAGTATCTAGAAAATCAAATTTTACCCTCTGCTCTATGGGCAGAGAAAATAATTCTCTTTTCATTTTAAATCGAAGCAACTTGTATTTTACCCATCATTTTTTCTTTGTTATTCCATGCAGTCACAAAATTGGCAGCAGGACTATGTAGACTTTGTGTCCAAGCTGAATGCCATAAAACTAAATATTGGTCTGTTGCAAAAGCAAGTTTAAAGAATTCTATGCACAGAAAGTGCTGAATAACCGGAGAACTGAACCATAACATCAGGAAGAATTTGAAAGTGGCAACTTGATCTCATGGACCTTTTCTCAGATTTCATAAAGTATATTTTTAGGTCTGTAAGGACCTGTATTTTGATTAATAAGCGTATCATTTGCCATCAATTTTGATGGTCTGTTGAAGGATTCAGTTAAATATTCTTTCAAATATAATATCAATCACCGATTCCCATTATGCAGTTTCCTTTCCCACAAACATTTTTCATGGATTCTCTAGTTTAACCAAAAATTAACTAGAACCAGGACCATAGCTTTTAAAGTAAAAATACTCTCAACAACTGACGCTCTCTTAAATGCCTTTAGCTCATATGGCAAATAGTGGGGGGAGTGGTCTTTAATGAGATGTATTAGGCTGAACTTTATACTGATATCTTTATACTGCTTTCTGCTGTTCCAATAGCCTTCTAACACCATAAAAATATATACGGTACTTAGCGTGGGCATTTGAGAGAATGATAATCCTGTGTTCCTGGTGGACCAAGGATTACCTCTCCTGTTGGAAATTTCTCTTGATCGACCAAGCTTGGTCTTCTTGCTGTTCCAATCATTGGGGCAATCAATCCAAATGATTATATCTTCCATTTTATTATCTTTTGCCTACCAGAGAAATTATGGAATGCATACATGATGATATTGCAAGACTGTTGGCTTTTTCTTTTCTTCTATAAGCATCTTGTGGTATTTGATTTTGGGTGTTTTTGGTGCCTTAATGCTCTGTTTCTCCCACATACCCTCTTTAAGCCGTGAACTGTACTTACAGTATCCGGTAAAAGGATGGTTTTAGGTGTGTCCTTCTTATTTCAGATACTAAAATGTATTATACCCTGGAGTAAATTTCCCAACTGCTAGAGCCTTTGGAAAACAGAGGTTTGTGCAAAGAAAAAAACACATGCTTCCAATGCATTATTCAGATTTAAAGGGGAAAATACAATACCCCAGTTTTTCCAGAATTTCTTTTTTTTTTTTTCTTTTTTTTTTTACCCCACCACCCTGGCCACCCATATTGACATTTCACCATCTAAGTTAGAACTGTGAGTGTACATTGAGCATTCAGTTACATCAGCAGGGCTTTGTGTGCACACATCCCCAATTTTCGTGCATCTCAAATATTATATTATCATTCAGGTTAATGTTTTTTGACAAGATCATTTAAGCATTTAAACCCACATCTGAAAATATGACATCAAAACTCCTCCCTACTGCAATCAAATTGTTCATTGGTCAAATCTCCATAGTGTTACTTGTAATGTCATACACTGTGTATCAAAACCAAGTCCATATCTGTGTACATATTCCATAAGGCCTATATTATTGTCCAAAAAGTGTCCATAATCAAAGAATATCATGATACTGCCTACCTGGGGTTACCATGAAGGCAAAAACATGGTGTGCATAAGGCTAGAGTATCATCTATATTAGAGTATTAGACAATTACATGTCTCAAACACCTGCAGGTTAGGGTATATATATATATGCACAAATAATAAATATAAACAAAATGTTTCAGAGTAGGATGCATTCATGTCGGCATCCCCATTGAACCCCTCAAGTTAACCAGTTCAGATGATAGACATAGCCAGTATGATAAAACCTAGCTTTTATTAATAAATAGCTAAAAACACACTGCCCAATAGATCAGACTTACTACTGTCATATATATAGTAAGTTGTGCTGGACAATGTCCGTAAAATAACAAATAATAAAAGTACATAGAGTGGATTGGTGGTGTGAGTAAATATTTGCAGCCGGATCAAATCTCATTTGCTGCTTTGAAGTTACTTTGATAAACCAGAGGTGTGTGTATAACCTAGTCAACCCTTCTATATGCTTTTCCACTGTGCTGCCGCACTTCTGTGCCGGGAAAACTGTGCCGGGAAAACTAGAGGGAAATACACATCCTCCGACCATTACCGCTATAGTAATAGATAAGTGGCGACAGCATTATCAAGTTGATTGAGTTCCCACCAAAGCTCAAAGGCTGAAATTCCTTGCCAGCGCTGGGCAGTGTTTTTTTTAGCTATTTATTATTAAATGCTAAGCTTTATCATACTTAGTTAAGGGGCGACTTTGTCCCGTTTTGCCATGAATTTCTGCACAATTCACAAAACGGGCGACAATTTGCTGGCGGCGAAATGAGCGCTGGCGTCAACTTTAAAAGTTAAAGTCAATGGGTGTCCGTTAATCATTGCCGGCATCTGAATTGTCTCCAGTGTCAATTCCATCACCGATTGTTCTTTTGGGGTTTGTTCTTCTTGGTGGCTTAAAGGGGATCTGTCACCCTAAGAAATAATTCCAAATTATTTTTTATCATGTTAGCTGAGCAAAATAAAACTTACTTACACTACATTTATCATTTAAATTGTGTTTCCTTCAGTCTTGGAATTACACAATCACAGCACACAGGCAGGAGCGATTTTGTGGACAGTGTTATTAAGACAAGTTGTGTATCACCGAAAAATCTTGTGTATGCAACCAAATGGGGGAACAAATGTCCATATACATTGCCCTAACCAATTATAGAGTGTGAGGAGGGAGGGGGAATGTGTGGAGAGCAGTGACATGTAGGAAGTGCTGAATGGAAAGTGAAAGTAATTGACTGCCCCTCCTCTATGCCTCAGACATAGAGGCGGGGCAGGTAATATTTGATTGACAGCTCAGATATTTAAACGCCTTTATAACAGGAATTGATGCTTTAATGAAAAAAACAATTTAGGTTTCATGTTTAATTTACAAACGACTTTTGTTATACAGCTTTTTATGTGTAGGTGACAGGTCCACTTTAATTCTACAAAGAAATGTATCCTTTATAAAATATACCCCTATTTGAAACAAGGTCAGATTCAGGGAGATTAGTCGCCGACGACAAATCTCCTCTTCTTTGGGGCGACTAATCTCCCCGAACTGCCTTCCCTTGCCTTCCTGGCAGCTAGAAATTAAATTGCCGGCAGGATGGTACTCGGAGCAATTCGTTTTCCGAAGTAGCTCGAAGTTGCCTCACGAGGAAACAGGGGAAGGCAGTTCAGGTAGATTAGTCGCCTGAAGAAGAGGAGATTTGATACCAGGTGAATAATCTCCCCGAATCGGACCTTGTGTCTCTGCCCTTAGAGCTCATTAGAGTTTACGTTCGAAGCAGGCCTTGCAAATGTTACATTTATATCCTGGAACTGATCCGATTACAATACAATCATTTCATATTTCAGTAGCTTTGGGAAGTAAATAACAGCTTCACATATTTATCCATTCACTTTAATTGATTGAATTTTTTCCCCACAAAAGTAAACACCGACAAGCTGTGAAAACACGTTGCCTGCCTGGATTGCATTTTTCTGTAACAAGGCATTGGTAAAATGATTAAAGCCTTTTGCAGGCAATCTGATTCTGGTTTTCGTTACATACATTTGACTATTTTTTTTTAATCTTTATTTTTATAGCGTCCACATTTTGGTCAGATAAAAAAAAATAAAAAGTAGCAGAGGAAAGAAACCCGAGGTTTCTCCGTTTTTAGGAGAAAAGATATTGTGAGGGTTGAGCAAAATAAATGCTTGTGTAGTTATATTCTTGACTTGGTCAATTTCTATTTTAATTTATTTCCACTGTCGAAGCCCATAGAGTGCCCCTGGGACAGGTGAAGTAGAGAGGGGCATGACTAAAGGAACGAGTAGGACAATAAGGTGGTACCTTGAATGCTAGGCATTCTGGGGATTGTAGGAAAAGGGAAGGCAAGGAAGAAGGGGAGGGCCTTAATCTTTAAATAGGGGTGAGCGAGGCGGGAAGAGCCAGTCTTACTTTTAGGACCGCAAGGAGTAACAGGGTTTCCCTCCCGCCCGCCCGACAGGGAAGGTGGAGGGATAAAGACGCAGCTTGGCGTAGTGGGGCTCCCCTACTGGGTAGCCAAAAGGGGGTGGTAGTGCCAAGGTGAGTTGGCCTGGGGCTAGGCCTAGGGGCAAGGAGGCACAGCAGGTATGAAAACAAGTGATGATGGCTTAGCCTTAGGCTAGAGAACGGGTAGGTGAACAGGAGTACTGTTAAGTTATTGCAAGATATTGTTAATTGTTCAGGGCCGGATTTACATAGTGGGCGCCCCTAGGCCCACTACCGTTCGTCGCCCCTGTCCCCTCCAGGGGGACAGGAGCAATGGGGATTGGCACACAGGAAATGTAAAAAAATGATTGCATCTCCAGCACATCCCCAGTGTTTTTGAACCAATGTGGGTGTGGTTGGGCAGCATGCCGCCCCCCTAAAATCCTGCCGCCCTAGGCCCGGGCCTAGGTGGCCTTTCCACAAATCCGGGCCTGTAAATGTTATAAGCAGCCTTCAGCGGCTTGTAATTTTACACATGTCAACTCGTTACTCTTTTGTTTTATAATAATAATAATGATGGTTTGTTGGTGAATAATTTTACCAAGTTTTGAATAAGGTTATGGAATAAAACAAGCTGCGGCCTTTTCACCCAGAAAGTCTTATGCTTTGATTATTTGGTGGGGTTTAATAAAGTTTTGGGAACGACATCGAGTCATACTAAGTCAAGTCAATTTTAATCTGCATTTCCTCTCCTGCCGTCGGAAATCAGAATGGAATCCTTGAACAAATTATTTTAGACCGAAAGGAATGTGTGCCAATTAAGTGTGATTATTGGAGTTACTAGTATGGGATCCGTTATCCTGAAACCCGTTATCCAGAAACCTCCAAATTACAAAAAAGGCTGTCTTCCATAGACTCCATTTTATCCAATTAATCCAGTATCTTGTACTTGATCCCAACTAAAATATAATTAATCCTTATTGTAAGAAAAAACAGCCTATTTGGTTTATTTCATGTTTACAGGATTTTGTAGTAGACTTCAGGTATGAAGATCCAAATTACAGAAAGATCTGTTATCCAGAAAGCCCCAGGTCCCAAGCATTCTGGATAGCAGGTCCAATACCTGTACAGGTTTTGCATTTTCAATATGTGACTTTTTATAAATGCAGCTTTTATTCAAGAGAAAACATATGTTAATTAATTTTTACCCATGATTCAGAGCTGCATTGCTCTCTCAAGTTTTTTTCCTGTGGCCCACTGCTTATAGCACTGATGTTATCTTCTGTAAGCTATAACATAGCAGAAAGCTGTTTCTAGCAACTATTAGCGCTTTCAAATCACTAAGTAAGGAAAGAGAAGAGTGCATAACCAACTGAAAATAACCAGTTAGCAAAATGGGCATTCATATTATTATTATAGTTATTATTATTATCATTATTATTATTAACATTCATCAGCTAAATAATGTGGGTGCTATTCTACGCCCTTTTGTCATTTACATTCATTATTTATTTTCTTCTTATTCCAAGATATTAAGGGATACGTGTGCTGTTAATATGAATGAATTTTGTTCCAACAGCACCACCTGCTGGTCATTTTCTGACCAGTCTGACCACGAAGTAGTCAAGGAAATTGACAGGAGAAAGAAAGAGGCTACTTTTTTTAAAATCTCCTGTACGTCAATCCCCATTTCGCTGGTCCCGATGATCAAAACAACAAACAGCTGGCCTAGGGGCACCTGCTAAGTAAATCTGGCCCTGACAACAGCACCACCCGTTGGTCAGTTTCTGACTAATGTCCTAATGGCTAAAAAAAGTCAAACTGGATCAACGCAACTCTCACTGACTTCTATAGGACCTCAACTGCTTTTTCTTGCCAAAGTTTTGTATTAAAGTTTTTTGTGATTTGTATTCTTTATAAAGATCACACTTTTAGAGTTTTAGGGAAATAAAAATGTGAATGTTAGTAAGTAGGCCTATTAAACTATTCTAAAAGCTTACAGTAAGGGGGTTATTAATCAAGGTCCGAATTAGTAAGTTAAGAATTTCTAACATAATTATCCGATCAACTCCCACTGCCCGAAATTTCATTAAAAAAGTGCGGAAAAATTGGGTCAGGTGAAAATCCGATAACTTCGAAGCTTTGCCCGAAAAGTACGAGCAAAAAATTGTGAATTGTGAATTGTTTTTTTCCCGCATGCAAATTTTCTGGAAATATAATAATAAATAAGCATAATAAACCAGAGTAGATTTGATCGGAGTTTGCAGCAGAAAATGTCAAGATAAAATTGGACTATGATAAATAACACCCTAAACATTTTAGGGAGAATACTCTGACCTTAAACAAACTCTCCCTTTCATATGACTGATAATGATGAACGAGCCACAATCTTCCCCAAATCAGTAGCAAAATGAGCTTCATACATTAAAATCTATAATGATTGCTAGCTCATCAAGCTGACATGGAAAGTGTGCAATGCCAAGAATGTATCTACACAAAACCTGCGACTTTCTTTATGTCTAAGTGTAGAATGAAATCAAAGGGCTGTGCCTCTCAGACAGCATGTGACATATGATCTGCAACGAAAGCCTTCCATTTGACTTGGTGGTGCGCTTCTTTCTGTGGAATTACTGGTTTCATTACATACAACAAGAAAAATGTGGGATTTTCGACTCGTTACAGCCAGGAAACCACAAGCTCTAAAGGCAGGCTACACCCTTTATAAAATAAATTCACGGCTTTGTTTAAAAATGGAAGGAGTAGCCCTAAATAAACTAGCAAAATCATCTTAAATTTAAAAAAAAAAAGTGTCAAGAAAAGAAATTTTGCTGAGATCAGAAAAAAGTTGGAATCTAGGCTTAAGGTAACTTTGTGGGGGTTATTTACTAAAACCCAAATTTTTCTAGTCTGGGTTTTAAAGGGGAAAACAAAATTTTTGGTGGAAAAAACACCAACTTAAATTTTTTTATTATACCATGAGGCTGCTAAAAACCTGAATCCGAAAATACTCCATCTCAAACCTGTTGAGGACATGTAGAAACCAGTGGCAAATGTCCCTTTTACAATTGGAAGATATCATTATCTGCGTTGGGTTTCATACAATAATCCAAATAATGAATGGTTTTCAGGCGATAATTTGAACAACTTGAATTTTTTAACACTTTTATCTAGTCTTTTTTATTACTTTATTGATAAGGTAAAATTGTGGATAGGAGTTTGGTCGAATTTGTTTTAATAGAAGAATGAGAACATTTTGAGTTTTAGTATATAACCCCCTCAGGTAATGCTTTCAGAAGCATAAATATACAGTTTAACGATCAGAGAAGCTGCGCTAGTTGTATACCAATTCCAATATAAGATTCAAGCTGCCATGTTTTTTCCCCTCAATGCAGAATTTTTTCCCCATAACGCTTGCATATTTATGGCCATGAGGTGGAGATGCACCTGATGAAGTTGTGTTTAATGCACCCAAACATACATTACTGCACTTGTGCTGCAAGTGGGGTCAACAATTGCAGTATTGGCGGGTACACTGCATTAGCGTGACATTCAGTAAGCATTGCAGTATCCAGAGGTGTCACAGCATGGAAGAAAGGGGTTAAAACTTGATAGTAACTACTGGGCACTTGGGTCTGAGGGGCCTCAGCTTTGTGAAGAATTAGACCATTCAGAAAACCGTCCAATAACAGCAATGGACACTAGGCTTTCACCCTAGTGCCTTCTAGTAAAGCAATTATAAAACTACATACGTTCTACAGAAGGTGCCAAGATGGCATTATAAGTCAACAGGAGCTTGACAGAAGCTACAGAGGAAGTCCAAAAATTAAAAAAGAGGCATTCTGGCATTTTAAAGGGATACTGTCATGGGAAAATATTTTTTTTTCAAAATGAATCAGTTAATAGTGCTTCTCCAGCAGAATTCTGTACTGAAATCCATTTCTCAAAAGAGCAAACAGATTTGTTTATATTCAATTTTGAAATCTGACATGGGGCTGGACATATTGTCAATTTCCCAGCTGCCCCAAGTCATGTGACTTGTGCTCTGATAAACTTCAGTCACTCTTTACTGCTGTACTACAAGTTGGAGTGATATCACCCCCTCCCTTTCCACCCCAGCAGCCAAACAAAAGAACAATGGGGAGGTAACCAGATAGCAGCTCCCTAACACAAGATAACAGCTGCCTGGTAGATCTAAGAACAACACTCAATAGTAAAATCCCATGTCCCACTGAGACACATTCAGTTACATTGAGAAGGAAAAACAGCAGCCTGCAAGAAAGAATTATTCTCCTAAAGTGCAGGCACAAGTCACATGACTTGGGGCAGCTGGGAAATTGACAAAATGTCTAGCCCCATGTCAGATTTCAAAATTGAATATAAAAAAATCTGTTTGCTCTTTTGAGAAATGGATTTCAGTGCAGAATTCTGCTGGAGTAGCACTATTATTTGATGAGTTTTGAAAAAAACATGTTTTCTGATGACAGGATCCCTTTAAGAAATTAGTGGTGTCTGGGCTATAAACAAGGAAATGCATGGGCTGCCCCTTATGTTATTGAACTTTATAAATGAATCATCAACTTCTCACCCTCCAGCTGTTCATAAGATGGAACTTCCAGCAATCACTAGCAGCTGGAAAGCAGACGGTCAGACACCCTTGGACATCATAGCTTTTGGATCACATTGTATTATAGCTACATCTTAAAACATACTTTTTTACTTACAAAGCAAACAAATCAATTCAAAATCTCCAAATCTATAAATCCAATTTTTGAATTTACAACATTCTATGAATCCATGATTAGTTACCACAATGTGATGTGCTATTTTGCAATGTGAATCGTGAATTTACAGAATTGCATACTGTCCAAAGTAACGTGCAGCTTCACAGATTTTTATAAATTTCCTATTTTTATTCTGTTAAATTTTGAATTACCCCATTTTGTAATAAGTTATTGTAAAGAGCTGCCTCTGTATCAATAAATGAGGGTGATAATGTCAACATGAGCATTCTTGTCAATTTATGGGAAAATAAAATGAATCCAATTGATAAAGTTTAGTAAATTTGTTCATTTTAGGTTGAATATGACTCGTTTTTTTTTTTGCAGAATTTCATTAATGATGAACTTTATTTAAAACCAATAACAATGAATTGTCATTTCCCATAAATACTTCTTTAGCATTCCAAATCTATTGAGTAATTTGAGGTTTAGAACATTTAAGTTCTAGGGAATCAGGGTTTGATATATATCGCTTACCCAGAAATATTGGCACTAAATCACTAGCACTATTTAATTCTGTAAACACTCATTGCCGTAGAAATGAACCATAAATGATGGCACTTTTTAGAATACAGATGTATCCTCTGATAAATCACAAATTTGTTAGTGTTTTGGATCATTTAATGAGTTATTCTAAGTACTCAATTTGTTTATATCCCAAAGCCCTTATTGATTTTAAGAATGACCTGCTCAGGGATATAAATTGTCCCCTGCAGATGTGATAGCTAAAATATCTCTTCATTAAATTTGAAGTATGGTGCTACTCTGAGGGTAATCGTATGGAAAATGAAGTGTACAGCATCTCCTGCTATCTCTAGGCGGCAGGGTTAAAGCCCAGAAAGCGAGAAAATTGGAAAAAATTATTAGAAATACATTTTCTCCTCCTTTGATTTTTCTGAACTCATTTTATATTTTTTAAGCTGGTTTGCTATTAAGTATTCATTCATTCATTCTGCATGGAAGGGTGCAAAGAGGTCACATCTATTCCTTTATTGGGTTCTCTTTGAATCAAAATAGAGGGTCAACAAAATAGCTTTCACATTAAATGACCAGTAGGACCAGCAAAAACAAATGATCTAGAAGCAATTACATGGAATGTTCACATAGTCTGTATTTATGGAAATATCCACCATTTTTAGAAAGGAGAATATTTGTATTGAACATATTGTAGGTTTTTTTTTTGGTAGGGCTTTTGAGGGCTGTCCATGTAAATATATAAATATAAGGCTCCACTGAAAACAATAAGCAAGGTAGGGCTTGAAAGGAATGTAGATTTCCTAAATAAAATGCTGCAATAAAAAAGATCAATATAAACACGATGCTGAATCATTAGAGGACTTTAGAGGACCTTTATTTTAGGCACAAGGCTGGAAAATAATGGGCAGATAGAAGTTCTGCAGGCATAGCAAAGATGTTGGCACAGAATATGTATCAATCAATATCAATACAACAGTACAGTGGTATGAAAGAGATATTATCCTCTGAAAATGATCCCTTTTGCAAATATTTATAAGTTAATATAATGCACTTCCTATTGATTATTATTATTATTATTATTATTATTATTATTATCATCATTAACTGATAACAATTTTCATAAAATCAAATTTAGGGCAGATTCAATTTGATGAGAAAGTCTTGTTATTCAATTCCATATTCAATTTCAAATCCACAGAGCCTGATGCAATTCAGGGAGAAAAATCTAGCTAGTACATGAATTGAAGTCTATGGAAAAAGATGTAGCTGAATTAGTCGTAAAGTTTTCCCCCCTCAAATTAAATCTGGCCTCTAAGATTTCATAATATAAAATATTTTTTTATTGATTTGAATCTTGCCTGAAATGTGAAAAATAAAAGAAGGAAAAAATGCATTTCTCAAATTGGAAAACTGATTTTAAAACTGGAGTTGTTTTTTATTTTCTAAGCTTTCTTATCCTAGTGATTCTGCTAATTAATCCATTTAGAATCTTTGGATTTCGAACCATTGTGGTGTGAATTATAGGATAGCTAAATGCTCCACTCTACGATATATCCCTATAAAAAAAAAATTGACTGTTAGGGGATTATTACTAAAACTCAAATGTTTCTGGTCAAGGTTTTAAAGGGAAAAATACAATTTTTTTGTGAAAAAAAGAACCTGAAAAGTCCAAAACCAAAAAAAAAAACAATCTCAAACCTGTCGAGGTCATGTAAAAGTCAATTGCAAATGTCCCTTTTACAATAGGAAGATATCATGAGCTGCACTGGGTTTCGTACGATAATAGGAATAATTTGTGGTTTTTAGGCGATAATCCAAAAATTTCTGAGTTTTGGACATTAAGGGGCAGATTTACATAGAGTCGAATATCGAGGGTTAATTAACCCTCAATATTCGACTGCCGAATGTAAATCCTTCGACTTCGAATATCGAAGTCGAAGGATTTACCCCAAAAGGATTTTAATCCATCGATCAAACGATTTTTCTTCGACCTAAAAAACATTCAAAAGCCTATGGGGACCTAACATTAGGTGGCGAAGTAGGGGGTCGAAGTTTTTTTTAAAGAGACAGTACTTTGACTATTGAATGGTCGAATGATTTTTAGTTCGAATCGTTGATTCGAAGTCGAAGTCGTAGTCGAAGGCCGAAGTAGCCAATTCGATGGTCGAAGTAGCCAAAAAAAACATTCGAAATTCGAAGTTTTTTTTATTCTATTCCTTCACTCGAGCTAAGTAAATGGGCCCCTAAATACGAAAAATTCATACAAATCTTTTCACAAATTTATTGAGTCTTTCCCCCCCCCACGAATTTTCAAGTTATTTTATTGATAAATAAGGTAAAATCATGGATGGGAGTTTGGTCAAATTTGTTTTAAGAAAATAATGAGAAAATTCCAAGTTTAAGTAAATAACCCCCTAAATGTATTACAACAATTCTGTCAAAATGAATATTGTCCATTGCTTTCAGGCACAAATGCAAACTTTAAAAATTAAGTACCAAGACCTAAAATTAATTCATGGTTTATCTCAGAAGTCTATGGGTCAGATTCCATTTCATGACCTCTTATTTCAGTTCCAAATCTATTGAGTTTTCATAAGAGAAACCATGAGTTTTTCCAATGAAACTGAAACTGACCCTGTGGCGGCGTTTGTAATTAAATTAGGAGGATTTTTCTCATCAAATTAAATCGAACCCTATGTGAAAATTCTGAACTTGATCAGGAGATACAATTTTCTTGTCAAATTTAAAAAATTTAGGCCTTTATTGCTAGGTAATTTTGGTGCCTGAAACCTGCAGCTATAGTAAACTGGGATGGGACTTGATAATTCCTTCACAATTTGAAAATTCAGGCCCAAATCTCAGCAGAAAAGATTTTTTTTTTTCATTTCTGTTATTCTAAGTAAACGTTTCCTGTTCTAGGCTGCTTCCTGTTTGCTTTACTAAACCAATTTAAATGAAGTTTACAACCCCCACATTATGGCATTATGGCTTGTATTATACCCCGAGCAGACCTGCTTCATCAAATTTAAAATTATTATGTTAGGGTATTTAAAACTTGCTTGTATATTGTAGTATTTTATTAAAGCAATTAATAGGCAATCCCAGCTGTGCCCTGGATTAGGAAAACAAACACATTTAAACATATTCAATTCTGAATATGCGTGAAAAAATGTGACCTTTAATATTTTAACAGCTGGACGGAGGGTTCATGCAACATTTTCTCTGATACTTGGCATGAAGCGGTTGATATTAAAGTAAACACCGCAGCGGCGGGGACATGACACTACAATGTTCATGTAAACAGGCTTGCCCTTGTTAAATGTAAAAATATCCTCTAATAATAATCTCCGCTGTGCTCTATGGAAGGAATCTACAAAAGTCCCTGCTTCTGGGTATATTCCTTTTGCTTTCTTGTTTATAAAAGTAAATTTTTTTCAAAATAATGAAAAAGCACTTCAGATTCAGATAAAAATAGCCACCAATTTTGAAGCCAGCTAGTTTGTATTTTCGGTGTATGTGTTTTAATAGATGTGTTAATATTGTGATTTTTTTTTTTTTGGTTGTATATGCAATACCACAAATGAAAATATAAAAGTATAGTACTTTAGATTTATGTGAATCTATGGGAAAATAATTTAAAGGATAAGTAAACCTTAAAAATAAGTGAATGTAAAGTGAATGGAAGTACTATTATAAGCACTTTTGTGATGTACATTTCGTTATTTAATTATTTTTAATTTCAAGCTATTAAGGGATACATGTACTGTTAATATAAATGAATATTGTGACAACAGCACCACCTGCTGGTCAGTTTCCCACCAGTCTGACCACCAATTAGTCAAGGAAGTTGTCAGGAGAAAGAAAGAAGCTGCTCTGATGTTCTTCTTTTTAGGAAAGATTTGAGAAATGTTTCTAGTTTTTTTCCAGAGTAGCCTCTTTCTTTCTCCTGACAACTTCCTAGACTACTTGGTGGTCAGACTGGTGGGAAACTGCCCAACAAGTGCCCACCAAGTCATTCCTCATATACAAAAGATATTCTCTATAGATGTACAGTAATTATTGTGAGGGTGTGCCCTGGATTTCAGGTTCTCTGGCTGGTCCAGGAGACAGTGTCCTACCTAGAGGCCAGATAGGTTAACATTGGGGAGAATGCTTATTAGTTCTGCAGATTAGCCCAACTAAAGGGTTAATTAGGGCTAAACATTTATTTGTGGTTCTCAATATTCTTGGAGCCCCTGCTGAACAGCTGATAAAGAAATATATCTATCACCACATTAGAAATAAAGAGGAGACCGGACCAAATGCTGAACCTCAAGGAGGAATCTGAACTCTAAGGGCAAAGACACATGAGAAGATGTGTCTCTTCTTTGGGCGACTAATCTCCCCAAAAAGCCTTCCCGCCTGCTAGAATCTAAATCGCCGGCGGGATGACACTCATAGTGCTTCGTTTTCCGAAGTCGCCCAAAGTTGCCTCACTTCGAAAAATGAAGCTCTCCGAGTGCCATCCCATCAGCGATTTAGATTCTTTCCCCCATTTTTACCAAATTGCATGGAGAAGATAATTACTGGATATTTCACTACATCTTTCTGTAAATTAATAATACAGGCATGGGACCTATTATCCAGAAAATCATGTAAACATTAAAAAAACCCAATAGGCTGGTTTTGCCTCCAATAAGGATTAATTATATCTTAGGTGGGATCAAGTACAAGCGACTGTTTTATTATTACAGAGAAAAAGGAAATCACATTTAAAAATTTGGGTTATTTGGATAAAATAGAGTCGATGGGAGATGGCCTTTCCGTGATTCGGAGCTTTCTGGATAACGGGTTTCCAGATAAAGGATCCAATACCTGTACAACAATTCAGCATGCTAATAATTTATTTTTTTGAATTTAGATACGTTTAGGAGCACGAGTCACTGTCAGACTACCGATTCTCTGTCAGAAAAACGAATGGTTTCTGTTGTTTTCGCAGCTGCTGAAAGGAGAAGCCTTAAGTTAAAGGGCATGTGCTATTTTTCATAAAAATACATTTAGCTTTTTTTTAAAGACATCTTGCAGAGCTATTCCAGCATAGAAAAGGGGGCTGTGCAATATCTGGTGTTGTCCTGTTGTCTGGGTTTGATATATTCTACATTAAATGAAAGAAACACATTTTTGTATGCGCTGCCCCTAGAGCAAAGTCTAATTACATCCATGTCCTACAAAGAAGTAGCACTGCAAGATGAAGAAACATTGGGGCAGATTTACTAAAAGATGAAAGTGGCCGTCGTTAGCCAAAATTTGCTCTAAATCCATCCGTAGGGACATCACCAATTTACTAACAGGTGTAAAGTACAATTCGCTAGTGGCGATATTGCCAAACTAGCGGATCTCTCCCCGATATGCCCACCTTGAGATCATTGGGCCCTAGGGCCCAATGATTTGATCCTAACTAATGGTAAGGGGCGGCCGGATCGCGGGACCGCATCAACAAACAGATGCGGCCGCGATCCGACGGGATTTTTAGTCCCATCCGATTGAGATCTGACCAACTTTCGGCCAGATCTTGATTGGGGAAGCCCGTCGGGGGGCCCCATACACGAGCCAATAAGCTGCTGACTAGGCCTGTCTGCAGCTTTTATCGGTATGGCCACCTTTAGACCCGGTGAACTGATAAGATGAAGCTACATCCTCCTCAATCTTATGTCAGTGACGTCATATCCTGTGTACCGAAAAGTTATAAAAATGAAAAAAAAAAACTGCCATTTTTTTAAATTTTTTTAAGTGGGATTGTGTTTTTAACCATTTGAGAGGCACCCACTTGTTTTAGGCTGGGCTCGTGTTTTGGGCATTAGATGATCTCTTTTGTCTTTATTTTGCTTCCTTGGACATTTTTACTATGCAAGCATTTGCACCAATATCTATAATAAAGACATATATATGACCTATATGTACCCACCCTATTCAAATTGACCTAAGAGTAAGAGTACTAATGACGTTTCGATAGGCCGAAACAAATGTTAGCGAAAGTTTGCTATGAAGTTCTTGAGCTGACAAATTTACACTAGCGAAACTTCACCAGCGTTCAGCTGCTGAGACGCAACTTCGCATTTTAGTGAATTAGCGTAGTGGTAGCGAATTAACGGCTGGCGAAATGGTGCAAAATGTGATGAAGCCTTCGCAGGCGAAAAATTCACTCTTTATTGAATTTGCCCCATTGAATCAAGGGGCCTGAGATAACTAAGTGCATTATAAAGTGACATTAAATAGTATTGTATATATTTTATAGTTCATGTTAGAACCTGAAAGTTGGCAACCCTTGCAATTTGTCAAAGGAACAATGTGTTCTGTAACATAAGTGATGAGAAGCATTAACATTCTGCTTGGCTGTAATATTCAGCAAGAAGGAAGCTGTATGAGGCTTAGTCAGGCCAGTTCCGAAAAAACAAACAGAATGTCTAGGTAATTAAATGGAGAGGAGGCTATAGAGTAAAACTACAGAGGAATTTATGGTGCATGGGTTTAAATTAGTGAATAATTTAAGCTTTCTATTTAGCTTTATTTTAATTGTAGGTTATGTCAGCAGTTATTTTACTGTATATCAATTCTGACCATTCATTTATGCAAAAATGTATTTACAGGTGTAAATCTGGCTGTTTAATGGCTGCACTATATTTTGTTGGCTGAGATTCTAAAAGGGTTGTTTATGAGAGCAGACTCACAGTACAAAGTGCAATTTCTGCAGAAATTTGCCATGAAGGACACTGACGTAACTATAGGGAAAACAGACCCCAAGGTCACTGGTGGCCTGGAAAACTGAAGAGGTCGTTTCTCTTTCGTTGCTTAAAGGAGAACTAAACCCCCAAACTAATAAAAACCCCTACCCTCCATAGTTCTCCCTCCCTGTTCCTCCTACACAGGTGTTAATACCAGTAAATGCCCCTAAGTCTTTAACTACCCATTGAGTCAGCGCAGCGGAGCTTACGGGGACCATCTTTACTGTTTCGGGAGACTTCAGGAAGTAAGCGTTATATCGGCGAATGCGCAGTTGTAGCAATTTCCGGACCTGAACAACTGTGCATGCACCGACAGCCACGGGAATTGCAGAAGGGACCCAAAGCAGGACCAAGGGGTAGGCAGAGTAGGCACGTGCCTAGGGTGAAAAGCTGGGGGGGGCACCAGGCACGTACCCCCTCTGTCGCCTACCCCCGGTCCCGTCCCCTCTGTGCCCGACTCTCTGTGATTTTTACTTCTTTTTGCTTTCCTCTGCATATTTGCGAACACAGGCTCGCGCCAATTCGCGCATGCGCAGGAGCGCAAAAAATAAGTAAAAACCACAGTCTTTCTTGCGCATGTGCACACGAGCGGCACTGAGTGTGCATGCGCACTCACGCTAAGCTGGCACACCATCCGCCAGCTTGCCTTGGGCGCCTGTCCGGCATGGTGCGGTCCTGACCCGAAGATTCCCAAAGAGGTGAAGTTAGCGCCCGTGAGCTCTGCTGCTCTGACTCTGCATAAAGGGGTAATTAAAGACTTAGGGGCATTACAGGTATTAACACCTGTGGGAGGGAACTGGGAGGGTAGGGGTTTTCATTAGTTCGGAGGTCTCCTTTAAGGAAAAAGAATTCCCCCCCCAGCTACTCTTATACCTGCAATTGGGAACAGATGAAGCAGAGAACATATATGGGGGACATCAGAGGGGGGCAGGGAGTGGGTGGATGGGTAATTCCAGGAAGGTATCGCTGTGCACTAGGCTCCTCCAAAGATTATTTTGTGGGGGGGGGGGCTGGCACATCAGAACATTGGCAGTTGCATTTTTAGTTTTTGTATTTTTTTATGCAAATTGCTGCAAATGTTGTGATGGCATAATCTCTGTCACTTGGCATAAAAATGATATCAGTACATGATTATTTAGGCACAAGTCTGCTGTTCCTTTTGACACCGCCCGCAGTTACAATCTTGATAGGTGGATGGTAGATTCATGACATCAATAGACACATTTGCATGTGATTTAGGACAGAAGCACTGGCTCCAAGAGTAACTATAGAAGCCTATGATTAAGGGAGTTATTCCTGAAACACGTCAGGTGTTATTGGTCAGTGACCTGTTGGAATAAACCACCTTCTTTTAACCGGGGTGCCGCCTTTTTGTCTTCTTGAGCCACAGGGTGCAAGGAGCATCTTAGGGTGCAAGTGCCTTTAATGAATTTTTGTTCTAATCACCAGGTCATGACTGTGTGCTACAGTATGTTTGAGAAAAGGTGTTTAATTCCTGGCATGTAACAGCATCAAGTATTGGTGTCCCATTGCTCACAACATCATGATGACAAGGGAGTCAAGGTGGAGTCATATTAATGCTTTTTGGCATGACGCCTTTACTGCATTTAGCCAAAATAAAAGAAGTGCCACATGTTCCAGATTTAAAACCCAGTTGCATACAAAATCATTTCAGTGCGTGGACTCCGGTGCAATTTATCATTTCAGATTTATTTCTGACATTTCCCTAGGAAGTAAAATAGAAAGCCCTTCAACGCTTCAACCACAGCTTTAAGTATTCCGTAAAAAAATAATGTATATTCTTTCCACAGAGGGACACAAAGGAGAATATCAAAAGCCGGCATCAATGTTAAAAGGGCTGCCTTCTATATTTCATATGTGGAATAAGAATTAATGTTTTAAACACCCAGGAGAGTTTTTTTTTGTTTGCATGGCGGCCCCAGAGATGTGTAGGAAGCTCACGCAGCACAGGCACTGAATGCAATCTCCTGGACAAACAGCACTGACATATAGAACACGGCACAGACTTCGGCAGAATTGTATGACGTGAATGAGATTTGCTCAAGGAATATGATTGTATTGTCAAGTCTTGACAATGAGTCCGGCTCTCTCGAACTTGCAGAAATACATGGGCTTCATGCCAGGTCACTAAGCCGCCGCTCATACTTATTCACTTGGTTTTCTATTGGGATATTATTTCTTCAGAACCTTACAAATGGAAAAATGTGTTTTTTTTGTGTATATATATATATATATATATATATATATATATATATATATATATAGTCCCACAGTGGAACGCACAACCAAAAGTTCAATCAAAGCCTGGGCGCCAGTCCGTTTTTTGTTGGCGATATGCAAAAATTGCCCGAAACCCCCGATAAAACCAAAAATCAATGGGACTGTTCCCATTTACTTTTATGCAACCTCGACAGGTTTGAGATGCCGTGTTTTTATATTCAGGCTTTTCAACCCTCGGGGTTTAATAAATTCCAAAAAATTTGCGATTTTTTTTTTTAAAAGTCAGATTTTATAAAAAAAAAAAATCACAAATTTTTCGGATTTCAGGTATTTGGAGCTTAGTAAATAACCTACTTAGTGTTTATTAATAGATATTTTAAGTGCCCATTACCATAAAATCCCCAGCAATATTATACACCCTATGGGCTGGAACTAACCCTTGCAACAAATCTCTCACCCTAGTTTCTATCACAACTATTCTATCAGATGGATTAGTGGCCCTATACTTACAGTATATTCTACATTTTCCTTTGTGTGCCCCCAGTTAGACCATTCACCCTTTAATCACCATGTGTGTCATACTTGAAGTGACTAGGCTGCCTCATGCAACAGCTCATTTACATTTCTAAAGTGATTGGCTCATTTACATATTAAATACAGACCTCATTTACATTTTAAAGCAAGCGGCCCATCGGGCATTTGCCCGAACCCACAGATTGCCAGTCCGGGCCTGTGTAAGGGGTATGGGTATACCTGTGCGGCGGCACAAACAGGGGGAAATTGTGTGACGTTTTTTCTAAATACAAGGAAGTAAACATTTTTTTTTTCCGCAAATGGTCTTCCACTGTCGGATGTGGTCGCTAAACACTTCCAAACGAGCGGATCTCTCCGCGTATGGACACCTTAATGGCGTGACCAAATCGGAGTACATACGGTCAACATTATTGTGCAATTTTATTTATTGCTGAAGCTGGTATGTGTGATGCAGAACTCTTTTTGCAAATCCAAGGCATTGACAGGTATATAGCTCTAAAATGACTGGCGTCTGTTTCTAATGGCAAACAAGTGAATCAAGAACACAATGAAGAGTGTAAGTAAATGTAAGAGGCCCTCAGAGAGGTTAAGTTCCACATGGAACCTCAGATAATAAAGAGGATTGATACAGCAGTGTCAACAATAAAAGACCTTTCTCAGAGTAGCTGAGGCCTGACTGGCAGATCAAGTTTACCAGGTACGTGTTGGGAATAGTTGTCTATGGTGAGCACGGCATAAAGACAATCTGTCGCAGGATCAGCATGGAGGTCTTTCTTAGCATTCTCTTCTGTGACTTCTCTTATCTTTCACTATAAACATGATGTAAGAATGTTCACAGGCCCCACAGCTAGAACTGTTATTTAAATGTCATTTTTACATACCTGGAGATAACATTTGAGCTACACTGGTCACAACAATGACAGTAAAAAAATTGCTCCCAACTCTCCTTTTCGTTATATATATAAAATTGTCATGTAAGTTCCCGCACTCTTTCACCAATGATCGAGTGGGTGCTGTGGTCAATTAGAATGTATAACCTTCAATGTGGACCAGCACTCCAAAATTATGTGAATCAAACGATTTTATTAAGACATCACTCGTGTATCCAACGTTTCAGCCCTCGTTGATAAAGGTCTATAGTAAACTATATATTACCATAAGGTGTGTTGCACATGGAGCAGATATCAAAAGCTCACAGTCACCCTAAAATATACACACACTTCCATTCAAAAACAATCCTTGTGCTTCTATATATAGTGCACTAAAAGCCATTGTGTGCATCCAGTCTATTCTGGTAGCGATGAGCGAGATTTTTCACTGCGAAAAAGTCGACCATAGACTCTAATGGGTGAACAAAATGGTCACGTGTCAAAAAAAAAAAGTCACGCATCAAAAAAAAAAATTGTCACCCCTAGACTTCAATGCATTTGGCAAATTATTTACCATTTAGAAAGTTTTAGGCAAGGTGAAACGGGTCAGATTTGCCTATTAATAGTCACAGGCAATAAGACTAATGAAAGCAACATTCTGATCACTTGCTTTGGCAACTAGTCCAGAGTAAAATGAACATAGTCTTTCCTTGGGACCTGCTCACAAGCTCATCAATGCAGCTCAGAACAAAATGCCCATTCATGTTGTACCATATCAATATATTGTAAACTGCACAGGCAATGAGCTTCTAGTTTCAGATGGGAATTGAAAACCGACCAACCTATAATTAAGGCTGTGTCCCTTCTGTATAATGTTAAATCTGAACTGAGTCAAGGAGACCTTCTCAAGACAGTGCATGTACCCAAGTGACCTCCACCATAAGCAGCTTTATGCCATGACCTTCACTAATGTGGTCTACAAGTTGCGGTCATATACTAGGTAGCAATATAAGGAATTGGGATATTTTGAATGTAGGACCATCATTCATGATGTCTAGGAGGCTCACCTTACTCTTGGTCCATCATCATCAAAAATATGCAAATGTATTGCTGCAATTCCATGCATGATGATGTCATTGCCAAACGTGACCTTCCGGTTCTCCTAGTCAATATCTAACCGAGCCACAATCAGATATCAGGAAAGCCATGGGTTTAGACCAAAACTCAGGCCAATTAGCTGCTGACTTGGTCATCTGTGGTAAGTAAGGTCCTATGCATGGGCAGCTTAAGAGCAGAAGCTTGGTCAAACTCTTGAAAAATAGGCAATGACTTCATAGATTGCAGTATGAACAAAATCACTTACATCATAAAATATTACAGAGAGATGATCCAAAAAGGTAAAATAGCAACAGGCACCACTATAAAAGTTTGCTCATAGGCTGTACATAACATAACACTCATATTGTGTCGCTCTCTGTCTAATCATCTGTTTGTTTTTAATAATCCCATGACAATGAATGGCAATATGAAAATTAGGGATGCACCGAATCCAGGATTCAGCCAAGATTCGACCTTTTTCAGCAGGATTCGGCCGAATCCTTCTGCCCGGCCAAACCGATTCCGAATCCTAATTTGCATATGCAAATTAGGGGTGTGGAGAAAAATTGTGTGACTTTTTGTCAGAAAACAAGGAAGTAAAAATATTTTCCCCTTTCCACCGACCCCGATAATTTGCATATGCAAATTAGGGTTCGGATTCGGTTCGGTATTCGGCCAAATCTTCCGCGAAGGATTCGGGGGTTCAGCCGAATTCAAAAAAGTGGATTCAGTGCATCCCTAATGAAAATGTATTTCACAACTCATAGACTGCATAGTAAAACCAGAAATTCTACTGTCTGGAGCTAGAAGAAGGATTTGGGGTTTGGGTAAAATTAGTAAACACAAAGATCAAAGCTGCCACTGACTAATGGAAGAATGTGTTTGCGTAGTGTCTGCTTTTTATAAGGTCTGAAAAGGCTGTCTTCATTTTATCCAAATTCCGAATTTTTTAAAAGTAATTCCCTTTTTCTCTGTAATAATAAAACAGTAGCTTGTACTTGATCCCAACTAAGATATAATTAATCCTTATTGGAAGCAAAATCAGCCTATTGGGTTTATTTAATGTTTATATGATTTCTAGTAGACTTAGGATATGAAGATCCAAATTACAGAAATATATGTATCCTGGAAACCCCAGGTCCCGAGCATTCTGGATAACAGGTCCCATACCTGTACAAGGAAACTATTTGAAAGTTTTTTTTAAATATTGGCACCCTGCCACCTGCATGATCTGATAAATGCTGTAGACTCAGCCCCTCAAAACCAAGATAGCATCTTATTGACCCTTGGGAGGTCCTACCTGGTTGATATGTGGCCAAAAATTAAAAAATCCAGTTGGGCAAGATGAGTCTCCATAGACTGGATAGGACTGGAAATCCTTGGCCTGGGGGCCAGATGATCAAGTAATGCCTTTTTTGCACACCTCATTGACGACCAAATTAGGTCAAATCCACTTGACTGTGCAGTATGCCCAAGGATGTTATGCCCTGATTAATTTACAAAACATCTGTGAGCACCTGCACTGGTGGTTACTGGCCTGAAGATGCTTGTTTTTAAGGTGAGAATCAGCACTGGTGCTTTTAGGCCATTTGTACTGAGTTAGTGGAAGACTCTGTTGGTGGCAGATTCTTCTCCAGCTTCTACACAAGTGGAGAAAACGCCACTTAAGGCGGCCATACTTGGGCCTACCCCATATGAAATTCAATTTGAAAACCCATGGGGGTGGAATGGCCAGATACCATAACATAGTCCAGCCTGAATGACCAGGGCAGGAGGAAACAGTGTCGGACTGGGATGCCAGGGGCCCACCAGAAAAACCTTAGAACATGGGCCCACTTTCCAAACTATTATTCCTCCTCTCCTCACTTAACCTCTTTAATCTCCTAGTTTTTTTTATCTCTACATACTATACTTGATTCTTCCATTATTAAACCCCATAAAGAAACAATGAAATAGACCAAATGATTAGAAGCAAGAGAGCCCACTGACACCTGGGTCCACCAGAAGTTTTCCTGGTATCTCGGTGGGCCAGTCCGACACTGGGAGGAAATGAAGAAGAGCCATGACTCTGTGTATGGTGAATATATGGCTAACTTAATAGACAATATAGTTTTCAACTACAACCAATATGAGGTGGAGTATTGGTTGTGTGACTTTTATCCTAGAACTCAAACATCACAAATCTACCTGTATTTTATTACTGGACTGGGTTACCCTTGTTCCAATCAGGAATAATATACACCGTTGTTCCTCGCAACTGAAATTTTGAGACGTTGGTTTAATAGAATCTTTCATTTTCTGTGATATCAGATTTACTATTGACAAGCCATTTGTCACAATAAATAAATCAATGGCTATAGCAAAAACCCAGTCGTGGCCAATAACAGACATTTTATAATGAATGTGCAATATCTGACTGGGGTCTGAGGTCACGGCAAAAGTGAAAAGCTCTGACCCTAAACCCTCTTCGTTTAAGCAGAGAGCAGTTAACATGTCCTCCGTCTATATAGACCAGGGATCCCCAAACTTATTCACCCGTGAGACACATTCAAATGTAAGAAGGGTTGGGGAGCAAAATAAGCATGAGAATAGTTCCAGAGGATGCTAAAAGAAGGGCTGTGATTGGCTATTTGGTGGCCTCTATGTGGACTGGCAGCCTACAGCACGCTCTATTTGGCAGCACACCTGGTTTTTTATACAACCAAAACTTGCCTCCAAGCCTGGAATTCAAAATTAAGCACCTGCTTTGAAGAGCAACATCCAAGGGGTCGGGGAGCAACATGTTACTTGTGAGGATCACTGATATAGACTGTCAGGGCACAAAGCTGTCTTTAGGGGAGTTAAAACAGAAGGGCAGTTATTTGACTCTGCAAAATATCAGAATTTGTCTAAAATAGTAGATAATAAATATACTGGTACAAACTTCTGCCATGAATATTGAGACTTCTGAGTCCATAGGACATATCCTATCTCTGTTGTTTCCTTGTATTTCTGATTATAGATCAGAGATGGAATCAGCTCAGCGTTTTATTTCCCTGAGAGAATATGTGTTAGGACTATCAATCTACTGTGTATCCTGTGCTTGAATGGCTGCCCCCATGGCTACACAGCAGCTTGTTTATATAAACTATAGTAGTACTTATCTGTTATCTACTGTGTATCCTGTGCTTGAATGTCTGCCCCCATGGCTACACAGCAGCTTGTTTATATAAACTATAGTAGTACTTATCTGTTATCTACTGTGTATCCTGTGCTTGAATGGCTGCCCCCGTGGCTACACAGCAGCTTGTTTATATAAACTATAGTAGTACTTATCTGTTATCTACTGTGTATCCTGTGCTTGAATGGCTGCCCCCATGGCTACACAGCAGCTTGTTTATATAAACTATAGTAGTACTTATCTGTTATCTACTGTGTATCCTGTGCTTGAATGGCTGCCCCCATGGCTACACAGCAGCTTGTTTATATAAACTATAGTAGTAATTATCTGTTATCTACTGTGTATCCTGTGCTTGAATGGCTGCCCCCATGGCTACTCAACAGCTTGTTTATATAAACTATAGTAGTACTTATCTGTTATCTACTGTGTATCCTGTGCTTGAATGGCTGCCCCCATGGCTACACAGCAGCTTGTTTATATAAACTATAGTAGTACTTATCTGTTATCTATTGTGTATCATGTGCTTGAATGGCTGCCCCCATGGCTACACAGCAGCTTGTTTATATAAACTATAGTAGTACTTATCTGTTATCTACTGTGTATCCTGTGCTTGAATGGCTGCCCCCATGGCTACACAGCAGCTTGTTTATATAAACTATAGTAGTACTTATCTGTTATCTACTGTGTATCTTGTGCTTGAATGGCTGCCCCCATGGCTACACAGCAGCTTGTTTATATAAACTATAGTAGTACTATCTGTTATCTGCTGTGTATCCTGTGCTTGAATGGCTGCACCCATGGCTACTCAACAGCTTGTTTATATAAACTATAGTAGTACGTATCTGTTATCTACTGTGTATCCTGTGCTTGAATGGCTGCCCCCATGGCTACACAGCAGCTTGTTTATATAAACTATAGTAGTACTTATCTGTTATCTACTGTGTATCCTGTGCTTGAATGGCTGCCCCCATGGCTACACAGCAGTTTGTTTATATAAACTATAGTAGTACTTATCTGTGATCTACTGTGTATCCTGTGCTTGAATGGCTGCCCCCATGGCTACACAGCTTGTTTATATAAAGTATAGTAGAGTTTCTGAAGCAAACACACCCGTTGTACCAGTGCCTGTAACAGTACATTATATTTTTATTTCTTTAAAACACTTTATTTGTTTGGTGTTACTGTTCCTTTAACATAAGTTCCCTTATTCAACCACAAACTGTACATTTTGGTAACTGCTATGAGTAGCCAAGACCACAATGTGCCATCCCACTGGTTTCCAAAGAGATAATGAGCTCTATATAATGAGCTGCACCCTTTGCTTCTTTATTCCCTGCTTTGCAGCCTAATAAATAATAAGGTTTCATCCATGGGGTTGAACTGGGAGGGAGAACCTTGTAAGAAGTGCATGAATCTTGTAGAATAATGAGGTTGTAGCTGAACTGTAGCTGAAAACTTCCCTAACTGTCTCTGCCTACCATGTATTTATAAGGGTACATCCTCTATAATATAATAATAAGTAGAAAGAGGAGTAATAAAAAGTATCAATATATGTGCAGCCTTACGGAGCATTGATTTTTAGATGGGGTCAGTGACCCCCATTTGAAAGCTGTAAAGAATCAAAAGAAGGCAAATAATCCAAAAACGATAAAAAAATAATAATAATACTTAACGAAGACCAGTTGAAAAGTTGATTAGAATCAGCCATTCTACAACATACTAAAAGTCTTACTTACAGTTGCACCACCCCTTTTAGCTGGCTTCAGCTACATTGTTTCAGGAGTGAGAGACAGCAATGCAGACCCTGCTTTCCCCAGTGACCGCATTTACAAGTAACCTCTGAAAACGTTTGATTGCAATGTGAACGTTCTTTATAATTCAGTCATTACATTATACAAGGGAGAAAGTCTTTTAATAATCAATAATAATAAATGAAACCCAATAGTATATGACAGAAAGGGAGACTGCTGGGGGGGAGGCGGGAGGGGGGGTTTACCAAGGGTAGGGGGAGTTTTTTGGTTTTTTTTTAATACGGGTTGAATTCTCCTTTAAGATATGAAGATTCAAATTATAAAAAAGATTTGTTATCCGGAAAACCCCAAACAGTCTGGATTATGGGTCCCATACCTGTATAAGAGGTCATTGAGTATAAGCCTGACCCACGTCGGTCAAAACACGTGTCCACAAACTTCAAATATTGAGTGAGAAAGCAAAGGGTTAAAAGAAGAGCAAGCTGCAGGAGAGCGTCGGTATCAGTGTTGCCGGCAGTAAAAGCCGGGGCGCATCACTGATCTACTGGACTTTGAACCCCCACGGTTAAAGGGTAACTTCTTTGAAAATGAAAATTTAATATAAGCTTCCTCATACTGAAATAAGAAACTTCCTAAATACAATGAATTCAATATTCTGCATTGTTTCTGAAATAATCAAATGTATTTATTCATTGACAGTTAGATCCAATATATCTTATAAGGGGGCTTCCTTTTGCCTAGAAGATAAATTAGAGCTCACTCAATAACTGATTCCAGTACAGGTATGGGACCTGTTATCCAGAAGGCTCGGGACCTGGGGTTTTCCGGATAATGGATCTTTCTGTAATTTGGGTCTTCATGCCTTAAGTCTACTAGAAATTCATTTAAACATTAAATAAACCCAATAGGCTGGTTTTGCTTCCAATAAGCATTAATGATATCTTAGTTTGGATCAAGTACAAGCTAGTTTTTTTTTTATTATTACGGAGAAAAAGGAAATAATTTTTAAAAATCTGGATTATTTGGATAAAATGGAGTCTATGGGAGACAGCCATTCCGTAATTCGGAGTTTATGGCTATCGGGTTTCCGGATAAGGGATCCCATACCTGTACAAACAAAATCTAACAAAACAACTGCCTTTTGCACATATCCTGCATGTAGAGAGACCTGGGGGCAGATTCACTAAAGGGCGATTTGTCGCTAGCCGCACACATAGCACCACTTCGCCAGGCGCAAATTCGCTACCACTACACTAATTCACTAATATGTAAAATTGCGCACTGGGCGCCGAACACTGGCGACTTTTCGCTATTGTTACTTCAGCAGTGCGAGCATTTTATAGTAAAGAAGCGCTAGAGTTCGTTTGTGCCTAGTAAAAATTCACTAGTGACCTTGCACTTAGGTCGATTTGCATACGTGGGTAATTTAAAGTCGTATGGACGTCTTTATTATAATGTTGGTGCAAATGCTTGAAGTTACCACTTTTTATTACACATGTCCAGGGAACCTTAATAAAGACAAGAGAGTTAATATAATGCACTATACATGAGCCCACTGTAAAATGAATGATCCACATGTTATGAAATGTCTGGGGAAAAATGGTTAACCGTTTCACAGCAGTTATCAGCACTCTGTATACTAAATAGTCTTTTGACTTTCTTGGGTGCACGCAACAAAGTATGTTCACCTCCACATACCTCCAATTATGATATATAAGAATATATGATTTATTTAGTGCTGCAAGTCGTATATATCGAAAACTGGTTACCCCAAAAAATGTTTAAGTCAGGACTTTTGCAGCCAACCCCACTTCAAAAAAAGGAAAAGTCAACAGCGTTTTTTTTTTAACTTTAATGCATTTTCGGATCACAGGATTTAATGTAAGTGACTGAAGATTGAGGAAGATTTAGCTGCTTTTTAGCACTTTGCCTGGTCTGAGGTGGCGAAGTGAACTCTGGCGAAAGAGCTAACGTTCAGGAAAATCCGTACTTTGCTGAATTTGCGGCCATTTGCCAGAGCGAAAAGTTGGTGATAGAGTACGAACGAACGCTAGTGACGGTCTCTTTCGCTAGCGCCTGTAAGTGAATCGGCGATGTCCCCATGGATGTGATTTCTGGCAAAAAGTCGCTAGCGTTGGCCACTTTGCCCTTTAGTAAATCTGCCCCATGATGTCTGGTGAGCTCTAATACATCTTCTAGGCAAAAGGAAGCCCCCCCTATAAGATATATTAGATCTAAAGCTCCCCATAGACGCAACGATTCTTCTTGCCGAACGACCGATTTTAGGGAAGTCCGACCGATCCTTTGAAATTATCAAAGTACATCTTACGATTTTTCGGCCGACATCTGTCAGGAAATTGATCGGCCAGGTCAAAAAAAACCTTTGTCGGTCCCAGTGCAATGTATCTATGTTTGCAGGGCCAAGCAGGCAGCTCCCCTTTGTTTTCCTGGCAAATTGGTCTTTTTAGTTGATGGTCAATTCGTACGATCGTTCTGAGAAGATCGTGGTCTCGCGATGAGGATCTGATCTTTTAAAAATCTCAACATCTATGGCCAGGTTAACTGTCAATGAGTATCTGACACCCAACTGCCGCATGAAAACAGAATGAAGAGAAACAGATGCTGAGAGATAGATAGTGAAGATACACTGGATTATTACAGAAACAATGCAGAATAATTAATTGATTGTATTTCAGTATGAGGAAGCTTTTATTAAATTTTTATTTTCGCTATAGTTCCCCTTTAATCCCAATAACGGGGGATTAAAGTCTTTTCTTGCGCTCACTGACTGCAGTGGACACTAGATGGCAGCAGCGAGCCTGACTGCGAACTCTGATAGGCTCCAGCAAACAACAAAAGGCGCAGGGAATCAAGTAGGCGGCCCCTTTAAGGGAGAGTTGCCGCTGAGCTGAATCTGCATCAGCAGCTCCGAGCGAAATGGGCAATTGCTGCAGCCTGAGCAGGAGGCGAGGAGGGTTCGAGCCCGGGGCAATGAGAGGGGCACATCACTGAGACACCCCAGGAGACACAGCAGGGCAACTGCTTCTACTGGAGAGGGAATCGCTGCTTCTTCACAAGTTGCTGCTGCGCTGGATACAAGTCATTGCGCTCACTCCTGGCAGCTTGGGGCAGTCTGTCTGCGTCTGTCTGTCCTGAGCCTTCAGTTGGATTATCCCCAGACTGGTTCACTGTCGCTTCTGTCTGTCCTCTTGTCACCAGTTACTTTTTACTCTCATATGTGACAACTTTATTATTATTATTATTATTATTATTATTATCAGTTTGGAGCAGTGAGTTTGCCTGGCAGCTTGTGCCCATCCTCTTCCCTGGGATATATCTCTATATCTGTCTATATACTCAGCTATATGGACTCCTGGCTTGTATTCAGCCTGCTGGAATTACACTGGGAAAAGGGATTTCTTTTATTATTTCTAAATCCTCCGGGTCTCTGTGGCATGAGATTCGCCGCGGGCACAGCTTGGCTACAATGGGCTCGGAGTTGGCTCACTTTTTGCTGCTCGGTGGGATCATGTGTTTGACTTCAGGTAAGTGGGGACCCCTGACTGGGTCATCTGGGTAATTGGTGGGCAGCCTCCCTTTTCCTCTGTATTATTATTATTATTATTGAGTCAGGGGGTATAAGCCACACAGCGACCTGGAGGTCTGGTCACCGCCTCATCTTAGGGTTGCCAAGTCTTCTTTTCAAAACCAGATACAAAACCAGCCCAAAACTAGCCAATAGGGATGGGGGCGAATTTGACCCATTTCGTTTCGTAAAGATTTGCCGCCGGCAAAATGTCGCCGATGCCCATTAAAGTTTTTGGTTTTTTTTACGCACAACACCATACAAGTCTATGGGCGTCATTTCTGCGGTGAAACAAGGCGAAAAAAATTCGCCCATCCCTACTGGCCAAGAGTCACTTCAAAAGTAGCCCAAAAATAGCACATGTGCAGTGAAAAACAAAAATCTAAAAAATAGGGATGCACCGAATCCAGGATTCGGTTTTGGATTCGCCACGATTTTTGGCGTTTTTCAGCAGGATTCGGATCCAAATTCTAATTTGTATATGCCCATAGATTTTAATGGGCATCGGTGACATTTTGCCGGCGGAAAATTTTTACGAAACGGGTCAAATGACCGAAACGAGTCATTTACGAAAGGGATTCGACCATCCCTATTGGCTAGTTTTGGGCTGGTTTTGTATTTGGTTTTGAAAATTAGACTTGACAACCCGAAGGTGAGGCGGTGACCCGACCTCCAGGTCGCTGTGTGACTTATACCCCCAAATTAGGGGCGGGGAGGGATATTGCGCGACTTTTTGTCACAAAACATGTTTTCCCCTTCCCACCCCTAATTATCATATGCAAATTAGGTGTTCGGTTCAGTATTCGGCTGAATATTTTGCGAAGGATTTGGGGGTTCGGCCGAATCCAAAAAAGTGGATTTGGCACATCCCTACTAAAAAATGTGTGAAAAGACGCCTTTTTCAAATTTTCACAGATTTGCAAATTTCCCCATGAAGTAAAATGGGACAGATTCACCCGTCACCAGGGGGGTAACTACAAAGGGGGGTATAGGGGCCCCATAAGGCCCTAATACACATACAATTTCAATAAATATTGGTAAAACAGGTCAACCTCTAGACATTTTAGTGGCCAGTAGATTTTTGCCCCAAAATTGGCAGAAATTGAGAAAAATCACCGGAAAATGTGAGAATGCTTAAAGGACCAGTAATATAAAGAAAAAATACATCGGAAAAAAACCACCAAGACAAATTAAACGTAAAAAATTGGAAAGTATTTATTAAGAAATAACTTACCGAAACTCTGATCGCGCTTCTCTTCAGAAGGCGTTTGGGCGATGCATCATTCGCCGCTCGATTTCTCCTTCCTGCCTTCCTTATAGGAGATAGCCAGGGAGGAGCAATCGAGCGCCACACGATGGACTGTAGCCGTGTCGCCTTTTCTGAAGACGAGCAGATGCAGAGTTTCGGTAAGTTATTTCTTAATAAAGGCTTTGCTATTTTAATGTTTAATCTGTCCTAGTGTTTTTTTTTCTATGTATCCTAATGAATTTTGAAATCTTTTATGTTACTGGTCCTTTAAGAGGGACGGGAGAGTGGGGGTACAGAGCCCAAAATCTGGTAACTCCTGACTTCTACACAAGTCCCATTGCATGCTGCGTATTGTAGTCTTACAATGAACTTGGCAGTCGGCAAATTGTTAAACAAAAACTACACTACCCAACATGCATTGGGAGACGCAGGTTTGGCACATTAGGACAACAAAAAACTTTGGCCCAAAAAGTAGCCCAAATCCATACCTTGGCTAGTTTGCACTCACCTGTGCTTTAAATTAGTAGCCCAATTTGGCTGGCAACCCTTCCTCACCTTCTTTAAAACCAGAGGCATATTAAATCCATATCCTGCACGCTGCAGACTTCACTGCTTTCTGTGCAGCCACGTGTGTAAATGAACTGCTGATTTGCCAGTAAGCTCAGCTGTTCCATTTCAAAGGTGGGAGCTCAAGGAGAATAGCCACACT
This sequence comes from Xenopus petersii, assembly GCA_038501925.1. Classification (NCBI taxonomy): domain Eukaryota; kingdom Metazoa; phylum Chordata; class Amphibia; order Anura; family Pipidae; genus Xenopus; species Xenopus petersii. The sequence goes on along the minus strand of CM076675.1, from coordinate 12,018,474 downwards.
TTCCTTGCACCTTCGTTTTTGGATGTCATGTTTCCCAATTGCCGAATTTAGACAATTATTAGCCCAAGCTCTAGCACTCATGTTTATTTCAGAGGTGCTCACTATTATCTATGGCCTCACTAAATAAATAGACAAGCATCTGTTTGCTGGTGGCAATGGACTGTTCCCATTAGGCGGCCGCGGGACACATGTGGGTGTTGCATACGATGGACAGAAAAGTTCTCCTGGATCCAATTCATACTTCATTTCAAGGGAAAGACAGAAACGTGACAAAGTCCCATCAGGGGTCTAAGTGAAAATTCAAATTTAAAAATTTGAATTTTTGAATTTATTTTAGTTTTATTCGACTAGGGAATAGTTCATATTGGATTCCAGTTTTTAAAAAAAATTCATGTACTGGCCCTTTAAGAATTGAAATTCGCCTATTCGCCGCTTCAAACCAGGCGAATTGCTGTTTTAGCCTATGGGGGGGGGGGGGGGCAGCCTGGAATCAATTTGGAGTTGTTTGGAGGCATCCTAAAAATGTAGGGTTTTTTTTGGTTGGAAAAACTCGATTCCAGTTTGCAGGTCGATCTCATTCACCCGAATATGAAAAATTCGATTTGTTTTGAAAAATTTTGATTGGTTGTTTTTTTTTTGTTTTTTTTCGAATTTTGAGTTCATGGGAGTTTTTAGAAACTCCCATAAACAAGAAATTGGACCCTTAATAAATCCGAACCTGAGTGTTATGGCACGTGATTTTTGACTTTTTGTCTACTGAGTCTCCAGTGTAGCCTTTGGCTACTGATATTGACTTAGCGGCCCTGCAGCTGGTCCCCCTTTCATTGGTTTATCTATCAGGCTTGACAATTTGACTTTAATTACAAGCGAGGCATTAAAAGAAAAGCAATTTGAGGGCCGTTGCCCCCTCCAGCCCAGTCTTGGCTTGTGCAGTCGGGTGGATTAGGTTTGTGCAATGGATCGGATTCCTTTGGGAATTCACATTAGTGTCATAATCCCATAATCGACTTTAATTGCCTACTTTAAACGATGGGAAGAAAGGTAACGGGTATTTTACTTCTCTCGCTGAACATTGTGCTTTGTTGTGGGCTTAAACCTACACGTTAACTTTTAGTATGTTATCGAATGGCTAATTCTAAGGAACTTTTCTGTTGGTCTTCATTATTTGTTTTTTATATTTTTTGAATGATTTGACTTTTTCTTCTGACTTTTTGCAGCTTTCAAATGGGGGGTCACTGACCCCATCTATAAAAAAAAAAATGCTCTGTAAAACTGCACATTGATTGTTATTGCTATTTTTTATTACTCGTCATATTCATATTCCAGTCTCTTATTAAGATCAATGCATGGTTGCTAGGGGAATTTGGACCATAGCAATCAAATGGCTGACATTGCAAACTGGAGAGCTGCTGAATAAAAAGCTAAATAACCACAAATAATAAAAAATGAAAACCAATTTCAAATTGTGTCAGAATATCACTCTCTACATCATACTAAGGGGCAGATTTATCAAAGGTCTAGATGAACTTCGAATGAAAGAAATTCGAATTTCGAGCTATTTTTTTGTGTACTTCGACTAGGGAATAGTCCAAATTAGATTTGAATTCGAAAAAAAATCGAATATTGAAATGTATCATGTGCTGTCTCTTTAAAAATTCGACCTCGGCCATTCGCCATCTTAAACCTGCCGAATTGCTGTTGTAGCCTGTGGGGGACCTCCTAGAACCTATTTGGAGTCAATTGGTGCACTTTGAAAAATCAAAGTTTTTTTTGGGAAAACTTGGAATCGAATTCAATTGAATGTGCTATTTATTTGATTTGTGCTATTCGAATTTGGCCGAATACGGACCTATCTGATCAATAACGGACCTATTCAACCAAAAAAAAAAAACTTCAACTTCATTTCGGTTGGTCTTTTTGAATTCCAATTTCGAAGTTTTTTCAATTTTTTCAATTCGAAATTCGAACCTTGATAAATATGCCCCTAAACGTGAACTCAAAGGTGAACAACTCCTTTAAGTCCAGCTTTGACCTGTTTTGGGTAACCCAACTCTTCTGGCGGCGCGAGCGGATCTTATTAAACCTGGCGTTGAGTTTGGATAAAACTACTGTGGAAATGTAGGCAGTGGCTGGGCCGAAATATTTTTGGCATTAGGTCAAAGGATACTTTTCTTTCTTTTCCATGTGTTTAAAATTAGCCTGATTATTACAGTAGATGAGCTTCTGGCTGCTGACATTCCTCCTGAGCACATAAAGTAACCTTGAATGGTGTTTAGTGAGTCTGGGGCAAAGCAAAGCCCATTATTTAGGGATGGTGCAATTTAAGGCCCAGAGACGAACCACAGCAACAACTGAAGGGAGGCTTGTTGAACACCGGAGATATAAAGTGGTATTAGTGGTATATACTGTAGCACTAACGTGTTCTGTAATTGAACATCACATTCACACACTCTGTGGTCAATTTTATCAGGAGCCAGATTACCTTTCTTTATGTTATTAGAGTGTGGAAGAAGCACACAGTCACACACAGGCACCATCTCTCCCTACTATACCTGCTATCCCACAGTCACACTCCCTTCCCAGAGACTATTATCCACTGTTACTATAGGCACCATCTCTCCCTACTATACCTGCTATCCCACAGTCACACTCCCTTCCCAGAGACTATTATCCACTGTTACTATAGGCACCATCTCTCCCTACTATACCTGCTATCCCACAGTCACACTCCCTTCCCAGAGACTATTATCCACTGTTACTATAGGCACCATCTCTCCCTACTATACCTGCTATCCCACAGTCACACTCCCTTCCCAGAGACTATTATCCCACTGTTACTATAGGCACCATCTCTCCCTACTATACCTGCTATCCCACAGTCACACTCCCTTCCCAGAGACTATTATCCACTGTTACTAAAGGCACCATCTCTCCCTACTATACCTGCTATCCCACAGTCACACTCCCTTCCCAGAGACTATTATCCCACTGTTACTATAGGCACCATCTCTCCCTACTATACCTGCTATCCCACAGTCACACTCCCTTCCCAGAGACTATTATCCCACTGTTACTATAGGCACCATCTCTCCCTACTATACCTGCTATCCCACAGTCACACTCCCTTCCCAGAGACTATTATCCACTGTTACTATAGGCACCATCTCTCCCTACTATACCTGCTATCCCACAGTCACACTCCCTTCCCAGAGACTATTATCCACTGTTACTATAGGCACCATCTCTCCCTACTATACCTGCTATCCCACAGTCACACTCCCTTCCCAGAGACTATTATCCACTGTTACTATAGGCACCATCTCTCCCTACTATACCTGCTATCCCACAGTCACACTCCCTTCCCAGAGACTATTATCCACTGTTACTATAGGCACCATCTCTCCCTACTATACCTGCTATCCCACAGTCACACTCCCTTCCCAGAGACTATTATCCACTGTTACTATAGGCACCATCTCATTCTGCTATCTTACTCTGTACCCACAGTAGTAATATTACAGTACCACCCTATGTTCTGTTGCAGTGCCTACTCATGATATTGAACATTCCTTACCTGCAAGTGCTGCACTATAGGGTCTCTCAATTGACGTGGCCCTGAGCAGTCTCCATTGCTTACACCCTCCCTCCAAATCCAGGAATTGGGCAAAGCCTTGTGACCAAACAAAAGTGAACTGACAACTTGGATGCATCCAATTGTCATTCCAACAGCAGGGACACGGCTTGGGGCAACAGGCTATTTCTCTGTAGTGTTTGATGTTGCCCAAGTTTGTAATTAGAGCACATTATACTTGGCCCACAGGAAGACATCCCCCACTTTAAAAAAAAGAGATACTGCTGCCTGTAGAATGGGTAATCCTGTGTATTGGAACAGGAAAGGATACACTGAACGTTACAGATACTGTATATATTACTCCCCGGCTGTTGATGTGTTTTTGGCCTTTAGATGGGCTTTTGAATATCTTTCCCTATAAAAGATGCTTCATCATGCAGACACATCAGCCATACTATAGTTTAGTTGAGGAACAGCAGGGCTTTTAGTAGGTTTTAAAAGTACAGGTATTGGATCCGTTATCCAGAAAATTGTTATCCAGAAAGGCCTGAATTACAGAAAAGCTGTCTCCCATGGACTGCATTTTATCCAACATTTTTAAAAACAATTTCCTTTTTCTCTTTAATAATCAAACAGTACCTTGTACACGAATTAGACTAAGTTTATAATCCTCATTGGAAGCAGAACCAGCCTACTGGGTTTATTTAATGTTTAAATGAATTTCTAGTAGACTAAGGGCAGGGGCACCCAAAGCTACTTGGGGAGATTAGTCGCCCACCAACAAATCGCTTTGTCGGGCGACTAATCTTCCTGAACTGCCTCCCTGCCGGATAGAAATTAGATGGCCGGCGGGAAGTCACCCAAAGTTGCCTCACGAGGAAACTTCGGGCGACTTCCAGTCTAGCCGGCGGGGAGGCATTTCAGGAAGATTAGTCGCCCAAAGATGCGATTTGTTGCTGGGCGACTAATCTCCCCAATTAGCTTTGTGTGCCCCTGCCCTTAGAGGAGAGACGCATGCTCAGATTCGGAGAGATTAGTCGCCCGGCGACTTCTTCAGGCGACTTATCTCCCCAAATTGCCTTCCTGTCGGCTAAAATGTAAGTCGCTGGCGGGATGGCACTCTGAGCTCTTAGGTTTCCCGTAGTCGGCCAAAGTTTCTTCGTGAGGCAACTTCAGGTGTCTTCGGAAAACAAAGTGCTCCAAGTGCCATCCTGTCGGCAATTTGCATTCTAGCCGGCGGGAAGGCAGTTCAGGGAGATTAGTTGCCACGAAGAAGAGGAGATATATATATCCAGAAAGTAGCAAATAAATCTCACTTATAATCTTAATAAGACCTGAGAGTGCTTTCTGGATATCCATGGTTCTCCCTGCTGATAGCACCCTGTTATATATATATCCGTGCAAGGGTCTGTAATTTAATTCCCTGGAACATGTTGTTTCCCCTCAAATTTCCTGCCGTTGAGGCCTATGACAATCTCCATTAGAAAACCTTTTAAATCACATGAAATTGCAAACAAAAACATTATGCTAAGCAACTGTTTTACCAGCAGGACTGGAACCAGGGAGGTCTAGAGGGGCCATGTCCCCCCCCCCGCCAGATTTTTTATCACTGGTTCCGATTTTAAGAGTGTTCAGTGCTTACGTTAGTATAGAGCAGATTAGTTAGCCTTTAGGGCAGAGAGACGTGGAGATTCGGGGAGATTAATTGTCCAGTGACAAATCGACTCTTCTTCAGGCAACTAATCTCCCTGCAATACCTTCCCACCGGCTAGAATCGAAATCACCAGTGGGTTGGCACTCGGAGCACTTCGATTTCAGAAGTTGCTCGAAGTTTCCTTAATGAGGCAACTTCGGGCAACTTTGGAAAGCGGAGCGCTCCAAGTGCCATCCCACTGGCAATTTAGATTCTAGCCGCCGTGAAGGCAGTTCTGGGAGATAAGTCACCCGAAGAAGAGGCGATTTGTCGCTGGACAACTGAATCTCCACGTGTGTCTCTGCCCTTAAAATATTGTTGTTTTTTTTACGTGACACTTTCAATAGTAAATAAAATATGAGATATGTTACGGAGTTCTTCCAACAGGAACAGCTGTATATCTAGACAATGATAAAAGCACTGAAGGACCTGCATTCCTATTTACTTATTTTGTAGTATTCACAAACACACGTTCCAATAGGGGAAATTGAACTTTAGCTGCAGTTTCCTTTTAAATGGCAGCCCCCATGTCTGTAAACATACAAGTTTCTTAGTTCCCCAGGTAAATAAATGGGTGTTTATTGAGTGAATGTGTAACTGAAGATTGTACTCATGTGCTGGAATGTAAATGCAAATGAAACAAGTTTAGAAGAAATAAATAACTCCTTCTCTAGTTTTCCTTTTGTTCCTCGGCTAATTTACTGCCCGGGATTAGCTTTTAATGACTGCATCACCCTCTGTGGCAAACGTTTATTTACATGTTTAAAGGCAATTGTCAGGATGATCTATGGAGGAAGGAAAGGTTAGAAGAGAGATGGGAGATATGGGGGCCATTAGTTACTGTTTGAGCTGGGTTTAACAAGTCACTGAATGTTGTCAAGGTTCTGGATTAGGGTTAGTAGGCTCAAACCTATAGGTTCAGAGATAAAATCTGACAAGGCAAGCGGGAATGAGCACAAGTCTTTCTTCTGGGGCTGGATCCGCTTAGGTCAGTGACACACGATATTCGGGAATATTTAGTCGTCCAGTGATAAATCGTCTTGTCTTCGTGCGACTAATCTCCCTGAAAAGCCTTCCTGCTGGCAAAAATGTAAATCTCCAGCGGGATGGCACTTGGAGCACTTCGTTTTCTGAAGTCGCCCGAAGATTCCTCGTGGGGCAACTACGGGCGACTTTGGAAAACGAAGAGCTCCGAGTGCCATCCAGCCAGTAATTTAGATTCTAGCCAGAAAGAAGGCTTTTTGGTGACATTAGTCGCCCAAAGAAGAGACGATTTGTCGCTGGGCGAATCCGAATCTTAGCGTGTGTCACTGCCCAACCTGTAAAAAGGTGATATCTAGGGATGGGCGAATTTGCCGCTGGCGGAATGTCGCCGACACCCATTAAAGTCTATGGCCGTCACAAAAAAAATTGTCGTGCGTCAAAAGTTTTTTTTGACGCACGTCTTTTTATTTTGACCCACTACGCCATACAAGTCTATGGGCGTCATTTTTCCGGCGAAACAAGGCGAAAAAATTTGCCCATCCCTAGTGATATCAGCATTACCTGACTGTGCAAAGCAAAACAGTGAACTGAGGCAGTAGAACCAGAGAAATGATACACCCCACCCACAGTATTTCCAGGAAGCAACATTTTATGGGTTCAAATTTCATTTGATCTATGGATAATTATAAGGGGTATAGATGCTCTAAGACAGGGGTTCCAACCCTTTTTTACCCATGAGCCACATTCAAATGTAAAAATATAATTGGAGCAACACAAGCATGAAAAAGGTTTCTGGGGGTGTCAAGGCAAAAAAACCCAAAAACAAATGCGGGATAGACTTACTGTTAGTTGAAAAAGGAGCCCAGATGATATAAAAAGTGGAAAATCTTTATTAAGACATATTCAGACCTGACACTTTTGTGCCAAGGATCGGCAATTACCTATAGGCTAAAGATCTCCCCAAAACAGAATCCTTTGAACATGTACAATTTGCATATTGGGAAAACCGTTTTTTTGCTTGATTACATTTAATTACATGGCCCTTGGACTGGGAGTCTGCTTGGGATTAGACTACAAAGAATGACTCTTAATGGAATAAGGAATCTTTTGGAATCTACATTGATTTTTGGACTATGTTCCAGAAGTAGAGGCACACACCACAGTTAATCAGTTTACGTGTCAAATAAGGGCTGTGATTGGCTGTTAGGTAGTCCCTATGTGGATTAGCAGCCTACAGGAGACTTTACATGGAGTGAGAAAAAAGTTGTCAAGACAAAAAAATCGGTGAGACAAAAAAGTTGCCACAAGGAAAAACACCCTTTGTCAGGGCACACGTTCAGATTGGAGGAGTTTAGTCGCCCGGCAAAAAATCTCCTTTTCTTCGGGGCGATTAATCTCCTGAACTGCCTCCCACCGGCTAGACTGTAAATCGCTGGTGGGATGGCACTCGGAACGCTTCGTTTTCCGAAGTCGCCCAAAGTTTCCTCGTGAGGCAACTTTGGTTGACTTCGGAAAACAAAGTGTTTCTAGTGCCATCCCGCCGGCAATTTACATTGGGAGGCAGTTCAGGGAGATTAGTGGCCCCGAAGAAGAGAATTGTTGCCGGTCGACTAATCTCCCCGAATCTGATCGTGTGCCCTGACTCTAATGCTTTTGGAGTAAGGAAAAAAAATTGTGCACGTAAAAATTAATTGTCATCTATTGACTTCAATGTGTTTCTTGAATTTTTCACTATTTTTTTTACGATTTTTCGGCGAAGCAAAACGGGACAGATTCGTTCATAACTACTCACTTCATGGAAGGAGTTGCCTTAGTTTTTAGCGAGGTACTAAGTAAAAGAGCAGAACAGTAAATAAGCATTACAATAAAATATCACCCCACACCCTTTCACGGTAGGTCTCCATCCATAGATTTGGGCCCCACATTAGGCTCAGCCTCACAAGTTGGAAGCCATTGATGTCTTGTTAATAATTGCAGGGGTTTGTGGCTTGAGGTGACCACCCCAGTAATATATAGGCTTTATTTTGCTTTCAATTGCAGTGTAATTTGCTGGAGACACATGGAGCAGGATGCTCTGGCTTTTCATTTGTTTTCTTGGCTATCACTCTGTGCAGGAGACCCCTGGCCGACTATGCCGAGTGATTGATATGTGATCCAGTCTTATCAGTGATGGCTCCGGCCTGAAAATCCTGTTGGCTGATGACCCTCATTGGTAATTGAAGAAGGTCCCTGACATGAAAGGTCCTTAATGGCTGGGGTCAGGCCGGGGGGGGGGGGGGGGGGGGGTTAACTGCAGAGTCTGTGTATCAGTGATATTTATGTATAATGCACTAAATTCACTTCCAGCAAATATCCCTGTATATCAGATAGTTGCTACTACAACACACATACGTATCCTGAACTGCAGCTGCTTGCATTCGTATGAATAATTGCTGCAAATGGTGCTTTAAAAAGTTCTAGTTTGACAGCATTTAGGGAGATGACATTAACCAATCCCTGGCAGATGTCACCAGTTTGCAAAAAGACACTTTCCTGTTCCGCTCCTACATTTATTCCTTCAAAACAAACCCACTCTTTTCGCTTAAGGTAAAATTCCCTGTTTATAAACAAAAAATTAACAACAAAACATAGAGCTGCTGTAGCCTTCTGACTGTACACCAGCTCGGTGTCATGCCTTCTAATCGTTTTTTTTTGTTTGTTTTTGGGGGGGGGGGCTGGTTTAAACCACACCTTGACCCCCCTTCACTTTGGGGCTATTTCACTTTAATCATAAATTTAGGGGGTTATGCTTATATATGTGATTGGACACATATATACCCACATATACAGGATCAGTTGCAGGGAGGCCCTGGAAAAAGGGGGGCCCGGACTGTGGGTCTGCTTCCTCTATAGCCAACAAGAACCCCCCCTTCCCGAGCCGCTCTCTTACCTGCGGCGGGAAAGCAGAGCACATCGACACGGGGCGCATAGTGGCCGGAATCTGGTCAGGGAGTGGGCAGAATCTGGGCAGGAAGTTGGTGGGTTCTGGGCAGGAACTTGGTAGAGTAGGCAGGAAGTGTGCAGAGGCAGGAAGTGGGCAAGAGGATGGGGATCGGAGTGCAGCGGGCCCAGCAGGGGTCCCAGCGCACTCTAGTTATGCCACTGGCAAGGATACTTTTGTGCTCCCCTGTGTCTGTCCGTTTATATGTGCTGCATGCACCTCATTATGGTAGCTTTGTTTTTATAGAGCGCAGCAAAACACCCTAGAATTTCTGGAGTGATGTGTAGCACATAAATGTGCAATGGTTAGCAGGCTATTCAGCACTCCAGGGATTCGACGTCTAGTTGCGCTACTTATTTTCCGCTCTCAGTGCCATTCATTTATATAGGAGGTTGAAGGACACATAAGAAAAATATTTTTCTTGCGCAGCTGGAATTGTGAGAAGGCTGTGGCATAGATTCAGGAATCCAGTCGGCTTCCCGGTACAGGTATTGTGTGAATTTACAGCAGACTTGGCTATTTCTTACAGGTTTTCTTTTTTTTAAAGGGAAACTATCATCAAAATAATATAGTTGCATATGAGTTTGAAAACAGTGTTGCCAATAGTAGCAGCTAAGGGCAGAGACACACGCTGTGATTCGGGGAAACAAATCTCCTCTTCTTCAGGGCTACTAATTTCCCCAAAATGCCTCCCCTGCCTTCACGCCGACTAGAATGTAAATCGCCGGCGGGATGACACTCGGAGCACTTTTGACTTCTGAAGTCGCCTGTAGTTGCCTCATGAGGAAATTTTGGGCGACAACGGAAACTAATCGATCCGAGTGCCATCCCGCCGGCAATTTACATTCTAGCAGGCAGGGGAGGCAGTTTGGGGAAATTAGTCCCCCCCCCCGAGGAGCTTTTTTGCCGGGCGCCTAATCTCCCCGAATCGTATTGTGTGTCTCTGCCCTAAAAAAAAGTCCTGTTGGCGATATGACTTGGACCTGATACCCTGTTACTGAATATGCAGAGAGAGGATTCTTACTGGAGACTTTGTCAATATACAGAGAATAGAGGGTTGGAAACTAATAAATGTAATAGTACATGCCTAGTAACCCATAGCAACCAATCAGCAGGCAGCATTTGCTAGTTACTAGACTAGATGTGGGCAAACATTAGATGTTTTATTACATTACTCCTTGTGCTGAGAGGCCCACAATTGCACACTCTGAACTTGTTGGACCATATAAGTATTATTAAGAGAGTGATACCTAGCAACCAATCGGCAGACAACATTTATGATATAAAAACATCATGCTATAGGTTACTAGACTAGATGGGGCAAATATTAGATTTTTTATTACATGACTCCTTGTGCTGTAGAGATGACCACAATCAGGCAATCAGAGTTTGGTTGGCCAGAGAAGAGTATTATTTAGAGAGGGCTGACCAGGTACAGGCGAGTGCATATGGAGTTTGGTGGGGGATGCCCCCTTGGAAGGTCCCATACAAAAAAGTTCTCTGGACCTATATTGGTCATTATAGTGGAACTTTAAAGAAATGAATGTATTAAAAGTACTGTAAGTTGATAAGCTCAGCGGTTCTAACTTGGCATTTTGGTGCTAACATTGCCCAGGGCATTGAATATTTGCATTTATACTTGTCTTCCCTTTTAATGATTCCATTATGAAACAATATCTGAACCAGCCAAATTGTGATCTCCAAAATTTATTCATGCTGCTAAAATGCCCCCAAATCGTCCACCATACTATTTATTTATTCCTCTGGAAATGTTGAGATGATGGTTACTCCATCTGTCTCTCTTTTTGCTTAATGGCTTGCAGATGTGCTGTTTGTTGTTCCTGGCTTGGCCGTGACCTCTTTCATATCTATAACTGAACCAATATTGTCCAATATTTATAAAATGCAGATCTTAACGGCTTTCTAAAATATTCGAGGGGATGGTTTTCGTGGTGTCAGTGTGTATCCATTCTGAATGAACGGGTTTGCTGATAGATTAATGACTGAGTATTCCCAAAAAAATACCAATCAACGCTTCGCACTTGCATTTTTAAATGCCTCGGAGATAAACTGACAAATATCTTTGCAAATTCCCCCGGGTTGTATCTGTGTTCAGATGACATTTTGACAGGTGGTTCAGCAAACAGACCACCCTCTTCCAGTTTCCATGAATAGTTCAAGGATAGTGACAAGATATAGTTACAAATTAATGAACGCAAGGGACAGATGAGTATGGATTTGTTTTTCACCAACTGTGTATAAAGACCGAGAACAACTGTTGGACCAGACAGGAGTCCCTTCCACTTAAGTCCTAACTATCAACAACTTTTTAGCAAGTGTTCATTTCCTGAACCTCAAATGAAACTGCCTACTTAGTCCCTCTAGAGTCCAGTGATCCCCAACCAGTTGTACTGCCAAACAGAGCCTCAATATAGGTTTACAATCCACAGAAACAGAACCTCCTATTTGCTGTCGGTCCACTTAGGGGCTACTAAATGACCAATCACAGCCCTTATTTGGCACCCAAGAACATTTTTCATGCTTGTGTTGCTCCCCAACTCCTTTTACATCTGAATGTTGCTCACGGGTTTAAATGTTGGGGATCCCTAGTGTCTAGACTGAGCCTTATCTGATTCCACAGAGCCTTTCTAATGGCCTGGTTCACCGATATATGGGCAGGTTGGAACATTCTGTTGGACAAGGACCATATCAGCTTGTTAATTGTGATCATCTCCTGGTGGATTTCCTATGCCCTCAGATACTAGGGTATAGTTGCCAAATGATTGGATAAGCCCTTCTTGATTCAGTGTGTTTGTTGGTGGCCTAATCAGGCAAACATGTCCAGCTCAGAAAAGCTTCTGTATTGTCCACAGGTCTATTTGGCCTGACCAAAAACACCCCAGCTACCACCCATTAATTTATATGGGTTTAATTATGTTTTTTTGGCACTTCTCTGCTAGCTTGCCCCTTTTGTGACAAGCCTCAAGCTCCCACTTCCTTATCTAATGTTTTTTGCACAATGTACTGATTATTATTTGCCAGGCCAGTGTATAGTATTGGCCCATGACATAGACTAGGGCTATGGCTTACTGCCACCTTCACCAGAGAGAACCTCAGCCGCCATTCAGTTGTCTGCTCATTACAAAAATAAACAGCATAGCACAGAATAAATGATGCTTTTGTTCCTATATGCACATCATCAGCACCTCTGGCATATTATTCTCTTCTCATTTACTAGTCATTCAACATTCACCAGAAGGATAAAACAGAAAAGCAAAGAAAGAGAAGTCAATTGACATAAACCCTTAAAATGCATTGCTGACCACCCTGTAATGTTATTAACCAGTTTAGGAGGTTAACATATACATTATGCTCTTGTTCTTAATGATTAAGGTCGAGGGCACACAATAACTGTTTACACAAGTCAATCAACCAAAAGGCAGCCTGTTTATCCCTATGGAGCAAAGTGCTGGCTCCAGTTGTCACTTTTTTGTATTGCATGGGATCATAGTAGTCCATAATAGTCCAGCCACGAAATGTGTAACCTTACTAAATTGAATCCAGTGGGCCCAACCCCGCCCCTGCTTTCCAGTTTATAAATACCACCCTTCTATCCACCAGTTTACTTGGTTTTGTCCAAACTACTTTTTCTTTCTTGCATTTCATAATAACATAGTTAGGTTGAAAAAAGACACACGTCCATCAAGTTCAACCTTGATCCAAAGGAAGGCAAAAAACCCCATCTGAAGCCTCTCCAATTTTCCTGAATCCAAAATGGGACTAGTCCTTGGATTGGCTAAAGCAGTCATACATGGTCCTATAAAAGTTTTCAACTGAGCCCCTACAGACCAATAGAGCAACTCATCGGCCCAATTTTGGAACCTTTCTAATGGCCTGCATGACCGAAATATCATCAGCGGAGGATATAGTCAAGTTGATGCAATTCTCTCTTGACCAGTCTCCATTGACCTTAATGCATTTGGAGAAAAAAGTCGTGCTTGTAAAAATTGTTGCACACATAAAAATTGACGCACAACAGAATTATGTTGACGTCCATTGACTCCAATACATTTCACAAATTTTTCATCGTTTCACGATTTTTTTCCAACAAAGTGAAACGGGACAGATTTGCTCATCACTAGTCATAACCCTTCTTCCCTTGCAGTTATTCCACTACTACTATAGTAAGTACGTTAGAAAAATGTATCATTTTAGTTTCAAGTTTCATCGTGATGCAGTAGCAATAAAACTATAACACTTTAATATAATCACTAATTATCTCTTGTGTGTACTTCTATATGTATAGTTTAGGAACTGTTCTCTTTCCTGTAGGAACAGCTGGTATCTCCACGCTCGTTCTCTGTAACGCCATATGTTGCTCCTAGGCGACATTGACCAGATCAGAATCTGTCATCGAAGAACAGAATGGAGCAGAAAATGTAAAGAACTGGCTAAGTGCCGCCATAAAGATAAATGAATTTGGTCGCAGAACACTGAAATTAATTTGCTGTGTGTAAATGTAACGATTCATGAAGTGATTAGAAACCAGATGAGCAGTTTAAGTTCTGGGAATTTCAGACACCTGGCCTGTGGGTGAATGACGTTTCGAAAGGATCTAGTGTCCTGTGGGGCCCGGAGCCCTTATTCACGTGTTTATTACATTTGAAGTAAGAACAGAAATAGAAATTAACTTTTCTTTAGTTATGTTGGATAATCCAAAGCAGATCTCCCCTCTATAGTAAATTCTATATTTCATTATTATTATACTTTTTATAGAGCGCCAACATATTCCGTATTACTTTTTAGATCATTCACATCAGTCCCTGCCCCAGTGGAGTTTCTAATTCCAAGGTCCCTATCCCATTCCCACAACACACTACAACCTTCCTGTATATTTTGGAAGTCTGATTAAATAGGTTCTACAGATAATGTTTTGATATGGCAGCAACTTCCATTCTACCATTTGACATTTCCTCTAGGCTTCTAACGGGAGGCAGCATTTAATGGGAACGCTGTGAAAAATTGTAGGTTTCGTCTTATCGCTAAGCTCCATTTACTCTACATAACTTTACATAAACTTGCAGTTATTTTATCTGTGGAAAAATCAGCAAGGCAATGAAAATGTTTTGGTTAGTGACGGAATGTGCCGTACAGTTGATTTACTATAGCATGAAGTGAATTTAGCAGATATGTCGGCACAGAACTAACGTGTATGTTTGTTGGGCGGCAAAATTGAAATCCGGTTTTAACAATGAGATATGGATGAAAGAAACATTTGCATGCTTTTCATAGAAAATCAAGATAAGAATATGTAATTGTTTTTCACTTGCTTTATTTTAGCAAGCTTCATTGAGCATCAACAAATTTCATCCTTGCATAAAAAACTCCATTGTTTTCATGGCAAACTTCCTTCTCATAAAAGTGGCTATATACAGGCAGATTTTGACTGAAAATTCAACCCCGGCCTACATAGATGTCTGTCCAAAAATCATAATTTAATTGGACAGGTTTGAAAATCCTGTTGCGATGAGGACCAAGCTATCAATAGGCATACAAAACTTTACAAATTGTATCTATAACTCACCAAAAGTCACAAGGAGGCCACGGTACTCTGCCCTGAGGGCAGAGACACACTGGAAGATTTGGGAAGATTTATTCACCCGGCGACTGATCACCTCACCTCTTCTTCGGGCAACTAATCTTCCCGTCGGCTAGAATCTAAATTGGCACTCTTCATTTTCCGAAGTCTGAAAATGAAGCGATTCAAGTGCCATCCCGCCGGCCATTTAGATTCTAGCCGACGGAAAGGCTTTTCGGGGAGATTAGTTGCCCGAAGAAGAGGCGATTAGTCACCGGCGACTAAATCTTCCTGAATTTGCCAGTGTGTCTCTGCCCTGAGCCTTCAACTAGGAGAGAGGAATCAAGCTACAACATACATTATCAATGTGCATGACCAACCACAAACAGAAAGTAATGGAAAGCAATTGCCTAAGTTTGTAAGTTTGCCCATTGCCTGTACAGAGAGTCCTATCTTTTTGATATATATATATATATATATATATATATATATATATATATATATATATATATAGTCAAGAAACTCATTCAAAAACTATTGTTGGGGCCAAGTGATTGAGCTCATATATATCTATATAATGTTGTTAATAATATATAGTTCTGCTCTGAACATTATCACTATCACCAGTGGCTAAACACTCATTACTGCAATTTTTTTCCATAAGAGACTCACTTAAAAGCTTCTTTCCACATGATATCTGAACTGTTCATCCAGGAAATATCAGCTTAGTCTTTTACAGTGGCTCAAATTCAAATGAAAGCTTTCAGGCATATTTTTTTTTTATTCCTGTCCTGATCAGCACCAGAAACACTAAAATATTAAGCCAGCGGAAGAGTCTTTCTGTTACCTTCCAACATCCAACACAAGCTCAGTCAACCC
Source organism: Xenopus petersii (assembly GCA_038501925.1). Classification (NCBI taxonomy): domain Eukaryota; kingdom Metazoa; phylum Chordata; class Amphibia; order Anura; family Pipidae; genus Xenopus; species Xenopus petersii. The sequence goes on along the minus strand of CM076675.1, from coordinate 12,002,789 downwards.
AGAAAAAAATATCACATTTATTAAAAATACAAATGGAAAAAATGATTTATTTTTGATTTCTCTCTAAGCACGGCAGTGCTTGAAGTGTCTGTTGATATATTTGATGATAAAGCTCTATGTATTATTCAGCTACATATAATATTTATGCTAGGTTGCCTTCCTCTATTATCTCCTCAGAACATGTTATCGTGGTGTGTGGAGCAATGTATTACTTTTTATCTTGTTGATTGACTCATTGATCTTGGGAGAACTTGGGGAGATACGCACCGAGCTTAGGAGAAGTTCGGAAAGCCCAAGGGAGAGTTGCAGATTCTTGCTGTGATAACCCAAAAGCAGTTTTGTTCTGGTTATAAACATAGTTTTCTGAAATGCAATATTGTACGGCATAAAAAAAAATGCCAAAAAAAAAAAATGCCAAAAAAAAAAAAAAAATATATATATATATATATATATATATATATATATATATATATATATATATATATACATTGTTACTGTAATGATAAAAGAAGTTGGGATTACTTTAAGAAAAACAATTAAAGATTGACTTCACCAGTTGGACAGAGGGGAGCTCCACAGCTCAGATTCGGGGAGATTACGTATATACTCGAGTATAAGCCATCCTGAGTATAAGACGAGGTACCTAATTTTACCTCCAAAAACTGGGAAAGCTTATTGACTCGAGTATAAGCCTAGGGTGAGAAATGCAGCAGCTTCTGGTAAGTTTCAATCAAAAAATTGAGGGTTCCTGCTCCCATTGGAGGTGCCGGCGTCTCGTTTTTGGATGCCGGCGACCATTCTTGGACGCCGGCGGATATTCTTGGAGACTATTCTTGGACGCCGGCGACTATTCTTGGACGCCGGCGTCTAAGGATAGTTGCCGGCATCCAAGAATAGTCTCCAAGAATATTTGCCGGCGTCCAAGAATGGCGACCGTTTTTGCACTTGACCCGAGTATAAGCCGAAGTAGAGTTTTTCAGCATATTTTGGGGGCTGAAAAACTCGGCTTATACTCGAGTATATACGGTAAGTCTCCCGGTGATAAATCGCCTCTTCTGTGGGGCGACTAATCTCCCTGAACTGCCGCCCGCCGGCTAGAATCTACATTACTGGCGGGATGACACTCCGCAGGCGATTGAGACTCTAGCCCGCGAGAACGTGTGTCTGAGCATGCGTCTCTGCCCTAAGGGTGAACTCTGTTTTCAGATAAATATTTATGTGATAAACATGACCCTTAAAATCCTATATGAGTGCAGGTATAGGATCTGTTATCCAGAAAAACCCAGAAGGCCATCTCCCGTATACTCCATTTGAATCAAATAATTCAAATTTTTGAAAATAAGTTCCTTTTTTCTCTGTAATAATAAACCAGTACTGGATCCCATATATAATTAATCCTTATTGGCAGGCAAAGCAATACTTTTTGGGTTTATTTAACATTTAAATGGTTTTCTACTAGAAAAAGTACAATGGTCCAAATTATGGAAAGATCCCTTAACCCAGTGTCGGACTGGGATGCCAGGGGCCCACCAGAAAACCTTAGACTGTGGGCCCACTTTCCAAGCTATCCTCTCATCACTCAACATCTTAATTCTCCTAGTTTTTTATAACTACTTACTATAGTCTTACATTATTAAGTATTTTATTCCATGAAGAAATAGGGAATGACCATGAAATAGGCTAATTGGTTAGAAGCAAGAGTGCTCACTGACACCTGGGCCCATCAGGAGTTTTTCTGGTATCCCAGTGGACCGGTCCGACACTTTCTTAACTGGAAAACCCCAGGTCCTGAGCATTCTGGATAACAGGTCCCATGTCTGTAAAAGAGTTGTGAGGCAAACTGCATTTTCACCCTTAGAGTCAACTGTTATTGAATTACCTTCCACAGCACCTACCGTCAGGGAACTTTGTTTTTGTGCTCCTTCAGGAGGGACCCCTACTAGAGCTACAAACAAACAAAGTTATGTGACTTGGGAGCAGTTGCTTGGAGAGAGTGTAGTTGCGGTGGATTGATCAGATGAGAGGCAGCTAGTGGAAAGAAGCAGGGAGTGGGGTGATGAGGAAGCAGAGTTGGCCTATGGTCAAACACTTGCCTTTGGTGGTCACATTTAAAAGAATAGGCTCATTTGCTCACAAAAATAATGAATATTTTCCATATATATCAATGGAAAAAAGGGCGTCATGGTGGCTCAGTGGGGAGCAGTGCTGGGGTTCTGAGTTCGATTTGGCCCGGGGCACCATCAGCAAGGATATGGGTGGGTTTTCTTCTGGTTTCCTCCTACACTCCAAAAACATACAGGCAGGTTAATAAAAATTAATTTCATAGGGACTTTAGATAGGGACCGTCGGATGGCCCCATACACTGCCCATTAAGCTGTATGGCCACCTTCAGAAATGACCAAAAAATAAAATAAGGAAGGGTTATTGTTTTCTAAGGTTTCCTGGCAAGTTTTTAGTCAAAACATGATTTGATCTTAATCTAATCCCTGATAAGACAGAAAACTATCCTCATTAAATAAATATGCAGGCCAAAAGGAATTTATCACAATTATTTATTCAACAAAGCGATTCAACAATAAATAACCTTGTCAACACTTCATTCAATAACTAGTTGCAGCTCCTATTTCCTGTGACCGGTGATAGACCTTTCCCTTGAATTAAAATGCCATAAAAAAGCATCCAAATGGGTTACAGAGCCTTCTTGAGGTTGCAGCCCTGACACTGACCTTCTTGCTGGTGAGGTAACGTAGACATCTAAAGTCCTTTGTAAACTTATGCTGGAAACCAAACTTTTACAAGGAAACTTTGGGTGACTTCAGAAAGATGAAGCAATCCAAGTGCCATCCCAATGGCCATTCACATTCTAGGCGGCAGGAAGGCAGCCGGGGAGATTAGTCACCCGAAGAAGAGGAGATTTGTCACTGGGCGACTAATCTCCCCAGAATCGCCAGGTCAGCCACCAGCCTATAACGTCAAGAGTGGTGTCAAAGCAATTTGCCCCCTGCTGCTCCTACCAGGAGAAAACTCCACAAAGAGCATACAGTTCCTTACTGGGTAATTAGTTACTGATGTGGTCTATGGCAGAGCTTTTTTACCTTGGCCAATTGAAATGGTGTAACATACACAATTACAATTTGCCCTTTGTGGAAAAGTCGCTGCTACCAAATGCCACCAGTAATATATATTTTTACATGTATTAACTGTGAGGGTGGTTAAATTAGTGATAGTGTTAGGACAGAGACTAGGGGGCAAATTCACTAAAGGACGAAGCGCCTAACGCTAGCGTTAATTCGCTAGCGTTAATTCGCTAGCGTAGCGCATTTTCATTAATTCGCCGATTCACTAACAGACGCTGGTGTAAATTCGCTAGTGTTACTTCGCACCCTTAAGCCTGGCGAATTTGCGCAACAGACGTAACTACGCAAATTCACTGACGCGCAAATTTGTCTGAACGCTACCTTTTACGCCAGACTTCCTTTGCCACCTCAGACCAGGCGAAGTGCAAATAGAGTAGATAGGGATTGCTTCAAGTCCCAAAAAATGCTGGCATTTTTACTTCTTTTTATGGGCGTAGCTCTGGCGAAAATACTCCTGGCGAAGTGTGGCGAAGCGGACGCTGGCGCAACTACGAATGAATTTGCCCCTAGGGTTGCCACCTGGCCAGTATTTTACCAGCCTAGCCGGTAAAAATGATGGTTGATCCCAATGTTATTAATAGGGAAAAAAGATAAATATATAGGAAGGCCGTTTTTTTTCTTCCAGAGAAGGAGGCAACCCTAGCAGAGACAGACGAGGAGATTTGTGGAGATTAGTCGTCCAGCGACAAATAGCCTCTTCTTCGGGTGACTAATCTCCCCAAACTGCCTCCCTGTCGGCTAAAATGTAAATCACCGGTGGGTGGCACTTGGAGCACTTTGTTTTCCGAAAGTCGTCCGAAGTTTCCTCATGAGGCAACTTCAGAAAATGAAGTGCTCTGTGTGCCATCCCTCCGGCGATTTAGATTCTAGGAGGCAGTTCGGGGATATTAGTCGCCCGAAGAAGAGGTGATTTGTCACCGGGCGACTGAATCTCCCGAATCTTTTCATCTGTCTCTGCCCTTAGTGTTCATAATAGCAGGGCTATTAAAGGAGCAGGTTTCTCAAGGGATTTACAAATCAGGAGGTGGATTTGTAGAGTCGTTGTAAGAACATATTAGCAATTACATGTCAAGAGGTTAGCCAGGATTTATACTTGCAGTGCCAATGAGAAGAAATTGCATATTAAAGAACGTTAGGAACATGTTTATGTACTTCCTGAAACAATAACTGTGTCTGGACATCCGGGAGCCTTATTAATAAATACGATAATGTCTCAGTCCCCAAGAATGAAATCTTTATAATCAGTACTGCCCTAGAATAAACTTTACTGCCTGCTGATATACAGCGTTTCATGCTGGATCACTGGGAGAGCAGATGATTTTATGGTTTCTTGTTTGAAGAACAAGGAAAGAATATCTGCTTGACCTATTAGAAGTAGTAAAGAGCCCAACTTCCTTTGTGTTAATAAAGCTGGCACCCTGCTGAGATCAAAGGCATTCACCCTGCCCCCATGCTCGGATTAGTAAAGTGAAGCCAAGGCCCGAGTCGCCAACAGTTAGGTGACACTTTAGCTTCGTTGTTCTTTGAAATGACCCAGTTTATCGTCAACTGATATTTTTCAATGCATTGGAATGGACCTTGAACAAAATTGCCTGGACTCACAGTTGTTATGTTTAAAACTATAGTTCCCAGTAGCCTCAGCTAAAGATGCTTTAAGTCTTGCCATATCAACAATGAGCTTGAACTGAGGAGTTAAGCTACTTCTTCTGCAACATCGAACTAACACTACTTGTTAGTGAGATACTTGACTTTATCTTTGTTCCTGTCACTCACATGCGTGACTCCTGTCATAGTTGCTCCCCACTGTGCATAAGGTCAAGTGGCTTTGCCATGGTCACATCTGTCAACAACATGTCAAATGCCGACGGAAGACTGGACTACTAAAGTATTAAAGCCAGTATCTAAGAGTAACTTGTAGTCTTCCACAGATCATTTCTTGAGTATACAATGCTGCGTATCAGGTTTCCGTTCAGAGGAACCTGAAGCTGAGACGTCTTGTTGAACGTATTTGTTGTTGTTTGAGAAGGTTCCATTAGACTGGAGGTGATGGTGGACATATTGAAAGCAGGGCTGTCAAACCATAATGCCGGGGACCTTGATATTTTTAAAAGGGAAATTCGGCATGGGCCAAAAACCATATAGATCATTGATCTTGCATAAAGCCCCAGATGTACTGCGAAACAGAACCTCCTATATGCTGTCGGTCCACATAGGGGCTACCAAATAACCAATCACATCCCTCATTTTGGCACACCCAGGAACTTTTTTCATGCTTGTGTTGCTCCCTAACTCTTTTTACATTTGCATGTGGCTCACGGGTACAAAAGGTTGGGGACCCCTGATATAGATGGTCCCAAGGACTTTTCTGAGGCTTTAGATTTCTGTTTATGACACATTTAATCCATTTTAGGGTCAGAATATTTGGTACATCCCGAAGTTTGTTCACCATAAAAAGTTGGCACTTTCTACTTGCCTTTGTATGATGCAAGACATGTAGCTGGAATAATGAGTTGATAGACCCCAAACATGGCTGCCCCCACTAATATGAATAAATAAAATATGCATACCTCCCAACTGTCCTGTTTTTCGCTGGTCAGTCCTGATTTTGACAGCTCAACCGGCAGTCCCGGATTTTTACTGAAATGTCCCGACTTTCTCTTTTGATCTCCTGCCAGAAAAAGATACAAAGTTTCTAAAACTTAATTGGCTTTTGGCAGAGAGCCCAGAATACGATGCAGGTGCACTTGTATACATGTGTTACAATTTAAAATAACCAAAGAAACAATTGTAACAATTTAAAATAAGCAGGTCTCTTGGGGAAATCGTGACTTGCACCTTAAAAATAAATTCACCTTTATTAACTGTAATAATACATAAAACCTGACCCTAAACCCCCGGAAATATGTTTAAACTTTCCATAACCTGACAATTTTTTTCAAAATGGACATGGTAATTAGGGGGGTGTGGTCATAAAATGGGCGTGGTCCAAACAATTCACTGCGTGCCAAATCTTTTTGTCCCTTTGCATTCTGGGAGTTGTAGTTCAATTAACTGTTGGCTTGCTGCATTTCAGCTTCTCAGCTTGGCATTAACAGTTCTATTTAATGTGCCTGAGCAGTGCAAACACAGGGACGCTTGCTGCAACTTGCCTGGCTATTTATATATTTGTATATGGAGGAAAAGGGGCATTTGCTGTACGCTATTATTTTAACACCATGTAAAGAATTCTTCACATTCTTTGCATTTATTTAAAGTGACTTGCAGAATATAATGGGATGAAAGCGGAAAGGCACAATACGCCAGATTGAGATACAAAACATTAACAAACCTGTTATTTTAGTTGCGCAGATCAGAATAGCCCCTTAGTCCTAGCGCAGAAGCCAGTTTGTTGCATTGTAACCTGCGAGTTGTTATTCCAGTTGCTTTGTGAGAGGCTTCCCTGGGAAATTTCTCAGGTGTTCCGGTATTAACTCTTGCAGGCCTTTTTTTCCACCTAAGTAATGTTTTTTTAAATATTTAAATCCACATAAGTAATGCTTTTTGCATGTTTTTTTTTTAAATATTTAAATATTATTTTTCAGCCGCATCAGGTTTTTTTTTTTTCTTTTTGCTACTGATTTTCTTTTTTCACTTAAATATGGTCACCTGTTTATAGTCAGTGTATAGGTGAATTTTAATGGAGGCTAAGCGCGGTGTCTTCCGATCTGAAAGGGAAACACAAGCGACCAGTCGGAGGCGACGAATATAATGCAAGCGATAGAAACATCGCAACTACAAACTACACACAACACCACTGTCGGATGAAGATGCAGCGTGCGCCATTCGCTTCCAACAGCCGTGTCGTTTCGGGTGCATTTAATTGGTAGGTGAGATGTTTGTATAACTTTTATTATATTCAGTGCCTCCGACTGGTCGCCTGCGTTTCCTCTCAGCGCTAGATCAGAAGACATTGCGCCGTGGAGATCGGACCTTAGCCTCACTAACCAACCATGGATTTCTTACAAACACAGGACAGATATATTATGGCTTATTTATGTTTCCCAGCAATGTGTTGTGCCTAAAACCACTTTCATTGCATAGTAAGTTAGGTTGAAAAAAAGACACGTCCATCAAGTTCAACCTTTTAAACCTACTGTATATATAACCTGCCTAACTGCCAGTTGATCCAGAGGAAGCCTCTCCAATTTGCCACAGGGGGAAAAATTCCTTCCTGACTCCAAAATGGCAATGGGACCAGTCCCTGGATCAACTTGTACTATGAGCTATCTCCCATATCCCTGTATTCCCTCACTTGCTTAACACCATCCAACCCCTTCTTATACCTATCTAATGTATCAGCCTGTTCCACTGATTCAGGGAGACAATTCCACATCTTCTCAGCTCTCACTGTAACAAACCCCTTCCCAATATTTAGTCTGAACCTCCTTTCTTTCATTAGGGCTCTAACACATGGGCTGTTTTTCCTGCCCTCCCCTGCGTTGCGCTTTCTTCCGTTCAGCCGCAGGGGAGCACAGGAGTAGACGCACTCAATTATTGTGAAGGGGGCTGTACTCACACAGACGCATGTATTCGCCGAACGCAGGTGAAATGCAACATACTGCGTCCCACCTGCGTTTGGTGTAGGGATGCACCGAATCCAGCATTCGGTTCGGGATTCGGCCAGGATTTGGCCTTTTTCAGCAGGATTCGGATTCGGCCGAATCCTTCTGCCCAGCCGAACTGAATCCGAATCCTAATTTGCATATACAAATTAGGGGCAGGAGGGAAAACGAGTGACTTTTTGTCAGAAAACAAGGAAGTAAAAAATGTTTTCCCCTTCCCACCCCTAATTAACATATGCAAATTAGGGTTCGGATTCGGTTCGGTATTCGGCCAAATCTTTCACAAAGGATTCGGGGGTTCGGACGAATCCAAAATAGTGGATTCGGTGCATCCCTAGTTTGGTGCTCAGGTGCTTCTGTGTGAGTACACAAAAACTGAATGTGTTTACTGCTGCGGCTGAACAGAAGAAAGTGCAATGCAGGGGAGCGTAGCCCTGAGAGGAAGCGCATGCGAGTAGATGGATACGGCGAAAATAAGGTAAGTAATAGAAATGTCGGACCTTGTCGATGCGCGCATCAGTTCGATGAAAACGCAACATGCAGCGTTTGCAACGTCCGACAATTGTGTCATGCCGGATGCACGCACATTTCTATTACTTACCTTATATTCGCTGCATCCGTCTCCTCGCATGCGCTGCCTCTCAGCATGTCGGATCTCAAGAAGATGCCTAAGCCTAAAACTGGATCCTCGCCTTACCTTTTGCTTTGGCCTCCTCCCCGCAGTTTTGGTATGTCTGGATTATATAGTCCTACTGAATAATTATATATATATATATCTCCTCTGTGTGCTGGGCTCTCTGTGCATATCATTTAAGGTGGGGAAATAACAGCGCCTTATATGAACTCGTTAATTAGGAATTCGGTCCATAAAATGAAGCTATAGCCGAAATGAGTTCTGGAGACTAAATAGTGATTAAGCCTGTCTCGGGGGCACTCAGCCTTTCAATGCAGGTCCTGCTACTTTTTGTTTATAAAGTGCAAGGGATTAAAGGTGAGATTATTCAGACACTCGGCTGGGTGACTTTTACATATTTAACTCAGGCCTCGCAAACAAAGAATCTCTTGTTTTCCACCCATTGTGTTGTACTAAATCACAGAATGTGCTCTAACCTTGAAGGAAAATGTGAGAATATTCTTGTTTTACAATAAATTACACACGCCGACGACTCTGCATTTACATTTTACGTTGAAAAAATAGACCTTTTCTTTCTTCCTTTTTTTTTTTCTTTTGGGCCCTTTGTTCAGACGCAGTAATTATTAACTAATAAGTATGTTGTGTCTGTCACTGCGATTGTATTCAAAGCCCCTTGGAAAGTTAATAGGTTTTAAACTTGTAATTATTGCGCCTTGTTAACAGATGTATTTGAACAGGGAATATCCGCACACAATAACATGCATAATAATACGTAACGATGGGGAAAAAGAATTAAAGGGGTTGTACACCTTTAAATTAACTTTAAGGGGCAGATGTATCAAGGGTCGAATTTCGAGGGGTTAAATCCCTCAAAATTCGACTGGGGAATAGAATCGAATAGGCAATTCGGGCGAATTTACGCGCTGGCGAATAGTCGAATTGGCGAATATTCGCCAGGCGAATAGGCGCTCGATCGAATATTCGTTCGAAGGATTTTCATTCGATCAAATGCCTTTTTATTCGATCAAAAACTTGGAAAACAAGCCTATGGGACTTTCCCATAGGCTTTTAAAGCAATTCGGTAGGTTTTAGGTGGCGAAGTGGGCAGTCAAAGTATTTTTAAAAGAGACAGTACTTCGACAATCGAATGGGCGAATAGTCGCAGCGTTTTTGCGCTCGATCTATTCGAATCATTCTACTCAGGCAAATTTACGCCAATTCGATAGTCGAGGAGCACAAAAAACTACTCGAAATTCGAAGTTTTTTTACTTCGAATCCTTCACTCGAAGTTAGTGAATAGGCCCCTAAGTATAATATAGAGAGTGATATTCTGAGACCATTTACAATCATTTTTAATTTTTTAGTTTTTTGAGTTATTTAGCTTTTTATTCAGCAGTTCTCCATTTGGAAGTTCAGCTATCTTGTTACTATGGTCCAAATGACCCTAGCAACTATGTATTAATTTGAATAAGAGACTGTGATATAAATAAGAGGGGGCTAGAAATATCAGTTATAAAAGTAGCAATAACAGTAAGGGGCACATTTACTAAGGGTCGAATATCGAGGGTTAATTAACCCTCGATATTCGACCATCAAAGTAAAATCCATTGACAGCGAAGTCGAAGATCGAATGATCGAAGGAAGGAACGATTAAATCCATCGATCGAACGATTTTCCTTCGATCGAAAAAAGCATAGAAAGCTTATGGGGAGGGTCCCCATAGGCTAACATTGGTGCTCGGTAGGTTTTAGGTGGCGAAGTAGGTAGTCAAAGTTTTTTTTAAAGAGACAGTACTTCAACTATCGAATGGTCGAATAGTCGAACGCTTTTTAGTTTGAATCATTCGAATCAAAGTCGTAGTCGAAGGTCGAAGTAGCCAATTCCATGGTCAAAGTAGCCAAAAAAAAAACCCTTTGAAATTCGAATTTTTTTTCATTCTAATCCTTCACTCGAGCTAAGTAAATGTGCCCCCAAATGTGTAGCCTTAGGGTAAGGGCACACACTAAGATTCTGGGAGATGTAGTCGCCTGGCGACAAATCGCCTCTTCTTCAGGCAACTAATCTCCTCGAAAAGCCTTCCCACTGGCTTTGTTTTCCGAAGTCACCCGAAGTAGCCTCACAAGGAAACTTCGGGCGACTTTCGGAAAACTAAACTTCGGTCGACTTTGGAAAACAAAGCACTCTTAGTTCCACCCCAACGGCTAGAATCAAAAACGCCGGCTGTATGGCATAGTCGCCCCAAGGAGGGGCGATTTGCGACTAATCTCCCTGAATCTTCACCTGTGTCTCTTCCCTTAAAGAGCATTTGTTTTTTAGATGGGGTCAGTGACCCCCATTTGAAAAGTGGACAGAGTCACAAGAAGAAAGCAAATAATTCAAAAGCTATAAAAAAGGCCAAATGAAAAGCCATTCTATAACATAGTAAAAAAACGTGTACCACCCATTCAAGGGGAAGATTTATTAGAGGTCGAATGTGGAATCCTGAAGGCTCTTTACAGGAATTTTGCTTCAACTGATCAAATTGATAGAAACATATGATTAATTGTGGTATTAATGTAATCCCTTTTCCTTGAAGCTCAGTCACTTTTTCCAGGTAGATCGATTGGCAGTTGTTAAAATTCTGCTGAATCCTAACGAACTGAACGGAATTGTCATGGATCGATTGTTGCATTAATCAGTACCATTGATTACCTTTACTGGTCAATAAAAATTGATCATTCAGTAACGATCAGTAGTAAATCTTCTGCCACTGATGGTGACGCATGGCACGGAACATTATTAGGTTTCTTACTGCCAGTTGACATGCATCGATTCGGCCTCTTCAGATCATGTCGTCAAATTATCTGCCCCAACTTCCTCCCAGATAGATATTTTGGGTGAAAACAAATTCAGTTGGGAATAGACAACGCTGGTGGATTCAGGTGGTTCTCTCCGGACGGACCTGCATTATGATCCAGTCATTGGCCGGGGCAGTCACACAATTTGGCACGCAGTTGATCAAATTTGGCAAAGAACCTCATATTTGGTGTTATCGACAGTCGAGCAGGTCTTTATTGTAGGGTTGTCACCTTTTGGGGCTGTGTGGTCCAGGCCGGGGGAGGGGCATGCCAATGAGGTCACAGGACAGATCATATATGTCATGGAACAGGGCTATGATGTGGCTTTTGGATGATGACTTTATCAGTTTAGGAGAATCCTGCCCAGTTTTCCAAATTAGGAAAAGTTTTGACCCAGACAGCCCTTCTGAAAACCAGGCTTTCCGGGTAACCCTAATTTATGTAGATTGCCAGCTTTAGGGTGAATGCACATGTGCGACTTTGTTTTTCAGGGAATTTGCACTCCTTGCAGGCAATTTGTTAAACATAATGGGAATATCCATGGGTAAAATATAGGAAACAACCTTATGGGGCCCATTTACTTAGTTTGAGTGAAGGAATAGAATAAAAAAAACATTGAATTTCTAATGTTTTTTTTGGCTACTTCGACCATCGAATTGGCTACTTCGACCTTCGACTTTGACTTAGAATTGAGCGATTCAAACTAAAAATCGTTCGACTATTTGACTATTCGATAGTCGAAGTACTGTCTCTTTAAAAAAAACCTTCAACCCCCTAGTTCGCCACCTAAAACCTACCGAAGTCAATGTTAGCCTATGGGGAAGGTCCCCATAGGCTTTCTAAGTATTATTTGGTCGTAGAAAAATTGTTCGATCGATGGATTAAAATCCTTTCGACTTCGAATATCGAAGTCGAAGGATTTAAATTCGGCAGTCGAATATCGAGGGTTAATTAACCCTCGATATTCGACCATAAGTAAATTTGCCCCTATGTGTGCAATTAGCCCAAATGCCCCTTTAGGCTCGGGCCAGACTAGTTGGTTCTATGCAGTCCGAGAATATGCTCCCTGCTCTTAATTGTGCCTGTACCCAAATGCATTGCTTTAGCTTGGGTGCAGACTGATGAAAAAACTTTTAGCCCAGGCATCCGAGGCAATGTCTTCTGGTGGCAGCAGAGCAGCAGCGGAGAAGCGGATTCCCAGTTCCCCCTGGTCTGGTCTTAGCCTTCTTCATTAACAGTCTTATATATTTTCCCTTTGTGACTTGTATCATTTGGAATTCTACATTTCTGGCACCGTTTATAAGAACATCAAAACTGTCCTCTATTAAAACACACCTAGGATTTTCTAGTGTGCACTTTATTGTTGTGTAAATATACCCTTACACAATCGGACCTTACAAAAAAGAAAAAAAAAATGCAATATATGAAACTGTTAAGCTCTCAGGTCATCCAAAACCTCTTGTAACCCACATGGGACCCTGAGGTCATCAGTTTCACAGGCCTCCAGGTGGTGTTGCTACATGTGGAGACATTTTGAATTATTCATTGTTTCTGTTTCAAATTTCGTCCATGTTTCCATTGTTTCTTTATGATTGACCCATGAACCCACTGAGGGGGGGGCTGTATCCTCCCTACACTTAATGTGACAGGTGTTCACACCTCCCCCATTACCCTGTATAAGGTTCTTCAAACTCAAGAGAAATGTAGAAGTGAAGATGGTTAAGTGATAAACCAGTTCCTTATCTGGAAACTTTTTAGAAAACAAACCCTTTAAATATATAATATTCATACCAGCCCATGACTTCTAGGATTACAGACAGGTCACTTACAGGGATGAAATTTGTGTTGGGTGCAAAGGGTGCCATATGGAAGGTAGATGCTGGATAGGTCATTAGTCTTCTTTGTAAAAAAAAACTTGTAACATTGAAATTTGAGTAAACCTGATATTTTTAAATATTAAACTAAATTTTGTGCTGAAAGGCAAGCATTGTACAAGTTTTGCATTGGATGGTATATACCCACCCTAAGGCCAATCCTGGATCTTTTTTACGGCCTGTAAAATAATGTCGCTTGCAATTCCTTCCAGTCTAAGGGGTACATTTACTAAGGGGCGAAAATTCGCAAGCGACGGCTTCGCAGCCATCGCAACACTTCGCCAGGTGAAAATTTGCTCAGACAACGCTTGTTTATTAAAATACAAAGTTGTGTCCAGGGCTCCGAACGCTAGCGTTATTTCGGCAATGCGATCAAATCAAAGCGAAGATGTGCTAGCGTTCAATTCTGCCTAGCGCAACTGCGTTAGAGTAACGGACATTTGCCAGAGCGAAAAGCCGCCTGGCAATAGAGTGCGAACGCTAGCGCGGTCTCGTTCACTAGCGAATTGTCCTCTACGCCTGTTGGCGATATCCCTGCTGATGGCATTTCTGGTGAATGGACACTAGCGATGGCCATTTCGCCCTTTAGTGAATCTGCTCCTTTGTATTGTGAGGTCATCATGTATTCAGCCAGCAGGTAATGAGGTTCCATCTAATTGTTCCGTCTATTTGCACAATAACATCCCCTGGATATCAGTGAATGGGAAGACGTTGTTAATGCTCAGTTGTACTTATGTGACTATTTTTTTTACCACTGCACTGTTGTTTTTCCTGGAATTCCTACTGCACCGTATTTTGCTGTTCACTAGGTACGAACCATGTGCCAAGTGCAAGTGTTATTTGCTTTTGTGAATTGGGTTGGCATCAGTTTGAGTGCCGCACATATGTGTCCTTTCTTGACTGGCCTGCATAACGCATACTTTTTTAGGTACAAAATGGAACCTTGTATTTGGTCAAAGGCAGGTGCAAAGAAAAAGGTTTCTTTTCACCCGTTGGACTATGCCCTGTACCATGCACTTCAGTCGCTATACATTAATACAATGTGGCTGATAAATGCTTTTGAGAAATGGGGCAAGTCTTCATGAATCAAATAAAAAAAAATGTCACCCATTTTTGGAACATTTAGACCGATCCTCCTATCACCACTTATAATACAGATGTCAGGTCTCCTTAGGCCAACACTATAGATGGCCATACACGAATAGATCCGCTCGTCTGTCAACATTGCCAAACAAGCAAATTTTTCACCGATATGCCCACCAACGGCAGGTCTATATCGGGGTAATCCGAACATTCAACAACGAGGAGCAAAGGGCTCAGACGGGTTGGTCGGCGGAAAAATTAAACCTTCCTGATCAATATCGTGGTCGGATATTGATTGGAAAGACCTGTCAGAAGCCCCCACACACAGGCAGATAAATGTTTCTAAAGGCCGATATGGGCAGCTTTATCTGCCCGTGTATGGCCACCTTAAAGCAATGGAAGGGCAAGCGGTGGTGGCAAGAAGGGTAGGGCCACCGTAGACCTAAACATTCTTTCATTAAATGAACGTAATCAAACTGTATAGAGCGAATCCACAGCTTCTATAAACTGCACGTTGCAAATACATTTCACAACAAACAATTGCATCTTAATATAATGATGTTTGTATTTACAAGGCCAAATATATTCTTTTCATTGGAGTTCCAGTGCAATCGCTTCTCAGAAGCAGAAAATGACTGAAAAGAACTGTATTTGTTAGAGGGATCAATGGCCCTGGCCCGGCTTCTCTCCTCGCCTTCTCTGCTGCTGCTGTTGTTGTTGTTGTTTACTCTCTGTTTTATTATAATAGTTGACAGCTGTAGCATGAATTCAGCTTTGCTTGGGGCTTCTCATCCATTGGATACAACATTAAAAGTGGAGTAATATGTGTCAACGCTGCCTGTCCGTTACAATTATTGGATAAATCAGGCTGCATTTTAATGAATAATTAAATCTTGCCTTGATATTCCCTAATCCATATCTTAGCACATGTACTTATTAAATATACACGTGTTACCGCGCAAAGAGAACAGGCTAAACTGTCTTCCAAATCAGAAATAATCAATCAATGTCCTTTAGTTGTAGCGTTCTACAGGAGGAGGCTGACCAGGAGGCTCGTTCCACGTTGTAACATTTCCATTTAGAGGGACCAAAAAGAAAGCTGAGGCAATTAAATCTGAGGAAAGTTATGAAAATTAGTTCTGTTTCGACCCTGGCAGGTGATTATCCCTAAAAATTGCAGTTGTCTCATATGTTCTAAAGCTTAAATATCTGTATGTGCTATAACTATGGTGATCTTCATAGACTTTTCTTCAAAACAATTAGTGCCATAAATGACATGCCCTGTGTCATAAGCCTAAAAATAACTTAAATGATATAGAGTTGACAGTATATAAACAAAGCAATTTTATGGAGCATCTGGGGCATTCTGATGTCTGGTACCCAATGCAAATTATCTTGATAAATCTGCCCGGGAATTGCTTGATGCCCTATGACAACTTTGTCTAAAAGAGAGTTTCCTGATATTTCAAAGCAGTTTCTCTCTATACTGGATGTGCGGAAGGCAGATTATTGTAACAATGTAGAGTCGGTAGATCTTGACCAGGCTTGGGGACCATATAAAAGCTCTAGGAGGATCAGAAACGTAACTAAAGGGGGGGCGGGCCCTGGTGTGTGACGCGCAGCCGGGCCCCCGCCCCCCTCCGTACGAGATTTTCAGCCCCAATTGCTCCCCCGGTAGTTCCGCCACTGAGGAGCATGACAAAGACTATGAACCTTTAGTTGGGTATATATTACCTTGCAAAATATATAGAAAACAATATACACTGTATTATAAAACATTAAGGTGTAAGAGTCAGGGCACACAGTCAGATTTAGGGGAGATTAGTCACCCGGGGACAAATCTCGTACGGGTTGACTAATCTCCCTGAACTGCCTTCCCACCAGCTAAAATGAAAATCGCCAGCGGGATGGCACTCAGAGCAATTCGTTTTCCGAAGTCGCCCAAAGTTTCCTCGTGAGGCAACTTCAGGCGAATTTGGAAAACTGATTGAGTTCTCTTCTTGTTCTCTTCGGTAATCTTTGGGTCTTCTTCCGGCTCTTCGGCAATTTCCGTGACTTTCCGTGAGTTGTCACGAGACAGATCGTTGCTCCAACTGCTCATTCACTGTTATGCCGCTCTATTCCTGAAGATTACCGAAGAGAAGAAGATTGCGTCTGTCAACTCCGATGCCCTGAATCTGCACCAAGGGGTAAGTTAAGAGTTAGGGGCATTTACCAAATGTACCACCTAGGCTGGGGAGCATCAGGGAGGGGGTCTATGTAGGGTAGGGTTTTTTATTAGCAAGGGTTTGGTTCTTCTTTAATAACATTTCTTTCATATGAATTTTCAGTAAAAATGTGTGTTTTTTTTGTTGCATATGGAGACTTATTTATCTATATTTGTGCCAATAGCTGCTGCCATGTTGCCGGCTCTGAGACCAGCCTCATTGGCAATTTACCTTTAGAATAGTTATTCCTGCTTACATCTACTCAAACAATATATTAGGCTTATGACTTATTGAACATTTTGTCCCCACCCCCCAAAAAGAATGTTGTATTGAGTTAGTTAACGGGGAAGTGTCAGTGAGGGCAGTCTCATTTTAATGCAAAGCAAATGGCAAAAAGTCCTAATTATTTTTTATTTTTTGCCTTTAATACTATTTTTACAGCAGACTGTAACAAGCAACAGAGATCACAGGGCTTTCACTTATTAAATCCCTCAGTGATGCACCACCACTTGTAATCCAGCAGGAAGTGATTTTTTTTGGTTTCTTACAACTGTCAGGGGGAATTTACCGTCCTTTCCCTTTTCACGCTGAAAAGAGCACACGGGAGGAACGCACAGTCTTTATAGTCTGTCTGGGCTCTTGCTTCTACTTATTTTCATAAGGTCTGGGAGCAAAATGCTGCTTTTTTGCAGTTCATTACCGGGAGTCTGACTCATCCTTCCCTGTTAAGGAAACTGCGTCGCAATGAGGTTCACGAGGACACTCACTTTGGCGAATCAGGTTCTTAGAAATTGATCACCTATAATTCTCATTTTTTTAAGTTTCATTCTCAGGCTTCGTTGCCAAATTTGTAACATTATTCTTTGTAAACCAGGCATGGGCCAAAGATATCTTTGGTCCATGGTCTTTTGCCTCAGAGGAGGCCCCTTGGCTAGGAAATATCCTTGGTAGAATACTTTATTTATAGGTGTAGGACTCTGGCACACCAAAATGAACTTGTGAGCCTTCCGGTTTTTTTTTGAGTTGTAGTGGACTTCACTTTTTCTTTGTGAACCAGGCAATTCAGAGATATCTTTGACCCTTGGTATTCTGTCTCAGAGGAGACCCCTTGGCTAGGAAATATCCTTGGTAGAATTCTTTATTGCGTACTGAATTACTCCATGGTACATTGATTGCCTGCTACTGTATTATGTCAGGTATTTCCACTTGCACTCTACAAAGCCATTGAATGTAAATTATGTTGGTCAATGAGTTGGTGTGCATAGGACTATGTCTCTGCTGGGCTCATAGCTCTGGACAATAGTATATTTATACCAGTACTCATCATTCTTAAAATCAGATTAAAATCCTTATGCTTTTTGCTTTTAAATACTGGAGAGTGTGAGTACATTTTATTTTTGAATAACTTTGACAGTTTAGGACTTTTGTTGGCTTACAGCAGTGATCCCCAACCAGTGGCTCATGAGCAACATGTTGCTCTCCAACCCCTTATATGTTGCTCCCAGTGGCCTCAAAGCAGGTGCTTATTTTTGAATTCTTGGCTTAAAGGCAAGGTTTAGTTGCATAAAAACCATGTGTACTGCCAAACTGAGCCTCCTGTTGGCTGCAAGTCAACATAGAATCTACCAATGCCCAATCATAGCCCTTATTTGGAAGCCCCAGGAACTTTTTGCATGCTTATTTTGCTCTCCAACATTATTTTACACTTGAACGTGGCTCACAGGTAAAAAAGGTTGGGGACCCCTGGCTGACAGGATGAGTTACACTACTACATCAAACCAACAAAACAGAATAATAAAGCTTGGTTGTGCCTGTGGTGTTTACCTGCTTTGGGTGTTGTCGTGGAGATCAGTGCTAGACTCAGAAGCATGTATGGTATGTTGTATATTATAATATTTAATAGTTTTAATAGTTTAAAGCTCATCTACTTTGAGATGTTCTCACAGGACCCTAGTTGAGGAATTTTTTGAGCAGGGCAATAGAGAAAAGCTGAAAAAAAAACCCTATGTAAAGGCATCAGTTCATAGTCCTCCCACTGTTGAATACTGAGATTTGGAGTTCAATAATAGCTAAAAGGGCTGTCATTTTATCATCAAGGGATATGTAAAGAATGAACTTTTTATTGCTATGGCATGTTGATGCCGAGTGCAAGGGAAAACCAAACAACCTGTGTCGAATGAATCCTTTATTAGGTGCAAATTGCAATCAGTGGGAAGCAACTTGTAGAAGGCAGGCATTTTGATCCAGGGGCGCTTCGCCAATGAGGCGAGTTGAGGCTGTCGCCTCAGACGGCAGCGCCCCACTAGGTACCAGGGGTGGCAAAAATGTTGCTCCTCTAACTGAAAGACCTGAATTTACAGTTTTCACAGTTTTTACAGTTACAGGGGCCAGGATCGCCCCTGTTTTGATCATTGCAATCAACTTGTAGAAGGCAGTCAAGCCAGTAGCAGCCGGTGTTATTGTTGCAATCAATGAGGAACAACATGTGGAAGGCAAAAGTAACGGTGAAAATGTTCAATGTTCACAAGCCCTAAATGAAACCCTATATAATTCTGTAATTAATGAAGCTATGTACTTTAATAAGTACATAAATATTTTCATACATTTTTCTTCTTGACAT
The DNA here is from genome assembly GCA_038501925.1 of Xenopus petersii. Classification (NCBI taxonomy): domain Eukaryota; kingdom Metazoa; phylum Chordata; class Amphibia; order Anura; family Pipidae; genus Xenopus; species Xenopus petersii. The sequence goes on along the minus strand of CM076675.1, from coordinate 11,983,796 downwards.
ACAATCCATAGCTATGCAGCACTGCGGAGGCCTCAAGCTGGGGCCCACCAAAGCACATCCTAGTCTGAAAGCTCGGAATTTCTCTTCAAGGGGAAATGTTACCCTATGTGCTTGTTTTAATTGCATCTTTAAATTAGACCTTCTTTCGGTTTAAGCATGTCTATACCGCTGGGAATCTTTCCATGTAAATGTTGTCTCTCACCCCACCATCTCTCCCCAGCCCCCTCTCCCCCCATATGTTTAGAGTAACTCTATTGACCAGTGACGACAAAAGGAGAGGTGAAATTGTTTCGGAGAACTCTGTCTGGATTAATAGGCTTGTTGTTCATTCAGCAGTATATAGGGATACACTGAAAGACCTCTGATGAAGTGCCAAAGAGAGGCATGAAACGCGTCAGGTGACTAGACACGTCATGGTTTAGTTAAAGAGCTCCAGGAGGATGTCTGTTTGTGTTTTTAAAGATGCTTGGAAATAAAGATGTTTTTTTATCTTAAAACTACCCGTGGTTATTACGGCTCCTGTCTATCTACTATTACTTTGGACATTGTCATTGTGCCTGGAGCGGAGTCCGGCTGACGGAGGGCCACCACGAGGTTAGACGCGGACCAGTCATGTAAGTAACTTGTATGCGTATACACTGAAAGGCAGCACTAAGTTGTGCTTAAGAACAATTTGCATTAAAATGTAACCGAAAGCAATGATAAACTCACAGACGTAGCAATTAACTTGTATAACACATTTCACATGGCGTCATTGTTGTTAACATGTGTTCAGTGGTGCATCAAGCAAACAGATGTGGGCCGGGCGCACCGAGGAACGTAAATAGAACTGAAGAGCCTGTCTTTTCTGTTTAACGGGGAATATGTAATACGCAGTATTAGTTCTTGAGCCATTAGGGATCTGGCACTTTTTTCCATTGTTTAGTCTGTGGCTACAGTCTCGTAATGAAGTCGGCCAGAAGGATTAAATTATTGTCAGCAAGCAAGCTCCAGCATTATGTTTACAGGATGACAATGATGGCAGGATGCTCGGTGTTAATACGTTGTGTCAGTTATATGTGGAATGAAAAAAAACATTGGACACAGAATACAAAATAAAAGCAGTTTTTATGGCATATTAATGTGTGTTTTTTTTCTCCTTTTGGAAGCCATTGCACTTAATTTGTGCTGCTTTGTGCATTAACTTTTATTAGTTGAAGAAAGCAGACTTCCAGGGAATGCAAAAAGCATTGAAGGTCACGTCTATAGCAGCCCATACCTCCCAACGTCTCAGGATATAAGAGAAAAAACTTCAGTTGGTCACTCCAACTACGGTTTGCCACCTTTTCTGGAAAAAAATACCGGCCCTTCTATATATTTATTTTTTTCTCTATTAATAACATTGGGATCAACCATCATTTTTACCAGGCAGGCTGGTTAAAATACCGGCCAGGTGGCAACCGTACTCCAACCTAGGTCCCTAGTCATAAAAACTTTGCCAGACTCCAAGTCACTTGAAATATTTTTGTGAGTAAGTGCCCACTTCAGGCACGAAACGTGATAGGTTTATGTATGTCCTAATAAAGTCTTTTTAATTTCATAAATACTTTGGCTATTGCTTTATTAGTAGATCTCTCTTCCTATGTCTGAATTCTAGTGAGGAATTAATCACATTGGTATTATATGTAGGAGATGGTGATTCGCAGGGGAGGTAATCACCGCAATCTATTATGGTGCAGTAGTGGATTTGACATCCAGTTTTGCCCATACACTAACATGTTATAAATATTAATTGGTAATTGAAAGACTATGAAGTAGTGCTCAGAAAATGCCTCCATTCAGTGTCTTTGTCAACAATTGTCCCTCTAGTTGTGCTGTAACTGTAGGCATACGAGAAGACTGCAGGGCAGGATTCAAAATCTCGGGGCAAGGACTTCATCAGAGCATTGATATGGTGCTCTCCTAATGACTGATTAGTGCCAATTATGATCCAACTGTTGGCTTGAGGTCTAGATAATCAGATATTCCCTTTGGCCAAGATCATAGGTGGCCACACGAGGGGATCTTCAGGTGTATGGCCACCTTTAAGCAAAATAGAGCCATCACTGTGGGGTCTTTGGTTCTTCAACCACTGTTGTGCCTCACATGATGTAGTGCATGTCCAAGAGACACATACAGAGTTGCCTTTAGGTTGTAGACAGGGGACACAGCATTTCTGACTTGCCACACTTCAGTTGTTTTTGCTACTGAAATGCTACTCCCAAAATGCCCTAGGCCCCTCCGCGCTTCTATGACTGACTCTCCTAGCCCTTAGAGATGAGCTTTAACTCTATGCTCGAGAACTGTAAAACGTATTATCTCTGGAGAACACTAGTTTTACAAACTTTCTCCAGCAGAGCTCTTACCAGAATGGTAATGCAGAGATTTCAGTAAAATATTTGTTAGAGAGAAAAATGAAGGGATGGGGCAGATAGAAATCTTCATTAAAGAATTAAACCCTTCCCAGACTTACAGGAGTTGATTCTAAATATGATGCATGGGGGCTTTATATTTAAAGGGATACTGTCATGGGAAAAAAAAAAATTCCAAAATGAATCAGTTCATTCTGCTCCAGCAGAATTCTGCACTGAAATCCATTTCTCAAAATAGCAAACAGTTTTTTTTATATTCAATTTGGAAATCTGACATGGGGCTAGACATATTGTCAATTTCCCAGCTGCCCCAAGTCATGTGACTTGTGCTCTGATAAACTTCCATCACTCTTTACTGCTGTACTGCAAGTTAGAGTGATACCACCCGCCTCCCTGTTTTCCCCCCAGCAGCCGAACAAAAGAACAATGGGAAGGTAACCAGATAACAGCTCCCTAACACAAGATAACAGCTGCCTGGTAGATCTAAGAACAACACTCAATAGTAAAAACCCATGTCCCACTGAGACACATTCAATTACATTGAGAAGGAAAAACAGCAGCCTGCCAGAAAACATTTCTCTCCTAAAGTGCAGGCACAAGTCACATGACTGGGGGCAGCTGGGAAATTGACAAAATGTCTAGCCCCATGTCAGATTTCAAAATTGAATATAAAAAAATCTGTTTGCTCTTTTGAGAAATGGATTTCAGTGCAGAATTCTGCTGGAGCAGCACTATTAACTGATTCATTTTGAATTTTTTTTTCCCATGACAGTATCCCTTTAAAGATACTGCTAACCTGAGAAATCAGTCTGAAGGTTGGACCTTCAGTTTGGTGGAAGGGGGGGTTAGAATATTTAAACAGTTTCTTTTTAGTAACCCTACATCTCAGCAATTGTTCAATTCACAGCTTTCAGCGCATTTTGTTAGCTGCTTAGTAGAGAGAAGAACAGCAGGCCTGTAATACGAGAAAAGACTCTGCGCATTTTAATTAGTTTAAAAGCCAGTGATGGATAAAAGCTTGGATTTTACTTCATTTTTATTTCACTCGGACTGATTTAAAAGATGCTTTTGTCAACTGATCTGCTTTAACCTAGGCTACGCAACCATCTATTTATAGGATTGGGAAACGGCAGGGGCCTGCTTTTAGTTGGGTGGGCTTAAAAAATAATAAAATAATTAAAAAAAAAAAGGCTAATTAACAAGCAGTGAACGCTGTGAGGCATGGAGAGTATAGAATCTGTGCATGAGAGACAAATGTAGTCTGGAAACCATTATCCTCCTTCATCAATTAATGCAAGCCTATTTAGGCACTGGGACGTACTTTATTAATTCCGCTTTACAGGATACCAGTGTTTCCCCTGTTTATAATTCCCATAGTCAAGTTAAAAAAAAAAAAAGAAAAACATTGAATGAATTAGTTATTCTAGGCATGGCAAGGCAGCACCTACATCACCTCTACAGGGTTCTCCAGATACAGTTTTTTTTGGCTTCTTCTATGGCCTTCTAAACAATCGGCCTGTATTTGTACTCCATATCTTCTACAAAAACAAGGTTTAAAATAATTTGGCCCTTAGACATACAGTAAATCAAAGAAACAGCATAGAAAATGTAGGACATCATCTGCTGTAGGCAACATGTTGATTTCCTTGTTGCTATTCTGGGTTATTGGTGGACTAGGACTGGCTGTTCAGCCAAGAACCACATGATCTAGACAATGTGATCAAACAGATCCTTTCCAATCAGTTTCTATTTTCCATTGAATTCCTATAGGGACATCCATCTGTTTCAGGTCTACAGGCACTAATGAATGTCATTTAGGATGAGAACAATCAACAGTTAGTTTCAGGCTAAAGTTTCCCCCAAGGACAATCAGCAGATGGCATGCACTGGCCACTTGTTTGAAGACCAACATTTGATTGGTCTGGGGTACTGGTGGACCAGGATAGACTGTTCAGCTAAGGAACCCATGACTAGCCAATGTGATCAAACAGATCTTTCCAATCAGAATCAGATTCCCATTAAATTTCTAGCAGAATATTCATCTGTTTTGGGTCTACATGCACACTTCATGCACACATGATAATGACCATAATGTCCAAAGTGGCCAACAGTTCTCAGTTTCTCAAAAGAGAAAACAGATTTTTTTATATTCAGTTTTGAAATCTGACATGGGGCTAGACATATTGTCAATTTCCCAGCTGCCCCAAGTCATGTGACTTGTGCTCTGATAAACTTCAATCACTCTTTACTGCTGTACTGCAAGTTGGAGTGATATCACCCCCCTCCCTTTTTCCCCCCAGCAGCCAAACAAAAGAACAACGGGAAGGTAACCAGATAGCAGCTCCCTAACACAAATTAACAGCTGCCTGGTAGATATAAGAACAACACTCAATAGTAAAAACCCATGTCTCACTGAGACACATTCAGTTACATTGAGAAGGAAAAACAGCAGCCTGCCAGAAAGCATTTCCCTTCTAAAGTGCAGGCACAAGTCACATGACTGGCGGCAACTGGGAAAGGTCTAGCCCCATGTCAGATTTCAAAATCGAATATAAAAAAATCGGTTTGCTCTTTAGAGAAATGTATTTTAGTGCAGAATTCTGCTGGGGTAGCACTATTAACTGATGTGTTTTGAAAAAAAACATGTTTTCCGATGACAGGATCCCTTTAACTCTACTATGAAATCATGTAAACATTAAATAAACCCAATATGGGGGGCGCATGCGCGGCGCAGAGTGAGTGAGACGCGACTTCGCTGAGCTCCGGAACCGGGCTCAAAGAAAGCCGGTTCATTAGCGTTTTACTAGCGTTTCTTAGCACCGGATTAGTCACAGAGGATCCGGGTCACGATGGGGAAGAAAAAGCCAAAAGATACTGCAGGTACGATGTCCCCTTACCTCAGTAAATATCCAGGCTCGTCTCACAAGCGTGCAGCCCAAGATGGCGCCGAACAAGGAGACCCGAGCCCACATGTCTCGGCCCCTGCTTCTCCAGCTATGTCTGCTTTAACAGGCTCACAGAGCCCTAGCCCGCAGCGCCTTGAGACTCAAGACATGCAATGTACCCCATCTGACTTTAATCCAGTAACGGAGACTATCTTGCTGCAGCATCTAAACAGTCTTAAAGACTCTCTCACTGACTCCATTACTGAAACAGTGGCTCAGGCCCTATCCACCATAAAAGCTGACGTAGCTGAATTGGGGGACAGGACAAACAAGGTGGAAAACACCCTGGATGACATAATATCCTCTTATAATTCTTTGGCAAAGGAACATACTGCTTTACAGTCAGATCACCAACAATTGAAATTGCTCTGTGAAGATCTGGAAAACCGGAATCGCAGATGTAACTTGCGTATCAGGGGAATACCAGAGACAGTTAAGCAATCTGATCTCAAAGAATATCTACGTACCTTGTTTGTACACCTGGCCCCGGACCACCCAGTGGAACTATGGCGCATGGATAGAGCGCACAGAGCTTTGGGGGCCAGGCCTCCAGACGCAAAACTCCCAAAGGATGTGATCCTATGTATGCATTACTATGAGAGCAAAGACAGGATCATTTTGGCTACCAGAAACCGCCAGTCGATCGCATATCTGGGAGCAACTTTGCAGATCTTTAACGACATATCAGCTATTACATTAGCTAAAAGGAGGGCTCTGAGACCACTAACTCAACAACTTCAGGACAATAACATCCCATATAGATGGGGCTACCCGTTTAAATTAATCGCCACGAAAAATGGCAGGCAATTTACACTGCAAGACGTCAGCCAGGCTAAGCAGTTCCTACATGCTCTGGAACTGTCGGCCAAAGCCACAATGCCTCGCCCAGTCGAAAGTTTGCAACCTGGCAGAATCCAGCCGCTTTGGGATAAAGTACCTGCGACACGTCAGCAAAATGATTGACACAGACGAAGCAGCACAACTTCTCTTGCCCAGGAGACGAGGGTTTCCTGCCTTACCATGGGAATCATATCACTGCCGTTTGGTCCTGATCGGATCCACTGTTTTCTTACCCTAGGCCCGGATCGGGCTCGGCAGAAGTACTTTGCCTATCTACTACATATTTTGGTGCATCACGACGCCTGAACCCGCACCATACCCCGAGGACGGAGACTGGGGACTACCAGCTGATTACCCCAGTGAATACTCCATACTTGTAGTATTGCTACTAACTTTGTAGAAGGACAACAGTTCAGTGGACTGTGTCATTCCACCAACTTGCCCTCCTGATTAGCAAGCAGGCAACACATCGTTGCTCGGCCATTTTTAGGCCATTCCTTGCTACTGGGAGCCAGATGAGTACACCTTTTTTCCACGCTTCCTTCACATTTTATTTTCATTTACTTAATGATATTGTTTACTTTGTTCTGTTTTTGTTTGATTCTTTACTGTTTTGGTTACGTGTATACTTTTGGTTTTGTGAGTGGTACCCAGTCAAACATAGTTCCAGGAACAGTTGGTTGGAGGGGATTATGAGGATCATGTGGTTCATTCTGCGCCCACTTCCACAGAGCTACAGGAGAGTTGAATATTTTAGCACAAATGGTTAATTTTATTTCGTTTAATCTCAAGGGGACTAATACCCCTTTGAAGAGACGACTAGTTTTTAAGGAGCTCCAGGCTTTGAAAGCAGACGTAGCGTTTCTCCAGGAAACGCATCATAAAAAACATGAGCTGTGGAGACTGACAAATCGGATGTTTCCGAAATATTACTATGCCTCCAACCCCAGTAAAAAAGCAGGGGTAGCTATCTTCTTGCGCAAATCCATAAATTTCTCCCTTGCTCATAAGGAAGTGGACGCAGAGGGACATTATATATTGCTAAATGGAACCTTAGAGGGGGTGAAGGTGACACTTTTAAATGTCTATGTTCCCAATACAGGGCAGATTCGGTTTCTGCATAAGCTCCGCACTATCCTTGGGAAATATCACAGGGACCCTATTGTTTTAGGAGGGGATATCAATTTGGCAATGTCGCAGTTAAAAGATGTCCTTCGGACTAATAATATTCCCCCACCAAGAAATTCAGACCTCTCTTCCCAAAAATTTAGACAACTTATGAGAAAGATACCTGTGGTAGATATCTGGAGGATAAAATATCCTAAACAGAAACAATATACTTTTTACTCCCACCCACACCACACCCATAGTAGGATTGATTATTTTTTTATCTCCCCCCAGCTGAGTCATCCTCAACTTACAGCTGACATTGGGCTAATAACGTGGTCAGACCATGCCCCAATCTCGGTACACATCCCATTCCTAGATCTAGGGCCTAAGAAAACGTGTCAATGGAGGCTTAATGAAACCCTCTTGACTTCTCCAGAAAACTTGAAATTTATTGGTGACAAATTGGAAGACTTCTTTAAGATTAATCAAGGGACAGTAGACGACATCTCCATACTCTGGGAAGCACATAAAGCCACTATCAGGGGGGAATTGATATCTCTAGCAAGCCGGTTAAAACGTGATAAGCTAGCCACTCTAAAAACTCTTAGAGATTTACTAGGCACGTTGGAGCGTCAATTTGCGCTTTGGCCCACTGTCCAGAAGCTAGCGAGAATTACCCAAATACGAAATAGTATTAAAGAACTCCAAGTCCAGGAGGTGGAAAAATTCATACAATGGACTAAACAGAAATATTACGAATATGGCAACAAGGCCCATACCATGTTGGCGAATAGATTGAAGGAACGTAGGGCGCTCAATAGACCCCTTGTAATTCAGAATAATGGTAGACAGGAGACGCATCCGGATAGGATATTGGAGTGCTTCAGGAAATATTATGAGAAGTTATACAATTTACCTCACCGTCCAAAATCTCAGTTGCAACATCAACAAGCAATTAAGGAGTTCCTTAGACAAAGCGAGTTGCCCACCCTTACTACAGAGGAAATGACAATGTTAAATAGCAAAGTCACGGTCGAAGAATTAGCTCAGATCTTAAAAGATCTCCCTTCCAAAAAGGCTCCTGGCCCTGATGGCCTGACTTATAAATATTACAAATGCTTTCCTAAGCAATTACATGTTACTATGTGTGACCTTTATAATGGGTATTTAAATGGCAATCCTATGCACAGGGACACGTTGCGGTCATTCATTACAATCATACCCAAAGAAGGACGTGACCACACTCAGTGCGCAAACTATAGGCCGATCTCCCTGCTCAATTCTGACCTGAAGATTTTCACTAAATTGTTAGCAACTCGGTTAAATGAGATTCTTCCCAGATTGATCCACAAGGACCAAGTGGGTTTTGTCAAATTCAGGCAGGCAGGCGACAATACCCGTAGAGCCATTGATCTGATAGATATCTTAAATAAGGAGTCGACCAGCGCTGTCGTCCTAAGTGTAGACGCTGAAAAGGCGTTTGATCGCCTAAACTGGGGATTTATGTTCTCTACTTTAGAGGTGATGGGTTTTCAAGGGCCTTTTGTAGAGGCAATTCGGGGATTATATTCCCAACCGTTGGCACAGGTTAAATCGGCAGGGCTCCTCTCAGATGCCTTCTCAATTCATAACGGAACCAGGCAGGGGTGCCCTCTGTCGCCACTGTTATTCGTCCTTAGCATAGAACCATTAGCGAGCAGGATACGGAATCATCCAGATATTCATGGGATCTCCCTGGGGGGAAGGTCGTTCAAAATTTGCCTTTATGCAGACGATGTCCTGTTCACGTTGACACGCCCCCTCACCTCCCTACCTAATTTGCACCGGGAAATTGATATTTACAGCCAATACTCAGGATATAAGATTAATAATGAAAAAACTGAAGTGCTGCCATTAAATATGGCCCCTGCCACCTTAAAATTGTTGAAGCTCAATTTTAATTATCGTTGGCGAACGGACAGTCTCAAGTATTTGGGTATACATCTTACCACTAGATATGACACCCTCTATAGAGCAAACTATGTAGCCCTCTGGAGCGCTTTATCAAAGGATATTGATAAGTGGAGTAAGCTCAATTTATCTTGGTTTGGCAAAATAGCTACATTGAAAATGACTGCCCTTCCTCGGCTGCTTTATTATTTCGAGACCCTCCCGGTGGCAGTCCCTAGACCAGCACTACAGAGCTTTCAAAATCACTGCTATAGCTATATCTGGGGAGGGAAAAGACAGCGAATACGCCGACAGGTATTACAGAGACAAAGGACGCAGGGAGGGCTAGACATCCCTGATTTTTATACATATTATCTAGCCACTCATGTACGACAGACTTTACAGTGGTCCTCCAAACTAGCTTATACTAAATGGATGGAAATAGAGAAACTGTATTTGTCTCCTATTCACCCGAGTACATTTCTATGGACCCGTGGACATGGGGCACTGGGGCAAGTGGCTCCACATTCGATTCAATTTACCCTCAATATCTGGTCCAAATGTAAGGCTCAATTGTGCCCCAAAGATAGGCCTGCCCCCCTCACTCCTTTCCTCTATAATGCGGCGTTCCCCTTGGGACAGGAAACACATTTTATTCATATCTGGAAGGACACCCCGGCTTTTCAGATAGTACATCTGTTCGATTTGCGAACAAAAGCTTTTCTGGACAAACAACAACTGATAGAAGGTTATAATCTAGTAGGTTTTCAAGACTATATGTATTTTCAGCTGAGACATTATGTTCGGTCGCTCTGTCCATCTATGAGATTGCCAGAATTGACTATCTTTGAAAAATTGGGTGTTAAAATTGGAGAGAGAGTGGGCCATATATCTCAATTGTATAAAATCTTGAATTCTTGTCCCATAGGGGAGCGCCCTCATCCTTACATGCAGAAATGGGAAAAAGAGCTAAACATGACCATATCTATAGAACAATGGAACCGTATATGGACAAATGCTGCAAAGTCTTCCATATGTATCCCCATAAAAGAGAATATTTATAAAGTAATGTTTGGTTGGTATCATACCCCAGCACTCCTGCAAAAGATCTTTCCAGGATCATCGCCCAATTGCTGGAGATGTGGGGAGGCCCCAGCAGATCTTGTCCATATATTCTGGTCCTGTCCTAAGATATCCCCATTATGGTCCATAGTCAAGACAATCATTCGGAAGGCTACATGTTTGGACCTTCCAAACGATCCCTTGACCCATTTACTAGGTCATCCAGTTCGGGGGGTCGGGAGGAGGATACAGAAAATTCTGAACTGCATATTGACAGCAACCCGCTGCTCCATAGCTGCTAAATGGAAAGATTCTTCACCCCCATCTTTGTGGGAATTAATTAATAGGATAGAACATGTTAGGAGAATGGAACATCTAACAGCCTTGGCCCATGATAAGGTGTTGGAGTCTGAGGAAGATTGGTTTTTGTGGAGCAGCTACTATCGGGAGCTGCAGGACACTCAATGATGCCATGTGTTTAGTTGTAACGGAGTTGAGCTGAGATGTATACCTACCTCATATGTGGGAAATGGGATTTCCTTAGATGCCCCCCCCCCCCCTTGGGACTTTTCTAGATACGAATAGGCTATATGTTGTCTGGATCACTGTATTGCAATGACTGTTAATAATGTACAATGATGTTATATGGATTGACCCTGATCTGTGCACCTTGGAACTCATGTCATGCATTTGATATTGTATCAGACTGGAAATGTACCACTTTTTTTTTCATGTACTTACAAATAAAAAACACAGTTTAAAAAAAAAATAAACCCAATACGCTGGTGTTGCTTCCAATAAGGATTAATTATATCTGTGTTTAAATGAAGTACAAGGTACTGTATTATTTTTGCAGAGAAAAAGGAATTTTTAAAGATTTGGATAAAATGGAGTCTATGGGAGATGGCCTTTCCATAATTAGATTTTTTTTTAAATAAAATCTGACTTTTAAAAAATCACAAATTTATCGGAATTTATTAAACCCCGAGAATGGAAAATTCTGAATCAGAAAATCAGGCATCTCAGACCTGTCGAGGTTGCATATAAGTCAATGGGAGAAGTCCCAATGATTTTTTGATGTGCGCTGGGTTATGTGCAATACTCCGAAGTTTTCGGGCAAAAAAATCAGATTTTTTCCGGTGAAAAATGTGAAAAAATTGTGAAAATCGTATTTTTTCCCGCAAAGCTAATTTTCGGGAAAATTTAATAGTAAATAAGCAAATTTGATCGAAGTTTGCAGCAGAAGATGTTGAGATAACATCTGTCTTTGATAAATAACCCCCTTATTGTCTTCTAAAACAACTTGTTTTTTTACAGTGCCCTAAGGAGCATTTCAGAAACGAGGGATGCCCCATGTGTCTTTAGGGAGGACCAGTCAGAACTCCAGGTTTTTGTGCTCCTTAGCCACTCTGGCTCGCTGTAGCGCTGAAAATACAGAATTTTGGGGCAACAGGTGTCAAACATAGAAAGTATCACTTCAAGGGCTTTCTGGAATTTCAACATGTTCCTTTACCACCAAGAAAGATAGTTCATATTTATTTATATGGGATGGGAGGGGGGGTACTTTAACGGTTTTACTTCCACAAAAAATCCACAGACCAAGAGTCATTGAGAAGCTGGCAACTAATTACTATCATTTGCTTTTCAGACTAGAACACTAAGCAAAGACCTGTCATCAGACGGGCTAAAGGTTCTAATCAATAGTAAGACATATGTTGAATATGTCTACAAAGGCCTTGTGTTTGTACATGCGATGCTTGTAAGAGTTAATGGACCTGTGAACCTGAATTTGCTTACTGTCAGTGGTGAATTCACTTGTTCTGCCGCTGCAGCTCGCTTGCTGAAAGCTAACACTTTTTTATTAGGAAACTGGGTAACGGCCTACTGTAAAGTAAATAATTGATCGTAAGCTGCATTCTTCCCTATATTTATGTGCATAATTATATAGAGCGACAACTTTTTCTTAAAAAAACTTCACCATTGAAATTTGCTTTAACTACTGGGAAATGCTCTGCTCGTGCCGCCAGTCATAATTTCTGCTTAATAAAAGAGGAACTGGCATTAATATGTAATAAATATTTTATAAAAATGATCATATTTCAGCTGGTCATTTTAAGGATGTGAGAAGTCGGTGTGAACCATAACCGGGACTTTGAAAATAGGGATATTATACTATGTGGTATGACACACAGGGCTCCTGTTAAAAAAGTGGGACTGTGATGGCAGCCCTGGATCGGAGACCTGAGCTATATTTACAAAGGATGACTGTCAGGAGTTTATTGGATTGGGGTTCAAAAGGATGATCTGCTCAATTGACTTTGGTGTCTGGAATATCTGTAGATACTTTAGTTTGTGCTACTGCCACAGAAGAAGTATCTATGGTACCACCTCACGAAAATAAATGTTAAATACAAAAAAATATAATGAAAAAATAATAAATAAGAAAACACTCACAGTTCACCTCAGTCCCAAGGTGCAAGAAACCAAAAACACTGTATCACAAAAATGTGAGGGTTTCCAAAAATAAAAAATCAGATATAAAAAATAAAAGTTTTATTAGGACATGGAGACCTAACGTGTTTCATGCCTATAGGGGCACTTACTCATAGGCTCGATAGGCAGCTTATGAGTAAGTCCCCCTATAGGCACGAAACGCGTTAGGTCTCCATGTCCTAATAAAACTTTTTATTTTTTATATCTGATTCTTTATTTTTGGAAACCCTCACATTTTTGTGATACAGTGTTTTTGGTCTGGAATTATCTGCCTGGTTATAAATTAGACGACCAGAAAAGAAGAAAAATGTAACCCAGCAACACCGTACCTTTGCAAAAAAACTTTAATTTTTATTTCAGCATAATAAAAGCCAACCACCGCTCTTTATGCCTGACGCGTTTCAGGCACTTTCACCATTAATCTTAAGCAACGATGCCCAGGGCCGGATTGACATAGCGGGCACCCCTATGCTCGATGACATTCGTCGCCCCCATCCCCTCCATTTTATTTGCGCAAATTTTCCTCATCGGGACCAGAGCAATGGGGATTGGCACACAGGAAATTTAGAAATCAAATTTACAGATGAAGCCACTTGGATTTGTGAGTTAAATGCGTCATGACTCAGGGGTAATTGAAGAAACTGTGTTATCTTAAGTCATCTTAACTCATTTAATGCATTTAACCTTTTCATTAGCATACCAAAGCTCCATTGTTCACAATGGTGAATGCTTTAATTAGATGGGATGTTGTGACGCAGTTTTCTGTGTTAAATGAGATAAATGGGATATCTGTGTTTAGATATTCTGTGTCAAACAGACAAACCAAAGTGGCTGCATCTGTATCTCCTGCGCACCCCCAGTGTTTCTGAACCAATGTGGGTGTGGTTGGGAATCATGCCGCCCTCTAAAATCCTGCCTCGCTTGGCACGGCCTTGGTGGCCTTTCTACAAATCCGGGACTGATGATGTCTAGGATTAAGTGCAGAAGCACCTGAAACATATCAGGGATCTGGTGCTGTGACATGCCCGAAACACGTGTTAGGTGTATGGTGCTGTGGCGTGCTTTTATTATGTTGAAATAAAGATTTGCGTTTTTAACAAAGGCCCAGTGTTGCTGGGGTCTATGTTTTGTAGTTCTCTGGTAATTTGATCAGTATTTGGACACCAAGGGAAGAACCACATCCAAACAGTGTATGATGAGACCACCAGCCTAATCTACAATTCTTAGGGGTCAGAAGTCTAGGAGTCAGCGCAGTAACTGCTTTCTTTCTGATATAAATAAGATGAGCCTAAATTAGACAAATTTTGTAAAGATCAACATAGTTTGCTATCTACAATCTTTGTGTGGGGCCATCCGACGGGTGTCCCGGATCTATATCTGCCCGAAAGTTGAAAGATCGAGCAGGGTAAAAAATCCTATCGCCCACCTCAAAATGGGCATATTGGGGAGAGTTCCGCTCGTTTGGTGACATCCCGATATCGCTCACCTCAATGTGGGCATATCGGGGAGAGATCTGTGACATTGCCAAACGAGCGGATCTCCCTGTGTATGGCCACCTTATGACTAGCCACAACTAGCCCCACATATCCCCTCAGTACAGCTAGCCACAACCAGCACATCCCCTCCCCCTGGTGCCAGGCCGCTGACAAGGTATTAGGTGTTACTGTATCCTACCCAGAGCTCTCTGTAAACTCATTATTTTTCCATGGCTGTGTGGGAAGATAAATAAGGGCACATCTGTAGGGGGTCCCTCTGGTATGTGGTGGGATGAAGTTGCAACAAGGTAAAAAAAAACAAAATACCCCCTTTTTTTTATTAGTGTGGTGGGAATTTCCCACAATAACGATCTCAAGTCTCCGCCAGAGAAAGTTTAACTGCGACCTGCTCGTAAAATCCCCTTGTTATTCCTGTCCTGTTGTGGTACCTTATAAAGGGCACTTCAAGGAAAAACATACACAATGAGCAGTTCGCTCATAACTATGAATAGCTTTTTTTTTTCTAGAAATGTCAATAGGCTGCATTGGCGTTTATGTGTGTGTATAAATGTATATATATACAGTATACTAGCCTCAAATTGTTGCAATAACTATTGCACAAGAATGGTATCTATAGGAGTAACAGATCATTCAGCATAATCTCGTGGTGGTAAATCACTATAGCAGTTCCCCAGTTCCCACCCTTGATACAGATCGTTATCTTGTTCGCAGGGTCCCAGACAGTAATAATTATTTTTTTACTGCCTTTTACTAGTTTGTTAGTCAGACATTTATACTCTTATGTATTTCATGGTCATACCCAGTGACTCATTTCCCCATAATAACCATAAAATCATGGGGTGAGACATGCAGGATCAATTTAAAGGCACATCACACTGACCAGTCCTACTCTAAATTTAAATGGATTCTGTCATGATTTCTATGATGTAGTTTTTATTTCCAAATTAGACTGTTTACACTGCAAATAATTCACTCTACAATATAAAATATCATTCCTGAACCAGGAAGTGTATATTTTTAGTTGTAATATTGGTGTGTAGGTGCATCTCAGGTCATTTTGCCTGGTCATGTGCTTTCAGAAAGAGCCAGCACTTTAGGATGGAACTGCTTTCTGGCAGACTGTTGTTTCTCCTACTTGATTTAACTGAATGTGTCTCAGTGGGACCTGGATTTTACTATTGAGTGCTGTTCTTAGATGTACCAGGCAGCTGTTATCTTGTGTAAGGGATCTGCTATCTGTTACCTTCTCATTGTTCTGTTGTTAGGCTGCTGGGGGAGAGGGAGGGGGTGATATCACTCCAACTTGCAGTACAGCAGTAAAGAGTGACTGAAGTTTATCAGAGCACAAGTCACATGACTGGGGGCAGCTGGGAAACTGACTATGTCTAACCCCATGTCAGATTTCAAAATTAAATATAAAAAAATCTGTTTGTTCTTTTGAGAAACAGATTTTTAGTGCAGAATTCTGCTACAACAGCACTATTAACTGATGCATTTTGGGAGAAAATAAAAAAATCCCATGGCAGTATCCCTTTAATTAAAGGGGCCCTCTGGTGGCCAGATGACATCCTCTCTGACTTGTATGTTGTGTTAACTAAGGGTGGAAAAGGCAACAAATCACATACAGATTTCTGAATCCATCCCTGGTTTCATAAACAGAAATAGGCAGTAATATGATAACTGTTAACTTGCTGAAAGATTCATAGGAAAATACAATTTATGTGATAGATTAGCTGCTGGGGAGGTGGCTGCAAGAGTGTTATCCCCGCAGGACAGAGCAGGCGCTTATGGGTGTAGATTTATTATAACACCTTTCTTAGGTGATTGTCTCATGCGTTCAGTTATTTCCACACTTTATTGATGTTTATACAGAATTACAGACCTTCTCAGCTGGGGGTAATGAAAGGCAAACCGGCATAAGGAAACATGGAGCGGATGAAGATAAAATGGGGAGTACAAATCTGATTCATATCAAGTGTATTAAATCGACAGTTTCTGTTTCCTTTCGGTTTATGATGTCATCACCTTGGACTTGAGTTTATGGCTGGATTGTCCCACCTCTGGGACTCAGCTGGTGGGGATGTGTTATATCTCTTGTACAGTTCTTTATCTCTGAATAATGTCTTGTAAATTAGCGTCTATAGCTCGGACAACTGGGACATTGTAAACAGAAACAAGACCGCGTTTTTCTTTTTTGTGGAGGACTGTAGGCCAGATGTGTCCGTCCAAGGCAAGTTATGGCCCCCCACCTTCCCATCCGCCCAGAAAACCTATTTTGTACCAGATAATCAGCTCATTAAAATGCTGGACAATGCTGCTCTATAGGAATGAATATAAAGCGTTCCCAAGCGTTGGCTCCCAGTGGGATAATGGGTATTGTAGAACAGCAATAGATGCAACATCCTAACATTTTCAACCTTAATTGGGAAGTGCTCACCTAATTAGTGACAATTCACAGCAGACTTGTAGCAGTCCCATATATTGTGGGTAGGGATGCACCGAATCCACTTTTTTGGATTCTGCCGAACCCCCCAATCCTTCACGAAGGATTCGGCCGAATTCCGAACCCTAATTTGCATATGCAAATTAGGGGTGGGAAGGGGAAAACATTTTTTACTTCCTTGTTTTCTGACAAAAAATCATGCAATTTCCCTCCCTGCCCCTAATTTGCATATGCAAATTAGGGTTCGGCCGGGCAGAAGGATTCAGCCGAATCCGAATCCTGCTGAAAAAGGCCAAATCCTGGCCGAATCCCGAACCGAATCCTGGATTCGGTGCATCCCTAATTGTGGGACAGTTTCTCACTCAAAAAGGAACGAAAGTGGGTGATGTTTCTGGTGATTTGGTGGCATAAATACGTGTGAATGTGGTAGGAACATCTTAAATTGCCACCTTTTTAACGTTTTTGAAGTTATGTGCGAGTTATTGTACCTTGTATACATTCGAATGGGGGAATATGGAGGAAATTATCTATATTTCACATGCTTTAATCACATTTTGCTTTGGTAATAGTATCCCCTAGTGTCCCGTATGCTCCTCGAATATAAAAGTAAATTGATTAGACTTTATATTTATTTATTTTCTGTTAATATTGAGTTCAAAATAATTGTCATAGATGAATCTGTCTGGGGAGCCTCCTTTATCTGGATTTTTTTGCATGGGAGAAGCCATGATAATGATGTACAGTATGTAACCTCATCCATGGAAAAATGGTGGCCTGTTGTTCTATATATAAAATAACTTGAATGTTGCTTGTCTTAGACATTGGTATATTGTTATTTTACTGAGTAAAAAAAGCCTTGCAGAGCATTTATTGTTTGATTTATCCATTACCGGGATACTGTCATGGGAAAAATGTTTTATTCAAAACACATCAGTGCTGCTCCAGCAGAATTCTGCACTGAGATCCATTTCTCAAAAGAGCAAACAGATTTTTTTATATTCATTTTTGAAATCTGACATGGGGCTAGACATATTGTCAGTTTCCCAGCTGCCCCAAGTCATGTGACTTGTGCTCTGATAATCTTCAGTCACTCTTTACTGCTGTACTGCAAGTTGGAGTGATATCACCCCCCTCCCTTTCCCCCCAGCAGACTAACAACAGAACAATGGGAAGGTAACCAGATAGCAGCTCCCTAACACAAGATAACAGCTGCCTGGTAGACCTAAGAACAACACTCAATAGTAAAATCCAGGTCTCACTGCGACACATTCAGTTACATTGAGTAGGAGAAACAACAGCCTGCCAGAAAGCAGTTCCATCCTAAAGTGCTGGCTCTTTCTGAAAGCACATGACCAGGCAAAATGACCTTAGATGCACCTACACACCAATATTACAACTAAAAATATACACTTGCTGGTTCAGGAATGACATTTTATATTGTAGAGTGAATTATTTGCTGTGTAAACAGTATAATTTGGAAATAAAAAACTACATCATAAAAATCATGACAGAATCCATTTAAATTTAGAGTAGGACTGGTCAGTGTGATGTGCCTTTAAGTTGATCCTGCATGGGGGTGCGAGGTTGGCCCGAACCTGACCGACAGTGGGTCCCGAGGGTAAAGCTGCGGGTCCCGTGGTTATCGGCCTGACCCACACATCACTACAGTGTACCATGGCCCCATTTCTAGCATTGCTATGGGTTGTTTTCTCATTTGGGAGTGTAGCACGTGTCCTGGTCCTAAGCTCCCCATAGTACATCCTAATGCCCCTAGCGGGAAGTAATTATCTTGCAGTTAGCTTCTATTCCCATACTGATCTAGTATCCAATAGCAGCCAATCAGCAAACCAATGAGTAGTTAGCATTTATCGGTCAGATGTAGGAAAACTCACATCTGATTAGTTGCTATGGGTTACTAGATCCTTTTAGATATTTCAGAAAAGTGCCCTGCTGCCTTCCATAGAAATGGTTAGTAAAGTGCAGGGATCTGTTATGTTTTGGGTAGCCGAGGATGAATAACAGTGCTTTATTAGCAGACTCATGTAGGCATTACACAACAGTAACTTTCACTTTTAAGCTGTCAGGAAGTCTGCACAGTATAAGTCTTGGCACAGTGACATCTACAGGCCATTTGTATAAACACAACAGGATCCCTTACCTTTTTACTATTGAGCTACATTCAAATCTTACAAAAAAATTAGTAACACAATCAAGCAAAAAGTTCTTGGAGGTGCCAATTATGGGCTGTGATTGACTATTGGTAGTGGACTGCTAGCCTAAAGGAGGCTCTGTTTACTAGTACAACTGGTTTTTATGCAACCAAAACTTGTCAGGAATTTAAAAATAATCACCTACAGTACTTTGAGGCCACTGGGAGTAACATCCAAGGGATTGGGGAGTAACATGTTGCTCATGAGCCATTGGTTGGGGATCACTGATATAGTGTGATGATATATATGTAGGACAGAGGGAGGAGTGCACAGGGAAAGCCTGACTGTGGTCTCATTTTACATGAACTAAATAGTTATTGTCTCATCTAAAGCAAAACAAAAGGAGAGATGGTTTCTATCTGTTCCGGGAGAGCTCCCTTTCAGGCTGGGCTCTCATCGCAAACAATTCATGTAACACAAACAAGTGCTCAGATCCAAGTAAGTGTTCCTGGAAGGTAAAAGCATTTCAGTGGGATTAATTAGGCACAGTTAGCCCTGTAGGTGCACAGATGCTGCTTGGTGTTGCCCATTGCATTCATTAGATTCATTTGATGCTCAATTGTACGTTAAAAGAGTCATCTGATTAAAAAGGTTTGTTATGCTGTTTTCCCAATCCATTTAAAGGGAACACTAACTTCTAAATCTGGATTTAAAAAGAAAGTGTTTGGTTTAACACTTACACCCTGGCTTGGTACTGTCTCTCTTTCATGTGTTTCTTTAAAAGTGGTATACTTCAAGTAAAAGCAAACCAACCGATTAACTAGAGTGGGACCTTTGTGGCTTAGTACTCAAAAAAGTTCTGCATCCATAATGGTTGCATTAGAGGAACTGCAAGTGTTTTACCTTTAGACCAGTGGTTCCAAAACTGCAGAGCTGACCCATCTTAGGGAGCCCAAAGCTATAAAATGGAGCTCAGTTTGAAGGTCAAGTTTGGGAGCAATGTGGGTGTGTGCACATTTACTATCTTAGATAACCCTAGAATTGAAGGAGAGTGTCTACATTTTGTTGCGAGATTTAGCTTAGGCGACACAATGTCCCTTCTGCCATGACCCTAAAGGTGGCCAAACACTATTAGATCTACTCGTCTGGCGAGGTCGCCAAACCAGTGGATCTTAACCCGATATAACCACTAACGGCTGGGCGATATCGGATGAATCCGAACGTTCAGCCCTGGACCCAAACGTTCGGATTACAATGCTGCGAATGGGTGCCAACGGGTTGCAGGACCGCATCAACGAGCCAATGCGGACCTGGATCGTAAAAAAAATTCAAACTTGACCAATTGATATCTGGCCGATTTTTGGCCTTGTCTTGATTGGGAGGACCCGTCAGGAGCCCACACACATGGGCAGATAAGCTGCCAAATTGGTCTAAAGGACCAATATCGTCAGCTTTAACCTACCCGTGTATGGCCTCCTTTATTTTTGATTCCTAGTAAACCTTACTTTTTTTGATTCAATGCCTACAGTTCTTTTCGATCTTAAGTCTGGAATTGTTGCAGTCTTTGTAACAAAGTCTCAAAAGTTCAACGTCCTAAGGAAACGAGCGTTTGGCGGTTTACACCACTTCAAAATAGATAGCAACAAGCTGCGGATACAACAATTCACTGAACATGAACTCTAGAACGTGATTCCAGCCACAGTAAGGCCTCGTAGAGTAGTTGGGGTGTACAGTAAGGTCTTGTAGAGTAGCTGGGGTGCTATTCTTTAAGCCTGTGATTTGAGAAGAAAGGGTATTTGTCTTCATAGATACACCTGGAAACCCAGCCTGAGGATCAGATTTGATATGAAACAGTATTTGTTCTACTAGATGTTTTTGGAACTGTGGCTGAATTTCTGTTCTTTTGAATATCTGCTACTTTGTTGAGGGAACCCTGATTTAAGGTGGCCATACACGGGCCGATAAAAGCTGCCGACAGACTGTGTCGGCAGCTTATTGGCCCGTGTATGGGGGCCCCGACGGGCTTCCCCGATCGAGATCTGTCCGAAAGTCGGCCAGATCTCGATCGGATGGGTTTAAAAATCCCGACGGATCGCGGCCGCATCTGTTCGTTGATGCGGTCCCGCGATCCGACCGCCCGTTTGCAAATGCTACGATCCGATCGTTGGGCCCTAGGGCCCACGATCGGATTTGCCCGATATTGCCCACCTCAAGGTGGGCATATCGGAGGGAGATCCGCTCGTTTGGCGACATCGCCAAACGAGCGGATCTATCCATGTATGGCCACCTTAAATGCTGGACATTTAAGTTTGGGGGGGGGCTGAACAAAGTAGAACTCTGTTCTAAAAGCTTTGTGGTACAGTTTGACTGGTGTATGATCATGCCAATCACCTCATCATAGGAATGGCCCCATAAAATCGGGTTGGGGCTCTTGATTGTTGGCCCATTTTAGGTATTTTGAGGGCACACTTTAAGCAAGCCTGATAACTGCTCTGTGTGACATTTCCTATGAACTTTTTTTTTCAAGTTTATTTACAATTGGACCTCATTATTCTGAGCAACTGCTCAGGACAAATTTAAAATGATGAAAAACATTTTGTTGTGCTTTTTGCCATCAGGAAGCTAACCCGTGTGTTTAGACAAGATGGGCAAAGGTGAGACAAATTTTCAGCACCAGCAAAAAAGACACGAGCCTTATTACTATGAGTTTGTTAAAAAAAACCCTTAACTTAGAGGGAAAACATTGTCATGTACGGCTCCCTAAATTCAGAAAAAGTGCTAGATTCCCTGGTCACGCCTCAATCTTCTGCCTGTAGCAGCCGCCTTTGGCCTCGGAAGGAGCCCTCAGCTACTCAGATGCCTCCAGGTCTTAACTTGAGAAGAGCAAAGCAAGTGTTCTGAACGAGCAAAGGGGCACATTAGTTTCCAAGGTTTTGGATGGAAGGCAACAGTTCAAGGTGTAGACAAAGAGTGTAGTCAGGCAGGCTGGGCTCAGTACAGGCAGCGTTCAAAGAGTAGTCAGACAGGCAAGGGTCAGGATTGGCAGAGTTCAGAAAAGTCAGGCAGGCAAGGGTCAAAACTGGAATCAAACAAGACAGAAATCGCCCAAGTTAGACCTAACAACGAGCAAAGATTTCTAACCCAAAGCCCCTTTAAATAGTTTGAATTTCATGCCAAAATGCGATGATGTCATTTACGCACGGCATGGCATGTAAATTTGGTAAGTGAACGCAGTGTGGGCCATAGAAAACCCTGCGACTAGAAGCAAGAGGTACCTCGCGGTTACGTCACACTGGCCCACTAGACCACCAGGGTTGTTGTAACAAACATATTTTGAGCCAGTATCAACCCTGGAGGAAAATTCTTGACCTTTAATAAACCAGAGAGAGACCTCAAAGACATTTACAGACATAAGCCATTTTTTTTCATGTTGCGTAGAATGAACTGTTTTGGCCAGAATTCCTTAATGAATGGCTACAACTTATTGTAGACGAATTGTATTTGGTGGGAAGAACCCTTGACCCTTGAACATTACAGGATTGGTAATGGTTATGGGATTTGTATGAACTAGCAGTAATTGGTGGGCTCCTAGTCTGCAAACTGCACATTGAATTGGCTTATGGTCAGAGTTGTGCGAGTTCCAGAATTTTTTTCTAATAACCTGTACGTAAAGAAAAAAGAATTATAATTCCCGTGTCAAAGTTAGTGCCTCCCTTGGGCAGTTCTTTTACCAACATTCCTGCTGTCACTGCCTCCTCGCTGCCAGTCAAGCGCAGTCTCGTTCTTTTGTCTTCCGTCACTCCTGGCTCTGTTACAAGGTTTCCAAGTGAAAGGTCTCATTACAGTCTGCAAGGTCAGTGTCCAGGACAGGCCAGATGCTTTATCTTCTATAATGTTGCTCTTTAGCAAGAATAAAGGCATTCTCACAGCACGCATTCAATGTACTCAGTTTTGTTAAAGGGCCCCAATGCTGATTTTAAAAGGTTGCCTTAGTAGTAAGGGCAGAGACACACGTAGAGATTCGGGGAGATTTAGTTGCCCGGCGACAAATTGCCTCTTCTTCAGGGTGACTAATTTCCCCGAACGGCCTTCCCGTCGGCTAGAGTCTAAATCGCCAGCAGGATGGCAATTGGAGCCATTAGTTTTCTAAAGTCGTCCGAAGTTTCCACTTCGGACAACTCCGGAAAGCAAAGTGGTCCGAGTGCCATCCCGCTGGCAATGAAGGGCGAATTCGGAAATTGTCGATTTAGATTGTATCTGACAGGGAGGTTGTTCTGGGAGATTAGTCGCCGGAAGAAGAGACGATTTGTCGCCGGTGAATAAATCTCCCAGAATCTTCTCGTCTGTCTCAGCCCTGAATAAAAATGTATATGCTGTATGTTTAGGCTGTTGGATGCTAATACATTTAAGCTGACATAGTGTCTGTCTTTGCTTAGATATTTATACAGTATACACACACTTCAAGAGAATGGTTTGATGCAGTCCGGGACACAATTTTGGAGGTTGATTTTGCTAAACACTATGGCAGCTCACTCCTGTATTGATAAAACAAGTGTTGGGCATACTCTACATGGACTGCCTTCTAAATGCAAGATACAAGCCAACTTTGGAACAAACAGAGAGATATTTTAAAGCCGATATCTGCCTAAAAATAGTTTTGAGCATAATGAAAAATAGAGAGGCATGGAACTGATGTCTGCTGCATTTTTTAAAGTGTCAGACATAGAGATGAGATTTAAAGTGACCCTGACACAAAAAAAACTACTTTTTAAAATATAAATGTACATTAAAAGTTACCTATAGGTCATAGGTCTTGTTAGTTGAATTTATAAACCTGACTGTTTTGCCAACCTGACTGTCTCATCTCAGCCTGTCATTTAAAGTTTCTAATGCTAACGGACTCCTGCTGCACAAATATGGCAGCCCCCTTATAGGCGATAACAGGGAGTCAGGCAGGTAATGAAAAAGCATTGGGCAAAAACTTTATGGCAAAATTATAAGTAGCATGCAAAGTCAATTTTATGGTAGATTTAAAAAAAAGGTTTAATTTCTAGTGACAGTATCTCTTTAAGAAGATAGGTCAAGTGCATTTGTCCTTGTCAGCCAATCAGTTATTTCATTTTCTAATTGTAGAATGATCAAAAGTAATGGCTGGTTAGCAAAGTGCTGCTGGATGAGCAGGCACGTAAAACAGCTCTGCGCAGAGCAATATGAAATAGGGATTTCTGTGCATTATACATGAATTACATGGGATATGTATATGACAACAATTCAGGAACAAGTTGTTTAAGCCCAGGAATTCATTCAGCCATGGAGCTCTATGGTTTTCTCTGTTCTGATTTATCTGTCAGCAGCATTTTAGAAAAATCATTGAGTAGACATTTCAGTCTGGCAGTGTCGGTAATGAAGGGTGAATTGTTGTAATGGGCTTACATTGTTACATAGTTAGTTAGTCAGTCAATGAGGTTGAAAAGTAGGAAACAAGTCCATCAAGTTCAACCTTCTCAAAATCCGTAATCCTAAGAAAGGCACACAGCCCTCTCACCTGCTCAACCCACTCCCCTGCTCAGCCCACTCCCCTGCTCAGCCCACTCCCCTGCTCAGCCCACTCCCCTGCTCAGCCCACTCCCTTGCTCAGCCCGCTCCCCTGCTCAGCCCGCTCCCTTGCTCAGCCCGCTCCCCTGCTCAGCCCACTCCCCTGCTCAGCCCGCTCCCCGGCTCAGTCCGCTCTCCTGCTCAGCCCTCTCCCCTGCTCAGCCCACTCCCTTGCTCAGCCCACTTCCCTGCTCAGCCCACTCCCCTGCTCAGCCCACTCCCCTGCTAAGCCCACTCCCCGGCTCAGCCCACTCCCTTGCACAACCTACTCCCCTGCTCAGCCTGCTCAGCCAGACAGCTGGCAATTTAAACACTGAAGGGGAAACAAAAACTTCTCCCCAACCTCTTACACTGTCTCATGCGTTTTTGTAGTTGTTCTGTTTCATGTTAGAAAGCATGGATGAGCGGATTGTTTAGGTACGATTTTAATTTCGTATGAATCCTGGGGTCTATGACATGCAAATCAGTAACCATTTTGGAAACTTCAAGTATCCAGTAGAGGTTGAGTTTTTTGTTCATTATCCTTTGCAGTAAATGCTTAGAACAATAAATTGCCATAGGGCTTTGCCCAGAAAGTCTTATGCATCTTCATATTTGAGTTTGAAAGCAGCCATATTTACTGCTCTAAAGAGTATATGTTCAACAAACTGTAATTACAGATGCCTCTAGTGGTCAAATCTTACGTTAAACATCCCGTAGACAAGAAGGCAACAAAAGAGAAAACATGTTTTCCTACTGCTGGCTAATAAAATTCTTCCTTTCCCTCTGTAGGTTCACGTCTTCGGCAAGAAGATTTCCCACCGAAAATTGTTGAGCATCCCTCGGACCTTATTGTCTCTAAAGGTGAGCCAGCAACGTTGAACTGCAAAGCTGAAGGGAGGCCGACTCCGACGATTGAGTGGTACAAAGGAGGAGACAAAGTAGAGACAGACAAAGATGATCCTCGCTCTCATCGAATGTTGTTGCCCAGTGGATCACTATTTTTTTTACGTATCGTTCATGGACGCAAAATCAGGCCAGATGAAGGGGTCTATGTTTGCGTTGCAAGGAATTATCTCGGAGAAGCCGTAAGCCACAATGCATCACTGGAAGTTGCAAGTAAGTGCTGTTTGCTGAATCCAATGCAGGAGGCTTCAATGGTGCAATACTATGATCCAGTCTGGTCAATATATGGAATACTCTGGGTGTCCTGATGGAATATTAGAGCTTGCTCCATCTGTAGTTAATATTTGGGAAGAAAGAGACATGTTTAGAAACATATGGGATATGCAAGGGGATACATACATATAAATCTTTGCATGGTGGCCAGCTTTGATATTTCCGTGATGTGTGTTGACTAAATTGGTATGCCGTAGGTCAATGAAAACATAAAATCTATGGTACAGGATATTCCATATCAATGCTGTAGATCCTTCAATGCCCACATAAAGGGATAAATATACAATTTCTCCACTCTGTTCCTTTCTGTCTGTTAAGGTGGCCATACAAGGATGCTGATCTGGCTTTTCAGTTGGTAGCTAATTTGTCTGTCTATAGGGCACTCCAACAGGTCCACTTCATTGATATATGGCCAATAATGAGGTAGATCTTGATCAGACTACTTAAAAATCAGGTAAATGACCATTTATGCTGTCTTCATCCTGATTGCCTATATCCCGGTCATTTTGATATGCACATTTGGCCATCGGGTTAAACTAGCAGACTAACCAATATGGGGCCTGCCAGGTATCTGTCTATCCCAAATTAAATCCCTCTCTTTCTATCTATGTTTTAATCAGCTAATCCCATTTTCCTCATTCCTCAATTGAAATTACCCCAGGGATGGATTTACCCTGAGGGTGCCTGGAGACTACTGATGTGTGGGCCGGCGCGATCCCCGCAAGTCGGGCGGGTTCAGCTGAACCCGCATCCCCCTTTTTGGGTCGAGACCTTACAGATGCTGGCTTCCAACTTCTGGGTTGAACTTTTATAGACGCACACCTGCTCGCCCCTTTTGTGACATCATTGATGGGGCGGGTCTGCGCTGGTCTATAAAAGGAACCCAGAAGTCGGGCTCAGGCGGGCACAGGTGTAGGGAGGGCGGTTGTGGATCGGAAACACATCACTACTGAAGACAATTGTCCTCCGTCACTTCCTCCCTTCCACCAGATCGCACTTATCTACTTCCTTTCTTTGTACCGGAGCAATAGGGCCTAGTTCTCCGGAATCAAGTTAAATACTGCTGCAGGTGGGTGGCCTCTTAAGTTATGCCGCTCTAGGCTTGAGCCTTTGTGACCTTGCCACAAATCCAGGCCTGAATTTGCTATGGTTTTACGCTGCTTTATATCCCATATGTTGGTGTACTTTCCACAAAATGTATATTTTCAGCCAATTCTTCAATTTTATTTCTAAAGGTTTCTTGGAAACAAGTAAGAACCAAGGTTCTAGGGTATGTCTACTTTCCTAGAATGACAAAGTATAGGGTAACCGCTCCGACTCACCGCAAACGCTGCAAGTTTCAAAAGCCGGCAGAGTGCTTGTCAAGTCCAGGTGCAGGAACTTCGGCGTCCCACGCCGTATGCAAATAGGGATAAGAGGAAAAGTAGATTCCGCACACCGGCTTTTTAGTTAAAAAGCATCATCTTTATTCAACCATGTTTAAAACACACGCTGCTTAAGCAGCGTGTGTTTTAAACATGGTTGAATAAAGATGATGCTTTTTAACTAAAAAGCCGGTGTGCGGAATCTACTTTTCCTCTTATCCCTACTTTCCTAGAATATTCTCTCTTAGAGACAGAAAAGAAGATTTGGGGAGATTTAGTCGACCAGCGACAAATCGCCTCTTCTTCAACTTATCTCCCTGAACTGCCTTCCTGCTGGATAGAATCGAAATCACCGGCAGGATGGCACTCGGAGCGATTTGTTTTCCGAAGTCGCCCGAAGTTGCCTCACCAGGAAACTTCGGAAAACAAGCTCTCCGAGTGGCATCCTGCCAGTGATTTAGATTCTAGCTGGCGGGGAGGCAGTTCGGGGAGATTAGTCACCCGAAGAAGAGGCGATTTGTCCCCGGACGACTAAATCTCCCCGAATCTTCTCGTCTGTCTCTCTAGAGAACGTCACTGGAAGCACTTAGCAGATTAGATGCATTCAGTGTGTGAAGTGTGTATAGTGTATCTTTGTGTGCAAGCCCCCGAACTGAAAGAAAGCCTGGCTCTCTTTTACTCAGCTAAGAAAGTGGATTGGCAGGTAGTGCATTCGTTTTGTCTGAGCGATTGGTGGGAGACCGGGAAACATCTCCGGGTGCTTTAATGCTTTCCATTCATGAGCAGCCTCTCACTTGTAATCTTATCAGGCTGATTTAGAACAGAAGTCACTGGCATATTTATAAACTGTCAAGTGAATTTGATATGTTGAAGCAGTGACTTTGTATTAGGCTGAAGCTCAGTACAAGCGGCCTGTTGTAATATCGGAGCATGCAGAATTGGCATTGCGTGCTTGGCAGACCGTTATGATCATACTCATAGCATGCACGGGATAAAAGGATATTTTGTGCTTGATAATCTCATGGAATATTGGATAAAAGTTGGGCAATGTTTTATAAGGGATAATAAAAATAGGACATTCTTTTGCACCAGAATGAAAGTATATTAACTGACAGTCATGTGATAAACACTGTGTCTTTTATTAAAGGAAGAACTAGAGATAGAGAGGACATGGAAACAGATAGGAAAGTATGTGGGCATGGCAATGTACTGATTTTATTCAGGTAATAGGAATCAAAATTCACCACTGATTACTTCCCACAGTCACACTCCCTTCCCAGAGACTATTATCCACTGTTACTATAGACACTATCTCTCCCTACTATACCTGCTATCCCACAGTCACACTCCCTTCCCAGAGACTATTATCCACTGTTACTATAGGCACCATCTCTCCCTACTATACCTGCTATCCCACAGTCACACTCCCTTCCCAGAGACTATTATCCACTGTTACTATAGGCACCATCTCTCCCTACTATACCTGCTATCCGACAGTCACACTCCCTTCCCAGAGACTATTATCCACTGTTACTATAGGCACCATCTCTCCCTACTATACCTGCTATCCGACAGTCACACTCCCTTCCCAGAGACTATTATCCACTGTTACTATAGGCACCATTTCTCCCTACTATACCTGCTATCCCACAGTCACACTCCCTTCCCAGAGACTATTATCCACTGTTACTATAGGCACCATCTCTCCCTACTATACCTGCTATCCCCCAGTCACACTCCCTTCCCAGAGACTATTATCCCACTGTTACTATAGGCACCATCTCTCCCTACTATACCTGCTATCCCCCAGTCACACTCCCTTCCCAGAGACTATTATCCCACTGTTACTATAGGCACCATCTCTCCCTACTATACCTGCTATCCCCCAGTCACACTCCCTTCCCAGAGACTATTATCCCACTGTTACTATAGGCACCATCTCTCCCTACTATACCTGCTATCCCCCAGTCACACTCCCTTCCCAGAGACTATTATCCCACTGTTACTATAGACACCATCTCTCCCTACTATACCTGCTATCCCACAGTCACACTCCCTTCCCAGAGACTATTATCCCACTGTTACTATAGACACCATCTCTCCCTACTATACCTGCTATCCCACAGTAACACTCCCTTCCCAGAGACTATTATCCACTGTTACTATAGGCACCATCTCTCCCTACTATACCTGCTATCCCACAGTCACACTCCCTTCCCAGAGACTATTATCCACTGTTACTATAGGCACCATCTCTCCCTACTATACCTGCTATCCCACAGTCACACTCCCTTCCCAGAGACTATTATCCACTGTTACTATAGACACCATCTCTCCCTACTATACCTGCTATCCCACAGTCACACTCCCTTCCCAGAGACTATTATCCCACTGTTACTATAGACACCATCTCTCCCTACTATACCTGCTATCCCACAGTCACACTCCCTTCCCAGAGACTATTATCCCACTGTTACTATAGGCACCATCTCTCCCTACTATACCTGCTATCCCACAGTCACACTCCCTTCCCAGAGACTATTATCCCACTGTTACTATAGACACCATCTCTCCCTACTATACCTGCTATCCCACAGTCACACTCCCTTCCCAGAGACTATTATCCCACTGTTACTATAGGCACCATCTCTCCCTACTATACCTGCTATCCCCCAGTCACACTCCCTTCCCAGAGACTATTATCCCACTGTTACTATAGACACCATCTCTCCCTACTATACCTGCTATCCCACAGTCACACTCCCTTCCCAGAGACTATTATCCCACTGTTACTATAGACACCATCTCTCCCTACTATACCTGCTATCCCACAGTAACACTCCCTTCCCAGAGACTATTATCCACTGTTACTATAGGCACCATCTCTCCCTACTATACCTGCTATCCCACAGTCACACTCCCTTCCCAGAGACTATTATCCACTGTTACTATAGGCACCATCTCTCCCTACTATACCTGCTATCCCACAGTCACACTCCCTTCCCAGAGACTATTATCCACTGTTACTATAGACACCATCTCTCCCTACTATACCTGCTATCCCACAGTCACACTCCCTTCCCAGAGACTATTATCCCACTGTTACTATAGACACCATCTCTCCCTACTATACCTGCTATCCCACAGTCACACTCCCTTCCCAGAGACTATTATCCCACTGTTACTATAGGCACCATCTCTCCCTACTATACCTGCTATCCCACAGTCACACTCCCTTCCCAGAGACTATTATCCCACTGTTACTATAGACACCATCTCTCCCTACTATACCTGCTATCCCACAGTCACACTCCCTTCCCAGAGACTATTATCCCACTGTTACTATAGGCACCATCTCTCCCTACTATACCTGCTATCCCACAGTCACATTCACTTCCCAGAAGGAAGCAAATTACTTCCCTTGTCATGTGCTGAACAAAACCTCTTCTATCATCTATACTACTTTTCTGTAACTTTTTATAAAGCTAAACTCAATATCCACATTATATATAAAATTCTTTAACTCATATTTTCTCTGTGATCTCTTCTCTATTCCCATAGTATAAACTGGATCTCGGAGCCATTTGATGAGCCGCGTGCAGTTAGCATATGGTCTCTTCTCGCTCAGTATAAGCTGTTTTCTCCCGAGGAAGGTAAAGTCCCTATTGACTGTGCCAGACATCTGCCGGCTCTCTTACCAGCAACACCACGAGGACAGATAATGATTTCTGCCTTGTGATTAAAAGACCGAGCTCTAAAGAAAGCCCCTTGCTTCTGTCTGATTAATCAAACCACTAGAGCAATGTGGCTTTTCCTTAGAAATCTGTGTTTTATCCAAAATGTATATTACACACAGGCCCCAACAGTGAACATCTCTTATTTGTACTTATTTTTATCATATCTCAGCCTGTCAGGGGTCGGGCTTGTTGGGAGATATTTACAGAAGAGCCTGTAAAATATTATTCTTATTAAACACAAAATATATTAATTATTGGAAGTTTAGATGGTGTTGCTGCACCTTTAAGCAAACAGGCTGAAAATGCAACATGCTGCGTCCCACCTGAGTTTGCCGCTTACGTGTCTGTGTAAGTAAAGCCCCGTTGACAATAATTGAGTGCGTCTGCTCCTGCGTTCTCCTGTGGCTGAAACGGAAGAAAGCGCAGGAGAAACCGCCCGTGTTTAAGACCCGTAAACCAGTATTAGTAAGAATTCAGATAACATAGATAACGGCATTACTACTAACATTTACTGATGGGCAAATAAATTCGCCTGGCACGAATATGCGGCAAATTTCAGAGTTTCTCCACCGGCAAATAAATTCACCTGTAAATATTCGCCGGCGTCAATTGCCGATTGACATGATTTTTCCGTGAAATCATTCGAATGTCACGATGTTTTCGCGAAAACGTTTGAATTTCACGTTTTTTTGTGAAAACGTTCGAATATCATGTTTTTTTCGTGAAAACGTTTGAATTTTACGATAATTTTGTGAAAACGTACGAATGTCACAATTTTTACATGAAAACGTTCGAATTTCACGATTTTTTGTCAAAACGTTCGAATTTCATGATTTTTTAGTGAAAACGTTCGAATTTCACAATTTTTTTCCTGAAAATGTTCGCAACTCACAATTTTTTTCCGTGAACTTTCCGATTTCACAATTTTTCACTCCTCTTCTTCAGGGCGACTAATCTCTCCGAACTGCCTCCCCTGCCTGAAAACTTTGCGCGACTTCGGAAAACGAATCAAGCCGAGTGCCATCCCGTTGGCGATTTATATTTTAGCCGACTGGGAAGGCAGGGGAGGCAGTTCGGGGAGATTAGTTGCCCGGAAGAAAAGGAGATTTGTTGCTTTTGTCGATTTAATCTCCCTGAACCTAAATGTGGGAAGCTGTGCGTGGGAGTCGTAGTTCAAGAACGTCAGGAATTGGTCACTACTGATTTATGTTGTTCCCCCTCCCAAGACACTCAGATGTCCATCTCTACGGAATTCAATTGTTTCCCATAAATAACAATGATAGCTCCATACAGGAAAACAAATTTGCAAAGCAGACGGTGACTCATAATGACTTCAGCATTGAGCCTTGTGTTTTATCTGGTGAGCGCTGTCTCTTTATTCTCTTGCAGATTAACCGGGTGGCTCATTCCCGTGGTATCCTAAACACACATTTTTAGGCCAATCTAATAAGAGGCGTAAAGGTAAAAAAAAAAAAAGTGTTCAATGGAAAGAATTTCACCTATCAAAGGTCGAGGTGAATTTTCGAATGAAAAAAAATTGAATTTCGAGCTATTTTTTATGTACTTAAACTAGGGAATAGTCCAAATTCGATTCTAAATTGAAAAAAATTAGAAAATTCGAATATCGAAATTTATTATGTACTGTCTCTTTAAAAATTCAACTTCGACCAATCGCCATCTAAAACCTGCCGAATTGCTGTTTTAGCCTATGGGGGACCTCCTAGAACCTATTAGGAGTCAATTGTTGGACATTGAAAAAAAAAAATAGATTTTTTTTTTTGTTGGAAAAAACTAATTGATTTGATCGAATGCGCTATTCTTTCGAATCGTATGATTCGAATTCGGCCGAATATGGACCTATTCGATCGAAAACGGACCTATTCAACCAAAAAAAAAAAAAAAACTTCGACTTAATTTCGGTTGGTCTTTTGAATTCGAATTTCAAGTTTTATCAATTCGGAATTCGACCATTGATAAATATGCCCCTTAGTGTGTCTAAATCCCTCTGGATGTTTACAAGCTATGCATATGAGCATCTCACTGGGTTTTGGGGTGCTGGGGTGCCATCCTTAGTCTAAAGGCAGGGGCATACGGGCATATTCGGGGAGATTTAGCCACCTGGTGCCTACTCGCCTCTTCTGCGGGGCGACAGTCTCCGCAAACTGCCTTCCTCCTGCTATAATGCGAAAACGCCAGTGAAATGGCACTCGCGGCTCTTCGATTTCCAAAGTCGCCCGAAGTTGCCTCTAGGGATGCACCGAATCCACTATTTTGGTTTGTTGGACCCCAGAATCCATCGCTAAAGATTTGGCCGAATCGGAATCCTAATTTGCATATGCAAATTAGGGGTAAGATGGGGAAAACATTTTTTACTTCCTTGTTTTGTGACAAAAAGTCACGCGATTTCCCACCCCGTCCATTCGGATTTGGTTCGGCCGGGCAGAAGGATTCAATACTTCGCCAAATTAAACCTGCCAAGTGCTATGTTAGCATTTTTCTAAGTTTTTGAAGTCAAAGTAAAAATCGTTCAATCTTACGATAAAATCATTCGAATCGTTCGATACGAACAGTTTAATCGTTTGATTTTACTTCGACCGCAGAATAGCCAAATTTGATGAAAAAAAGTTTTTTAATTTGATGTTCGAATTTCGAAGTATTTTTGACTTCAAAATTCGACCCTTGATAAATCTGCCCCTTAGTATGACGTAGAGAGGGATATTCTGAGATCATTTTTTATTATTGAAGGTTTTTGAGTTATTTAGCTTTTTATTCAGCAGCTCTTCCATTTACGTTTTAAGCAGTCTGGTAACTAGGGCCCAAATTCCCCTAGCAACCATGCACTGATTTGAATAAGAGACTGGAATATGAATAGGAGAGGCCTGAATAGAAGGCTCAGCAAGTCCTCGCATAATGGGATTTTCAAACTTATCCAACAGATATCTGGCCAATTAATAGTCAGGCAGACTGGGGGGGGGGGGCATACACAGGCCAATAGGATGCTGACTCTGGTTAACTGCTTGTGTTTAACTTTGTCACCTGAGCGCGTTAGTTCTAAGCAGTTTCGATTGATTCTGTCATGATTTTTATGGTGTAGTTTTTATTTCTAAATTACACTGTTTACACTGCAAATAATTCACTCTACAATTTAAAATTTCATTTCTGAACCAGCAAGTGTATTATTTTAGTTATAATATTGGTGTGTAGGTGCATCTCAGGTTATTTCGCCTGGTCATGTGCTTTCAGAAAAAGCCAGCACTTTAGGATGGAAATGCTTTCTGGCAGGCTGTTGTTTCTGCTACTTAATGTAACTGAATGTGTCTCAGTGGGACCTGGATTTTACTATTGAGTGTTGTTCTTAGATCTACCAGGCAGCTGTTATCTTGTGTTAGGGAGCTGCTATCTGTTACCTTCCCATTGTTCTGTTGTTAGGCTGCTGGGGGGGGGGTACAGCTTGCAGTACAGCAGTAAAGAGTTTATTACAAGTCACATGACTGGGGGCACCTGGAAAAATAATAATGTCTAGCCCCATGTCAGATTTTAAAATTAAATATAAAAAAAAAATCTGTTTGCTCTTTTGAGAAGTAGATTTCAGGGCAGAATTCTGCAGCACTATTAACTGATGTGTTTTGAAAAAAAAAAAACATTTTTAAAAACCCAGCAGTGTGCATTTTCTGCCAAAAACTTTCAGACAATAGATTGAACTAATAATGTCATAAATTGCAACAAATGGTGATTTTAGCATATTTGAAGCTACATGTTTGAACCTCTAAAGAATGCAGGGGTCCCCCTTTTATCCATGTTATATTGTTAGTGTAGCAACTCCTTTATATAACCCCCCCCCATGACTAACAAGGTACATGACGTTACAGCGGCCCCGTTGTGTTCTACACTACAAACACTGTTCCAACTTTCAACACAACACTTTTCTTTAATGATCCTCTGGTTTAATCCACTAATCGGTGTCACCATCTTGAACCAACTTGTTTTTTCCCCTCCCCCAGGACTGATTTGGTAATCAGCGAATGTTAAGCATCTTTAGAATTTTTTTTTTTAAATGAGGCTTCAACATTTTTGAGGATCTTAAAAAAAAAACAAACAAAACAAAAACTCCTGTGCAGTTTTTTTCTTAAATTAAAAAAATATTCATTTTTGCTTCCCTTTCAGCAGATTCTACTAATTTGATTTTGCCTGGAAATGATTATCCGTAATGAATACAATACCTTGTGTTTATACCTTCAGGGACTGTTGTGCTGTATATTAGTTTCAGAATGTTTTTTTCCTACTTTTTCCTATTTATTCACTGCGGTATAAAATGTTAGATCCGTAGACCACAAGAAGATCAGGAAGCGCAGCCCCCGGTCACACATTGCAGCCTTCTGTATCTTTGTATCCTAAATAGAGCCGGTGCTTTGGGCCATGCTTGGAACCAGAAGAAAAATATCTGTTTATTATTCAGCTCTGCAAGGGGCTGCTGGACTGTAGCGAATGTGACAACTGGATGTTAAAAGCGGCATTATGATGCTTCTCAGAATCATTAGCAGAGTCTGCACATCCCTGGGATAAGCTATTCGGTTACTCTGTCTCCTCCTCTGGAAGCGCTGTGCCTAGACCCTAATCCCATTTGCTGCCGTTTTCTTTCTGCCTTAAAGGGATACCGTCATGGGAAAACATGTTTTTTTTCAAAACAGTGCTACTCCAGCAGAATTCTGCACTGAAATCCATTTTTCAAAAGAGCAAACAGATTTTTTTTATATTCGATTTTGAAATCTGACATGGGGCTAGACATATTGTCAATTTCCCAGCTGCCTCTAGTCATGTGACTTGTGCTCTATAAGTGGGGTTTATGTTTTGTGTATTTTCCTTTAAGTACGCCGTGTAAACGTGTCATCGGCGCAGTTTGCGCAGAACATTCCTTCTCTGCCTATTTGCATTTAGATATACAGATCTATATATCATGACAGTTACACTTTATGGTGCCAAAGAGCTTGAATGTCACTCTCATTATAATACTGTATCTTTATTTAAAATCACCTACATTTTCTGCAGCCCTGTACCATGGATTATAGAACAGAACAAACCCATATACAAAAACATTCTCCACCGAAACTTAAAAAAACTTTTGCCTCCACTCACGCCAAGCCCCTTTCTAGTAGGGATGCACTGAATCCACCATTTTGGATTCAGCCGAACCCCCGAATACTTTGTGAAAGATTCGGCTGAATACCCAACCTAATCCGAATTGAGGGAAGGGAAAAACATTTTTTACTTACTTGTTTTGTGACAAAAAGTCATACGATTTCCATCCCCATCCCTAATTTGCATATGCCCATTCCGAATCCTGCTGAAATAGGCTGAATCCTGTCCGAATCCCGAACTGAATCCTGGATTCGTTGCAACCCTACTTTCTAGTAGGGATGCACCGAATCCACTTTTTTGGATTCGGCCTAACCCCCGAATCCTTCACGAAGGATTCGGCCGAATACCAAAATGTCAGCTTGATTGTCAGGCAAATTGGTGCTCATCAGGCAGAAGTTTCAGCAGACTTTGTCGGTCACATTTCTCCTTCTCTCCACCTGATCTCTTATGGAGCTTAATTAGTATTCCCCATGACAATTGGTCTGATCTCAAAAATCCCCCCCCTCACATAAAAATCATCATAGAACCCTAAAAGTCAATAAATCTATAGCGTTATTCTTTAAATAGTTCACAATTTGCTGATTATGGCATAAAAGCAGAAAATAATTGAATTATCTGCACGGCATTAGTTTGCCCAGTGCCGTATTTTTATTGTGTTCACCTGTGTAATTTATACCTGGAGGAGAATATCTCTGGAGCTGTGATTTAGTCCAGGGGGTAAAATGACTAATGTAAACAGATTTAAAAATAGGTGTATTGTTTAGTTAATGGTGCCATGGAGATCTCAGCTTGTGTACAGTTATAGACTGCTGAAGTGCCATTCTCTTTGTACGTGCCCTTCATTTTCAATGTAAATTTTCCTTTTGATGTGTTCAGTTCTTTTTCCTCCATATATTCATGTGGCAGGATTTCAAAGATCTGTACCAGGCTGAACCAGCGCAGATCCGCACCTTTATGCTGCCTGAGGCGGCCTTCCGTTGCTGCCCGACCCCTCCTCACGGCGCTCACATTTTCTGCGCAGGAGGGGGTCGGGGCGCTGCACGACGCTAGTGCAGAGAGCGCAATTGCGCTCTCTGCACTAGAAGAGCCGAATTTCCGGGTTGAAAACCGGAAATTCGGCTCTTAGTTACCAGGAGCGGCATTTTTGCCGCCCCTGGTAAACAGGGGGGCGCTGCCACCTGAGGCGAGTGTCTCAACTCGCCTCATTGGTGGAGCGCCCCTGGGCTAAACAGATAAAAATTGTTATGGAAATGTGACGTTTTTTGCATACGGAAAAATAGATACTGTATATATCTTGAAGCGAAATAACAGTGATTATAGCAAGAGTGTCCATTCTGTAAGGGCAGATAATTAACAGAATTAGGGCAGCATGGGTTTAAAGGTGTTGCTGTGGGAGAGACTATTGCCCTTCATTTTACACCCTATGTATTAATGCATATCTCCCAACTGTCCCGTTTTCTGTGGGACAGTCCCCGAATTTTTGACAGTCCGCAGTCCTTGGTTTCTTACTTTCTCTTTGATCTTTTGCATTGATGCCAGAAAAAGATACAAAGTTGCTAACTTAATTAACATAAGAGTCTTTTTGGCAGAGAGCCCAGAACAGCCAGCAGCTGCACTTTGATACTTTTGTAACAATTTAAGACAAGCAAAGGAACAATCGTAACTATTTAAGATAAGCAGTTCTGTTGGGACAACTGAGACTAGCACCTTAAAGGGTAATTCACTTTCATTAGTGTTATAACACAAAAACAATTGCACTAAAACTCTCAGAAATGTTTCATAACTTGCCTAATTTTGTAAAATTGACATGGTAATTAGGGGGTGTGGCCATAAAAATGGGTGTGGTCAAAAATTCACCGCACTACGGGTGGCACAAGTTTTTATCCCTCGTTTTTCAAAGGTTGGGCGGTATGTTAATGGCGTGAAGTTTAGAGCCCCCTTTCTCCCTTCTTCTACTCTCACCCTCAGTTCTTGACACCTCACTCCAGTGTTCAAGGTGAGGGCACCCCATCATTCTGTGAAATAGCATTACAAACTCTTCTTCTACAGTGAAGACCAACATTCATTTCTGGGCTTGGCCTCATGTTTGTGAATGATCTCGGGCAAACTTTACACTTGCCAAATCATTAATGTTAATAATTATCATCCCAACCAAAGAATAATCCTTCCTAGTATTCAAAAGTGATTTTAATGACCGGCTCACCCTAAATGCAATTTGTCCTGTTCTAAAGCTTTTAATACGTCTATATCAAATTAGGTTGCTGCTCCCAGTTTTAAGTTCAAGGCACTCTATCTCCTGAAATGCTTTGTGGTCCCTTCGGCAACCCAATATTTTCTGTTTATTGCCAGTTGGCCACTAACCAAAGTTAAATGTCATATGTGGCCTGTACATTGTTTTCCGTTAAAATTGTTTGCCATGTCCAACTCCCAAATAAGCTATTTTATCCAACTGGGCTCCCATGACTAGCATGTCCAACCTCCCACGGTGGAATTTCTCCATCGCTGCAGTTTTTGGGGGGTGAAAAACTCAACCTTCAAGAGTAACTTGACCCTCTTGGCATTAAATTCCCCTTTTATTGGTAAGATTGATGAGTTTAAAAGCATGTAGGACCTTTTGTTTAGATAGCCAGGATATACTACTGCCAAGCTGTATATTATTTCAATAAGCAAATTTGGCCGGGTTCCCTGTTTCAAGAAAGGGCTCCTGGGAAAGATGTATGGAGTTGAGTAACTTATATCTTTCTGTTTATGTTAGTACCTGCCGTTCAGTGACTTGTACACAACAACTTTTGCAGTTATTGGTAATAGTTAGGCATTGTGTAGAGGCTTGAGAAATCACAATGCTCCGCAGTGTTTTATTTTTCGTTGGAAGTTGGTGCATTAGAAAAAGGTCTACTTGTCCCTCCAAGGGATGTTTATTTCCCCCAGCCAAATCCAAAGTCTCTAGAATCCTTTGTGTGACATCATCATTTTATAATAATTCTTCCCCCAGTTATTTGGTTAGTGGATAACTGCCCCGCCAGCACATGGAAACAGTTGGACAGCACTGAATGTCATTTCTGCACTGACAAAATAATTATTTTATCTGTGTCTGATAAATTTTGCTGTATGTGAGTCATATTTCTGACAGCGCCCAAAGCAAGTTGGTGCTCAAGAACCTCTCCACTAGCCAGGGACTTGTCACAGCAAAATATGGATGAGGCAGACAGAAAGGCTACATGCCCCCCAGTGTTGCACCCTATGTAGTGCCTCTTCTGTCTCTTCCGACCCCGATCTGACACTACGGAGGTTATTTACTAAACTCTGAATGCAAAAATCTCGAAAAATTTGTGTTTTTTTTGTATAAAATTGGTCTTTTAAAAAAATCTCAGATTTTTCCAAATTTAATATACCCCGAGGATAGAAAAGTCCGAATCCAAAAATTCTGTATCTCGGACCTGTCAAGATCACTTATAAGTCAATGGGAGAAGTCCCAATGATTTTTTTGATGTGCGCTGGGTTTAGTGCAATACCTTGAAGTTTGCTGAGTTTTCAGGCAAAAAGCCAAAGTTTGCAAGAGTTTTCGGGTGAAAAATCCAAAAAAAAAAATTCTGAATTTTCGGATGAAAAATTGTTAAAAATTTCAAAAAAACAAATTTTTGGGAAAATGTAATAATAAATAAGCCAAAACAAACCCGGGCAGATTTGATCAGAGCTTGTATCAGAAAATGTTGAGATACTATCGGACTTTGATAAATAACCCCTCTAGTTCTGGCCCTGATCTGACACTACATTTTTGATCTTTTGGTATAAAATCAGACTTTTAAAAAAACGTGAATTTTTCGGAATTTATTATCCCCCGAGGATTGAAAAGTCCGAAAACCTGGCATCTCAGACCTGGTGAGATTGCATATAAGTCAATGGGAGAAGTCCCAATGATTTTTTGATGTGCGTTGGGTTTCGTGCAATACCCCAAAGCTTTCGGGTAAAAAACATTAAAAAAAAGAGTTTTTGGGTGAAAAATCTGAAAAAATTGTGAAAATCAAATTTTCGGGAAAATCGAATAGTAAATATGCTAAAAAAAACTCGTGTGGAGTAGATCAGAGATTGTGGCTAGAAATGTTGAGATAAATTCGGACTTTGATAAATAAGACCCTACTAGTGATGAGCAAAAATGTTTTTGTTGTGCCGCCTCCGGAGTCAAAAAAATGTTGTCATCAACAGACTTCCATGCATTTAGTATGATGCAGAGAGTGATGATCTGAGACAATGGGCAAATGGTTTTCATTTTTTATCATTTGTGTTTTTTGAGTTATTTAGCTTTTTATTCAGCAACTGTCCAGCTCTGTAAGGCTTCAAATGTATTGTTATTGGTATTGATACTTTTAATTGCTCATCTTTTTATTCAGATCCTCTCCTATTCTTATTCCAGTCTCTTAGTCAAGTCAATGCATGGTTGCTAGGGTAATTTGGACCCTAGCAACCAAATTGCAGAAATTACAAACTGGAGAGCTGCTGTATAAAAAGGGAAATAACTCAAAAACCACAAATAATAAAACATTAAAACCAATTGCAAACTTACAAACAAAGCAATAGAAAATTGGCCATGCATGTGTTTGGCCTTATGTAAAA
The DNA here is from genome assembly GCA_038501925.1 of Xenopus petersii. Classification (NCBI taxonomy): domain Eukaryota; kingdom Metazoa; phylum Chordata; class Amphibia; order Anura; family Pipidae; genus Xenopus; species Xenopus petersii. Next base: position 11,943,337 of record CM076675.1, on the reverse strand, counting down.
TATTTGTCCATTTGGCCCACGGGTCAATATTTCAGGTTGGCTCTTACAAAGCGACTTGGGACTATTTTTTTTTTTTAGCTAAGGACCCATATATAGCTGTTTATTTCCTACCTGAAATGTTTGCACTCAATGGTATTGTTGAATCATAATGAACATTGTTTTATTGTACCTTTTAGTTCCTAATCATTAACCTCTTCCATGTGTTGTTTTAGGGCAGAGACACGCTGCGATTCGGGGAGATTAGTCGTCCAGCAACAAATCTCCTCTTTTTCGGGGGGCTACTAATCTCCCCAAACTGCCTCCCCTGCTTTCCCACAGGCTAGAATGTAAATCGCTGGCAGGATGCCACTCAGAGCACTTAGTTTTCCGAAGTCGCCCAAAGTTGCCTCACAAGTTGCCATCCTGCCGGGGATTTACATTCTAGCTGGCGAGAAGGCAGGGGAGGCAGTTCGGGGAGATTAGTAGCCTCGAAGAAGAGGCAATTTTTCACCGACAACTAATCTCCCCGAATCTGATTGTGTGTCTCTGCCCTGAGGCAACTTCGGGCAACTTCGGTAAACAAAGTGATCCGAGTGCCATCCCACCGGCGATTTACATTCTAGCCCGCGAGAAGGCAGGAGAGGCAGTTTGGGGAGATTAGTCGCCCAGAATTCCAGCTTCTCTGCCCTTTTGGGATAAATCCAATTAAAGGACTTCAATGCACTTAAAATCCTACTTAACCTTGCTGTTATCTGATGCTTGCTAGGAAATATTATTAAAACATTTTTGTGTGGAAGCGAGGACATTTTTTCATATTCATTAGGTACGTTGATGACTTTTTCACATCTGTGGGTCTTTGTTAAATGTTTTCTGAACCTGGGTGTGGCTGAAAGGAAAGACAAGTCTTTGTGTACCAGATAAAAGTGTGCAATGTATATGTTTCTTAGGAATGTCTAATCCTTTCTTTGAAATTCATTGAAAACTGTCATTTATTGAGATTTCAGTGTACTTTATGGAACCACAACATTTTGTTCTCGATTGGTTTTATGAATACAATTATGCTTTGCAAGATTTAACAGATATCTTTCTGTTTTATGTTGCAGTTTATGTGTTTACCCAGAAAAACATCTCATTTTTTTTTTAAAATGAATAAAAAGGGACTATCGTTAAAACTCTTTTATTGTGCTACTAAAGATTATTGGGTATATATTCAAATAATATGTTAGTGTCGTTACTTGTCGTTACAGCTCCACATTTCCTTATCCATATGTGTATGAGCAGTGTACGAAAAGGTCTCCGTCACAATAATATTACATTAAATGCTGCGTTTGAGATTAACCTTAAGTATGCACATGGAAAATGTATGATTTTCCTAATAAAAAACGATGGCGATGATCACACAAGTTTACGCTTTGTGTGCAGTGATTAGGTTGTCAGAACCATGACAGGGGCAACATCAAGGGTTTGCACCATTCATCCAAAATCAACCCAATGAGTATACAAGGTTATTGGGATGGGATGAGTGCCAAACATTAAACTTATTTGTGAAATATGATGTATCCAGCATACAGTTCAACATAAACACAGCCAAACATAATTTGCCAGTTTGTGTAACATACTCTTAACCAACTTTATAACTTGAATTGCCATGTAACTGTCCAACCAAACTTGTCCCACAATCTTCCAAGTTGGCCTGTCACCAATATCCTCCCTTAAGCAAACTCACTTTCTACAGTGTAGACCAACCCATGATGAGGTGCAGACCTGCAAGCTACTCATGTATCCAAAACTCCCCTCTTAACCACCAATTGGGACTGGCAAGCTTCTTCATCCAAAAATCTCCCCTCTTAACCCATCAGTTGGGTCCTAAACTCACCCTGACCAAAATCCTAAGCAACAGGGATGGTGTGAGGCGTAACTGGTTGGCTTCTACAAAAGGAAGCAGGAATATGTCTCTTAGACCTATATGCTTCAACCCAACTAGCCGATTCGAAATTTAATACAGCCAGCAAGGGGAAAAATGTAATGGAACTACTGTCACGCTAATTCACTTTGCTGCACTGTGGGTCACCAGTACATTTCGCTAGTGATGGGCGTATTTGTGCAGTTTCGCTTCGCCGAAAAATTTGCGAATTTCGCGCGAAATTCGCGAAACGGCGAAAAATTCGTGAAACGGCACCGGCGTCTCGTTTTTGACGCCGACGCCCGTTTTTGATGCCGGCGCCCGTTTTTTGCCCCGGCGTCCGGTTTTTCTAAAAAAAATTTTGACGCTGGCGAATTTTTTCCGTGAATTTTCGCGGGCGTTTCGCAAATTTATTCGCTGACGGCGAATCGCGCAAATTCACCGCGAATTCGCGCCTGGCGAATAAATTCGCCCATCACTACATTTCGCTATACTGATTTGTGTGCAGTACAATAATAGAACTAGTTTTGTGTTAAACTGATTTGTTGTATGACCAGTTGTGCTGAAATGAAAGTAGAATGGGAGAGAGAACCCCTCTTGGAATCAGGATTCATGATTCAGTTTCTCTGGCAAAATGTTAACTTCCTACTAGATAATAATAATAATGTCCATAATCAGCACAGTATACTTGACTTTCTACCTCATCCTTTACAAATTAGATCTTCTCAAAGGAATGCACATAAATAGGCATTTTGAGGAAAGACAGTGGAAAATAATTACCTAAGCACCTATAATATAATGCAAACAAATTGTTAGGAGTTAGGATTAGTATGGGCGTCATTATATCTGGTTAATTACACCTGTTTCATAGTCATCCAAGGCAGAATGCTGTAGGCAAAACTCGAGTTGGATTGAGTAGTTGTTGGAGCTTGTCCTTTCTATGTTAAACTGGATAGTTTCCACATTGTGTTTTGGTACTTATTCATAAAGAGTTATAAATGGATTTTGTAGATTTGTTTAGGTCATTTACTCTATGTAAAGCAAGTTAGGGTTTAAAGTAGAATGATATGTTTGGTATCAGCCCTAGGCAGCCGTAACCATAGAAAAATGCCCCCCAGTAGATGCCGTATTATTTTCTGATGATTCACAGGGCATGCTGGACTGCTGTTAGTTACCTGGATTAAAGGACCAACTCATAAATCGACAATTTGGAGTGTTATTGTAATAGATGTAATAATCTGTGTATTAGAATTCTTATGGAGTTCACTGTTTTCAGATTTATGTGGAGGTGCATCTGCAAATACAACTCCCTCCACCTTCTTGCTACTTAATCTTTTCTACATTTGTCTTTCTTGCAGTTCAAGTACTCTCTAAATATTGCTCTTTTCTAACTTCTGGCATGCTTTTAAAGAGGCGGTTCTTAGAACAAAGGATGGATGACTGATATACCAATGTTTTCCTATGGCTTTAACCTTGTTATGAACTAACTGAGGCCCTGGCCAATACTCTAGCCTCCAAGAGGGCTTTGAACTAAAACAAATGTCTAACAACCAATGTTTTAAAGCAGTGGTTCCCCAACCAGTGGCTTGTGAGCAACATGTTGCCCACCAACCTCATAGAATGGATGTTGTTCCCTGCAACCTCAACGCAGGTGCTTATCTTCAAATTCCTGGCTTTGAAATAGGTTTTGGCTGCAAAAAAAGGTGTTCCAGCAAACAGAGTATCCTCTGCCAGTACACATAGGTGCTACCAAATAGTCAATCACAGCCATTATTTGGCACAACCATGAACCTTTTCAAGCTTGTATTGTTCCCCAACTATTTTTACATTTGAGTGTAGCTCATAGGTAAAATAGGTTGAATACCCCTGTTTAAGCGGATGTTAGTAGATTTAGTTTGGTTGGTGTTGGCACACCTTCTTATAATTTAATGACCACCATTGATACTTATATGGAGTTATCTACCAACCTGGAGTATTATTGGGCACAAACTACTATAACAATCCTAGGCCTAATAACCACATTATGGCCTAAGTTGCTACATACGGTGCTAAATTATGGCCATCCCTACACAAGGACATATGGGATGCCTTCCAGTTGCTCCCTCAACGTCTGACCCATGTTTGTTTACATTTATCTTCACTTAAAACAGTTTTCTTCCAAATCGAATCATTTTATCTATGTAAATCTATGTAAAAATCCTAACCCTCCCATTAGTGACAGCCTTTCAATTCATGACCTTATGTAGAGAGTCCGTTTCTATATTTTATAGAAGCAGCAGTTACAGTTGATTGATTTATGCATGAACTTTACAGATTTAACTATTTAATTTGGCACCATAGCTTGTAAACTGATCAAAAGTGCAACAGAAGTAATTCCCTCCTATTGGTAACATTAGCAAATCAAGTCATGAATTACTATACTTGCTGCCAATTTCTGAACGTGTTAATTGTTTCATTATCAAAATGTTAGAACCACAGCAGATGGAATTCTATTAAAAAACATGGAGGTGGAGATATTCTGCGCTAAATGCCAACATTTCTCTGTCCACGGCATAAATCACAGAGATTCCGAGTAATTAACCAGAAGCTCATTTTAAAACCTAATTGAGCAAATTTGGAATATTAGGATTTGTTTAGCGAGGAATTCAGTTTTAGTTTGTTCTCAAAGCATCTGCTCCATTTTGGGGCCCATCTATGCACTTATGAAGTGCTTTTTAGTGGTTTACATGAGCAAGATAGCGAGCATTTAGGAGTGTGGTTTATAAAACATTACTAGAGAGATAATATACATCTGTCAAAGCAGAACAAAACAGTACACATTCAGATGCAGAGTTTGGCCTCCATTCACTTAGCAATTGTTCTCTGCAATTTGTACATCAGTTAATGTGAACTCCTGCCATTGGAAAGGCCTAACATATATCCAGATATAGATCAGAAGCAGGTAATCTTGGGCCCAGCTAGCAGTCCCATTAGAAAAATGGTAAGGAGCATGATGGGTTATGGCCAAAATGAAACCTAAATACAAAATTGATTGTTTGGCTTTGCTTCATATTGTTTGCTGGATACTTCTAACATAGATGCCAACTAGATCCGAACAGATTCAGATGCATTTTGACCATGCATGGCCTGCCCCAGATTCAGCCTTATCTCCCCAGGCTACATCCTCTGTAATGCTCCTTGTTCCACTGCTTTGGATGGATACAGCAAAATTTGTGTTATCGTTTTATACATTTCAAGGAAAGAACAAGTTAGGTTTTGGGTGCAAATTACAGAAAAAAAAGTGTGTGTTGGACCTGTTACTGCAGATGAGAGAAGCTTAATGGGGAATAATGTGGGTGAGTTGACATGTAGGTTATAATAGGATGATGAGGTCATGCAAAGAAGTTTGAACTCTATGAACAGCCACATATCCATATTAAGACATTGATTAAATGGTGCTTGAGGGTGACATTTATACCTCATGCTAAGGATTTTATTGTAGGTGTTGGATCTATGGCAAAAATACCAAATCTTTTACTGATATTTTCCTCAAAGAGCCCCTCTGATCCCAGAGCTCAGGGCAAATGCTTACAAAATGCAGAAATTTGACTTTAAAAAAAGAGCGACAATAGGGCTGCCACCCAGCTGGTGTTTAAAGGAAAACTATACCCCCCAAACAATGTAGGTCTCTATTAAAAGATACTGAGTAAAACAGCTCATGTGTAAAACCCTGCTTCATGTAAATGAACCGTTATCATAATAATATACTTTTTTAGTAGTATGTGCCATTGGGTAATCATAAATAGAAAATTGCCATTTTAAAAAATAAGGGCCGCCCCCTGAGATCGTACGATTCACTGTGCACACATACAAACCACATGTTAGGTCACATGAGCCAATTAACAGACAGAGTTCTGCCTTTTGCTTCCTCACTTCTTCCTGTTACAGTTAGTGTTGTAGTATTTCTGGTCAGGTGATCTCTGAGGCAGCACAGATAGAGTCACGAAATGGTGGTTCAAGGCAAGAGATGTAAAAGGGCAATATTTATGTAAATATATATTCCAGTTTGGTAAGATTCTTTAATATGTCATTCACTTTGATATAAACTATCTGTTGCTTAAGTATTCATTTTGGGGGTATAGTTTTCCTTTAAATGACCTGACCAGTAAATCACCAGCTAAGGCTGGGGCCAGTATTATAAATTTACTGAGAATGTACTTGTATATAATGAGACATGAATTCGAAGTAGATAATAAAGTACATAATAAAGAATATGATCAAGTTGCTTTGCCTTGGCAAGTGATTTACTCCTTAGTATTACGGGGCTATGGACGTGATCCATAGAAGATCTGTTTTTTTTTTTTTTTTTGATGACTGAAGATATCTGTTACACAAATGTCCAGCTCCTTATTTTGTCTCTGGCTATTTATAGGTGAATAATAAAGCTCCGTATAGCTGAGCCGTATAATACCAGGGCAATTCTGAATACGGAATTATGTATTATGTACTGACAAACAGGACAGGTGGTAATGTGTCTTCTCTGAGCAGAGACAGCTGGCATTTTTCTTTGGCTGCAGTAGTGTTTTTCAGTCTAGGCTTCCCTCCCAGCTGATACCAGGCTTGTTAACGTGTTTGGGGGGGTTGAATTATTATTCTGGCTACCGACTTTTTTCATACATTGGGAAGAAACCAGCATCCAGTTTAAATGAATTTTATTCAGCTCCTTTCCTCCGTTCTTACCAATACAAATTAAGCAGGTTAGATCATTTATCAAAGTCGTTTTTAAGTCTAAGAGGAGAAACAAAACTAATCATAGCAAAAATTAATTTGGGGAGCATTTACTGTAAATATGCAATGCAACATGGACAAGCTTTAGCAGCTTTTATTAGAAATCATTATAAAGAACCAACCACAGTCTACATTGATTGATGGATAGCAATGAAACCCTGTTTTAATTGTACTGAATAGTACCTGCCTCCACTGCTAATACACTCCTGAAAATGCCCAATAGAAAATGCCCAATATATTTTTTTATTAAAGGGCATCTAAACTGGAAAAAACAAGCTCTAAGTGATCTAATAGCACTACATGATGGGTGCTCTTGCGGCACCATATAGGGGACCACTTGGATGCTCCCATGTTTGTTAGTACAGGCCATGGAGTTCCAAAGGCATGAGATTAAATGAAGATCTGTACTTACAAACACATTTGTGGCAGTTGCTAAGTATAGGGCAAACAGTGCACCGTGCTCCAGATGGCACAAAGTGCAGAACAAAGACACAAGGCTTTAAAGGAAAACTATACCCTCCGAACAATGTAGGTCTCTATAAAAATATATTGCATAAAGCAGATCATATGTAAAACCCGGCTTCATGTAAATAAACCATTTTCAAAATAATATACTTTTTTTTTTAGTAGTATGTTCTATTGGGTAATAGAAAATGGCTATTTAAAAAAAATAAGGGCCGCCCCTGAGATCCTAAAATGCACGTGCACACAAACAAACCTTGAGCCAATTAACAGACAGAGTTGTGTCTTTTGCTTTCACACTTCTTCCTGTTACAATTAGGGGCATATTTATCAAGGGCCAAATTGAAAAAACTTCGAAATTCTAATTAAAAAAAAAAAAATTTTTTTTTTTTTGGTCGAATAGGTCCTTATTCGATCGAATAGTTCCCGAATTTAGGCCAAATACGAATTGAAAGAATAACAAATTCGATCCAATTCGATTCAAAGTTTTTCCCAAAAAAACCTTTGATTTTTCAAAGTCCACCAATTGACTCCAAATAGGTTCTAGGAGGTCCCCCATTGGCTAAAACAGCAATTCGGCAGGTTTTAGATGGCGATTGTGAATGGTTGAAGTCGAATTTTTAAAGAGACAGTACATAATAAATTTTGATGTTCGAATTTTCTTCAAATTCAAATCGAATTTGAAATATTCCCTAGTCGAAGTACATACAAAATTTGAATTTGCCCCTTAGAGTTGTAGTATTTCTGATCAGGTGATCTCTGGGCAGCACAGAGACCATTGCAAACTGGTGGTTCAAGGCAAGAGATGTAAAAGAGCAATATTTACTTAAATATATATATATATATATATATATATATATATACTAGTTTGATAATATTCTTTTGTTGCTTAAATATTAATTTTGGGGGTATAGAGTATTTAAAGGCTTTTGAAGAAAAGGTAAATCATTGTGGGAGCCCAGTAGTTCTAGTTGTTAACATACTACCCTAGGCTGGTGCAGTACTGTTTTATAAACTATTTTTTTTAGTCTTCCAGATGTCCTCTTTGGGGTTGGGGGAGTGCAAATGTAGTGCCAAGACTTCTGCACTGTACATGCACCCTACTAGAATTGTTGGGACGATGAAAGAAAATGGAGACATGATGCTACTGTGTTTTAAGAAGAGTAACCCCAGGAAAGCAGGCACCCTCCAGTGATTTTACCTTTCCTTCGCCCCTTACAACTCTAATCACTAGTGACAGATGTAGCAGGTCTTTCCCCATTGACAGCAGTGGGTATGGGAAACACCTTTAGAAGCTCTGGACATGGTAATATTGCTTGAAGATATGCTAGTGCATTTGTTTAATGAGATACAGGTCCATTCTGTACAAATGACCTGAAATACTAGAAAATGAAGCAGAGAAGTCATCATGAATCCAATGTAACCATTTTCATTATTTTGGTGACATTTGTCCTTGAAGTAAAATATAATTATGAGAACCATATAGGGTAATGTAGCATTAAGGGGAAAGTATTCTCTCTTCAACCTGTCTTTAATACACCTATAATCCCCAAGGTTCCTTTGAGGATACCAATAAATAAAATAAATAACTTAAAAGGTGTAATCAAGACCAGATTGATTCAGAATTTTTTATGGGATAATAAAATTCATATATATCATCTTGGTCTTAATTACACCTTTTAAGTTTTTTTTTTTAATTATTATTATCATCATCACACATTAATAACGTGGCAACATATTTTGCTGCAATAGAAGGGTTTATACATTAAACATAGTGACAGTAGGGGGCACATTTACTTTTGGTCGAATATCGAGGGTTAATTAAGCCTCGATATTCGGCCGTCAAAGTAAAATCCTAAGAAACGAACAATTCGAAGGATTTTAATCCATCGATCTAATGATTTTCCTTTGATCAGAAATTGCCTAGTAAGCCTATGGGGACCTTCCCCATAGGCTAACATTGTACGTTGGTAGGTGTTGAAGTAGGGGGTCAAAGTTTTTTTTTAAAGAGACAGTACTTTGACTATTGAATGGCCGAATAGTCGAACGATTTTTAGTTAGAATCGTTCGATTCGAAGTCAAAGTCGTAGTCGAAGGTCAAAGTAGCCAATTCGATGGTCGAAGTAGCCGGAAAAAAACCCTTCAAAATTCAAAGTTTTTTTTATTCTAATCATTCACTCGAGCTTAGTAAATGTGCCCCTCAGTAACATAGTAAATTAGGTTGAAAAAAGACACACTTCCATCAAGTTCACTCTTGTAACTATTTTTAACCTGCATAACTGCCAGTTGAGAAGGCATATCTTGCTCATTAGAGCTTGCGTTCCAAACCTCACTATACTATTGGCAGAATGCTTTCAGACTGAAAGGAAGTCTCGCATGAAGGAGCAGAAGACCACTACAGTCACCAGAGATTGTTGTTATTGGTTCCCTTTGATGCATACAGACATTCACAATACATTTGGTAGCTTCCATTAAGGATTCTATGTGCCGCTATACCCTGGTCTGGTCTTTCTGTTTGAAAAGCAGTTATAGCCTTGTAGGTCATTTCACTGGACTGAAGAAAAGTGAATAAAAATACATTTCTGCACTTGAAAGTGTAAATGGCTTGTAAATATCATCGGTATGAGGAATGGCAGATATAGAAAGGAGTGAGAAAATCCATTATCACAGAGAAGAGAAAGTTTTCTACACATTCCTTTATCCTTCCTGTGACACTGAATGATAGAAACATCATTTTTATGGGTCTGTTTAATCTGCCAGTATAATGTTTGTATTTCCACTTGTTTTTTATGCAACTAAAACTTGTCTCCAAGCCAAGAATTCAAAAAGTAGCACCTACTTTGAGGCCACTGGGAGTAACAGCCAAGGGGTTGGTGAGCTAGCGTTAATTCGCTAGCGTTTGGCATTTTTTGTTACTGCGCAGATTCACTAACGACCGCTGGCGTAGTTTCGCTAGTGTTACTTCGCACCCTTACGCCAGGCGAATTTTCGCTATGACGTAACTACGCAAATTCACTAACTTGCACAGTGTACTGAACGCTACCTTTTACGCTAGACTTCCTTCGCCACCTCAGACCTGGCGAAGCGCAATAGAGTAGATAGGGATTGTTTCAAAAAAAGTCAATTTTTTTTCTAAGTCCCAAAAAACGCTGGCGTGTTTTCTACATGATGGGTGATAGGCTGAAAAAGATCGAAAATATTTTTGGGGCTCCCCTCCTTCCCCCCTACATTTCCTGACTCATGGCAACTTACCTAGACAGTGGGCACATGTGTAGGGCAAAATAACATTTTTATTTGCTGAAGGTTTGAAGGTTTTCTAGGCATTTGTAGTGCTGATACGTGTTCCTCCATTGAAATTTGGATTTCGCGCCGTATGCAAATTAGCCTTCGCTATCGTAACTTCGCTTTACATAGCGAATCAACGCTAGCGCAACTTTGCAACCTTACACTACCCCTGTGCGCAACTTCGGATTTTAGTGAATTTGCGGAGCGCTGGCGAAACTACGCCTGGCGAAGTGCGGCGAAGTTGCACCTGGCGCAACTTCGCATCTTAGTGAATTTGCCCCATAGAGAGGAATAGCCTTGGTCATGGAATAAGATGTTGGACAGGCACATGTGACCATATATTGAACAAGGAATAATGTTCCACCATTGTAAAAAGTAAAGGGAATAATGCACATGCCATCAATTCATGTCCATATAGAAGCACAACTCTGCAGGCTGAGGCTTTTTGATATAGGACATGGGCCACTGAAGGGATATTATGATAATTTCTTATAGAGCCAAAGAGCCAGTTTGAAAAAAATTTTTTTAAAAATTTAGAAGTGAATGTATTTTTATGAAAGATTATTATTTGCAACAAAGTTTGGAGGCGTGAAATTCTACCTTGAAACCTAATCGGTTTTAATTGGTGACAGGGTACAATAAAGACAATCCACGAAGCAGGCCGTGCTTAATGATTCAACCATCCATCACCATGGCTTAATATATTCAACGTTAATTGTTATCTCATAGTCTGCTGTAATCTTGGACTCCAGCTTGTGACAAGAGTGATCAGTTATCTATGTTCCATTGCAAATTCTCAACGTGCTCTTCCATGTTTAGAATCCCATTACTTATGCTGTGGCCGCTAAATTCATTTTGGAATATGTACACCGTGCAACTGATGGTTGGATTCTTTCTGGGTTTTTTTTCCTCCAATAACTGGGACTCGCTAGTGGAAATTGGAAAACTAAAGTAAATTATGATTATTATTGTTATATTCTGCATCCCACAGTTGAATTCAGTTTATTTTACCTTATGTTTAGTAACTTTGAACAATTTTGCAGGCAGCCAGGATTTAAAACATATGTCTTTAGCTATCCATGTGTATTGAGTTACATATCCAGATGTATTATACAAAGTATAGTATTAAATATAGAACACCACTGTGCTCCGTTTTAATTTCTTTGTCATCTGAAACTGTGCTGAAAAGAAGCCCAAGCTTATTTTTAGGGTATTCTAAAGAAATTTAAGATTTTTTTTTTTTGGCTGGACAGCATTGATGGTTCGGGTCTCGAAAAACTGTATTTGTTCTGAAAAATCACTTGCAAATCCACAGCGAGCTAAAAGGAAGCATGCAGAATAGGCGTGGCTGCTGTAGTTTCTTTCTCTAGATCTTATAAAACGTGCCTGCTCAACTTTCGTCAAGGACAATGTTGAATGAGCATGTTTATTGTGTCCTTAATGAAATGCCTCTTAAATTGGAGGAACATTGACTTGTACAAAAGGTTCATATATTTATGGTTCTTAATATAAAATGTCATTGTAATTCATCATCCTAAAAAAAAAAAAAAACACTTAAAATGTAGACTATTATTATTGGAAGACCATTCTAACTTAAAACCACTTTATGTTTATATTGTGTAGTGCTGCTGGTAACACAATGTTATTATCTTTTTATGATTTTATCTCCTCCCCTTTTTCTTTCATTTATCCTCCAACACTTTATGAATTTATTTTATATGCAACAGTTTTAGAAAGGACAAGAAGAAAAAAATAGAATTTTTCCATCAGCGTTGCTGAATAACATGTTATACCCCATAATTCTTTCTATTTCACCTGTTATTATATCACCTGAAAACCTTTATCTTGTGTTGTTCTCTCTTATATCTGTATTAGAATAAGAAATGTTGACATACCTAGACTAACTTGCAAATATGTGTCTGTTCTATAATCTGTCCATGTATGTGGCTGACTCAACGATTCAACCAGGTTCTGCTTCCATCTCATTTTTTCATATTTTTTTTTCCAATTCGATTTATTTATAAATGTGTGACACATTAAAGGGATCCTGTCATGGGAAAACATGTCTTTTTCATAACACATCAGTTAATAGTGCTACTCCAGCAGAATTCTGCACTGAAATCCATTTCTCAAAAGAGCAAACACATTTTTTTATATTCAATTTTGAAATCTGACATGGGGCTAGACATTTTGTCAATTTCCCAGCTGCCCCTGGTCATGTGACTTGTGCCTGCACTTTAGGAGAGAAATGCTTTCTGGCAGGCTGCTGTTTTTCCTTCTCAATGTAACTCAATGTGTCTCAGTGAGACTTGGGTTTTTATTATTGAGTGTTGTTCTTAGATCTACCAGGCAACTGTTATCTTGTGTTAGGGAGCTGCTATCTGGTTATCTTCCCATTGTTCTTTTGTTTGTCTGCTGGGGGGGGGGGGGAGGGGTGATATCACTCCAACTTGCAGTACAGCAGTAAAGAGTGATTGAAGTTTATCAGAGCACAAGTCTCATGACTTGGGGCAGATGGGAAATTGACAAAATGTCTAGCCCCATGTCAGATTTCAAAATTGAATATAAAAAAAATCTGTTTGCTCTTTTGAGAATGGATTTCAGTGCAGAATTCTACTGGAGCAGCACTATTAACTGATTCATTTTGAAATTTTTTTTTCCCATGACAGTATCCCTTTAACCTTGATTTTTTTTTTTCTATCATTGTTTCTACTACCAGCGTTAAACTGTTGTGCAGCTGTTGAACAAAAAATTGCATGCATAGCAATCATGTTCTCCGTTCTTCCCCAGGAGAAAGTCTTTAATAATGCACAAAATCCATAAAAAAAACCTCTAAACTGTTCTTAATTATGTCACCAGTTATAGTATTGCTCCGTTATGAACCCCTTTCTTTAAAATACATTTCCATGGCGTTGCATGAATAGGAAACACTAAAAACACATCCTTTGCCACACAATTCTAGTTAAATACAAAATCATCCACAAAAAATATATATTTGAGAAACATTTTTAAAAATCACTTGGATTAGCACCCAGAAATGTTGTGTTTAAGGGGCCGATTCACTAACTTCGAGTGAAGGATTCGAAGTAAAAAAACTTCGAATTTTTGTGATCCTCGACTATCGAATTGGCGTAAATTCGCCTGAGTAGAATGATTCTAATAGATCGAGCGCAAAAACGATGCGACTATTCGCCATTCGATAGTCAAAGTACTGGATTGAGCGCAAAAACGATGCGACTATTCGCCCATTCGATAGTCGAAGTACTGTCTCTTTTAAAAATACTTCGACTGCCTACTTCACCACCTAAAATCTACCGAATTGCTTTAAAAGCCTATGGGAAAGTCCCATAGGCTTGTTTTCCAAGTTTTTGATCGAATAAAAAGGCATTCGATCGAATGAAAATCCTTTGAGCGAATATTCGATCGAGCGCCTATTCGCCTGGCGAATATTCGCCAATTCGACTATTCGCCAGCGCGTAAATTCGCCCGAATTGCCTATTCGATTCTAATCCCCAGTCAAATTTCAAGGGTTTTAACCCTTCGAAATTTGACCCTTGATGAATTTGCCCCTTATTGTCAAGGGGTAGTGCTATAATTTGTCTAATCCTGGGTTAAATTCATCCATTATTTTCCCTAATAAACTTTAATAGTTTAGTTACCAACATAACATGCAAAACAGTATCATTCATGTCCAGATATATACACTTCCTTTCTCAAATGTGAATTATAATAATTATTTATTTAAGAATGGAAGAGAAAACAAGCATTTTCAAGAATTTATAGCATTAAGGCATAGCAGATCATCTTCAACTCCACAATGAAAAACTATACAACATATTTTAGCTGGAAAGGTTTCTGCATCTAAGCTAAGTTGCCAGCTTTCATCAAGTATCAGTTGCATATGTACATTGCGGGGGTTATTTACAAATTTTTCGGACTTTTTTTAAAAAAAAAATCACAAATTTTTCAGAATTGATTAAACCCTGAGGGCTAAAAAGCCCAAATATAAAAACACGGCATCTCAAACCTGTTGAGGTTGCATAAAAGTCAATGGGAACAGTCCGATTGATTTTTGGTTGATACATGTCATGTAGTGTACGGAGACCACCTAATGTGGTAGAAGCTCTGCCCTTAAGTAGGGTCTTCTGAAAGTTCAGATAGCAAGGAATTGTTTGGGTGTGTTTTGAAGGAAGGCAATGACTGCCTCAAACATTTAGGGGTTTATTTATCAAAGTCCGATTTTATCTTAACATTTTCGCCTACAAACTCCGATCTAATCTGCTCCGGTTTTTGACGCTTATTTATTATTAAATTTCCCCGAAAATTTGCTTTGCGGGAAAAAAAAAATCTGGTTTTCACAATGTTTTCGGATTTTTCCTTTCTTATGCTTTTTTGCCTGAAAACTCAGAAAACGTAGGGGTATTGCATGAAACCCAGCGCACATCAAAAAATCATTGGGACTTCTCCCATTGACTTAAATGCAACTTTGACACGTCTGCGATGCCGGATTTTCTGATTTCTTTTCCATCCTCCGGGTTTAATAAATTCCGGGATTTTTGCATTTTGAGTATAGTAAATGACCTCCTTAGTTTTTTTCTCGTTTATTTAATTTCAGTCTTTTTTCCTTTTTATACAACCCTGTTTCCAAAAAAAGTTGGGGAACATTTACATCACATTTTATTTCACGCATTGTTCCAACTTTTTTGTAAATGGGGTTGTAGTTAGAGAACTGCTCTGTAACTTCTAATATCTGTGTACTTTACTTTATATTATTGTAATCTTAATTAATTAATAAATGCCGTAGAGCTCTATTCAAAAAAGTATATGAGTTTTTTTTAGCTTCATTACAGAGCAAGCATGCAAAATAATCATTTGACTTAACTGGGAAAAAATGATATTTCATAATAATATTTCCATTTAAAGTGCATAAAACTAGACTTGAGTTTTAATCTGCTGACACATTATTACATCTTTCCACTATGGAGAAATATGAAACGCAGTCTTATTCTTGCCGAAACTTTCTCCCATAAATCTGTGAAAAAGTTTACTTCTGAATGCACTTAACAAAGACTACGCTGACATATTGTTGTTGTTAGATAGTAATTAATCGAGAAGGCAGAAATAGCTATAAAGTGTAGCATTTACTGGAGACTCATAACTCCAAATTGGTCCTTCGAGCCCTGATGGTCAGTGTAAGCAAATTAGTAACAAGCACCACTTTGAGCTTTTCCAGGCCCATTCCCATATATGTATAACTAGGAACAGAAAATGTCACTTGGAATATAGAAATATTTGTCAAAGTATAGAAAATGTTGTTGAAATATAAACACATTGTTCGAACTAATGTGGAATATTGAAAATTAATTTCTTACAAAATGAATGTAAAGAATGTTGAGTTGTGTTCAAAATTTTTCTTTGATATATAATTGTTTTGATAATATTACAGCTTGCATATTTAATTAAACACAATGAAAATCATATCACTATTACCACTATTACTATTAGTGGGTTATTTATCAGTCCGATTTTATCTCGGCATTTTCTGCTACAAACTCCAATCAAATCCGCTCGAGTTTTTTACACTTATTTATTATTACATTTTACCGAAAATTTGCTTTGCGGGTAAAAAAAAAAATCATTTTTTTTTCAGAGTTTTTTAAGCTTTTTTGTCCAAAAAATTCGGGCTATTGCACGAAACCCAGCGCACATCAAAAAAATCATTGGGACTTCCTCCGTTGACTTATATGCAACCTCGACAGGTCTGAGATGCCAGATTTTCTGATTCAGACTTTTTCAACCTCTGGGTTTAATAAATTCTGAAAAATTTGTGCTTGTTTAAAAGTCCGATTTTATAAAGAAAATTTTCAGGATTTTTGCATTCAGAGTTTAGTAAATAACCTCCTTACTCTCAGCTTAACAGAGATATACCGTAGATGTGATTTATGTTGAATATATTGCGATACCAAAAATGGTCTTTTTAATTGAATCTTTAATCTTTAAAATTTTATATAACATTTTCTAACAGCATTCATTTAAAAAAAAATCAGAAAATCATAATTTATTATAAAATAATATAATAATATATAAATATATAATATATTTGCAGATACTTGCTAATCTGCTGCTGGATTTCAGAGAACAGCAATTCCATCTTCATTTCATCTTGGGACCTTACGTGGAATTGCTCAGTTTTAGCATGACCATAAATTAGTATACCATGTGTGCAAAATGCATTTTACAGCGTGTTTATGTTTCATGTTCACTTTCAGAAATTCCAAGTATGATTAAATGAAATCATTATCTTGATATACCTAAAAATACCCCAAACAAAACAGCTGCTAACTGGACTTGCTGTGTCGATGTCAGCAAAGCTTTGTTAGCATGGCATTGGAAAGTTTTTCTTCTAGGATCCTGTTTCTTGCACAGAAATCTAATCTTTTTATTAATCCAGACACTCCAATGTCCCGTAGTTGCTGAGAAGGATCTGAGCTTGCATTATCAAAAATTATATGTGCTTATTTTTATAAAGAGAATATAAAACTATTCATTTATCAAATGTGTCTTTCTTGTCTTAAAATACTAATGACTTGCATTTGTTCTTTGTTAGCTTAGATGACTTGAGCTGGTTTAGAGATGGACCCTTGGCTAGTTCTACAGGTATGGGACCTGTTATCCAGAATGCTCGGGACCTGGGGATTTCATATTCATACCTTAAGGGGCAGATTTATCTAAGGTCGAATTTCGAAGTAGAAAAAGCTTCGAAATTCGACCATCGAATTGGAATACTTCGACTTCGAATATCGAATTCAACGGTTTTTTACATCAACTTTGGCCATTTGCGGTCAAAGTAAAATCGTTCAATCGAACGAGGAAATCCTTCGAATCAAAAGATTCGAAGGATTTCATCCACCGATCAAACAATTTTTCTTTGACTTCAAAAAACTGCTCAAGAAGGTCCCCATAAGCTAACATAGCACTTCGGCAGGTTTAATTTGGCGAAGTATTGAAATTAAAGTTTTTTTTTAAAGAGACAGTACTTCGATTATCGAATGGTCGAATATTCAAACTATTTTGCTTCAAATCCTATTCGATGGTGGAAGTATCCAAAAAATTACTTAGAATTTTTTTACTTCGAAAATTCCCTCAAATTCACTTCGACCCTTGATAAATCTGCCCCTAAGTCTACTAGAAAATCATATAAACATTAAATAAACCCAATAGGCTGAGTTTGCCTCCAATAAGGATTTATTAAATACCTTAGTTTGGATCAAGTACAAGCTACTGTTTTATTACTACAGAGAAAAAGGAAATCATTTTTAAAAATTTGGATTATTTGGATACAATGCTTGTAAAGTAAAAAATCCTCCTGAATTCAGCTGAAAGAGCATTTGCTACAATTACACATTTGACTATATTTGAAAGCAAATTAGCAGAATGTATAGTAAATTCATAATACAGCTTTACAAGCAGCCCTCCTGTTTTGATGTTTTATATGAACCTGCAATCTTAAAATTGCATAACAAAAATTAGCTTCACAATAGGAGGGACTGTTGAATGTTTGTAGTGAAAGTTGCATCAAACATATGGGGGCACATTTACTATTGGTCGAATATCGAGGGTTAATTAACACTCAATATTCGACCGTCGAAGTAAAATCCTGCGACTTCGAAAATCAAAGGATTTACCGCATTTCGTTTGAACGATTCGAAGGTTATTATTTCATCGGTCGAATGATTTTCCTTCGATAAAAAAATACTTAGAAAGCTTATGGGGACCTTCCCCATAGGCTAACATTGGTGCTCGGTAGGTTTTAGGTGGCGAAGTAGGTGGTCAAAGTTTTTTTTAAAGAGACAGTACTTTGACTATCGAATGGCCGAATAGTCGAACGATTTTTAGTTTGAATCGTTTGATTCAAATTCATGGTCGAAGTAGCCAAAAAAACCTTCAAAATTCAATTTTTTTTTCCTTCTAATCCTTCACTTGAGCTAAGCAAATGTGCCCCATGGTGTTTGCTTGATGTATTTTCATATGTTATATGTTGTTGGCTTAGGTACAGCTTAGGAGCTCACCCCTATGATGATCAGTAGTGTCCTCTGGAAATGGAATTGACAACTGTCTTGCAAACTTGATGGTCACTGGGGCCACTTGTTCTATTCTTGGTCCTGGAACATTTGAAGTTGACTTGGACATTGGAAAGAGTCTTGGGAGAGGAATAAACATCCCTGCCTTGCAGTGCTAGACCAGTGCCATCCATGAAACTACCTGCAAGGTTTGGTGCTATATAAATAAAGGATTATAACAATAGCCCAAGATGATAGAAATTATGTTCATGGCTCATCTTCTCCCCTGCCTGGTCCCTCACAGCAGCTGCCAATTGTGCTTTATATAGTTTGTTCCTCTTCAGAGGAAAAGACACCCAATATAATCTCTTAGAACTAGAAATTATGACTTCAGAGCTAACACACCATGAGGCTTTAAAGCTCATTCTAGGCCACACACTACTTAGAGGTATCTGTGCCTCTTCAGTTTTAAGGTGTTGCTTTTTGTTTAAGCTTGGCACTAGATAGCACTTCTGAAAAGTGTTTTACATTTATTTTCATGTCGTGTTCTGATAGCAAGAACAATAAATAAAGAAAAAAACGGATTGGAGAAGAAAAAAGAATCAATTGTGGTTAAGCTGGTTTGCTAATTAATGCAATGCCGTATATCAGTACATCTTATGAATTCATGCTGCATATTTTAAGACTTCAAAGTCATGAAAAAAATGCAAGAACATCTGTTGAAAGATTTTAAGTTCTTTATTAAACCAAGGCCCCAATTTTAATGGAAAAAAGAACTCGGTGCTGTTATTTTTATGAGGCGTGGCTCTTTTTCCCACCTCTGGGCACTTCATTGTCTCTGAGTATTCAGCATATACTCAGAGCTTACCCACCTAGATTGGCATGCCAAGGGAGTAGTGATGTGCTTTGCAGGTCGAGGAAAACTTGAGCCACACCCGATTCTAACCTGCTGAGCCCCAGCTCGCACCCGACCCTAACCCGGCACACTTTCCTCTTTATATATCTGTGCCCGACATCGGGGTCTGCGCGAGTATATAAAAAGGCATGCGCAGAGGTGGAAGTGGGGAAAAAGAAGGCCGCGGAAATGGAGAATGAAGGCTAAAGTTCAGCCCAAACCCATCCAAGGACGTACTGAGGAATTTGGCCCGAACCTGACTGACTCACGGGTTCCGCAGGCTTAGGGCTGGCCCACATATCATTATAAGGAAACAAGGGTCAGAAGTATTAAATAGATGTACGTTGTTGACATCATTAGTATTACAGAACTGCTGTGGGACCTTTACTTTGTATCATCATAGGAGCTAGAGTCCATATTGGTTGCTTTTCCACTGATATTATTGTCTTAAGGTGACCATACACGGAGAGATCCCCTCGTTTGGCGATGTCGCCAAACCAGCGGATCTCTCTCCGATATGCCCACCTTGAGGTGGGCAATATTGGGCTGATCCGATCGCGGGCCCTAGGGCCCAACGATCAGATCCTAACGCATGGGAAAAGGGGGTCGGATCGCGGGACCGCATCAACGAACAGATGCGGCCGCGATCCGACGGGATTTTTTGTCCCATCCGATCGAAGTCAGCCAGATCTCGATCGTGGAAGCCCGTCAGGGGGCCCCATACACGGGCCAATAAACTGCTGACTTGGTCTGTCGACAGCTTTTATTGGCCCGTGTATGGCCACCTTTAGGCATCAAAGTTTAGCTTGAAATCTCTATAGAAGTAGTTTTTCAGACTTTTGATGTGTCATCCTCCCAATTGTAGCCTAAGATTTGCCTAGGCCACCCTTAACTCATGCCAGGGTTACAGAAGTCAATTCTAATGTTTCGATAATTTTCACGATAGCAAATATATCATTTAGAAAATATCTACTCATTTGGCTAGGCAAGAGGTCACCAAATGAAAAATGTAGCTGCTTTGGCTACAAATATCCTGGACTGGATCGGGCTAATCCGAACATGGTTTTTGAGACAAAGGTTGGATAAAAGACATGGAACCTAGTATCTTCCCGTGTATAGAAACGTTCTACATGCATGTCCCTTAGATTTGGTGCTGATCTTCTCTAGTTTTCTAAATTCACAAGTATTATTCACCTTTGTTTAGTTCTAAAATGATATACCTATTGTGTTTTTGTTTCAGCTGCATTTAGTAAGAGATTCTAATTGCAGAAGAGGCAAACCTTTAAAGGAGAAGGAAAGCTACTGAAACAGTTTATGTCAATAGATTAGCCACAATAGTGCAAGCTATAACACTATATTTATTCTGCAGAATGCTTTACCATACCTGAGAAAAAAGCTCTAGAAGTGTTCTCTGTTTGTTTAGGATAGCGGCTGCCATATTGGCTTTGTGTGACATCACTTCCTGCCTGAGTCTCTCCATGCTCGCTCATAGCTCTGGGCTCAGATTACAGCAGGGAGGGGAGGAGGGAGGGGGAGAGGAGCAAACTGAGCATGCTCAAGGCCGTGCCCTGGAGGTTTAAGCTGAAAACAGGAAGTCTGATACAGAAGCCCATGAGTACACAATAGAAAGAAAGAAATGCAGTGTTTCTTTTGACAGAGGACTCAGGGCAGCATTACTTTGAGGGTTTACTGGTGTATTTATATAGACCTTTCTGATAAAGCTTACTTACTTTTAGCCTTTCCTTCTCCTTTAAGGACCCTTTTCTGCTTGCACTTGTTAAGTAAGTCTTGTTTCTTGCTCTCATTAAATGTACTGAATAGTAAGAAGTCTACAGCACTTTGGACTGAGGCCAGGCTAAAACAACAGCACGCTGTACAATTACCAGATGGATTGAAACATTTAAAAGTCTTATCACTCAGTTAAGTATTTTGCTGCCTATAAAGATTGTAGCCCTTCTTGTACAATAAATGCTTCCTTTTTTTTAACAGCATTTCTCTTTTTACCCCCCTATAGAAAAATTATATCTTTCACCCTTTTATGGTTCAATTAAATGAGTCTTATCTGTTCCGTGAAACAAATAAAGTGTTATCGTAGCTTTTTGGAATTGGTGGGTGTGTTCTGTTCTTTGGGCTACAATAAACCTCCAGACATCGGCATCTGATCTGTTTTTAAAAACAAGTAATTTTGGCTACTAAAAAACAGATACTAAACAGGTTAAAAAGAGTTTTCTTGCTTCTTTTGTAGGTATAATAGACTATGGGGCAGATTTACATATGGTCGAATATCGAGGGTTAATTAACCCTCGATATTTGACTGCCGATTGTAAATCCTTCGACTTCGAATATCGAAGTTGAAGGATTTACCGCAAATAGTTTGATCGAACGATTGAAGGATTTTAATCCATCGATTGAATGATTTTTCTTCGACCAAAAAATTGCTAGGAAGCCTATGGGGACCTTCCCCATAGGCTAACATTGCACCTCAGTAGGTTTTAGGTGGCGAAGTAGGGGGTTAAAGTTTTTTTTAAAGAGACAGTACTTCGATTATCGAATGGTCAAATTTTCAAACGTTTTTTAATTTGAATCGTTCGATTCGAAGTCGTAGTCGAAGATTGAAGTAGCCAATTCGATGGTCGAAGTAGCCAAAAAAAACATTCGAACTTCGACGTTTTTTTTATTCTATTCCTTCAGTCGAGCAAAGTAAATGTGCCCCTTGATGTCACACAGAAACAATAAAAGCAGAGTAATGAGCAGCAACTAATCTCATTATTTAGCTTGACCTACAGGAAAGCTTTTGAAAGCGTTGTATATCTGAGAAGGTTCCACAGCAGATAATCCTCTTGTATAAGTGTGTTGTTCATCATCATCATCATCATAATCATTTATTTATATAGCGCTGACAAGTTACGCAGTGCTTTAACTTCGTTTATAACAAATAGGGAATAAATGGTGAATAACAAACAAGGGTTTACAGAGTAAATAGGACAATAGAGGGTACCATCGAGGCAGATTTACTAACCGGCGAAAATTCGCCAACGACGGCTTCGCACCCATCGCTACACTTCTACAGAAAATTAGCTGACAATTTACTAAAATTCGAAGTTGAGTCCAGGGCACCCAACGCTGGCAAATTTTTGCTAGCGTTACGTCGGCAATCAAAGCAAAGTTGCACTAGTGTTGGCTAATTTGCATATGGTGGGAAGTTAAAGTACAATGGACGTATATGTTGCAGCAAATACATTACATTACACAAGTCCAGGGAACCTTAATAAATAAAATAGAGTTGTTATAATGCCCTACACATGAGCCCACTGTATAGTTTATGTTCCATATGTTAGAAAATGTAGGGGGGAACATATTTACGGACTTTTGCAGCCTATCACCCTGAAAAAGTGAAAATATGCCGGCGTTATTTGTAAATTGAGGTAGTCCTATGCACTGACAAAGGCAAGTCTGGCAGAACAGCTAACGTTCAGTAAAATCCGCTTCTTAGTGAATTTGCGCAGTTACATACGTTCATCAGAGTGAAAATTTGCCTGGCGTTAGAGTGCAAGTTGTGCTAGTGTCTATTTCCTTCACTAGCGAAGTTTCACCTGCGACCGTTAGTAAATCGGCAAAGTACCGAAATGACATCACGCTGGTGAATTTTCACTAGCGTTAGTCACTTCTGCCCCCTTTAGTAAATTTGCCCCATAGAATTTATAATTTTTTTTTGTAAAAAGGTTTTGTAATTTATGATACAGCAATGATTGATTAATTAAGGTACATTGACTGTGTTGTTGACGAGTAATTAGGGTAAAGGTCCAGGAGTGTGAAAACGTTATACATATTAACCACAATGATCACTGTAGAGCAGGGGTCCCCAACTTTTTTACCCGTGAGCCACATTCAAAAATAAAAAGAGTTGGGGAGCAACACAGGCATTCAAAAACTTTGTGGTGTGCCAAATAAGGGCTGTGATTGGCTATTCGATGGTCCCTATGCAGGTCAGGACTGAGAATTAAAATAGGCCCTGGCATTTCAGGTACACAGAGACCCAATCAGCCCACACAGAGGCCCAAACAGCCCCCACCAGCCCACTTAATATTGACTTTCTATGGGACCTTATAGCAGCCCCTCTGGCATTTGCCAGAACCCACAGATTGACAGTCCGGGCCTGTCCCTATGGGGACTGGCAGACTATAGGAGACTCTGTTTGGCAGTACACCTGGTTTTTATACAACCAAAACTTGCCTTCAAGCCTGGGATTGAAAAATTAGCTCCTGTTTTGAGGCCACTGGAAGCAAAACCCAAGGGATTGGTGAGCTCGTGAGCTACTGGTTGGGGATCACTGCTGTAGATACATCATGACCAAGTGGCACTTTTGCTTATTTTGCTTTTGTGTAAAGTAGTTTATTGCCTAACAGGAACCCCTTGGTCTATGTGATAAGGCTTCTTCAGTCCTGGTTTTCAGTAAATGCCCCTTAGCCTGTAATTACCCCTCGTTGCTGAGTCAGCACAGTGAAGCTTACAGGGGCCATCTTTATCGATTTGGTCATTTTTGGTAAGTAAGCGTATCGGCACATGCACAGTTGGAGCAGTCTTGTGATAACTGCGCATGTGCCGAAAGTTATGAAAATTATCGAAGTGATGGAAGACGACCCGAAGATTACTGAAGTGCAGGAAGATGGCACCTGTGAGCTCGGATGCGCTGACTCTGCAACAAGGTCTAATTACAGGCTTAGGGGTATTTACTGATATTAACACATGTGCAGGGTGAGCAGGAACAGGGGACTATGGGGGGTAGGGTTTTTTTTTTATAAGTAAGGGAGTTTAGTTCTCCTTTAAAGGCAACCGTATTGGTTTGATTCCCCATTTCTACAGGAACAATATTTCCTCTGTGTTGGTAGAAAACCTATAAAGCAGGAGAAATTCTATGATTAGTCTCTAGCAGCGATTTTGCAGTGGCTGGAGTCACGATGGGGGGCTTTTGCTAAGAAAATATTTGAAATCAAAAGATGATTCCTGCAGAGTTCTGGAACATTTGTGAATTTTACTTCCCAGAGACGGTATATGTACAGGTATGGGACCTGTTATCCAGAATGCTCGGGACCTGGGGTTTTCCGGATAACAGATCTTTCCGTAATTTGGGTCGTCATGCCTTAAGTCTACTAGAAATTAATTTAAACATTAAATAAACCCAATAGGCTGGTTTTGCTTCCAATAAGGATTAATTATATCTTAGTTGGGATCAAGTACAAGCGACTGTTTTATTATTACAGAGAAAATGGAAATCATTTTTAAAAATTTGGATTATTTGGATAAAATGGAGTCTATGGGAGACAGCCATTCCGTAATTCGGAGCTTTCTGGATATCGGGTTTCCGGATAAGGGATCCTATACCTGTACCAACAATAAGACGTTCTATCATTCGGGTCTGAATGGAATTTCTAATCAGATTGATTTATTATAACCTCACGCACACCGTGGAATCCTCTCCAAGTCGTAGCATTATAAGCTGAGTGTGTGAAATCATATACTGAAACAGTATAGCAATAAGCTTTTAGCTCATTTTTCCTTCATTATCCTTTCTCATATGTTATTGTATGGGGATCATTTTACTTGCCGAGGATCATTTTTTAATCACAGGGATGTACAACGATCAATAAGTCGCCCCCTTGTCTGTAGCCATCCTAGAAAGCACAGACACAGACAAGGACAGTTTACTAAGAAGCAAGGGAAATTATTGCATTTTTTTCCTGGTTGGTATTTATTTCCATAAAGGAGAACTAACGCCTAAAAATGAATGTGGCTAAAAATTCCATATTTTATATAGTGAACTTATTGCACGAGGCTAAAGTTTCAGCTTGTCAATAGCAGCAATGATCCAGGACTTCAAACTTGTCACAGGGGGTCACCATCTTGGAAAGTGTCTGTGACACTCACATGCTCAGTGGGCTCTGATTGGCTGTTGAGAAGCTAAGCTTAGGGCTCGTCACTAATTATCCAGCAGAAAATGAGCTTCCCTGGCTGTAATATAAGCTGATGCTACAGGTTTGCTGATTATTCAATTCTGATGCTAATTGCACTGGTTTCTGTGCTGCCATGTAGTAATTATGTGTATTAATTACTAATCAGCCTTATATTGTGACATTTCTATTCTACGGGGGTTATTTATCAAAGTCCGAATTTATCTCAATATTTTTTTCTGAAAAAAAACTCCAACCAAATCCGCATTGGGTTTTTTGGGCTTTATTAGTAATACAATTTCCCAAAAATTTTGTTTGCGGTGAAAAATCAGATTTTCACGATTTTTTGGGGATTTTTCATCTGATTTTTTTCGTATTTTTCACCCGAAAACTCTGAATTTTGCCCGATAACTCCGAAAACTTCGAGGTATTGCTAAAAACCCAGCGCAGATCAAAAAATCATTGGGACTTCTCCCACATTGACTTATATGCAACCCTGACAGGTCTGAGATGCCGGATGGACTTTTTCCCCTCCTCTGGGTTTAATAAATTCCAAAAAATTTGTGATTTTTTTTCAAAGTTCAATTTTATTAAAAAAAAAAAAAAAATGTTTAGTGATTTTTGCATTCGGAGTTTAGTAAATAACCCCCTAAGTGTACTGTATATTGTGAGTGGGTCCCTAAGCTCAGTAAGTGACAGCAGCACAGAGCATGTGCAGTGAATCAGCAGAAAAGAAGATGGGGAGCTACTGGGGCATCTTTGGAGACACAGATCTTTACTGCTAAGGGCAGAGACACACGGTCATATTCAGGGAGATTTAGTCGCCAGCGATAAATCTCCTCTTCTTCGGTGCAACTAATCTCCCCAACTGCCTCCCCGTCGGCTAGAATCTAAATCGCTGGCAGGATGGCACTTGGACCACTTTGTTTTCCGAAGTTGCCCGAAGTTTCCTCATGAGGCAACTTCGGGCGACGGGAAAACCAAGCGCAGCAATTGCCATATCTAATCTCCCCAAACTGCCTCCCGTCGGCTAGAATGTAAATAGCCGGAGGCAGTTTGGGGAGATTAGTCCCCCCGAAGACAAGGAGATTTGTCGCCAACGCCGGCGACTAAATCTCCGCGAATCTGAGTGTGTGTCTCTGCCCTGGTATAGAATCCTAAAACATAATGTACAACAAAAAGCGATGGTACTACCCCACCATCACTTGTAATATCAATAGAACCCCCTAAAGTCCACGATTAGATGGTCCTGCGCTTCTCTGCGCGAGAAGGAAAAAACAAAAAAATACGATTCTTTCATCAAACAATATGACAGCTCCCTCTTATCAGTTTCATGGCAAATGTGCAAAAGAAGAAGATTTTTGTTTCAAAATGGTTATTTTTTTCCATCGAAGAAAAAAAGTAAACTCTGTGCACCTGAAACTCAACCCGAAAGAAGACACAATTAACTCAAGCCAATCAATGTGTACTTATGAAAAGAAGGTAATCTGACAGTCGATATATTTTCTCTGCCCGTGCAGTGCCCTCATGTGGATCTCACATAAGCTTTCTCTGCTTTAATTGGGAAGATTTTATGGAGATATATAGCCCGACATTAAAGTGACTCTGTAAAGCAGTGGAATTATAAATGACTGTCAGAAACCTATGTCCCAAGCAATTCGTTTTATCTCGCAGGGCTTCATGTAATGCAGAAAAACACTAGACGCTTTCTAAGAGAAAGACTCCTGGTTTATGTATCATTTTATTGTGCTACTCGTTCCATGTAAAAGCGGCAATAAAAATACTTGTTACTTGGTTGTGCTGTTGAGTTAAAGACATTCCTCGGCTGCTTTCTTCCTCCTAGAACAGCTGGTGCAAGTGGGCCTTGTAGCCAAAACTAAAGACCCGTTAAATGTATTGATTGAGATAAAATCCATTCAGTTTATCTTTTCCCTTGGTTAATGTGCCCAATATTTCGATTTTTTTTGGGACTTTAGCGGGACATTTATGAACATAAGTGCAATTTTGGATGTAAATTGTCAACATCGTGCCTTTGTGTCAAAAACAATGCCCAAAGCCCACCCGTCATGCACAATAACTCAGTTGACTTAAAGGGACAGCAACACCAAAATAAATAAAGTTTTTAAAGTAATGAACATATAATGTACTGTTGCCCTGCACTTGGTACCATTGTCTTGTTTGCTTCAGAAACTCTACTATAGTTTATATAAACAAGCTGCTGTGTAGCCATGGGGGCAGCCATTCAAGCACAGGATACACAATAGATAACAGATAAGTACTACTATAGTTTATATAAACAAGCTGCTGTGTAGCAATGGGGGCAGCCATTCAAGCACAGGATACACAGTAGATAACAGATAAGTACTACTATAGTTTATATAAACAAGCTGCTGTGTAGCCATGGGGGCAGCCATTCAAGCACAGAATACACAGTAGATAACAGATAAATACTACTATAGTTTATATAAACAAGCTGCTGTGTAGCCATGGGGGCAGCCATTCAAGCACAGGATACACAGTAGATAACAGATAAGTACTACTATAGTTTATATGAACAAGCTGCTGTGTAGCCATGGGGGCAGCCATTTAAAGCTGAAAAAGGATAAAAGGCACAGGTTGCATAGCAGATAACAGATATGTTCTGTAGTAAACAATGAGATTCTGCAGAGTTTTCTACTTTGTATCCTGTGCTTCAATGGCTGCCCCCATGACAACACATCATCTTGTTTATAAAAACTATAGTAGTCTACATGAAGCAAACACACCAATTTTACCAGTGCAGGGCAACAGAACATTATAATGTTCGGACCTAGGACTAGCCGATGCGGTCCTTGATTGCCAGAAAAAAAATCAATCCTCCCGGATCGATATCTCACCTGAAAGTCTCTTTAAAGGCATCACGGGAACTTCAGAGAAATGATCTGTTTCACAAACAATGAAACTGAACATCAGTCAGTGCCTCTATAGTCTCTTTTCAGCAGTTGGATCTGCTGCTCTATTTTTCTATTCCCCTACCTCTACCCGTTTGATTACACTCCTCAACCCCCTTTATTCCTAATAATTAAAAAAAAAAGGAAAAATTTCATGTGTGCATTTTTTAGATTACAACCACAAAAGTGCTATATGGTCCTTGTGTTGGTCTCAGAGTGCTTGTGGTTGCTACTAACTGCCACACAGAGATCTATTATATCAGCACTAGCCTTAATGAGGTTAGGCCGTTTGAAATGAAGTTTAGCCAAGCTCCTTTAGCTCACCAGACTGTTTGGGTGGCCCCAGTTTGTCCTCAAATTAAGTCATTAAAAATGCTGAAACTAATCATTACTACAACGTAAAATAGCCAAGAATGTCAAGTTTGTGTTTAATTTATATCCGTCTTTACTTTAAAAATTCCATCTCATCCTTCATTGCAATAATAGGCTGCATAGAGGATATCATATATTATGGTGCTACTTTAGGAGATGGGCTTTTCAGTGATTGCTTATTCTGTCATAGGTTCCTCAAATTCATTACATTATGGTTAACATAAAACGTTGTATTTAGATTATAATGATAGGTTTTGAATGGTTAAAACATCTGTTGACAAGGGCACCGCGAAGAAAGACTCTCTGATGTTTTATAAAATTCTGGAAATAAACTCTAAGTATATGTCTATGTCTGTAAGGCTATACTAGATCAGCCTATATAAGACTTAACGTTGTCGAAAATGAGCTGAGAATGTAATTCAGGGTCCTTTTTATTTGCTGCCAAGCCCAGCCAGTCTAACTAGGGTTACCAGATCCATCTGACGGAGCAGCATTTAGCAGGAGATCCAACAGATCTATAGTTAAAGGGATACTTCCATGGAAATTTTGTTCAAAATGAATCAGCACTGAAATCCTTTTCACAAAAGAGCAAACAGATTTTTTTATATTCAATTTTGAAATCTGACATGGGGCTAGACATTTTGTCAGTTTCCCAGCTGTCCCTGGTCATGTGACTTGTGGCTGCACTTTAGGAGAGAAATGCTTTCTGGCAGGCTGCTGTTTTTCCTTCTCAATGTAACTGAATGTGTCTCAGTGGGACATGGGTTTTTACTATTGAGTGCTGTTCTTAGATCTACCTTAGATCTTGTGTTAGGGAGCTGTTATCTGGTTACCTTCCCATTGTTCTTTTGTTTGGCTGCTGGGGGGGGGGTGATATCACTCCAACTTGCAGTACAGAAGTAAAGAGTGATTGAAGTTTATCAGAGCACAAGTCACATGACTTGAGGCAGCTGGAAAATTTACAATATGTCTAGCCCCATGTCAGATTTCAAAATTGAATATAAAAAAATCTGTTTGCTCTTTTGAGAAATGGATTTCAGTGCAGAATTCTGCTGGACCAGCACTATTAACTGATTCATTTTGAAAAAAACATTTTTTCCCATGACTGTATTCCTTCAATAGATATTACTGTTGTGAGTTTTAAGGCTATAGTCTAGCAAACATATACTTTTTGCAATTTCCATTCACTTTAATCTATGAGAAGTCCTGGGGAGTTATTAATCAAGGTCCGAATTTATCTCAGCATTTCTAATATCCAACTTCGAGTAACTCCAAAATTTCCGAATGGACCTTATTTATGAAGAAAAGAGCCTGAAAAAATAGGGTTGGGCAAAACTCTGAAAATTTCGGAGCCTTCCCCGAAAACTCTAAATTGTTCATAGTTTTCCCGCAACAACTGTGATTTCTTCTGAATTTTTGTTCCAAAACCCTAAATATCGGTACAGACATCAGTGTGGATTCTAGTTTGGTCTGACTTTTTTTATTTTAAAAATCCGAAAAATTCGGATTTTGAGGGTGGTATTAACTGGCATTGGCCTGATTCTAACTACAATGTGCACAGTCTGTTGAAAAGGAAGACAATGCCTGGGTTGGGGTCGGTGTTATCACTACAAAATCAGCTTAGGTATAAAAATTAACATATATGAACCCACGATCCAACGGGATTTTTAGTCCTGTCCGATCGACATCTGGCCACCTTTCACTAGATATCGATCGGGGAAGCCCATCAGAGGGCCCCACATACGGGCCAATAAGCTGCCGACTTGGTCTGTCTGCAGCTTTTATTGGCCTGTGTAATGCCTTTGTTCAAGGCCTCAAAATGAGTTCAGAACAAGGTAATAGATGCAGGAAAACATAAGCCATGGTATCAAGAATACTTAGCAAATAAAAACCCATTCTCGACCCCCTAACTGACCTTCAAGTTGGGCTTTAGGGTGTGTATAGGTGAATAAATAGGCATTTTCCTTAAATCCGCTCCCTAGTAGGTCCATCCCAACACGCTACAGTCTAGGAACCATTGAACCTAGGCATGTGATGCATGAATATGTTTATGAACACCAAAATGTCCTATTAGAAGCAGGATATAAAATATGGAATCCTTTGGAACACTGGTACTATTGAAGATGAATTCTTTACCCTGCCATAACTGTTATAAAATCATCTACAGCTGTACATCACATGCCAAAACCCAGCACTTATGATAAAACATACTTTAGGCAAACTCAAGGAATCCTTTAAATAAACCGTTGATCTGTGCAACTGCTGATGCAATTTCATCCAATCGCAGTTTTAATTGTTCAAATAAAAATATGAAAGGGCTGGAATTTAAAACACATTTTCTGCTACAAAACCATTCTTAGTTTTTGTAACATTTGGAAAGATACGCGTGATTATATCATCTGATGCCATAAAATAAGAATCCGGTATGAGGGAGTTTGAAGGCAACGTAAGCCCGTTCAGTATTAAAACCATCTCCAGTCATGATTTTGGCCTTTTGATCTCCCGAATCCTTGTTTCATCAATGTTTCTTCTTTCTATTAGTGAAGCAAATATAACTCATCTCTGCTGGGATTAATTTAGCACAGCCTGCTAAAGCAGCAAGCCTTCCTTGGCACCAACTCATGAGCTGAGTAAGCATCGCTCTAGCATCTGTTGACAATATGAAATTGGAACAGAAGCCACTAGAAAAGAGACAAGCCAAAAGCTGTCCCGAATATAAGCAAACATTAGATATTAGGTAATACCTTTGTTCTTTGGCAATGACAAATGTTGTCTGACTTCCTGATATCAGAGCGATGAATACGTCTTGTCATTCCCTCTGTGTATGTTTTTTTGTGTGCGGTTGGTCTTATAAAGATGGGATAATACTGAGGTCCAAGCAGAACTGGTCTTGAAACAATAGAGTTGCGTGTTGTGTATGGCTAGGAAGTATCACACAGTACTGTACATGTTCCTAATCGGTAAGAAGAGATTGGTTAAAGCAAAATAATATTTTGGTTAAACAATTATTATGGTTATAAAAAATGATAAAGTCTACCATAATTATTGGTGAGAAGCTAATCTGTACCGTTTCACTTTGCCTAAAAATTGGCGAAACTGTGGAAAAATTAGCAAACAGCAAGATTACCGTGAAAAAGCATTGAAGTCAATGGGCATTTTTAAAATTTTTCTCTCTCCAAATGCATTAAAGTCAAGGAATGTTTTTTCTTATGGCAACTTTTTTCCCGTAATGCATTACAGTCAATGGGCGTTTGTTCTTATGGTAGAGAACAAAAAGAAAGGACCGCTACTGCTCACCGCATATCCTAACCAGGTGCTCTGTCAAACAGTGTCCCCACTGCTAACATCCAATGACTCCAAACAGGCAGACGGCACTTCTGGAATAGTTTTTTCGCGTTTCGGGAGGAAATCCCCTTAGGTTTGACAGCAGCAACCCCAAAAAAACCTATTCCAGAAGTGCCGTCTGCCTGTTTGGAGTCATTGTTTGTTCTTATGGTGACTTTTTTTGTCCTAATGCCTTAAAATCAATGGGCGTTTTTTCTTATTCTGACTTTTTTTGTCCAAATGCATTAGGGCAGAGACACACGTGGATATTCTGGGAGATTAGTAGCCCGGAGACAAATCGCCATTTCTTCGGCTGACTAATCTCCCCACAATGCCTTCCCGCCTGCTAGAATCTAAATCACCAGCACGATGGCACTTGGAGCACTTAGTTTTCTGAAGTTACCCAAAATTTTCTCGTGAGGCAACTTTGGGTGACTTCAGAAAACGAAGCTCTCTGAGTACCTTCTCTCTGAAGGCAGTTTGGGGAGATTAGTTGCCTGAAGAAGATGCCAGGTGACTGAATCTCCCCGTGTATCTCTGCCCTTAAAGTCAATGGGTGTTTTTTCTTATGTGCGTTTGTTCTCAGCTATTTTTGCAAATTTTTTACAGCAGTTTTGTGAATACATTCACCCATCTGGAATTTTCCATGAATCTATGGCTGGCGAATAAATTTGCTCATCACTAATCATGTAGGTTATAGCTTGTTTTATGATTAGCGCCTTTTGGTATAAGTAAGACACTCTAAGTGGTAATTAACTTAATCCCAGGGTGCTAAGAGTGCACCCAATAGTATTCCAGGAAATGCTGCATTTGCCACACGAGATTGAAAATCCGTCTCTACATGCAAGTTAGTATGGCAAGTTGATAAGTGGATATGGTTGGCCTACCTGCCGTCCATACAGCTCTAACTAACACTTATAAAATGTCTAATGCATTGTGCCATGTTCAACATGCATGTACATAGACCCACAATCAAGTATCTGTGTGTAAACATATCCTTACACGTGTCTTAAAAGCTGCTAAATTTTTATTTAAAGGGATTCTGTCATGGGAAAAATTGGGAAATGGGAAATCAAAATGAATCAGTTAATAGTGCTGCTCCAGCAGAATTCTGCACTGAAATCCATTTCTCAAAAGAGCAAACATTTTTTTTTATATTCAGTTTTGAAATCTGACATGGGGCTAGACATTTTGTCAATTTCCCAGCTGCCCCAAGTCATGTGACTTGTGCGCTGATAAACTTCAATCGCTCTTTACTGCTGTACTGCAAGTTGGAGTGATATCACCCCCTCCCTTTTCACCCCCAGCAGCCAAACAAAAGAACAATGGGAAGGTAACCAGATAGCAGCTCCCTAACACAAGATAACAGCTGCCTGGTAGATCTAAGAACAGCACTCAATAGTAAAAACCCATGTCTCACTGAGACACATTCAGTTACATTGAGAAGGAAAAACAGCAGCCTGCCAGAAAGCAGTTCTCTCCTAAAGTGCAGGCACAAGTCACATGACCAGGGGCAGCTGGGGAATTGACAATATGTCTAGCCCCATGTCAGATTTCAAAATTGAATATGAAAAAAATCTGTTTGCTCTTTTGAGAAATGGATTTCAGTGCAGAATTCTGCTGGAGTAGCACTATTAACTGATGTGTTTTGAAAAAAAACATGTTTTCCCATGACAGGATCCCTTTAATTTCTGCAACTTATTGACCTTGTCCTTCCAAATCTGACTGATATCTGGCTGAAAATTATAAAGATACTGTATGTATTGGGTAGGCTAGAAAATCCACTTGGACAACAACTATCTTGGTACATTAATGCAATCCTCTTCCAAAGTTTCTCCCTAGGCCCTTTTATGATCTGATTGTTGGGCTCGGAGTCAAAAGATTGGCTGAAGATTTGATTGTTTTTCCACCTCTCCAAACAAGTAGATCTTATAGTGTGTGTGTTTAGTCTGCAGCCCAGTAGAAAGCAACATTACCCGTACTGATACTTGGGGAAAAAAACAACACAACAACATTGTCATGCATGCTATTTGTTCCCTGCGTGTTCCCAGTTTGTCAAACAATAACATCATTCATTAATTTTTTGCAGTTTAAATCGGTTTTTCTATAAACCTCTGCAATGAAAACTTTGTAGCTCTATGGTAAAGGATCACTGTATCATCTGCTTGTCTGATTGAATATATTACATTTCACATGTCCTAATTTATGTGTGTCAGATCATACTCATGTGGAAACATAATAGCATAGTGATTGAGGTTGGAAAAAACATGACAGTCAAGTTCAACCCTTTATTCACGTAATTCCTTTTAAGCTCTCAGTTCACTTCAGTGAAAATGTTTCCCATTTATTTAGTGTGCAAAATATCACTCCAACTTTTCTTTTAACTAATTACGACATCTGCCATCTGACTAAAGCAAAGGTTCCCCTGGTTTTATCTATTTGGCTTGCAAAGACTTTACCACTCTATGACTGTTTTACCCTTCTACATCTCTGAT
Organism: Xenopus petersii; assembly: GCA_038501925.1. NCBI lineage: Eukaryota > Metazoa > Chordata > Amphibia > Anura > Pipidae > Xenopus > Xenopus petersii. Next base: position 11,908,917 of record CM076675.1, on the reverse strand, counting down.
CCTTCCAGATTTCCAGATGCAGCTTCTTACATATGCTTAGCCCAGGTGGTTAACTCTGCTTTCATACGGATACATATGCTCTCCCTTCTGCATCTACAGAAAACCTGCGTTGTTGGTCACCCTGGATAACTGAGTTGGCAACAAATGGTCTACACAAAAGTCTTCTGCCCAACACACATTTTTTTATTGAAAGCTGGAGTATATGTTTTCAGAGCGCCCTTAGTGCCCAGTGCTCAAGAGCAGAGTGCAAGGTGCTCCCCGGGAGTCCTACCCAAAGGCATGGGCTCCCATACCCAAGTGTCCCAGGCCAAAAGACAACATGAGTCGTTGGGCTCACCTTCGCCGAAGCTAGGGTGAGCCCCGTCTTCCCCAGCCCCACCGGCCAAAAGGCATCGACGAGGTGCTTAGGGTCTTTAGACTCCCCTTCACCTCACGGCTAGGGGGAGTTTTAACCTGGATTCTGCCAAAGCTTCCCCCAGGGCACCAATACCCGGCCTGGGGTCGAGTCCAAAAGGACTATTGACACCCAAAGCCCGTGAGAACTGAAAACGCACACAAAAAGGACACACAAACACGAAAAAATAAGTGCAAAGTATAATAAGTGCTGTGCCATATGTGCCAATTAAGGCTCCGGCTGGTAGAATTTTTTTTTCTTGTTCTTCTGCCCAACACACATGGCATGTCTCAAATATATAGACTGTGTAGTTTATGCACATCTTTATTGCCTTTCTTCTAATAAGGTTGTGAAATGGGAAAACAAACCTGGTTAGGGTGAGAAGGGCTAAAAGGAGTCACTAGCATTTTACATGCAAAGTGAAGCCTTCTGGAATCAGAAGGTATTTACTTGTCTCATGCCGTACATACAGCACTGCCTAGATACCAAAATAAGAGTTTTAATTCTCCCATAAGGCATCATGGGTGGAGACATGCAAATCACTCCTTTATGTCTTTTGGCCAACTCTGTATCCAGACCCGCTGGTTTATAGCACAGATACAGCCTAGTGATTCAGCGCCATATATCCAAACTTGCAGACAGTCTGTTTCAATCTTGTTGGATCTCATCAGTGCAAGATGTTGGGACATAGCCTTTGAGTGGTAGGACTTGGAGAGTAGTGAAATGGGAAACCAAACCTGGTTAGGGTGAGAAGGGCTAAAAGGAGTCAAAAAGCCCTTCACTAGCATTTTACATGCAAAGTGAAGCCTTCTGAAATCAGAAGATATTTACTTGTCTCATGCCATACACACAGCATTGCCTAGATCCCAAAATAATTAGAAGTCATGTTCCAATATCTTGCACTGATGAGATCTAACACGATCGAACTGTCTGCAAGTTTGGATATATGGCTCTGAACCATTAGGCTGTATCTGTGCTATAAACCAGCGGTTCTGGATGCAGAGTTGGCAAAAAAGGACATAAAGGAGTGATTTGCATTCCTCTGCCCATGATGCCTTATGGGAGAATTAAAACTCTTATTTCGGTATCTAGGCAGTGCTGTGTGTATGGCATGAGACAAGTAAATATCTTCTGATTTCAGAAGGCTTCACTTTGCATGTAAGTTTCTACTAATGATATTTAACTAGTCTCTAGTCACACTATAGTCAAAAACTGTGTGGCTGTTGCCTTTAAAAGAGAAGGAAAGGGTAAAAGTAAGTAAGCTTTGTCAGAAAGGTCTATATAAATACACTTGTAAACCCCACAAAGTAATGTTGCTTTGAGTCCTCTGTCAAAAGAAACACAGCATTTCTTTCCTTCTATTGTGTACTCATGGGCTTCTGTATCAGACTTCCTGTTTTCATCTTAAACGTCCAGGGCTAGGGCTTGAGCATGCTCAGTTTGATCCTCTCCCCCTCCCTCCTCCCCTCCCTGCTGTAATCTGAGCCAAGAGCTATGAGTGAGCAGGGAGATACTCAGGCAGGAAGTGATGTCACTTCAAGCTAATATGGCAGCTGCTATCCTAAGCAAACAGAGAGAGCTTCTAGAGCGCTTTACTAAGGCATTCTGTGAATAAATATAGTGTTATAGCTTGCACTATTGTGGCTAATCTATTGGCAATAAACTGCTTTGGTAGCTTTCATTCTCCTTTGAGGTTTCCAAAGCAATGTGAGGAGGGAACCTAGCCTGATAACTAAATTGGTTTATAATTATAAAAGGGTGGCATAATATTTCTATTTACATGTAACCTCACCCACATAAGGGGCTGTAAAAGTAGGTAGTTCAGAAATTATTATGGAGCCTTAGGCATGTTGCATACCATTTATTATTTCCAAGACAATTTTTTCTTCTTCTTTTTCACTTCCTATTGCAACTTTTGTTAGGGCATGTAGAGTTGTTAGACACTTTGGGGCAGATTCATCAATCTTTAAATCCCCATCAACTCAAAATTCAAATAAAAAAAGACCAACAGAAATTTATTTAAAGGAAAAAAAAAAATCGATTTTTTTTTAACTTCCAGTAAATAGCCTGTATTTATTTGTTCGAACCAAATTCGGATTGTATTCTATCAAATTTGATTCAAAGTATTTTAGAAAAAAAACCTTTGATTTTTCAAAGTCAACCAAATGACTCCAAATAGGTTCTACGAGGTCCCCCATAGACTAAAACAGCAATTCGGCAGGTTTTAGATGGCAAATAGTTGAATTTTTAAAGAGACAGTACCTGATAAATTTCGATATTCAAATTTTTAAAAATGTTTTCGAATTCAAATCGAATTTGGACTATTCCCTAGTAGTGATGGACGAATTAATTTGGCAGGTGAGAATTTGCAGTGAATTTCCACGTTTTTGGAAGAAAGAACATTCCTCCAAACTCAAAGTATGATTTTGCCATTGTTTGCTGTTTTTTTTTTCAAAGGATCCTGGGAGCACAGCTCCAGCTATGAAAAATACCAGACCTTTATTTCCTCCTCCGCCGAACCTTTATGGAGTATAGCTCCATTTCCAGGACCTAATGACTTGTGTAGTACACATAAGACATTATTTAATTATTATTGAGATATATTTAATGTTTATAAATAAAATGCCAGAGGTTATCGGTTAATAAAAAAAATATATTTTCTAGGGATGCACGGAATCCACTTTTTTGGATTCGGCCGAACCCCCGAATCCTTCACGAAGGATTCGGGCGAATACCGAACCGAATCCGAACCCTAATTTGCATATGCAAATTAGGGGTGGGAAGGGGAAAACATTTTTTACTTCCTTGTTTTCTGACTGAAAGTCACGCAATTTCCCTCCCTGCCCCTAATTTGCATATGCAAATGCAAATTAGGATTCGGATTCGGTTCGGCCGAATCCGAATCCTGCTGAAAAAGGCCGAATCCTGGCCGAATCCCGAACCGAATCCTGGATTCGGTGCATCCCTAATATTTTCCTCTGGCTAGCTGTTGTAAAGGACTCCTCCTGTCTATAGTTCTGATTCCCCGAGCAGTAGAATTCATCTCAAAAGTACAGCTCAGCCATTAAATTCCTGTGTTCCGGAGAAGACAGTTTGAACTTATTAAAATGTGATTCATGCGTTGCCAAGTTTATTCACTTGTCCAGGCTCTTGCATCCAGTGAAAACAATGCACACCTCCCATGGGAGGACCCGGCTGTTAAATTCTCTCTCTCTCTATGTTGTTGAAACTATCGAAACGGAAACTCGTCGTCTTCTTGATCATTTCTTTTTCTTTTCTGCTTCTTTCATGCTAAGAAACATGTGCTTGCAAATGTGAGCTGAAGAGGAATCTACACTCGCTTTAATACTCTAATTAGACTATCCTGCACAGATGGCATTCAGGCATATTTCTTGTAAAAGAGGCATGTGGCAGTCATATTTCTGAATTTTTATAAGGCATTTTTTTTTCAGCTTTCCATGTGGGCTCCAGGAATTTGAAGTGTGAGCTGGTGTTAAGTTTCTAATCAAATGCATAATGCAAAGTGAAGCACAGCAATTAAAACTCTTTATCGTTCGCTTAAAGCTCTTTACCCAAGGCCATTTTTATCCCGATTCCGAAAGTAAAAGTGAAAAAATGTTTGCATAATAAAGGACGCTTATACAAATTGGGTTCATTGTCCCTCCGTGCATTAAAAAGATACTAATTACAGGCAGGATGCTTTTTACCCATCTATAGTTTTGTCTTTAATTTCGAGGAGGCTAATGAGCGAACCCACAAGCAGAACGTAAGTGAGGCATAATTACCTTAAAAAGGAGTCTAGCCGTTCCCGTCTGGGCGTTATTCGCGGATGTGTGCAGCTGCAGACTCCTGATTTTTAATCAGTCACAAAGGCGAAGCATTGGGAAAAAGCTGGAACTGGCAATTCTACCAAAGATAGGCAAAATTAAATGAAAAACAACTGCAGACCTTGTTTTCAATCAGGTGAATTAATGTTATGGTTAATTAAGGGGAACGCTGACCAATAAAAATATATATATATTTTCATAAGAAAGAAAATTTTTATTCTAGACAATTTTCCAATATACATTATTTAAAGGGGACCTGCACAAAAACATAACTTAAACTTTTTGAAAAGTAAACATAATTTCAAGCAACTTTGCAATATACATCATTTAACAAATATGCAGACTTTTCATGATTTTTAATGGTTTCTGACAGTTCCCTAAGCCTAACAATATACAATAAAAAAGAAAAAAGTTAACCCTTTAGAGTAACCCCCTCCTGCCATTCCCTTTCAGTCTCTCAACTGCGTGAAAAAAGTTCCAGGAAAAATAAGAAAGATATATATATATTCCAATAGAAACAATATATATGTTGTCTTGTAGAACAGCGCCTAAAGCAAACGGAGAGAGCAAAAAAACAGGGGCATAATATGGTGTAGTATTTCCAATTGATTAGAACACCCTGTGATGAAGAGGTATGAAAAATTAAAAAGTGAAAAAATAAAAATAAAAAGTGAACAAAGTATATAAGTTCCCTAAGCCTAGCCCCCTGCTCTTCTGCTGATCTGTCTGACTACTTTGCTGAGCTGACTGACTACTGTTACTTTGTATCAACAGCCATCTGTCCTCAGCCTGCATCCTCCAAACCCCACAATTCACATGTGATGTCAATAAGGAAATGGACATCACAGTTCAATGCATTGTGGGTTATGTAGTTCCTGCATGCTGTCTGTAAGCTGTGGAGAAGTTGTTAAAATTTGTAACATCAGTGTTTAGTCTTCCCTGCCAGGATTTCAAATGATGCAAAAAGAGAAGAACTGTTAAACAGCTGGATTTCAGCATAGAAAATGGCAATTTATTCATACTTTTTGAAGAAACCGGTAACTGTAATGGGTATATTAGGGGTTTCTGTGTTATGTGGGCCTCTTTATCAAATTTTGGTTTGGAAGCTGGAGTTACCCTTGAAGTTTTATCCATATATCCATTTCAGTTTGCTGCACTGCTGGCCGTGACTACATGTAGCACTGAAGAAATGTAACAAGTGTTCTAAGCAAATAACATTTGCAGTAGAAAGCTGAGAATACATAGATCTTAGCGATTTGTCCTATTGCTTTGGTGGGCAAATTAGATGAAGATCCTCTGGACCATACATGGATGAAGCTGATTGATGCACCCTGTGTTGGTGGCCAGATGGGTTAAGATACAATCATTTGACAAACTGGGTCGCCATTAATGGGTGTTTAGACAATTTGGCCCCCATTGTAGTGGGATTGGTCAGTGATCTAATCATTTGACCTCATAACCAATGATCACATTATTATTGGAAGCTGTGGAAACCTGTCAAGAGAAGAGTTGATGAGGTTTTCACTAGATGGAATTTCAAAACTTACTTGGTTGACATCTGGCCGATATTAAATCAGGCAGGACCTCCTGAGATATGGGCCACAGAAGATGATATTCAATGGGGGGGTGGGTATGTTTAACCGAACAAAGCTTTTCCTGTGGCCCTGGGTTGGTGTGTTGTTTAAAGAAAAGCCTGGGGTAGAGTCCTGCATCGGATCGGTGCAGGTTGCGGGTAGAAGTTCCGGGTGTGGGTATAAATGCAGGTTGTTGGTTCTGCAGGTTTGCGGGTTGGGTCGCTGGTCTTCTCAAAAGCGATATTTACTCCTTTTTTCTGATCACGTCTACGCCTGATGATGTCACTTCCGGTTTACAATGACAGCACTTCCTGTTTTACTCCTTTTTTTCTGTTCATGGTGACTTCCGATGATGTCACTTCTGGTTTACAATGACAGTACTTCCTGATTCTTGATGGCGGGTTGTGGGTCCAGGTTGCGGATAAGGTACTTGTGGGTCGGTAGCGGGTTCAAGTGGGTAAGAATGCGGGTTGCGGATTGCAGGTTGCGGGTATGGGTCGAGTACGGGTTCCAAAAAATGGACCCATGCAAGACTCTGTGGGGGGTAACTGGTAACAACAGTAATTTTACTTTTTCTTCTCCTTCAATACTTGTCCTATGAAGAGTATTACATTGCAAAATGTACATTTTTATTCTTATTTATGCAACCTTTTTTTATCTTTTCTATACTTTGCCATCTGTTTTTTGAAAATAGCATAGGAATTAAACCACGCTTATGTACTTAATGCATGTAAGTAGCGCATACATTGCATTATATAGACAGAAAGTAACATTTGACATTGCAATGACAAATAACAATAATGCCGTTTGTGTACATGGAAGGCACTGATGTATTTTCAGTAACTGTGTACAAATAGTCATTGCTGATTTAGTGTTGCCGTTTCAGTAGCAACTGCATGTAGGCTGGTGCTGGCAAGCAGGACCAATGTGCCACTTTTTGGCAGTAAAGCATTCTGCATAATTTAAAGGCTTCTCCTTTTACAGGCTGCTCTGGAATATTTGATTTATTTCAGTCGTTTTAATTGCAAGGCGAAAAAAAAGTCAAACGATCATGTTAATGTCAATAGAGGCGCACAATGGCTTGACGAGATCACAGTATAATAGGAGCCATAAAATTATACTTTCGGTGATTGAAAAATGTCTCGAATAACAGCTCTTTCAGATAATGATGCAACAAAGTCTTGATTGCACCTGTCTACCAGTAATGCTCAATTGTCTTCTGCTGTGAACTGATTTGTAATAAGACAATACTCTTAAAGCCTGAAATTGAATTAATTTTATCACTTTTTTTTTTTTAGAGGTTGTTTGTGGGTTTTATCTCAGCAGAATCGCAAGACGGTTTTAGTTATTTGTGGAGGTTTTGACTGTGCATTTCATTATAAATCAATCCATATCAGCGTTTGGAATGAGTTCGGAAGAATAATTACAACTGAAGATGGGGCAACTTTCTTTTGTGGGACATTGCTGACCAACTGATATGAATACAATCTTGGTGTCTTTCAAAGAGTAATATAAACACAGGGTAGCACAAGTAAGTAGAGCAGAAAAAGTTGTTAAACACCCGCAGGTTTGAAATAACTACTAATACAACCACAAAATACCGAGGTGTACAAGGTTGTAGCTCCATACAAGTACAAAACCACTTCCTCCCCACCTCAAGCGGGGATCACTGGAGCACTTGGTCAATAAATATATCTAGGAGGGCTTCAGCTGACCAGCAGGCCTCCATTTGAACAGTCTTGATTCAGATTTGCTGCAGATTGCTCACCATGTCCTACCCAATCAATCTAATTCCATAGTTCATTATCACATCATTGTCCACTGGTTTAATGTTACATATGGTACATAACAGGCTGTCAGAATACAGTTTGCTCCACCTGTAAAACATCTCAGATTCAGGGATCATAGTTATGAGTTGCTGAGCACAGGCATCTCAACTTCCACAATTGTTATTGCTGGGGCCATAGTAATGCTCTACTGTTGAGACCAGTAGGTCAACCAGGATAGAAGATATATAACTTCATATCTCCCAACATAGCTTTGATAGGGTACCTTTAAAGGAGAAGGAAAGGCTTGGTGCACTTGGGGGTACCAAATGTTAGGCACCCCCAAGTGATTGTATTGACTTACCTGAAACCCCGGGCCGGAGAAGGAAAGCTACGGAGGCATTTTATTGCCAATAGATTAGCTGCAATAGTGAAAGCTAGAATGTTATATTTATTCTGTAGAATGCTTTACCATACCTGACTAAAAAGCTCTATAATGTCTTTGTTTGTTTAGGATAGCAGCTGCAGTATTAGCTTTGTGTGACATCACTTCCTGCCTGAATCTCTCCCTGTTCACTTATAGCTCTGGGCTCAGATTACAGCAGAAAAGGGGGGAGGAGCAAACTGAGCATGCTCACGCCCGGGGCAAGGAGGTTTAAGCTGAAAACAGGAAGTCTGATACAGAAGCCCATGAGTACACAACAGAAGGAAATAAATTGAGTGTTTCTTTGGACAGAGGACTCAGAGCAACATTACTTTGTGGGTTTACTGGTATATTTAGGTGGACCTTTCTGATAAGGCTTACTTAGTTTTAACCTTTCCTTCTCCTTTAAGCAAATTGGAATTACAATTACTACCAATGCCTTCATCTACTCATTTCTTGCGAGTATAATCGACTACCAGATGCACTAGGAATCGGAGTGCGGGCCTCAATAGATTATAATCTGTCACCACAGGTCTAAAGTAGCACTGCGCGGTTGAGGAAGAAACAACCTTTCACTTCAAGCTGCAAATCACTGGGCAATATTTTGTGAGATGGTGCACAGAAATTGAATGTGTTTGTGAACACTGTGGTGTCAAAAAGCACAAACAACTTTCTAATAACGCTCGTGCAATAATTTTATTTTAAATAATGCAATGTATTATTTTTATCTGTTCTTTACCCCTTAATGTCTTATGGGGCAGATTTACTGGAGGGCGATGTGGCTAACGCTAGCGTCAATTTGCCAGCATTACCGGCCGCAGGAATATCGCCAATTTACTAACAGGCGCAGGTGTCACTTCGCTAGCAAAAGAGACAGACACTAGCGCTCATTCGCACTCTATCGCCAGGTGACAATTCGCTCTGGTGAATGGACGTTACTCCGCAAATTCAATGAAATGCAGATTTTACTGACTGAACGTTTCACCAGACTTGCCTTCGCCAGCTCAGACCAGGTGAAGTGCACTGGAGTGCATAGATCTTCCTCATTCTTCTGTTACTTACATCATATTTTTAAGTGGAAAAAGCTTCTAAGTCCAAAAAACGATGGCGACTTTTCTTTTTTTCAGAGTGATAGCCTGCAAAAGTCCTTACATTTTTTTTTGGGTAACCGGGTTCCCCCATACATTTTCTAACATACGGAACATAAACTATACAGTGGGCTCATGTGTAGGACATTATAACAACTCTATTGTCTTTATTAAGGTTCCCTGGACTTGTGTAATGTAATGTATTTGCTGCAACATATACGTCCATTCAACTTTAAATTTCTCGCCGTATGCAAATTAACCTGAGCGCAAGACCTCTATCAAATTTGCGCTAGGCAGAAATGAACGCTAGCACATCTTAGCTTTCAATTGCTCTCATTGCCGAAGTAACGGTACCGAAACGTCGCCTGCGTTTCGGCCCCCACGACGAAACTCTGCATTCCAGTGAATTAGCGTTGTCTGAGTGAATTGTGTAGCGATGGGTGTGAATCGGTCACTGGCGAAGTGTAGAGATCGGTGAAATCTGCCCCATGGTCTTTGAGGTATACAGCAATCTATTTGTGGAAAGTACTTAAAGGGATACTGTCATGGGAAAAATTTTTTTTTCAAAATGAATCAGTTAATAGTGCTGCTCCAGCAGAATTCTGCACTGAAATCCGTTTTTCAAAAGAGCAAACAGATTTTTTTATATTCAATTTTGAAATCTGACATGGGGCTAGACATTTTGTCAATTTCCCAGCTGCCCCAGGTCATGTCACTTGTGCTCTGATAAACTTCAATCACTCTTTACTGCTTTACTGCTGTACTGCAAGTATCACCCCCACCCTTCCCCCCCCAGCAGCCAAACAAAAGAACAATTGGAAGGTAACCAGATAGCAGCTCCCTAACGCAAGATAACCGCTGCCTGGTAGATCTAAGAACAACACTCAATAGTAAAAACCCATGTCCCACTGAGACACATTGAGTTACATTGAGAAGGAAAAACAGCAGCCTGCCAGAAAGCATTTCTCTCCTAAAGTGCAGGCACAAGTCACATGACCAGGGGCAGCTGGGAAATTGACAATATGTCTAGCCCCATGTTAGATTTCAAAATTGAATATAAAAAAATCCGTTTGCTCTTTTGAGAAATGGATTTCAGTGCAGAATTCTGCTGGAGCAGCACTATTAACTGATTCATTTTGAAAAAAATGTTTTTTTCCCATGACAGTATTCCTTTAAGTATCACCCACCAACATGAAGAAATTGTGAATGCTTTTCAATGGGAACTGTTGAACTAAATTCCCTTTATTCCTCAAGATATAAAACAGGTGACGTGGCTTGAGAGCTAAGAGTTAATGAGAGGTCAGTATGAGTTCTCAGCCAAGACTGTTACTGGCACAACTTTTTAATAGCACTCATTTCTATTACTTGCTCTCACGGCTTTCTTTTTTGCACATACTTAGAGTAATTTGCTAAAAAGCTTGAAGATTTTTCACAGATTTCTTTTTCTTATTAATAGAGCAATAAATTGGGTACATTGAGTGATTTTCACGGATTGACCTTTACGTAACAATTTTTTCTATTTCTTGCTGTCAGTTATTCTGGTTCTGATGTTCCCTTCCAAAAATACAGAGAGAAGCAATAAGGCGAATGCCTAGTTGATAAAAAAAAAAAATATTGCTGGAATTACCTATTTTCCCTTTCTGTCTCTAATCATCTGCTGAATACAGTCATCATTTTTTACATTTCAAATGACTTGCATGAAATTGGTTGGAGCAATTGAAAAAGGCATTACCCTGAAAGTGCAGTGTTTTACTTAAGTACCGGCACATTATAGCGTAGATGTAATACTTAGCTGGGAATTAATCATCCTGAGCTTTTTATGTTTGACACCTATATATATAAAGTGCATCAAAAGTGCCACTTCCTTAATGGCAACTATGCCTGAAACTGTATTTATTTTACAAGATATAAAATGATCTGTTTATTTTTGTATCTGTCTTCCATGGTCCTGCTCTTCCTTTCTGTCTCTACTTGTGCACTCACCCAACCTAGAGTTCTGCAGCGGGTCGGGTATCCTCGGTTTACCCACAAAAACCTGCAGTACCCTGCATAATGAATTTTCGGGAGCGGGCATAGACACGGGTCGGCGGTTCTCCGGGTTTGCGGGTGTCGGGTCGCGGTCTCCTCAATAGCAAGTTTTACTCCTTTTTTTCTGATCACACCTACTTCTAATGATGTCACTTCTGGTTTACAATGACAGCACTTCCTGTTTTACTCCCACACCTACTTCTTATGATGTCACTTCCGGTTTACAATGACAGCACTTCCTGTTTCTTGATGGTCAGCGGGTTGTGGATCGGTTTGGGGATAAGATACTTGTGGGTTGGGTAGTAGGTCCAAGTGGGTAAGTATGCAGGTTGCGGGTCGAGTTTAACAAATTGGTTCCGCACAGGACTCTAACCCAACCTATACCCACTGCTGATGGCATAGAGGGGGACGGGCAACAGGTTAAAGGCTGAAGGGATAGTCTCTGGGGTTATGGAGGCAGATCCAGCAATAAATTAGTTTACTGGTTCTAGACCCAATACCCGCACCCCTTGCATAGATACCTTTCAAGTTTGTGGCATTTCTAAGTGCCCTATTGTGCTTTAGCCATGCCCTTTTCTACCCAGGCCACACCCCTGATGAGTGGGAGCTAAAACTAATTGACCCGTGAAAAATGCGAGTAAATTGACATGTCTGGGGGTGGAGATTATTAGGACATTAGTGGGAGACTTTATTGTTTTTCAAACCTGTGTTAAGGTTTCACATAGTTTATGGGAGATGCACAGCCATGCCTAATCTTCTCCAAAGCCCACCTAACTCTTGAAGTGCCATCTCCTGCTTTTTTTAAAGTTTTAGTTCAACTTTCAATTAACCTTATGTATGATGAAGATTTAAGGAGAAGGAAAGTCTATTTGCACTTGGGGGTGTTAGGGTTGCCACCTGTCTGGTTTTGACCCGGACAGCCTGATATATTGAAGGGGTGCCTGGGTCAAAACTTCCTGCTAGGTTTTCCAAATAAAGAAAACCAGGCAGGATTCCTTTGATTGACATGGCGATCAGCTACGACGTGTCATAGCCCTGCCCATTGATGTCACAGACACACCCATCTACGCCATGGCCCGTCCCCTGATGTCGCGGCCCCGTCCCCCTGCCCGGTTTCCACCGTTTCAAAAGGTGGCAACCCTAGTGCCAAATGTTAGGCACCCCCTTGTGATTGCATGGACTTACCTGAAGCCCACGGGCCAGTTCTCCTATCAGCAGAAAAGTCACCGGCCCAGGGTTTTTCTAGCGAGCACCACGGAGAGATCTTCTTCCGGCTTCTTCTTTCTTCAAACTTCCCGGGGCAGATGCGCGACAACATTTTTGACCACACCCATTTCAGTGGGTTTTTATGTGTTATTACAGTTTTTGCTAATGGAGGTGAATTGCCCTTTAAGCAGCAAGTTGCTGTTTGCCCAAGAGACCTACTTATCTTCAATAGTTACAATTGTTTTATCTGCTTATTTTGAATTGTTACAAAAGTATCTAAGTGCAACTGCCACATATTCTGGGCTCTGCCAAAAACCAATTACGTTTTGGAAACATTGTATCTTTTTGTGGCTGTTCAGTGCAGGAGATCAAAGAAAAGGTTGCAACATTTCGGTAACAATCCGGGACTTCGGGTTGAGCTGTCATAATCGTGGCTGTCCTGCGAAAAATGGGACAGTTGGGAGGTATGCTACATAACACGCTAATTTAAAGGTTAACTACCAGTCTTTGGAATATTTGCATCAAAATGGCAACCAAGGTACATCTCAATAGTTATTTTAAGGGAACAACATCCAGGATTCGGTTCGGGATTCGGCCAGGATTCGGCCTTTTTAAGCAGGATTCGGATTCGGCCGAATCCTTCTGCCTGGCCGAACCAAATCCAAATCCTAATTTGCATATGTAAATTAGGGGCAGGGAGGGAAATCACGTGACTTTGGTCACAAACCAAGGAAGTAAAAAATGGTTTCCCCTTCCCACCCCTAATTTGCAAATGCAAATTAGGGTTCGGATTCGGTTCGGTATTCGGCCGAATCTTTCGCAAAGGATTCAGGGGGTTCGGCCGAATCCAAAAAAGTGGATTTGGTGCATCCCTAGTTCAGATCCCTAGTTCAGATCTCTGAAAGTGCCGTTAAAGAACTGCGAGGATGAAGTGTGCAAGATGGGCACATCAGTTACTTACCCAGAGAGCTGACAATTAAATATGAGGAGTGAAGAACAGTCCAAATACATGTGACTGACTAATCTGACTAAGGAGGTCATGGGATGTTTAAGGGTCACCGCCTGTCAAGACAAATAAAAACAGGGATAGATTGTTTTCTTTTTCTTTCCAGCCATGACACCTTAAATAAATGGCTTTGAACTCCCCCTGCCCTTTACCTGCCCTTTTCCCCCCTAACAAAGAAAGTATGTGAGTGTGTTTATCCTCGTATTTGTGTTAGTGCTTAACCGTGTGGCACTAACACAAATGTATAAATTCATTGATATATTCTTTTTTGTGATAACTTTTAGTATGATGTAGAGAGGGATATTCTGAGAAAATTTGCAATTCATTTTAATTTATTTGTGTTTTTTTGAGCCATTTTGCTTTTTATTCAGCAGTTTGCAATTTCATTAATCTGGTTGCTAGGGTCCAAATTCCCCTAGCAACCATGCCCTGATTTGAATAAGAGACTGGAATGTGAATAGTAGAGGCCTGCATAGAAAGATGAGTAATAAAAACAGCAATGACAATAAATTTTAGCCTTAGGGCAGTGGCTGGCGGGCAGATTTGTCGCCCGCTGTTATTTATGAAAAATCTCCCAAAAATGCGCCTGCGTTGGAAATAACTGAAATCGTCAGCTGTAAATCCTACATATCGAGAAGTTGCCTGAAGTTTTCACCTGAAGATCAAAATGATGCATTTTGGAGAGATGCAATCATGCATTTTTATCGCTGTAGCCAAATCTGCCCTACACTGCTTTAAGATGGGGTCACTGACCCCATTTTGAAAACTGAAAAGAGTCAGAAGAAAAAGGCAAGTATCATAGAACTATAAAAAAAATAAAATAATGTGCAATCATTCTGAATGCATTTGTCAACATTCACAACACATTTACTGTTTAAAGGGCAATCAGCAGCTTGCAGCCATCTTTATGACCCCCATGGCCCTTCTATTGTCCTTCAATATGTTTGCAAAAGGGTCATGACCTGGCCTGGGGTTTCTGATCTCCTAATGATGGTTTTTTCACCAATTGGAGTCTATGGAGTCAATGAATCCTGGAAAAAAACTTTTGCACATCACTATCAATGACAAAGTGCATTGTACAACATTTTCTCCATTTTCCCCCTACAATGCAACATTTTTACCCACAGTTCCATCAAATGTGGGGTTGCTTGTAGATTAGCAGACACCCCACAGTAGTTTTCATGAATTGGACAAAATTAGCATTCATAGCAGGGAGAACGTAATTTCCAGTGTGCGTAGGGTTGCCACCTGTCCAGAATTCACCCGGACAGCCCGGTTTTTAGAAGGTGAAAATGAGGAAATCCGGACAGGATATTGAAGTGAATGACATGGCGATCAGCCAATCGCTGATTGCTACGTCATCAGTCCCGCCCTCGGTGCCATCTGGGCCGCCCCCGCTGTCACCACCCACCACTGGCATCATCCAGTCTGCCCTCTGACTCACTAGACCCAGGGTCGGACTGGGCTGGCGGGACACCCGGAAAAAACCCAGTGGGTCCTGGCCCTCGTGCGCCCCTGCCGACCCAGACCCTCTCCACCGATATGGCAGCTCGGGAGATTGCCCTGGAGGCAGGTTCTTTTTCACAATCCTTCCTTCCTGCGTGATTTTCACACACTTCCTGGCACAATTGCGTAAAACGTAGTGTGTGTGTGCGCGCCTGTGCAGAAGCACACACTTGGCGGAGCAGCTGCGTGACAGGGGGTCGCTGTGGCCTCCTCAGAATTGGTTGCCAGGGATCTGGAGGGGGGGCCCTGAACAGCAGCCCCAGTGGGCCCCGGGACCCTCAGTCCGACCGTGACCGGACCCACCCCCAATGTCAACGGCCCGCCCCCTGCCCAGTTTTCCAAAGGAAAAAAGGTGCCAACCCTTAAGTGCGCGCCAATAAAACATTATTAGCGTGTCATTCTTTTGGTGCAATTCACCTATTGATACAACCCACAATGTGAAACCAGGAATTACCGCCATGGCCAGTGTGTGAATGTTCTTTATCTTTCTTATTTATGCAATGTTGTGTCTTGTTAAGTAAAAGGAGTAAAAGGGGGTTTACCCAGCAGTTTCTTTTCCTTATTGCTAAATAATGGCTTGTTTAGGCGCCTCGATAACGGAAGAGAAATAACAGACGATGCGCTTGTTACATATACAAAACATTATTACAGAGACGTTACACAATATGTTATGAATGCATTCATTCTTATATAATCAGCTCACTGTCATCCGACAAGCATAAAAAGTGTCAGATACGTATTCCATTTGCAACTGCTCCTTTGTGGGAATTCCAGGGCAGCTAACAACTGTGCCGGAAATAACCGTACACTAGGATAGTGGAAATCCTTCCATATGCTTTTCCTTCTGTAGGGAAATGATAGTAATAGATATATATAAATATATTTATAGCTGCCGGTTCTTGTAACAATGTAATAAAAGTCAACCTTTGGGTGTTTCATCAAGGGCCTGTCTGTTCATCTGGCTGCTGCCGCTACGTTGTTACAAAAGTAAGAAGCGAAAGGGTGGAGAATAGAAATGGAGATTTGACTTTCAATAGAAGTGATATCGACCAATTACTTTCAGATCACTGGAAATTTTTAACGATTGCCTATTGGAAATCGACTTTGAATTCCGTATCCTTTCATTGCATTGGAGAGTTTATATCCCCTTTAAGAGAGGACAGCAGCTGAATCTGAAGAATGTCCGCCACACTCATTTTACACAGTTGTACAATGGTCGATCACCCGCACATAATCTCACCGTTTCAAAGGGATCTGGACGAGAGTGATTAGGTGCGGGGATGTTAAATGGTTCTTGCCACACCTTCTTATGTCTTTCACAGGTCATTGCCGAGAAGCAACCGTTTAATTAATTAACATTTACGATTTAGGAGTTGAATAATTGTTTCCATCGCTTATATTTCACCTTCTGTGTATCCGCTTGCACCTTTTTATAGTGGTTTTCAATAGGTGTATGTGGATATATAGCACCAAGCTACTCTGAGTCACTGCTAATATGGTATTCCCCTTATTCCTAAGTGTTATCCACCCATGCAACATTTTTTTTTTTAAAGAAACACAATGAAAATGTTGTATCAATTGCTGCAAAATCTGAAATGAAAAATTTGTAAGTTAGGCGTTCAAAAATGTAAGCAAACACAAGGGGTACAAAATTGTAACTTTCAAATTGATATACAGTATTTGCCCCTTAGGCCCTACAAATAACGCAACTTAAATCTTGACTCAACTGGTGCAAAATCTTCATTAAAAAAAAATTAAATTTGCCCCATGTGTTCCAAAGAAAGATGCACGTTTTTTTTTAAAGATTGTGACTCAAAAAAATAATACATTTACCCCTTAGTGGCACAAAATTGTGACTCCTCTTTAGGGCACCACAAAAAAAAAAAAAAATGACATTTTGAATTTATGCAAAATTTGCAGCTCAAAAATGAACACATTTGCCCCCATGAGTTCCAAAAAATATGCATATTTATTAACAAAAGAATTGTGATGTAACTTTTAAGATTGCAACATGAAAATCAAAAAATTCATCCCAGAAAACTGTAGCTCAAAAAGTCAAAATTTGAGAGTTTTTTTCTTTCAAGGAAATTTTTTCTGTAGTACGTTTTAATTTGCAACCACTGATTTTTATTTAGGGATGTGTTTTTATGTGAAATAAAAGGTAAACATTTTCCTGATGTTTTGATGAAGATAATTTTTTAATTACAGCAATTTCACATCCCGAGAATTAATACATTTGACCCTGAGGCCCATTTACTATTGGTTGAATATCGAGGGTTAATTAAACCTCGATATTCGGCCGACAGTAAGTAAAATCCTTCAACTTCGAATATCGAAGTCGAAGGATTTACCGCATTTCCTTCGTTCGATCGATCGTAGGAAAAATCGTTCGAACGATTAAATCCTTCGAATTGAACGATTCAAAGGATTTTAATCCATCGATCGAACGATTTTCCTTCAATCAAAAAAAGCTAAGAAAGCCTATGGGGACCTTCCCCATAGGCTAACATTGGTGCGCGGTAGGTTTTAGGTGCCAAAGTTTTTTTTAAAGAGACAGTACTTCGACTTTGAATGGTCGAATAGTCGAACAATTTTTAGTTTGAATCGTTCGATTGGAAGTCATAGTCGAAGGTCGAAGTAGCGAATTCGATGGTCGAAGTTGCCCAAAAAATACTTCGAAATTCAAAGTATTTTTCCTTCTAATCCTTCACTCGAGCTTATTAAATGTGCCCCTAAGTGTTTACTTAATATAAAGAAAGTACAATTCTTATTTTTTTTCTTAAATATTATGTTTATTTTCGGACTACTAACCAAGTTGCTGTTGCGTTTAGTTTTCATAAGATCCTTCAGATGGTACAACAATAAATCTCTGTGTTGATAGATGACATGTCATAGTCAAGCACCCCGTCCTCCTAAGCAGGATTTCTAGATGTATTCAAGGAGGGCCAGAGCGGAAAGATGTTCCAATTCAGTTTGTCTGGATAATTAATGACAGAGTATGTTCTGTATACAAATAGCATACAGACTCATATTTATTTGGAAAGTCTAAAGCAGTCTTTGGTCACGGCTGACCAGTAACGACCTGCTGAAAAACAAATTGATCCATCTGCTAGAGATTCTTTCTTCTGGTTTGTGCATCAACTAGGGATTATTAAAAAAAGAAGGAGATGACTTCATGTTAATAGTATGGAAGTTGTGTTTGTGTTTGGGGCGATTCTGATCCCTCTGCAACCTGAGACAGCTTGATGCTGTTGGCCTCACCATCCGCTGCTCAACTTTTTGCAATGGAGAGGGTTGAGGAGGGGGTCCACGATGTTGGTGGAGGGGTCCGGGGTAGCCCAGGAAGCAATTACTCTCTCTATGCTAGAAGAGACAAATTTTTGGTTTGAAAATCGGTAATTCACCTCTTAAAGTTACCAAGAGCGCCTTTTTTTTTTGGGGGGGGGGGGGCTCTGCACCAATAACGTAAGTTTGTGTTCCATTGTTAGCTGCATGGATAAGCACAAAATCAGAAATGTCATAAATTTCCCTGTGTCAGTTTAAGTTGGCCATTGACCTTTGGTTAGCACCTTAAAGGGGACCCGTCACCCAAAAAAAATTATTCAAAATCCTATTTTATCACATTAGTCAAGCAAAATGAACTTTAATTACACTGTATACATTATTTGAATCTTGTTTCCTTCAGTCTGGGAATTCATAATTATAGTAAGCAGGCAGGAGCCATTTTGTGGACACTGTTATTAAGACAAGTCTTGTATCTTCTCAGAATCTTGTTTGTGCACCAGAATGGGGGACCCGATGTCCATTCCCTTGCCCTGGCTACACAATTTAATGGTAAAGAGAACGGGGGAATGTGGGGAGAGCCGTGACATTGGCATAGAGGAGGGGCAGACAATATTTGATTGACAGTCAAGATTTTTAAATGAGCTTATAACAGCTATGAATGCTTTAATAAAAAATTGAAATTGTATTTCATGTTTAATTTGAAAAGGACTTTTATTATACAGATTTTTGTGTCTGGGTGACAGGTCCACTTTAATACCATTACAGACATTTTCATTAAGTCTGTTACATGTGTATGTATGTTGCGGCCAAAGCTTCTGTAGTTGACTTGTATGGGAGAGGCTTGTTGGCCATATAGTATGCATGTTTTCTTTAGAGCGGTACTGATCCAATGTCAGTCCTTTCAGCAGTACATGTATGAAGTGAAATCTGTCCTAGTTAGACAACTCTGTCCTAAGTTGTTATGGGGGTCTTGTACAAGGGACTCCCATTAAGAACTTTTAAACATAATGGTTGGCGTTTATTTTTATTTTTTCAAGAGTGTGTTTAAGGCTAGCTATACATAGGGCTGATACATCTAATTCGGGGACTTTTAATTATACTGTTCTCACCTCTGCACAAGACAGAGCCTAAATAAATTAATGGTGTATCTGTTCAATCAATCGCATGGCTGCTTGTAAGTGACTATTTGCAAAGCAAGTGGCATGGGTCCATCACACAACCATGTCTCTCTAAGGGTGAAATAACACCCAACTTTGCACACTGGTATGTTAGGCCACATCTAGTTTGTCGATCTGTTCAAAATGTTCCACACATCTAGTATGCAACATCCAAAAGACCAGATCTTGACCTGTATTGACCACTTTTGATCCATGTGTGTTATCACAGATCTAATCATATCATCCATTGACCAAATATTTTGTTATGTGTATATTGGTCGCTTAGGGGACCGGGTGTGTTTAAAAATGTTATTTGCTGATGAACCATATGTGCTGGTGCATTTGCTGTTGTCCATCTGGTGTCTGTTTTCCTGAATGATCAGAACAGAAATGTGTATAGTCCCTCATATAGTATCTGTTTGTGCAACTTCTGTATAACTACAAGGGTCGGCCTGGGAAAGAAAAACATGAAGTTCCTTCGGACTATTACTTGGAAAACTAGACACAAGATTTCCCAAGGCCAGTGTCCCTTTACATATGTTGTACTTCCTTAAAAGAATGTAAACAAAGGGCTAACATCCACGGGGTGCATATAGATATTTTATAGACTGTTTTACAATGTGGCTTGATCTTCTGTCTCCAAAATAAAGTGGCCTAAACATCTGAGCAAATAAGGGCTTTTAGGATAAACCGTGAATAGCACTCAGCATTCCTATTTTATGGAGTACAAATCAATGCAGTGTGTATTTTGCAATGGTAAATGCAAATATCCTGTAAAACACTGGAAAATAAACTCCAACCATCATTTCATGTTTAAAAGTCCCTAAGTTCCATGTTTTTTTGTTGTTATTACTCTTTATATAGCACTGACAATCTTCACACCCCTGTGCAGAGCCACCATGGCAACAGACAAAACGTTTGAGCAGACAAGACAGAAAGAAATGATAAGTAATGAAGAGCCGACCCCCCAAAGGAGCTTCTAGTCAATCAGGAAATATTTGTGGCTAAATTCAGTAGCTGTTGCCGGCCCTGGGTCAGCTGGAGGGTAAATAAAGTCCTACCTAATACAGCTTACAATCTAAAACATCTTGAATTTTGAAAAAGATTAAAACGTTGAGTATTCCGTTAGCAGAGATATTGTACAATACAATAAGATATACCGTATATACTCGAGTATAAGCCAAGTTTTTCAGCCCCCAAAATATGCTGAAAAACTCTATCTCGGCTTATACTCGGGTCAAGCGCAAAAACGGTCGCCGGCGCCTAAGAATATTCGCCGGCGCCTTAGAATAGTAGCCGGCGCCTAAGAATATTCGCCGGCGCCTTAGAATAGTAGCCAGCGCCTAAGAATATTCGCCGGCGCCTTAGAATAGTAGCCGGTGCCTAAGAATATTCGCCGGCGCTTAGAATAGTAGCCGGCGCCTAAGAATAGTCATCCAAAAACGAGATTGAAACTTACCAGAAGCTGCTGCATTTCTCACCCTCGGCTTATACTTGAGTCAATAAGCTTTCCCAGTTTTTGGAGGTAAAATTAGGTACCTCGGCTTATACTCGGGACGGCTTATACTCGAGTATATACGGTAAACTGTTTATGTGAACAGGACATAGACAGATATGGTAGAAGATAAATGCCTGTTGCATGTCTTTCCTGAGCCCTTATAAAATATAACATTATGTGCAAGTT
Source organism: Xenopus petersii (assembly GCA_038501925.1). NCBI lineage: Eukaryota > Metazoa > Chordata > Amphibia > Anura > Pipidae > Xenopus > Xenopus petersii. The sequence goes on along the minus strand of CM076675.1, from coordinate 11,887,972 downwards.
ACTTCAACATTCCAAAACTCAAAGGGGCAGATTAGTCGCCATCGACCTCTTCTTTCACTCACCAGGTGCAAATTCGTTGCGTTCTGGGAGCCAAGTGCTGGTGACTTTTCGCTACCAATACTTCATCAGTGCGAGCATTTCATAGTGAAGATTCACTAGCATTTGTTAAAGCCACCTCTGATCTTACGCTTAAGTCAATTTGAATAGGGTGGGTACATTAAAGTTGTATGGGTGGCTTTATTAGAGATGTTGGTGCAAATGCTTGAAGTGGCCACTTTTTATTACAAATGTCCAAGGAATCTCAAAGGAATACTGTCATGGGAATTTTTTTTTGTTTTTTTCAAAATGAATCAAGTCACATGACTTGGGGCAGCTGGGAAATTGACAATATGTCTAGCCCCATGTCAGATTTCAAAATTGAATATAAAAAAAATCTGTTTGCTCTTTAGAGAAATGGATTTCAGTGCAGAATTCTGCTGGAGCAGCACTATTAACTGATTCATTTTGAATTTTTTTTTTCCCCATGACAGTATCCCTTTAATAAAGACAAAAGAGATCAGATAATGCCCTAGACATGAGCCCACTGTAAAATGAATGTTCCATGGCCCTCAAATGTCTGGGGAAAAATGTTAACCCAAAAAAAGTTCAAGTTAGGACTTTTGCAGGCAATCCCGCTTTAAAAAAATAAAAAGCCGCCTTCGCTTTTTCAACTTTACAGGATATGATGTGAGTGACATAAGATTGAGAAGGATGTTGCTTCATTTTAGCAGTTTGCCTGGTCTGAGTTGGCAAAGTCAGCTTTGGTGAAAGAGGCAATGTTCAGTAAAATCCGCAATTTAGAGCATAGACCATTAGCCTAAACGAAAAGTCGCCTGGCGATAGAATGCGAACGAACATTAGCGATGGTCTCTCTTGTTAGCAAGTTGTTGTCTGCGCATGTTAGTGGATTGGCGATGTCACTGCGAACGTGATTTCTGGCGAAAAGTCGATAGCATTAGCCACTTTAATAAATCTGCCCCAAAGTCTTGAAGACCGAACAAAGAAGGCAAATTTTATTGAAGACTTGGGTATGTTACAAAAAAACAGGATGCATGTATTAATTGTGGATCTGGTATTTTATTTGCCCAGTTATGTGACCTTTTTAAATCATTATACATTCTTTGTTGTTCTTGAACTTTGTCTGTGAATACGGCCCATTAATATGACAGAGGCAGGGTTTCAGCCTTCATTTTTGGTCGATGGCACATAAAGCATTTTCTCCACCAACGTATTTCTTCTGGCACCAAGAATTGCCCCTTCTGCCTCCCATGCACTAGTAAAGTACGGAAATTCTATGTTGAAAAATGCAAAATGCTTACAGGTTGTCAGCACACAATATTAGCAAATGTTCTCAAGGTTGTAAATTCATTTTGAGTGTCTCCTTTTCTTTTGAATAATAGTCCAGAGAGAAAATGATCAGCCTTATAATGTAGATTTCTCTTTTTGCAGCAATTAGTTGAAAGAGTTTTCTTGAGGGAAAAAAATAGTTACAGAAAAAAGTATTGTTTGTCATTTAACGACTTTGCCCAGCCAGCAAAATTCCTCTGTTTTCTGCTTGTCAGAACAAAAGAAGTTATGTAAGCTGACAGCGTAGGCCGTGTTCAATTAATTAAATCGTAACTCATTGTCTTTTTTTGACATTTTCTTTGGATTTACAATATTCACATGTCATAAATCGTTTTTTTTATTGTAAATTTACACCGAAAAAGAAAATTTTCACCCAACGCCTTTAGCTAAATCTCTGAATTGTAAATTTATATGGAGTTGAATTTTTTTTTTTTAAAAAAAAAGTTTTTTCAGTACAATATTGTTGACCATGGGGCATGTAGTTAAACTATGAAAAAGTTGACATCCTAGAATCCTGGGGTGTTTTCCCTATTTCACAGCTGGAGCTTAGAATAATACTTGGTTAGTCTACTGAAGTACCTTTGTCTATTTGGGAATGGTTTCATTTATGCATTTTTGGTCGGAGGGGTACAACACATTATCGCCTTCTCCATCATTGTTGGAAGTGTTAAGATCTGAGAAGGCCGGTTGGAGCAGCTGTGTTTCTCTGTATATCAGGAACCTCCACAACTTTCATCTCTATGGCTGGGCGCAGGCTGTGGCCTTTCCATAACTCAAACACGTTTCAAAGCAGTAAACTCTCTGGAATGCTTTCCTTAAGCCACACAACGTGTTTTAATTAAATGGTTATTTCTTGTATCAGTTTTTCGCACAATTAGATTTTTCCTTTGATTTTATCACTCACAAGAGATAAATAGGGGGAAAAGTCAGTGCGGATTTGTAGTAGTTTGAGTAGTTTTCAGAAAATAGTGACAACTTTTATGATTTTGATGGTTAGTGGCCCCTTGCTGTTCAACTTGTTTATTAATGACCTGGAGGTGGCCATTGAAAGTACTGTTTCTATTTTTGCAGATGAGACTAAATTGTGCAGAACTATAGGTTCCATGCAGGATGCTGCCACTTTGCAGAGTGATTTGTCTAAACTGGAAAACTGGGCAGAAAACTGGAAAATGAGGTTCAATGTTGATAAATGCAGGTTATGCACTTTGGCAGAAATAATATAAATGCAAGTTATACACTAAATGGCAGTGTGTTGGGAGTTTCCTTAAATGAGAAGGATCTAGGGGTCTTTGTAGATAACACGTTGTCTAATTCTGGGCAGTGTCATTCTGTGGCTACTAAAGCAAATAATAAACTAAAAATAAACTAAAAGTTCTGTCTTGCATAAAAAAGGGCATTAACTCAAGGGATGAAAACATAATTATGCCTCTTTATAGGCCCCTGGTGAGGCCTCATCTGGAGTATGGGGGCAGTTTTGGACTCCAGTCCTTAAGAGGGATATAAATGAGCTGGAGAGAGTGCAGAGACTAAGTGCAACTAAACTGGTTAGAGGGATGGAATAGTTAAATAATGAGGGGAGACTGTCAAGGTTGGGGTTGTTTTCTATGGGAAACACTTTACAAGTACATTAGAGGACATTATAGACAAATAGCAGGGGACCTTTTTACCCATAAAGTGGATCACCGTACCAGAGGCCTCCCCTTTAGACTAGAAGAAAATAACTTTCATTTGAAGCAACGTAGGGGGTTCATCACAGTCAGGACAGTGAGGTTGGGGAATGCACTGCCGGGTGATGTTGTGATGCTGATTCAGTTAATGACTATAAGAGGGACTTGGATGATTTTTTGGACAGACATAATATCAAAGGCTATTGTGATACTAAGCTCTATAGTTAGTATAGATATGGGTATATAGAATTTAATAAAAAGTAGGGAGGGGTGTGTGTATGGATGCTGGGTTTTCATTTGGAGGGGTTGAACTTGATGGACTTTGTCTTTTTTCAACCTGATTTAACTATGTAACTATGTAACTATGTACCCCCTAAGAATCAGAGACAAATATTGTTTTTCCCTTTAGAAAGTGAGAGCCCGAACCTGCACAGACAAATCTCTTTTAGAGAAACATCTTTCCCAATGCAGAGTCTACTGTTTCTCTGTCTTGTGAATGTACGAGAAGTTTAATTTCCTGAAATGAAATGCCATGGTGCGATTCTCAATAATGTTATCTTGACCCTAAAGCCTTATTGATCACTGCTCTTGGTACAATGCTGAATGAAATGTTCTTTTCAAAGCTCTCGTCCTTTGACCCCGCTGTTTATATTTCATTGTACCGAAAATACATTTTATACTGTAAAGGTCAAAAATGGCTTGTTTTGAGTGTATGGGATCATTCAATCGGCCGGTCAGAGTTTGCGAGAGGGAAATTGTTGAATCCTTCAATTCAAAGGAAACACTTGTCTTGTTTTTTGAACAAGCTTGAATAAAATTGCTCTCTTGGATGTATTGTGTTGTTTTTCCTCTACTGTGCCACAGCCTCATAAAGAAAGCTAATGGAAGTTTGCTCTTTTGTCGCTGCTAGTTTTCTTTTGTTTTTTTTTTTACACACCCAGAAATATTTTTCTTTTTTTTTTTGCTGTCTTGCAAGCACTGAGGCCCCAGGTTCGATTCCAGCCAGCGCACGATGTGCAAGAAGTTTGTTCCTAAAACTTACAGGCAGGGTCATTTCTGCTGATAAAACTGACCAATACATGTTTTAGGGACCTTAGACTGTCGGCACCACTGGGGACTGATGTGAATGGTGTATAATCTTTTTAAGTGATCGAATGATACTTGTAATGTTGACAGCACAATGGGGGGGGATTATTTATGGTAAAATGGCAATGATTTTATGGCAGATGATCACTATTGCATTTCCAGGTCAGCTGTGTAACTCGAGTCTGTATAGAGGAAGGCTAAGCTAAAGGTCGCCAAACTAATGGATCTTTCCCCGATATGCCCATCCACAGTAGGGCGATTAACCCGATTGTTTTGCCCTAGGGACAAACAATCGGATTACAATGAAAGAATGGGCGCCGATGGGATGAGGACCACATCAACTAGCCTATGTGCTCCTCAATTGCCAAAAAAAAATCAAACCTCCCCTGTCTATATCTATCCAAGAAATTGATTGGGGAGACACGTCGGAAGCCCCCATACACTGGCAGATATCGGCAGCTTTAATCTGCCTGTGTATGAACCCAGATTTTATGTCCCTGGATTCTATGGGATTCACTAACCTGTGACAATTCGGCAGCGACGGCTTTGCAGCCGTCGCAACACTTCGCCAGGCGAAAATTCGCTCAGACAATGCTAATTTACTAAAATGAGAAGTTGTGTCCAGGGCGCTGAATGCTGGTGAATTTTCGCTAGCGTTACTTTGGCAATCAAAGCGAAGATGCGCTAGCGTTGGCTAATTTGCTTACGGTGGGAAATTATAAAGTTGAATGTTGCAGCAAATACATAACATTACACAAGTCCAGGAAACCTTAAAGGGATACTGTCATGGGAATTTTTTTTCTTTTCCCAAAATGAATCAGTTAATAGTGCTGCTCCAGCAGAATTCTGCACTGGAATCCATTTCTCAAAAGAGCAAACAGATTTTTTTTTATATTCACTTTTGAAATCTGACATGGGGCTAGACATTTTGTCAATTTCCCAGCTGCCCCATGTCATGTGACTATAGAAGAAGCAGACCCTGCGGCTGCAGGGGGCCCATTGCAGGGGGGCCCAGGAGGTATAGGGGCCCCATGACGCCCTAATTTATATTAGGGGGGGGATTAGTCGCCCCAAATCTGAGCGTGTGTCTCTGCCCTTAGGGATGTTGAAATATATCTTCACATTTTGAAGCCTAACATTCCCAAGTTCCCAAATGGAAATGTTTTTTTTCCATAAATAATCCACAAGTACCACACTCACCTGTAACATGGCACGCCACTGCCAACAGATCTATTTCTGGTGAAATGGGCAAGGTTGTCTCGACTCTTATATTCTTTTACAATGTCTGGTTGTGAATTTCAGCCGATTCTCCTGGATATAAATTGCCTCCTTATGGTGCAGAGCAGGCTCATGTACATCCAGACCCAATGTGACACATACCCCCATATGTATATATAAGGTACTAAGTTTGCCCAGGAGCAGTAACCCATGGCAACCAATAAGATGATTGCATTTAAACAGATGACTAGTAAATTCTACCTGCTGATTGGTTGCTACAGGTTTCTGCCCCTGGGCAAACTTAGTGCCTTTTATTACATAACCCCATTAGTGATCTAGTTTATGTGGCTGTTCCATTGTATTACTTACACTACTTATTCCATGTTGCTTTAAATCCAGCCCACTTTATAGTTTACCCTACCCTATAACTATGCAGCGTCGGACAGGGGGTGCCCACCTCAGTTACAGAGCCCCCTCTGGTCCCCCTGCTCAAACCGCAACCTCCCTCCAGCCCCCCATTCATACCTTTTTCTTCTTGCGGCCGCCGCAGGGACCAGGTAGGGAGGTCAGAAGCAGAATCAGAGTCTTCATGCCCTAGGGCCCAACGATCGTATCCTAACAAATGGTAACGGGCAGTTGGATCGCGGAACCACATCAACGAACAGATGCGCCCATGATCCAATTGGATCCAATCCCATCCGATCGGCCAGATCTCGATCAGGGAAGCCCGTCGGGGACCCCCATACACGGGCCAATAAGCTGCCGACTCGGTCTGTCAGCAGCTTTTATTGGCCCTTGTATGGCCACCTTAAGTGTTAGGAGAACCAATCACTGTGTATAGGGTGTAGATACAATCAAATAGAAACGGGCGTATGAGTTATGCATTTTATTTATTCATTCTTTAAGCAGTCAGGTTTATCTAAAGTCTTTTCACCCTTTATTTAGGCGGGCGGGCATAAAGGCAGTTTTGTGTGCAGAGAGAGATATACATTTACTGTATGCGGAACTTGCAGAAAAGCTGATCTTGCCTAAGGCATTCTCCATAGACTGTAAAGCCAGCTGAATATTTTACAAATTCACATCAGTTTGCAGAATGCAGATTTTTTCACTGCAAATTAGTTGATATTCAAGGCAAATGTGCTGTTTTCCCTTCTGTGAATTGCGGAGAATCAGTTTGAAAGATTAGCCAACACCAGGCAAGATTGGTCTGAATAGCATAGATTTCTACTTGTCTCCAATAGACTAAAATAGCAAAAAAGGAGTGTGAGCTCTAGTCGTGATGCTTCGAGGGTGTATGCAAATCATAACGGGTGTCACACACGCTAAGTTTTCCTTTTAAGGTGCATTATTATTTTTAGTTCTTTGAAAATCAGAAGAGAATAAGGGGCCGATTCACTAAATCCGAGTGAAAGGTTCGAATTTAAAAAAAATTCGAATTTCGAAGTTTTTTTGGGCTACTTCGACCATCGAATGGGCTACTTCGACCTTCGACTGCGAAAATCGAACGATTCAAACTAAAAATCGTTTGACTATTCGACCATTCGATAGTCGAAGTACTGTCTCTTTAAGAAAAACTTCGACCCCCTACTTCGGCAGCTAAAAGCTACCGAAGTCAATGTTAGCCTATGGGGAAGGTCCCCATAGGCTTGCCTGGGATTTTTTGATCAAAGGATTTTCCTTCGATCGTTGGATTAAAATCCTTCGAATCGTTCGATTCGAAGGATTTAATCGTTGGATCGAATGAAAAATCCTTCGATCGATCGCAGGATTTGCGCAAAATCGTTCGACTTCGATATTCGAAGTCGAACGATTTTAGTTCCTAGTCGAATATCGAGGGTTAATTAACCCTTGATATTCGACCCTTCGTGAATCGGCCCCTAAGAGTTCAGCAGCACTGTAGGATATGACTGTGATTAATCATGAGTAGTGATGAGCGGATTTATTTGTCAGGCATTGATTTGCGCCACAAAATTGCTGCAGAGACGAAAAAGTCACTGTAAGAAAAAAAAATGCCCATTGACTTTAATGCATTTGCACAAAAAAGTGGCAGAGACAAAAAAGTCGCCAAGACAAAATCGACATAAAAAAAGTCTATTGACTTTAATACATTTGGACTGAGAAAAAGAATTTGTTGCGGGTAAATCATTTTTTTGACGCCCATTGACTTCCACGCGTTTTGTTAATTTTTCGCAGTTTCACCTATTTTTCAGCGAAGCAAAAAGGGACACGTACGCTCATCACTAATGAGGAGGCCAAAGACTCAGAGGGGTATATTTATCAAAGAGTGAATTTAGAGATGACCACAGTCCTCTAGAGTGAAACTCGGCCACTCTCCATTCATTTCTATGGGATTTTGAAAGGTGTATTTATCAAAGGGTGAACTTTCACCCACTGATAAATACTCTTTTAAAAATCCCATAGAAATAAATGGAGAGTGGCGGAGTTTCACTCTAGAGGACTGTGGTCATCTCTAAATTCACTCTTTGATAAATATGCCCCAAATTGATTTATACATGTTTGCAAAATAATGTAAACAGATCTGCCAGTATTGGGATGGGATCTGTTATCCAGAATTCTCGAGACTTGGGGTTTTCCGGCTAAGGGATCTTTAATTTGTATGTCCATACCTTAAATCTGCTAAAAATCATTTAAATATTAATTAAACCCAATAGGATTGTTTTTCTTTCAATGAGAATTAATTATATTTTTTTGGATCAAGTAAAAGCTACTTTTTTATTATATTTTATCATACAATAATTCCTCCTTTAAGGGCAGAGGCACACACTGCTATTTCGGGAGATTAGTCGCCAATCGACAAATTGCTTCTTCTTCTTCGGGCGACTCCCCAAACTGCCTTCCTGCCGGTTAGAATGTAAATCGCCGGCGGGTCGGCACTCAGAGTGCTTCACCTTTCCGAAGTCGCCCCAAGTTTCCTCGTGGGGCAACTTCGGGCGACTTCAGAAAACAAAGCTTTTTGAGTGCCATCCCGCCGGCAAGATTAGTTCGGGGAGATTAGTCGCCCGAAAAAGAAGAAGAGATTTGTCGCTAGGCAACTAATCTCCAGAAATAGCAGTGTGTGTCTCTGCCCTAAAGCGTTTGTAGCTGGAACCTCGTAGTCACTACTACATCATAACCTGCTTGTTGCATTGGACCCATGCCTACTAGTGATGGGCGAATAAATTTGCGGCAAATTTCTGTGTTTCACCCCCGGGGAATAAATTTGCGAATCTCCCGTGAAAATTTGCAGGCCAAAATTTTTTGACTTTCGTCCCAAAAGTTGCTCGCGTCAAAATCGGCGTGCGTCAACACTATTCGTATTCTCATTGACTTTAATGCCAGCGTCCGTTTGGACGCCCACATCAGTTTCAGATTCTTACGTTTTTTCGTGAAAATGCCAGATTTTCTCGATTTTTTTTTTTGTGAAAATGTCAGATTTTCTCGATTTTTTTTGTGAAACTTTCCATTTCATGATTTTCCTGGGAATTTTTCACCGTTTCACAAATTTTGCAGGAAATTCGCAAATTTTTCGGCGAACGGGAGAAAATTGCCCATCACTAATGCTTACCTATTTATCCAAATGCTGTATGCAGAGCGCTGTAATTGGTACCACTTGCTGACTGTAACTTCTAAGTAAAAGCCATTAAAGGATAAGTAAACCTTTAAAACAAGTGAATGTAAAATTGATGAGAGGGCTATTCTAAGCACTTTTGTCATTTACATTCATTATTTATTTTGGTTTTATTCCAAGATATTAAGGGATACATGTGCTGTTAATATGAATGAATTTTGTTACAACAGCGCCACCTGCTGGTCAGTTTCTCACCAGTCTGACCACCAAGTAGTCAAGGAAGTTGTCAGGAGAAAGAAAGAGGCTGCTCTGATGTTCTTCTGCTTAGGAAAGATGTGAGAAAGGTTTCTAATTTTTATCTTAATCAGAAGAACATCAGAGCAGCCTCTTTCTTTCTTGGGCCAAAACTGATCGACCCAGGGGTTTGGGCCAGCACTTGATTTCTTGCTGCCACTTCTCATCCTCAGTGGAGAATCGGTAAGTTATACCTTAATAAAGACTTTGCGAATTTAAAGTTGAAAGTGTCTTGGTGTTTTTTTTTTTCGGAAATTTTTTTTTTTACATTTTTTTTTATGCTACTGGTTCTTTAAATAAATTGCAATATATGGACCAACAATCCCTGTTTTGTTTAAAGGGTAAGGCATTTTTAGTAGCTTAAGGCTCAAAATGTCTCAATGTCCTAAATATATTGATAATGGGTTGAGTGCAGAGGACCTTTTTTTATTTGTCTATGTGATTTATGTTTTTGTCTATTTGATTTTCACGGCCTCATTGCACCCCCGCTTAATGTTTTTAAAAATTTGTGGTGAGCACAATTGAGAATGTTAGTAACTAGTGATGGGCAAATTTCTCCCGTTTGACTTCGCAGAAAAATTAGCGAATTTCCCGCAAAATTCTTGAAATGGCAAAAAATTTTCGACGCACGGCTGAAAAGTCGCATACGTCAATTTTGACGCCAGCGTTAAAGTCAATGGGTGAATAATTTCATGAAACTCCGCCTGTGTCAAAAAAATTTGGACGCTCGTGACAACAATATTCGGACGTGCGTCCAACATTTTTTGACGCAGGCAAATTTTCGCGAGAGTTTTGCAAATTTATTCACCGGCGGTAAAATGTTGAAATTCGCCACAAATTCATGCCAGGTGAATTTATTTGCCCATCACTATTAGTAACCATGTTGGCGTACTTTTTGAACGATCGCAGATTTCCTTGCAAAGTTTGCGAGCAAATTATTTTTTTGAACATGCTCAGTGTATGTAATAAAATTGCACAATCGCAAATCGTTTCTTTGCAAACGTTGGGTATCCCTGATCTAAAGAATGTTTTTTTTTTTTTTTTGGCAAACGCAAACCTGTTAGTATTTTCTTCGATATGATCCATATTTCTTTTGACGAGCATGTTGCCTTCCAAGCCATCATAGGCGCAAATTCACTAAGCGCCGGATGCTAGCGTTAATTCGCTAGCGTTTGGCATTTTTCTCTAGTGCACAAATTCACTAACGAACGCTGGCGTAATTTCACTAGTGTTACTTCGCACCCTTACACCAGGCGAATTTTTGCAAGCGACGTAACTACGCAAATTCACTAACGTGCGCAGTGTACTGAACGCTACCTTTTACGCTAGACTTCCTTCGCCACCTCAGACCTGGCGAAGCGCAATAGAGTAGATAGGGATTGTTTCAAAAAAAGTCAAAAAATTTTCTAAGTCCCAAAAAATGCTGGCGTGTTTTCTACATTATCGGTGATAGGCTGAAAAAGATTGAATTTTTTTTTGGGGCTCCCCTCCTTCCCCCCTACATTTCCTGACTCATGGCAACTTACCTAGACAGTGGGCACATGTGTAGGGCAAAATTTAATTTATATTTGCTGATTTGAAGGTTTTCTAGGCATTTGAAGCGGTGATACGTGTTCCTCCATTGAAATTTGAATTTGGCGCCGTATGTAAATGAACCATCACTAGCGAAACTTTGCTTCGCTTGGCGAATTAACGCTAGCGCAACTTCGAAAACTTACGCTACCCCTGTGCGCAACTTCGGATTTTAGTGAATTTGCGGAGCGCTGGCGAAAATACGCCTGGCGAAGTGTGGCGAAGTGCGGCGAACTTCGCATCTTAGTGAATTTGCCCCATAGAGTGTCAGCAGTGAAACATATCTGCGCTATGTTGATTAAAGACACAGGATTGGGCTTTTGCCATTAGAATAGAAAGACTGGATTGTCAGTGAAACCCCGTGGAGTAGGGGAAACTCTGGTATTTGTGCTGAAAGGGAACTGAAAAGAAACAGAACATTTGGATTCATATTTCATGAAATAATGTGTGTGTGACAGAATGGGAAGGCAGACTGAGCAAAAAACTAAAATTGACATAATTTTTTTCCATTGGAGGAGAAAGAGGACAGCTAAATATGTCACCCCCGTAACAAACGCGCCATTGTGCTGCCGGAGAAACGCATTCTTTCACTTTTTGTTTTAATGGGAATCCATTGATAGAAGGCAAAACACAGGCCGCCCGTATCCTTCTCATACACAAACGCTGCGTGTTTATATAAAGAATTTATAAACATCTAATAAAACAAACCTCGCCGCTGTATGTTCTCCAGATGTCGTTTCCTCGCCGACTCGCATGCAATTTCAAATGACTTCAGTTAATGCGGGGGAATAATGGAATACAATGTATGGGCGGCTGTCTGGGGTTTTTTACATGTTGGATTTCTTGGGAGAAATGGGGAATAAATGCTGCTTTTTAGGGGCAGATTTTCAAATGAAAAAAAAAAATCAAATTTCGAGCTATTTTTTGTGTACTTCAACTAGGGAATAGTCCAAATTAGATTTGGATTTGAAAACAATTAAAAAATTTGAATATCAACATGTATCATGTACTGTCTCTTTAAAAATTTGACCAACCATTCGCCATCTAAAGCCTGCCGAATTGCTGTTTTAGCCTATGGGGGGACCTCCTACATCCCATTTGGAGTCAATTGGTGGACTTTGAAAAATCAAAGGTTTTTTTGGGGGGAAAAACTTTGAGCGAATGCGCTGTTCCTTCGATTCGTACGATTCGAATTTGGCCGAATACCAACCTATTCGTTCGAAAACGGACCTATTCGACCAAGATTAAACTTTGACTTGGTTTCGGTTGGTTTTTTTGAATCCGACTTTCGACTCCCTTGATAATTATGCCCCTAATTGTACATCACTTTGCAAATTGGAAGGCTCTTTGCTGGGGGGATACACGTACAACCCGTGTGCCATAGAACTGATTTTCTTTTACCCTCACAAAGAGATACCAGGAAAGTGTTATTATTGTTATTATCCAAACAATGCTGCACAGCTATTAATTTAGGAACAGCTGGATCGCTACTGGCTCGACAGCCGCTTCTTCTTTCTTTTTATTCAGAGACATGTCAAGCCTTGCAGGAACGAGGGCGCATGGGGTCAAAAACATGTCTTTGAATAAAGAGAATTAAATGGCATAATGCACAGCTTATGTGTATTCCTCACTTCTTTTTATACGTTGGATTATGTCAAATAATGTGTGCCCCTCTTTACCCTTTATGGATTGTGCTTTTGTCTCATTGGAGTTGTCTGGGCGGTTGCAGAGGGGTCAGAGCTCGGGCATCTTGGCTCCAATGATCTATATATTATTCCATATGATGAGAGTTCAATCATGGCTGTCAGAGGATGCTGGGAACTGTAGTCAATCCCCAGAAACGGAACTAGAGGGGCGTGCAGCCGGGCCCCCCGCCCCCTCCGTACACCCGGAACTGGCCGGGGAACATGCGGCGGACGGACTGCCGGGGGGCCCTGAGAGGGTGCGGGCCCTGGCCCGCTCGCACCCCCTGCTCCCCTGGTAGTCCCACCCCTGTCAATCCCTTCTTTAAAGGGGAACTAAAGCTTAACTAAAGCAGTAGGTTAGAGATATGGAGCCGGCACACAAAAGAAGGCAATCTTCCATCAGACAATTGAAGCAGAGTAAAAAGATGTATTGTGTCCTCTGCCTTACACGTTTCTATGACCATACCTCCCAACTGTCCCGTTTTCAGCGGGGCAGTCCCGCTTTTGGCAGCTCCACCGCAGTCCCGTGTTTGTACTGGAATGTCCCGACTTTCTCTGCACTTGAACAGCCAGAAAAAGAAACAGAGTTTCTAACTTAATTGGCTTTTGGCAGAACAAAACTGTAATAACTGAAATAAAAACACAGAAATATGTTCAAACCTTCATAACCTACCAAATTTTGTAAAATGAACGTGGTAATTAGTGGGTGTGGTGACAAAAATAGGCCTGGCTTTCCAAAATGTCGGGAGGTATGCTATGACTAAGCCTATGAGCCTATGACTAAGGGGCAGATTTATCAAAGGTCAAGGTGAATTTTTTGAATGAAAAAACATTTGAATTTTGAGCTATTTTTTTGTGTTCTTCGACTAGGGAACAGTCCAAATTTGATTCAAATTTGAAAAAAATGAAAAAATTTGAATATCAAAATATATCATGTACTGTCTCTTTAAAAATTCGACTTCGACCATTCACCATGTAAAACCTGTTGAATTGCTGTTTTAGGGGCATATTTATCAAGGGTCGAAATTCGAATTCAAAAAGACCAACTGAAATTAAGTTGAAAGGTTTTTTTTGGTCTTATAGGTCCATTATCGAATAGGTCCATATTCAGCTGATTTCGAATCATACGAATCGAAGGAATAGCGCATTCGATCAAATTCGATTCAAAGTTTTTCCCCCCAAAAAACTTTGATTTTTTCAAAGTCCACCGATTGATTCCAAATTTGGTTCTAGGAGGTCCCCCGTAGGCTAAAACAGCAATTCGGCAGGTTTTAGATGACGAATGGTCGTAGTCACATTTTTAAAGAGACAGTACATGATACATTTCAATATTCAATTTTTTTAAATTCTTTTTCAAATGAGAATCAAATTTGGACTATTCCCTAGTTGAAGTACACAAAAAAAATAGCTCGAAATTCTAATTTTTTCATTCGGAAATTCGACCTTTGATAAACCTGCCCCTAAGGGTTTATAAACCTGCCCCTAAGGGTTTATAACACAAAATGCATAAGATGAAGGACACAATAAATCTTTTTACTTTGCTTCAACTATCTTTTGGAAGATTGTCTTCTTTTGAGTTCCTGCTCCACATTTATTTTTGGTTATCCGCTCCCTATGCTGAGGGCTAAGGGCAGTGCACTTGGGCCACTTCCCAGTGAGTAATAATTCTACTTTGTGGAGATCTTCTTGAAGTCTATAGTCTATTGAAGTATAGATTAGAAATGTTGTACATTATGTGTTGGGTTTCTGTACCAGCCCAAGGTCCTTTAGCAGTAAAGATCTGTGTCTCCAAAGATGCCCCAGTAGCTCCCCATCTTCTTTTCTGCTGATTCACTGCACATGCTCTGTGCTGTCCCTACTATACCTGCTATCCCACAGTCACACTCCCTTCCCAGAGACTATTATCCACTGTTACTATAGGCACCATCTCTCCCTACTATACCTGCTATCCCACAGTCACACTCCCTTCCCAGAGACTATTATCCCACTGTTACTATAGGCACCATCTCTCCCTACTGTACCTGCTATCCCACAGTCACACTCCCTTCCCAGAGACTATTAATCTCTGTTACTATAGGCACCATCTCTCCCTACTATACCTGCTATCCCACAGTCACACTCCCTTCCCAGAGACTATTATCCACTGTTACTATAGACACCATCTCTCCCTACTATACCTGCTATCCCACAGTCACACTCCCTTCCCAGAGACTATTATTCCACTGTTACTATAGGCACCATCTCTCCCTACTATACCTGCTATCCCACATTCACACTTCCTTCCCAGAGACTATATCCCACTGTTACTATAGGCACCATCTCTCCCTACTATACCTGCTATCCCACAGTCACACTCCCTTCCCAGAGACTATTATCCCACTGTTACTATAGACACCATCTCTCCCTACTATACCTGCTATCCCACAGTCACACTCCCTTCCCAGAGACTATTATCCCACTGTTACTATAGACACCATCTCTCCCTACTATACCTGCTATCCCACAGTCACACTCCCTTCCCAGAGACTATATCCCACTGTTACTATAGGCACCATCTCTCCCTACTATACCTGTTATCCCACAGTCACACTCCCTTCCCAGAGACTATTATCCACTGTTACTATAGGCGCTATCTCTCTTTATTATACCTGCCATCCCTATACACTATGTGTATTTTATAATGTATTGAATTCTATTTCACTTACACAGGCATTTACTTTTAGTTACATCTACCTTCCCAAAAAAAATGTTCTTCTAAGCACAGGCCATAAAGTCTTCTAAGTTCATACATAGCATGTTACAGCTCTAGAAACACATGTTTATAAAGAACATTTTGTGTTTTATGTTCAATTATGTTTTAGTCATTGCTTCATTGTATTCTGTTTAATTCGATACTTGTCTCCCAACTTTTCATCACCTTTACTTCCTGTTCTACTGCACAACTTCTTGCTAAATTTGACTAAAGTAGACATGTTCCCACACCATACACTATAAACTCAATAATGAAATATGCCTAAAACTATATAAACTACAATATACATAAAACATAAGTAGTTCTCAGGAGTGTTGGTAGTCGTATCTTATCTTGGCGGGACATACCTATCTCTATAATGCTAAGCAGCTGTTTCCTATTGAGTTGGCTACATTACCACTGATGGATCTTTTCCGCGAATGAACATGATATGAAAAGACAAGCATGATAATGCAATTAAGAGTATTTAGATAGAAACCCTTTGGCCTTATTTTAGTTACTTATGACCAAGTCATGTAAATACCTGCATCTCCCTATGGAGATGAATAGAAATTCCTTCAAAGTGGAATAATTCCGAAGGCTGAGAACAATTGCATAGTGTCAGCTCAGATAAGATATCGTTAGATTTATGACTATACTTCCTTTACTTTTCCAAGGTATTTAAAGCTCCAGCAGATAAGTAGCTGTGAATATGTGTGTACCTTGGTTTGTATGGTCATTCAGAAAGATTGCCAATGTGTAACCTGGTAGCATTAAGACGAAGATAAGAGGCAAATAATAATGGCCGCAGATAATGTTGGGTATTACGATATTGTGCGCTTCTTAAGGCCTGTCATGTTACATCTAAATATGTTTGAACCAGGTGGCTTTTTTGTGATCTTTAAGCAAACGTTTCAATTGATCTTCATTCTCTTATTTGCAGTAGAAGCCCTTCAGGCTTTCAAAGTTCTGTAATGTGCCATAACATTATTTTTTATCCTTTTTATTTCATCTACTGATTGGCTCTAATTATAGGGAGCATTTGTCTTCCATTTATATTTACCGTTAGGCTAAAGGTGGCCATAGACGTACAGATAATATTGTAGTGAACTAATTTTCGCATGATATTCGGTGCATGTATGGTGGAAAAAGAGCAGACCTATATGGACAAAAGACTTGGATAGATATCGGTCGATCAGGCTGGACAGAAAATATTGATCAGGTGCCTTTTAAACTCTTAATTCAACCCTTGATAAATATGCCCCTTAGTGTTTTCTGCTGGTGTGTTTCAGATGGTGGAAAATTGCCCAATACAGTACAATATGCCTTCTATCACTGACATAAATAGAGATTTTATGTCTCAAAATGTACCGCCAGAAAAATGTTACGGGTGCCATTAGCCAACATAATACAACCAAATGACACAAGTCAGTCCCCAATCAGTGGGGATGAGCGGCAGCAACATTTGCTGTTCCTAAATTAAAGTGTTTGGGATGCTCTTGGTCTTACTCATCATCAAAAGACCCACAGAGGTGATTTGGTTAGGAAGCTGTCATATTTAGGAAGTTGGTTTCTAGTTAAGCCTATTAAGGCTGGAGATCCTTGGATAAATGTTCTCTCTTCTCTTTCCTTGTCTTCTTCTTCTAACGCCTTCACAGGAACAATTACTGCAACTGCGTTGGGGAGCCTACTTCTTACATAGTTACGTTGGTTTGAAAAAAGACCAAAGTCCATCAAGTTCAACAACTCCAAATGAAACCCAGCGCACATACCTACTAGGGATGCACCGAAATCCAGGTTTCTGTTCAGGATTCGGCCAGAATTCTGCCTTTTTCAGCAGGATCCGGATTCGGCTGAATCCTTCCCCCTGGCCCAAACATATCCGAATCCTAATTTGCATCTGCAATTTAGGGCTGGATTGAAATCGCCTGACTTTTTGTCATGCAACAAGGAAGTAAAAAATGTTTTCCCCTTCCCAGCCGAATCTTTCGGGAAGGATTCAGGGGTTCGGCCAAATCCATGATAGTGGATTTGTTGCATCCCTAATACCTATACACACCCACTGAAACTATATAAACAAATATCTATATTAATTGTAGATTTAAAGGAGAAGGAAAGGTTAAAACTAAGTAAGCCTTCAGAAAGGTCCATATAAATATACCAGTAAACCCCCAAAGTAATGTTGCTCTCAGTCCCTTGTCAAAAGAAACACAGCATTTCTTTCCTTTTATTGTGTACTCATGGGCTTCTGTATCAGACTTCCTGTTTTCAGCATAAACCTCCAGGGCTCGGGCTTGAGCATGCTCAGTTTGCTCCTCTCCCCCACCCCTCCCTTCTCTACTGTAATCTGAGTCCAGAGCAGGGAGAGACTCAGGCAGGAAGTGATGTCACACCACATTAATACTGGAGCTCCTATCCTAAACAGACAGACAGTTTCTAGAGCTTTTTACTCAGGTATGGTAAAACATTCTACAGAACAAATATAGCATTCTAGCTTGCACTATTGCAGCTAATCTATTGGCAATAAAATGCCTCCTTCTCCTTTAATAACCATCTATATTTTGTTCTTCCTATACAATCTGAAAAACATACCGTAAGAAATCCTGGTAGCAATTTAGCCCTTTGTGCATTTGAAACAAAACCATGATTATTATATGAGATGAGGATCAATTTCAGGAGCTGAATAATGCCTGGGAAAGGATCATTCATTCAATGATCTCTTGTTACAAAGAGCCAAGGCCTCTTTTTGTGTTTCCATAGCTAAATTGTCTTTTTTTGTTTTACACATCCCAAGGATAAATAAATGGAAGTAAAGTTGATTGCCTTTTATAATTGGAAAAGCACTTATCGCTGGTATTGTCTAGTAAGGACAATACTGTAGTTCTAACATGTTTCTGCATTGTTTGATAACCATTGTTGGCGACTGATCTGAAGAAACGTGATGAAATCGCTTTTGATCCCCAGGTATTAGACGTCTGTAAAACTTCAGGGGCGTAGCCATGTGGTAATGATTTAGGTCTTGGTGTTTGCTGATAGTGTAAAGATGTGCTTGTGCATTGTGGGAAATATAATCTGGCAATCGCACGTGTGCACAGTGGCGTAACTAGTTGTTACTAGGCCCCATAGTAAATTCAATTTAGGGCCCCAAAATATTTATACGTTGGCCTATTTTACCAAGATATATCACAATTGCTAATTAATTAGGGTCTCACTGGGCCCCCTACACTCCTGGGCCCCCCTGCAACCGCAGGGTCTGCTTCCTCTATAGTTACGCCCCTGCGTGTGCACTTATTAAACGTTGGTTACTTCAGATGTTCTTTGGAGAGGAGCTGATTAGACCTTTATCCAGGAAGAGGAAATTGAAGGAATGGGATTAACTTTTCTTTCTACAGCATGAGCAATGTTGATTATTCATAGAATTAATTAATAATGTAATTACTGGAAAGGATATAGTGTATAATTTTCCGTATTGGTAAAATGAAGGGTCACATTCATTTTAAAAAAGATTAAATTCAAGATGTCTTGTTCTCTTGAGGTCCCCACTTCCTTCACTTCTGTTTTGCCCATCTCTCCCCTTCCCCTTTTTTCTCTGATACTCTCTATTTCTCTTCATTCATGTTCCTGGAAGTCGAGCATGGCTTACACTCTTTAGTTCTGCTTCTTTTGGTAGTTCACTGAAAGCTACTGGGAGGCTTTCAAGGCCCAGAGTTTTTTCTCAAGCTACCAATGTATTACCCTATGTATTCCATTTGGCTCTCCTCCTAGTGATCCTTAAAACTGCATAGATAATTCTGCAGAAGAAACGTTCCCAACCTACACTGTCTTCGTTGTTTGTGCCGTGTATAGTTGTAATATCATCACAAACATTTATTTTTAAAAGAAGGAGGCTCAGGTGCTCTTCCCCAAGCCTTCAGCGTAAGGGAGTGGACATTACAGTATTGTTTGTTGGGTAGGCACTCAAAGAGCAATCCTCCTGGTAGTAGTAGTAAAAACAGGTCTTTATTGCAGTATAAGTGTGGATAACAGCCTTGGTGGTAGGCAGGCTGCATTAGTGGTTTTAGGTTGACCTGGTCATTACAGCAGAAGGGCTGCCTTCACTATAGTATTATTATATTTAGAACAGATCAGGAACATCACGTTATTGTTTAGATATTTAGCTTTAGCTGTGACCACACCATTTTATAGTTCCTTAGTACTTCCAGTTGCATTTGCAACAGTGTGGGGTCTTTAAATCCAGAGACCCAGGGCAAATGTCCTCTGTGCCTTGCAGTTGGCTGCCCTGATCTAAACAGTGGACATGGAAGTCAACAATATCATCTCTATTTCTGTTCTCTTGCCTCCAGGAATAAAGCACAATTATACTCATGGAGTCAGCTATACTGATGCATTAGGAATTTACAGCATGTGCTTCCCAGATATACTAAGCGTTAAACCCATATCCAGGGTGAATATGTGCCTTTAAGTGTCCATGTCTTTCAACTTGGGATCAGTCCATCAGTTTTGCAGACACAAGAAAATTCTTCTATAATTTTTGTCTGCCATATAGAAAATTAACTGGTGGCGGCAGAAAGAAAAGCACCTATTAAGCCTTGCGGTCAGCGCTAGAATCATCATATAATTAAGCCTTGCCAATGCTAATGAAAGATTGATCTTTTTTTATTAGTAACTTGGTATTACCGTGGCACTAGCCAGTTAGTACATGAAATGTGTTGCGCGCTCTTCCTCTGTGGGTTCTGAAGGGGAATAATTATCTTGGATTCCTGTGGTGTGAATAAATGCCAGAAGTTTGAATGTGCTTCATTTTTTCCCCTACTTCTTCTTCTTGTGGCATTGATTCCTTCCTTTATATAGTGGGGAATGGGGGGAGGGATTTCTGTGCTCTGTTATCTGGAGACTTTTTAATAAGAGCAAACATCCCGCCGAACACGCTTTTTCGGGTGTTGTTTTGGTCGTCCAGACAAAGAGAATGCTAATTTGCTAAATTGACTTTGACTTTTGACTTTCTTTCGATTGAAAGGATTGTGTGTTGTAAGGCCACTATTTGGAACAAATGTTTTACATTTGCAACGCAGACAGCTGCAATACCTTCAAAACCTATTCTTTCAGAGCTCAGAATCATAAAATATTGTTATGAAGGCACATTGTTTAGGATTTAACCAGTGGCTAAGAAGTACTGTTAAATGGCCAGGCAGATAAATTGGTACCACTATAGTTATAAATGAAAGCTCTCATTATTTATTTATTATGACAGACCCGTGCTGTTACAATTCTTTTGTAAACCAGCTCAGACAAGTTTCATTTGCTGTTATATTCCTGAGACTGGAGCAGCAGGATGGTTCCTCTCAAAGCTCAGTAGAATGGAACCCAAAATAGATAATCATACTAATCCCCCGAAAGCAAAGAGATAAAATGATTTTATGCAGCACACATATGGATTTTTAGCATTTGTTTAATAGTTTTTGAAGTACAGGAGAGAATCCACACAGGCATGGGGAGAACGGACATCTTGCAGATAGAGCCTTGGCTGGAATCGATCCTAGAGAACCGTAGCACTGCAAGGTAGCAATGCTAAACAATGCTACTGTAAAGATGGCCATACACAGTGAGATGCTTGACAAAGGGGCGTGACCCTGAAACGTTGCAATCCGCACAATAAACAAGCAGGGAATCCTGCAACTTTAATGCCTGTGTGCCGACCTTCTTCAGTTCCATACACAGTGAAATCCACTCGTTTGGCTTATCGGATCTCTCCGATAGCGGGCGATATCGGGCCGATCGATCGTGGGCCCTAATCTGCCTAATCAGCATCTGGCCAACTTCCAGCCAGATATCGATCTGGAAAGCCCGTCGCGAGGCTCTACACACGGGCCTATAAACTTTGTCTGTCGGGAGCTCTTATCGGCCTACCTATGGGGGCCTTAAAACATGACACATGCTTAGTAATATCATTAACTAAACATTCCACGGAGGATCATTGCTGATTAAGTATATACTAGCTTGGGGACAGTGGGAGAATCTATTGGCTGTCCCTTAGAGGCAGCTTTTCTTAAGTGAAGAGTCAGTCCAGCCTTTTGTACTTAATTTAAATGTTTGTTGCATGATGCATTGTTCCCTACATAATTTTAGTGAAGATTCTGACAGCCTAGATCTCCATGTTGATCATACCGATGTCATGATGGGACTTCTCTGGTTTAGACTTTGTAGGAAGTAGAAGACCGGTAGGTGTTCAACTCGCTATCCTGTACATATGCCTCTATGATGGGAAGCAGATAAAATCGCCATTACCTTGTGTTGTATCGTTCTGTCTAGTAAACTGACCCTCATGCTTGTTGGACAAGGGAAGTCTTGTTGTTTGGACAAGTGAAAGCAATTGCAGTATTTTAATCATATTTGAAGAAACGCTACATGTCATACATAATCTTGTATCTGTCATAAGGCTCGTTAGGCTGTTATTCCTTTCCCTTTAATCATGTTTATTCATCGAACACATGTACAAATAAAGTTGACTGCTATTTCCTCTCAAGGCTCACCAGTTCAATTGAGGCAAACATCTTGTGACCATATTCCTCTTTTAGCTTCCTTCCTTTAATACATTTGACTGGACTTGTCGAGCTCGCTGCATTAGCGATGCAAAGTATTTATTGTGCATGTGGTTTCGGAATTGACATGTTTTTTGTAGTCTATTCGTGATCTTCTCTTATTATGGAGCCTAAAGGGACCCCCACTGTTAATGAATGGTGTGCTGTCTTCTGAGGATTTAACATATTTTGGCATTCATGTAAATGATATATTGTCACTTTAGTGCTAGTCATGCTGCTATCAAAGGTCTTTATTATTGGGAGTAATAGCAAGAATCACATTTTCGCTCAGTGTGCTCTCGTCTGTGGAGGTCGGACATGATGTACATTTGTGTTCCTACGATGAAAAGGCGAGAAGCAGCGGGGTGTTCAATAAATATCAATTATTGTTTTTGCAGCAGGCTAAGGTTTAGGCCGGTATCAGTTATAAAGTTGAGTGTTGAATAGTATATATTTATACAACTACGATGAAACTCGAGACATTGCCTACTTACTTATTCTGCTGTGGAATAACATAATAATGAGTAGGGTCACCAGGCGCTTATGTAATAAATAAAGCTAAAGCAAAAGATGCCTAGTATTGCCATTGATTGTTGTCTTTCTTTACTAATAATAACTTAGGCACTGGGCATGGTCAACTCTCATTGTACCTATCAGTTTTTATAAAATGGGGGACAAAAGGGGGTGTTCTCCCTGAAACGTTGCATCACGCAATAAATGAGCAAGGACTGGCCCTGCTAGCATTATCCTTGTGTGCCAGTGAATTGTTTTTCCTTTCTGTATAAAATGAGGGAACCATGTTCAGATGACTGATACGAGTACAATGTGGTAAAATGAGAGTTGCCCATGCCCAGTTGATCAACATCACTGTGAACTTTCTAAGAATGATTTCCATTGAGAATCTTTTACCGGATGGTAGCTGTGTATAGAAGTTATACTTGCGCCAAATAGAATAATTATATCACAACGTTTTCGAGCAAATTGGCTCCACATTGACCCCTTTACCCACAACACCGATCATAAATCTGAATAGAATTTTGTGTTTTATTTATTTATAATTTTTTTGCTCGAATATGAAATCAGTTTTTCATGGCTTTGATCATGGCTTCTTAACTGTATTACTTTTTGTTTCTGTATCATGTAGGAATGCACCCAATCCACTATTTTGGGACTTGGCCGAATCCCCGAATCCTTGGCGAAAGATTTGGCCGAATACCGAACCACATCCTAATTTGCATATGCAAATTAGGGGCAGGGAAGGAAAATGCGGAAAAAAAAATCTTCTTTTGTGATGAAAAGTCACATGATTTCCCTACCCGTCCCTAATTTACATATGCAAATTAGTATTCGGATTCGGTTCGTCCAGGCACAAGGATTCAGCCGAATCTGAATCCTGGATTAGGGGCATCCCTTATATCATGAAATAAGCCACAGATCTAGTTTGTTTTTTTTGTTGATCATATCATGTATTTCCAGATTTACCTACCTTCTAGATTCCACTCAGATCCACTCAGGAGCAGTGCAGAGTAGCAGGGTAGCTCACTATTAAAATGTTCTGCTTCTTTTCCACTTGGGTAGAGTGAATGTAAAGAGGGTATAAAGAAATGCCCTTATTCTGTCTTTGGAGACCATGCACCACTTGCATTTACTTGCCATTCAAATGACTAAGAAATGACAATAAGGGGCACATTTTCTAAGCTCGAGTGAAGGATTTGAAGTAAAAAAACTTTGAATTTCGAAGTTTTTTTTGGGGGTACTTCGACCATCAAATAGGCTACTTCGACCGTTGACTACGACTCGAAAGATTCAAAGTAAAAATCGATAGTCTAACTACTGTCTCTTTAAAAAAAACTTTGACTACCTACTTTGCCACTTTAAACCTACCGAGCACCAATGTTAGCCTATGGGGACCTTCCCCATAAGTTTTCTAAGCTTTTTCTGATCGAAAGAAACTCGTTCGATCAACGGATTAGAATCGTTCGATTCGAAGGATTTCATCGTTCCATCGATGGAACGATTTTTCGGTAAATCCTTCGACTTTGATATCCGAAGCCGAAGGATTTTACTACGAGGGTTAATTAACCCTCGATATTCGATCCTTAGTAAATGTGCCCCTTAGTGTGTTTCTAGATTCCCTACCATAAAACCAGTCATTGTGGCATAACAAAATTGAAATAAAATTTAAGCCTAATAAAACCCTTTTCTCCCTAAAGCTACATTGCTTCCAGGCAATTTCTTACAACAGAATTCCTTTTAATTCAGTGGACTTGCTCATAGACCCATCTGATATATGTACCTCTGTCCTCAGTTTAGTGTCCGTTTAATTCTCTGTGCTGTAATGTTGAGGTTTATGCAGAGCTTTAAAAAGAAAGTGTCCTTTAAAAAGGAAACTATTATCAGGCTGAACAGCATGTCCCATCCACTGCCAATTATTCACATGAGCGCAGATCATGGGGTCTTTTGGATGGCAAGTCATATTTGTGATCTCCCCCCCCCACTCCACCCTGTTCTATCTGTTGATTTGTGTAATTTAGTGGAAACGGACTGATTAAAGCAAGTCTGCCTAAAGGGAGAGCCGGGGGAGATGAGCAATGTATAAGATAACTTACCTGTAATTTAACTTTATTTTCCGCTAGGGAGAATTTGACGGTTTGATCCGTAAAAAGAAATGAAAATGAAATGTTAAAGCTAATTGAGTTGAAATTAAATGCTGAAAACGAGTAAATGGAGAATCCGCGTTATATAGTCCTGTACTATTAAACTTTATTCTGATGGGTCAGCTTGCTGGCGGACTGTTATATCAGTGTTAATGTGCCTTCGAGAACTGTATTTATTTGTCTTACTGGGTTATGTCTCTCTCATATGCTTTGACATAGGCGAAATGCGTGGGCAGATATTTATTTTCCATTGAATGTAGTCGGGCTTTACTCTACTTACCTGTAATGCTTTGTCCATTTGGATATTTACCAACTGTTGACCCAATGTGCGTGTATGGGGAATTTATTCTAAGTGTTACAAATGAACAGGCTTTTGTGTACAGATCTTTCCGATTGTTCATGCTGTGTGCACTCAACTGACAGTACCTACAAAAGGACACGTTGACTCTTAAGCACACACACTTACAGGTATGAACAGTTGGCTTCTTAGAAATATACTCTCCATCAGGAACAATAGGGACTGTTTTACTTACAATATATTATTTATGTTGATCGAATTCATCAGTGCCATCAAGATTAATGGTTACTTTCCTGAACACACACATTTCACCCAAGTCAACAAAAGCCGGTTACATAAATGTAGTCTGCATGTGGGTATTTCATTTTGTTTAGTTGACCTCACATACTCCAACAAATCAACCAATTAAAGGAGAAGGAAAGCTACGGAGGCATTTTATTGCCAATAGATTAGCTGTAAATAGTGCAAGCTAAAATGCTATATTTATTCTGTAGAATGTTTTACCATACCTGAGTAAAAGGCTCGAGAAACTCTCTGTTTGTTTAGGATAGGAGCTGCAGTATTAATGTGGTGTGACATCACTTCCTGCCCGAGTCTCTCCCTGCTCTGGGCTCAGATTACAGTAAAGAAGGGAGGGGGAGGGGGAAGAGGAGCAAACTGAGCATGCTCTTGCCCAGGGCAATGAGGTTTAAGTTGAAGGCAGGAAGTCTGATACAGAAGCCCATGAGTACACAATAGAAGGAAAGAAATGCAGTGTTTCTTTTGACAGGGGACTCAGAGTAACATTACTTTGGGGGTTTACTAGTATATTTAGATGTACCTTTCTGATAAGGCTTACTTAGTTTTAACCTTTCCTTCTCCTTTAAAGGAACTTTATAATACCCCGGTTCAGGTGACCTTGCTCATAATTGCATAGTAGATGAGGTTGAAAGAATGCATGTGATAGTCAAAATGCCCATTGTGCCATATTTATAATTTAAAGGGCTTGACTAGCCTGTAGACACAGGGGCCCATTTACTTAGCTCGAGTGAAGGAATAGAATAAAAAAAACTTCGAATTTCAAATGGTTTTTTTGGCTACTTCGACCTTCGACTTCGATAGTCGAAGTACTGTCTCTTTAAAAAAACCTAGTTCGCCACCTAAAACCTACCGAAGTCAATGTTAGCCTATGGGGAAGGTCCCCATAGGCTTTCTAAGTATTTTTTGGTCAAAGAAAAATCATTCGATCGAAGGATTTTTCGTTCGATCAAACTATTTGCGTTAAATCCTTCGACTTCGATATTTGAAGTCGAAGGATTTTCAATTTGCCCCTTAGTACGGGAACCTTCAAAATTTCAGTGTTATCAGAACCAACTGCCGACTACAGTGGGAACAAAAAAACACGTATTCAAATGCTATTGTATGAATAAAGTCTATGCATTCAGCTTGTTTTAAATAGCCTTACCTGCAGGATTGAACACATTAACATATGATTTAGGAGCCAGAGAGCCTACTGTAGGAGCCAGACACATTTTTAAGGCCCAGTGGAGAACAGTTTGTTTATAAACTTGTGTAAAGTATCCCAAATGTTAGGGGTCTGCAGGGAGATTTAAGAGCTATGTCAGCCTGACACCTGGGATTTCTCCAGCCTTTTGCTAAGTCTGCAAAATCAATTGCTAAGTACACCACAATTCTTTGGCTTGGGCAGCTTTTTACAAACAATGGGTTCTCTGAATATAATACTTGAGTTCACCTTTGTTTCAAAGTTACTACTTAAAGGGGCCGATTCACTAAATTCGAGTGAAGGATTCGAAGTAAAAAAACTTCGAATTTCGAAGTTTTTTTTGGGCTACTTCGACCATCGAATGGACTACTTCGACCTTCGACTACGACTACGACTTCGAATCGAAGGATTCGAACTAAAAATCGTTCGACTATTCGACCATTCGATAGTCGAAGTACTGTCTCTTTAAAAAAAACTTCGACCCCCTAGTTCGGCAGAGAAAAGCTACCGAAGTCAATGTTAGCCTATGGGGAAGGTCCCAATAGGCTTGCCTAAGTTTTTTTGATCGAAGGATATTCCTTCGATCGTTGGATTAAAATCCTTCGAATCGTTCAATTCGAAGGATTTAATCGTTCGATCGAAGGAATAATCCTTCGATCGTTGGATCGAATTTTCTGTGCTAAATCCTTCGACTTCGATATTCGGGTTAATTAACCCTCGATATTCGACCCTTGATACATCTGCCCCAAAGTGTGTCTATTGCCTACCTGTGCTTACCCTAACATGAACATATGGTTAATATCTATTATCTAATAAAAAAGATTCCGTCACTCTCTGTTTAATTCTGTGGGATTTTGAAAGGCGTATTTATCAAAGGATGAACTTGCAACTTTCACCCACTGATAAATACTCTTTTAAAAATCCCATATAAATGAATGGAGAGAGGCGGAATTTCACTCTAGAGGACTGTGGCGATCTCTAACTTCACTCTTTGATAAATATAGCCCATACACTACTTGTATAAACAGCATTGTACATATTTAAAGCATAGATATCATGTGCTAAGAGATACAGGAGGAAGGAGACCCCTGCAGCAGAATGTATGAGGTGTAGGACTATGGGGTAAATGTATCATAGAGTGAAGTTCCGCCACTAGAGTGAAATTCCGCAGCTCTCGATTCATTTCTATGGGATTTTGAAAGGCGTATTTATCAATGGGTGAAAGTTCACCCTTTGATAAATACGCCTATAAAAATCCCATAGAAATGAATGGAGAGTGGCGGAATTTCACTCTAGTGGCGGAACTTCACTATTAACTTCACTCTTTCATAAATATACCCCTTAGAACCATGGAGCGAAGAGTCAGGTTTCTGGACACGGTTATCTCCAGCTCTAACATGGCTCCTATAATTACCAGTTATTGGAAAGACATAAAGGGGCAGATTTACTAAAGGGCTAATTATCGCCAGTGACTGATTCGCACACTTCGACAGGCGCAAATACCCTACGAATACGCTAATTCACTAAAATGCAAAGTTTCTTCCTGGGCGTCAAACGCTGGTGACCTTTCAGTAGCGTTACTTTGGCTGTGCAAACATTTCATAGCGAAGACGCGCTAGCATTCATTTGCGCCTAGCAAAACTTAGCTAGTGATCTTACGGAAGATTTGCATAGAGCGGGAAATTTAAAGTCGTATGGACGTCTTTATTAGAAATGTTGCTGCAAATGGTTTACGTTACCGGTTTATATTACACATGTCCAGGGAACCTTAATAAAGACAAGAGAGTTAATATAATGCCCTACACATGAGCCCACTGTAAAATTAATGTTCCATATGTTATAAAATGTGTGAAGAAAACCGCTTACCCCAAAAAAAAAAATAAGTTAAGAATTTTGCAACCAATCCCGCTTAAAAAAAAGGAAAAGTTGCCAGCGTTCAATGCATTTTTGTCTCACAGGATATGGTGAAAGTGAAATAAGATTGAGGAAGATGTAGCTGCTTTATAGCACTTTACCTGGTCTGAGGTGGCGAAAGCAACTCCGGCGAAAGAGCGGACGTTCAGTAAAATCGCCATTTTAGTGAATTTGCCAGATGACAGAGTGTGACAGAGTGTGAATGACCGCTAGCAACGGTCCCGTTCACTAGCGAATTGGCGCCTGTGCCTGTTAGTGTCCTTGCAGGTGGCAATGCTGGCATAAAGTCGCTAGCGCTAGCCACTTCGCTCTTTAGTAAATCTGCCCCAAAGATGGCAACTTAGTCTGCCTTGCCATAAATCACAGAAATATATGTTGGAATTATAAAACTTCTCAGTAATATGCTCTAGTGATGTTTACTTGTTTTGCTAATGTAAAGACATGTCAGCTAACGCATGTTCTTTGAGAGTCGCCAAATTCCCCCCTACCCAGTCACCCTCAGTAACAGTTCTTGCTCCCTATGATTTGCACCCAAACTGTTGTCAGCCTCCTCTCCATTGAAAAGCACCTCAATATATCCCCAAACACTTCAGAAACAGGCACCGCCTGGAACAAGGCCTTGTTGGTGGTGCACCATAACTATGAAATCACTGGATTGGCATCCCTGAATGAAAAAGTAAGATTATACTATTCCCTTTATCAAGGCATAAACTAAGATGGCTTTAACAAAAGGTATAATTATCCTTTACCCAAATGCCTCATGGAGCCTAATATTCAGAAAGACTGAAGGAAATTGAATTTAAAATTAGAACGTTTTGATTGCTTTAGTTTGGCCAAAATGCTACAACACCAGAAAATGACCAAGGAGAAATTAGTTGTTAATATTCTTGATCATCAATTATACGTATTTTAGAGGGAACAAAAAGCCTCCCTAATATGCTCCACTGGCTGATCATGTTCTGTTGCAAATGCCAAGTTTTAGATTAATGGGTTATGGGACATTTTCTTCATTAAAGCACCAACCCAGTTGGAAAACCCACTCAGGAGCAAACAGTCTTCATCATTCTGACACCCAATTAACCAAGATTTAAGATACAAGCAGTTCTTTAAAATGCTGACAACTGCACTGCCCTATCCATTTAAAATGAATCAACTTCCAATCTTCCAAATGCCTTGGTCCTCCAGCTGTTCTGATGTGCAGTTACCATCATCCTCAGCCAAACAATAGTGGGAGTTATAATTTAGCTGAAGGCATTTATGTCACTATAACATTATTCATTGCTTCATTATCCCATCTCATTTAACCAGGTTTAAATCTTTCATTTAGTCAGATGTTCAATATCAGGGGAGGATTGTTCAACTGCTCTGCTTTTTTCCAGCCGATGGATCTGATTGAAGCCACTGATGGAATAGTGGTGTGAATGTTCTTCTAGGATACACAATGCTTGTTGAGGAAGCTTGAGTGACTGCCATTGCACACTACTGGTTATGGTTGTGTTTTAGCCACTAGTCATCCTAAATTAACATCTTTTCATTATTCATCTGGACCAGAGTCAGGTAAAGTTACTGGTCATCGAGGCTCTGAAACATCTTAAGAACATATTAGAATAATGTAAAGATGTGAAGTCTCTGGTTAATGATTTCCCGTTCTTTAGTTCATCCTTTTTATCTTTCCAGCCCTCATAATGGAACAGTCAAGTGTAACCTGAGGAGAATTATTTTAGATGTCACTTAACTGGTAACAGGTGGACATATTCGTTCATCAAAAGCCTTTAATTCTCAGTCACTTTGTATCATCATTCAGTAAATCGATCCTAATTACAAATCAGCTCAGTGATGCCACCAGTGTGTCGTTAGAGTTCCAGAGTCTTTCCTACTCTTAAGTCCTAGATCCATTTGGATGGGGACTATAATTAAAATTGCATTTTGTAATTTTTTTTTAAAGCCCGTGGGAGCCAAGAGGACTATTTCTGTTATTTTACACTGATCCCTTCCACCTGTTTTTCTATTGCCAATATTCAATAATTTCAGCGACAGGAGAACAGAACATGGGGTGTAGCCATATCTAGCATATATGATCAGTATCTGTCTGGGCATCTGAGGGAGTCAAACCAATGGTCAAAAAATATAATATATATATATATATATATTATATAGGATATAAAGTGATGGCACTCACAGGATTTGATGAGACAACAACTGGAGATAAAAAAGAAAAAAGTTTATTGAGTCAAACCAATGGTCAAAAAATATAATTATATATATATATACACACACACACACACACACACACACACACATATATACTTATATTATATACTTTATGTTCAGTGTACACACTCTTACCGGATCAAAGATGATTTCGGGTGCAAAGGTCAAAGTTTGTCATACAGTTTAGCAGAAGGTGAGGCAAGAACTAACGTCAGCTGACCGAAATGTTATTTCTTGCCTCAATTGAAATAAAAACCTTTTATTTTTTCACAAGTCTTGAGTGTCCTCTCTTCTGGCTATATATATATTTATCCCATACCCCTAAGTAAATAATGAAATATAGTTTGAGCACCCATATTTGCATTGGTTTATTAAATTTATATTTGTCATTATGTTAACTCTTGAAACATATACGTTTTCCTATGGTACAAGAAGCTTAAATATTTCTGAATATTCATTATGTACATTTACACTTGCACGGACTATACGTAAAGGGATACTGTCATGGGAAAAAACATTTTTTTTTTCAAAATGAATCAGTTAATAGTGCTGCTCCAGCAGAATTTTGCGCTGAAATCCATTTCTCAAAAGAGCAAACAGAATTTTTTATATTCAATTTTGAAATCTGACATGGGGCTAGACATATTGTCAATTTCCCAGCTGCTCCAAGTCATGCAACCTGTGCTCTGATAAACTTCAATCACTCTTTACTGCTGTACTGCAAGTTGGAGTGATTTCACCCCCCCCCCCCAGCAGCCAAACAACAGAATAATGGGGAGGTAACCAGATAACAGCTCCCTAACACAAGATAACAGCTGCCTGGTAGATCAAAGAACGACACTCAATAGTAAAAACCCATGTCCCACTGAGACACATTCAGTTACATTGAGAAGGGAAAACAGCAGCCTGCCAGAAAGCATTTCTCTCCTAAAGTGCAGGCACAAGTCACATGACCAGGGGCAGCTGGGAAATTGACAAAATGTCTAGCTCCATGTCAGATTTCAGAATTGAATATAAAAAAATCTGTTTGCTCTTTTGAGAAATGGATTTCAGTGCAGAAGTCTGCTGGAGTAGCACTATTAACTGATGCGTTTTGGAAAAAAACATGTTTTCCCATGACAGGATCCCTTTAAACAGCAGTTTTCATTTAATTAAATCTCTATCTTATAGAGTCATTATCCCTTTCCTTCCCCCCTCTGAGCCTGTTTAGTGTTCAATCACTGATATGAAGATAAAACAGTATCTGTGATCTCCTCATCATCAAGGATAAGGAGATTGGGACTGGGCCTCCATCATTGACCTACATTGCCTGAATGATCAGATGGGAGCCAGTTAATTAATGATGCTTAATGAGGAGGAAAAAGAAGAAAAGGGAACTGTATGACTAAATGCTAATGCACTTATGTCTCACTAATAAATGTGTTTATTGAAGTTTAGTTGAAGCATTATGTCTCCACTGTTTTGCCTTTTTCAACCTGCACTTGAAATCTCAATGGAGAGTGATGTGCAATAGAAAAGTGCAAGGCACATGGGCAGCCCTGGTCCATTTGTATTATGCCATTAGATGCACTCTCCCATTGGAGAACATATGTATCTGTATATGTAATTTTACCTTGTCAGAATAACATTTTTAAAAACAACAAGTTCACTTATAAACCACATAAAAATGTCACCCATGCATGTCAAGACACATTTGTTGAGATCCTGGCAAGTTATTTGCATAGACCCTGCTCACTGATGATTATCCAACTACTGGCATCATTACTGAACCAGCTCCTTATCCCCACTTTGTGATTCTATCCACACAGCTCACCCAAAATTAAATTATAAATTGTTTGGTTCATTTATCACATATTAGCATTATTTTTTTTAGAGCGGAGGCCGACATGAATGCTCTAATGAGGGTTTATCATTTAAAGAGGGAACATGTATCTGGGCCCTCTTGTGTCTAAATCATGGGGAATATATCAGAGTGAAAGCTGAGCTTTACTAAACAGTAACTTCTAAACTAAGCAACTATCCAACATTGGTGTGGTGTCTCTTTTATGATAATCACATTAGACGTTATCTAATCCACAATTTGACATCTGTCTGTGACTCAAGGGCTGCTCTTTGCTTGCGGGGATGTATTTTTCCCATTGGTTTCTTTTGAAGTGCTTGAGGCCCTCTAAGCTACTTTTACCCTTGCCTGAAGGGCTCCTGAAAACTTGGAGCAGCCTGAGGCAGAGTACTCTTTAAGCTTTCTGTGCCTACACAGTGTATCATGGGACACACACTGGCATTCGGTCACTCAAGATTCCATAGGGAGCAATTAAATGTGTTGGAAAATGAATGGAGCCCAAGTACATCTGTAGACACTGGCACCTTGTTTGATCTAAAGATATGAATATGAGTTGTTGTACGTTGTATGCATTAAATTTGTAGCTTTGGGCCAAGACTATCAAAGCTTCAGCCCTCGAGCAAATGTGAACTACATCTCCCAGCTTCCCCAACTGAGTCAAATGAGAATCAAGTATTGAAATAAAAGGCTTACATAAGCAAAACAATTGAGATGGTCCAGTTGGTGTTTTTGTTTCCTGCTAAGTTTGTAGACCATTCTATTTTACCATTTTTGTATTTATTTTAATCATATTTTATACCTGGATATGGATATGTACAACACGTGTTTCTACTTGCTGTTGACATACAGTGTTGCCTAGTAGCCATTTAACTTCAACAATCTGGAAAGATGTGTCAAGGCCTGCTTTTGTGCATCTGGTGGAAGTGCATGGAGTTGTTTACTCTGGCAATTTCTGCCGAGATCAGGTTATTTATTTGCAGCAGTTCTTTTAGTTAGAACTGGGGTCATCAAACCGCTGTCTGAATTGGACAGTGGCCACACCTGTACAGCCCTCCCAACATTTTATATTTGAAAATCAGGACAATTCAGGTCTCGGTTAATATTGTCTCTTTTTGGCCGGTGCAGGTTGAGAGAGATGACATCAAGGGGCAGGGTTATGGAATCAGGGTTGGGGGATGATACAGTGAACAGGTATTGGCCAAAATCCTGGGTCTATCTTGAAGAATTTTTCCAGGTTGCAGAATTCTGAAGCCTGTGCGGTTAGTTTTGCACTGGGCAGTCTATATTTTACCTGTCTTTCAATTTCAATACATCCTGGACACGGCAAAAGGACAAAAAAAGAAAAAACCCTGGTCTCTCTACTGTCCTGTAAACCCTGTCCCTTCTTTAAACATATCTTCCACCCTGAGAACTTGGGTGATTTTTAGACATTTCCCTTCCAGATATCTCCTTCTTCCGTACAGATGTCCTCCTGTTCTGTCTGGATCATACAGAGAAGCTGCAAGGTTTTCTTTTGGGTTCTGATGTTTAGAACTGTCCCATGATAATCTTGGGTGGATTGCAGTGTCTGCTGGGACTAGGATTTTATCCTAATTCACAGATGATTTCAAATCCCCCCCCCAAATCATCTGCAACTACAGCTCAGTCAACCACTAGTAGTTTGCACACATTTTAGTTACTTACTGACATTGGAAAGCATTGAAAAAGCATCCAAACTCCTCATCAACATGGAAGAGGCCTGGGCAGAATATGGTCATGTAAGAGTTGTTGCACCTGGAATAAAACATGGCTACAACAACTGAAAGGCTTCTTGATAGGCATCCATGAATTACTGTATCTTTTCCATTATGTAATTAAAGGTGTTCCGGGGGATCGTTGTAATTTCAGTCCTGCATGCTGCAAGGATTCCCCTTTGGTAAAAGGGAAAAGCATAAATAGAAAAAAATTAAAAATAGATTTTTGATGGTATCAAGTGACAAGAAGCATGGTGGCGTGTGGGCTGAAAATTACTTTTTTCCACGCAATTTCCTCTTAATAAATATGCAAATGCTTAAGTTACCAAAGCAAAATTCAGAGTGTGCTCCATATCCTCCCAATTACATCAATTCGACCTCATTCTTGAATTAGCTTCACAAAGTAAACATGATCCCTGGCAGATTTATGGCCAAACCAGTTAGGTAGGAACAAACCAAACATACAGAGGGGTTTTTGTTCTCCTACTCCCCATTCTTTTGCCTGACAATATACTCTCTCTGCAGGAAGCACATGTAGCTTCTAATAATGGCACGGAGAGGACTTAAAACATATGTTCCTTCATATTAAGTCTACAGGCAGTAGTGCTGATTAAAACATTGACAGAATCCTAGCCTTCTGATACTCCATATTCACCAGTTGTGGTGTTTTTTCAGTTGCCAGTTGTGGTGATTGTGGGTATAGGGGGAGAATTCAAGGCTTTTGTATGCAAATTTTTGGAAAAGGTCAAGAGCATTACCAGAAATAAATTTCTGGTAAAGAGCATTGCCTTGGAAACAGGGTTCTAAATGTGGGTCCTTACAACTGCAACTGCCATGCATATTCTGCAGACTTTATTGATGCTTGAGAGAAGACTGTTATTGGTGTGCCAAATGCTTCAGTAAAGCCTTCAGTTAAAATCTCCAACCTACATTTGTTAAGGGGTCTACAGACAATTTAAAAACATTTAAAATATAAAAACATCTATACACGGCTTAAGCAGATTTTAATGTAGGCAATACCAATGAATTTATCATTGTGGTTTGGACATGGCATTGACACTTTCATGGTATTGGCAATCTTAGTAGTAAAATTGACAGTGCACTTCCAAACATGTCAACTCACGCGTGGTTTCCGGGAGTCATCCTTATTTATCCCCCTCTCACTCAGTCAACTTCATTAACAAACCTGTCACCCAAATGCATCAACTGGGGTGGCGTAAGTTGGAGGGGGGGGAATTGTGGTATCTTCAGAGCAGCGCTAAAAAAAAATTTGTTCCAAGTTGTCCAATGCTTACTAGGATGCTTCAAATTCTGCTGAGAAACAAGGAAACTTGGGGACATTATATGGTGATGGGAGGCCAAGGGTGAGGGTCAAAACTGGGTAAATACTGTTTGAAGTCAAAATGGCTCCATCAAAATGTGTAGAAATGTCACCCCAAAATGCTCCAAAGCAGCCAAGAAGGGATAACAGTGGGGGCAGGACTGAGGAGGAACAGGGGTATGATCAGGGCTGATCAGAGGTGTAGCTGGATCAGGTACAATACGGGTTGGCATCTCTGCATTTATCCTATGGGTTTTGGGGTTATTAAGTCTAAAAAACTGGCTTTGTATTCTTTCTTCCGTGTGTGTTTGGGGGGCATCTGTCCTTTATGTGTTTAAAGTATTATACATAGACTGGGCCAAGGAGACTACAAAGCAATCTGTGAAATTAGCTTTACAAAGAGAGATGGTGCATCAAACCTATATAAGCACTACTGAAGTCAACGCAATTTCAAAAATAGAATATGATTTAGGAGGACATACTCACAGTTCCAAGGGTGCATGAACATAGGAACAAAACCAAAAAATGTGAGTTCCTCCAAAAAATTGATCAAGCAGCAAGTTAAAAAATACAAAAAATTTATTAGGACATTAGGTTAACCTATGAGTAAGTGCCTCAACAGGCACAAAATGCGTCAGGCCATGTCCTAATAAACTTTTTGTATTTTTTTACTTGCTGCTTGATCAATTTTTGGAGGAACTCGCAGTCTTTGGCTGAAATTAGCTTCCCCAAATACAAAAAAAAAAAAAACCATGCTCCACCTTTGCAGCACAGTTTTCCATTTACTATAAACAGGAAACAAAAGGTGTGTTACTTGCCACCATGCGTTCTTATCCTTTCAATAAGCCCCCACAATATTAAGGGGCAGATTTATCAAGGGTCAAATTGAAAATTCTAATTTTTTTAATTTCGAATTTAGAGTTTATTTTAGTGTAATTCGACTAAGGAATAGTTAAAAAAATAAATATATATATATATATATATATATATATATATATATATATATATATATATATATATATATTTTTTTTTTTTTTTTTGCTTTGACACAACAGTTATTGTATGTAGTAGTATAGTATGTTTCTTTCCAGCAGTAGCAGTCTCTCTCTCGCCAGCTACCACAGTAAATGTGTTTGCATGATACATTACAAATAAGTTTAATAATACGAATGAAAAAAAGGCAGAAAACTTCCTGGCAGGAGCCAAGTCTTTACAGATAATTGAATACATTTGTTTCTGGTTAAGAGTGTGTCTCCAAGGCAAATTGGCATTCTCCTTTGTAAGACAACAGACAGACACTAAGTGAGTTTTGATTCTAGATGCAGATAGACAACTCTCTCTCCGCTCCTTTAGCTTGGAATGCTGAGCTAAGATTATGAAAGCTATTTTTCTTCTGTGCCTCTCAAATTCCCTTATATTTTCTCACCGCAAAGCGCTTGCTTGGAAACATTGCCTTTTGTAGAAACATCATGGGTTTTCATCAACACGCATTTTCAACTCTACTCTGTATAGAGATCAATTGCAAACTGGCTGGAAAGACCATTATGTAATGACAGCCCTTGAGTCAGTGGTTGAAAGTCACCCGGCCTCCTTTCAACGTTTCACCCAATGTCGCTATGCTGGGTCTTCAAGTCCCCACCCTCAAAACAATTAGCTGTAGACAAAAAAAATGTTGAAAGTATCTTATAGACCTATGGTGGAAATAAGAGCAAAGGGGGTTTTTCCTTGGCTAGGGCCTACTAGGGGTTGGGCCCACTGGGAGATCATGTGCTACTTTATCCTATGGTCCCCAGACTGTCAGTCAAACCCTGATTCTACACAAAGGTGACCCCTATAAAAGATTAAGATTACAACACACAGAAGACGCAATTTGTATATCCAGGTTCACTGCATTCTGAATACTCTGTTATGAAGCCATCAAGATGACCAGCCTAAAAGTGCAACACAGCTGCAGCTCTGAAACATTTTAATGTCATTTCATAAAAGTGTGATATTTCTAAATCCAAAGACTTTTAAGTGTTTTTTGCAGTTGGGATGTTTTACAAATCTGGGACGATTCCAGGGGACGTTAAAGGGATACTGTCATGGGAAAACAAGTTTTTTTCAAAACACATCAGTTAATAGTGCTACTCCAGCAGAATTCTGCACTGAAATCCAATTCTCAAAAGAGCAAAAAGATTTTTTTATATTCAGTTTTGAAATCTGAAATGGAGCTAGGCATATTGTCAGTTTCCTAGCTGCCCCAGTCATGTGACTTGTGCCCGCACTTTAGGATGGAACTATTTTCTGGCAGGCTGTTATTTCTCCTACTTCATGTAACTGAATGTGTCTCAGTGGGACTTGGTTTTTACTATTAAGTGTTGTTTTTAGATCTACCAAGGAGCTGTTATCTTGTGTTAGGGAGCTGCTATGTGGTTTACCTTTCCATTGTTCTTTTGTTAGGCTGCTGGGGAAGGGGGGAGGGAGGTGTGATATCACTCCAACTTGCAGTACAGCAGTAAAGAGTGACTAAAGTTTATCAGAGCACAAGTCACATGACTGGTTGCAACTGGGAAACTGACAATATGTCTAGCTAGCCCCATGTCAGATTTCAAAATTAAATATAAAAAAAATCTGTTTGCTCTTTTGAAAAATGGATTTCCGAGCAGAATTCTGCTGGAGCAGCACTATTAACTGATGTGTTTTGAAAAAAACATGTTTTCTCATGACAGTATCCCTTTAAATTGAAAAATAAAGGACAGTTGACAATGGTGGCCCTAGTATTTTTCTGTTATTATTTATAATCATGGGCATTTAGGCCCTTTTAACTAAACTCCTTCCTTATCTCTTCAGCCATCCTGCCATTAAGAAATTAAAATTTTGGTTTGGTGTTTTATAATTAGAATTTCAAAGTTTTTCTAATTCAAAATCCGACCATTGATAAATCTGCCCCTTAGACTATGTAGTTTGCAAACAGTTGCATGTTCTTACTATAGCTAGCCACACACCACACTAAGGACTAAGTAGATAGTAATGACAATAAAATGTACTGTTGTTCTGCACTGGTAAAACTGGTGTGTTTGCTTCAGAAACACAACTATAGTTTATATAAACAAGCTGTTGTGTAGCCATGGGGGCAGCCATTCAAGCACAGGATACACAGTAGATAACAGATAAGTACTACTATAGTTTATATAAACAAGCTGCTGTGTAGCCATGGGGGCAGCCATTCAAGCACAGGATACACAGTATATAACAGATAAGTACTACTATAGTTTATATAAACAAGCTGCTGTGTAGCCATGGGGGCAGCCATTCAAGCACACAGGATACACAGTAGATAACAGATAAGTACTACTATAGTTTATATAAACAAGCTGCTGTGTAGCCATGGGGGCAGCCATTCAATCACAGGATACACAGTAGATAACAGATAAGTACTACTATAGTTTATATAAACAAGCTGCTGTGTAGCCATGGGGGCAGCCATTCAAGCACAGGATACACAGTAGATAACAGATAAGTACTACTATAGTTTATATAAACAAGCTGGTGTGTAACCATGGGGGCAGCCATTCAAGCACAGGATACACAATAGATAACAGATAAGTACTACTATAGTTTATATAAACAAGCTACTGTGTAGCCATGGGGGCAGACATTCAAGCACAGGATACACAGTAGATAACAGATAAATACTACTATAGTTTATATAAACAAGCTGCTGTGTAGCCATGGGGGCATCAATTCAAGCACAGGATACACAGTAGTTGCAATTTGTTTTTTTCACTTCTATATTTCATTATTTAAAAAACGGTTTTTACTTTGAACCCTAGAGTCGACGTAAGAGCAGAATTGCAATCTAATTTGTTTTTAAAGATATTATTATATATCTTAGGATACAGAATAAGAGGAAAATGTATTGATGTATCTGATCTGCGCTATCAGGTCTCTGATATGCTGCTTCATTGCACTAGATCTCTAGGACAATTGTCCCAGCTATTGTTAATAGAATAAAGAAGTATATTTGAAACTTGTGAGAGAGGATCATCTTTAACTCGCAATTGAGTGTATGTGTGTGGCTTTGTGTGCGGCTTTGTGTGCGCGCCAGTTTCCAGGAAGGCAAGGTAATATTAAAAAATGTTCTGTTTTTTGTGGAAAATATTTTTCGTTCAACATTTAAAAAGTGTTTGGCACTCTTCTGGCAATTTTCTTCTCTCCTAAAATGTTCCAACATTGAATGTGGCCAAACCTGCAATTTGGCTTGACTAAAGCTCCCTACTTTTCTCATCACCTTCATGAAATTGAATCTCTAAATTATGCTACTAAGTGTTACTGAGAACTGGCAATGCTGTAGACTGCAATAATACAGGTTTTTTTTTATTAGAATCCATTTAAGAAAAGTAAATCCTTTCCCAAAAGCATGGAAAGAGCGAAGGAGTTGGAAAGATGAAGCTGATGCCACAACCTGTTTTCTCTACTCATGTGAAGACCAGTAATGGGCGAATGTATTCGCCAGAAGCAAATTCGTGATTAATTTCCGCATTTCACCGCCAGCAAATACGTTGCCGAAATTGCAGGAAAAATTATGCAAATTTTCGCTGGCGACCATTCCAACGTCGGCGACACTTTACCGCACGCCCATTGGCTTTAATGCAAATGGTTAAAATAGACGTGTCAAATTGTCGGCATAAAATTCGCGTTTTGCAAATTTTCTGACGTTTCGCGAATTACGCAAGACATTTTTCGGTGACAAATTCACTCATCACTAGTGAAGGCACATAAATAAAATGTATACAGGTATGGATCTGTTATTCGGAAACCCTTTTATCCAGAAAGCTCTGAATTACTGAAGGCTGTCTCCCATAGACTCCATTTTACCCAGATAATCCAAGTTTTTTTTTTTTAAATGATTTTCTTTTTCTCTGTAATAATAAAACAGTAGCTTGCACTTGATCCCAACTAAGATATAATTAATCCTTATTGGAAGCAAAACCAGCCTATTGGGTTTATTTAATATTTACATGATTTTCAAGTAGATTTAAAGGAGAATTCAATCTGTACTAAAAAAAACCCTCCCCACTACCCTGGGTAGACCCCCCTTCCCTCCTCCCCCCCAGCCTACCTGCCCCCCCCCCAGGCAAATGCCCCTAATTTTTTACTCACCCTTCTATGCAGATTCTAGCCTCGGAGTTCATGGCAGCCATCTTCTTCTTCTCCGGTAATCTTCGTGTCTTGACTGCATTTTCGGCGCATGCGCATTTGGTATAAATTTCCGGTCCCGAACAACTACAGATGCGCAAAAAATCACAAAAATGTTCGCAACTTTCGGCGGATGCACAGTGGGTCGGGACCAAAGATTTACTCCAACTGCACCTGCCCCAAAACTTCCGAAAAAGACCGAAGACAGAAGATGGCTGCTGTGAACTCTGAGGCCAGAATCTGCAGAGGAGTGAGTAAAAAATTAGGGGCATTTGCCCGGGGGGGGGGGGGCAGGTACGCTGGGGAGGAGGGAGGGGGGTCTACCCAGGGTAGGGGGGGGTTATTACGGGTTCAATTCTCCTTTAAGATATGAAGATTCAAATTATAGAAAGATTGTTATCTGGAAAACCCCGAACAGTCTGGATTATGGGTCCTATACCTGTATAAGAGGTTATTGAGTATAAGCTTGACCCACTCAGGTCAAAACACGTGTCCACAAACCTCAGATATTGAGAGTAGTCAGAACTCTGTAGGAGAGGGATACAGACAAAGAACAGTGTGACCCTCTAATTTGCATGTAAATGCTTGCCCTTATAATGTATGGTAGCTCTTGTGGTGCCTCAGTGTGGGAACTGAATGAATCATTATTGTGTATTTTATGTACCGATGCCAACGCACATTTTACTCTGATTCATGGAGATTTCTCAAGGCTGTTTGATATGGGATAGAGCTGTACAGTCTCTATATTTTCAGTCAAGGAAAAGGGGTGTTAGAGCTCAGCAGCAGCTCTAACATCTTACCAATTTGGTAAATCTGTTTTCTTGTCTGCGTTTTCAGCATTGGTCGCAGCTTTATGCTAAATAAGTGATAACATTCTAAAACAATTTTTTTTAACATGTCAATCACTCTATTTATTTTTGTGGCCAAAAATTCTGCTGCCATGGCTGTTAATCAATAGCTTGCTGCAAACATAGGCGGAGAAAAATAAAGATTTAGGCGCAAATTCACTAAGCGCCGAACGCTAGCGTTAATTCGCTAGCGTTCGGCATTTTGCTACTGTGCTAATTCACTAACGAACGCTGGCATATTTTCGCTAGTGTTACTTTGCATCCTTACGCCAGGCGAATTTTCGCTAGCGACGTAACTACGCAAATTCACTAACTTGCGCAGTGTACTGAACGCTACCTTTTACGCTAGACTTCCTTCGCCACCTCAGACCTGGCGAAGCGCAATAGAGTAGATAGGGATTGTTTCCAAAAAAGTCAAATTTTTTTCTAAGTCCCAAAAAACACTGGCGTGTTTTCTACATGATGGGTGATAGGCTGAAAAAGATCGAACATTTTTTTGGGGCTACCCTCCTTCCCCCCTACATTTCCTGACTCATGGCAACTTACCTAGACAGTGGGCACATGTGTAGGGCAAAATAACATTTTTATTTGCTGATTTGAAGGTTTTCTAGGCATTTGTAGTGCTGATACGTGTTCCTCCATTGAAATTTGAATTTCGCGCCATATGCAAATTAGCCTTCGCTAGCGTAACTTTGCTTTATATAGCGAATCAATGCTAGCGCAACTTCGCAACCTTACGCTACCCCTGTGCGCAACTTCGGATTTTAATGAATTTGCAGAGCGCTGGCGAAACTACGCCTGGCGAAGTTGCGCCTGGTGCAACTTCGCATCTTAGTGAATTTGCCCCTAAGGGAGGCTTAGCTTTCCTGAAACGAGAATAGCTGCCATGTATACCTAAATTTTATGGGTAAAGCTCCCCATAGACGCGGCGAATATTCTTGCCGAACGACCGATTTTAGGGAAGCCCGACCGATACTTCGAAACGATCGTACATCTTATGATTTTTTGGCCGACATCTGTCAGGTCAAAAAATCTATTCCGGTCCCAGTGCAATGTATCTATGTTTGCAGGGCCAAGCAGGCAGCTCCCCTTTGTTTTCCTGGCAAATTGGTCTTTTTAGTTGATGGTAAATTCGTACGATCGTTCTGAGAAGATCTTGGTCTCACGATCAGGACCTGATCTTTTAAAAATCTCAACATCTATGGCCAGCTTGAGTCTTCCCCAAGCACCAGGTAAACGCTCCTCTCCTGGAGATTTCTACATTATTAGAAATTTAGAACAGTGAGTGATAAGACAAAACATAAAATATTTGGCAGTGCCAGCTGGCTGCCTACATCTTTGTATAATTCATTAAACTGTACATGCCTGGAATAAATGAATCCAGACCCTAATTAAACAGATCTAGTAAATTGCATTTTGTGCTTATTGCTTCAAGGTGAATCTGTAAACACATTAGCAAACGCATTCCCCAAAACAAAAACATCTCTTTTCTGTACTCCGTTATATGGCTTTCATTTTATATTGTGTCACTCGAGGCTTCGTTATTAATTAATTACAAAAGTTTCGTCAGTGCAGGGGTTGTACTGAACTTTCATCAAGGACAAAGAGTTAACTCGGAGACACAAAGGTTGAATGGTTACCCCCAGTGGCATAACTAGATGTTACTGGGCCCCACAGCAAATTCATTTTAGGGCCCCCCAACATATCCAGAGGTTTTTCTGTTTTATCAATATTTTTTGAAATTGTATATGAACTAGAGCATCATGGGGCCCCTATACCTCCTGGGCCCCCCTGCAGCCGCAGGGTCTGCTTCCTCTATAGTTACGCCCCTGGTTAACCCTGTATCCAAACAATAGGCAAATTTGTGTAAGAGAAGATGCAAAGGATTTCACTGAATGACTGATATTTTTCTATGTCTGTATCATTATGCTGTAAGAGGTGTTTTGACCACGACATTAGACTCCAAGGAACTGAAAATGTTTGACAGCCACTCATCTGTGGGCTGAAATGTATTTTACATATTAGAATGTTTGTTTTAGTGTAGGGCAAGGTGTGTGTTGGTCTTGGTCCCCCCCAAAATACTGTCATCTTTCTTTCCTATTGATAACTGAAAATGTTTGACAGCCACTCATCTGTGGGCTGAAATGTATTTTACATATTAGAATGTTTGTTTTAGTGTAGGGCAAGGTGTGTGTTGGTCTTGGTCCCCCCCAAAATACTGTCATCTTTCTTTCCTATTGATAACATTGGCATCAAGTATAATTTTCCCCTATCTTACACCAAAAATGAAAGTGTGTTAAAGTAATGATCTATAATGTAGTCTTGTGCTGCACTGGGTAATACTGAGGTGGTTACTTCAGAAACTCTATATAAACAAGCTGCTGTGTAGCCATGGGGGCAGCCATTCAAGCACAGGATACACAGTAGATAACAGATAAGTACTACTATAGTTTATATAAACAAGCTGCTG
Source organism: Xenopus petersii (assembly GCA_038501925.1). Taxonomy (NCBI): domain Eukaryota; kingdom Metazoa; phylum Chordata; class Amphibia; order Anura; family Pipidae; genus Xenopus; species Xenopus petersii. The sequence continues at coordinate 11,844,231 of CM076675.1, read as the reverse complement.
TGTAGCCATGGGGGCAGCCATTCAAGCACAGGATACACAGAAGATAACAGATAAGTACTACTATAGTTTATATAAACAAGCTGCTGTGTAGCCATGGGGGCAGCCATTCAAGCACAGGATACACAGTAGATAGCAGATAAGTACTACTATAGTTTATATAAACAAGATGCTGTGTAGCCATGGGGCAGCCATTCAAGCACAGGATACACAGTAGATAACAGATAAGTACTACTATTGTTTATATAAACAAGCTGCTGCGTAGCCATGGGGGCAGCCATTCAAATGTGAAAAAGGACAAAAGGCACAGGACACACAGCAGATAACAGATAAGCTCTGTAGTATACAATGGGATTCTTCGGAACATATATGTTTTCTACTGTGTATCCTGTGCTTCTCCTTTTTCAGCTATGATTGGCTGCCCCCATGACCTGGTGGACCTTCCACAAGGGGCCCTTTGGAAAAATGGCACTTTTACAAGGCAGATGTTATATATAAGGGATGTGGAATATGCTGGTCCTCTATAATTATAGAATAATAATAAAATAACATTGAAGTCCCTATTATACCATGATATGTTCTACCTTATATCTTTCGTTGAATCTTACAAAAACAACTCTCTTCAATGTCTCTTCGGAATGTGCAGAGCAAGCTGAGAATAATTTTCGTTCAGTATTTAATGCAAGAAACAGAAATATAAAGTATCCACAGGTGGTACAAAAGTTTAACTCATGTTGTTCTTTTTTTCTATGTAGTTTTGAGAGACGACTTCAGACAAAATCCTTCGGATGTAATGGTAGCGGTAGGGGAGCCTGCAGTAATGGAATGCCAGCCACCCAGAGGTCACCCTGAGCCAACTATATCTTGGAAAAAAGATGGGACTCCAATAGATGATGATAAGGATGAAAGGATAACTGTAAGTTAATGGAGATGAATTTAATTCTGCTTATGCATCACATGAGCACGTTTCTTCCAGTCCAATAACCCATAGTAACCAATCAGCAGTCAGCTCTGATCAGTCTGGAACAGTCAGATTGATGAAGGCAACTGTTTCATTGGTTGCTATAAGCTACAGAGAAAACACTGAAAAAACATGAGCCTGTGAATATACTATCTGTAGGAATCCATTTATAACCTAGGAACAGAGCAAAATGACATTTATTATAGTGTAGAGAGCTACACCATGGTCTTTTCTATTTTATTACCAATGATTTTTTTAAGTATCCTATATTTACTCATAGCTGGTCACCAGGATTTCATTTTAACAATAGTTACGTAGTTACTTTATTTGGGTTGAAAAAAGACAAAAGCTATTTCAAAAAGTTTTTTTTGTCGTTTTTTAAAACTGTGAAATTGGTAAAAAAAAAAATAGAAAAATTTAGCTTTGGTTGCAATCAAGTTCTCCCTAATCCCTAATTAATATAATCATTTTTTTTTTCAAGTTTTTTTTTTTCCTAAATATGTTAGCAACTGAAAAAAAATTAAGACTCCTTCTACCTTCTTTCAGCATTGTCATTGATAAATGCATGTGCAGTGAGATCTTGGTTCCCAACCTAAGTGTGCGTGATTGGCTTTCTTCGCTATTGTTCATTGGGAACAGGGCCTAATGATATTCCATGCATTAACAGATGCTTAGAGCTGTTAGATGAAATAGAAGCAATATGGTTGACTACAGGAGCCTAGCAATGTGTGACTTTCAGAGTAGAATTACGTAAAAAAATATCTGAAAATAATATAGTGGCTGGGGTTGGATACATCCAAGTGAGGATGAACTAGGGATGCACCGAATCCACTATTTTGGATTCGGCCGAACCCCCGAATCCTAAGCAAAGGATTCGGCCGAATACCGAATCCGAACCCTAATTTGCATACGCAAATTAGGGGTGGGAAGGGGAAATTTTTTTTTACTTCCTTGTTTTGTGACAAAAAAGTCACGCGATTTCCCTCTCCACCCCTAATTTGCATATGCAAATTAGGATTCGGATTCGGTTCGGCCAGGCACAAGGATTCGGCCGAATCCGAATCCTGTTGAAAAAGGCCGAATCCCGAACTGAATCCTGGATTCGGTGCATCCCTAGAATGAACTGTGCTTTTATATACTGTTCTCTGTCCAAAAAGCTAACCTATTAAATGCACGTTTTTAAATATTTCCAATAAGAATCAGTTTTCCCTATGCGCTGCACATGTCCAACCGCACAAGGTTGCATTGATAATTGCAATGGTCATGAGGAGTGTCAAATGTTAAATTACAGTAATTCATGGCCCTGAAATCACACATACAGTATGTGCAGTCGGACATCACTTTGATGTCACATAGTTTTTTTGTTGTTCTTAAAATACTGGTGACAAGTTGAGGCAAAACCACACATGGCCAGTTTAACAAGCCTGAAGCAAGTCGAAACTAGGTTTTTAGTATAGAGACTGGTTTTGTATACACCAGTAAATCACTTTTTATGTGGGACATAAAATGTTTTTTATGAGTGAGGTCCATTGTTCAATTTCAAACCTAAATGTGGACATACATGTAACTATTACCATTTCTTGCGACCATTGGTAAATTACTGACGATTCAGCAGTAAACGCTGACCAATATTCAAGTTTGACGATCAACAAGGCGACCGATAGCCAAGTCGTTTACTGATGTATCAGTTGCATTGTCTCCTGCCATACATGCACTAAATATAGTACAAAGCTACATTTTGTATGCTAATATTTGTGTGTGTATGGCCACCTTTAGGGCAGAGACACACGTGGAGATTCAGGGAGATTTAGTCGCCCAGCGACAAATTGCCTCTTCGTTGGGCGACTAATCTCCTCACAAAGCCTTCCCGATGGCTAGAATCTAAATCGCCAGCGGGATGGCACTCAGGGGCATGTTTACTAACATTGGAGATAAATATCTGGAGAGATTTCTGGAGATGTTGCCCATAGCAACCAATCAGATCTTTGCTTTTGTTTTCTAACTTGGCTGTGGCTGTTTAAATCTAATTGCTGATTGGTTGCCATGGGCAACATCTCCAAAAATCTCTCCAGATATTTATCTCCAATGTTAGTAAACGTGCCCCACAGAGTGTTTCCTTTCACGAGGAAACTTTGGGCGGAAAAATGAAGTGCTCCTGGTGCCTTTCCACCGGCGATTTATATTCTAGCTGGCGGGAAGGCTTAGATGGCAGACTAGTGATTTGTCCCTGGGTGACTAAATCTCCCCAAATCTCCACGTGTGTCTCTGCCCTAAAAGTGGCCATAGGCAGATCAGGGAGACTAGTCTCCCGAAGAAGAGGCAACTAATCTCCCCGAATCTCCACTTCTCTGCTCTTAGTTGTTGGATAATTAATGGTGCTACTTTGTTACAGTCTTTGAGATTAGCCTCCCCAGTAAACAAGGTGAACATTGGTGTTGAGTTCTATTCGTCAGCTGGAGTAATGCATCTTGAAATATCCAATCTGAATTAGCTGCAAGAGCTCTGCTACATGGGTGTCACCAGCATAGGCATTCTTGGGTAATGTAAGCCTCCACAACTACAACTACCCATGAATTTCTTATTACAAACAGGACAGATACTGTATATTATGTATGGCATTGGTACATTATTTATAATGTCATGTGATTCTTAAAGGCATTATACATGTAGTTGGCACTATATTCATTTATGTATGTTATATGGCATTATTATACATATAAAGGTATTCTACATGGCCTTGTCACTGTATTTATCCTGCCTGGGAACACTACAGTATATATTAAATTGGCCTAGGCCCTAGAACCTTTCATGTGTGTGGGGTATTTTACATGAATCTGTCATTCTATATCTTGCAGTGTATTCTGGGGTTTTGTATGTGGAATTGGTTGTGACATAGTATGAAATAATCTGTGCAGAAAATGTCTTTAACTGACTTTCCTAAACACAAAAATGACCCTCTGTTTTTGGTCACCAGGAACCTTCTACCCTCTCAATAATATTGACATTGAGCATCAGTTTCAGCAGACAGACTGGTAAAATGCTAGACCTAAGATTGCTTTAAACTCTCAGAAAAACTTTGTGCATTGTGAAAAAAGTTTGGCAACTTTTGGCCTATGCATTTGCACAATTTAAAAAATATTCCTAGAGGAAATGCATTTCCTTTAAGCTGATTTATTGCATAATTCTAATGTATCCTTGCTATTTGACACTGCTTACTTCCATCTTACATAGGAACCTGCCTTGATTTTGCTGTACATTATGGAATGATATCCTTGGCCCATGTATGTGCACAGTACAGAACTCAAGGACAGCATTGCATTATTCCACTCAGCTCTGCTTGCTGATATTTTACTGTGATTATGCCAAAGCATAATGTCCTATCCATATGTTAAGGAAATTACAGCCGCTAATTCTTCCTTATTTTTCTTTTTTTTTTGCTGTTAATACCATCTGTCCTAGTGTATAAAATGGCATTAGTCTATTTTGCTGATAAGAGAATAAGCAATAAAATGATTTGTAATTTCACCATCATTAAATTACTAAAAAAATAAATTTTCTGCCATTATTTAATAGCCCTAGTATAAAATTATGCCTACTGTACAGGTGAATAATACTGATTTTGCCCCTTGCCATGGTATCTTTACTCACTGTACCATGTGAAGTTGGCAGTAGAAAATGGACTTGCTACACTCTATAGGCTAGGTGTATAGGGTAGAGTCCTGCAGCGGGTCGGGTACCCGCAGGTTACTCGCAACAAAAGAATGAGGGTGGAATTTTCAGATGCGGGTATACATGCGGGTCGGGTTGCGGGTCTCATCTAAATTTCTTATCATATTTTATATTGTCTATATTTTAGTTCTTTAAAAATTTTACAAAATGTGTTGCTGTCCCCGCCCACTTTTAATTATGTCACTTCCAGTTTGCAGCAAAACCACTTCCTGTTCCATGGTGGTCAGCCGGTTTGTTTTTTGGGTTGCGGATAAGGCAGTTGTGGGTCGGGTAGCGGATCAAAGTGGGTAATTATGCAGGTTGCGGTTTTGGTCGCGGACTGTGGCTTGTGGGTTCGGGTCTGATCCAGGCCTTAGAAATTGGTTCCGCGCAGGACTCTAGGGTAGGGGACCAGAGCAAATGTCCTTTATGCCCTGCCCTACAATTGGTTTTGGCAAAATCCTTCAGTAGAGAGCCTAGTATATTATAATTAAATTGCTATTTCATGTTTGGGTTAAGAATTTGCCATTTTGTTCTAATAAATACTCAGTTAGTGAAGAGCTTGTATTTACCCAGTATTTATGGTGCAGAACGTGTAATAATAAATACTAATGAATCAACCACCTATTAAAACAAAACTGGCGTAATGTTCCGAATTGTCAGCTGCACGAATAAAATGATAAAATGATGGCCTCGTCATTTCATGGTAGGGAGTTTGGCAGAGAGACATGAAAGCACATTAAGCATAAAAAAAAAACAATTCCAATAATGGAAAGCTAAGGGAAAAAAAGCACTTTTAAGAGGTATGTAAATAAACATTTCTCTGCCAACCTTTTATGTGGTTCAGTACTTCTCCTGTAATGAGGTTAAAAAATGTTTTTCTCCCACCTGTTAATACAAAGCCACGAACAGATCAAAGACAAGCATGTAATGTGCAGCACCTGCGCTGTTTAAGGAATGTAAATGCTGGAGGAATCGTATCTAAGCTCTGTAAATACAAAAATATATATTTAATGGCACATAGGTCACCATATGCATTTGGTGGATGTAATTTGTTGTTGTAGTTTTTTATTGTTAGGGCAGAGACACGCTGCGATTTGGGGAGATTAGTCGCCCGGTGACAAGTCTTTCCTTCTTCGGGGTGACTAATCTCTCCAAACTGCCTCCCTTGCCTTCCCGCCGGCTAGAATGTAAATCGCCTCGTAAGGAGCTTCGTTTTCTGAAGTTGCCTCACAAGGAAATTTGGGAAAATTAAACCATCCGAGTGCCATCCCGCCGGCGATTTACATTCTAGCTGATGGGAAGGCTAGTCGTGCCGAAGAAGAAGAGATTAGTTGCCGGGCAACTGATCTCCCCGAATCGCAACATGTGTCTCTGCCCTTAACAACTATTTAGCCCAAATTAACCAGGTACTCCATCAGAAAAAGCAAAATTCTCACACATATTCAAGTTCAACCCCTCCATATGAAACCCAGCACATACACACACTCACATCGACCCTTCATACACTTACATATTATATATATTAATCTATATTTTATATAATCTATATTAATTATACTAATCTATATTAATTTTTGATTTTAGTATCACAATAGCTTTGCATGTTATGCTTGTCCAAGCCATTCTTAAAGTCATTAACAGAATCAGCCATCACAACATCACCCGGCAGTGCATTCCCCAACCTCACTGTCCTCACTGTGAAGAACCCCCTACGTTGCTTCAAATGAAAGTTCTTTTCCTCTAGTCTGAAGGGGTGGTGATGCATTTTATGGAAAAAAGATCTCTTGCCATCTGTCTATAATGCCCTCTAATGTACTTATAAAGAGTAATAATGTTCCTTACAAGTCTCTTTTTTTCCAGCCTTGACAATCTATCCTCATAATTTAAGTCTTCCCTCCCTCTAACCAGTTTAGTTGCACTTAGTCTCTGCACTCTCTCCAGCTCATTTATATCCCTGTTAAGGACTGGAGTCCAAAACTGCCCCCCATACTCCAGATGAGGCCTCACCAGGGACCTATAAAGAGACATAATTATGTTTTCATCCCTTGAGTTAATGCCCTTTTTTATACAAGACAGAACTTTTTTTGCTGAGTTCCATACTATCTATGTCAGCACTTATTTATTGGGAGCTTTCGGGTTTTATGATTGATCATGTGTAATGAAAAGTGTTGGCTGGAGTGGTATAAACCACCAACCACCATTGGACTCTGGAGTACTGAAAATAATCTTTTTTGGGTGGAAAATAGCATGTCACCACCTGGCAGCCTGATGGGCTGGGTTTGAAATATGGCAGGAGCAGATAACATGTCTGAATGCATAATAGTAATGCTAATGTTTGGTGAAGGGTTAATTATGTGCTGGAATTGTTTTATTAACTGGCCTGCAACTCAAGTGAACATCGGTGGGCAACTGTGAGCCAGGTCTGATCCCCAACATCAGTGCTCAACCATACGAATACTCTTGTAGATCAATGAAAACAAATCCACTAAATGTTTCAACTGGATGATCCACTACCGTGAGCTGCAGCCAACCCAAACCTGCAATGGTTGCCCAAATTTCAACCCAAACCCACCTGTCCCACAGGTTATGGTCAAGCCACACATAACTACTGGCCAGCATTGTACCAGCTGCACTGGTAATAGATAGTTTAGAAGTGGAAGAAGTTGACTGGCTTGGCTTGCAACGTGAAGACCTGTAGAATGACGTGGAACACTATCTACAAGCCAAACCAGCATCAGTGCCGAACCTTACTAATGCTCCTCTGGTTCAATGGAAATAAATTCACTAGGGGTCCGATTCACTAAATTCGAGTGAAGGGTTCGAATTAAAAAAACTTCGAATTTCGAAGTTTTTTTGGGCTACTTCGACCATCGAATGGGCTACTTCGACTACGAAAATCGAACGATTCGAACTAAAAATCGTTCGACTATTCGACCCTTCGATAGTCGAAGTACTGTCTCTTTAAGAAAAACTTCGACCCCCTACTTCGGCAGCTAAAAGCTACCGAAGTCAATGTTAGCCTATGGGGAAGGTCCCCATAGGCTTGCCTGGGATGTTTTGATCAAAGGATTTTCCTTCGATCGTTGGATTAAAATCCTTCGAATCGTTCGATTCGAAGGATTTAATCGTTCGTTCAAATGAAAAATCCTTCGATCGATCGATCGCAGGATTTGCGCTAAATTGTTCGACTTCGATATTAGACGTCGAACGATTTTAGTTCCTAGTCGAATATCGAGGGTTAATTAACCCTCGATATTCGACCCATAGTGAATCGGCCCCTAGATGTTCCACCTAGAATAGATGATCCACTAGGTGACCTAACCTCTAGTGTAAAGCCTTCCCAGGAAAGTAGATGGCAGCAAAGGGAGGAACAAGTTCATATTAATGAAATTAAAACCCTTGGATTGGGAATGAATTGATAAATAGGAAGGTGTCTGGATGCTTGGCCATATAGTGTAAATAAACGAGGCATTCTGATTAGTCTTACATTGTGCCACAACCATCTCTGTAAAACTTAAATAGGTCATTAACCCAGAACATTTTGCACAAGAAAGCAATTATCATTTCTAGCAACTTCCCAATTAATTACAAATTGTCAATGATTTTGAGTTATTTGAAAATACAATTGCTATTAAAAGCACTGTCGGTGCAATACTATTTTTTTGCACTGCTGGTTCTAAATACATGTACCTTTGAATATATTTTTAAGTCCAAGAGGAAATTCCATACAATACTCATAAGTATCTGGGAGAGCGTGTTTGTTTAACTGTAGATCCTGGAGTTTGGATGCATCTATTTTTCCCAAGTCCATGATTTTTGCCTTTCATTTTTATGTGTTCAATTCACTTTATCGAGATTAAGCAAAAAGAGTTATGGATGGATTTCAACTTATTTTCCAATGTCTTATGTAATGTTTTTCCTTTCCCAGCATCAAACTGGTAACTTTTTGCCAGTGATTCATTACTGCAGAAATATGTGACAAACCGCTCTCTGTGGAGCAAGACACACAATACAATTTCTTATGAGCCAGTATTGGTTCTAGGCTATAGTCACTGTGAACAGTTTATGGTTTCCATGGATGGGACAATTTGGAACAAACGTGGGACCCTTTGTAGATATGTTGTATTAAATATTTTTTAACCAATAGGGAGAAACGGTGAAAGAAGAGGAAGAAAAGTCCATTATTTAACACTAAGGACCCCTTAAAAACATTTCAGTAATACTTTCCATTTAGGGGCCGATTCACTATGGGTCGAATATCGAGGGTTAATTAACCCTCGATATTCGACTAGGAACTAAAATCGTTCGACTTCGAATATCGAAGTCGAACGATTTAGCGCAAATCCTGCGATCGAACGATCGAAGGATTATTCCTTCGACCGAACGATTAAATCCATCGAATCGATTCGAAGGATTTTAATCCAACGATCGAAGGAATATCCTTCGATCAAAAAATCTCAGGCAAGCCTATGGGGACCTTCCCCCTAGGCTAACATTGACTTCGGTAGCGTTTAGCTGCCGAAGTAGGGGGTCGAAGTTTTTCTTAAAGAGACAGTACTTTGACTATCGAATGGTTGAATAGTCGAACGATTTTTAGTTTGAATCGTTCGATTCGAAGTCGAAGTAGTAGTCGAAGGTCGAAGTAGCCCATTCGATGGTCGAAGTAGCCCAAAAAACACTTCGAAATTCGAAGTTTTTTTTAATTCGAATCCTTCACTCGAGCTTCATGAATCGGCCCCTTAGGGCTACTTCGCCATCTAATGGGCTACTTCGACCTTCGACTACGACTATCGAAGGATTCGAACTAAAAATTGTTCGACTATTCGACCATTCGATAGTCGAAGTACTGTCTCTTTAAAAAAAACTTTGACCCCCTAGTTCGGCAGATAAAAGCTACCAAAGTCAATGTTAGCCTATGGGGAAGGTCCCCATAGGCTTGCCTAAGTTTTTTTGATAGAAGGATATTCCTTCGATCGTTGGGTTAAAATCCTTCGAATCGTTCGATTCGAAGCATTTAATTGTTCGATCGAATGAATAATCCTTTGATCGTTCGATCTAATTTTCTGCGCTAAATCCTTCAACTTCGATATTCGAAGTCGAAGGATTTCAATTCCTAGTCGAATATCGAGGGTTAATTAACCCTCGATATTCGACCCTTGGTAAATCTGCCCCTAAATGTCTAAACTTTAAGTAACAATAAAGCTGAGCATGGCAGGAAACTTTCCAAGTATAACCCAAGATGCTTTTCTAGGGAGTCTTCATTTCAAGCAAGTTGTACAGTACGTGAAAAGAATATTTTGTTCTGTGGCTGCCATTCGGCTATTTTCCTTGCGTTTATCAGCTTTTGATAGCTGTTTGACATCAAGTTGACTTTTTCTAGCGCTTCTATCTCTCTCTCTTTCAACATTCTTTAATTCCAGTTAATGCTACATATTCTGGTAATGTCTTTGATCGTATGATTTTCATCCCAAGCTAATAACTCCAGCAGCGCTTTACATCTCGCTACTTTTGTATTTGGATTGCAAAATGCATAAAGCGAAATCTGCTTCAGAAGAACGTCTGAAGCTCTCTGCAAACTTTAGTCTGCATTACCGATTAACAGTCAAATGCAGGTCTCTTTGCATGTGAATTACTTACATTCTGGGGCCAAAGCAGCCAAACGTTAAAGTTTGAGAAGTCAGGATTTGGGGCGGAAAAAAAAATCCACCTTTCTTCTAAAGCAGATGTGTCAGGCTTTTCATGTTGCACTGATCATAAACATCTATATTGCAGGCCATATTTATAAAGGTGGTGTACAAAGCGATGCAGTTCCGCTATTTTATAGCTAGCAGAGTTATAAGACAATGACATAGTTGAGCACAGAAAACTTGATCAATACTGGTTTCTACAAGTCAGTTGCAAACAACTTTTTGTTCCTATTCAATTCAATTTACTTTATAGATTTGGCTTCACTATGGCCATACACAAGCTGCTAACTAAGGTAGCAATGCATTGTCTTGTGTTCAATGCCCCAATGACCTGAATGAACAATGTCTTTGAAAGTTAGAAAATTCTATTTGGCAAAGGCAGCATCATTGCATTGATAGGCTTTCTCCCGACTGAGCATGGTGACCCTTAAAGAGTAAAAGTCACTTATACTGGTATATTTACCCTTCTTGTATGTTTCTGGTTTCTGAACCCTTGTTTCCATCCAAAACAACGTAGTAGATTAATCCAAGTAGATGGGCGAAGAAACCAATCAGCGCAGGTGTACTGCTGCAAGGTGCTTTTATTGAATACACTGTATTCAATAAAAGCACCTTGCAGCAGTACACCTGCGCTGATTGGTTTCTTCGCCCATCTACTTGGATTGACCCTTAAAGAGTATTTTTATATGAGTGAAGAGTCTGGCTCTGAATACCTGCTAAAAAAGGGACACTGTAGATGAGGCCTAGCAGTGGTGGGACTACAGGTCCTTTAGTAGGTATTCGCCACCGTATTGTGAAAAAATTTGCATATAGTGAAATTCGGAATTTCGGTGTGAATTCATGTCTGGCCAATAAATTCAATCATCACTAGTAGTAGGTTGTATTAGACAGGCTTGTATAAACCGATCAGTGAGAGTTAGCTAAGCAACTTGGGTGCCCCCACCAGAGACCATGGGGCAAATTCACTAAGATGCGAAGTTCGCCAGGCGTAGTTTCGCCAGCGCTCCGCAAATTCACTAAAATCCGAAGTTGCGCACAGGGGTAGCGTAAGGTTGCAGAGTTGCGCTAGCGTTGATTCGCTATGTAAAGCGAAGTTACGCTAGCGAAGGCTAATTTGCATACGGCGCAAAATTCAAATTTCAATGGAGGAACATGTATCAGCACTACAAATGCCTAGAAAACCTTCAAATCAGCAAAAAAAATTGTTATTTTGCCCTACACATGTGCCCACTATCTAGGTAAGTTGCCATGGGTCAGGAAATGTAGGGGGGAGGAAGGGGAACCCCAAAAAAATGTTCGATCTTTTTCAGCCTATCACCCATCATGTAGAAAACACGCCAGCGTTTTTTGGGACTTAGAAAAAAAATTGACTTTTTTTGAAACAATCCCTATCTACTCTATTGCGATTCGCCAGGTCTGAGGTGGCGAAGGAAGTCTAGCGTAAAAGGTAGCGTTCAGTACACTGCGCAAGTTAGTGAATTTGTGTAGTTACATCGCTAGCGAAAATTTGCCTGGCGTAAGTGTGCGAAGTAACGCTAGCGAATTTACGCCAGCGTTCGTTAATGAATTTGCGCAGTAGCGAAAATGCCAAACGCTAGCAAATTAACGCTAGCGTTTGTCGCTTAGTGAATTTGCGCCCATGGATGATACAGTTCTCCCAAAGATCACAGAAGTTGAAGTCACAAATGCCATTGAGAGAATTAACAATGAGCATTATTTTAGTAGCCAGATGTAGTCTATTCTTTTGTTGATACAGTTGAACGCTCTTATTTTGGATGTAATAATTGTTCGAAAATAATTCCAAGCAGTATCTTACATACATTGTTTATAGGCTTGGGGAGTCTCTGCTCCATGTACTAAATCACTGCTTTGGGCAATAGTGGCTTAGCATGAGTCAAATCTAAGAAATGGCAGAAAGGGCAAGGCTTAGCTTTCATTATATTTCTATGGGAAGTATGTGTTGTTATGTTTAAAATGAAGGAACATGTAAGAACATGTAAGATTTGAAGGATGCATAACAAATAAGGTGTTAAAAGGTTCTTTTTTTGTACATATTCTTATAGACAATATCTTAATGCTGTTCGGTGAAACTTCTTGTGGTCAATGTCTTATTGCTTTTTGAATGTATTTATCAGCACTGCTTATGTCTTTGATTTATACATATTTATGCGATGCAGAGCATTGTGCAGTCGCCCTTGGTATCTGAACCATTCCAAAGCCAGTCAAGCTGCATGAGCTAAATCAGACTTGTTGTGTTTTGCCTTCAAAAGAACAACCGAATTAACCTTTTCAAAACAAGCAAGCCTGGAGTGGAGATGGGAAAGGAAGGTTCTGCTGGCACTGATCACTTGACTGGTTAAGTCAGTTGCTCTGCTTTAAGGAGACTGTTGTCAGTAAGAGCTTACTCATATTACCTGAGGTGTCATGGAGGCACCCATGTGTGTGATAAGCATGCATTCATTTTATATAAACATCCTAGACGGAAATATGATTTATTAAAGGTCAAATCATAGCAAGAAAAAGGTGGTCTCCATTTGTCTCCAGAAAATGACAATGACTGGGAGAGGCCTCTTGTGCTGGGACCATGTTTGATCATACACATTCATTTAATGAATGGATTTCCGCTGGTCATTATTAAGTACAAGTGTGTGATGTAAGCTCAGGGGTGGAGTTGATCAATTCTACATTGTATGTATGTGCCTAACGAGCAAAAGCAGGGACACTACTCATTATGTGCATTTGTAGCGTGCCAATATGGCCACATACACAACTTGTAGCGTCCCAATATGGCCACATACCCAACACTTCCTAAAGAGTTATAGCTACAGTAGTAGTTATCATAGTGTACAGGTATTAGAAATGTGTTAACCTCTGTTTCATAATGTTGAAGCCTTTGGAGAAGACACCATGAACATGACCTGCTTCTAATACATCTAGTGCACAAGAGTACAGGCCCATTCTACAAACTATTCTTCCCTACTTCACGCACCTCCTTTATTTTCTTTACATTCATCTATTCTCTCTATTTCTGTCTTTTGTTATATACATAAACAGGGAATGGTCATGGTATAAGCATACAAATCCCCATGGCTGGGTGAACAGAAGGGCCATTTACTGGGGCCTACCAGAGGTTTTCCTGGTACCCTGGAGGGCCAGTCTGAAAATGTAAAGATCAACTAATAAATTAGATTAATCGGTCCTGCCAGACTACTGGTTCTTAACAAAAGTGAAAGCATTCGGTGGCAAAAGCTGTTGATTTGTGTTGCCATGATTTCAAATAAAATCTTACTAGCTTTGCTGTGCTTCAGGATAACCTTAAATGCAGAATTACTATTGTGCTGAATGGGTTTGAAAGAAGATTCTTATGCATTAAGTCATTTGAAATCTAATGTGGTGCTTAAGGGCAGAGACATGTAGACATACCAGACAGCAAGTTCAATGGAAGTTCATCTGATCATGAGATGGGAGAAAGTCAAAGTTAATAACTGACCCAAGTTTTTAATTCACTGTGGTGCAAACTTTTCCACCAAAACTGAATCTTCAAAACGATAATTTATTAAAAGAAATTATATATATATTTGTCAAATTCTATATATCTGTTTTGGGAAAATATCTTTTGAAACAAACAGTGATCAGCTGGTGTTTTTTGGTCAGATTCTTTGTTAGCTCAGCTGTCCTCATGTTGCAGATGCAAGGGAAGCATTTAACTTGGCACTGAATTATTCATCCTGGGTGGATGTGACTAATATCTGTTATAGCAGGGCTCTGTCATTCTTAGGACAGTACTTATCATGACTGTTAAAGGGGCCATAGATGATATTATTGTATGAAAGATCTTTCATGCAATAATCGGTTCGTGTGTGGTGGGAGACAAGGCAACTGATATCGGTAAAACGCCTGGAAAAATTTTGATTGTGCACATTTGAAGGTGCCTGAACATCATAACGTTAATGCTGAATCATCAGATACAGCTAAAGAATTCCTATTGTTTTAACCTGCTTGACGATTCAGCTCTTAACTAGTGATGAGCGAATTTGCGGTGAATGTGTGCATTTCGCCGATGGCGAATCAAAGTTTTATTGGTGCCAGCGACGGAATCAATGCCGGTGATGATTAACGGATGTCCATTGACTTTAGAATCAAAATCTGCGTTTCGCAAATTTTTTGCCAGTTGTGGGACAAATTCCCCCATCACTACTCTTAACGTTAGTAGAGTGGACAAAAGGTCTTTCATACTACCAATGGTAATGGGAAAGATCGTAATTGTAGCATGTATAGCCAACTTAAATAGATTCTGTCATGATTTTTATGATGTAGTTTTTATTTCATTACACTGTTTACACTGCAAATAATTCACACTACAATATAAAATTTCATTCCTAAACCGGCAAGTGTATTTAGTTAATAATAGTGTAATATTGGTGTGTAGGTGCATCTCAGGTCATTTTGCCTGGTCATATGCTTTCAGATAGAGCCAGCACTTTAGGATGGAACTGCTTTCTGGCAGGCTGTTATTTCTCCTACTCAATGTAACTGAATGTGTCTCAGTGGGACCTGGATTTTACTATTGAGTGCTGTTCTACCAGGCAGCTGTTATCTTGTGTTAAGGTGGCCATAAACAGCGAGATCCATCTCTCCCAAATAAGCGCACATTGAGGTGGGCGAAAATGATCTGAAAGCACATGCCCAGGCAAAATGATCTGAGATGCACCTACACACCAATATTACAACAGCAAAAATATACTTGCTGGTTCAGGAATTAAATTTTACACAGTAGAGTGAATTATTTGCAGTGTAAACAGTGTAATTTAGAAATAAAAATGACATTATAAAAATCATGACAAAATCCCTTTAACAGGAGAGAATAAATAAGATTCAGATTATGAGATAAACAGGTATGGCCTTTGGGGGCTATCAGCAGGCACTGCCTATAACCATTTCCAAAGCTGTAACACAAGACTCAAAATTAAATCTAACATTAAAATGAAACAAGAAACCAGGACTTAACATAGCAAATAGCATCAGTGTCGGACTGGGACAACCGTTATTCTCCTAGTCTATTTTCTTTACATACTATAATCTGATAGTGCATCACTTTAGCTTCTTTTTTTATTTTCTCATAGAAATAGAGAATGGCCATGAAAAAGGCCAAATGTTTAGCAGCGTGAGGGCTCACTGACACCTGGACCCACCAGGAGTTTTCTTGGTATCCAGGTGGGCCAGTCTGACACTAAATACCAATGTATTAGGGAAGAAGACTGCTTTCTGCTGGCTTGCTGTACCATGATAAAGGCCTGAGAAAACAAACATAAAAATGATTGCCCGACCCCCTCCTAATATTTGAGTCAGTGAGCTTTAACTGGAATCAAACCAGGGGTTGGTCAGGCACCTATGGCCCACCTCCCATTCCCCCGAGTAGCTGCAGCTGAGTGAGCTTTCTGTATGGCATTTGGCAGGTGCTTAGCAGTGTGTCAGCCCTTTGTAAACAGGTTTCTGTATGTCTGTGGAAAAAACAAAAAGTACCTCAAGTCAAAGCAAAATGATTGATAACACCAAAAAGACCTGGCATCACCCTCTAAATTATTTTTTGAATGTTATTTTGAATGTGCAAATGAGATGAGGCACCAGAAGCATGTCCCCAGGTACACCGGCTCACATTTGCATGTACCGCGTTTCAGCCTTATTATCTCTTTTAAGCGTGTACAGCATTTGTCATTACTCTAGCCATAAATTAACATGACTCTGATGTATACAAACATCAGGCTTCTTCTCTGCCGAGCCCACGGGATCCCACCGGACTGAAACTATTCAGTTTGTTGAAACCGGATACATTTTCTTTACCTTAGCACTTAATCTTTTTCCCTCCGTTTGTTTTGCCATCCATCTTCTTTAGAGCTTGTGTATGGAATTATTGCATTGTTTCTTAATGGACCTAACATGAATGGATTTGAAGCTGTTCCAAGTAAACTTCAAGTAAAAATATAGCTCAAGTTCAAGTGAAGTTTTATGTATTAAAAAAAAAAAAAAAAAAAAAAAATATATATATATATATATATATATGCGCACACTGGCTGCCTTTGTGCAACAATTAGCCATCAAGGGATCTAACTTTGCCGCTGGACATCTTTTAATTAATTATTCACCAACTTCTTTTCTTTAAGTGACTCCAGAATATTTAAAGCGGCGCAGTGCCAGTCTGTTCTATAGGTCACATTATAGAGATGGCTTACTTTTATCCCCCAGCTGTTCCGTGCTTTTCCCAACTGCCATAATGAAGGGTAAAGATGCCCTTGCAACAAACGGCAAAACATAAATTCACATGTTATGCCCCTAGGGGTTCTTTCTGTGGCATTTATATTTTTCTCTTACTTCCAGGACCTTAAAACATGTCATTTTTTCCAAGTGAATTAATAAGTTTCCCAGTGCTGCCTAAATAGATGGTGTGTATAATTTTGAGCTAACTCCTGATGCAAATAAAAAAATCATAATAATGGTAGTTTCATAGAGAACAGTCATTAGAATATAAAAAGCCTTCCCACGTTTTTAAAGAGAACCTATTTTTTTTGCTCAGGTACATGAAAGTTTACTTTTATAAAAAAAAGTG
This sequence comes from Xenopus petersii, assembly GCA_038501925.1. Taxonomy (NCBI): domain Eukaryota; kingdom Metazoa; phylum Chordata; class Amphibia; order Anura; family Pipidae; genus Xenopus; species Xenopus petersii. The sequence goes on along the minus strand of CM076675.1, from coordinate 11,827,271 downwards.
TCTAATTTTAAAAAAAAAATTGTCCACAGTAGTGATGAGTGAAATGTTTCGTCACGAAAAAAAAAAACTCATAGACTCCAATGGGTGAAACAATTGTTGAGTAGTGATGAGCAAACTTTTTTGCCAAGTTTTGGTGCAAAAATGATGCTTATAGAGTCTGAGTGAAAAAAATTTGTTGTGCATCAAAAATAAAAATTGTCGCCCATAGACTGTAAGAAATGGGTCATTTTCAGCCATCACTAGTTGCAAGGCAAAACAATTGTTGCATGTCAAAAAATTTTTGTCACACATTAAAAGAAAAATTTGACACCCATAGACTTCAATGCATTTGCCAAATTTTTCACTGTTTAGGCGAATCGAAACGGGTCAGATTTGCTCATCACTAGTCCACAGTAGTGATGTGCGTGGACCTGTGGGTTCGGGCTGACCCCTGGACGAAATGCGCAGGGCAGGACGAGCTCTTCTCCTGCTCTCCCAGCCCGCGACCTAGTCCTGCCGGCTTCCGGCGCCGATATTTATAGACTTCCGCCTGCCCCGCCCCTTTTGTGACATCACTGCGGGGCGGGCGCGGGTCTTTAAATAAAGAAGACCAGCGGGCCCGGGTCGGGTGCTGGTAGGGAGCAGGCGGGTTAGGGACGGGTGCGGGTCGAGAAATTCTCGATCCGCACATCACTAGTCCACAGCTAAATACTCCTAAGAATTAATGAAAGAATACTAATATGTGAAGAATAAAGCTAATCTTCTTGAGAGGGGGCATTCAAAGAAAAGAGCAATATATGCTGAATAAGGTTTTAGAGTATTTGTGCTAAATTTGCATATCGTTCAAAGAAGTCTGACAAATACATCTCGGTTCCTCAAAATGAAGAACACACAAGATCATTGAGAGGGCACTATACCACTGTTTTTTTCAATAATGAAAATTAAATTAAAAATTGAGCCACCGTGCTGTTCCTCTATATTGGCAAAAACACTGGGAGTGAACTTGGTCATGGATTTCTGCATTTGGATTGTGAACATTCCTTTGCAGGCAACATTCTCTAGCACTGAGAATGATTTAAGGCTACAGACTTGCTGTGCCCAATAAAATGATTGGAACACACAAAATAAAAAGCTATAATTTACAATAGGATAAATACTGGTGGGTGAACAATCAGGCAAGGCAGTAAGGCAACCAGCTGAATAGACTCAATATTTTCTTATTATTTTCTTAATGTTTGGACTTTTTTTTTTCTATTTACAGATAAGAGGAGGGAAACTTATGATCACCTACACCAGGAAAAGCGATGCAGGGAAATATGTGTGTGTTGGTACCAACATGGTGGGAGAACGAGAAAGCGAAGTAGCAGAACTTACTGTTTTAGGTAATTGAATGACATGCATAAATATGTTCCTTTTGTTCTCTTTCTCTACCATGAATATGCAAGTTAATCGTTTCCATGTGAGGGTAGACCGGTGGTAGAAAACATTAATGCCAAGTTTGCGGTTTTCTGAGTTCTTGCTTCATGTCCAACTCTCCAGCGCTGATTTAGCATGCTAGGAATTAGAAAACTATAGAAACTGTAAGAACTCAAGTTTTATGTCCATAGCTTATATTCATTGAATCAGCGAGAGACCACAATGGACTACAGCAGTGGTCACGGTCCCAAATCTTTTATTTGCTCTGTTGCTAAGGATATGACGGGAATTCTTGTCCCTCCACTCAAAGATTTACCTATAATTGTACTGACTAGAAAATCACACATGACAAATATTGATTCATGTAAGAGATAAAGTGATAACGGTTGTAGGGTTTGCACCAATAATCCTTGGCAATCAATCAGATGCTTGATTTACAATGTATGACCAGTAAACGCGACAGACTGATTGCTTGCTGTGGGATTCTAAATTTTGTGATTTATATTATATTTTCATCTTTTCTGAAATGTGGGCAGTACTAAATAGTGTTACATATACAAAGACCCTTTGTTTTGTGAAGTTTGAATTGTTTGAAAGGAAAGCTAAGGCTGATGAGCCAACCTCAATAGCCTCAACAACAAAGCTACTGTGTTACACATAGGATGTATTCATTAATATGCAAATTGGCTCATTGATGGATTGATGTATTTTTGAAATAACACATCTCTTTGCATTTTAGAAAGACCATCATTTGTGAGAAGGCCCAGTAATATGGCAGTTACTGTAGATGATAGTGTTGAATTCAAATGTGAGGCGCGCGGTGATCCTGTCCCTACTGTCCGATGGAGAAAAGATGACGGGGATCTGCCTAAATCAAGGTATTTGATTATAATGTATTTATCCTGTGTAATATACACCCTGCACTAGGAGTGAACTGCTCATTAGTGGAAGCTAAAACATAGCTCTTGCTCCATTGATCTGATGTTGCCCAGCAAAACAAAACATGAATGTTGGCCATCACATGTAGGAAACTACCAGAACTTACATAGTTAAATCAGGTTGAAAAAAGACAAAGTCCATCAAGTTAAACCCCTCCAAATAAAAACCCAGTATCCATACACACACCCCTCCCTACTTTCATATAAATTCTATATACCCACATCTATACTAACTATAGAGTTTAGTATCACAATAGCCTTTGATATTATGTCTGTAAAAGAAATCATCCAAGTCCCTCTTATAGTCATTAACTGAATCAGCATCACAACATCACCCGGCAGTGCATTCCCCAACCTCACTGTCCTGACTGTGAAGAACCCCCTACGTTGCTTCAAATGAAAGTTCTTTTCTTCTAGTCTAAAGGGGAGGCCTCTGGTACGGTGATCCACTTTATGGGTAAAAAGGTCCCCTGCTATTTGTCTATAATGTCCTATAATGTACTAGTAGTAAAGTGTAATCATGTCCCCTCACAATCGCCTTTTTTCCAGAGAAAACAACCCCAACCTTGATAGTCTACCTTCATAATGTAACTGACAATGAATTTTCAGTACAACATGTCCCAAAATTGGCCCAACAGCTCTATAACATCTCTCTTTTATGGTAAAAATATTATAAGAAAGTAGAATGGTGTGATGAAAACATCCATTCAAAAATGGCATATAAAGAATGTTGTTTCCTTATATTTCCTTGAAGATATGAAATCCGTGATGACCACACCTTGAAGATACGGAAGGTCACAGCAGGGGACATGGGATCGTATACTTGTGTTGCGGAGAACATGGTTGGAAAAGCGGAAGCTTCGGCCGTTTTAACAGTGCAAGGTACATTTCTATACTCCCCAGTTTATAACCATTAAATATCAGTCACCATGAACCCAAGACCTTAACCATGCTGTAACTCAATATAATCATTGTTTTATCATGATTTAAAAAAACTATCTCTGGGCTTCTTTTCCTTTTTATCTAGGCTGAGTTTCAATTCCACATTTTGTTGAGGAATTGTTTTGGCCTATTAGATCCTGGGAGACTTTATTTTATTTTTAATTTGCCTCCTGCTATAAAATCCTGTCTGCAATAAATATTAGGCCGTGCATATCATATTTTTACATAATAAATGTTAGCTTTGAGTATTATTATTTTTATTATTATTAAGAACCAGTATTTTCAAGGTGCCAACATGTACAAGGGAAACAAGAACTATTTATTTTGAGTGGATTTGTCCACAATGGTGTTATCTGTAGCTGTGCACCTGCGCTCTGTGTAAACAGTGAGATAAAGTAATACTTTCCCAGCAGCTCCCTTGTCCGTGCACAGAGCCAGTACTAAGTAAAGGGATTTAAGGCTAAGGCCACACTAGGCGATAGCGCCGCGATTTGACTCGCTAGGCGATTTCGAGCGACAATAGAAAAAAGATCGCCGCGTGTGTTTTTACGCTGGCGATTTTTCGCGATTCCCCATAGACGCCAGCGCAAAAGTTTCCCCAGCGATTGCGGCTTAAAAGTCGCCGCGAAAAGTCGCCGCGAGTCAAATCGCGGCGCTATCGCCTAGTGTGGCCTTAGCCTAAAGGGCTGCTTGTCAAACTGTAAATGATTAACTCACTTCAACAATGAGTTTCTGATATATAAAATTACATTGTATATCCATTAATTGTCTTGGTCCCTTGGTAATAAGCGATATGTTCTTGCCATTTACAGCAAAAGAATTTTTGAAATTTTAAACATACATTGAAACTGCTTGTGCCCCCCTTACTGATCTCTCAGCAATCACTGGGGGTGCCCTTTAAAAAGTTTTTTTTAATTTATTCGCACATGGTGGTTTTGCGCATGTTGTTGTGCACAAATTTCCACTGCAAAATTAAAATCAGTGTTTGTGCTCATTGTGCATGAATATAGTGTTAGTGGTAATTTTGCAAATATAAATTCACAATTGTGAAATCTTTTTGCCGCCACCAAAGTGACACCACCAGTGACTTAACTCATACACAGAGCATGCGCATACATTTTTGCAATTGTGCAATATTTAAAACGCTCTTTGCAGTGGAACATTTAAACATTAAATACAGCAATCTTGCCCTGCATTATAAATATAAACATTGGCAGGTTAAATATATTCACCAATGGGTCTACTTCATCTATAGTTACACCCTTGCCTACAGTCACAATAGGCAATTGTCTTCAGAGATTCTAGTTAAGGTGGCCATACACAAGGGATCTCTCCCCAATATGCCCAATGAGCGGATCAGAATGGAGGCCAAACAGTCAATTGATTGCAGGACCGCATCAATGAAAAGATGTGGCCGCAATCCAATGGGTTTTTTTTACCCTGCCCAATCAGCATCTGGCCGACTTTCGGCCAAATATCGACCGGGGACGCCCGTTGGATGGCCCCACACACGGGCCGAGCTTTTATGGGTCTGTGTATGGGGGCTTTAAGTCAAGCTTTTTTGGTACAGTTACCACCTAAATACTCCCTTGTCACTGGGGAAGCATTAAATTCCTTGTATACAGAACAGGCTATGACCTCCTTTCCACATAGTGAGAGAGAAACAATATCATCTCCTTCCAAGGTGACAGTTATTATACTTTCAATAAAGCATAGATAAATGGAGTAATATAGTAAACGAAAAGAGAAGAGGTCCAGAAGTTTCTTCTTATTGTCCTACAATTATGGGACGTTTATTTGTTTTTTCTTTTATTTCATTGGGATCAGTAAAGGGTTTTGTAAAAAGACACTGAGAAAATATGCCCATTAATCCCTTGATGCAATTTGGAGGAAGGAAGCAATCGATATATTTGGTTCTTTGTTCTGTACTTCTGACTGTAATCTGAAGTCCCTCTGCAAACAAGGTGAAGCCTGATATATCTTTGAGGTTTAGCATTCAGCCTTTCATCATTTAACCAGTGTTTACCCTCTGTATTGATTTCGCCCGATAGAGGCCCTGTGAAATAACCTTACCCACCTGCACTCGGCCTTCACATATTATCGCTAACGTTTATCTTGGTTAAAGGTCCTAACATTTTTATTGCCAAATCCATCAGCCATGCCCTTTCACTTTTTTTTTATTTAACATAAGTGTCATGAGTGTCGTATATTCTTGCCTTTCCAAATTTCTTATTATAATTACCTTGCTCAGGTGCAGGCTTTTAACTGGGTAAGACAGCTAATTGGTGCACACAGTAGTCTCTCAGCATTCTGTTTAATGAAAGATTCATTTTACTTATATAAACATTATAAAATACTGGAGTCATATTGACAACCTTTGAAGATCCCATGAGCCAAAATAACTTGGGTAGGAACTGCTAGAAAAAAGTTTAACCCGTGACCGTTCTACCATTTTAGCTAAACTGCTGTCACACCCTGTATAAATGGGCCTCTCTCCCTATAAGCCACTGCATTGATGTCATGCCCAGCTTTTAAACCCTGATATAGATATAAACATATTGTTGGGTTCTTCTGACCTTGAGAAAATCAATTTTAATTTGTGTTTATCGCTCGTTCTGTGGCACCAGAATATCTGTTGTGCCGTGTTTTATGAGATGTAATTCAAATTAATTGTACTGCGTGACATTATACACACAATTCCACCCTTGTAAAAGTCCTGTCAGTGGCGAATAATGCTTCGTCAAGGTGGGGGAAGTTATCTTTTATTTGATGATAAGCATTTTTTTAGAAGTCATCTTAATATCAGGATCAATATGTTCTTGTATTTATATTTGATTAGTTTTCTTTTTATATTTATTTTTTATTTGTTTTCATTTTGCTTTACACATTTCTTTCTTTTTTTGTTCCTTCTTTTTTTTTTGTTTTAGTTGTGTCTGGTAAGTTGAATTTTTATCCGTCACTGTATATTCATCACGTTACCCTAGATGGATGATGTCCCATCCTTATCATCCGTACCCTCCATTCCTCACCATCCAATCTGTTTCCATATTTAATTTGACACTGACGAGAAAGACCATGTGGTGAGTCTCCCTAATGCTGGTGAACTTGTGGCACAAAGGTAATGGTCGTCATGAATATTGTTTTGATACGATGTGTTCCACTTCTCACTAACTCCCTAACTCCCTTTTGCAAATATTATTAACAGAAATAGGACTAATAGGAATACATTCTATTTTTGTATTATTCTCATAACACCCACGGCTGGTTTTAGGCTAGGGGAGGCTTAGCACTCAAGAAACCCTTAGGGGGGGAAACAATGGCAATGGCTTGGTTGAATCATTGGACATAAAAATCTAATATGACCTACTATAATTGGTTGAGATTTACAACATTTACATAAATGACTGTACAGTGGCCCTTTCTGGAGACAGATACTTTATTTAATGTGCTCCATCTGCTTATAGTTTCCCCCCAAATCCCTTTATGAATCCCCCTCTCCTGAATGCCAGCCCTGATAACACCTTTTACTAAACAAAGTAATTTTCAGTCTGTGCTGTATCCAAACATGTTTAAAAGTCAATCCGGAAGTTCGTCAAAAAATTTGGGAAAATGGTGCATACAAGTCAAATACACACCTCCATTGATCATTGGATGTTCAAATTGTCCACGGTTCCAATAAGCCAGGTCAACCAATCACATTTTTTAACTGCACTTGACCAGCTCCTCATCAAAGTAGCCAGTTAAAAGCCAACCCTTGACTGCAGGTAAACCATGGAATCATATATATATATATATATATATATATATATATATATATATATATATATATATATATATATATATATATATATATATATATATATATATAAAAAAAAACTTGGAGCATTAAAGAAGCATATAAATAGGCTTTATGTTCCTTATGGTTACAAACATAATCATTTCACATCCTGGAGTAGCTCTATGTCAGGGCACTGCTAGTTTCACTGTCCGGGATATCACTCAAGCCAACAGGTTTAATGATCTACAAATTGGTTAGTGGAAACATGTGCATCATTCAACTCCTATTGCCATGGCAGCTCTGCATCCTTATTTAGCTTCAAGGGGAAAATGTAGTAAGTGGAAAGTGATCATACCCCATTTGTGACTGGGGTATGAAGAAAGCTTTATATACACAGTCATTTTGCTCCTCAGCCCTAATGGGATGTGTTTATATATCCCATACTGGATCCAAGAGTAATATCTGCTACATTATGGGATACCTTGAAGGTGTTACTATGACAAGTATCTTAAGCACCTTAAGAACAAATAATTAATAGTACCTGTACTTTTAAATGTAGTTTAAAGTGATCCTAGCACTTTTTAAGAACTTTCATTCTTACAACCTGATTTACTGTGTATGATATTTTTCTTATCCAAAGCACCCTAATTTGGGTAGTAGAGCTTCTCCAACTTTTTGGTCTAACTCACTAAGGACAGCACACGAAGCCGAGTTTACTGGGTGGCAGCAAAGAGACTTTGTAGAAGTTCAGGTGGCTGTACCATCATAATAGGCATTTTGAGGCACAGACAGGTCTTAAGGGTCACTTTATAAAAGGTGTTTGAATCCCTTTAAAACGGCTCTTGTTTTAATTGAGGACTAGGATCATTAAACTCCTGGCCCTCCTACAGCCATTGGGTCTGCAAGGACATAATCATACACACACACCCACACACCCACACACACACACACACACACACACACACATACATACATACAGAATACAGAAATATATAACAAATGTAGATGTCATAAAACTTCTTTTTCATGATATTACAGTTATAAGGGCTCATTTACCAAAGCAGTGCTTGAAAAGTGCCTAATTCTAGCATATTTTTAGCAACAATGCAGACTATTACCCCATAGTTTTAACTTCATTCTATCTGTAAATACCTTGAACTTGTGCTTTGTGCACTCAACAAAAACAAACCGCACTAGGGGATTTAGCACCTCCCCAATGCAGATCTTAATGGCAGGGTTGCATTTATGTGCCCTACTGGCAGTTAGGTAGTTAATAAAAATAAAAAAAAGGTTGAACTCGATGGACATGTGTCTTTTTTCAACCTTACTTACTATGTTATGCTATACTTCGTACTCACACACAGTTCATCAGAACAGGCCCAATTTATATCTAAGTTGCATAAGAGGCTCTTGACATACAGTTTTAATCCATTTTATCATTTTACCCATGCCCTGGCAATTGCACTTGCATTAGCACATGAGCCACACAGTGTTATAACTATAATATTAGAACATTATTACTTCTCTGCTGTGGCTCGTTAATAATGTTTTCAATGTTGTCTTGAGTGCCTTCATACAGAACACGCAACATAAAGATATTTCTAGGGTTGCAGAATGTTTTCCCTTGTCCTGTAGACCTGGCAACTCATCATCAGTTTCCTCTGCTCCGGTGGCATTGAGCAGTTAAATGTCCTGTTGGTTGTTACATGTTACTGGACTATAGTATGATGTGTCTTTCTATCTACATAAACCCTAGAAAGAGACTGCTGCAAAATGAATGTCACAGCTCCAAATTTATAGACATAGACACATGCAGGCACATTTGGACATGGATAGATAATAACATCGCCCAAGGAAGTTGTATATCTGAGCAAGTAGTATATTGAGAGACATAGGTGGGCAATTGAGCAGATTCACATGAATACACACTCTGTGTGGTTGTCAACAGCAAAGGCTCTGACTGAATACTTTTGGCTGCCTCCACGGCATAACTCTCTTTTTCCATTCCTGATTTCCCAGTGTATATGCAGTGTCGATGGCTCCTGTTATTTCATTTTCCATTTCCCTACTGACACCATTGCTCCAAACTTTTTACTACCGAATCTTATTTTTATGTGGTGCATTTCTTGTTTTGATTCGTTTTGAACTATGGATGGGGAAAGTAGGTTTAGTACCTGTATGTGGGCTGCCAGGTGGTACTTAGTTAGCAAAGAACTCTTCGCTTCACACTAAACTGCATTGAGTTAAAACACAATTATCATTGTAGTTCCTTAAAACTGTGTAGGCTAAGTTAAATAATTTAAATATATTATCTCTCGTTTATTTGTCTCCAGTTGTTATACAAGGTTTGTTCTGATTACCAGACCATGTTCTAACCGGTAGTGATGAAGAAGAGCAGAGCCCATTCCCCCTCCAGTGTGAATTCAGCACCTTTGTCCTTACAACATAAAGTTGGGACCACAGGGGAAGGAAGTATACCAAATATTTAGACTAAGAACATTCCTTCAAAAAGGGTTGGAATAATCACAAAAAAACAGACTGTTATTATCCATTTATTTTGCCTTAAATGGACAGTATGTATTTATGTCCAACATAAACCTCCATTAACAGAGTTTGTGTTAGAAAATGGGTTCTGTCTGATGTTTTCATTCCAGTGTCTAGTTTTTATTTCTTCCCAAAGAAGTGCACCTGGAGTGTGAACATTTTTTTTACGTATTCCAATTGGATTCAGGAGAATCTCTGTGGATGGAGTAATGAGCTGATATATATATCACTAGTAAAGTGTTCTTCCATACTTTCTAGCAGGGTTTTCAGTTCTGTTAGATTAAATGAAATCAAATTTTTCCTGTGAAGTTCCTTTGGGTCATATGTTTTAAAATGGGTGGTGGTAGAGCCATCCTCTAGTCATCAAGAGCAAATAAGTCAACCAATCAACAGATGGGGCTTACTTAAGGCACATGAGTCTTGAAAACACTTATAGAGCACCTGAACATGGCGGTGACCAGTTGGAGTCCAATAAAATAATTACAGGCTGCATGTACACATTCTGAGCTCCTCCTCTGTCTTGGTTTTTTTTTGTCCTTTGTTCTGTGGGCCTAAAGTAAGCCCCATAAATTGCCAGTTTGCTTTTATATATTGCTTAACCCCTCCCAACTAAAAAGGCAAAAACCCTGTGCTCTGAGCCTTCATATACGCATAGTGCAACAAAGATCTACTGAACTACAGTAAGTAGCGTGTTGCGTGTTCTGAGGTTGGAAAATTACTGTTTTTCCATCTGTAGATATTAAACTCATCTTTATATCAAACAAAGTTGATTTAATATTTCTATAATCCACATCCATTCCTCACAGTTTAATTTTCTACCTTTGATGGTACATATTGTTGCACCTCCCTGATGTCTCAATTAGTTCATCTTATTAAAGAGAAAATCCATTCCGCATTCTTACATGAGCTCATTCAGTTGGGCTTATATAAAGAAAAATATGAAAAAAAAATCTCTCTCTCTCTCTCTCTCTCTCTCTCTCTCTCTCTCTCTCTATATGTGTGTTTTTTTCATGGGCGTATGTGATTTCACAGATTGAAAGGAAGCCATTATGGTAATGGGACATTTTAGATTTGTCACCATTGTTAAATCTGTGCTACCGCATGCAACAAATCGGAAAAAAAAATTCCATAGTATAAAATTAAGATTGGTAAAAGTAAAACCTATTATTTGAGGCAATCTGGCTAAAACACAAAAAAATGTAAAGGGAGGCAACTAGTTTTATGATTAAGGTGACTCTCCCTGAGTAATAGGTTTTTCTTGAGGCAAAGTAAGGGGCACTATTCGAGTGAAGGAATAGAATAAAAAATACTTTGAATTTGAAGTATTTTTTTGGCTACTTTGACCATTGAATTGGCTACTTTGACCTTCGACTACGACTTCAAATTGAACAATTCAAACTAAAAATTGTTCAACTATTCGACCATTCGATAGTCGAAGTACTGTCTCTTTAAAAAAAACTTCGACCACCTACTTCGCCACCTAAAACCCACCGAACCTCAATGTTAGCCTATGGGGAAGGTCCCCATAGGCTTTCGAGCCAATTTGTGATCAAAGGAAAATCGTTCGTTTCGAAGGATTTAATCGTTTGATCGAACTATTATTCCTTCGATCGTTCAATCAAATGAATAGCGCTAAATCCTTCGACTTCGATATTTGAAGTCGAAGTATTTAACTTTGACAGTCGAATATCGAGGGTTAATTAACCCTCGATATTCAACCCTAAGTAAATGTGCCCCTTAGTGTCACCCAAATGTCACACATGGTTAATCTACCTTGGGCAACAAATTTCCCAGAAATGTCCTTGTCCTTTTTTCCCAGAGAATTCCTCACTTTATAATGGGGACAAGTGCATTACACTGTGAGCCTAAGGAGGGTTGCAATATAATATCAAGGTTTCTTTTTCAGTCTATGAAATCAAATGTGACTATAAAAAAATAAACCTATATTTATTTCTGATTTAATGGTTCCCTTGGGGCAGTTGTATCAATCTTGAGATACAGCAGAGTTTAGTTCCTCTTTAAATAATACACAAAATCATAGCAAAATCATCATCTTTGCATTTCTATGGGCATGTCATACTCTGTGTTGGATTGGCCCACTGGGATACCAGAATAACTCCCGGTAGGTCCAGGTGTCAGTGGGCCCTCTCGCTTTAGCCATTTGGTGGACATGGTCATTCCCTATTTCTTTAAGGGGCTTAATAATGGAAGAATAGAGTATAGTATGTAAAGATAAAAGACTAGGAGAATAAAGAGGTTGAGGAGGAATAATAGTTTGGAAAATGGGCCCATGGCCTAAGGTTTTCTGGTGGCCCCTTGGCATCCTAGTCTGATACTGGCTATATTGCTTACATTATTAGTGTATGTAGGTCTGGGAACCCTAGTTATAATAAATTTCTAGTTCTGGAAACCATTAGTTCCAGTAAACAGAAAGTGGCATTGCATTTATCGAATATAAATATTTTTCAGATATAGCAAAGGCAAGAAATATAGCAGCTCCTTTTTGTGAGTAAGTGCAAATACGCTGAGAACATTTTTTGTAGGATATATCCACTATATAAGCCGCCATTTAAGGACGAAAAAAAAAAAAACAACAACTGAATTATCCTTTTAAGAGAAGAAAAAGCAATTCCTTCAGCACAGTTGGATACTTATTGAACCTCAATGTATTTCTGCTCCAGGTGCAGATTATTCTCCTTGTAATCCTAGTCACATATTATTTTTTTTGCACATCCTGTTTACCATTAGATGAAGTAACCATACAAATTGTATAAATCACATGAAGGTAACCAAGCTGGTAGTGTTTGTACTGACAGCACAAGCAGATGTTTCAGATTTCTCCTCCATTCATAATCTTCACCTACGGTTTGGAAAAGTCCCCTTTTGTGTAAATAAATAAGTACAATAATGGAGTATTAAATGGAGTTCCAGGGCGAAGCAATAAAACTAGATGGTTGTAAAAAATGCGAAGCAGTTCAGTAGTCACACTGGACCCAACACTGGAACATGTTTTGTAGATTGAGAGACGTTAGGGAAAATAGCCGTCCTTCAAGCCATTTAGCTTCAGAAGCTTTCCCAGATAGAATGGGCCCCTTGTGTAAATACGAGACCACTGGCATCTTGAAAGCTTTTACTGATATAACCGCAAATGTGGAAACTGAAATCTGTTTCTTTTTTTTTTCTCTTTTTCCCTTTAGAACCTCCAAATTTTGTTGTCAAACCTCGTGACCAGGTTGTTGCTTTGGGACGTACAGTCACATTTCAGTGTGAAGCCACCGGAAACCCACAGCCAGCCATTTTTTGGCAAAAGGAAGGAAGCCAGGTAATTTATTTATACTGGCTTTGTACCATGTCATTTCTCAAGAATTTCTCATAAAATTCTAAGTCATTTAAAAATGGAGTTATAAGCAGGCTTAATGGGCCAATATACCCTACAATTTCTTTCCTGGATTCTGCTTAGTACAGTGAATACCTGTGCTGCTTTTGTGGTATTGATCCACACAGACCGTGAACAAACTTTGTCGCTCATTAATACTTCCGGTGCTTTAGTGGTGTCAAGCTGGGCCCCATTTTACGGATTATTAGTGATAGGCGAATCAGTGCCATTTTGCCTCACCGGGAAATTTGCAAATTCACTGCAAAATTCTCAAAACGGAGAAAAATTTGCAAAACGAATTGAAGTCAATGGGCGTCAAAATAATTTTGATGCAAGCGACAATTTTTATATGCGCAACTATTTGGTCCAAATGCATTAAAGTCAACGGGCGTCCAAATTATTTTGACACATGCCAATTTTTATGTGAGCGATAATTTTTTAAAAGCGAAATTTTTATACGTGCGACTATTTGGTTCAAATGTATGAAAGTCAATGGGCATCTGAATAATTTGGACATGAGACAATTTTTATGCACGCCAATTTTGACATGCATAAAAAAAAAAATTGACGCGGTGGATTTTTTGCACACAAATTGTTGCTGCAGTTTTGCAAATTTATTTGCTTGCGGCAAAACACAGAAATTTGGCGAAATTCATGTTTGGCGAATTTATTCGCTCATCACTACTGATTATATTTGTAGTCAGTAAAAAAAACACAATTTCTGCACAAAGCCATAAATACAGGTTTTTAACCACTCATGGAATTGCTATGGGGCTTCACTAGCACCTATAGAATGTAGGATAGAGGCATCTGCCCATCAACATTCTTGGTTATATTTATAAATATAAGAAGCCTGTGGTCTCATATCTATATTTTATTACCAGGTTTACACACAAAAATGTGTAAAACAAGTGTAACATTTGGCATTAAATAGCTATTTATAATGCTATAAAACATATGCTACCCCTTTAGGGCTTAAGCACACGGGCAGATTCGGGGAGATTTAGTGTTTTGCGTCAAATTGTTGTGCGTCAACACTAATCGACTCCCATTGACTTTAACATCAGTGACAAAATTGGCGGGAGAATCAAAATGTACGCAAATTGATGTGGGCGTCAAAAAAACAAGTTTTGCAAATTTTTGATATTTCGCTTGAAGTTTGCAAATTTTTCGGCGAAGCAAATGGGAGAAATGTGCCCATCGCTATCCATAAGAGCTTTTTGAATATGGCAAAAAATGCAAATTGCGAATACTCTGTGTCTGAGTTATGCCACTACTTTGGTGGCGGAGAAAATATTTGCAAAACAGTTTTGCAAATTGTGAATTTAAGTTACTGTCAACACTATTTTCATGCACAAAAACCTTGCACTCTGGGCGCACTCACGTAAACACCCGTCTCGTTTGCAAGCCATTTGCGAAAATCTATTCATAGTGTGTATTTGCAAAAACAATGGGCAATACAAACATTTGCGAATAAATATGCCCTGCGCAAACTTTATAAATGACTCCCACAAATTCTTAAGTGCTGGAAATACTTTATCACATGTGATCTTTATTTTTCATTTGCCGTTTGCCTTTTGAGCTGCCGCATACATTATTGTCCGCGCCAAATCCATAAATGTACTAATTGTTTCATATATTATTGTTTTTAGTTTTGTTATTTTTTTTAATCACATCAGCAAAAGGTCACCCATTAATCAAGTTACAACCATAGGACATGAGAGCGCTGGGAAGATCTATCCTCCAATTAATCAATTATGTATGAAAGATGGTGCTGACAGGTTATATTAGTCTGTCTAATAGGAACTAAAATATAGAAATTAAAGTCAAGTGCAAACGGCTGTGTGGAATTCCGTCTCTTATAAAGTAGAGCTGTAGTTTCATGGGATCTACATAGAGATTGAAACCCTTAGTCAGGAATGAAGGTGGAGGTGCCGCAATTAGCACTGTCACTTTTGTCGACACTATTTTTGCAGAGATATATTCCCTTCTGATGTTTGTTGAGCTTTCTGTAGTCAACAGCCAGTAAGTACAGATGTTGGGGCAAATCGTATCTAGACATTTGGCCCAGATGGATCACCTTGTTCCACCAGGTCACTCAACATTGTATCTATTGCAACTTCGGGATGCACTGAATCCAGGATTCGGTTCGGGATTCGGCCAGGATTCGGCCTTTTTCAGCAGGATTCAGATTTGGCCGAATCCTTCTGCCCAGCTGAACCGAATCTGAATCCTAATTTACATAAGCAAATTAGGGGCGTGGAAGGAAATTGCGTGACTTTTTTTCACAAAACAAGGAAGTAAAAATGTTTTCCCCTTCCCACCTCTAATTTGCATATGCATATGGTTCAGTATTCGGCTGAATCTTTCCCGGAGGATTTGGGGTTTCTACCGAATCCAAAAAAATTTAATTGGGTGCATCCCTAATTGCAACTTCTATATGATGCACCAATTTTGATGCCTGCTTTTTTTTGAGCAAGGGGGGACCATTAAATTAATGGTAGGTTCCCTAGTGTCCATGCACCCAGGTGCCCCCAATTTATCAGGTCAAGATGAAAGGGTGCATTGGGGCTCTGCTCAAGTTCTATAAGCTTACATGGGTGCAAGTACCTGGGGTTAATGCACTTGCGTCCGTAAATGAGCCCTAATATCACGTTTTTCAAGTATTTTCTGCTTTGTTTATTATTATTATTTCTGCATGAAATCACTGTGCGTCATTTCTTCCAGAACCTTCTCTTTTCCTACCAACCTCCTCAATCATCAAGCCGCTTCTCCGTGTCCCAGACGGGTGACCTGACTATTACCAGCGTGCAGAAGTCTGACGTGGGCTACTACATCTGCCAGACTCTCAACGTTGCTGGGAGCATTACAACAAAGGCCTTCTTAGAAGTCACCGATGGTAAAGTGCAAATATGTTTAAACAAATTCCTCAAGGAAACAGATATCCATTATCTTTGCAATCCTTCCTTTTAGACGAAAGCCATTCCATGCTTTTTTTTTTTTTTGACAGCCTTCAGTGTGTACAGTGCTTTTTAATTTGTGGTGTCGGCTTTTTTTTCTAATTGTGTGTTGGGTGCCAGGAATGAAACCACATTGCCCTCTAGTAATTCAGCAGAGCTCTGCATTCACATTCTTTCTATGTGTAACTTGTCACTTTCATACTATTGATTCTGCGGATGTTTAAACAAAATGTGATTTATTCAATGTACTTGCAATGTATACTTAAAATGTTTGCAGTCTTAAACATGAACACATTATTGCTTATTTGAACATGCACTTACCTGTGTCGTAGGCTGCACTTTAATGTTGTTAGGAGGTTGCACAAGGTACAATCGGGTGCAGGGTTCATGTTAAGCAGCTTTTGCAGCTGTCAGCACTGTCCCCTTCAGCAGCCTGGTTCTGCCATATTTAATAAGCAAATTGAGTTACAATGGGTCATGGTTTTCCTCCAGCGCTGATGGTGTATGGCAGTGTTATTGTACAGAATTTGTGTTGCTTTCATTTTCCCCCCCTAAACACATACAAGTAACTACCAGAAGAAAGAAACATTTGAGAAAACGAGAGAAGCAAAGTTTAATGAAAGCACGTGCCTCCTAATGTAGTATTTCCAATCCCATTATGTTTAGAGGCCTGTACAAAAAAAATCCCACTTGCCTGGGTGTTTTAATTTTTTATGGATAGATTAAGTGGCCTTAGTGAGTTTTAGAGAAAGGTAATTACTGGCATATATATATTGCTGAAGTAGAGTGATGACGACTAATAGTCTCTAGGGTTATTTTGGCATGAAAACCTGAAAAAAGGACATCATCAACTAGGGGTAATTATGTGCCAAAGTTAAGATGACTTTATCTTCATTGGTTAGCTGTGCAAGAAAAAGGTCACCATACACTGCTCAGTGTAGGAATGACCAGGCATGGTATGTCCTCCTTTCTATTGTTCCATACATTAAGGCTGATAGGAACAGCGACTTATCTTCACTTCCTCTCCTGACAATGGCCAACATGGTGCATCGGCAAATGAAATGTCCAATGACTTATATCAGAGGTACAAAATTATTAGTTGGAATTGACTGCCAAACATACACCCAACCAAAAAATAACAGTTCATGTACATGTAAAAACGCTTCTCTGCTCCAGTTGTGGCAAACCATGGCAGCCAATCAGGAGGCAGTATTTACTAGAATTCGCTGAGGCAAACATCTCATTGGGTGCTGTGGGTTACTAGACATGGAGGAGTTTTGCACCTTTTGTTACTATAATTGTTTCATCCTCAGTAGCTCCTTGAGAACTTCATACTAAGGGAAGCACTGACTATAGTTACCATAGTTTTGGCACTTGCCTAAATCATGAATTCATATCTGGACTAATATGTTCATCGTATAGAATATTTATTAGCAAACATGAATGCCTGTGGTTCCCCTGAATTTAACTTCAGTCATACTCAACCAACCAATACATCTAGAACAGTGATCCCCAACCAGTAACTCGTGAGCAACATGTATCTCCCCCAAACCCTTGGATATCGATCTCAGTGGCATCAAAGGAGGTGCTTATTTTTCAATTCCTGGCTTGGAGGCAAGTTTCGATTGCATAAAAAATAGATGTACTGCCAAACAGAGCCTCCTGTAGGCTGCCAGTCCACATAAAAGCTACCAACAGCCAATCACAGCCCTTATTTGGCTCCATCCAGGAATATTTTTCATGCTTGTGTTGCTCCCCAACTCTTTTTACATCTGAATGTTGCTCACGGGTGAAAAAAGTTGGGGATTCCTGATCTAGAAGGTCCCAACCTCTCCTACTCCCAGGTACATGGAAAAACGTATTTAGAAACAAAAAAGCAACACAAGAATGGCCTAACATTGAAACCATATATTAGAAACATTAAAATCAATCATCTGTGGACAGTAATATATGATCCTGAGAAATCCGTTGGCATCCAGACATCTGTTTTTCCATAAATGTTCTACCAAACAGCAGAGAAATGCATGGTTTGGCGATGAACTCAACTCAATTATTCCTGGCCCCACTGTGCCATTTTTTTCTGCGCATAAACAGAGCGAAACAGAATATTTCACCACTCAACACCTTGAGCCATTATGTCACTGGAAGTGAACTGAAAACTCAAGTTACAGTTTAGGAAAAAAAAAACTTTAGTCTTTGCCTCTGTAAAAAAAAAAATGATGTTCATTGTCTCCTTTCAAACAAGAGGTACGATTTCAGTATTCTGTGTCAGGCCTATCCTGAAAATTCTCCCTGAATACTGTACGGTTTCTAGTTTAATTACTTGCTTAATTATCTTTAGTTTGTTTCAAAGCCCGGAGCAACTACTGTTGTCTGATTGATTAGAATATTGCTTCCAGTTGTAGAAATCTATTTCCTCTGGTTTCCTTGGCAGTGGTGGCCGACCGTCCTCCTCCAGTCATTCATCAGGGACCTGTGAATCAGACAGTAGCCGTTGATGGCACCTTAATAATGAACTGTATAGCCAGCGGCATTCCCATTCCCACAATCCACTGGAGAAAGGACGGGATCCTGATACCGACCCAAGACTCTCGCATTAAACAGCAAGACTCGGGAGCTCTGCAGATCCGTTACGCCAAGGTAATGTTTCATATCACGTCACACCTTCCTCTTGTCTCTGGCAACTGACTCTAAATGATATCAAGTTAATCAACGGAAAAGCTGCTTGAGGCCCTTGCACTAATTTAATTAACTTACAAGAACGAGACATAGGGATAAAATGAAAGGTCAGCGTTTCTGCTTGCTCATATTTGCGTGATGTGACATTCACAGACAAAGATACTATCATGGCACATTGTACTGCCATTTATTTCTCCTGCATTTATCTAATTCATATGTTGTATATTTCATTCTTACTCAGAAATGTACCCCAAACCACCTTCCGTAAAACCATTTTTTAAAGTTTTAAATACAGGTATGGGATTTCTTACCCAGAAACCCATTATCCAGAAAGTTCCAAATTACAGACAAGCTGTCTCTCATAGACTCCATTTTACCCAAATTTTATCCAAATAATCATTTTTAAAAATGATTTCCTTTTTCTGTGTAGTAATAAAACAGTAGCTTGTACTTGATCCCAACTAAGATAAAATTAAGATAATGAATTAATCCTTATTGGAAGCAAAACCAGCCTATTGGGTTTATTTAATTTTGATGTGATTTTCTGGTAGACCTAAGGTATGAATATCCAAAATATAGCAAGATTTGTTATACAGAAAACCCCAGTTCTGGATAACAGATCCCATACCTGTATCATAGACATTTCCCAGAAAATAATGTGGTCTGCTCCAGGTTTACTAACCAGGTTTTTTTTTGCTTGAGAAATGGAACAGCCATTCAAAGGAGAGAAGCCTCAAAGTACATAGTAGATACGCTCTGTAGAATATAATGGTGTTTTACAGAACTTAGATTTTTACCCACTATTTAAACTGGGACATTAATTTACATAGTTTGTTTTACTGTTCCTTTGAGATACTAGACCTGGAGCAAATGCTGCATCTGTTAATCTCTACATGGGCTTAGATCTACAAGAAGGTATAGCACAGAAACATAGGCAAGATGATGATCATATTACCCCATAGGTTTATGTTACATCTTAGTTGGTTTTGCACAACTGGAGATACAATTGGGACATTCTGGGAGGTTTAGTTTAACAACAGTCAGATGCTGCATGTTGTACAGTCCTGCTTCATTAGAGATGAGCGAATGTATTCAAACAGAGTCATGGTAATAATGACAATGATCCCCTGTACTTTTTAGGACATCCAAAGCCTTAAATTGCCCTCCATTGCCCCTATGAAGCTTGGTAGAAAGGCAAGTTAAAGGGAAAAAATATTTTTCAAAACACATCCGTTAATAGAGCTGCTCCAGCAGAATTCTGCACTGAAATCAGTTTCTCAAAAGAGCAAACCAATTTTTTTACATTTAATTTTTGAAATTTGACATGGGACATATTGTCAGTTTCCCAGCTGCCCCAAGTCATGCGACTTGTGCTCTGATATCATTCCACTCCCTTCCACACCCCAGCAGTCTAACAACAGAACAATGGGAAGTTAATGAGATAGCAGCTCCCTAACACAAGATAACAGCTGCCTGGTAGATCTAAGAACAACACTCAATAGTAAAATCCAGGTCCCACTGAGACACATTCAGTTACATTGAGTGGGAGAAACAACATCCTGCCAGAAAGCAGTTCCATCCTAAAGTGCTGGCTCTTTCTGAAAGCACATGACCAGGCAAAATGACCTGAGATGCACATACACACCAATATTACAACTAAAAATATACACTTGCTGGTTCAGGAATTACATTTTATATTGTAGAGTGAATTATTTGCAGTGTAAGCAGTGTCATTTAGAAATAAAAAATACATCATACAAATCATGACAGAATCCCTTTAAGGCCATTTAGCATCATACTGTGTATAATTATCCTTAGCCAGTTAGTGTCCAGTTTGTACAATTCTTTAATAGTTCCTATTTTTCCACCCTTCTCTTTTGAATTTAATCCTCAATTAGTTTCAGCTTCAAATCCATAACATGTAATTACTCTTTCAGTGCCAAGCAGCGGTTATAAGCTATTGAAATTGCAGTGTCCGTGTGTATATTGCCGTCCCAACACCCACATGATATATTGTTACACTCATTTGAACGACATCTCAAATAAACCCAGCGTACAATAAACAGCACCAGATGAGGCGTGGCTCAAAGCGGATACATTTATTCAAGCCGGCCCTTTCTTTGCAATGCGTGTTCCCCACTTGCGCCAAATAATTGTATTTGTTTTTGTGTAATTAGGCAGGTAGAGGTAATTATTCAACTGGACACATAATGTAATGTGGCGCTTGTCATGAAACACTTTGGCTGTTGGAAAAAATTAGGCGAAAGGGACTGCACCCCTGCTAAGCCAAAGTGCTCAGAAAACAGAATTGGAATTGCTTTTAATAAGTGGCTAATACTCCCAAAATACTAATCGTTTAGCCTTTTTTTCCAGCTGAGTGATACCGGTCGGTACACGTGCACTGCCTCCACTCCAAGCGGAGAAGCAAACTGGAGCGCGTACATAGAAGTCCAAGGTAATGGAGCAGCATCTCGTGCAATAGAAATGAGTCAGATGCTGAGAGGTGACAACACACATACTTCACAATAAATAACTAAAATGTATGAGTTGCTCTCCATAGTAATGAAAGGAATATTTCAGTTTAAAGGGCTAATAATCCCACTTTTAATATGTGTGGCTTCATTTCAGTATTCAATGTCCCAAGTTCTCCACTGTTCTCAGGCTTTCTGGCACCCATAGCTCATGCACCATTAGGAGCAATTCTCTAGGCTTGTCCACAGCCTGTATGAAGATATACATGTATACCCCCTATACTATGCACTATGGCTGCAATTATCAGCTGCAAAAAGTTACTACAGCTCTGCTTTTAGTTGCTTTTGTTACTATTTCAAGCCATGTCCTAAACTCTGGATCATCAAGAAGTTAGATAGGATGTACAATAACATGTTTTAAATGAGTCAATAATATAAATAATTATTTAATTTTTTTTAGAATTTGGGGTTCCAGTTCAACCACCTCGAGCCACCGATCCGAATCTGATTCCAAGTGCTCCGTCAAAACCAGAAGTCACCGAAGTCAGCAAAAATACAGTGACTTTATCTTGGCAGCCAAACCTCAACTCAGGTGCCACTCCGACATCATACCTCATAGAGGCTTTCAGGTACTCACAACTGCAAGATAACATACAAAAACATTTTGTACAGGTATGGGATCCATTATCTGGAAACCTGTTATCCAGAAAGCCGACTCCCATAGACTCCATTTTATCCAATTTTTTAAAAACCTTGTACTTGATCCAGACTAAGATATAATTAATCCTTATTGGAAGCAAACCCAGCCTATTGGGTTTATTTAACGTTTGCATGATTTTCTAGTGGTCTTAAGGTAGGAAGATTCAAATTACAGAAAGATCCATTATCCGGAATACCTCAAGACTCAAATATTCTAGATAAGATGTCCCATACCTGTACTGTATTTTGTATTTCAGTTGCAGTTTTATAGTATACCATTGCTCGGAAACTCCAGAATGATCGAATGTGATCTGAGGAGTTTCCAAGTCTTCACTTTGGTTGAGGTCTAGGTCTACACCGTAAATCTGAGAACTTTTCCAGTATAAATCTTCACCTGGATTGAGGCCTAGCAGAGACACCATTAATGCATCACATGTATAGACTATGGTTCTATGTTCACATGGTAATCATTTCTTTTCCTCACCCTTGAGGTCTGGGACTGAGGTTGGTAGGACATGCTGACAGTTTGGTTAGACTGGCATGTCCTTAGCCAGCTGTGAAAAACTTAAATAGAAAAATTAATATAGAAGGATGGGAGTCAACATGCGCAGATCCATAGAATGGATCCCTGCTGTTTTTTCAGAATGGGAGTTGTATGGTTGACACTTCTCTTTACTTGATCTAGTCATGCATCTGGAAGCAGCTGGCAAACAGTGGCAGAAAATGTCAAGACCGATTCCTTTGCGGTTAAAGGACTGAAGCCTAATGCAATCTACCTCTTCCTCGTGAGAGCAGTGAATGCATACGGATTAAGTGATCCAAGCCAAATCTCTGATCCAGTAAAAACACAAGGTAACCACAATGAAGAGTTAGTGGGTTAGCTCTAACACAAGTAATGGCTAGCATGTGGCCTCCGAGATACATCAGGACTAGAAGAAGTCCAGAGCCATACAGAATGACATTGTGTAACTCTAGAAACATTGTTGGCTGGGAAGTTATTCAAGGTTTTAGGATAGTGCCTTGTACTTGATGGTAACTAGACTAGCTTGAACCCTTGTTGGTGGCAAAATAATTATATTGGCTCTAGAAAACTCCAGATTCCCAAGCATTCTAGATACTAGATCCCATATCTGCATTTGCTTCTGCATAATTTTACCAGTGTGTAACCACTAATATGATATTATCCATTTCAGATATTCCTCCTACAAGTCAAGGAGTGGATCACAAGCAGTTACAGAAAGAACTGGGTGATGTTGTGCTACACCTTCATAATCCAACCATACTTTCCTCTTCTTCCATTGAAGTACATTGGACTGTAAGTACACAAGGGTCGGGAACATGCTATCAGGTCAATGTGTCCTAAAGTGATGGCTTTTTATATTTAATATTATTGAACTGTCAATGGTTATAAATGCTTCCTGACATGCTCAGTTTTCCTGGCAGCATTTATTAAGCAATGCTATGAAAATCTCAAGGAAAGTCAATAGTCTGTAGCACATAGAGTTGACCTTGCTAATTTCATGTTCCCTAGGTTGACCAGCAATCACAGTACATCCAAGGATACAATATTCTCTACAGGCCAAGCTCAGAAAATCTAGGTGAATCTGCATGGTCCATATTCGAAGTCAAAACTCCAGCCAAAAACAGCGCAGTTATACCTGAACTGAGAAAAGGGGTCAACTATGAGATCAAAGCCCGGCCGTTCTTTAATGAGTTTCAAGGAGCCGACAGTGAAGTGCGGTTCGCCAAGACGATGGAAGAAGGTAAAGGTTCCACATGTGTTATAATGTTAGCAAGGCACAAGCTGAAGACATGTTCCATTGAGGCAGGTTATTCACCTCTAAGGATAAAATTGCCCAATTAAGGAACCAGTGGCAAGGTACAATATCTCCACAGAGATTAAGGGTCTCTATTTCTACTTAGAAGCCCCGTACACTCAGACTCACCACATTAGTAGACCTAAGTAGAGCTTTGGAGATGCCTGGTGGAACAATACAAGAACTTCAGTATGTTTCACACTATTAAATGTAAACTAGGGATGGAGAGTCAAATGGTTTTTATAGCATGCATAAATGTTGATGAGCTGAACTGGGGTGGAAAGGGATCATATCTTGATAAATGTTTGCTCTCTATAGTCTGAACTGGCAGATGAGTCATTGGGAAAATCCAGTCCAATCCATTGTTGGTTGCATTCTGATTGGTTGAATACTATTAGTTTCACAAGAGTGCTATTGTAAACACTTTTGTCATCTACATTCATTATTTATTTTCTTTTTATTCCAAGATATTAAGGGAGACATTTACCGTTAACATGAATGAATTTTGTTCCAACAGCGCCACCTGCTGGTCATTTTCTGACCAGTCTGACCACCAAGTAGTCAAGGAAGTTGTAAGGAGAAAGAAAGATGCTGCTCTGATGTTCTTCTGCTTAGGAAAACAATGAGAAACCTCTAACAAATCTTTCCTAAGCAGAAGAACATCAGATCAACCTCTTTCTTTCTCCTGACAACGTCCTTGACTACTTGGTGGTCAGACTGGTCAGAAAATGACCAGCAGGTGGTGCTGTTGGAACAAAATGAATTCACATTAACAGCACATGTATCCCTTAATATCCTGGAATAAAAAGAAAATAAATAATGAATGTAAGTGACAAAAGTGCTTAGAATAGCACTCTCAACAATTTTACATTCACTTCTTTTAAAGGTTTACTTATCCTTTAATCTTTCCATACAGAGGCCGTCACTAGTTGCTAGTTCAGTCCCAGGTGGCAGTTTGTTGAACCGTATGTAGGGCAGGTTTATTGGAAAAGAAAACATCAGACTATTGATGCTGCATTGTGCTGGCAGTTCTACATATGTCCTACTCTGATTCGGTCATTGGCCTGGACCTAACAAATGGAACTTAAGTTTGTAGCTACCTTTACAGGTGAAACAGTCTGGAGTTGTTGTGAGCTTGCAGCCTAAATGCAATTGGTATAGCAGGAGTATCCTCTGATCATGACCGGGGACACGTCTGTGCAGCTGTAGAACAATGCCGGCGCCTTCCCCTACCTGTTGGGTTTTGGTGTATCTCACAGATGACCTACTACTCCTGCCCTTGTTAACAGAGCTGCACCTTATCTTCCCTGTCTTGTTCGTTCTCTTTGGGCTCTTGCCATCGTTCTACAGTTTTTTGTAGATAAGTCTGAGGCAGCTTGGCAAGCATGCTGCTCTTGTAACCCTATATGTATCTCAGTGCTGATTAGATTCCTCACTCGCTCACTGTTGCTCATGCTTCTTATTGGCTCCCAACCTCAGTACAGAAAACTCTCAAACAGAATTCCTTATTTTCTGGCAGAATCCCCCCTCCTATATGCAATGTCATGACTGTGTGTATTTAATGTCAGAGTAAAATGCGTAAGGTCTGGGAGTTCCACCCAATAACATGCCTAGTCTGAGAAAAGTCTCATTGCCACCATCTACATCCACATATCTACTGTATAGATTTCTCATGGAGGTGGAAAGATGGCATGCTCATGGTTAATTGTCTGTTTTGTTTTATGCATATCCAGATACAGCCTTGTTTGTTTAAGTATCAGAAACATCTGCTCATTTATCTTCTCTTTAAACAGCACCCAGCTCTCCCCCACAGAGTGTTACTGTAACAAAGAATGATGGGAATGGAACTGCTATTGTTGTTGCATGGCAGCCTCCCCCTGAAGATACTCAGAATGGGATGGTCCTGGAATACAAGGTAAATCCAGTGCAATGAACCTATTACCTTCTTTTTTTTGGATTTAAAGGGGTTTATTTTCCATCTACAAAGGGACAAAAACAGGTTCCGGGTAATAGATCCCATACCTGTGACTCTTTATTCATCTTTCTATATAGGATAATTCTCCCAATAATTATAAGATTCTAGTTCTTTTTTACAGTTTATATAAATCAAGTAATGGGTTATAAAACACAAAGTTCACTAAGAAACAATTATAGCTGATGACATCACTGAGAAAGAATTATAACTGATGACATCACTAAGAAAGAGGTATAATTTATGACATCACTAAGAATTATAATTGATGGCATCACTAAGAGAATTATAACTGATGACATCACTAAGAAATAGGGATACAATGAATTCACTATTTTGGATTCGGCCAAACCCCTGCATCCTTCTCGAAAGATTTGGCCGAATACCTAATCCTAATTTGCATATGCAAATTAGGGGTGGAAAGGGTATACATTTTTTACTTTCTTGTTTTGTGCTAAAAGTCACGTGATTTCCCTCGCCGCCCCTAATTTACATATACAATTTAGGATTCATTTTTGATTCGGCCGAATCTGAATCCTGCTGAAAAAGGCCGAATCCTGGCCTAACCCTGAACCGAATCCTGGATTAAGTGCATCCCTACTAAGAAAGAATTATAATTAATGGTATCACTAAGTAGAATTATAACTGATGACATCACTAAGAAAGAATTATAATTGATGGCATCACAGCTGAGAATTATAACTGATTACATCACTAAGAAAGAATTATAATTGATGGCATCACTACGAGAATTATAACTGATGACATCACTAAGAAATAATTATAATTGATGGCATCACTACGAGCATTATAACTGATGACATCACTAAAAAAGAATTATAAGTGATGGCATCACTACGAGAATTATAACTGATGACATCACTAAGAAAGAATTATAATTTATGGCATCACGACGAGAATTATATTTGATGATATCACTAAGAAAGAATCATAGCTGAAGACATCAGTTAGTTCCATTTGTAAGGATGTCACTTTGGGCGTTTTCAAGGCTTTATGAAAAAAATTAATAAAAATCTAATTTAATTTTTCAGCTGGTTGCCAGGGTTACTGATACTAGCAACTGGTCAACCTTTTATCTTTCCCACTTAAAAGGGGGAAAATAGAAAGCAATCATTGGCCACCCCAGGACTGCACTTATGTTTAGAGAGGATCTTTGATTGGCTCATCCATGTGCGAAATCCCCAAGGGGCCCATATTTGCTTTAGGGTCACTTCCTGTGCCCTAATTCTGACAGTGTGGCTAAAATGTCCATTTCTGCAGCTGTCGTTGCATGACGGCGTCTTTCCAGGCAGCCAGAGACTGAGATCATGGGAGTGGTAGTCTAACCGCAGTCTCAAAGCCGCACATTTCCCACAAGTCACTGCTCCCTGCGCAATCTAAGAGCTACAAAAGAAATATGAAACTGTTAACTAGAAGTCAAGTTTATGGCAATAAATACTTTTTTTTTATTGTTCTAAATGAAAGCTGTTGAAATAGAGTTAGTCTTTATATAAATGGCTTTACCTTATAAAAAAAAAAAAAATTAAATTAAAAAAAAAAGTGGGGGGGAGGAATCTCCCGGTTACAACTAAAATAACACCTGAAAGACACTTTATTAAATAGTTTTGCTAGAAGAAATAGCTAAATCAGCTAAATGTACTGTAAAATGTAACATTTCCAGTGATTCATTTCGCTCCCAAAAATAATTGGAAACAAATGTTTCCAATTTCCAATCTGCTGACAGTTTCTTCTTTAGGTGGAAATGTTGTGCCACCTAGTGGCAAAATAAAAGAATGCTCATCATTTCAATGTGGCCCTTGCCCAATGGATTGCAGTTACTCTTTCCCCTCCATCATTTTTAGAAGGAAAGTAATTTCCATGCAGGAAATTATATACTGAGGTTTATTTATCAACACTGGGATAATCGGCACCTGGGCAGCAACCCATGGCAACCAATCAACTTTTAGCTTTCCTTGTTAGCTGATTACAGGTGATCAGTGATTGGTTGCTATGGGTTGTTACCTGGATTTAAATGTGCCCAGTGTTGACCAATGAGCCACACATTGATCCTTCCTTATCTATGTCTTTTCTAAAGGTCTGGTGTCTGGGCAATGAAAGTCGCTATCACATAAACAAAACCGTTGACGGCTCTACCCTCTCTGTGATCATCCCGTCCTTAGTCCCTGGTATCAAATACAGTGTGGAGGTGGCAGCCAGCACAGGAGCCGGATCTGGTGTGAAAAGTGATCCCCATTACATCCAGTTGGGTGAGTCTGGAATTTAATCACACACTCTCTTTGTCCATTCCATCCTTGTACAATTGTAGGGGGTTATTTATTAAAGTCCAAATGCCAAAAACTATAAAATCGGAATCTGAGATTTTATTATATTACGATGGCAAAATTCCAAATCTAGACCTGCTGTGGTTGTTTATAATTCAATGGGAGAGGCCCCTATCCTATTTGGAAGTTTCTGTGGTCTGCGCTGGAATTTGCCCAAAAATCGACTAATTCAGACTTTTTGGGCCAAAATACGAAAAATTCAGGCTTTTCGGGAAAATGCCTGAAAAGATCAAGAGATTCGGGAAAAACCTAAAAAAAAACCCCAATGTTTGACCCTGATCCGATTAAGGGTAGAATTCCACAAGCGTTTTTCGTCGGATCAACGCCCACCGACAAAACGCACGCTGCAAGTCTGATGAAATCGCACACGCGTCATGATATAATTGGACTGAATGAAAAGTCGGAGGTAACAACTACACGGTCCAACTGTCGGATGAAGACGCTGCTTTCTGCGCCCACATCCGCGTCGGATCCGATGAAAAACGCTTGTGGAGTTCTACCCTGTAGTGTGCTTTTTTAACGATAAATAAGGTCCAATCGTGGATTCTAGTTTGTTCTGCCTTTTTTTAATTTAAATAATATTTTGTTAAATAAAGTCCCTAATGTCTATTCACATTCATTTTGTTTTGTTATTTAAAATATCTTTCCTGTTAAATGATATGTATTAGAACATAGGGGGTTTGGATTCCTCTTGCGTTCCTAGCTTTCTTATCACAGAGGCGTGTGGACTTATGGACTAACCTCCCTTTAATGTAAGGTATTAAAAGTTAAAAGTCTAGTAGCCCATACAGAAAGGCTCTCCCCATTTTATCCAAATAATGCAAATTTTTAAAAATGATTTCCTTTTTCTCTGTAATAGTAAAACAGTATTAATATAATTAATCCTTATTGGAAGCAAAACCAGCCTATTGGGTTTATTTAAAGTTTACATGATTTTCTAGAAGACTTAAGGGATGAGGATCCATATTACAGAAAGATCCGTTATCCAAAAAGCCCCATGTCCTGAGCATTCTAGATAATAGGTCTCATTCCTGTACTATTCTGAATAAATTATTTTTCCATTATATTAATTTTTCTTAATGTATTCACTAAAAATACATTTAGAAGTATCATTCTTCCCCAGTGCAATCACAACATTTTTGCTGCTTATGTTTAAAAATACATGCAGCAGTTGGGTGTCAGATATTTATTGACAGTTAGATCCAATATATCTTATAGGGGGGCTCCTTTCCTAGCAGATGTATTAGAGCTCACTCAAATAACTGATTCCAGTAGAAACAAAATCTAACAAAATAAATGCCTTTTGCACAAATCCTGCATGTAGAGAGACATGATGTCTGGTGATTTTAATAGAGTGAGCTCTAATACATCTTCTAGGCAAAAGGAGCCCCCCTATAAGATATATTGGATCTAACTGTCAATGAATATCTGACACCCAACTGCTGCATGAAGACAGAATGAAGAGAAACAGATGAGGCCCTTGCCCAATGAATTAGAGAGGGATAGTGAAGATAAACATGATTATTTCAAAAACTGTACATCATTTTTAATTGATTTTATTTAGAAAACGTATTTTTATGATGAAACTTATATTAAATATTCATGTTTGCGATAGTTCCCCTTTAAGCTTGCAATGTAAGAACGAGCCCTGTCCTTACTAGAACTGACCACAAGAGGGAGATCTCTCCTTATATATTTCATCCAGGACGCCTGTAGTATTTTTACTTGAGATCATTTCTATATATTAGAAAGTTGTGTGGTCCAGGCTGCTCCCGTTCAACTTCCCGAATATCACTGGCTGCTGGGAATTGCAGTTGAACTCCCATGGGTTATGATGTTGATATTAGGAGGTGGCCGGTCAGTAGCTTGCTGCTTATATTGTTATTCCTAAATTGAAACTGATAGAAATTATTTTAAACCCCTGGATTTGAGAGGTAAATTCCTGCTGTCTTAATGTTAGCTGGGCGTCTCAGTTTCCCCTCTTCTCCCCCGTGGTCTCAGCTTTGCGGAAACAAAAGAAGGAGAATTGAGATTTAAATTCATTAGCCATGGTACAGTTTATATGGCCATTCCATCTGGCACTTCAGGAGAACCTGACTCAGCCGCCTTGATAAACCCTTAACCTGACACAAATGAGTGTGAAATTCGTAAAGCTGGCACGCACAATGGGGCTTATTAGGCAGCAAAGGCACCGGCCGGCTTTAATGAACAGTGAGACCGTGAAGGGCCCTAAAGATCCCAGACACTCGGCACAACTGGCCCAGCAGGTGATGTGCGAATGAAGCTATTCGGGTTCAGATATCTGATGGCTCAGGAGGAAGAACCTGTGCAAAATGGCCTGAATTGGGGGTGATCCCTGTTTCTTAGTAGCAGTGATCAAACTATGGCTCATGTACCTCCTTGACTGGCTCTGGTCCCTTCCACATGGTTCTCTAATTTGGAAGTAGTTGGTGGGGTAACCCTTGGCTCTTTGATCTTAGGCACGAAGTGACCAGCCGCTTGGGAATGTGCCAATAAGCGATGATCACTTGACCAGCAAGTGCAGAACAATTTAATTACCTTTCAGGTCAACATTAGTGAGGAGCGAATGTATTCTTCAGCCATGGATTTCAGGAGAAACTCAGAATTAGGCCATATGCAAATTTTGCAAAATTTTTGCGAAAATTCACTAAGGGAAAGTTTGCTCAGAAGAAACGCCCATAATAAAAAAATGCCCATTGACTTTAATGCATTTGGAGGAAAAAAGTCGCCATGAGAAAAAAATGGCCATTGACTTTAATGCATTTGGAGAAAAAAGTCGCCATAAGAAAAAATGCCCATTGACTTGAAGGGTCAGGGCACACAGGCAGCTTTAGGGAGATTAGGCGCGACTAATCTCCCTGAACTACCTCCCCTGCCTTCCCTCTGACTAAAATGTAAATTGCCGGCAGGATGGCACTCGGAGCGATTAGTTTTCCGAAGTCGCCCGAAGTGAGGCAAATGCCCATTGACTTTAAAGCTTTAGGACAAAAATAGTCGCCATAAGAAAAAACGCCCATTGACTTTAATGAATTAGGACAAAAAAAGTTTCCATAAGAAAAAACGCCCATTGACTTTAATGAATTTGGAGAAAAAAGTCTCCATAAGAAATAACACCCATGGACTTAAATGGACCATGGTGATACTGCAGGTTTTTCCGGCCCTAGTCAATCTGATGCTTGAGCCCTGCCTACACATCGCTACTATGGAATGTGCCTCTTTTTATGCTTGGCCCCAATCAGTATTGTAAATAAGATTTAAAGCCATTGAAGAATCCTGCTGCTGAATGTTGGACATGGACACAATGGGCTTCAGGTCCAACATTCTCCATGCCCTTTTAACTGGGGGCCCCTTTATCTAACCTGCACTGGCTTGGGCATATTTGGAAAACAGATATAACCATCTTTATGGGGATATTATAAAACTAATGTCAAGAGCCCAACTAATGGCTTTGGTCAAGATAAGGCAACCACCCCATACAATAAACTGAAGGCACAGAATCCTCTAGTTTAGTGGGTCTCAGACTTTTCAGTTTAAGTGCCCCTTTTGCTGTCCAAGATTTGGCCAGGGCCTACCTTATTTTATAATAAGGTTAAGGATACATGGAAACATTGGTGTATCATATAGTCAACCATAGTATGGTGACAGTCAACCTCTCACATGCTAAGGATGGTCACATGTGCACTTATCATGTTGCCTGCTTTAATAATTTCTAGCCAGATTTGCACTGTACTGATTGGTTAGCATTGGCCATCATTTTTTGTAAGTTCTACTCCTACCTCAAAGCCTACCACAGCCTTGCTCTCCTTCATATAATCCTATATACAAAAACGAGTTTACTGAAGCACACTGTCCTACCATGGGTGAGGTGGGATCAAGGATTAATTGTAGCACCACTGAGTTCTGTAAAGTTTCACTGTACTCAATGTATCCGTTTATTCATCAATTCCACTTAGTGATAGCCCTAAAGGCTTTTTACTGTATTGGTGTTTGCGGCTGATGTAGGCTCGACATCCATTTTCCAAGACCAGTTTTATCATCCCGGCCGTATATCTCTGATCTTGGGCACAACGGAGCGAGACACAAAGCCTTTATTGTTGTTACTTAAGTTTAATGCATAGCCTGAATGCTCCTGCCAAGTGTTAAATGGTTTTGGAAGCTCTTGTAAAGTGTTTTAGATTTACAACCACTTCATTTTATAGAGCGGAAAACACAGAAATTGACATTGTTGCTCAGCCAGTCCATCACAATTTATTTAAAAAGCTTGAGAGATTGATACATATGTCCTTTAAAAATTGCTGGAAGAACCAATGCACTTCAGAAGACCTATGGAAAGTTGTCAGAGCTGTGAGGGAAATCCGAATACCTTATATCTTAGGAACCTTACGCCTCTTCGTTTTATGGATGTTACAAGAAGATGAAGATTCCGGATATATCCTAGGCAGCTGCACTGGAATGGACATATTGGCTAGGATATATTCAGAATCCAAATGTACCAATCTTCATGGAATATTATTAAATTAAGGTCAAGAGCCCAACCCTCGCCCACCACAAATATATCTGGTTTAGGATAAGGCAATCAGCAATATATTAAATTGAAGGCTCAACATTCTATGGTTGAGTGATTTTCAGACTTTATATGGAAATATTGGTCAACCATCTACATCAGTCGGTTGACCATCACATCCTAAAGTCTTCTGGCCTTCAGAGACACAGGAATGCTATCCCCAGCCCCCTGTTGGCATTGTAATTCATTGTGGGGGATTTACTTCACACCAGTAGAGACTGGAGGGGTCATTTACTTTACCAAGTGTTCAAAGTGCAAAAAACAGGTACAATTAGACACACTGCCTTCTGGTTTTTACCAAATTGCTCTACATTTTCAGAGTGCAGAGACCTTGAATTCTATTTGTATTCAGCAGTGCTGCGAGGTGTCTGGGATGGCATGTAGGTATCTCCCGTACCATCTCCTACCTATTCCCTAACTTGTACATCATCCGGACCCTTAAGTTAGGGAGCAAAAAGGTAGATATCCTGCAACAGGGCCCTATCCTTACCTCCTGCTTTATGGCCATTGTTGGACTGGGCCAACAAGACATCGGGAAAAAACCTGGTGGGCTCCAGCCCTTGTGGGACCTGCCAACCAAGCAGGCCTGGACTGGGAGTCAAAATAGGCCCTGCCATTCCAAGTACACAGAGGCCCAAACAGCCCCCTACCAGCCCACTATATGGTAACTTTTTATTGAACCATACAGCAGCCCCTCTGGCATTTGCCAGAACCCACAGATTGCCAGTCCGGGCCTGCAACCAAGGCCCACTCTCCGCTCCGAACCTTAAGCGATTTACCCAGACTCTCCATTGGGCAAATAGAAAGTTAAAGGTTTGCATCGTGTGTGGAGGGTGAAGCCTGGTGGAAAGTCTTTTAAGTGACGGTGTTTTGGGTTGGGGGCCCCTGAGGTGGCAGTTCTTCCCCATATAATTTGATATTTTAGTAACACTGCGTTTCCTTTCATGTCCTAACATATATCTTGAAAGTAAATACATTATCTATGGCCAAACACTTGACGTGAAGCATAGTAGTAGATGGGAAGAAATCCTAAGGGGGTGAGGGACACTGCGGAGGCTGGGCAGATATATCTAAGTAAATAGCCAATGAAACAGCTAAGAAAACCCACCCACGGCCATGAATTAGGTTTTGAAGGACACATTGTATTTATTTTTCTGCACATGATTCAGTTTGCCTTATCTGTACTTCCTATTGTTGCCTCAAGGTTATGATGAGCCAGGGAGCTGGATAGCAGTGCTTTACTGCCTCACTTGCTTGTTGTTCAGCTACGTTAAGCCTGGAGGCATCAGTGCCGACATTCACTCTAAAGGCACAAACAGAAAGGCGGCAACAGCAAATCCATCTGATATATGAGTGCGATTACAGCCAGTGTATATGCATTATATGAGCAAGTGCCATAGAAAGGACACTATCTGTCTCGCTGAGAATAATGGAATAGGGATAGGAAACATTTTTGACACTGGAATATTTGAAGTCCTACCAAAATAGAAAATAACTGAAAAAAATATTCTTTCTGGAGTATTGCCTGGCAACTGTACATTTAGGGGCATATTTATTTCTTTAAAAAAAACAGCAGAATAATTTGCCAGGCATCACTGTGTAATAAAACGGCGTAAAAATTGGGTCATTTTGAGCCTTTTCTTTTAGCAACTTCCTCCGGAACTAAATTATAAAGGTCTGAAGCGGCGGAAAATCTGGCATTCACATGGTGGAAAATAACACACTCCATGATGAATTCAACATTTATTTTACACCTTTTTTTGTCAAATTTGGTTTTACACAGCATAATAAATAGGCCCCTTAGTGATAGGGAACTGCCCCTGGAAATCTGTACTCCATCTCCAGCAATAAAAAATATGTTAATACATGATTATCATCCTGTATATTATCTGTTGTCTGTCTATGAAAAGCAAATATAACAATCTGTATTACTGTTTGCAGACAAATAGATTTATTATTATATAGATATAAAGAGACTTCTTAATGATAGAGAGTGAGAGAGAGATAGATAGACAGACAGACAGGCAGAGATGATAGAGCAGATAGATGATAGAGCAGATATATAGATGATAGAGCAGATAGATAGATGGTAGAATAGATAGATAGATAGATAGATAGATAGATAGATAGATAGATAGATAGATAGATAGATAGATAGATCAATGATAGAGTAGATAGATAGATAGATAGATAGATAGATAGATAGATAGATAGATAGATAGATAGATAGATAGATAGATAGATAGATAGATAGATAGATAATATAGCAGATAGATGATAGATAGATAGATGATAGATCGATACATAGATATAAAGACATAGATACATAGCTGATTTATAGAAAGAAACTGTAGGTAGACAGACATAGACCTGCTTCTGTTTTCAATTATCTTGTTAACACTGGATACATAATATTTCAACAAAGAAACATTTGGCGAGATGTCAGATCACCTGCGTCCCCTTCTTCCATTGTTATGCTGCCACTCTCTTACTCGACCTTCATTTTTATTCTAGAATAAGCGAGTGCAGCACTTGTCATTCTCCCGTCTCTTGGCTGACCCCTTCATTGCAAAGGAGAGTCCATATGTTCCTCGTGTGACAGGACTCTTCAAAATGTCTTCTTGTTATGTCATGTCTTTCTCACGTGTGGCATTGGAACATGGTTAATTAACATATATATTACCTCTGGCTACAGTAACCACTAATACTTAATTGCAACAGATGATAAAGAGGGT
This sequence comes from Xenopus petersii, assembly GCA_038501925.1. Lineage (NCBI taxonomy): Eukaryota > Metazoa > Chordata > Amphibia > Anura > Pipidae > Xenopus > Xenopus petersii. The sequence continues at coordinate 11,792,038 of CM076675.1, read as the reverse complement.
GGGGGGGTGTTTAGATGTTCCATTGGCGTTGCTGGTTTCTCTTTAGATCTGAGATCATCAAACTGAGGTTGTCCAACTGTTGCCATAGAGAAGGCCATGGTGTTACATACGCTTTCTATAAACTGCTTGTATTGAAATATTCCAGTTGGACCTGCACAAAATTCCACATATACATTCTATACATATTACAGGTTATCCAGATAGCCCCAAATTATGGGCCATCCTCCATAATCATTTTTCAAATGATTTCCCTTTTCTCTGTAATAATAAAACAGCTCCTACTTGATCCCAATTAAGATATAATTCATCCTTATTCTAGGCAAAACACAATTATTTGGTTTAATTCATGCTTAAATTATTTTTTAGTAGAATTAAGGTATTGGGATCCAAATAACAGAAATTTCCCTTATCTGAATAACCCCAGGACTCAAGCATTCTGATAACTGGTCCCATTCGTGTTTTGGACTTCTAACCAACCCGTGTGATCTTCTGCTGACCATGGGCTGCCTGTGTTCCCACTTATGCATTGTAACTAACGGAGGCCAATCAGATTGTTCCGTTCATGTAGCCAGATAGCACTAACAGTTGATTTATCAGCCAGTGGGGCAGGTGGGAACTATAATTTGTCTTGAGAACAATAAGCTTCATGGATGACACTTTATCTCCAGCTGAAAGACCTTCACAAATCTTTAGATGGAAAACCCTATATGGCAATAAAAGTACTATAAGATCAAAAAAACTTTCCATCCCTCTCTTTTAGGACACTTTTAGGGCAGAGGTCAGATATAATTACACCTACAGGCTTGAAGGATGTCATGAAATGTCATGAAGCTAAAGCAACTAGTGACAATAAGGGCTGAGACACATGGTCAGATTTGGGGAGACAAATCTCCTCTTCTTCGGGACGTCTAATCTCCTTGAAGTGCCTTCCCCTGCCTCACGAGGAAACTTCGGAAGACTAAGCACATCAAGTGCAATCCCACTGACAATTTTCATTCTAGCCGGCGGGAAGGCTAGAATGAAGATGAGGAGATTTGTTTCCCCAAATCTGACCGTGTGTCACTGCCCTTATTGTCACTAGTTGCTTTGGCTTCATGACATTTCAAGCTTCATGTTGCTTCCAGTGGCCTCAAAGCAGGTGCTTATTTTTGAAATCCTGGCCTGGAGGCAAGTTTTTGTTGCATAAAAACCAGTTGCCAAGCAGAGCCTCCTGTAGGCTGCCAGTCCACTTAGGAGCTACCAAATGGCCAATCACAACCCTTATGTTGCACCAAATAGGAACATGCTCATGCTTGCGTTGCTCCCAAACTCTTTTTATATCTGAATGTGGCTCCCGAAATAAGCATTTGATCTCTGAATCTCTTTATCCTACAGATTCCTTTGGAAACCCGGTGCCTCCAGGGGATCAAGTCAGCCTGGCCCAGCAGATATCAGATGTGGTGAAGCAGCCGGCTTTCATTGCAGGGATTGGTGCCGCCTGCTGGATAATCCTAATGGTATTTAGTATCTGGTTATACCGGCACCGAAAGAAACGCAATGGGCTCACCAGTTCATATGCAGGAATCCGTAAAGGTATGACCCATGTTTATTGAACATATATTTTACATTTTTTTAGTTTTATAAGTCTGGCAGCTGGGCAGTTTCATGTAGTGAGGGGTAAGACAGGCCAAGCAGCCAATGGGCACTTGCACCAAATGTTCCAATCTATAAAAATATGATTGAGTCAGTCAAGATGCCAGGCTAGTGGGGTAAAAAAATGACGACCAAACGCTGTGCTTCCCTTAATTGTGCTACTCATAAACTCACAGATAATAAATAATATCCCTATAAGATTTCATGGTTTTGGCCACACACCAGAAACTGAGCTTGTTTAGTGGGCCAGTTTGGCCAATCAGAATGATGATATTTCTACTATAAATTAGGAGACCATTGGGGCTGATTTCTTAATATTCGAGTTCTGATATTGTCCATTGGTTTGGGAATGTTGTGGCAAAAAAACTGTGGTCATAGAAAAACTATATATTTTTTTTAATTTTGAGATTTATCAAACTACTGCTAAAAAAAGGTAAATAAAAATCTGCGATGAAGACTTGGTCTTGGGGATCTTTGGGATCTGGGTGAATCCTGAATCTTTCATAAAAGATTTGGCCAAACTAAAATAAATAGAACCGTGCTTGTATTTGTGTGATGAAAGGTCACTTGAATTCTAATTGCTAAATAATTCATTTCCTCTGATGTATTACTATAGAGCAGCGGTCCCCAACGTTTTTCGTCCTTGGGACTGGGGTAGAGGCAATTTTTTTGGCAAGGACCGGTAGGGGGGAGGTGGGAGGGGTACGGCAGGGATCGGCGTCCAATTTGGCGCACCAGCGTCCAATTCGGATGCATCGTTAATTGGTCGCTAGGCTCGGCGGCCCAGTTCAAGGCCGTTTGCGGCCCGGTTCTGGGCTGAGGCCCAGCAGTTGGGGACCCCTGCTATACAGCACATTCAAAACAGATTCAGCAGCAGCATGAGGTCTCAGGGCCCTGGCCATAAGAGCTTACAATCTAGGAGCAAACCTTATGTGCCTTTGGCTGGGTTCCATGGCACACAGACAGCTGTTGTTATTCCACCGCTGAGGAACATTCTTACATCACAGTATCCGGCAGGTCTTTCTGTAAGGTTGTCATGTGGGGATATAAACGGGATCGGCAGGAATGTAGTCAACCCCTAATTGGCTGCTACGTGATTTCATTAACTCACACCTCTTTTCATTTAATTGTTGCTTTTTCTCTAAGAACCAGCCAGTGTTTACATAGTCCGGTCAAACAACAACAAAAAAAAATCTATTGACCTTTCATGTATTTTCTTTAACCCATCGTGTCCTTGTGATTTTAAATGAGGCCCCCGTATTCCTGCTTGAATAGGGCAGCAGTTAAAAGCACCTATTTTTATGATGCCTTGTGTTACTAGGGCTGTTTTTTTTATTTTGGCTGGAGCTTCATTGCATTGAGTGTGTGAAAAGAGAAAGCACAATGGCATTCCTGAGACGGGGACCGCTCTGCTACAAATGAAGGACACTCTGTGAATCGGGGGGAGATGAAGGCAGCGTTTTGTTTATATTCATTCTCATCAGCTAGTAATGTGGCCTGAATGGGATGAGCAGATTCTTCTTTTTTTATGCACACAAATAAAATGGGATATGAAAAAAAGAGGCCTAATCAGTGCGAGACAAAGTGAAGACACAATGGGCGGCATAAGGGGAGAACAGGGAGTTCTCTGCATAGAAGTCTCTCTCTCTCTCTCTCTCTCTCTCTCTCTCTCTCTCTCCCTCTCTATTATCTATCTCACTCTCTTTATCTATCATCTATCTATCTCTATCTCTCTCTCTCTCTCCCTCTCTCTCTATTATCTATCTCTCTCTCTTTATCTATCATCTATCTCTATCTCTCTCTCTCTCTCTCTCTCTCTCTCTCTCTCTCTCTCTCTCTCTCTCTCTATTATCTATCTCGCTCTCTTTATCTATCATCTATATATCTCTATCTATCTATCTATCTATCTATCTATCTATCTATCTATCTATCTATCTATCTATCTATCTATCTATCTCTCTCTTTCTCTCTCTCTCTCTCTCTCTCTCTGTCTCTCTCTCTCTCTCTCTCCCTCTCTCTCTATTATCTATCTCGCTCTCTTTATCTATCATCTATCTATCTGTCTATCGCTATTTCTCTCTCTCTCATCTATCTATTTCTCTCTCTATTATCTATCTACCTCTCTCTCTCTCTCTCTCTCTCTCTCTCTCTCTCTCTCTCTCTCTCTCTTCTCTATCTGTCTATCTATCTATCTATCTATCTATCTATCTATCTATCTATCTATCTATCTATCTATCTAACTATTATTATCTATCACCATCTGTCTATCTATCTAGTTATCTATCTATCTTTCTTTTTCTGCCTGTCATTATATCTATGGCTGTTGCATTCACCTGTGGCAGTAAGACTTTAAGAACAACAGGGTGCAGATAGTGCCGCTTGCCTAGCAGAGATGTACTGGTCATGTTTAGAACCCTGTCAGCCCTATAATATTTGCATGAGAACCCCCGTGTCTCCAGCATGTCTGTATGTGCAATGTGGGGGGACTACAGTGATTTTGGGGCCCACTGCTACTCATTTTGATTAGAAGAAACATTGGTAAGAACAACAAAGCATTCTCTTATATAGTGCAAGTTCCATGTTTGATAACTGGACTCCTAGCGAATGGCCATTAATTCCATATACAATCAGTGTAGCCTGAAAGGTTCTATGAGTGCAGCCACTGTAATGAATGTCACTTCTCCCAAAGCTGCTTGTTCATGTTGGATTGACTGTATGTTGGCCTGACTTGTACTAATGTGATATGTTCCCTTTCTTCAGCTTAATAACCAGTTGTCTTTTTTTTTTCCTTTGATTTTTCAGTCCCATCTTTTACCTTCACACCAACAGGTACATATTTGCACTTCTCTCCCTTCTCTGTCTGTGGCTTGTGCCTTATATTATACGTTTGTCTCACCATAATGTTCTGTTCCTGCTCTTTAGTCTTTCTGTCCCTTCCTATAACAGCATGACGTCGGCTATAACTAGATTGTATTTTGTTTTTTCATGTATGACACTTCCAATAAACCACATTCATTAATAAGATGTATACAGTATAGGATCTGTTATGCAGAATGCTTGGAACTTGGTGTTTTCTGGATAAGAGATCTTTCCATAAATGGAATTACGTGTCTCATTGGTTTATTTGCTAACAGCCCATTAACAGTAACCAATCAGATAATTACAATCAGTTGTCAAACAGCACTATACTAAATTGCTGATTGGTTACTTTGAAATGTTGTAACTTAAAGATGAAGGAATCATTTATTACAAATTAAAAGGGTTGTTTACCTTTAAACATTTTTTTGTCAGTTCAGTTGGTTTCAGAAAGATAAAGGCTTTTTCCAATTACTTTCAATTTTCTTTTTGTGGCCATTTTTCTAATATTGAGGTGTAAAGTTTCATTTTTCACCTTCTATAGCAGCTCGGGAAGGGGGAAGTCGCCGACCCTATAACTGTTCTAATTTGATACATTTAGTTGATACATTTGTTATCTTTGTCCCTGCTGAGCAGAATCCCTGAGTTTCATTACAGGCAGCTGTTAGAATTGATACAATAGTTGCTAATACTCCAGAAATGCTGCTGAGAAATGGATCAACTAATTGTATCAACTAATTGTAGCAAATTGTAACAATTCAGAATGTTCCCGGTAGAGTCCTTCAGCGGGTCAGGTACTCGCAGGTTACCCACAAATACCTGTGGGTCACATCACGCCTACTTCCGATGATGTCACGTCCTGTTTACAATAATTCTTGATGGTCAGCGGGTCTGGGCTGCGGATAAGGTACTTGCCGGTCAGGTAGCGGGTCCAAGAGGGTAAAAATGCGGGTTGCAGATTGCAGGTACAGGTCGGGTACAGGTTTGAAACAGGGCCTGAACTAGGGGTAGGCAGAAGAGGCACCTGCCTAGGGCGCTGGGCAGGTACCTGACTTTTGCCTACCCCTAGTCCATGTTTGCTGCTCCCACTCCTCCGGCACTCCTCCCAGGCTCCCTCCCCTCAAGCTATTTACCACATCTCTCCTCAGTCACTTTCCCCGCCTCCCTCCCCTCAGTCGCTTTCCCCGCCTCTCACCTCTGTCCCTTTCCTCTGCCTCCCTACCTCCATCCCCTCCAGCGCTCTAACACCCTCCCCTCCGGCGTACTGCGCATGTGTTCACACAATGTGTTCAGGAGTGAGCATGGAGTAGAGCACGGAGGGGAGCGCGGTATCCACCACGGTCGCCTAGGGCTTTCCGGTTGGCTTGGCCGGCAACTGGTTTTAAAAAATGGACCCGCGCAGGACTCTAGTTCCTGGATCACTGGCCTGCCAGACTGAAACACTAGAGACAGGAACATTTAACACTTTAAACTTAAATTTTGGAAGAACGGTAAAAAGTCATAGATGGTAAGCAATTGAAAAAAGTCTGTGTTTATGGTGAACTATCTGAAAACAACTCAACTGAAAAAAGTGTTTGGAAGGTGACCGACCCCTTTAAGGTAATTTTGTACCGCTAATTACATATAAGAAAATGCAGATGGATCAAACTTTATCTAGACATCATCATCATCATCATCACACCTGTGGACTAAAGGTTGCTAGATTTGAATATGATATAAAGCCATGTGTATCATAGGGTTTTTTCTTTTTGCAGTACTCTGTGCTAACCAGAAGGTGGAGCCAGTACTTCACATACCCACTTTCTGTGCTGCCTTTGTTATCAAATGTAAATGCTGTAACCAGGGGCCAGCCACTCACTGACTGTCCTCACCCAGGAGAGCTGACTTTGTTGATTAGTTTAGACCCCAGACAAACTGTACCTTTAAGTAGTGAAAAAAAAATTCAAGGTTCACTAAAATACAATTTTGCATTAAAATAGTTAAAAATAAACTATAGGGTTTACATTCCCTTTATTAGAACTGGCAACCAATTAGACATGCGCATTAATCATTCATATACATTTTTTGAGAGGTTGCTATAGAACCAGGACAGATGTTCACAACTTTTTGAAGATTTAAAGGGGTTGTTCACCTTTTAGTATGTCGTAAAGAGCGATATTTTGAGACAATTTGCAATTTGTTTTCCTTTTTAATTATTAAAGCTTTTTGAGTTATTTTGAGCTTTTTATTCAACAGCTCTTCAATTTGCCATCTGGTAATTAGTGATGGGCTAATAAATACGCCTGGCATGAATTTGCGGCGAATTTCCGATTTTCATGATTTTATTCGTGAAAATGTTCAAATTTCACAATTTTTTTAGTGAATACTTTCAATTTCACGATTTTTTTAGTGTAAAACATTCGAATTTCACTATTTTTTCGTGTAAACATTCGAATTTCCCGAATTTGAGTGAAAACGTTAGAATTTCGTGATTTTTTTCGATTTCAAACAAATTTTTCGCTGTTTCGTGAACTTTTGGAGGAAATTCGCTGATTTTTCGGCTAAGCGAAACAGGAGAAATTCGCCCATCACTACTGGTAACTAGTGTTCAAATTCCCCTAGCAACCATGCATTGATTTGAACAAGAGACTGGAATATGAATAGGAGAGGCCTGGATAGAAAGATGAACAATAAAAAGTAGCAATAATGATACACTTGTAGCCTTACAGAGCATTTGATTTAGGAGGGGTCAGCGACGCCCATTTAAATGCTGCAAAGAGTCAAAAGAAAAAGACAAATAACTATAAAAAAATAAATAATGAAAACCAATTGAAAAGTTTCTTTAAATTAGACGTTCTAGAGAAAATAATAAAAGTTACCTTAAAAGGGATACTTTCATGGGAAAAATATTTTTTTTTCAAAATGAAGCGGTTAATAGTGCTGCTCCAGCAGAATTCTGCACTGAAATCCAATTCTCAAAAGAGCAAACAGATTTTTTTATATTCAATTTTGAAATTTGACATGGGGCTAGACATATTGTCAATTTCCCAGCTGCCCCAAGTCATGTGACTTGTGCTCTGATAAACTTCAATCATTCTTTACTGCTGTACTGCAAGTTGGAGTGATATCACCCCCTCCCTTTCCCCCCCAGCAGCCAAACAAAAGAACAAGGGGAAGGTAACCAGATAGCAGCTCCCTAACACAAGATAACAGCTCCTGGTAGATCTAACAACAGCGCTCAATAGTAAAATCCAGGTCCCACTGAGATTCCTTCAGTTACATTGAGAAGGAAAAACAGCCGACTGCCAGAAAGCATTTCTCTCCTAAAGTGGCACAAGTCACATGACCAGGGGCAGCTGGGAAATTGACAAAATGTCTAGCCCCATGTCAGATTTCAAAATTGAATATAAAAAAATCTGTTTACTCTTTTGAGAAATGGATTTCAGTGCAGAATTCTGCTGGAGCAACACTATTAACTGATGCGTTTTGAAAAAAAACATGTTTTCCGATGACAGTATCCCTTTAAAGGTGAACCACCCCTTATATATTATAATTATATTATAAATATATTTCCCATCAGGCCCTGGTTAATGCCACGTGATTGGCTTGTAGACCTGTCTGCTTCTCCAATTTTCCTAGGACCTTGCAAGGAATATCCCTGTTAATTGTATAACATTTTGGAAACCATAAACATTTTTTCCTGCCCAAATGAGATTATTTCAGTTTTGCGCTAAACCGGCATTTCGCTAGGCATCTTCGGTGGCTGCCTCCCCTGGTTGGCTTTAACTTCAGTGAGAGATTGAACGCTGCCTCTTAGTCTTAATCCTGTTATTGTAATCACTGGCGGCAGTTATCTCTGCTCTGCAGCCTCCCGCCTTGGAATTCTTCTAAAGAGACCAATTTGACTTCCTTTTCAACGCATTCCTAGTTAGAAAATGCATAGCTACGGAATCCATCAACATTCCCCTACCCTGTATTAATCCCTTTAACCCTTTCTGTTTATAGCATGCCTTACAAAAATAAAATAAGCATTTCTAATAAAACTCCAATTATGATGTGCAGGAATGGAGCCGTCACTAACAATATCCAGCAGTTATTTCTTTCATTTGACACCCCGCTCGCATTGATAGCATTTATTATTTTCTGCCAACCGTGCGTTCTACTGAATATTAAAATATCTTCGCATTACAGTTAGAATGATCCGTGCGGGTTCTCATTTAAATGGGAGACTTTAAAATTAGTGATGGGCGAATTTCTCCCGTTTCGCTTCTTCGAAAAAATGTGCGACTTTCCAGGAAAAGTCACGAAACAGCAAAAAAAAAAATTCAAGGTTCACTAAAATACAATTTTGCATAAAAATAGTTAAAAATAAACTATAGGGTTTACATTCCCTTTATTAGAACCGGCAAACAATTAGACGTGCATTAATCATTCATATACATTTTTTAGAGGTTGCTATAGAACCAGGACAGATGTTCACAACTTTTTGAAGATTTAAAAAACTCTAACATTTTCACGAAAAAAATAGTGTTTACGAAAAAATCATGCAATTCGAACATTTTCACGAAAAAATGGAGCAATTCGAAAGTTTTCACGAAAAAAATGTGAAAATCGGAAATTGACGCTGGTGAATTTTCACCGGCGAATTTACGCTGGTAGCGGAACGTGGAAATTTGTCGCAAATGTGTGCAGGGTGAATTTATCCGCCCATCACTATTTAAAATGCCATTTGGACATAGGAGCTGACATCTCAGGGGGTGGGAATCCTATTTACGTGTGAATGTGTATCCAGAATTCTCAGGACCCCAAACTGCCTTCCCGCTGGCTACAATGTAAATCACCGGCGGAATGGCACTCGGATCGCTTCGTTTTCCAAGGTTTCCCAAAATGTCCTCACGAGGCGACTTCGGAAAACGAGCTCCTAGTGCCATACCCTGCCGACGATTTACATTCTAGCCGGCAGGAAGGCAGTTCGGGGAGATTAGTTGCCCTGAAGAAGAGGAGATTTGTCGCCGGGCAACTAAACTCGCCGAATCTGACCATTTGTCTCTGCCCTTAAGTAAAGTCTGGCTTTCTTTATGTAGAAACAACTATGTCTCCTTTTATCAGACTCATATTGAAGATAAGAATAAACAAATGCAGTCTATTTGTAATGTAGGTACAGCGAGATCTGTTATCCGTCGACCCCTTATCCAGAAAGCCCCAAATTACGGGAAGGCCATCTCCCATACACTCCATTATAATCAAATAATATTTTTTTTTTCTCTGTAATAATAAACTAGTAATTGATGGTAACTAAGCTGCATGAATCCAGGTCCCTAGCATTCTGGATAACAGGTCACATAGCTGTATATTGTTTTGCCCTAAAAAGTAGCACCAATCAAAACGCCACGTGTGCCTCGGAGTCATTTTTAGGGGGAAAAAAAAACGGTTTACGGCCTACAGTTATTCCGATGTGTTCTTCTGCACTCACACAGTGTGATTGATTCCTTGTTACTTATTATCCATCAGAACTGTCTGTCTTACTTTCTGCTTCTGTTCTTAATCTTCGAGATTCATCACTTCTTTCCTACTGGCGTTAGTAATACGGGTATATGTCGTCTCTATGGACACAATGGGGTTCAGTAATCTTTTGCTCATCCCTATACTGTGGATATGTCATTTATTCTTATTATATAAATGCAGGATAATGCAGCTGGTTATTGCTAATAATATTGAATGTTTATGTATTTAAGTGGCGTACCAGCGAGGAGGGGAAGCCGTAAGCAGCGCAGGCAGGTGAGTAAATAAGTCTGTCCTGGTTTCGTTCTGCTGATCCTTTGTTGTCTCCGTTTATGGGAAACAATGTGCCGCAGACTTATTTCTACTGAATCTCTCAAATGTTTCTGTTTCTAGCACCATATCCAGTTGTGAAAGGGTTGAATTATTCTTCCCCAGTTCTTTAAATTCATATTATTTTAATCAGATTAAAAAACTTTATGCTGTTTTGGATTGAAGTTAATCTAAAGTGCAATTGCTACTGCATAAAAGACAATGGTATTTTTTTTTTGTTGCGATGGAAAGTATTATCATAGGATCACCAGCAGAGGGAGCACTTCAGCCAGGAAGGAAGGTCTCACTTCCAATAGGTCTCATTTAGCAGATGCAGTAACTCTAACATGCTCCTTACGAGATATATTTCATATTTTCTGTTTTGGTTTGCCAGTTATATGCGAGTTTCACTTCATCACAAATAAACTATAGCTGTCCTGATGGTGTATCTATTATGAACTATATTAATTAGAAAATCAGACAGACATCATGAATGGTCAGTTACTGTCCTAGATACACCTGGAAATCCAACTTGAAGGTCAGTTAGGGTGAGATTTTGCGATGAACGTGTTCATGACTGATACACCAATATTTCCCTAATTTCATGAGCTTTGACCGAAGACCTTTAAGGGGGGCCCAGCCAGACCTTCAAATTGGAAGTGAACTGAAATCTTTGACAGCCACTGCTATACTATATAGTTTAATACTATGGGGCAAATTCACTGAGATGCGAAGTTGCGCCAGGCGCAACTTCGCCGCGCTTCGCCACACTTCGCCAGGCGTATTTTCACCAGCGCTCCGCAAATTCACTAAAATCCGAAGTTGCGCACAGGGGTAGCATACGTTTTCAAAGTTGCGCTAGCGTTAATTCGCCAAGCGAAGCGAAGTTTCACTAGCGATGGTTCATTTACATACGGCACGAAATTCAAATTTCAATGGAGGAACACGTATCAGCAATACAAATGCCTAGAAAACCTTCAAATCAAATAAAAATTTTATTTTGCCCTACACATGTGCCCACTGTCTAGGTAAGTTGCCATGAGTCAGGAAATGTAGGGGGGAAGGAGGGGAGCGCCAAAAATATTTTCGATCTTTTTCAGCCTATCACCCATCATGTAGAAAACACGCCAGCGTTTTTTGGGACTTAGAAAAAAAATTGACTTTTTTTGAAACAATCCCTATCTACTCTATTGCGCTTCGCCAGGTCTGAGGTGGCGAAGGAAGTCTAGCGTAAAAGGTAGCGTTCAGTACACTGCACAAGTTAGTGAATTTGCGTAGTAACGTCGCTAGCGAAAATTCGCCTGGCGTAAGGGTGCGAAGTAACACTAGCGAAATTACGCCAGCGTTGGTTAGTGATTTTGCGCACTAGCGAAAAATGCCAAACGCTAGCGAATTAACGCTAGCGAATTAACGCTAGCGTTCGGCGCTTCGGCGCTTAGTGAATTTGCCCCTATGAATTCAAACGCTTTTTCAATTACAGCAAGAAAATAATAATAGTGATGGACGAATACATTCGGCTGGCACGAATTTGCAGCGAATTTCCGGATTTCGCTGCCATCGAATAAATTCGCAAAATCTCCCATGAAAATTTGCCGGCTAAATTTAGCCGGCGTCAAAAAATTCTGGACGTGCGTCCAAAAAGTCGATTGCGTCAAAATCGCCAATCGTCAACACTGTTCAAACGGCCATTGACTTTAACGCCAGCGTCTAAATTTACACAAGCAAATTTTTCGTCAATTTCCGATTTTCACGATTTTTTTCATGACAATTTCCGATTTTCACTATTTTTTTGTGACATCTTCAGATTTTCACGATTTTTTCGTGAAACTTTCCGGTTGTCACAATTTTTTGTGAATTTTTCGCTATTTCGCGAATTTTGCGCGATATTCGTGAATTTTTCAGCAAAGCATAAGAACCACACACAAGTGAGAGGGGTTGGACAAGCCCTCAGCATCTGACAGAGGCTTTTTTTTTTTTTTATTAATAATCAGTAATTAAAGCCCTAGTTTAGCCAAGGTGTAGAGATAAACATCAGCTGTAGTGTAATTATGTGTCTAAGGATAACACATAGAAACATGCTTGCGCAAGGCTCATTTATTCTATTTAAGATCCAAGTATTGATTTTGTAGCTAATTGCTACTCATTTTTACAAGGAGAAACCATAACAGAAACCCGACTCTAATCACTCCTTTTCCGCAAGTCACAGTTTGGGGTTTAGCAATAGTGATGAGAAAAATAACGCCCATAGCCTCCAATGGGTGAAAAAAAATTGTTGCGCGACAGAAAAAAAATTGACGCCCATACAATTCAATGCATTTTGCTGAATTTTCGCTGTTTCGTGAATTTTTTGTGGGAAACGGGTCAGATTCACCCATCACTGTTTAGCAATAATAATACAGGTACGGGACCTGTTATCCAGAATGCTCGAGACCTGAGGTTTTCCAGATAACGGATCTTACCGTAGTTTGGATCTTAATACATTAAGCCTATTAGAAAGTCACGTAAACATCAATAAACCCAATAGGCTGGTTTTGCCTCCAATAAGGATTAATTATATCTTAGTTGGGATTAAGTTCAACTGTTTTATTATTACAGAGAAAAAGCAAATCATTTTTAAAAATTTGGAATATTTGGATAAAATTTAGTCTATGGGAGACAGCTTTTCAATAATTTGGAAGTTTCTAGATAACGGGTTTCCGGATAACAGGTCCCATACCTGTAATATAATATTTATTGTGAGGCTGAAAAATAGAACCCCAGCTTCATGCCCATATGCTCCACTAACCAATGTTTGGCTACTGCTTTGCCTATAAGTCTACATGTCTCTAGTAGGAAATCTATAAAAATAAACACTACCTAGCTATCAGAACTGGGTATAAATGTTGTTTTTATCTTGCTGTATAAGTGATCTATTTTCCATTCCCCAGGGTGAGCAGATTAAGTTTTTCCTAAATCCTCTCCAAAAGCTACTAAAGCCATTGGGTCACACTTACAGGCATTGTTTATGTCTTTACCTCGGCTGGAAACATCTAAAGCTCTTAAGTAATTATATGATACCAGTGCCCTTTAAACTTCCCCTAGCTTTGTGTCATATGTATTTGATGCAACCGCGATCCGACTGGATTTTTGGTCCCATCCGATAGAGATCTGTCCGACTTTCGGCCAGATCTCGATCGGGGGGCCCCATACACGGGCCAATAAGCTGCAAACATGGTCTGTCGGTAGCTTTTATCGGCCCCTGTATGGCCACCTTTAGTTATTGTTTCCTCACGAGGCAACTTCGGTGATTTCGGAAATCGAAGTGCCGCGAGTGCATTGCACTGGCGTTTTATCATTCAAGCAGGCGCAAGGCAGGAAGAAGGCAGTTCAGGGAGATTGTCGCCCCGCAGAAGAGGCGAATAGTCGCCAGGTGACTAAATCTCCCCAAATCTGCCTGTCTGCCCTTAGCCTAATATGTACTAGGTAGGCCCTCGCACACCCTTTATTTAGATAGCCAGCTTACCCCCGTGCCCAGTGTTTGGAGGATACGGCAACCTCCGAAATCCAACTAAGAAAAAACACACCGGCACACGAGGGATATAGATTCTTATTCCATAAGATCACAAATCATTCACAGTGGTCAAATCCCAAAAAGACCCCCTAGTCCAAAGGCCATATGGATAAGTGAAACAAAAAACGGGATAGACTGTTGCTTGAAAAAGGAGCCCAGATGATGGATAAAAAGTAGAAAATCTTTATTAGGACATGCTTAAGCCTGATGCGTTTCGGCACACGAGGGATATAGTTTGCAAACTATATCCCTCGTGTGCTGGTGTGTTTTTTCTTTGCTTAGCCTGATATGTGACACCTTTAAGGGGATTGGTATAGTATAGAATCAATCTTTAATTGGCATTCAAAAATATTTTACAATTTTTATTGCATAAGGGTGGCAGTGAATAAACTATGTTGCTGTGGTGTGTAACTCTACTTAATAAACACAGTTCAGAGATCAATGTTAATTCCAAAGATTCTTATTCCATAAGATCACAAATCATTCACAGTGGTCAAATCCTAAAAAGACCCCCTAGTTCAAAGGCCATATGGATAAGTGAAACAAAAACGGGATAGACTGTTGCTTGAAAAAGGAGCCCAGATGATGGATAAAAAGTAGAAAATCTTTATTAGGACATGCTTAAGCCTGATGCGTTTCGGGTGGGCACTTACTCATAGGCTCAAAGCTAAAGGCCTTTGTTAGAGACCCTGTTGGGCCAAACACTGCAGCATTTCTTTACCTATGAATCTGTCTCTTAATTGGGTCTCCGGTGAGTTTTGTAGGCAAACCTGTAAAATGTGGCTTTCATTTCTACTAGGTTATAAAAGGTTCTAAAAACTGTAGTGTCTGTATAATCCTTGCATTGCTCTTGCTGCAAATCCAAATGGCTTATGGGTCTCCAAAGCATTTCTGATATATCTTAACCATCATAAATCTCAGCCTTCTCTTTGTGAGGCTTCTCCTTAAAATGTGGCCTTGTTTTTATGAAATACAACCCCATTCCTTGCTCGCGTTGTTCTAGGCCTTCTACTTACCACTACCTAATATGTCATCTGATGTGTGTTTCTTTGAACTATCCGGGACACAAATAGGCCATTGAGTAGATTGTGAAATTCGACGCACTGATAGGATCTTTATAAACATTGCACCCAAATAAATGTTCAGGACAGAAACTGCATTCTAGGCATGACTTTTCTTGCAGTGCAAATAAATGAACCCCAATGTTTTCATATATCTGTAAACTTCTTATGAGCTTATGGGGGCAATGTCTAAATGCTTAACCACCTACTGGGACTAGAACCCAAATACCTGAAAATACTAGGAAAAGTAGGGTTGATGCTATTTTGTCTAAGCCTACTTCCCTCAAAGTGTATAAAAGTTTAGAAAAATGTTCCTTTATACTTTGACTTTAAGTATTTGAAAGTATGAGTCATTCTATTTGCAGAATTCCAAGACTTTCAAACTTTGATGGAATTGATCCAACTGGCAGTCAAGATTGATTGACTTGAAAGGGGAACTATCGAGAAAATAAAAAATGAATAGGAGCCTCTGCATACTGAAATAAGAAGTTTTCTAAATACAATCAATTAAATATTCTGTACTGTTTATGTTCACTTTTCCTCTCTCAGCATCTGTTTCTCTCTTTTCGTGCAGGAGTTGGGTGTCAGAGACAGTTAGATCCAATAAATCTTATAGGGGGGGGCTCATTTTTCCTAGAAGATGTATTAGAGCTCACTGTATTAAAATCATCAGACATCATGTCTCTCTACATGCAGAATTTGTGCAAAAGGCAGTTATTTTGTTAGATTTTGTTTGTACTGGAATTAGTTATTTAAATGAGCTCTAATACGTCTTCTAAGCAAAAGGAGCCCCCCTATTAGATATATTGGATCTGTCAATGAATTTCTGACACCCAACTCCTGCATGAAGACAGAATGAATAGAAACAGACGCTGAGAGAAGGATAGTTAATATGACCATGATTATTTCAGAAACAATGCAGAATATTTAATTGATTATATTTAAAAAGTTTCTTATTTCAGTATGATGGAGGTTATATTAAATTTTAATTTTCACAATAGTTCCCCATTAACACAGGGGGTTTCACAGCCTACTTTCATAAAACGATTCATTATGTTGCAAAATTATGATTCATTATGTTTCACTTATCTAACATCTTCAAACTTATTTACGTCTAGGCCTGGGCTCTTAAATATTTCGGAACCTGCTACTCAGCCATGGCTGGCAGATACCTGGCCAAACACTGGAAACAATCACAATGAATGCCCCATCAACTGCTGCACCTCTGGGAATGGAAACAGTGACAGCAACCTCGCCACTTACAGTCGTCCAGGTTAGACCAGTAGAGGAGACAATGGAGTATAGAATGTGAATGATGGGGCTGGGGTCACTGGTTTCTAAATTCAGAGCTCATCTTGTGGCTTTTTGAAGTTATGAAGATTACTACCCACTATATAATCAATTGAGAACATTTTTCTAGTCACATGACCTGTTTAAGAACATCCCCTTTAAAGGGATACTGTCATGGGAAAAAACATTTTTTTCAAAATGAATCAGTTAATAGTGCTGCTCCAGCAGAAGTCTGCACTGAAATCCAATTCTCAAAAGAGCAAACAGATTTTTTTTTATATTTAATTTTGAAATCTGACATGGGGCTAGACATATTGTCAATTTCCCAGCTGCCCCAAGTCAGGTGACTTGTGCTCTGATAAACTTCAATCACTCTTTACTGCTGTACTGCAAGTTGGAGTGATATCACCCCCTCCCTTTCCCCCCCAGCAGCCAAACAAAAGAACAATGGGAAGGTAACCAGATAGCAGCTCCCTAACACAAGATAACAGCTGCCTGGTAGATCTAAGAACATCAATCAATAGTAAAAACCCATGTCCCACTGAGACACATTCAGTTACATTGAGAAGGAAAAACAGTAGCCTGCCAGAAAGCATTTCTCTCCTAAAGTGCAGGCACAAGTCACATGACCAGGGGCAGCTGGGAAATTGACAAAATGTCTAGCCCCATTTTAGATTTCAAAATTGAATATAAAAAAATATGTTTGCTCTTTTGAGAAATGGATTTCAGTGCAGAATTCTGCTGGAGTAGCACTATTACCTGATGCGTTTTCGAAAAAAAACATGTTTTCCGATGACAGGATCCCTTTAACCATAACATCATGGTAGGCACTGGATTGAATAAATTGGTGTGGCATTGCCTAATAATATATTGGTCCACATTAGTATTTACTCACATAATGGTCTACTCACCCAACTGCCATTGGAAATATCACCGTAGTAATTTTTTGCAGCTGTGTCCATGATGTTACAGGGTCAATAGACAAAGGAGGAAAATCAGAAATTAAGAACAAATTTTAAGGCAGCATTCAATTCCAACAAAAATGTCCTACAAAAAGCTTGGAAGACAAAGCACTCAAAATTGTCACCTTAACACTGATTACCCTTTTTCTTCTGTTGACATTGCAACATCAAGGGCTAAACTGCATAAATGACTATATTGACTTTTCCATATGAAGCATATATTTTTTAGATTAATTTATGGAACACCCAAAAAAAATGTTAATTCTCTTTATGTTTCTTTCAATTACTAATAAATAGAATACAAGCATTGCCGTGAATAGTTTTCATGGAAACATATTACCGATATATTTCCATATGCCTTAATTGGATGTGAGGCATTGGCTATGCGTTTGCTAATAAAAGAAAGTTATTTTTCTTCTCCAGGGTTCAAAATTTAAGACAGGATTTGGATATGTTAATTTCAGTGGTATTATACGTGAATTATCCCAGGATTTTACAGGAGAGAGAGGGGCAGCCAGACTTTCAGGACCTGTAATTGTACCACAAGTTTTAATTAACCTATATAATATTTTTTAAATGGTAGATTATTTGAAAGAATGGAAAAAAAAAACTAGATTAGGCATGTTGAATTACATTTTAAATGACAAGCTTGTGGATTTAATTACATTTAATCACAGGACAGGCATTAAAAGTCAATGTAATATAAAGGACATTTCCATATTAAACCTAGGTATGATTAGTGGTGGGACGTACTCCTCTATGATTATAGGAATGACTATAAGGCATGGAAATTAGGTACAATTTGGCCTTGTACAGTCTAAGATTTATACTATATATGTGTAATGAACATGAATCGAGCACACAGCAGGACTGAGTTTTGGCTCTGGTAAGCGAGCCTCGTCAGGACTAAGTGGTTTTGATAAGGTTTCCTTCTTGGACTGCTATGGGAGTCTGTAGGACACCCCATTTAGTCAATTATCTTGCATGGCAATCTGGTTTAATGGACAGAACCAGCTAGTCTGGTTGAACTGGATGTTCTTTTTTACTATCCAGAACCACTTACCATTCCCAATATACCTTTGCATGTTTGAGTTTATCCATGAACATTTATTTGCCATTTTCCATTCACATGCAAAAAAAAAACCACAAAAAATAGTATAATGAGCTTTAAGATATCCATACAATGTCACGGAATTGTATTTTAATAACAGTATATATATTATACTCAAGCACATCAAATTTCCAGGAAAAGTTGCAATGAAAAAAATCTGTTTGTGTTCTGTTTGGAGCAGCTGACTGCATAGCAAATTACAACAACCAGTTGGACAGCAAACAGACCAACCTGATGGTGCCCGATTCGGCTGTTTATGGGGACGTAGACTTAAGCAACAAGATCAATGAGATGAAAACCTTCAACAGCCCCAATGTGAAAGATGGGAGGTTCATCAATCCAGCTGGCCAGCCCACCCCTTATGCCACCACCCAGCTCATCCAGTCGAATATAAGCAACATCAACACGTCTGCTGGTGAGATTGACGAAAAACACTGGAAGCCTCCCTGTCTGCAGAAAACGGATGTTACCCCAATGCAGTATAACATCATGGAGCAAAACAAAATCAACAAAGGTGAATGGAATGTGTAATATAGCAAGATCGATGCTTATTGCCCATAAATGCTCCACTATGAGTAAATGTCCAATATTAAGGGCAATGAAAGGGAAGAAATATACTGACAGTTTTTGTAAAGAAATAGCCAAAAATGTAATTAAAAGTTCAATCCATTTAGTAGGACATACAGGTGAAGGCCTGACGCGTTTCGTGCCTGTTGGGGCACTTACTCATATGAGGAAGTACCCCAACAGGCACACAATGTGTCAGGCCTTCATCTATATGTCCTAATAAATGGATTGAACTTTTAATTACATTTTTGGAAATTAAATTAAAATTTCAATCCATTTATTAGGACATACAGGTGAAGGCCTGACGTGTTTTCTGCCTGTTGAGTGCCCCAACTGTATTTCCTAATAAATGGATTGAACTTTTAATTACATTTTTGGAAATTAAATTAAAAGTTCAATCCATTTTAGAGGACATAGAGGTGGAGGCCTGCCGCGTTTCGTGCCTGTTGGGGGCACTTACTTATATGAGGAAGTGCCCCAACAGGCACAAAATGTGTCAGGACTTCACCTGTATGTCCTAATAAATGGATTGAACTTTTAATTACATTTTTGGAGGTTCAATCCATTTATTAGGACATACAGGTGAAGGCCTGACGTGGTTTGTGCCTGTTGGGGCACTTACTCATACGCAATAGGTGGAGTTCTGCCCCAGTCTTCTGCTACTCTAGGCCCAGGTCTTTGTTGCCTGCCCCCACCTAATGGTGTGGACATTTAGGACAATGAGACATAGTTATGTTTAGATTTCAGATTAGATTTGTTTAATTGAATTGCACTCTGGGCCAAATCACCCACAAATCCAACAGAAAAAACAGGTGAAAATTAACCAGGAAAAAATATTTGTCCAATGACTCATTCCCTGATGGGTGAATCCCGTTAGGCCGAAAATTTTGCGGTGACATGGGGAAAAATTTATGAAACGCATTGAAGTCAATAGGCGTCAAAATTATTTTGACGCTCATAAATTTTGGCGGCCGTGTCAATTTTTATACGTGTGCCTATTTTGTCCAAAAACATTAAAGTCAATGGGCACCCGAACAATTTCGACGCATTGCAAATTTTTATTTTCTCCACAGTTTTGTAAATGTATTCGCCGGTGGCGAAACGTGTAGATCCGTTTGTAAATTCGCGCATCACTAATTCCTAGACATTCTCATGTCACATGATTTCATTCTATAATCTCTGCCCTGCACCACTCTGACTCACTTTGTAGCGACAGCTGCTGCCTCTGTAAAACAGATCCTTTTTTTTATCAATCTGTCCCTTTAAATAAAGTCTGCAAATACCATCGCCTGCTCTTTTCTCTAGCAGGAACTAATATGTCTGTATTAATGTCCCTTTATATTCTCTTGTGTACAGCTGGAGTGCTCACTGTTTGCCTCTGCTTGTTATTACTTTTATTGGGAGGTGAAGTCTTCAGGGGGATCTTGGCTTTAGATCTTTTTAATAACGGCGAGCCGCGGCTCCTATTCTCCCGGAGCACACGCAGAACCATTGTACTAATATGGATGTAAATTCCGGAGCAGCAGATTAACAATGTCACAAAGTTAATTAGCACTCGACTAACCTTTGCAACTGAATTTAGTAGAGCAAATAATAAACCGCTGATAAAATCAAATCAAATATAAGAAAATGAATACGGCAAGATTTGATCTAAATGCTAGAGAGCGTGAGAGATTGGCTGGAAGACGGAGAACATATTTAATTCATGAGGAAGGTACAATACAATCAGAGTCATCAGAACATCTGATTAAACACAGATCACAATCCCAATCGTCATGTCTAACGGAGACTTCATTATCCTCTAGAAAAAGAAAAACATCCAGGTGAATTTACTGCGCTCGGTTCCATATTGGAGTCTCTGCATAATACACCCCCCCCCCTATAATGGTTTATGTCCATTGTAAATCACAAGCCACTTGAAAAAGAAAAAATCAAATTGGGCAATCTATAAATAATAGTTGAAATTTGAAATAAAATTGAAAATTGAAACCGTGAACATTAAAGGGTATGTTTAAGACAAAAGAAAATGGGGTTGCAGATGCTGTTCCCAGCCAAGGTCAGCAGAACCGTGCAATTTGCTTTAATAACATGACTTGCAAATGTGCTGTCCCTGCCGAGGAACCAAACCGTGCCAACTCTGAACTATGAAATATATATCTTGGTGATCAGCTCTGTATTAAAACCTGATGGCGTTCCAACAAGAACCTTTGTTTCTACTGCAGCCGTATAGCCTATTCTGTGTGCAGTTTGCAATGGGCTGTGTCCATCTTGTGTGACATTTCGAATTTTTTATTTTTGTCCATTTTTCCCCCATGGAAATAGTCCTTTACAATAAAACATAGAGTGACTGTTAGGGGCCAATTCATTAACTTCGAGTGAAGGATTCGAAGTAAAAAAACATTGAATTTCGAAGTGTTTTTTTGGCTACTTCGACCATCGAATGGGCTACTTCAACATTCGACTACGACTTTGAATCTAATGATTCGAACGAAAAATCATTCGACTGTTTGACCATTCGATAGTCGAAGTACTGTCTCTTTAAGAAAAAACTTCGACACCCTAGTTCGCCACCTAAAACCTACCGAACCCAATGTTAGCCTATGGGGAAGGTCCCCATAGGCTTGGCTAAGTTTTTTTGGTCGAAGGATAATCCTTCGATCGTTGAATTGAAATCCTTTGAATCGTTCGATTCAAAGGATTTAATCGTTCGATCGAACGATTATTCCTTCAATCGTACGATCGCAGTATTTGCGCAAAATCCTTCGTCTTCGATATTCGAAGTCGAAGGATTTTCATTCCCAGTCGAATATTGAGGGTTAATAACCCTCAATATTCGACCTTTGATGAATTTGCCCCCTAGAGTAATGATGAACCCATTGTATATATAAGGCCACATTTCATTACTTTAAGGAATACCATTCTGAATAAAATGTCAGGGATGACTAAAATCCAGTTCATTGTACTATATTTATATATCTAGTACAATATATAACTATTGGCAATAGTATTTAGATGCAAATATGGAGAGGGAAATGGTTTCAGGATTGTCCTTGAATAGTTGAATAGCTTCAATGTCACTTTATATAGGATATTGCTGACATTGTTCTGTTCATGCCCCCTTGAGGCCCAACATTTGGCCAGGTCATAATAAGCTGCAAACATATACAATGAAACCTCAATTTTACATGCCTTGATTTTATGTTTTCCCTCATTTAACACTGTTTTTTGTGGTCCCACAAAAAAATACTGTAAAAAATGTGCTGTATCAGCCATAGTTCCAACACTAGGGCTGAAAAAATCATCTAAAATTATGCTCTAACTGACAAGCTTCTGTAAGTGCCGAAAGATGAACATACATGGGCCGATAAAAGCTGCCTACAGACTGAATCGGCAGCTTATTGGCCCGTGTATGGGGCCCTCCGACAGGCTTCCCCGATCGATATCAGGATGAGAGTCGGGCAGATGCCGATCAGCAGGGCTAAAAATCCCGTCAGATCGTGGACCGAATCTGTTAGTTGATGTGGTCCTGTGATCCGACCACCCGTATACCTGTCATTATGATCTGATCATTGGGGCCTAGGGCCCACGATTGGATCAGCCCGATTTCGTCCAACTCATACCGGGGAGATATCCGCATGTTTGGCAACAACGCTAAACAAGTGGATCTCTCTATGTATGGTCACCTTTAGAGAGCAAATAGGTTTTTTCCAAGACCTTGGCTCTTGCACTTTTGTCTAGGATCTTCAGGAAAGCCCCTAATATCTTAAGTGGGTGAATGTTGTAAATATTATCAATAGTCCTCATAAACCCAATAAATATGGATCAGGAAAAAAATTACTTTTCCCTTTTAAATATTAATATCGCCCTTAGGGACATCGGCAATTTACTAACAGGCACATGCGCCAATTTGCTAGTGAAAGAGATAGGTGCTAGCACTCATTCACGACAATACGCTCTGGCGAATAGATGTTACTCCGCAAATTAACTAAAATGCGGATTTCACTGAACTTTACCTCTTTCGCCAGACTTGCCTTTGCCACCTCAGACCAGGAGAAGTGCATTGGAGTGCACAGAACTTCCTCAATCTTCTGTCACTTCATATTCTGTGTGTAGAAAATGCATCAAAGTTCAAAAAACGCTGGCGAGTGAAAGCCTGCAAAAGTCCTTAAATTTTGTTTTTTTGTAACCGGGTTTTCTCCATACATTTTCTAACATATGGAACATAAACTATACAGTGGGTTCATCATCATCATCATCATTTATTTATATAGCGCTGTCAAGATACGCAGTGCTTTACTGCAGTTATAGCAAACAGGGAATAAATGGTGGATAACAGACAAGGATTACCGAATACAATAGGGGTTACAAACTAAAAGGTTAGGGTACAATTGAGACATTAGGATTGTATAAACAATTTGTCATTTTTGATACAGCAATGATTAATTAAGGTACATCGAATAGGCCTCTTTAAACAGATGGGTCTTTAAGGAGCGCTTGAAAGTTTGGAAGGAAGGAGAAAGTCTGACAGCTTGTGGCAGAGAGTTCCAGAGAAAAGCAGAAGCCTGAGAGAAGTCTTGTAGGTGAGAATGGGCAGAAGTGACCAGAGGAGAAGTGAGGCGAAGATCAGAAGCAGAGTGTAGGTTTCGTGAAGGGCATTATAGCAACTCGACTGTCTTTATTAGGGTTCCCTGGACATGAGTAATAAACAGTGGAAATGTAATGTATTTGCTGCAACATATAACATAAAGACGTCCTCAACTTTAAATTTCACGCAGTATGCAAATTAACCTGAGCGCAAGACCTCTAGCAAGTTTGCGCTAGGCAGAAATGAACGCTGATGCATCTTCACCTTGAATTGTTCTTATTGCCGAAGTAACTCTGGCGAAAAGTTGCAAGTGTTCGATGCCCAGGACAAAACTCCTCTGCTCTTGTGAATTAGCGTTGTCTGAGCAAATTGTCGCTGGCGAAGTGTAGCGAAAAGTGCAAATCGGTCGCTGTCGACTTTTTGCCGGTTAATACATTTGCTGCATGAAGAGAGGAGATAGGAATGCCCCAACAGGAAATGTAGACAAATACAAGATTCCTCTGCACTCAACCCATTATCAATATATTTAAGACAGAGACATTTTGTGCTACTGCTACTGAAAAATGCCTTACCCTTTAAACAAAACAGGGATTGTTTGTCCATATATTGCAATATATTTAAGCTGAACAACTACGTCAAAGTCATCCCATATCTGGCCAGTCCTATGCTCAATTTTATCTGATTCATTAAGAATTCTATTGCATATGCACAAAATGTCTCTATCTTAAGTATGTTGATAATGGGTTGAGTGCAGAGGACTCTTGTATTTGTCTATATGTATTTTGTGGTCACACCCTCATTGCACCCCCAGCCTAATGATTTTAAAAATTAGTGGTGAGCACAACTTTTCCTTGTTTCCAACATGAAATGTACCATCAATAAAGAACCTGTTTACTGGGCATCTGCTAAACATGGATAAATGTTTCCCCCTTAGGTAAATGATATTGTTCTAGGGTGAATGCGAGACCAGTTATAATACAGAAGGAATAGTCTTTTTCTTTCAGTTACTTGTATGAAAGCCACCCTGCAACATCCCAGCAGGCTCCATTCCTTCCTACAGACCTTGAAGGACTCCCTGAAGATCTTTCTTTTCAAGGAAGGATATTTGACAGCTTGTAGCAGCTCCAAAGACAATACAATACATGCAGTGCTAACAATCACGGCTGAAAATTGCTTTTCAAATGTTACATAAGGCACAGGGTATATTCACCCTCAGACCCGTGGGACTGCAAGAGCAATAAATCACAACACAGCAGCTTCTTTTCCACCAGCATACCTTAAAGCTGGGGTCACTTTGTGGCAACATATGTCGCTCATGTGACACAGGCTTATTAACTGCGCTGCCCATTTCTGTATATTTTTTTTTTCTTTCTAAGCTTAATGATATTTTTAGAGGCATTATCTGAAACACATGGCCTCCAGATATTGCTGAAGGATAACTCCTGCTGGCTGCCTGACTGATGGAAGTGGTCGTTCAGTAACAGCTGGAGAGACGTATGTCTGACATTCCTGCTTTAGAGTGTTATTAGTAGAGTGCGAGAGATAGAAATAAAATGAGAAGCATTCCCTGCCTGCACTGGTACGGAACAGCAAACTCTATTAAGCCGTTATGACTGTATTAGGTAAATAGCTTGATACTGATGATAGTTCCCCTTTAATGCTGGGGGTCATACTCCTGTTTAGCTGATGCCAGAATTTATCAAATGAGTCAATTACATTTTCAGTGTAATAGAAAACACAGTTACCAAATATATCAAAGACCCAAGAACTATCTCCTTGCTGCACATTTAACCTCCTGCTGCCGACTGCCCTTTGCACTAGTGATGTGTGGGGCGAGAATTTCCCGACCCTAACCCGACCCGGGCCGCTGCTCCCCTTTATTTATAGACCTGCTCCCAACCCGCCCTGCAGTGACGTCACGAAAGGGGCGGGGCAGGTGGAAGTCTATAAATTCCGGAAGCCGGCAGTACTAGGTTGTGGGCGGGGAGAGCAGGAGAAGAGCTTGACCCGCACCCGCCCGCGACCCACGCATTTTATCCAGGGGTCTGCCCGATCCCACCCCCCTACTACTTTGCACTGATTAGAGAATATGCCTTCAGACTAGTGATGGACGAATAAGTCCCGTTTTGCTTAAGTAAAAATTTGTGAATTTACCGTGAAAATTGCGAAACGCATTATTTTGATGCACGTCAACTTTGACGCCCGCAACAATTTTTAAACTCGCACCTATTTTGTCTAAATGCATTAAAGTCAAAGGGCGTCTGAATAATTTTGACATGCGACCCACGCATTTTATCCAGGGGTCTGCCCGATCCCACCCCCCTACTACTTTGCACTGATTAGAGAATAT
Organism: Xenopus petersii; assembly: GCA_038501925.1. Taxonomy (NCBI): domain Eukaryota; kingdom Metazoa; phylum Chordata; class Amphibia; order Anura; family Pipidae; genus Xenopus; species Xenopus petersii. The sequence goes on along the minus strand of CM076675.1, from coordinate 11,766,284 downwards.
GCCTTCAGACTAGTGATGGACGAATAAGTCCCGTTTTGCTTAAGTAAAAATTTGTGAATTTACCGTGAAAATTGCGAAACGCATTATTTTGATGCACGTCAACTTTGACGCCCGCAACAATTTTTAAACTCGCACCTATTTTGTCTAAATGCATTAAAGTCAAAGGGCGTCTGAATAATTTTGACGTGCGGAATTTTTATGCGCATGCTTATTCTGACGCACACCCATATTTTTTTTTGAAGCGGCGGATTTTTCACCGGCGAATTTTCGCTACAGTTTTACAAATGTATTGCCTGGCGGCGAAATGCAGAATTTCGCTGTGAATTTGCACCTGAGGAATTTATTCGCCCATCACTACTTCAGACTAACAGTGGGCAGCAGTACTATGAATATATTATATGGACATTATTATTATTATGTATTATGTAAATATGGACATTTTTATGTATCTGCAAATGTTTCAGCGCTTTTTTGACTATTAGTTATTTTTGTATTGTACAGAGGATGTTCTTTTAGTGCCCAGATTCACGTAATGTGTGAAGGGTGGGCAGGGTGGTAGGTACAAGAAGTTACTGATTTATGCACTTTGCTTGTTTGAAAAGGCTCCCCTTATATTGTACTGTTTTTAATTTAGGGTGGTCATTGGAAGATTTTGTGGTTTGTGTGCATAAAATATATTCTGCACACACCTCAGTTGTTTTGTATACTGTGTTCACCCACAAGTGAGCGGATTTAAGAAGGAGCATAGCTTATTTAATGATACATAACTGAATTAATTCTTTTATATATTGACAACGGTGGGACGGTTATATTGCAAGTTCATAAATGTGTTACTGTTTTGCCTCCTTTAAATGAAAAGGAGATACATCATATATTATTTCTGTACCCTATTGCAGATTACCGTGCTTCAGACACCATTCCTTCCACCATTCCCTACAACCAGTCCCATGACCAGAGTGCCGGAGGATCTTACAACAGTTCAGACCGGGGGAGCAGCACATCTGGTGAGTATGGGGTATATTATATTTAAGCATATAAAATGTTCCTGGGGGCATAAAAGGGCTGTGATTGGCCATTTGGTAGACCCTGTTTGGACTGGATGCCTACAGGAGTCCATGTTTGGCAGTACACCTGGTTTTTATACAACCAAAACTTGGAATTCAAAAATAAGCCCCTGCTTTGAGGCCACTGGGTTGATGATCAACATGTTGCTTGCAAACCACTGGCTGGGGAACACTGCTCTAGAGATGATACACAATATACAATTTTGTCTGTACGGGTATAGGATCCCTTATCCGGAAACCCGATATCCAGAAAGCTCCTTATTACGGAATGGCTGTCTCGCATAGACTCCATTTTATCCAAATAATCCAAATTTTTAAAAATGATTTCCTTTCTCTCTAATAATAAAACAGTAGCATGTACTTGATCCCAACTAAGATATAAGTAATCCTTATTGTAGCAAAACCAGCTTATTGGGTTTATTTAATTTTTAAATGAATTTCTAGTAGACTTAAGGCATGCAGACCCAAATTATGGAAAGATATGTTATCCGGAAAACCCCAGGTCCCGAGCATTCTGTATAACAGGTCCCATACCTGTATTAAGAGTTCCTAGTGTACATTGGTCATGTTTGGTTCATGGCTGACTCTTTAATAGCATCTGCATGACCCCTACTTAACCCACACACAAGCAGACTATTCCGTTTTAGCTGTAGTAGTTGTAATGGCTATTCTTGACCTCTATAGGAAGTAGAGTAGGAAAAGTAGAGCCTCTTGCCAACTGCTTAGATGATTGTTTCTTTAGATAAAACTCAAGACGAACGGAAACCCTTTACAGTTGCAGAAGTAGACTGTTACCTCAGATCTGTAGGGCAGGTGCTTTGAGGAACATACAGTCAAGAGTTTGACCATGTTGGCTGCTCTACATTATTTCCTGTCCCTATAAACTCAACATGTGCAGATCGAAGCCAGAATCTGGTAATAATGGGAGAGGGAAATCTCATAAACTTTTATTTATCAATATTAATGGGAATGATCAAATTAAGACCACTTTAACTTTTCTCACTGGAATGAATAATTTAATTGCGCCTAAAGCAATGCCGGACAAGTACAAATGACAAATATTCAGCGGCTTAATGCAAGAGTGAAACATTAATAGATCATATAGAGATCATATTGTGTTTTAGGTCACGGCAATTAAATAATAAAAATGCACTTGAGAAAATATGTCTACAGCTCATTTATTTTAGATGATAATCTATAATGCAATTAATTGCTAGACTGGGATCACTGTAAATGCTGTTGCTTGTAAAAATCATTTGTGACTTTATTGCTCTTTAGGTATTTATTAGCTATTAACATAATAAATCTGCTGCTGTGTAAGTTATGTCTATCCTATTTTTCCCAAAGATTAATAGTTGTTGTTTTAATTGTAAAAAATGTGTTTCTGTAAATGGCAAGTGTGCCATAATAATAATAATAATAATACTTATTTTTGTTCATTCTAGGGAGCCAAGGTCATAAGAAGAATACTCGTACCCCAAAAGTATCAAAGCAGGCTGGCATGAACTGGGCCGATCTCTTGCCCCCACCACCCGCTCATCCACCACCACATGGTGTCACTGAAGACTATACTTTGTCAGCAGATGAAAGGTTATTAAATGTATAATCATTAGAACCCAATATCATCCTTGTTACTGCTTGTGTGACTTCATGACCTGCCTCCTTTTACCTGTATTGAGTCACAGTTGGAAGGGACTGAGAATGAAATTTATAAAGAATGTCAAATACATGTTCCATACCTGAAACCTTTATCTTCATTGTTTTGAAGGCAAATTGATGTATGCCCCCACCCACGCCTTCCCCCAAACCACAGTTACCTGTCGCTTGGTACTGCCATAATATTGACTGATATTGTGGTCCAAGATGTAGTTTTCCAGTAAAAGAGTTCTGCACTTTATTTCCACATCTGTTTCAGGATGGTAGAGCCTCCTACAGATTATTGTGTAACACTTCTGTACTGTGACATTAAGAGGGTTATTTATTAAAGTCCAATTTTTACTGGTCTGACTTTTAAAGGGGAAAAACAATGTTTTTGTAGATTTTTTTTGTGATTTATTAATTCCAGATGGTGTTAAAAGTCTGAATAAAAAAATACTCCAACTCAGACCTGCTGAGTTCATGTAACAGTCAATGGCTATCCTGAACTGCTCTGGGTTTCATTCAATAATCTGAAGATTTCATGGTTTTCTGGTGACAAATTTAAAAAAGGCACAGTTTTCATCGACAAATCTAAAAAATACGTACAATTTGGATTTGTTTCACTATATTTTTCCTGCACAAGACATTTTCGGAAAAATTTATTGATAAATAGTGGGAAAAAATCTGTGCGGACTTGGTCGGAGTAGTTTTCAGAAAATAGTGAGAACTTTTCGGATTTTAATAAATAACCCCCTAACAGTTGTTTTGTCCTATCACGTATGGAAGTTTTATTTAATTTCCTGATGTATCTGGTATACTTGTGCTTTGTGAATGTGTATATGTGTGTGTTTTGTGTCTATACCAACTGAATAGAGTTTTCACATATGTGAGGCTATCCATAGGCAAGTTCCCCTTCCAAATGGATTTCATGGGACTAGAAATATCTTGAGGCAATCCTTGCACCAAAGAACTGTGACTGTGTGTTTGTGGGATAAGTTGCAGCAAGAGATCAACATCCTGGATGCCTGTGTTATTGAAATAAACTCAGACAACAGCCAGATTATAGAGACTTGTAAAGAAATAATCAGCTGTTTGCTTTGTCTTTAAATAATCATGTAGCTATGACAGAGAGTTACCTTGCCCAATACCACCTACAAGAATGTATCTCCAGCAAGATGAACTGGAAGAGGAAGATGAAAGGGGTCCAACACCTCCAATAAGAGGAGCTGCCTCTTCTCCTGCTGCTGTGTCCTACAGCCATCAGTCCACTGCCACTCTTACCCCATCACCTCAGGATGAACTCCAACCAATGCTTCAGGACTGTCCAGAGGACATTGGTCATCCTCAGCATCAGCTAGAAAGAAGGTAAACAGATTCATATTGAAGAGAAGAATTTTGAACCTGCGTCTCAGTTGATGTTGCCAAATACTCTAACAGCATGGATGGAAATACAGTTAAGGAATAAGCTGGACATGTTACATGTTGTCCAGATACCCACAATACAGGCAGCAGTATTTAAATTAGGGAAGTACTTCCATAGAAGGCTTATATAGAACCTCCAAACCCCTATGCTCCTAATGGATGAGGTTTCTTAACCTCATCGCCTCTATCCGCCCATTTTCCTAGAAATGGACCCATTATTGATTCAGTTCCCCTGAATTTAAGCTACCATGAGACCCTAGTAACTACTGTGTATGAGATAGTCTAAGAGAGATTCTAACTATAGTAGACATTGAAATCTAACTGTTAATAGAATGATATGATACTAAAATGAAGGCAGATTTTACCCAACTCTAATAATCAGCTTCATTTTCTGCAGTCTTCTAACACTATTTGAGATGCAGGTTATGGATTCTACCCTTTTGCCTTTAAATGTGTAATTTTTTTTTATATGCAGGCGTCATCAAATTAGTCCTCCTCCACCTCCAAGGCCCATTTCCCCAGCGCATACATATGGATATATATCTGGACCAATAGTCTCTGATATGGACACTGATGTACCTGAAGAGGAAGGTGATGATGGGGAAATGGAAGTCACAAAAATGCAAAGTCGCAGACTTCTTTTGCGTGGCCTGGAGCAGACACCTGCTTCCAGTGTTGGAGACCTAGAAAGTTCTGTGACTGGTTCCATGATCAATGGATGGGGCTCAGCTTCTGAAGAAGACAATGTATCCAGCGGACGATCCAGTGTCAGTTCATCAGATGGATCATTTTTCACAGATGCGGATTTTGCACAGGCTGTTGCCGCCGCTGCAGAATATGCTGGCCTTAAAGTAGCAAGGCATCAAATGCAGGAAGCAGCAGGAGGTGGGTTTTGTAAGTTGTGTCCCAGATAAAGGATAGCAAATTCAAGCAATATAAAAAAAAAGTATCATTGATACAAGCATGACTTAAACCACTGATTACAAGTTCATTCATGGAAAAACCCAATGATGAGCTGTTGAACGGCTATAGTCTCATGACTCTCCATCATTAAGTAATAATGGAAGCTGATTGCCATATAGCTTTTAATTCTTTCACAGATGAACCTCCTTTCTCCACAATTTAGTTCTTTCGTGCACAAGGCTCTTAGATAGAGGCACTTTAAAATGTTGGAAATTGCCTTGCATGCTGTGATCCAAAATTGTCCAATATCTGCCATAGATTTTATAACTTAGCTTAGTTTTTCCATATATATTGTACATATTTCTTTAAAAAGCATTAAATAAAAAATAGTTTTTACTAGGGAAGCATGAATAATATCATTATGCTTTATCTAAATTCTGAGTTTGTGGAGTATGATTTTAAAAAGCAGAAAAGGAAAATGTTGGTGTTGCATTGTAAATAGAGTGCTATTAAACTGTTGCGATATCTTGCATGCAGATGAAAAATCGAGAGGAGATTCTTCAGAACAGAGATGATTTTTTAGTATGTCAAGTAAATAAAACAGGATGCCAAGAAATATGCCATATCAAGAGATATTGAGCCAAAATATAGGATGTATCAAATGCAATGACGCGGTGTTGAGTCTCTCATTCCAGCTGTTGCTTCGGGATATTGGGATTTGTCGTTCAACAACAGCTGCAGTGACACAAATGGGCCATTTCTAATGTCTAACAACAGTATACTGACTTACAATATAATGTCTTTGTCTCCAGGTCGAAGACGTTTCCACGCATCTCACTGTCCAAGACCAACAAGCCCGGTGTCAACAGACAGCAACATGAGTACTGCTGTCATACAGAAAAGCCGTCCTGCCAAAAAACAAAAACACCAGCAGGGACATCTTCGGAAAGAAGTCTATACAGATGGTGAGAATCAGTTAAATGTAACACAGAGGTTTTATCACAATGTGATCCTATTAATACTGTGTCCTGAGATAACATTCTACCTCTGTCGTTGAAAACCTCCTTACTGTTGTTTTTTTATGAAAAAATATAAAATGGACATTGTATAATATATAATATAATTGATTTTTATGCAACATAATCTTTTTCAGAATACCTGCAGAACAAATAATAATAATTATAATAATAATAAATATTGATAACTGATCTATACAGTTTCTGTCGCAAACTTCAGTTTCATTTTTACTTTTATGAACTGGATTTCTGAAACTTTTTTATTTAAGAGACATAATTTGCAGATTATGTTTATCTTTACATTTCTTAAAAAAATTCTGCTACAGAATTGTGGTTAATAATAATAATTTTTATTTTTTTATGCCAAGGGCATGTAATAGCTGGAAAAAATACTTTTCAAGGGTGATTATAAAAGGAACCTAGTTTAATTGTAATTCTTGAGTCCATTAACTAATTAATACTGATTGGGACATTTTTACAGTATATACTTATATCATTTATAAAAATCAATTTATGAATTACATAAGGATTAAGCATTTCATTGTTTTATTGATAGGCAGCCCACATGAATGTAATTATTTTGATGGTCCTTTTGTCGACACTAAGTCCTCGTTTGCAACCAACCAATTACTAACATTTTTCAGACATGTTGCCAAATTTATCCATATTACCACAGCAGTCAGATAAGTTCTTACTGATAGTAACTGATATTTTCTAAATACAAAAAAAAGAAATAGAAATGCCTTACCTTTTCTGGCGGAAAGTGTAAGTTATGCATTGTTTATTGTATAATGCCATTGATTAATTAATCCTTCATTATGTTACTCTTTGGAATTCTATGATTGTTTAATTGTATTTCAATATTTTTATTTTATTTGATGTAATAAATGTCAGGGGCGATTCTCAACCACCTTGACACATTGAGGTGGCTTCCACCCTCCAGCCCACGCCATCTTTTCCAGGGGCATCTGTTTCGGCCCAGGGGGCTCCACAACACTAGTGCAGAGAGTACAATTGTGCACTCTTGCCTAAAAGGGCCAAATGTCTTGTTTAAAAAACAAAAAAAGTTACCAGGACTGGCTTTTTGCCGCCCCTTTTAACTCATTGGGTGCTGCCTCCTGAGGCACGTTTCTCAACTTGCCATTAGTTGTGTTTGCACCATTTTGATATCACACAGCTCACAAGGCGGACCATGACGAATAACAAATCTTAGTTTCAGTGTGGGTGACATGGTTGGTTATGGTGTTGTTTTCGGGGCAAGTCAAGATAAACTTCCTTCTAACTGTGAAAACATTTAGGAGTTTATCATGTTGGGTAAAAATTAAATTGAAGCTTTATCGTTGATGTTGCTCATAACAACTAATCAGATCTTTGCTTTTGTTTTCTAAAGCTCCCCATATATGGGCTTATATAAGCTGCTGACAGACTAAACCTATTGGGAAGTGTATGTGTCCCAATCAATATCTGCCGAAAATTGGGCAGATGTCCTGTCCAAAAAAAATCCTGTCGGATCGAGGACCACATTGGTATGTTGATGCAGTCCTTGGTCCGACTGCCTGTATTCTTGTTATGATCCGAACATTGGGCTTTAGAGGCCAAATTCCGATCAGCCCGATACTGCATATTGGGGAGATATCCCTTCATTTGGAACCTCTCTGCATGTATGGCAACTTTAATTGTGGAAATGTATTTGTAGATTTTTTTTCGATTGTTTTTAGTTATTAAGAAATAATAACTAAAAAAATTGAACACCTTTTACTGCCTATTTACCATCCAGGATGTGATAAATTTATGATATGGTAGATTTAGAAATCTTTATTGCTTAAATATCTGACACATATCCCACTTTGGCTGTCCCTGACTTATTACTGTCCTCAGCTTATTGTTATTCTGTACCCATAAAATTAAGGTTCCATCCTTGAAGATAGGAAAAGTCATTTATCTGTCAATGAAATATTTATGATGGCACAATTGTTGGTTTCCCTTTTGAATAGTCATTCACGTGACATTTGAGGTAGTGGTAACAGAGACTGGGGCTTTGTTAACATTTTTATTGCTAGAGATAAGCAGACGACTTCTCCATAAGTCCTTGCCATTTAGTTTAGCTTTACTGGGTTAAGCACAGTTCACTTCAAGTCATGTACCGATATTGCCTTGAGCTAGAGGCAATAAATATGCATTATATTTTTCATTTAGACCTTATTTATATGGGATATGCAATTTAAAGGGAATATATTTTTAAATATATTAATAAATGTCCCATTGGAAGCTTGGCATGCTTTATTTTTTTTTAATTCATTCTTTGTAAAAGCAGATGCAATCAGAACTCTTTCCAACGTGTTGTTTCAAGCAAATTTTGAGCAAATAAAACAGCAACCTCTAATCATCTCTTTTCATGCCTTCACACACAATATCGATCCCTGCTGAAAAGGTAATGCTTGTATTCCTAGGAGAGGATAGCAGCAAAATGCAAACATTGTGATGATGTCGAGAGAAGAGAACCCTTAATGAAAATGCCTCAGGTGGCAGAGTCTTTATTAAATCGTGTCTTACTGCTTTTTCGCCTCTCTTTCTCTCTCACTTTGTTTTCCTTGAAGAAGGCCAACCTGCAGGCTTTGCGGACATTTATGTTTAGGATCTATTTTCAGTTCTAACTAGTTTGGCTTTAAGGCAATCGTGTCATGGAAATGTTTGTCTATCCTCCAATTCCTAGCAACAGCAATCTGATTACAATTTTCATTACCAGTCAGCAATATTTCAAAGAGGGATACCGTTTTCCATTATCATATGAAAGTAAAATATTATGGATTCTTATCGGTAGCTATGAGAACATTTATGAGATACTTTATTCTTCTGACAGTGAATCGTGGAACTTGATGGGGGGGGGGGAATCACTACAAAGAAACCAGCATGATGAGCTCAAGTCATTTTGGGATAAGTGGCTGTCTACATTAATATCTGCCTTTACTCTGCTCTCAAGTATATATCAGATATTTGGCACATTAAACACAGTGTGACAGTGTAATGGGACATCTTGGCTTCCCTTTGTGAGAATAACAGCACTGTTGGAAATTATCTGATCAGAAGAGGTTATTACACTGGGTCTGTTTTTCTGGATGTACTTACAGTAGTATGTAAATTGTGAAACTACATATTTTAATATGTTATGAATGTAGCTATTATGGTAGATGTTTTTGGACAATTTGTGGAATCCATGTAAGACTTTATCTATGGAACCTTTTGGGAATTTTGTTCAGTAGAAGTGGTAGAAAAACACTTTGTCAAACGAGCCAATGTTTGCCTAAATTTGTCACCTTCACTCTGGGCCAAATCAGGCTGAACCAATCATTTGGCCACCAGACCAATGATTGGTTCATAATGGGCATGCCTGTCAGGAGAAGATCACATCAGCATGCCGATGCATTCCCTGTCTGATGGGAATTTTAAACTGCCTGTTGCCATCAGAGAGGGTCCTTACATGAGCAGAAAAGCTGCTGATTTGGTCTGAGGTGTCCAAATCGAGAACTTTACCCAGGCCAACTGACTTCTTACCCCCTTCATGGGTGGCATATGCCTTCCCCAATCTCTGGCCTTTTACCAGAGTCCTAGGAGCTTAAATGGTCCTTGGCTGTTCCACTCTTATGGACATAGTTCTCTTATGTTTTTCCTGGGATTGGTTGGAGCAATTGGCTGTTGGAAAAAACCGTATATGTCCCCAGGGCAACTGCTGTTTCTGGCTGTGTATTATGGAACATAAATACCCCATCATTTGTTCTCCATGCTGTCACTATCCATACTCACATAGATTAAATGAAAAACATATTGCTTAGTTCTCTAATAAATAAGAAAAAGAACAAAGTGCATTGTCTCCCTTTGTGGAGTTTTCATCAAACCCTATCACTACAGGAAAGGCTATATAGTGTTACATTATAGCGTTAATAGGCTTTATGTTGTCATTCCAGTCTGTCTTGCTTTCATTACTGTCTCTATAAAGAAATAAGGCTTTAATATTGAAATCATTCACTTTCCAATCTATCATAGTGACATCTATGAAGTGACAAAGAGATTCATGTATAATTAATGGCAACCTACTGTGTGACATGAGATTTCCTCTAGGTCGTCAGGTTTTTTTTTTTCCTAACAGGGGGATATCAATATTTTTGAGAACAAAAAAAGAAAAGATCCTGGTACTTTTTTTGTTTGTTTATTTCATCTTTTATGTTTGTGGTTTGTAGGATATCTATAATAAATGTAAAAAAAAAAGTAAATACATAAAAATGGTGTGAAATCGTTATAGGTAAAATATGTGGGCAAGAAAGCTTTTGGTTTAAGGAAATTGTGTAAAATTGTGTATGAGAAAGTTTGCAATTGGTGCACTAATTGGATAGTGTTTAGCCTGTGATGTTTATGCAAATGCTGATGTTTGTTATTGTATTGCAGAGCCATTTATAATTAGAATTTGAGGTTTATAATGGTACTTGAGATTTAAAGAATAATATGGATAATTTGGTAAAACATGGTACAGTATAGCAAGGTAATCAGTCCTAACTAAGTGAAAAAAGAGAATATTGTCTTTGGCGGGAGAAAGACCATACCCACTTTTCTCTTTATTTAACATGATCTCTTCCAAAGACCAAAGGAGGGGGTTGGGAGAGCAAGCATTGAGAAGAGAGCCACCTCCCCATAAATATATAAATATATTTGTATTTATTTTCTGTTCAGATTTGCCACCACCACCACTGCCACCTCCTGCCATCAAATCCCCAACTGGTACATCCAAAGCACAACTAGAAGGACGGCCTGGCCTGTCACAGAAGTACCTTGTTGCGGAACAAAGACTGGAAAGGCCAGGAGAGAGGAAAGGTGTCAGCTACAGAGGCAGGGAAGGACCTGACAGCAGACAACAACATGCAGAAGCAAGAACCAATTCAGGAGAGAGAAGAGAGTCTTCAGAACAGCAACTTGATGGAAAGATGAGAAAAGGGAAAGCTTCAAAGTGGGATGGGACACCCACACAAATCATAACAAATCAAATGCAAGGTATAACGATATTACCTTGTATTGGTGTAAGAGAAATAATGTAATATAAAAAGATATTTTTGAAAATGTAAGCTAAGCTAAAAAAGACTGCATATAGGGGTAGAGGCACACAATGCTATTTGGGGGAGATTAGTTGCTCGGAGCAATTCATTTTTAACGTCCATAGGGTCGTCTTTCAGATAATTCCCTCTATTGTTTTGAATATAATAGAAAATAGAAAATGTGTGAATTAACATTAACTAACATAAAATATAGAAATAGTAAAAATTAAACTCACATATCAGATTAATGTCAATGCACATTTTTTGTTTAACACAGAGGATATATTACCCTACTGCAAACCATTATTCCCCACATCAAACAATCCCCGGGATCCCAGTTCCTCCAGCTCAATGTCCTCAAAAGGATCTGGTGGGAGAAGGAGGGGAGAACAAGCAACAGGTCGCAGAAATGCAGCAGAGATGCAGCTCTTAGGAAATTATGAACGGGGAGTTGATGAAGATGAAATAGAGGTAATCTAATAATACCTATTTTCTTGTTTAAGGGACAGCAACAGATGTTAATACCAGTTGTTATGTAATGTAAATAACATATAAAGAATAAAAGGCAGGCATGCATGTTATATATTACAGCTATGGGACCTGTTATCCAGAATGCTTGGGACCTGGGGGTTTTCAAATAATGGATCTTTCCGTAATTTGGATCTAGAAAATCATGTTAACATAAATAATTTGAATCCAATAAGGATTAATTATATAAGTTGGCTTCAAGTACAAACTACTGTTTTATTGTTACAGAAAAAAAGGAAATAATTTTTAACAATTTGGATAATATGGAGTCTATGGGAGACAACCTTCCATATTTTGGAGCTTTCTGGGTAACGGGTTTCCAGATAACTGATCCAATACCTGTACTTGACCCTGCCTACTGATCTTATTTGCTGATGGATGTTTGACTTTTAAGATTCAATGCCCAGTTGGGTTGGTCTGAATGAGAAAAATACTATTTCCTGCACATAGCTTGCAGTCCAATGTGTCTCCACTATGGCTAGATCACAGGTTGTGTCAATACTTCTGCTCTTCTTTTGCTCTATACACAGTGCATATTATGTGGTTTGGTTGGTATCAGTTATAACTTGCACTGTCTCAGTATGTGATGAAAGAAAAGCCGAGACCGTCTTAGGTGTAAACAATAAAACCACAAGCAGGTGACTATCATAAATCAAAAATAATATAAAATATTCTGTTTTTTTTTCTTTACAGGAAACAGAAAGTTGAAGGCAAAAGATGGAGATTATTTTGGATATAAATCCCTCAAGATGCCTAAAGATAAATGACATTATGCCAGAGTTGCTATTCAGTGCAATCAAATTGTGCTCATTCTTTCATTTTATATCCATGATACCAGCTGAACACATTTTTGCTTCATTTTGTTTACACCATCTCCTTTTTTTTTGTATTAGTCCTCATTGACATTTCCCCAAAGCAGCACTTACCATGGCGCCTTCATATTCCTCCAGCTGCAAAAGACAGGTAGCCAGCTGTCCGAGAACTCTTATGCCAATACTGCTCTTGAGATTAGACAGCAGAACTTACCAAGACTGGAATTTAAGGCTTTCTGAGCCTATCACGTCCGTTGCCTAATGAATCGTGAGAGGAGGCGGTGCAGTGCACTGCTCCAAACCCACCAAAGCATTGATGTTCATCAGTAACATTTTATTGATTTCAAACAACCACTTGTACACATTTTAAGAACAACTTCAAGACTGTGTGCCTGACTGGATTAAGTGGTGCAGAGTACGTAAACATTACTGTTTAAGCAGTATTGCCATTTCATCCATATATACCAAGTATGGAGGTGATTTCATTGTAAATAAGTACTTTTTTTGTACGTTCCTGTGGTACTTGTCTTCCTCATCTTCATCTTTAACCTATGTTTGGTATTACATCTTCTTGATATGTGGAAGTCAAGCCAGTAAAAAAAAAAAAACAAACAAAAGAAACCTGGTGGTCTTGGGTAATTTAAATGGAAATCTTACAAAAACAAATCATTTATTTTTCCATTTAACAACATTTGTAGGAAAACGAAGAAAAGAAAAAAAGAACTCTACTATTTGTAATGAACACCAAGCAAGGAACTTTTATTGTTAGTAGAACCAGAGAGGCCCTGCGCCAATCCCATTGGGGATAAGAGAAATGTGCCACTTCAGGAAATTTGGTTTGATGTTGTTATTTTGTAATGCACTGTTTTGTTGGTTTTAAAAGCACAATCACTAAACTTTATTTTTAAACCATTGTAACTATTAATAGCTTTTTTGTCTTATTGATAAATGTTGAAAATCATTATTATTTTTGTCTTGTTCATGCAAAGTTTATGGTTGGACTGTTTGAAAAGAAGGCATATGGCAAAGTGTGTTTGGTTGAAACTATGGGGCAGATTTTTCATGGGTCGAAGTGAATTCGAGGGAATTTTCGAAGTAAAAAAATTTGAAATTCAAAGTCGTTTTTTGGATAATTCGACCATCGAATAGGATACTACAACTTCGAATTCGATTCGAAGTAAAATCGTTCGAATATTTGACCATTCGATAATCAAAGTTCTGTCTTTTTTAAAAAAACTTTGACTTCCATACTTCGCCAAATTAAACCTGCCGAACTGCTATGTTAGCCTATGGGGACCTTCTAGAGCAGTTTTCTAAGTTTTTTGAAGTCGAAGACAAATCGTTCGAACGATGGATAAAATCCTTTGAATCGTTTGTTTCAAAGGATTTCATTGTTCGATCGAACGATTTTACTTTGACCGCAAAACGGTCAAATTCGGTGAAAAGAACTTCGACTTCGATATTCGAAGTCGAAGTAAAGCCATTTGATGGTCCAATTTTGAAGTATTTATCACTTCGAAATTCGACCCTTGATAAATCTGCCCCTATATGTTGGAAATGATAAGCTGTGCAATGTGTCTCACTTTACTGATGCTTTTGTAAGGGGATGCCAAAACCATTGGGTGTCCATTTTGGACTTCATTGACACCAAAATGGGATGAGCTTGGTTTGTGATATTAATGCTGATTGCACATCTTACCTTACATATTTATAACATAGGGTCACTTTCTCTAACACAACGCTGACCTCTCTGATTCAGCCAGAACAATACTGACTCTATAACATCGATGCAGAGTAGGGAAGAAACAAATACACTTTTTTTTTGGTCAAATCAAAAATATTTCATGACGGATTGGGCCACATCCTGAACAGAACCTGAACCATAATTTGCAGTTGAAAATTATGGCGAGGAAGAGGTAAAAGATTTTAAAGAATTTTAAAAATTTCCTTGTACTTGTGCTGAAAAGTCAAGGATTCAAATTTGATCCACCAAGGCACTTGGATTCAGCTGTATCCAAATCCTGCTGAAAAACGCAGAATCCCAGACAAATTCTGGATTTGGTGCACTCCAACTCCATTCTGTGCAATTACCATGCTTTTTTCTTACTGTTTTATCTTACCAAAATAGCCTATTTTTATAGATATCTCTAATATCGGTCACTTCACACACTTATCTTTTTATCACAATAAAACAGAAAAGGCTAATTTTGGTAAAAGAAAAAAGGTATTCCTTATATAGGTCATTCACAATAAATTTATATTGTTCTCTGTTTGCATACAGCATATATTAAATCTAAATTATGTAACAATATTAACAATGTTATGTTTTGGTAATTAGCCAGTAATGGAAAAGCACAAGAAAGTAGCCACAGATATATCCTTCTTTATTTTTGTTGTCTCATATTCATACAAACGGTCATGCTAATGAATGTGGGTGCCGAAGGGAACGATCGAACTCATCCACTGACCATGGAGTAATGGCCATGGTATAAGGCAGAAGACTAATTTATATTTAAAAAGTGAGAAACATTCATTGCACAAATATGGCTAAAGTCAGACATTTTGTAACCTTGCCTTTCCTCTAGAAATGTAAAGGTGGCCATAGACTCAAAGATCCGCTCGTTTGGCGACATTGCCAAACGAGCGGATCTTTCCCCGATATGCCACTAACGGCATGGCTATATCGGGGGTAATTCGAACATTCGGCCGTATAGTGGAATGATCGAATTATGATACGCCAAGGGGCTCCGACGGGTTGGTCGGTTAAAAATCAAACCTTCCCGATCGATATCGTGGCCAGATATCGATTGGGAAGACCCGTCGGAAGCCCCCATACACAGGCAGATAAGCTGTCAAATCAGTCCAAACGACCAATATCGGCAGCTTTATCTGCCCGTGTATGGCCACCTTAACAGTGGTAGTATTTATGGAATTGCCACTTTCCATGGGTAACAACTAGAATACCACAAGTATGATGCAGCTCATGAACTATCCCCTGCGAATACTACTTCTCAATATTTAGGAGTAGTGCTACACCTGATACAATTCCAGTTGCCCTCAATGGAAAGCAACTTGAAATATTTCTATACATTGTTGGTGGTCACTGATCAGATGACGGCACACAACTTTCTGTGAAAAATATAATAAATGGCACATTCTTATATACTTATTTACTTATCCCCTTGGCGCCAGTGATAGATGCAGGCCGGTCCTGTCTTTAACACCTACCCCTTCTTCTTTTTAAATATAAATTACTAGCGATGAGCTATATTTATTAGCCAGGCATGGATTCACGGCAAATTTTGCCAACTGCTGCGAAAATTCGACCAGTGAAAACATTTGCTGCAACAAAAAGGTTGCGAGTGTAAAAGTTGTTTTACGTCAAAATAATTTTGACGCCTATGGACTTTGAGGCATTTGGACAAAAAAGTTGCACGTGTAAAAATTGTCACGCATAAAAATTGTCGCACATCAAAATTATTTTGGCGGCCATTGACTTTAATGCATTCGGACAAAAAAGTCTTGCATGTAAAAATTGTCAGAATAATTTGGACACCCATTTACTTCAATGCGCTTTGCGAATTTTTGGCTGTATTGCGAATTTTTATGGAGTTTTGCAAATTTTTCGGAGGAACAGATCACTCATCACTATAAATTACATTTAAATATGAAATTGTCATTATATACCTTTTTTAGGGAAATATTGCTTCTTTGTGTTAGATATACCGTCCATTGCCTTATGCTAAATAGTGAACATGTTGTCACTGTGTTCCTTGGCATTAATTGTTAATGACCGTGTGCCATATCCACTGACCCTATGGTATAAATATGCATAAAAAAAAGAGAGATTATGGTATGACGCATGAACTGGATTTACTAAGAAAAAGAAATATGTCTAAACAATTTGGATATTTTCAATATTTCAGCATTTCTGTGCTGAACATTTGCTACATTTATTCTGTTCCTGATTTTTTTGTATCTGTTTTACAATATGTGTTTTTGGCTTGTCATTGGTGCTAAGACAAAATCCTGCTTTTATTTTATTTTTCTCATGGGAAGTTGTCAGGTCTAAGTAAGCCCAAAATAAACAATTCAGTCAAATATTTTGTTAAAGAATTCATTTATTAGAAGGAAACATGAAAACGAATCTTGAACGATTGAATCTTGAACTTGAATTCTTGTTTTTATTATCTTCATTTAAGAAAACATCTTACTTTAACTTTAATTTGCTTACTAAGGATCAGCTAGTCCAAAACATAATTTTTGTCACATTATTTATTAAAACTGTTCTCAATTAATTGTTTTGCTGTTTTTATTTCCATTTGACAGTATTGCATTTAGATATTTGTGTATTAATTTTAAAAACAATTTCCTTGAAATTTTGTGTATGATATCATGGGATGTGTTTGTCACAGAGAACAACCTCATAGAAATTCTAAGTCCTACTTCAATACAGAGCAAGAGGATAAAGTCTATTCTATGTTCCTCCAGTGTCGCCTGTCAATATTTGTAAACCAATAAAGCACAGGGTATGAAAGTAAATCACAGTGTTTATAAAGTAAAATTTTAATACTAGTTTGTAGTTTCTTGTTTTAACTTTTACTATTGATTTACTTTAGTGAATACCCACCACTGACAACCCTGTTCCAAACTGGACACCACAAGTTTTTCCTGAGCAACGTAATTAATTAAATTAATATAATAATTTTCGCATTTAAAAAAAAAAATCTGGAATGCGCACTTATTTATGAAAAGTCTAGACTCAAAAACCCAATCACTGGAAAATTCTGGAAACTCACTTGAAAATATGAAAAAAAAAAACCAGCTTGATTGCAGTGAAATTACATTCTATGGGTATGCCAAATTTCAAATTAAATTTCAATTGAGAAATACATTACCTTACAATTTAAAAATACAACTCCCTATGGCTTCTACATTAACTCACCATCTTTTAGATGACAATTGTTTTTTTACTGACTTGAATCTGTAAAATTCACGTTTGGGAAACTTGAATTTGAATTATTGATTTTGACACATTCGAAATAATGAAGTTCATCTTGATTATACCTCTCTCAGCATCTGTTTCTCTACATTCTGTCTTCATGCAGCAGTTGGGTGTCAGATACTCATTGACAGATTGACAGGGGTGCTTCCTTTTCTAACAGATGAATTAGAGCTCCCTCAAATAACTGATTCCAGTACAAAATCTGACAAAAAACTGCCTTTTGCACAAATTCTGCATGTAGAGAGACATGGGGGTGAATATTGAGGGTTAATTAACCCTCAATATTCGACTGCTGAATTGAAATCCTTGGACTTCGAATATCGAAGTCGAAGGATTTAGCGCAATTCGTTCGATCAGAAAATTGTTAGGACCTTCCCCATAGGCTAACATTGGCCTCGGTAGGTTTTAGGTGGCGAACTAGGGGGTCGAAGTATTTTTTAAAGAGACAGTACTTTGACTATCGAATGGCCGAATAGTCGAACGTTTTTTAGTTCGAATCATTCGATTCGAAGTCGATGGTCGAAGTAGCCCATTCGATGGTCGAAGTAGCCAAAAAAAAAACATTCGAAATTCAAACTATTTTTCCTCTATTCCTTCACTCGAACTAAGTAAATGGGCCCCTTGATGTCTGGTGATTTTAATAGAGTGAGCTCTAATTCATCTGCTAGTAAAGGAGCCCCCCTATAAGATATATTGGATCTAATTATCTGACACCCAAGTGCTGCAAGAAGAGAAAATGAAGAGAAACAGATGCTGAGAGAGGAATAGTAAACTTGAAATTTTTTTATTTCAGAAACTTTACAGAATTTTTCATTGATTGTATTTAGAAAGTTTCCTAATATCAGCATGCTGACGCCTATATTAAGTTTTCATTTTCACAATAGTTCCCCTTTAGAAGTCCCACAGTTAATAAACAACTGGTATACTAAAATCTTTCATCCATATCCAGACAATAATTTAAAAAAAGCAATAACCCAAACAATATAAAGCTATAAAGATAAATAATTGATTGGATTATCGCAAGCAGTGTCCATTGTAAATGACAAGGGTTTTATAGATTTGAATATGAAATGTCCTCAAAAAGAAATTGTATAAATATTAAGGCCACACAGGTCAAACTCCCTCTGGGACTCAATGGGAGCTTATAATGTAAATGGGAGATGGTATCATAACTTCAGATTTGCAGCCAAAGGCAATTTGTTTTCTATTAGAAGGGAAGCAAATATCTAATATATCAAACAGGAGGTGATGCCCTGTGCAAAGAATTTTGACTTGAGGGATAAACCTAATTAAATCAGATACAAAATGTACTATTCCAAGTAGACTTTTTTTAGCCAGTAGGAAACACAAATATAGACAGCAGATAAAATAAAACTGACAAAACTTACCACAAACCATTCAACAATCAGGGGCAGATTTATCAAGGGTCGAATTTCGAAATGAAAAAAACTTTGAAATTCGACCATCGAATTGGGTAGTCCGACATTCGAAGTCAAAGGATTTTTAAGA
The DNA here is from genome assembly GCA_038501925.1 of Xenopus petersii. Classification (NCBI taxonomy): domain Eukaryota; kingdom Metazoa; phylum Chordata; class Amphibia; order Anura; family Pipidae; genus Xenopus; species Xenopus petersii. The sequence goes on along the minus strand of CM076675.1, from coordinate 11,747,306 downwards.
TTGTAAGATCATATGATTTTACAAAAAACTCCTTCGACTTCTCAAAACTATATAGGTTCTAGGAGGTCCCCATAGGCTAACATAGCAATTCGGCAGGTTTAAGGTGGCGAAATGTCGAAGTCAAAGTTTTCTAAAGAGACAGTACTTCGATTTTCGAATGGTCGAATTTGTGAAGTATTTTCAATTCGAGTCGAAGTCCAATTTGGCCTATTCGATGGTCGAAGTACCCAAAAATTACTTTGAAATCCGAAGTTTTTTAATGCCAAAATTAACTTTGACCTTTGATAAATCTGCCCCACACCTGGGTTATTAGCTTAGCTATTGCATTTCTTCCTTAAAGTGATACCAGTACTAAAAGCTACTCTTCAAAATATTAATCTACATCAAAAGTTACCAATGGTCATTCTGATCCTTTTTCACTGATAATTCTGCTTTTGTAAGTAAGTGGTGATCGAATTTCCTAAATCAGTTTGGCAACTTGACTGTCCCTTCTGTCCCTGAGTTAAAATTTCCAATGCAAACAGACTACTGCTGCACAAATATGGCAGCCCTTGTGGAATAATATGAAGGATCAGATTGATAATATCAAAGTATTGGCAAATCCTTTTATGGCAGCGATATAAAAAGACACTGTTATGATAGATGTAAAAAGTGTCAGTATCTCTTTAAACATACTCGTATGGTTGTTAAGGGAATCTGGACCCTAGCAAGCAGCTGCAAATAATAAAAAATCAAAGCCTGATGCACATTGTCTCAGAATATCACTCTTTACATCAGAATAAAAGTTAACTCAATGGTGAACATCCCCTTTAAGTTTACAAGATCACTTGAAAATTCATGAACACATTTTATAAATATATATAAATATACAGTTGCACGGAATGCATTTGAATGAAACTGCAGCCCTTCTAGAAAGATTTTCTAGATGCATTTTCAATACATTTTAACACAATTTAACATAAATTAATAGACAATAACTAATAACTCCACAGAAACTTGCACAGGTTTTTTTTTGATGTAACAGTGATGTTAAAACAAGTGTAAATACAATCTCCATATTCACAACTAAATACTCCGAAATAAGGACTTAACCACAGTTGTTTTAGTGAAAAACAGTTTGTGGATTAGCAGTCTATTGTCAGGGTACAAGCCCTGTTTTCTGTATAATCACAAATAATTAACAACAGGTTTATAAACAAGAAAAACAGAATATATTACCACACTGATGAGGCAATGTTAGCATCTTGAGTACATTTAAATAGGATAGAGCAGCGATCCCCAACCAGTGGCTCATGAGTAACATGTTGCTCTCCAACCCCTTGGATGTTGCTCCCAGTGGCCTCAAAGCAGATGCTTATTTTTGAATCCAAGGCTTGGAGGCAAGTTTTGGTTGTATAAAAACCAGTGTGTACTGCCAAACAGAGCCTGCAGGCTGCCATCCCACATAAGGGCTACCAATAGCCAATTGCAGCCTATATTTGTCAACCCAGAAACTTTTTGCATGCTTATATTGCTCTTCAAATTATTTTTACATTTGGATGTGGCTCATGGGTAAAAAAGGTTGGGGACCCCTGGTATAGAGCTTTATTTAAAGGGGAAGTAAAGCCACCCTAGCAAATTTTAGGTTTTTTTGTAGCAGCACACCCTCTCATCATGCCCAGACTACAGAGCTGCCCAGCAGTGTTGACCCCACAATTAACTGCATTGCTTTTGTCTCCTGCAGCCATCTTGCTGATCAGCGAGCAGGCACATACCATATATACTCGAGTATAAGCCATCCCGAGTAGAAGCCGAGGTAACTAATTTTACCTCCAAAAACTGGGAAAGCTTATTGACTCGAGTATAAGCCCAAGGTGAGAAATGCAGCAGCTTCTGGTAAGTTTCAATCAAAAAATTGAGGGTATCTGCTCCCATAAGAGGTGCTGGCGTCTCATTTTTGGATGCCGGGGACCATTCTTGGATTCTGGCGAATATTCTTGGAGACTATTCTTGGACGTCGGTGACTATTCTTGGACACCGGCGACTATTCTTAGACGCCGGCGACCGTTTTTGCGCTTGACCTGAATATAAGCCAAGGTAGAGTTTTTCAGCATATTTTGGGGGCTGAAAAACTTGGCATATACTCGAGTATATACGGTAAACACTGGTGGCTAAACTGGGATCTTGTGATATTGCACATGTTCCTATGTAAGATAAATAATGGGAATGAGTTTGTGATAAAGTGTATGTTCTGCCATACTGCGTATCTTGACAGTGCTATATAAATAAATGATGATGATGATGATATTGTCCTTTTAAAGAAGCAGTACATCTCTTTTCTGAAGGGCACAATCATTAGTATGAGGCTAATGTACCGCTGAGATTCACCTGATGGCAGACTGACAGGTTTAGGAAGCGCTAAAGTCAAATTCAGAAAAAAGTTGGTAAAATGTCATGTGGAGAACAAAATCTGAAAACTGTTCTATTTACAAGACAAATTCCCAGAAGTGGAGGTTTATGAATATGATGGGAGATCTGACAATTCTATCTCCAGTTTTTGTCTCAAAGTCACCACTTTTGTGAATTCCCCCACCTCCATGTGTTTACTGTCTGAATGTGCTAAAGTAATTATTGATGATTTAGCGACCCAGTCCCACATTTTGTTCTGATGATGATAGCTACACTTATCCAGTGCAGGAAACAGTGTCTTTTTTCCCCTTTAATTAGGACAGAGCCGGACCGCCAGGTGCCCTAGGCAACCTGGCTGGCTGCGGCACCAGCTGAGCGTGCGCATGTGCGAATCGGCAGGCTCGCATGGGCGGAAGCGCAAAAAGACGGGGAGAGAGGTGACTGGACACAGGGTAGACAACAGAGCAGGTACATGCCTTTCGCCCCCCCCATCTTTGTGCCCTAGGTACGTTCCTAATCTGCCTACCCCTAATTCCAGCCCTGAATTAGAAAGGCAGTAAACTACTTTGGGCAATTTATAGGTTTCTCATTTCCCAGAGGGAGCAATGATTTGGCCAGTAAAGCTTTTAAACTCCTTGTGTCCAGAAGCTGCTTGCTATATAATAGGGTCTTTTGAGCCTCAGTTGCCAGCTGCAGGGGGAAATTGTTTACTCACTTACTGTTGTTTCCCATTCCATTTCCCATATACAGTATATATGAAAAAAATAGGGGCAAGAAAATCATTACTTCAGGTATGTGAGATTCATTTTTCTTCATGCATATGATGTATCTTCAAGTATGCATGTTAGAAGAAGCTCTTGGGAATGACAATGAAATATTAAATCTGATAAAATATTAAACAGGTAATAAGGATTCTACGTAATAATATTTTCTAAAATATATCTACTAAGTCACTAGTTATGAATTCTACGAATAACCTAATGCGGGTCCTGTAATAAAGTACAATTTTAATATATGTAATTTGCATCAATATAATGAGGGTTTTTTTGCTCCAGGGTCCAATATCTTCTAGTTATGCCACTGCATTCACACTATCTGAGAAATATGGAGGAGGTTCAATAGTCACTTCTTAGCTTATCCATGAGCATGCACTCATGTACTGTAAGCAGAAGCAAAGTTATTGTGGGGGGTTTGGGTGTGCAAGAGTGCAAGTGACATAAAATGTTTTTGTGGACATCAGTCAGTAAAGTTCACCAATCTCAACAAGGGGTGTGACTCAGACCTGCAACTCATGGAGAGAGAACACCATCAATAGTTTTTTTTGGCAGAATTCATAGAATCCCATAAACAGGGAATAATGAATAACTGTACATCTTTATTTGGGTACAAGTAAGCAACATAGCAGCCTTATGTGCATTGTGTGTCTTATCTTAGGCAATCAACCAGTAAACTAAAGCTTAAGGGCAGAGATTCAGGGAGATTAGTCGCCTAGAGACAAATCGCCTCTTCTTCGGGCGACTAATCTCCCCGAACTGCCTCCTTGCTGGCTAGAATCTAAATCACCCGCGGGATGGCACTCGCAGCTCTTCGTTTTCCGAAGTTGACCGAAGTTTCCTCATGAGGCAATGGTTGTCTCTGCCCTAAAAGTAGGGATCTAACCTTATTGTCCCACACTTGCTGTCACAAACAAGAAAAAAAACATGCCTTTGTGCGGCAGGGTTAAAGGTTAGCCCAAAGACAACTGAAATGATAGATTTAAATTTTAAACCACCAGAACCAGTGAAGATTTAGGGGTCCGTTTACTAAAGTGCGTTAAAAATATTCGCACAAAATATAGACAGAATTTTCGCCAAATATGTTATCGCAAGTTTACTAACCTGCGGTAAATATAAATTTGCGAATTTTCTTGCGCAAGAATAATTGTTCGCCAGTTATCGCATTCACTGAAAATAACGCTACGTATACATTAATGCCTGGTTTACTAAACAGCGAAATGTGCTAAAGACAAAATTAACGCCAGAATATTCGCAAACTTTTACCGCCACTTATGTAGTGGCGTAAAAGTATTTTTTTCACCAGAAAATTCTCAAGGGGCAGGAAATATCCCATAATACTAGTTTTTTTGTACTCATCATTCTTTGCTGACAGGAGAGAGATCTGTAGCTCTTGCTGACATGATGTTTTGGCTTCTGCTTCTATCTGTTGCAAAAGCAGCAGTTTTAGCTCAGAGTCGTATTATTGGCAGCGGCATCACAGTCCAAGGATTCGTCAGCCTCTACACTTTTTTGGTTTCATTGTGATTGGCTACATTAAACTGTGCATTTTTATAAAGCAAAGAGATTGACTGGTATCATTTCTTGTTCCTATGATTCTATTGGCACTCTGGTAATGTTTCTGGATGGTATAATTATCAGTTAATAAAGTTTATGAGTTTTGAAGGTGCATTTCTGGCCATAAATGTCACAGTAAAATTGCCATAATAACCGCCATAAAAGAAGACTATTTTATAGCATAAATATTCGCAAAAACTTAATTTTTCGCCAGAAAATTCGCAACTCGCTAAAATTACCGCTAACGTAAGCTGGTTCCTTAACGTAGTTACCGCAAGTGATAGCAATGACTTCTGAGCGCATCGCTGTTTAGTAAACTTAGTCGCTGCGAATATTCTGGTGTAAAAATATTCTCAGCGATAACATGCGGAAACTTAAAGTCAGATTTACCGCACTTTAGTAAACGGACCCCTTAGGCTGAAGAACTGTCATTTATCGATAGTTTCACTTACCTTGACAATACTACTAAACACTTTTTTTTCTATCTTGGCGTGTGGGCAAAGAAAATTACTTATCCAAGCCCTCAGCATTCCATGCCACAAGTCTAAGAAGGATTCTGCATCTTCTGCCCACAGGAGATTTCAAACTATGACCTTCTTACTCTAATGTTATCTAGAGGACATGCCACCACCATCATAATGCAAAGGTGATGGAAATTGGTTGGACATACACTAAAGTCCCCCATACACGAACTGATAAAAGCTGCTGACAGACCGAGTCAGCAGCTTTTTGGCCCATGTTTGGGGCCATCCAACGGGCTTTCCCGATTGATATCTGGCTGAATGTCAGACTGGTTTCAATCAGGCAGGTTAAAAAATCCTGTATCGGATGCATTATGATCTGATCGTTGGGCCCTAGGGCCCACGGTCGGATCAGCCCGATATCGCCCACTTCAATGTGGTCATATCTAGAAGAGATCCGCTCATTTGGTGACATCGCCAAATGATCAGAACTACGTCTATGGCCACCTTTAAGTGTAATATAGACTTAACCACCAATATTACCAATAACTGAACACCAGGAGCCCATGACTAAGCACCCTGAGGGGTGTGAAACACGTAGTGTGGATGGAGATGAAGCTATATTTTTAACTTTTCTACCAATAAATGTATTTTTTAACTGAATATCTCTGGTCTTGTGGATCCGTTCGAGTGCCGGTCAGCCCTGCTTTCTTGTCTTCACCAGGTGGGAAGAAGTGGAGAGACTGGCCTAGAGGGACAGGACAAGATACAATTTAAGCAGAACATAGGGGCTCTGGCACAAGATTGGCCAAAGACTTAAATTGAAATCTATTGTTGTTGCCTTACAGTGGGCATAATAATAGATGAAAAAGTGGAATCAAGGTGGTGTGTGTTATGTTCTAATTCCCTATGTTCCATCTGTAGTCTATAGTAACAAATGAATAGTGCAGCAATAGAGCACAATGGGAAGTTCATTTCCATCAAAACACAATTAAAGACAAAATGACCATACCTTAAAACTATGACCCAGATGAAATATAAGAAAAGAATGCCATTAGTAAAGATGAGCATCCACTGAGTAACTTGTTAAAATGGAGATCCAACATTCGGAAATTAAGGGCAATATGGTGTGCCACTTCGTTTTATGCAAATTAGGTCACAGGTCACACTATAGTAAACAGCTTTCTAGCATATGCATCTAGCAATTGTCCTGTCTTTTTTCTATGACTTTCTCAAGAGTATAAATGCCTTTAACATTTTCCTTGCTACATTTTTTAAGTATACAATTAAATTAGCTGATGCACTTGTTTTTCTCTAGAAAAGTACTAAGAACGGACTTTAAGCAGCAGTGTGATTTTCCCAAAGGGATGCTACAATCAGAAAGCTATGCAGGGCTGGCATAAAACAACAAGGCCATTTAACTGCATTTTACCACTGTAGTGCAAATACAAACCTGCCTGGAGAATGACAGTAACACTCAAAGGAAAGTAAAGCTTTTAAGCAAAGCAGTAAATGATACATGAATGCCATTTTCTAAAACAACTTGAAGTTTCTCTGCAACCTTCTTGGTAGTTTCTAGCATTTTTTTCTTCTTCTGTTTCTTACGATTTTTTTCTAACATGAAACAATGCCCTATTAAATACTATTTTGAGGTTTTATTTTTTTGGTGTGCACCAAGGATGCATTCTAGCTCCAACTATTTTCTTCTTGTGCTGCATGAGGTGATAATAAATATTTCTGAGGAAAAAGGAAGATGCATTGAGTGTGCAATAGCCGATAGACTAGGAGACCTCCACTATGCTGATGACATCTGTCTCATGTTACAAAGCCACAGGAACGTGGAAAGTAAATTCAAGATCTTGAAGTAGAACCAAGGGCAGTAGGACTAAAGGTGAACACTGTCACTAGAAATGCAGTGAGTGTCAGAACTAACATTTGAGACTGTAGTTTATCTGAAGTGCATGACGAGGAGGTAGAGAAGTTGATGGATGAACTTGGGAAGCATGGTCACCACGGATGGAGAAACCAACGTGGAATTTAAAGAGCATATACAGATGGCAGATGTGGCCTTCATAAAGGTCTACCCAGTATTAAAAACCAAAGAAGTATAATTCTCTGTGAACACACAGGATTTTAAGACAAATGTCAAGGACATACTCCTATTTGGCTAATCTTGAAGGTTACCTTTGAGATCACCCACAGCATCATCAAGGCAACCGCTGTTTGAAAAGGGCCATTACTGTATTTTGGCCCAATAGTATTGCCAAAGAAAACCTTTGGAGACAAGCAAAGGTGGAGAAATCCACTATTCAGATCAAGTGGAGAATGTGACATGCACATGTTGCAAGCAGATCACAGTGCTGTGGAGATGCAAACTCTGATGTGGAACTCTCAAGGTCAAAGGAAGTATAAAATGAAAGACATGGGAAGAAATATGACAGCCTTCTGTCATAGCAGGACTGATGATCTTGCTTTGTTGAAACCTTGTTCTGGGTAAGAGTGAAAGCATATCAGTAAGCAAGTAAGGATTTACATGCTTAAAATTATTTTACAAATTTCAGTCTAGGATTTGTTATAAAGAAAAACACTGAAAGTGCATCCTTCAGCAGCTTGATGATCCTTTACACAAGTTAAAAGTAACAGTGGAGGGACTCAAGAACGAAAGGATTACTATCCCAACGGCCCAGTTAAAGCCCTGATCTTACTCTAATTAAATACATATATAGGTGACCAGGAGAGCTATCTGCTGAAAGTGTAATGCTGACTCTGAAGTTTGGTGGTGGAGGAATAATGGCCAAGGGATATGTTAAATCTACTGTGGTGATACATTAGGAAAGGCCCTGTCCTATTTTAGCCCCTAAACATAAACACGTTTCTAAAGGTTTGGTTTAATGAGATGGGAGTGGAAGTACTTGAGATGTCAGCACATAGCTTTGACCTCAACCCAACAAAACACTAGTGGGATAATTCAAAATGCTGAATGTGAGCTGAACACCAAACCTCAGCCTCAGTAATGCTCTTGTGACTGAACAGAAACAAATCACAACAATACTACAACATTCAGCTAAAAACTTTCACAGAAGGGTAAAGGCCCAACCTCATATTGATGCTCTTGGTTTCAGAATGAGGCAGGTATCCTGACACTTTGTGTTATATGAATGTTTTTTTTTATTCAACCAGTGGATTGGTATGTGTTTTTGATCACACTAGTCAATTCTTTTATTATTTTCTTAGCTTTTTAAATGATGCACTGTATGCCATTTTTGTGTTACTAGCGGTAAGCACTAGTGGAAGCATTAAAAGCATAAAGTTGTCAATCTTACAATATGAAAGCATACTCAATAAATGACTACTGGTGAATCTGGTGTGAATTCACTCTGAGTGCATGCCTGCCATTTTTTTGGATGAATCTGTTCCTCTAGCTGAAGGTTTCGAGTCTTATACCTGGGCCTCCTATCACAGCAGTTAGTTGTTATGGGGATACCTTTTGGACATTCTTCTTATAGTACAAACACTTGGATGAAAAAGATTAAATTAAAACCGTCTGGCATTAAAATAGACCAATATAATATAATATAGCACAATATAACATGCTATATAAAAATAATGAAAGCGACCCACTCGTGTAGTTTGTTTTGAAACCTTTTATTGGCGAATGGCAAACAAGTGTATATAAACTGTGATTAATTTAAAATCCTAACTACTACCAAGTAAGATGGTGAATTATACATGTAGGGGTTGTGGGGTCCAAGTTGCTGATTTATTCACAAACAAAACCACTAAAACATTGAGATCATTGTCAATGGCCTTAACATTTTTCTTCAAACAATATTTAAACCCTGTAAAAATTAACCTCAGGGTGAATAAAATCTCTAAATAAAAATATAAAGGACATGGCCAATGTGTGAAGCAACGTTTAAACCTATAAAAATTCCAATTCTGTTTAAAAGATTTGAAATAGATTAAAAAACATTTTTTAAAACAATTACTTTCCCAATATTTAGGGTAGGAGATACCGCAGCATATTCCATTATGACAACATATTAGAGAGAACACCAACCAAACTGAAACTTTTACATGCCCTTTGCTATCACTAGATGGCAGCCTGATTTTTCTGAAAGATTTAAAAGCAGTTCATGGTCTCTGAGTAAAAAGAAAAAACATACCCATTGTGCTATGAAAGCAATGTTTAAAAAAAAACACAGAGTTATCTCTTGTACTAGGAAAGTCATGTATCAAAGGCTAAATTCACTGACTACATACAGTCGGCACAGAAATGACTATTAGTATGCCCTCAAAAACATTATCTGATGGGGTGACTTGAGCCTATGTTGACCTATACGGATTGCATTTTTTTCCATTGTGATGTTTTATTTATTATTTTTCTATGCCACATGCTTTTCTGCTGGATGGGGGGAAGTAGGGGATGCTGGAAGCTGTCCATAACAGCTGCTAAGCTGCAGCTTTGTAATCTAGTGTAATAGAATTGGGGAAATAAGCAATAGCCCTACTGAGATCTGCAAAATCACAATATGAATAAAAACCCAATACATTCAATAGAAAAGCAATAGGATTATTTGTGTGGAAAGTGTCCACAACTGCTGCCTATTGATCTTTATGGACAGAAAGGTTTCTAGTGAATCTTACATTAATTGGAGAGCTTTGCTTAATGTTGAGACTTCAATTTTGATTTAGAAATTAGAAAGCATTTAATATTCAGCTCAAGTCTTCATTTAAATGAAAGGCTTCATTTTTGCTCCTCAGAAGTGTGAGTGATGGCACCTATTGTTATTACAAGACCAGGATGTCAGTATGTCAGAAACCTCAAACAATGTACAAACCACGAACAGTAGGGCAGCAGCCTTTTGGGGGCCAATAGTTTGAGCACAGGGCCTGGCCGTACATCTAGTTAAGCTGCATGCTAAGGCGTTACCTTATATCAGTGATCCCCAACCAGTAGCTCGTGAGCAACATGTTGCTCTCCAACCCCTTGGATGTTGCTCTCAGTGTCCTCAAACCAGGTGATTATTTTTGAATTCCTGGCTTGGAAGTTAGTTTTAATTGCATAAAAACTAAGTATAATGCCAAGCAGAGCCTCCTGTAGGCTGCCAGTCTACATAGGGGCTACCAAATAGCCAATCACAGCCCTTATTTGGCACCCCAAGGAACTTTTTCATGCTTGTGTTGCCTACCAACTCTTTTTACATTTGAATGTGGTTCATGGGTAAAAAAGGTTGGGGACCCCTGCCTTATATCCTTAAATCTGTCATTGTAAGCTGTCATTTCATTACCATCAAAGAATTTTTCAAAATCACTTCAAGGGTCAGATTTACAAAAAAAATATAAAAAATATTAAAATATAATATCAATATTTTTTTATTTTTTCAAAAAAAAAAAAAACTTTCAGAATGACTATTTTTCCCCCCTGTGTTTGATAGAAATGCAGAAGATATTTGCAGGGAATGGTTCTGTGATAGAATTGGGGCTCATCATTGCAGGATTTCTGCCTCTAAGAAGCCATGGAATTCGATTTGAACTTTCCAAACTTTTCACATGAAAAAAATGCAATGTGGAAAGCAGCAAAATGAGCAATAAACTAGCAAAATCATTAAAATTTTAATGATCCTGGCAAAAAGTCACAGAAATGTTCCTTAATGTCAAAAAGAAGGTTAATCAACGTGATAAAATTTAAACTGCTGGGACAATGCCAAGAATATATTGAAATTCCAACTCTGACTTTTGACAAATCTCCCCCATGCTCTTGCATATTCTAGCAATTGTCCCCATATAGCTCCCCTTCCCTGCAGAATCTTTTAGCTTTTATGTAAGGTTGACTAAGCACCATGTTGCAGGATGATCTCAGTTATTGTTTAGGGTGCTACATTGCGAGGTAGAGGCAATTTTCTTAGGTGTTAGAAGCTGCCATCTTATCCTATAGCTGTTTGAATCAGTATCAGAAAAGACTAAAAAGGTCAACTTCCTCCTTAACAAGGATTATGGGACTACATGCTCCATTAACTTCATCCTTTTAGGATATGTAGAAACCCTCACCCTGTTGCACTTGACAGTAGGGATGTAGCGAACGTCGGAAAAAAAGTTCGCGAACATATTCGCGAACTTGCGCAAAATTGCGAGCGGTTCGCGAACGGTTCGCGAACCCCATAGACTTCAATGGGAAGGCGAACTTTAACATCTACAAAAGACATTTCTGGCCAGAAAAATGATTTTAAAGTTGTTTAAAGGGTGCAACGACCTGGACAGTGGCATGCCAGAGGGGGATCAAGGGCAAAAATGTATCTGAAAAATCTGCCTGTGTGTGCTTGGAAGAGATAGTGTAGGGCGAGAGCTGTTAGTGATTTCAGGGACAGATGATAGTAAGTTTGCTGGCTAGTAATCTGCGTGATACTGCTCTGTATTGGAGGGACAGAAGTCTGCAGGGATTTGAGGGACATTTTAGCTTAGGTAGCTTTGCTGGCTAGTAATCTACTGTTCTCTTTAAACAACTGCCATACGTTGACCTTGTAGGCATTGTTTGCCCAGGTTTTTTGGACGCAGCCACTGAAGCACAGTTGCCAGAAAAAATATGCCATATAAATGCTGAAAATAGTCATTTTTCGCCATACGTTGACCTTGTAGACATTGTTTGCCCAGTTTTTTTGGACGCAGCCACTGAAGCACAGTTGCCAGAAAAAATATGCCATATAAATGCTGAAAATATAAATTTTTTTGGTTGCAGCCACTGAAGCACAGAGGCCAGAAAAATTATGCCATATAAATGCTGAAAATATAAATTTTTTTGGTTGCAGCCACTGAAGCACAGAGGCCAGAAAAAATATGCCATATAAATGCTGAAAATAGTCATTTTTTGCCATACGTTGACCTTGTAGGCATTGTTTGCCCAGTTTTCTTGGTCGCAGCCACTGAAGCACAGTTGCCAGAAAAAATATGCCATATAAATGCTGAAAATATAAATTTTTTGCCATATACGTTGAGTCAAGGTATGGCAAAAAATGACTATTTTCAGCATTTCTATGGCATATTTTTTCTGGCCTCTGTGCTTGAGTGGCTGCGGCCAAAAAAACTGGGCAAACAATGCCTACAAGGTCAACGACGTTGACCTTGTAGGCATTGTTTGCCCAGTTTTTTTGGCCGCAGCCACTCAAGCACAGAGGCCAGAAAAAATATGCCATAGAAATGCTGAAAATAGTCATTTTTTTGGTCGCAGCCACTGAAGCACAGTTGCCAGAAAAATTATGCCATATAAATGCTGAAAATATAAATTTTTTTGGTTGCAGCCACTGAAGCACAGAGGCCAGAAAAATTATGCCATATAAATGCAGAAAATATGCATTTTTTTGGTTGCAGCCACTGAAGCACAGAGGCCAGAAAAATTATGCCATATAAATGCAGAAAATATGCATTTTTTTGGTTGCAGCCACTGAAGCACAGAGGCCAGAAAAATTATGCCATATAAATGCAGAAAATATGCATTTTTTTGGACGCAGCCACTGAAGCACAGTTGCCAGAAAAAATATGCCATATAAATGCTGAAAATAGTCATTTTTCGCCATACGTTGACCTTGTAGACATTGTTTGCCCAGTTTTTTTGGTTGCAGCCACTGAAGCACAGAGGCCAGAAAAAATTAAACCAGTAGGGTTTGCACCCTAGTTTGTAACGGTGGCGGAGGGAGGAGGACGCTAAAGGACAGCTGTGTGTGGAGTCATGAGGCTTGAAGAGAAGGACAGCTGCATAGAAGTCAGAACAAGTCTTCCGGCGTGCAGTAACCCTCCGAGATCCACCCCTCATTCATTTTAATAAAGGTCAGGTAATCGACACTTTTGTGACCTAGGCGAGTTCTCTTCTCAGTTACAATCCCTCCTGCTGCACTGAAGGTCCTTTCTGAGAGCACACTTGAGGCTGGGCAAGACAAGAGGTTCATGGCAAATTGTGACAGCTCTGGCCACAGATCAAGCCTGCGCACCCAGTAGTCCAGGGGTTCATCGCTCCTCAGAGTGTCGATATCTGCAGTTAATGCCAGGTAGTCCGCTACCTGCCGGTCGAGGCGTTCTTTGAGGGTGGATCCCGAAGGGTTGTGGCGCTGCCTTGGACAGAAAAACATTTGCATGTCTGACGTTACAGACCGGCCAAAGGGCTTTGTCCTTGCAGGTGTGCTCGTGGCAGGATTACTGGCACCTCTGCCCCTGGAATGTTGATGAGTTCCTGAAGTGACATCACCCTTAAAAGCATTGTACAACATGTTTTGCAGGCTGGTTTGTAAATGCCGCATCTTTTCGGACTTGTGGTATGTTGGTAACATTTCTGACACTTTATGCTTGTACCGAGGGTCTAGTAGCGTTGCGACCCAGTACAGGTCCTTCTCCTTAAGCCTCTTGATACGGGGGTCCTTCAACAGGCATGCCAGCATGAAAGACCCCATTCTCACAAGGTTGGATGCAGAGCTATCCATCTCCGCTTCCTCATTATCAAGGACTGCATCATCCACGGTCTCCTCCCCCCAGCCACGTACAAGACCAGGGGTCCCCAAAAGGTCACCACTAGCCCCCTGGGAAGCCTGCTCCTGTTGGTCCTCCTCCTCCTCCTCCACAAAGCCACCTTCCTCCTCTGACTCCACTTCTGGCACCTCTCCCTGCGTTGCAGCAGGTGCCTGGGTTCGTTCTGGTGATTGCGACCATAAATCGTGCGCTTCCAGCTCCTCGTCACGCTGGTCTACAGCCTCATCTGTCACTCGTCGCACGGCACGCTCCAGGAAGAAAGCGAAGGGTATTAGGTCGCTGATGGTGCCTTCGGTGCGACTGACCATATTTGTCACCTCTTCAAAAGGTCGCATGAGCCTGCAGGCATCGCGCATAAGCACCCAGTAACGGGGGAAAAAAATCCCCAGCTCTGCAGATCCAGTCCTACCACCCAGTTCAAAAAGGTACTCGTTGACGGCCCTTTGTTGTTGCAGCAGACGTTCCAACATAAGGAGCGTTGAATTCCAGCGAGTCTGGCTGTCAGAAATCAAACGCCTGACTGGCATGTTGTAGCGCTGCTGAATGTCAGCAAGGCGTGCCATGGCTGTGTAGGAACGTCTGAAATGGGCCGACACCTTTCTGGACTGGGTGAGAACGTCCTGGAATCCTGGGTACTTGGAGACAAAACGTTGGACTATTAAATTTAACACATGTGCCATGCAGGGCACATGTGTTAAATTTCCCAGTCTCAACGCTGCCAACAGATTGCTTCCATTGTCACACACCACTTTTCCGATCTGCAGTTGGTGTGGGGTCAGCCACCGATCGGCCTGTGACTGCAGAGATGACAGGAGTACAGATCCGGTATGGTTTTTGCTTTCCAGGCACGTCATCCCCAAGACAGCGTGACAACGGCGTACCTGGCACGTCGAATAGCCTAGGGGGAGCTGGGGGTGCACAGGTGTGGAGGAGGAGAAGGAGGACCCAGCAGCAGAGTAAGAAGAAGAAGAGGAAGAAGACGAGGTAGAGAGCGATGGAGGAGTAGAGGTGGTGGCAGAACCGCGTGCAATCCGTGGCGGTGACACCAACTCCACTGTTGTTGTTGTTGTTGAGCTACCCATTCCCTGCTTCCCATTCCCAGCCATTACCAAGTTCACCCAGTGGGCAGTGTAGGTGACATACCTGCCCTGACCATGCTTGGAGGACCATGCGTCAGTAGTCATATGGACCTTTGGCCCAACACTAAGTGACAGAGATGCGGTAACTTGGCTCTGCACATGTTGGTACAGGTGTGGTATTCCCTTTTTAGAAAAAAAATTGCGGCTGGGTACCTTCCACTGCGGTGTCCCAATTGCTACAAATTTGCGGAAGGCCTCAGAGTCCACCAGCTGGTATGGTAAAAGCTGGCGGGCTAAGAGTGCAGACAAGCCAGCTGTCAGACGCCGGGCAAGGGGGTGACAGTCAGACATTGGCTTCTTACGCTCAAACATGGCCTTCACAGAAACTTGGCTGGTGGCAGATGACTGGGAATGGGAACAGGTGGTCAAGGTGGAAGGCGGAGTGGAGGGTGGTTCAGATGGGTCAAGGAGAGCAGAGGTAGAGCAGTAAGATGCTGGACCAGAAGGAGTGTGACTTTTAGTTTGCCTGTTGCCTTTGAGGTGTTGCTCCCAAAGTGCTTTGTGCTTGCCGCTCATGTGCCTTCGCATAGAAGTTGTACCTATGTGGCTGTTGGGCTTACCAAGGCTCAGTTTCTGACTGCACTCATTGCAAATTACAATGCTTTTGTCAGAGGCACACACATTAAAAAAATGCCACACTGCTGACTTTTTGGAAGTCTGCGATCTGGCGGTAACAGTAGAAGTTGGCGGCATTGGCGGCAATGGCGGGTGCGTTGGCCGGCTGAACACAGGTGCCGATACATGTTGTTGCCCTACTGATCCCTGCGGGCTGGCCTCCCTGCTTCTTCTAAGTCTTATTCTCCTACTGCCTCTCTGACTCTCCGTCTCTCCATCTGAACTACCCTCCTCTTGCTCTCTTCTACTAGGCACCCACAAAACATCAATCTCCTCATCATCATTCTCCTCAGATGCATCAATTTCTTCTGACACATCACAGAAGGAAGCAGCAGCGGGGACCTCCTCCTCCTCCTCATCACTCATCATTATGTCCATCTCTGTCGTGTTCTCTGCCAGAATTAAATCTGGTGTAACGTCCTCATCTCCTTCATCTTCTTCTGCCAATAATGGTTGCGCATTACTCAGTTCAAGAAACTCATGGGAAAATAACTCCTCTGACTCCAGTGAAGATGGGGCACCGGTGGTGGAGGAAGTGTTACGTGGGGTGGCCATAGCAGTGGAGGATGAGGAGGATGTTGTGGTAAAGTTAGAAACGGTAGAGGATGGGGTGTGCTGTGTAAGCCAGTCAACTACCTCTTCAGCATTTTGGGAGTTCAGGGTCATTGGCTTTTTAAAACTGGGCAATTTGCTAGGGCCACAGGATTGCATAGCAGCACGGCCCCTAGCACGGCCTCTGCGTGGCGGCCTGCCTTTGCCTGGCATTATTTTTAAAAAAACAACAACAACAAAAACTCAGTTGGTTTTTCTGGAAACGATAATACACACAGCTAGATGGCAGTTTGAAGAAAACAGTGTGCAAATAATGCCTACAAGATCAACGTATACACTACTACAGCGGTGGATACGGATTACGTAAAATATATGAATGCTGCTTGAAAAAAAGTAACTCAAGTGGTTTTTCTAGAGACGATAATATTATCAATATTTAGACAAAATGTGAACAAGCTCACACAGCTAGATGGCGGTTTGAAGAAAACACTGTGCAAATAATGCCTACAAGGTCAACGTATACACAGCGGTGGATACGGATTACGTAAAATATAAGAATGCTGCTTGAAAAAAAGTCACTCCGGTGTTTTTTCTGGAGACGGTAATATTATGGATATTTAGACAGAATGTGAACACGGGCACACAGCTAGATAGCAGTTGGTTGAATAACACACTGGGCAAAAAATGCCTACAGGGCAAATAATGCCTACAAGGTCAACGTATACACAGCGGTGGATACGGATTACGTAAAATATAAGAATGCTGCTTGAAAAAAAGTCACTCCGGTGTTTTTTCTGGAGACGGTAATATTATGGATATTTAGACAGAATGTGAACACGGGCACACAGCTAGATAGCAGTTGGTTGAATAACACACTGGGCAAAAAATGCCTACAGGGCAAATAATGCCTACAAGGTCAACTTATACACTACTACAGCGAGGGATACGGATTACGTAAAATTTATTATGGCTGCTTGAAAAAAGTCACTCCGGTGTTTTTTCTGGAGACGGTAATATTATGGATATTTAGACAGAATGTGAACACGGGCACACAGCTAGATAGCAGTTGGTTGAATAACACACTGGGCAAAAAATGCCTACAGGGCAAATAATGCCTAAAAGGTCAACTTATACACTACTACAGCGATGGATACGGATTACGTAAAATTTATTATGGCTGCTTGAAAAAAGTCACTCCGGTGTTTTTTCTGGAGACGGTAATATTATGGATATTTAGACAGAATGTGAACACGGGCACACAGCTAGATAGCAGTTGGTTGAATAACACACTGGGCAAAAAATGCCTACAGGGCAAATAATGCCTAAAAGGTCAACTTATACACTACTACAGCGATGGATACGGATTACGTAAAATTTATTATGGCTGCTTGAAAAAAGTCACTCCGGTGTTTTTTCTGGAGACGGTAATATTATGGATATTTAGACAGAATGTGAACACGGGCACACAGCTAGATAGCAGTTGGTTGAATAACACACTGGGCAAAAAATGCCTACAGGGCAAATAATGCCTAAAAGGTCAACTTATACACTACTACAGCGGTAGTAAAATAAAAAAAAAGTTAAATAAAAAAAGAATGAATATTAAAAAAAAAAAATTAAAGTTGGTGCTGCTGAACTACTAGGAGCAGCAGATTAGCACACCAGTCCCACTCCCCAACACTGCTAGACTAATAGCACTGGGCTCTTATAGTAGTAGTAGTAGTAGTAGTAGTAGTAGTAGTAGTAAAACAACAAAAAAATAAATAAAAGCAGTCCTTACAAGGACTATTGCTATTGCAGCAGTCAGCAGATGAGATCAGAAGCAGGACAGCTGCCCACTGCAGCTACATACAGAGCACTGCAGTAGAAGGTAGATTACTAGCCAGCAAAGCTACCTAAGCTTAAATGTCCCTCAAACCCCTGCAGACTTCTGTCCCTCCAATAACAGAGCAGTATCAAAACGATTACTAGCCAGCAAACTTTCAACTGTCCCTGAAATCACTAACAGGCAGCAGCTCTCTCCCTACACTATCTCTTCAGCACACACAGGCAGAGTGAAAAAAAGCTGCAGGGCTTCGGTTTTTATAGGGAAGGGGAGTGGTCCAAGGGAGAGCTTCCTGATTGGCTGCCATGTACCTGCTGGTCTGGGGTGAGAGGGCAAAAAAAAGCGCCAACAATGGCGAACCCAAAATGGCGAACGTCGCGCGACGTTCGCGAACTTCCGGCGAGCGCGAACACCCGATGTTCGCGCGAACAAGTTCGCCGGCGAACAGTTCGCGACATCTCTACTTGACAGTTCCTGTACTTCTTTAAGTTTGGAAGAAGGAGCTGAAGTTGATATCAATATTAGGCTTTGGAACCTTCGGGTAGCTGATGGGGGACCTCCTAGAAGCTATTTGGAGTGGACTTTGAAAAAGCGAAGTTTTTTTGGGGAAAAACTTTGAATTTGAACGATTCGAATTCGGCCGAATACGGACCTATTCGAACGAAAACGGACCTATTCGACCCAAAAAAAACCTTTGACTTAATTTCGGTTGGTCTTTTTGAATTCAAATTTCGAAGTTTTTTCAATACAAAATTCAACCCTTGATAAATATGTCCCTAAAAGCTTTAATACACGATTGTATCTTATATTGTTTTATCACACACCGACTGAATGGGTTGCCATTGCTGAAACACTGAGGGATCAAATTGTATTTTGAGAAGCGACTCTCAACATTGTGCTTGTGAGTATATAGGCGGGAGGGGGAGCAATGTGGTGAACCCTTACCTGATACATATCAGGTTCAGTAAAATATGGCGATGAATTTGTTCTTCTCAATGTGATTTATACAGTGCCTTGATCCCCTTGACCTTTTCATATTTTACTGCAATACAACTCCTACAATGAAACTATTTTCTGTTGATATATAATTATTATAACAATTATAATAAAGTCGCGACACAAACGTGCAACAATTCGAATTGTGTGACTTTTTCCAATTTGTTATCTGAAAACTGGATTTTCAAACGAAAAGCAGCATCAAACAGGCCAAAACCCTCAAAAATCTTGAAGGCAAAAAACATCTTACAATTGTAAAAAGGACATCTGCCATTGACTTTTACATTACAATGACAGGTTTAGCTGGAGTATTTACAGATTCTGATTTTTAGCATCTTTGGAGCATAATAAATCTCCAAAATTCAAATTTCTTACCTCTAAAAATTCAGATTTTTCCCCTTAAAATCTTGATCAGAAAAATTAGAGACTTAAAAAATACAAATTTAACTTTCAATACTTCCAAACTGTGTTCTCTATGATATTTTTATTTCAGCCTATAATTTGTTTTTCAGTAAAAAAGAACTAGTCAAGGGAATGAATACTTTTGCAAGTAAATGCACTGAAGTCAATAGGTGACAATTTATTTTTACACAAACAGCTTTTTTTCTCACTCCAAATGCATTCAAGTCAATGGACATTTTTTCTCATGGAGACTTTTATGCCTCTGCAACTTTTTGTCCAAATGCTTTAAAGTCAATGGATGTTTTTTCTCTTTTCAACTTCTTTTGTCGCTGTGAATTTTGGCTGCAGTTTTGCGAAAAAATTTGTAGATGACGAAATGTGGAATTTTTCCGCAAATACATGCCTGGCGAAAAAATTTGCTCATCACTACTCATATCTGTTATGTATCTTGTGTTGCAGTGTACTAATGATAAAAGTAGGCCAAACTAGGCAACAACATTAGGCCTTAGTGCTAAAGAAGTGCAACTGAAATTCCATTTAGTCTGATTGTTTTGTTGTTATGAAATAAAGTAACATTTCTACCTAAATTAACAATAATATACAGGAGTAACATTTTTCAAGATCAATCAATATTATTTTATTTTTCAAGCTTTTTTAAACATTCAGATTTTTAATAATGAATAGAACAATTTGATATTATTTGTGATGCAGTTTTTTTCCTGCAGATTAACACTATCAAATTTTTTCAAACATATGACAATGATTGAAAAAAAAACTTAACTTGTGCATAACAGCAATTTATTTTTGTATTTGAATTATGAAAAAAAACTTGAATCAGAAATTGATAAATTGGTCACTGAACCAAAGGCAAATTTCATTTCAGTCCAGCATACCATTAAAGACAATTTGCATACAAGCTAAAAACACATTTGCTAAAAAGGAGCATACTATATACCACTTGTGTTGAACATGCATTCTTTAATTAATTAATCTAATGAATTTAATTAAAAAAAAAATTGCCATTAGAAAATACTAATTGCTAATTTGGCTTTTTCCTTTATAAACATGTAAAATGTTGTTCCTTAGCTTCCTTTGAACAAACAAACCCCACTCTTCCCTAAGCTCCATGCTTTGAGCAGCTCATTAGGATTTCTCAGTAGACAGGTAATTTGTTATAATAGCTTTGCTCTTTGGAACCAGGAAGCAACAGAAAGTAGTAGAACCAGAAATATCAATAAACTGTATACATATATTTGTATACATTTATTTCTTAGGTGAAACAAATACAATAGTTCAAAAGTTTGATCAGCACAAGCTCCATTCTTTCATTTTCTCTAAAATGCCAAAATTTCCTACAGATGAAAAATATGATATTAGTGTTATTCTTTACTTGCTTTAGCTTTGTGAAATTTGTACTTCTTCACATACATGTAAACACTTTTTATCACTATCCACTTTCATCCACTATTCATCACATGGTTACTATTATTCTGCAATTCTAATTTTAAGGCAAACTGAAGTCAAGTCAGATTTTATTGTCATCTCAACTGAGAAAACATACACATATGAAATTGCGTGCAAAACAACAATTTTCCATTTTCACTGTATCTCCACATTACATAATAGATAAACATATTATTAAACTATTGCATTTGTGCATAGTAAGACCTTTTATGTTAAAATCCTCACCACAACCAATTTATAAAATTGGTTGTAGATAATGGATAATATTTTAAATAATTTTTATATTATTGTGCAAATAAACAAGTTTCTGATTATTTTTTTTTTCTGCCTCTGATTATTTATAAATTATATATAAACAACTAAAGCTATAGGATCTGTTATCTGGAAAACTGTTATCCAGAAAGCTCTGAATTACACAAAGGCCATCTCCCATAGACTCCATTATAATCAAATAATTAAAAATGTTAAAAGTGAATTGATTTTTCTCTGTAGTTATAAAACGGTATCTTGTTCTTGATCCAAACTAAGATAAAATATATTCCAATGGGATGCAAAGCAATCCTATTGGTTTTAATTAAAGTGTAAATTATTTTTTAGTAAATTCAAGATCTGGAGATCCAAATTATGTAAAGATCCCTTATCCGAAAAACTCCAAGTCCCGAGCATTCTGGATAACAGGTCCCATACCTGTATAATTAAAACTAGTTACAGTTGACATTAAGAGCAGTATATCTGCATGTATATAATCTTTACAGAAACAGAAGGCCCTTTGGGTCGCTATTCAATACCCAACATTTTTTAAAAAAAGGTACTTCTAATCATAATAATATAACTAGTTACAAATACAAAAACTCAATTGGACATAGGACCCAAGTAGTGATGGGTAAATCTGACCCGTTTTGCCAAAAAAAATTGGAAAACAGCGAAAAACTTTTTACAGTTAATGGGCATCAAATGGGTCAACTAAGTTATAGTCAGTAGGCATTTTTTCTCAACAAAATATTTAGCTCATCCCTTGACCCAAGTGGAAATGCTCAAGCCCTGAACAGTGTGTTGTGAACTGGTCCAAGTGAAATAAGTTGAAGCTCACAGTTTAATAGGAGTAGAATATTAAACAAGCAATGGTTAATCATTGTTTCTTTAAATAGTGATGCATATAGTGCTGCATTTATTCTTCTTGTTCAGCCTTTAAATACAGTAACTACCAGTTGTAGGCACTTTGATTTTGAGATTTTTTCCATTTATTAAAATACTTTTGGAATGGTATAGGTCCAGTTCCTGCTTGAGTTTGATCTTGTTGAAAACCACATCTAATACTAAGCAAGACATTTTTACAGCTTATTTTTGGCTCTATATTTATAGAGTTTTACATTTTAATTACATGCTAAGTTCATACAGAACTTTAATACAGAACTTTACATGAACAGATCTAAGCAATAATTTTATTTTCCTTAATCAAGGCTCTGGTACATGGCTGTAACCTTTACTTCATTACAGCTGTGCTTTAGAGACAAGGCTGCACTTAAAATAAAGCACACCATGTTTTACATTTATTTTAATACTGTGTTTCCAATGAAGTGGCAAAAGATCATTCCATTAAGGTCTGGCACAGCATTGTATTTTTGATACATTTGCTGCATTATTCTAATTGTTTCTGTATTGGCAGTGCTCAGATGATTGAACAGTGGGAGAGAAACACATTAATCACTCATAGAACATTTAGATTAATCAGATACACTCATTAACTACAAAACCAATCAAAAAGGAGATAATTTGTCTTTCTTCCTGGGCAAAATACAGTTTTTTTTTTTTTTTTTTAAACGATTCAATATATTTGATCATTTAAAACATTTTATTGTGATATATCATGTTTCATTTGCATAAAAATGACCTAAATACATGTATCATCATGGTAAACAGTATAAGTCTTTAAGAAAAAAAAACACACACATTGAATAAAATAATGGAAACAAGATCATACACTGACTATAAAGGATTTGGTATGATTTTGGAATACTGGAACATTTTAAGGAAGCAATGTTTGTTCCATAGGGCACAGTTTGATGAAATTCCTTTATATTAATTGTTCATGTTCCTGTATTATTATGCAGTAGAATAACCAGGCACCAATGTGATTGCTGTCTATAAAACATTGTACACAGTTAGAAACAGGTAACCAACTATAGTCATCATTCTTAGTGCACTATTTCCTCAACTTGGTTCTCTAGCTCCATGCTTACCCTTTGCTGCCCCCCCAACTCAGGCTCTAGACCAGGGGTCCCCAACCTTTTTTAACATTTAGATGTAAAAAGAGTTGGGGAGCAACACAAAGATGAAAAAGTCCCTTGGGGTTCCAAATAAGGGCTGTGGTTGGCTATTTGGTAGCTCCTATGTGGACTGGCAGCCTACAGGAGGCTCTACTTGGCACTATACTTCGTTTTTACCCAATTAAAACTTGCTTTCAAGGTTGGAATTCAAAAATAAGCACCTGCTTTGAGGACCCCGAGAGCAACATCCAAGGGGTTGGAGAGCAACATGTTGCTCACGAGCTACTGATTGGGGAATCACTGCTCTAGACAACCGTTCTCCTCCTTCAATGATTGGGTTTCAAGGGGAGTTTAGTCAGTCGTGTCATCCCTTTTAACAAAGATGGGGCTAAACTAACAAGATCACTCTGCTACAACAGTGAAACAAGGCAAAACTAAATATACATAAAAAAGCAAATCAAGGCTTCAGCCATGAATAAATCATATTGTAATACATTCTGGGAGTCATTCTGAGAGGCTAGCCTTCAGAAACCACACTGTGCATGTTACCATTGACAACTTTATCTTCTTCTTGCGAAAGAGATTGACACTCCAATTAAATTACATCTGCCAGAGCTGAGTGATAGGGTGCATACTATACAGATTGTATACAACCCCCCACGCATTACAACATTTTTAAGTAAGATCAAGGTTTGAAAGGGAGCATGTTAAACAATATATGTTGAATTGAATGCTTATTCGTTGATTTTTTTGGGGTACAACACTTTTTCCGTTATTTCCGTAGAATACAATTGGGATTAGCAAAAGGTTAAACAACAAATAACAATGTAAATTTATCTGTAGAGATAAATACCATGTCAAGAGGGTTTGTGTCAGTGGTGTGTTTTATTATAAATGGCAAAAAAGAAGGTTGTATTCTTGTCACCTACAAAATATCGTCTTATTGGGCATACTCCAGCTAGATTCAAGGTTTACTGTCTTGTACAGTCCATTGGCCCTAAGAGATTCCCTTCAAAGATAAATGATTGGTAAAATCTTTTACATTGGTGGCTGGCTTAATTCTGCCCAGATCAATAAAACACGAAAATGAATTACAGTCTAAAGGACATTGCACCTGTGAAGTGAGTTAATAGTGGAATTACAGGTCATACCCCTGGTGGATTTGCAATACCAGTAGCTCAGTAATTCAGCAGAATAGATTTTTGCACATTTGTGAGTGAGGGTTTACTAAAACTCCTTTGCTTGGAATGCAGATACAAAGAAACATTGTCCTGGAAGCAATGGATGCTACTCCATTATTGAATAAATATAAATTCATTTATGTATATGTATATTTATATACAGAATTTAATTTTATATGTATGCTTCTTTATTTTACTTATTAACAAATAAACTTATTTTTACTAATGTAAGTTATATTTAACTTTCTGTTTATGAACAATAGATCACCAGTACCCCTACTTTATCATTTACCTATTAGGAGGTACAGTAGAGTAAGTACAGTAAGGTGAAAACAAAATCAATAATAGTACAACATTATGATGCACTTAATGCAGAAAATCAGCAATTTATCTGACTCTGAATAAATTAGGTGTAAATTACCTCTTTAAAGGATATACTCTGAGATTTTTGTGTACTATATTTAAAGGAAAATTCAATATGGGGTAAGTACCCATCTAGGCACGAAACGTGTTAGGCTTATGTATGTCCTAATAAAGTCTTTTTAATTTAATAATACCTGGGCTACTGCTTTACTTGTAGTGGGTCTCTCCTCAAATTGAATTTTTTCATACATTGAATAAAGTGATTGGTAACCCTTGGACTGGAGGTTGACCAGATGAGAGACCACTTTATAACTTATATTTTTTTTCCTTTTCCTTATTCTTCATTTTTATATTTACGATTTTTTGTTTAAAGATCCATACACCATTGTTCATGCATTTATCTATATTTAAAGGCACTGGAGATCATTTAGAGAGACCCTGAAATCAGCACCAAGATGCACAAAAGCATGGCACTTGTTATGTAGTGCTCATTCAAAGAAAACTTTTTTGTAGAGGGCAGTGCCAGTGCGATTAAGGCAGACCTATCCTTACATACCGAACTTTTTGTGGTCTCCCCCAAGAGCGCTACATAACGTGTACATGCCTCCCCCCTACCCACTCTTCCATTTTGGAGCACAGTCACCTCTCTCTGTAAATACATAATATACATATATAATCTAACAAGCAACTTAGGACACTGTTGTGTTTATTGGGAATTCCAAGGTCATAGTCGCATGCTGATAAGGTTGGGCTCAACGGACACGAAATCAGGAAAACTACTAATAAATTAAAATGATGCTAAATGTATGGAACCTGTTATCCGGAATCTGTGGGACTTGCGGTTTTCTGGATAAGGGGTCTTCTGTAAGTTGGATCCCCATACTTTAAGGGGATTATTTACTAAAATTCTACTTTTTACACACTGTTTTAAAAAAAAAAACTCTTAATTTACCAAAAAAAAATAAAAAAAATCAGTGGGAAAAAACGTTACAACAAAATCGAGCATCAATTAGAATCTTACAACTTTTTCGAATTGACGTGTCACTTCTGTAGCACATGGTTGCATGCGCTTCACTGGGTGCAAGCCTGGTGCCTCCATTGATGCAATTCACTGTGTGAACACAAATAATTTTGTCTTGGAGACATTTTTTGTTGCAGTTTCATGAAAAAAATCACAGATGGCGAAATGCTGAAATTAACAAGAATCCATGCCTGGCGGAAAATGGGGTCTTCACTAGTCAGAGACCCTTGCTAAATTTCTGTTTCAACTTAGTCTTGCATTACTTCAGTAATCCTTTATTAGGGGATGAGGATAAATTAAGATATAAAGGTTCTATCAACCCCAGCATTAACCTAGAACTCTCGTTTCTCTATAGGAATATAGGAATAAATCAGTTATCAAAGGGTGAATTATAACTTGTTGAGTAAGAATGTAAAAGGACACTTTGGGAAAAAAAATGATATGTAATGTAAAATGACATTGCGATTTATTGAAATGATTTGAATAATGCACCACAATTGTGCATTAAGCACAAATGTGGTGGATGTAATCACAATTATATTGCATTTTGAGTAAAAACATAATGATTTTTGTCTGGAATTCCTTTGCACAGTGAACTTGCATTCATCACTGACCCCTTGTCCCAACTGGGCCATAATGCCACTGCCTGTAAACATCATTTACCAAACCTTTCCCAGTCAAGCCTGGTTCAGGTATAGGATCCACTATCTGGAAATCCCTTATCCAGCAAGATCTGAATTAAAGGATGACCATCTCCCATAGACTCCATTTTAATCAAGTAATTCAAAATTTTAATAAATTTTAAAAAAATATCACCTTTCTCTCTGTAATGATAAACCAGTACCATGTACATGATTCAAACTAATACATGACAACCCTTATTGGAAGCAAAACAATACTACTTGGTTTATTTAGGGGGTTATTTATCCAAATATCCGAACATCAAATAATTCGTAGTTTTCAAAGCAAAAAAAAGTCAATTGGGGAAGGTTGCAGTGTCTGCGCTGATGTCCATACGGATATCTGATGATTTCGGGGTTTCATCGCAAAAGACTCCGAAAACTCCAAAAAAATCTTTGCTGAAAACAATTCGGAGTTTTCAGGGAAAGCTCAGAAGTTTTTAGAGTTTTGCCAGACCCTATTTTTTCTTGCTTTTTTCTTCATAAATAAGGTCAGTTCGGGAATTCAGAGTTGCTCGGAATTGGATATTAGAAATACTGAGATAAATTCGGACCTTGGTAAATAACCCCCCTAATCTTTAAATTATGTTTATTTTTAATTATTTTTATATTAATTAAGTAGCCAAAGTATGGAGATCCAGATTATTGAAAGAACCCCTTATCTAAAAAGTCCCAGGTTCCGAGCATTCCTGATAACCTGTCCCATACCTGTATTGTAATTAGTTATGGGCGAATCAATTCAACTGTCACGCATTTTCAGCGAATTTCCGCATTTTGGCCATGCAACCGAAAAGTCGCTCACGTCAAAATCATCTTGTGTCAACACTGTTCGGGATGCCCATTGACTTTAACGCCATCGTAAAAAAAAATTACTTTTCGGATGCGCGTCCATAATTGAACTCCGGCATCAGTTTCGATTTTCACTATTTTTTGGCACATTTTTCGCCATTTTGGCAAACCGAAACGGGAGAAATTCGCTCATCACTGATTGTAATAGAGATCACACAGAGCTCACATTTCTCTATCAGTAGGATATTTGGATTTCAAATATAATATTTCAGTTTATGTGTTTGTATTTAATTAGCATTTTTCAGTTATTTCTGTCTGATGTGACACTGTGTCTTTTCAGCTGCCTGCAGTGTTCCCCTATCACATGCATCCTCAGGTGAAGTATAATGAAACAGAAAGATGACACCTATCATATAAACTATAATTAGGATAACCCTCATTAACCTTTCAGCATTTATAACACAGCAAATTCATTATACACTGTATTGCTGGTTATTTGTTTTGGACATATTTCAATTAACATTGGGAAAATTGTAGGAATTTTTCTTGTTCCCTCCGACACATTTTCACTCTACTACAACCCAATTATACACATCACTCCCTCGCAGGTAACAAGTAGTAAAATGATAACAAGTGCAATTAGACTGCATTATTATAATAAGGAGAAAAATATGTCCCATATAAATGCTTTTGCTAGCTATACTACTAGGCAGTATTGATTTATTAAAGCCAAGTGAATTTTGGCTGCAAATGAAACACACATTCATCAGGTTTATTTTGAGAAATATTGGCATGGGATTTTGTTCACATTGAACTAACTGCTAGAACTTCTAATTGCCCTTTCTTAAAGAGATTCTTGGGGTTTATCTGGTTCTCTGGCACCAGACAATGAGAAAGATAAAGGAACAACTGTAACAGTTATTTGGTTCTTGTCATGGATCGTTATGTTCTGGCTGGTTTCCTATTTGGCTCAGATAAGTTACATCTTTTCTCTTGCCAGACAATGGAATTGAGAGTCAGGCCTCTGGAAGTCAATGGTGTTAATGATAATGTTTAATAGGGCAGTACAAAGCTTCTCATAGAGTTCGGATGACACTGTTCAGGGGAAAACATACAAAAATAAAAACAACCAAAATGCAGTAAAAATAGGTACATTTAAATTGAATGCTTCCCTCAGTCCCCCTAAATGGTCCCTAAAGCGCTTTGTAATCTAAACCATAGAACAATAAATTTGATGTTTATAACCATAAAGATCAAAATGGGAGTCAAGAGGCTTTAACTATCAGGAGGTTTTTTTAGTGTTTATCTATACGCATCTCTATTCTGTCTCTGCGCCAATGGATTATTGCTTCTGCTATGGGTTACCACTTTATCAATCATAGGGCAGGGTACAAAGTGCAAACAAGAGATGCAAGCCAGCAAGTTTACAATACTTTGTATGCATTCCTACTGGTAAGTCCACATATACATATCTCCTTGCATGTGAACGCCCCCCACCCATCCCCTAACTTGGGTGCCTCTCTGTTAGGGAGCACCAAAGGGTCCTTACCACCTGCCATAGGGAATAGAGTTCATTGTCTTTGTTTCTGTTTCAGGGATAAATTCAAATTCGGTTAATTTGAATTTCACAAAGAATTCTGGCATTCTACCAAATTCTAACTTGAACATTAGATTTAGTACATTCCAACATTAGGGCTATTATTGACGGGTGTTTAACCCTGTGCTCCCCTGAATTCTGTTTTAATCCATTCTGCCACAGGGGAGCACAGGTCCAGGCGCAGGCAATGATACACATAAGCACTGAACGCAGGTGGAATGCAGAATTTGTGCCTTTGTTTGTGCTTGAAAAAGGAAAACCCCTCAGTGATCAATTCAAGAATGCTTAACTTCTGCCCCAGACTTGTTCATCTTTTATTTACTTACCCTTTGAATATTGTCATAAAAATTATTTTTAAAAAGTAGTCATTCTTATAAACATTAGTCAGATTCATGCAGTAGTGAAACTAAACTAGATAGGCTTGGGCCAACATTTGCAGCTGCGCCGCCTACCCCTGAAATGAACCTCTGCCACCTTCTGCTTGTTGCCACCATGTGACAGCCAGGTCAGTGTGCAGTTGAACCTTTTACTGCTCCGGTAATAGGGCAATAGTAATAACCAACCTTGTTTTGCAGGTGTGGCTTATGGGGAAATAGCAGCAGAGAGCAGGTAAATAGGATTAAGAGCTGTTGACTGAGACCTTTAGGCAGCAGTCAGGGAGAGGCTCTAGGGCTGCAAACGACCATATTGAGAGTCCTTAGGGCTAGTGGGAACTATAGGCAGCAAATAGTGAAAGTCTCCAAGGTTGTGTGGAACTGTTGGCAGAAAGTTGTGCGAGTAGTCTTGTACTGGGGAAGTACTGTAAATGGTAGGCATATCAGAAAGCAGTTGCTTGGTCAGGTCACAATCCAACTCAGAGCAGGCGATTCATCTCATCACTGCATGGGATGTCAGGGTACAGGGGTCAGGGGCCATACATGAACAAGAATACATAAAACCCTGAGTTTTAGCCGAAAACATGCTCAATAACAACCACTGAGGGGTGCTGATTCAAAAAGTTGGAACCAGGCTGGAAACAAAACAGATCAACACTCAACATAGAAAAGTGACTGAACTACATGATAGTACTGTTGCTAGAGCACCCAGTTTTGGTAAACATGGTATGCATTATCATGGTGGCTAGTTTGGCTTGAACGTTAGGTTAATACTTTCAGAGAGAGAACAATCAGATGGAGTAGGGATTGCATTTTTTCTGGCATTTTGCACATGAATAACTGGGTGTAAGTGAGCTGCTCTTATTGTGAACAGAGGAAACTCTGGAATTAATTCCATCATGAAGGTAATTGTAGCTCCAGGGCTTCCGTTAATATGCATGCTAAAAAAGGATGCACTAGTGCCATCTATAGGAAAATGTAAGGAGTGTCTTTGGTTGCAAGTACTGTACCTTTAATGAATGGCACCAACATGCAACAAGTTGGGTCTGGTTTTTAACTACTGCACTTATAAATTTGTCATGTGTTCACTGGTTAATCACTAAGGATGACCTTTATTTGGATTTATATATACCTAATAGTCTGATTTGCTTTTGCTCATTGTATTAATCTGTGGTGTTACCTATTAATAAATAATGTATAAAATATATTTGGTTTAATTTATTAATGAATAAATACACATGCATATTAACATACCCACTACTGTACATCCAGGGTTGCCTTGGTCTTTCTACAGATAAAGAGCTGGTAGTCACTCCTATTATCCTCGTAATGTATGTATGTATGTATGTAGTGAATACAATATGTTGATTGACTATGAAAAAGCTATTTCGAAACGCGCGTCGGCACTTTATTTTTATACAGATGGTATATACCATTTTTAATTTAAGCTTGGGTTTTTTTAAATAATTTGTGGAAATGGTTATTTTTTCCTTTCTTGCTCAGACATCCGCTAAATATCCTTACCATTCTGTTTTCTCTACTAAGAGCTCTGAGATTGATGGTTTTATAAGAAAGCTAGCTCTCCTCAACAGTTAGATTAAATTAAATTTGAGACCACAGTCCCAGAAGCCCTGACTTCTCCATCTTTGTGGGGTCCCGAAGATAGTAAAATATCAGTCAGTCACTACGGAACTTCTCCACCTTTTGATATTTTCTTTTCCTACTGATGTATGAATTCTGAGCAAGTTTATGAATTTTTCTGGACGAATTGGGATTTTTAATTTAAGCACACCAGTCACTTTCTAATTTATTAATTGGATATCACTCTGCAATAATGAGAACTAAGTATTAAGGTTTGAAAAGTCATTAACTTAATTTTTTAACCCAGCACCAAGTCACCTTAAGTATTATCTTATTGCACTAGCACTTTATACTATTACATGGTTGTATCCAATTTAGCACTACCTTAAAGGAAATCCTATTTATATTGAAAATACACCAATAATTTGCTTATCATCATGTGGTTCAATTATCCAGGTCTCTATATAGAAGCCATTTTTAAATCACTGTAACCCTTTGCGATAAAGAAGGGATATCTTTTTCTTACTACTAATTTTCCACATACTGACTATAGTCAGATCCCTTTTTAATCAATCTACTCTACATACCAGTAAATAGATTGTTTTCTCACCAGATTGAAATTAATACGCCATCATAAAGCGAGTGTTTTGTTAATACTAAAGGAAATATATTTTGCTTGTCTGTTATTTGCGATTTAATTTAGACTGCTGTAAATGTAAATGAGAGTCCTATAGCTCATTTTTCCATTGTAATATGTTGCCCTCTCTAGTTCTCATTTACATTAGTGGTTGTCCATGATGAATTAGCTCTCCTCTTTGCGTATGCATTTTATAAAATCAACCACTGAGGGCTGTGGTTAGAAAGTAAATGTAAATGATATGGTAATGTTGTAATATATCAACTGGGGCTACTGAAATCTTCTGTCTAGGAAAATAAAAGCAAAATAATTAAACATTACATATTTATCATAGAGAAAATAGAATGATTAATCCATGCATTAAGTTACTTTTGTTAAATGATAAAAAGCACTTTACTGAAATGTGTCTGCTTCCTTTAGACCCAGCTTTAGACTTTTCCCACTAATTACCGAACGCTTACAGTAGGTCATGCAAGGACAGCTTTGTTGACCAGGTCACCACATGAGCATATATTTGTCCAGTTCTAAATGGGTAATCTGAATGTTCAGCCTAAAGATCATGGCTAATAATCAGATCACATGGTCCATGCAGAACCATCAGCTTCAGACATCACATTTTCCACCTGACCTGATCCAAATCAAAACAGACCTTGATCTGCTGAGGAGGAGCTTCCTTTAGGCCTGTACTTGTACAAGTGAGAGCACTTTCCAACATTTCTTCATGCAAAAAGAACTTGGAAGCACTGACTGTTTCCTTAAGGTCAAAGTCATTTTGTGGGTGATACAAAATTGCTTCTTATTCAGGTGACATAATGCCTGAAAATACATTTGCATTTGAGATAAGATGAAACCAGCTGAATTATGCAATGCTTTTATTCTTATTTTTGTATGGTTCTGAGATTCACCTGTTCTGTTGCATGCTGGAGGTGATTTCATGCAGACAAGAATAGCTCCATGTGAAATTACATTCATGGACTCAGTTGAACTCATTAGTAATAGGGTTTTGCACAAGTAACTTTATACTTCTTCCAGGCATTTTAGTGTTTCTACCTTTGTGAGCTGAGTTTACAAGTGATGTCAAGTTCCCTAGAGGGATATTACAACCTCTACCCATCCCCTCTCGTCCATGGACTCCCATAGCAATGGACTTCATTGTAGAGCTTCCACCCTCAAGAGGAAACACTGTGATCTGGGTAGTTATTGACCGCTTCAGTAAAATGGCACATTTCATCCCTTTGCAAAAACTTCCCTCAGCTGTGGAACTATCCCAGCTCTTCATCCAATTTATTTTCCGGTTGCATGGCTTCCGGGCTGAGATGCAAAGACTTAGGTATCACTCTTCAGTTCTCCTCTGCCTACCATCCCCAAACCAATGGGGCAGCGGACCGGGTGAATCAAGCTTTGGAGCAATTTTTGAGGAATCATGTTTCCCTATGTCAGGATGATTGGTCTGATCTTCTCCCATGGGAGGAATTCGCTCATAATAATGCATGCCACAATTCCACTGGAAGGTCTCCGTTTATGACTGTTTACGTATAACATCCTCAAGCCTTCCCACAAGACTTCGTTTTGTCTGACATCCCTGCTGCAGACGATCATGCAGCCCATATGTCTGCTATTTGGGCTGCGACCAAATCAAATTTGGAAAAGAGTGCTCTTGTGCACAAGACGTTTGCTGATCGGAGACGCAGGTTCTCTCCTCCATATAAAGTTCACTATTGGAATTTGTTTCTTCAGGCCACCAGGAGCAGCACATTTCTTCAGATTTCTTCTTGTTTATTGACTTTTTTAGGACAGCCATATGTCTTCAGCAAAGACATTAGGTGTTAGAAACCACAAATAAACACATTTTCCTTAAAAAATGGCATGAAAGTTATTAAAAGATCTGAATATTAAAAGCACAACTGGAATAAAAACAGTGACAGAAAAAAATACAAAAAAACTCTAAAGTGAACTCTAGTGAAAAAAATCAGAAAACTTCTAAAGTATGAATTGATTAACAATGGTTCAATAGGATCAGCGCTCCCCTTGACTTCTATAGCCAGGGCCGTCATTAGAAATCACGGGGCCCTGTACAACAAAATTTTCAGGGCCCCCGTAATAATTGGTGACCAGGACCCCCCTATAAGTTAAAAAAAAAAAAACATTGGTGCCAGTGCCCCCAATAAAAGTTTTTTTTTTTTTTTTTTTAAAAAAACTTTGGTGGCAGGGCCCCCTTACAATTAAAAAAAAATGGGGCCCCAAAGAATATTTTTCAAAAAACATATTGGCGCCAGGGCCCCCCTTACAAGTTAAAAAAAATTGGGGCCCCAGAGAATATTTTTTAAATAAACATTGGTGGCAGGGCCCATAGAGCATTAAAATAATACATTGGTGGCCAGGGGATTAAAAAAAAAAATAAAAAAACACACATTGGACTTCAACTTTGCCCCCTATCATTGCTTTGGGTCTTTCCCTGCTTCAGGATTTCAATTTCGGCTGTTTCGTGACTTTGGGTATTTTCGCTGCTTCAGGACTTAAATCTTGACTGTTTTTGTGACTTCAAGTATTTTCGCCACTTCAGGACTTCAATTGCGACTGTTTTCGTGACTTCGGGTCTTTTCGCCGCTTCAGGATTTCAATTCGGCTGTGTTCTTGACTTTGGGTATTTTCGCCGCTTCAGGACTTCGCCTATTTTCTTGGCTTTGGGTCTTTTCGCCGCTTCGGGACTTCGGTTTTTTGGCACTTCCACATTTTGGCTGTTAGGGACTTTGGAAGGGCAGCACGGCCTGAGGCTTTAGGCCCGGACCTGGTACACTTGTACCCCCTGTGCCCCCCTGATGGCGGCCCTGTCTATAGCACATCATTAGCTTTTACTTGGCAAATTTTTGTATTTGAGTTTATCATGGTTTTACACATAATAAATCTCATGAAAGAACTATAGAAATTTGAATGTTAGTAAATATTGTCTTCATCGTACTGAGAGTGTATTTGCAAAATCGTTTGTTCTTCAGGACAGAGATCTGTGGGGGGGTCTGGACTGGGATGTCCAGAAAATGTGTATTGTTCAATGGTATGCCAGCCTGAGTTTTTTTTAAATTCAGAACCTTAAAATCTAGAGATGAGAGAGAGTTTTGATGTATTGGTCCAATGTGGTTGAGTTATCTCTATATACAGATAATGCTGCATCTATTTTGATTAAAACAAAGTTTACTATATAAAAACAATCATGTGGTTAAATAAATTTTCACGCAGAAATAGATCTATAATAAGCAGGCATAATAAAGTGGAAAATAATGACCTTTATAAAATAAACCATATACTGAACAAAGGCCTATTTAATGATTGTGATATTATGATACATGATGAAAGCTATTATTTATATTGCTGAGGAAATGCAGCCATTACTAGCTCTGTAATGGCTTTAAGCTGCAAGGCCCCAAAGTGCCTGAGAAACAGCATCTCTTCTGAAAATTCACTGTAACATCATTTGCCTGAAGCATTTATTGAGGGAAGATGCCATCTATATTTGTCAGGTGTTAATAGCCTACTCAGGGCAATTCTCATATGCATTGTCATTGTGAAATCATTTTTCAAATGTCTATATCCACCTCGTACATGTGAAAGGTTATATTGAGTTCTGGTGGGAATGTAAATAAAATGCATTAACTTGTGATAAATGATAGATGCAAAGAAACACAGGATAGAGGGAAAAGTTTATTTTGGGAAGGAGCCAGTATGAATTTATACAATTTATCAACAGATTTATTTGGCCATGTAATCTTTATTTTGTAACTTTCTGTTTTACCCTTCGGCTCTATCAATATTATTTGTCCCCAAATAAATGCATTTTCCTGCTACTGTATAAACTCAACTTCAGTTTGATTTTACTTTTTTTTTTTTTTACTTTTTTGCTATAAATGTGATGTTCTCCACCCTTAGATTCGCTCAATTCGAATGATTTAATCGTTCGATTGAAAGATTTTACTTCGATCTGCAAATTTGTGAAAAATCCTTTTAATTTCGATGGTCGAATTTCAAAGCATTTGTTACTTCGACCCTTGATAAATCTGCACCTAAGTGTCTGCCCCCCTTTTTGTGCACATGGTACCCTTGTCTTTGGTCGACTAAAGGAGAAGGGAAGTCATCTTGCACTTGAGGGTGCCAAATATTAAGCCAACCCCAAGTGATCCCTAAAACCCCAGGCTGGTGCTCCTATCAGCAGAAAACTGCACTGGCCCGGGGTTATTCCAGCGAGCACCATGGTGCGCTTAGAATGAAATAGCCGACTTTTAGTTAAACTTTTCGCTCTACTGCACATGAGCAGCTGCGAGAAGAAAGAGGAAGACGGAAGAGGATTGCTCCATGGTGCTCTCTGAAAGAACCCCAGCCCAGAGCAGTTTTCTGCTGATAGGAGCACCGGCCCGGGGTTTCAGTTAAGTGAATACAATCACTTGGGGATGCCTAACATTTGGCACCCCCAAGCAGGGTTGGACTGGGGGACTCAGGGCCCACCGGGACTGCTGTCATGGGGCTACCCTCCGGCCCCCCTACTGTGACGCACCTGCATGGCTCAGCGTACATGCGTGAATGGCGCCACACACATGCGTCGCTTGCCACTGAAAAAATATTTTTTTTTGGAATCCCAAAATCAGGAGAGGGGGTCTGGCCTGGGGGGCCCATAAGGTGTCGGTGCCCTGTGTCCCGCCCGGCCAGTCCGACCCTGCCCCCAAGTGCAAGAAGATATCCCTTCTGCTTTAAAAAGTCTCCACCCATAGATTTAGGTGGACATGGTGCCATTTGTGTATTACTATACCACTATCAGGCAGTGTTTATTGTGTTTTAGGTCAGAGGTAATTATTTCTCCCCAATGCCAATAGAGTAAGTGCCTAACCCTCCTGAATTAAGCTGGCCATAGATGCAAAGATCCGATCGTACGAATCATCGTACGATCGGACTTTCCCATCTTACCAGTCAGATTAGTTAAAGAACAGATCAGCAATGTTCTGCCCCTGACAGAAATCGTACGATATCTATATCCAACAAAAGCTAGTGACAGTCTCCCACTGAAAATCGTCCAATCGGCAATACACACAGAGATATTATCGGCAGCCGACAGAAATTTTCTAACCTGTCCGACCGACCAAACGACCGATCTCTGCCGGACGAAAAATGTCGGGACTCTGCACACATGTTCCGAAAATCGTGCGAATCCTCGATTCGTACGATCAGATCTTTGCGTCTATGGCCAGCTTTACTTACTGCCTGACCATAAAGTTTTATCTCTGAAATGCATGTACGCATTCCTAACATTTTCCAAGGTAGAAGGCAAGTAAAGAAGCTGGTTGAAAATGACTACCCCAACTTCTCTAAATCAGAACTTTTTGAAAAACCCCAATCTTTTTGAGGTTGCTTGACTTTGGACAAAGTGAAAAAATGGCATCATAACTATGAAACCCTCTGTCTGATCACTTCAGTAGACAAGGGACTAAAAAAAAAAAAAGTCAAAATGTGTCATTAAAAAGCTTTCACTTATCGCATACTGTACCATAGCCATAAAATATGTAGCTTGTACAACCAGTGTATATAGCACTGTACATATTTTACTATACGCTTGGAAGGCAACATATTAAATATGACAAATAGCCACAGTATCATCAGATAAGATGTGATAGACAAGAGAAAGGTGGTAGGGGAGTGTAATACAAACAATCCTGCTTTCAATATACTTTTCCCCACTCTGAACTCTTTATTTAGCAAAACATTTGTGCAAGAAAGTGCCAGACTTCATGACTCGTTTGGGCAGGTGCTTTATTTCAATCTGATAAATCACAGAACTGAGATTTGCATGTTAATTGCAAAAGTTTAAATCATTGCCCCTTGCCATGATAATCATTTGTTTTAATTTATACTTTCATTAGCAAGACTCTCATGTGTGAATTAGAAATGATGTCTGGAACTCTGATGTCTGGTCTGAACTTCAGCAACACTTATTTTCTTTGTGCTCTTACAGGGAAAGTCATTTCTGACATTATCCATCAGTGCTTTGCTTTGAATAACTACCAGCGGTTTTATCTTCTTTTAATGATCTTCCAGAAATAGCACATTAGCAAAAAAATTTTAATTGTAGTCAAGGCTGTCTTTAGTACTGGAGGGCTTCTTTTTTTCTGCCCCCCCCCCAATTATTTTTAAAGGAGAACTAAACCCTAAAAATGAATGTGGCTAAAAATGGCATGTTTTATATAGTGATCTTATTGCACGTGGCTAAAGTTTCAGCTTGTCAATAGCAGCAATGATCCAGGACTTCAAACTTGTCACATGGGGTCACCATCTTGGAAAGTGTCTGTGACACTCACATGCTCAGTGGGCTCTGATTGGCTGTTGAGAAGCTAAGCTTAGGGCTCGTCACTAATTATCCAGCAGAAAATGAGCTTCCCTGGCTGTAATATAAGCTGATGCTACAGGTTTGCTGATTATTCAATTCTGATGCTAATTGCACTGGTTTCTGTGCTGCCATGTAGTAATTATGTGTATTAATTACTAATCAGCCTTATATTGTGACATTTCTATTCTATGTGTACTGTATATTGTGAGTGGGTCCCTAAGCTCAGTAAGTGACAGCAGCACAGAGCATGTGCATGAATCAGCAGAAAAGAAGATGGGGAGCTACTGGGGCATCTTTGGAGACACAGATCTTTACTGCTAAAGGGCTGTGGTTGCCTTGGGCTGGTACAGAAGCCCACAACATAATTTACAACATTTCTAGCCTACTTCTTTAGTAAAGCTTTAGTTCTCCTTTAAGAGGGAGTTTTGTCCAAACAAAGGCTTTAAGTTATATTTAATCTACAGCTCTCTTAAGGGGGTGGTTCACCCCTATATATATTTTTAATTATTATTTTTATTTCTTCTGAATCTTTCCAGATTTCAAATGGGGGTCACTGACCCCATCTAAATGCTCTGAAAGGCTACACACGTATTGTTATTGTTACGTTTAATTCCTCGTCTTTCTATTCAGATCCTCTCCTATTCATATTCCAGTCTCTTAGGCAAGTCAATGAATGGTTGCTAGGGTAATTTGGACCCTAGTAAACAAATCGCAGAAATTGCAAATTCCCCCCAATAAAGTCTAAATCCTTCAATCAAATAACTATTTTACTATTGTTAAATGACAGCTCCCATTTACTTTTATATGACCGTGGCAGCTTTTAGATAGTAACGTTTTATATTACAGTTTTTCATGGTTTTTACACGTGATGAATAACTCCTTTTTCGAGGTTTAGTTTATTCTGTAGAATACTTTGTACCCTAAAAGGTATTTTTAGAAGTTAGAAAGCTACAGCATTAGCTCTAATGTATCCTTTATTTAAAGGGGTTGTTCGCCTTCCAAACACTTTTTTCAGTCCATTTATTTTTAGATTGTTCACCATAAACAAAGACTTTTCTTCAATTGCTTTCCATCTTTAAGAACAGTTAAGAGACAGATTTATCAAGTGAATTTGAAGGAATTTTCAAAGTAATTTTTTGAATACTTCGACCATCGAATAGGATACTCAACTTCGATTTCGAATTCGATTCGAAGTAATATAATTTGAATATTCAATTCGATAATCGAAGTACTGTTTCTTTAAAAAAAACTTTGATTTCAATACTTCGCCAAATTAAACCTGCCGAAGTGCTACGTTAGCCTATGGGGACCTTCTAGAGCATTTTTCTACGTTTTTTGAAGTCGAAGAAAAATCGTTCGATCGATCGATGTAATCCTTTGAATCAATCGTTCGATTGTAACGATTGATGTAAAAAAACTTCGACTTTGATATTCGAAGTCGAAGTATTCCAATTCGATGGTCGAATTTTGAAGCTTTTTCTACTTCGAAATTTGACTCTTGATAAATCAGCCCTTTAAAGAGTTGTCAAGCCCCCACCCGAGCTGTTTTAGAAGGTGAAAAATTAAACTTTACACTTCAATTTTATAAAAACGGTCACAAATAAAAGAAGGTAATTGAAAAAAGTCTTTGTTTGTGGTGAACTATCTGAAACTAACTGATCTTAAAAAAAGTGTTTGAATGTGAACAACCCCTATAAGAGTGGGCTAAATGGATTAAGCTCTCTTGTAATTAATTGTAATTAATGTAATTAAACGACAACAACAGTTGAAACTACAAGTTCCAACAACTTCCTACAGCACTTTTTGCATTTTTGCCCCACACTAAGAGGGTTTGAATTAGAATTTTTGCCACCATTTAAATTTATTTTTGCACAAAAACTCACAAATAATATATTATAAGGTCAGATTTTAAAATAATGTAAACTTTTTTAAAACTCTAATAAATTCGATTTTATTGACAATTCGAATGACATATTATTCATGAAAAAATTTGACAGTCTAAAATTCGATCGAATAATGCTGAACTGAAAAATGTAATCAAATTCGAACTCCGAAAAAAACCTAGAATATTTTGTGTCAATTTTTTTTTCTCCCATTGGAGTCTATGGGGCCCATTTACTTAGCTCGACTGAAGGAATAGAATAAAAAAAAACTTCGAATTTCAAATATTTTTTTTGGCTAAATCGACCTTCGACTACAACTTTGACTTTGAATCGAATGATTCGAACTAAAAATCGTCAGAATATTCGACCATTCGATAGTCAAAGTACTGTCTCTTTAAAAAAAACTTTGACCCCCTCCTTCGCCACCTAAAACCTACCGAGGTGCAATGTTAGCCTATGGGGAAGGTCCCCTTAGGCTTTCTAACAATTTTTAGGTCGAATTCAAATGATTTAATCGTTCAATCGAACGATTTTTCGTTCGATCAAACTATTTGCGGTAAATCCTTTGATTTCGATATTCCAAGTCTAAGGATTTACATTCACATTCCTTTGTCCCCTATCATATCAGTAATCTATGCAGATGCATGTATTTACAAAGACAGGGGTTTTTTTAGTTACAAAATTATGATCATAAGATTGATAAGCCACCATACCACGTCAAGGTAAAACCCATATGGCGGTCCCTAACTATTTACCTCTGGTCATAATTTCAAATGCTAAAGCCTCCCGGCATAGGAGCATTACCTGAAAAATAAGGTCTCCCGACCTGGGCATTGGTTTTCATAGGGCTTAGTCCTCCCCTGCCATTAGCTTTCAAAGGGGAGAGATAACCTCCCCCGCTTGCAGCTTTTGAGAGAGAGAGAGAAACCGCCCAGACCAACACCCATTTCCAAAGGAATTGTTCCACCATTTAAAGAGACAGGTGTGGGGGTGCTACAACCACATGGAAGCCTGGCCTGCAGCTTAGCTGCTGAACTTCCAAACAGAATAAATCTGCTACAATACAAAGTACAAAAAGGAAAAATTGTGAGAGCACTCCATGGCTTAATAAAAATGTACTAAAATACATTGGGAGTGCTACTGATCTGGCCAAATTAACTACAGACATAGAAAAAAAGAAAAATTGATCAATGCACATTCCTTTGTCCCCTATCATATCAGTAATCTATGCAGATGCATGTATTTACAAAGACAGGGGTTTTTTTAGTTACAAAATTATGATCATAAGATTGATAAGCCACCATACCACGTCAAGGTAAAACCCATATGGCGGTCCCTAACTATTTACCTCTGGTCATAATTTCAAATGCTAAAGCCTCCCGGCATAGGAGCATTACCTGAAAAATAAGGTCTCCCGACCTGGGCATTGGTTTTCATAGGGCTTAGTCCTCCCCTGCCAAAGGAATGTGCATTGATCAATTTTTATTTTTTTCTATGTCTGTAGTTAATTTGGCCAGATCAGTAGCACTTCCAATGTATTTTAGTACATTTTTATTAAGCCATGGAGTGCTCTCACAATTTTTCCTTTTTGTACTTTGTATTGTAGCAGATTTATTCTGTTTGGAAGTTCAGCAGCTAAGCTGCAGGCCAGGCTTCCATGTGGTTGTAGCACCCCCACACCTGTCTCTTTAAATGGTGGAACAATTCCTTTGGAAATGGGTGTTGGTCTGGGCGGTTTCTCTCTCTCTCTCAAAAGCTGCAAGCGGGGGAGGTTATCTCTCCCCTTTGAAAGCTAATGGCAGGGGAGGACTAAGCCCTATGAAAACCAATGCCCAGGTCGGGAGACCTTATTTTTCAGGTAATGCTCCTATGCCGGGAGGCTTTAGCATTTGAAATTATGACCAGAGGTAAATAGTTAGGGACCGCCATATGGGTTTTACCTTGACGTGGTATGGTGGCTTATCAATCTTATGATCATAATTTTGTAACTAAAAAAACCCCTGTCTTTGTAAATACATGCATCTGCATAGATTACTGATATGATAGGGGACAAAGGAATGTGCATTGATCAATTTTTCTTTTTTTCTATGTCTGTAGTTAATTTGGCCAGATCAGTAGCACTTCCAATGTATTTTAGTACATTTTTATTAAGCCATGGAGTGCTCTCACAATTTTTCCTTTTTGTACTAAGGATTTACATTCGCCAGTCGAATATCGAGGGATAATTAACCCTCGATATTCGACCATATGTAAATTTGCCCCTATGGGTGTCACTTTTTTGTGGCGAAACTTGGCAAACATTTCGCTCATCACTACAATTAACATCTTCAAATAGTTCAAGGAACCTCTGCCATTGACTTCTACATGAACTCGGCAGGTTTTAGGTAGTGAATATTCAAATATTATATAATAACTGTTTCCAGGTTTGAGGTGTGATAAATCTCACATTCAAATTTGAGTTGGTGCTTTTAAATTAAAAAAAAACGTAATTCGAATTTACTATTCAAACCTTAGTAAATCTGCCCCTAATTACTCAAATGTCTGGTATTTATTAACCAAAAAAAACCCCCCAGAAAACTCGAATATAAAATTGGCATCTAGAAGCTTGCGAGTTCATGTAGACGTCAATGGTAGTTGTCCTAAGTACAATTCAAGATTTTTTGAGTTTTCGACTTTGTAAACTTAAAATTTTTTGTTTTTTAAGCCCATAAACTTGAAAAAACTTTGAGGTATTTGAGTTTTTTTACTATTGTATTTAATCAAGTTTTTTTGCTTTCAGATTTTTTTCATAACTAAATAAACATTCAAGTTTTTTTTTGAATTGTAAGTTTATTCGAAGTGAAAAAAACCTCACAAACCTCACAAATAAACAAGGCCATAAGTAAACGGCCCCTCGTATGTTTAAACAAAACCAACACTGATTTATATTTAGAAGCATTTGAAAAGCAATTTCTCTTTGGTGCACTAAAATTGAAACCTACTAAAATCTGATTTGCAACTGCCATTCCCCGTGTGTTAAAGAAACACATAATTCCTTTTTGAAAATTGATTAGTCGGTATATTATTGTGCTGGTTTATGGTTTTGTCCATTTAAAGGCACATTTCTGTGATTCACTCACTTACTTTACAGGGTACAATGGAAATCAAATCATAATACGCTGAAACATATTATTTACGGACGTTCCTATGAAATCAAATGTCAGCCGCTGAATTGTGGTCTGTTAAAGTGGAAGCTCATCGTTTGGAAGTAAATCTAAGGCATAAGCAGTTCACTTATCAGTATTTCGTTTTTTATTTTGCTGACAGCCATGATACACAGGCAACCAATAACCTTCTATAATAGTATCTGTACATATATCTACACATATATTAGCATTTTACCTTGGAATACACTGGAAATTACTTTACTGTCCCATTTTAACAAAGTATTGTTGATCTTAGCAGCTCAGAACTGTCTGGCAGAGGGGGATAAATAACATTATAATGACATTTTACTGTGTGACACACACAAATACACACACTCGTTAAAGTCATTTTATTCAAGTACATTCAGGAGTTTAAGGAATGGGAACCTTATTGTGTGGGAATCTAGAGTTTGACTGCATCCTAGGCTCCATCTTTAAGGAAGTACTCCAGTGTCCTGTCGTTCTCTGAAAATATATAAGGGGTGTTTTATTAAGGCACCCACATGAGTAGGTGCTTTAAAATAGAGGCTATGGAGAGAGCATATTGATGCATGTCATTATATATATATATATATATATATAGAGAGAGAGAGAGAGAGAGAGAGAGAGAGAGAGAGAAACACCAGCACCAGGGGTCTTTTTCAGTGGCGTAACTAGTTGTTACTGGGCCCCATAGCAAATTCAATTTAGGGCCCCAAAATAATTATAAGTTGGCCTATTTTACCAAGATATATTAAAATTGCTAATTAATTAGGGTCTCACTGGGCCCCCTACACTCCTGGGCCCCCCTGCAACCGCAGGGTCTGCTTCCTCTATAGTTACGCCCCTGGTCTTTTTGCATCAAAAAAGCAGTATATGGTGTTGCATGTAAAACACAATATAATGCTTTTTTGATACAAAAAGACCCCTGGTGCTGGTGGTTTCTCTATGTACATA
Source organism: Xenopus petersii (assembly GCA_038501925.1). Classification (NCBI taxonomy): domain Eukaryota; kingdom Metazoa; phylum Chordata; class Amphibia; order Anura; family Pipidae; genus Xenopus; species Xenopus petersii. Next base: position 11,703,762 of record CM076675.1, on the reverse strand, counting down.
TGCACTGCTTTTCTGTGCACGGGGGCAGCGGTATATATATATATATATATTTATATATATACACTTATATACTGCAGAACTTGCAAGACCCTTCATCAGGGAAAACAATACAGTGCACAAGTGAGCACCATTTAGTCATATTTAAACACCCACTTGTGCACTGTATTGTTTTCCCTGACGAAGGTCCGAAACGTTGGACTTCAGATAAACCTCCACTTTTTTGACTACTTGATCGCGCTGTAAATCGTCCTTGGAGTGCTGTCAATTTCTGCGGTAACTATTTGTCCCAGGCTTCTGAGTTCTCTTATGGATGTGCGTTCCATTTTCTCTGTACTGTATATATATATATAAATATATATATATATATATATATATATATATATATATATATACACACACAGGTATGGGACCTGTTATCCAGAATGCTCAGGACCTGGGGTTTTCAGGATAACGGATCTTTCCGTAATTTGGGTCTTCGTGCCTTAAGTCTACTAGAAATTCATTTAAACATGAAATAAACCCAATAGGCTGGTTTTGCTTCGAATAAGGATTAATTATATCTTAGATGGGATCAAGGACAAGCTACTGTTTTATTATTACAGAGAAAAAGGAAATCATTTTTAAAAATTTGGATTATTTGGGTAAAATGGAGTCTATGGGAGCCATTCCGTAATTCAGAGCTTTCAGGATATCGGGTTTCCAGATACGGGATCCTATACCTGTGTATATAATACATTATACATTATTGTAGTCATTTGTAACTGAATATATACCGAGTGCTTTCACATTTTGTGCCATCCCCTGTGTAGAGAGCTGCTTCAATAAAATCTACCTGGTTTACTGCATTGACATGTGCCATGTCTACTGTATGTTACATCGACATAAGCCATTCCCTATTTCTTTGAGAACAAAGTGGCTAAATAGATGGAATAATAGATTATAATATGTAAAGAATAGAGACTAGGAGAATAGAGGTTGAGAGAATAGAAGAAGAATTATAGTACTGATACTGGGCCCCTGGTCTAAGGACTTTGGGTGGGCCCCTAGTGTCCCACTTCGACACTGCACACTGCCCAAAATGAAGCAACATTTTTATAACTAACAAAGGCATCTTTGTTAACATTTCACATATTTATAATTACATAGGGTTTTCCATTGGCGCCATTCAGAATGCTGACAGGTCCAGCATACCGTAACTATAACTAATGCATTTTACTAGTTACCAAAATCTTTATTTCTTGCCAGTTAGAAACTGCTGTGTTAGCAAAACACTTGCATGAAATTGATCCATTGTGGCAAAGAGAAATCAACACTACAGCAGAGAAGTGCTGCCAGGACACTCATATAGGGCTGTAAATAATACGTGATTTATTTAGTCAGTGAGTTTCTTTGTCAAAGGGAATACTACTATTGTCGGAGCCACCATTAAAAATAGTGACACGGCCTTAACAAGGGACTAAATACAGTGAAAAGAAAAGAAGGTTTGGGTTCTTTGGCTTTTTCTTCACTTCCAAACCATCAGCACATTTTGACTTTAATGTATTATAAGTTCATTGGCAGAAAGAAGCAGATAGGAAGCCAACTAAATGGAAAAAAAAGAAAACATCATACAACCTCTAATCTTACGGGGCTGAACTCTGTTATTTTCTCTTAAAATTAGAGCTTTCAGAGCTGTAACAGAAGTCTAACATAGACATGGCCTATTACTGAAGAAGTTTAGGTAAATGCAATTTAACCCGAATGTCATTTTGCAGATCAGGAGAAGTGAATGGCTCGGCGGCTGGAGATGACATTTGAAGCAAAAATTATAGTATGTTTCTCCGATGATATATCAGCATTTTAAAAGTTTTCTGCCAGTTCCTTTTGGAACACTGAAAGAGCCTATAATGCAGTCTGTTGGAGCCATCACGTTTCGGTTACTTAAGGGACCTATTAAGATTTTTCTTTAGTAGCATGTATAATTGGCATAAAAAGAACACAGGAATGAGATTTTTCGAAAAATTGAAAAAGGCAATTTTCATAGATTTGGGCTGAATGCAAATGAGTGATTTTTCAAAATTACGCCTTACTGAACCAACTATTCCAGTATTTCTAAAACGGCAGCAAAATTGTCTAATATATAACGTCAAAATTGACTGTATATATAATGGAAGCCATTTTTCTATTGGCGATAAATAGTGATGGGCCTCTCCCACCAGCTCACCTGACCAATGGAGCAAGATAATCGCCATGTTTTCTGAGAACTTGTCAGTCAGCCCATTGCCACCATTACAGAAGGGCGGAGCTGAATGTCATCAGAAAATGTAGGTGCTTAGGGGCAAATTCACTATGTGCCGAAGATCCTAACGCAAGCGTCAATTCGCTAGCGTTGGGCATTTCAGTTACTTCGCAAATTCACTAACGGACGCTGGCGTAACTTCGCTAGTTTAACTTCGCACCATTACGCCTGGTGAATTTGCGCAACGGACGTAACTACGCAAATTCACTAGCGCGCAGTGTACTGAACGATACCTTTTACGCTAGACATCCTTCGCCACCTCAGACCAGACGAAGCACAATAGAGTAGATAGGGATTTTTTCAAAAAAAGCTAACATTTTTTCTAAGTCCCAAAAAACGCTGGCGTTTTTTTCTATATTATGGGTGATAGGCTGAAAAAGATCAAAACATTTTTTGGGGCTTCCCTCCTTCCCCCCTACATTTCCTGACTCATGGCAACTTAACTATACAGTGGGCACATGTGTAGGGCAAAATAAAAATTTTATTTGATGTTTTGAAGGTTTCCCAGGCATTTGTAGTGCTGCTACATATTCCTCCATTGAAATTTGAATTTGGCGCCGTATGCAAATTAACTTCACTTCGCTTAGCGAATCAACGCTAGCGCAACTTCGCAACCTTACGCTATCCCTAAGCGCAACTTCGGATTTTAGTGAATTTGCGGAGCGCTGGCGAAACTACGCCTGGCGAAGTGCGGCGAAGTTACGCCTGGCACAACTACAAATCTTAGTGAATGTCCCACTTAGTGTCCCCACTGTTGCCCCCTAGGCCCTGATGCTGGTAGGCACAGGTTGTCAGGGTGTACAAGGTGTGTCATAACATACAAGACTGTTTTTCATCTACTGACACTGTAATAGATTCTATACCCAGCATCACTGCCCCTGCCGGAAATCCAAAGTGAATGTACTAAGGGACACACTTTTGCCGTCTTAGTGCTCTTGCACTTGTAGCGGGCTCAGTAATAATGACCTCTTTATTTAGAGGTAGTTCGCTTTAAATGAACTTTTTGTATGATGTAGACAGTGATATTTGTGGACAATTTGCAATTGGTCTTTATTTTTGAATTTATTGTGGTTTTTGATTTATTGCGCTTTTAGGTTAGCATTTCAGAATTTTAGCAGTTCTGTAGTAACCAGGCAATAGTAACAAAAGAAGTAATAAAAAGTAACACTATCAATAAAATTGTAGCCTTGCGGAGCAACATCATTTTGACTGTTGTGGTCAGTACAATACAAAACTGGAAAAAGGCAAAAAAGGAAGGCAAATAATTCAAAAACTATAAAAAAAAATATGTCATTTTAAGGTGAATTAAAGGTTGGGGTCTTTAAACACAGCAGCAAAGTTGGCCATACAGCCGCAACCTAGCTTATATCTGAATCATGAAGTTGTTGGATATTGAGTGATTTGTCCATACACATGGATTTGTCTTCATATAAAGTAAATATTGTTCACAGTCAGCAAGATTGTGATGTCTCTTTCCTATTACATTATACATGAAACCTACTTATATCAATCAAACCCGCTCTGCGTTATACTGCATGAAATATGAGCTGCATATAAATGCAGATAATAAATATAAATAATAAATAACAGGGGATATCTGTGGTTATAAGATGTCAGGGCCTCAGGATGTGTGCCTTTATAAATAATTAGATCTCTGTGGTGACCTGTTATCATTGGGCATATTTTTTTCCTACTGTATATGATTAAGAGTGAGAACAAATATCTACAGCGATGTTTGGCGGCACCTTTCGAATTTTCTACATTCCTGCAATAATCAAACTAAATACATAAGGGTAAATTTACTAACCTGCGAAAATTCATCAGCGACGGCTTTGCACCCATCGCTACACTTCGCCAGGCGAAAATTCACTCAGACAATGCTAATTTACTAGAATGCAAAGTTGCGTCCAGGACGCCAAATGCTGGCGAATTTTTGCTAGCGTTACTTCGGCAATCAAAGTGAAGATGCACTGGCGTTCAATTATGTCTAGCGCAACTTCGTTAGTTGTTATATTGCCCTACACATGAGCCCACTGTATAGTTAATGTTCCATATGTTAGAAAATGTATGGGGGAACCCGGTTACCAAAAAAAAATTTTAAGGACTTTTGCAGCCTATCACTTTGAAATAAAAGAAAAGACGCCAGCATTTTTCGAAAACTTTTTCCACTAAGAATATGATGTAAGTAACAGAAGATTAAGGAAGATCTATATTCGAATATTCGCCCATTCGACCATTAGTAAATTCGCCTGAATTCCCTATTCGATTCTATTCCCCAGTCGAATTTCGAGGCACTTAACCCCTCAAAATTCGACCCTTGATACATCTGCCCCTTAATGTATGAAGCTCTAAATTATGGAAAGATTCATTGTCCGGAAATCCCCAGGTCCCGAGCATTCTGGATAACAGGTCCCATACCTGTATTAAAATTGTTCCAGTAGATCATATTTTTATTCTAATTTTGACTTCACTAAGTTTTTCAAAGCTCGCTATTTATTGATTGTTATGAGAGCGGGGGGGTTGTAGTCAGGTTTTTGTGACAGAGGTGGCCCCAAAAGACATAAAAACATGATTTGAGGGTCATAAAGTCTTGTGGATAAGTGAGCAGGGTTTGGGTGAGTCGTGGTGAGTCGTGGCGGTGTTCTGGTATGACAGAAGGCGTTTGGACCATGATCATGTGTGCACAATGTTTTTTTTTTCCATTGAAGTCTCACTGTTTTTGGTAGGGCCCTCCTCCTCTTATGGGTCCAGGTGATCAATAGGAAATAATTATGAACCTGCTAACTTAGCAGTATGGGCTCCCATGGTTTCTGATGATGGTACTGGTTGTGGGAGAAATTATCCATGTGTTGGCACAAGGGTTCTGATGAAAAGACACACTTCTCACAGCTTCTAAACTCCTTTATTATCAGGTCAACTTTATTTTGCGTTAGAAATGCAGGAAAAACATAAGCACCCAGTTTCTAACTAACCAGCTATGATAGTTACACGCTTGCTGGTTGTGACCAGCCAGGCTGGCCTTCAATGCCTAATATCCACTAACACTCAAGTTTCTATCTACTGATCTTGGCTCGCTTCCAGCTTGAATTGATCCTTTCCTGGGTATAAGCTCTTGTTCCTGTCTTTTGCCTACTCTGACCTTGGGCCTAATACCATATGTCCTCCTCTGTTTAACACTACCCACATTTCCCAAATTATTTTTCGAGATATCTGTAATTTTCTAAGATGGATTCCAGGGAGGTTTATTAGATGAAATTCCCAGTCATTCCAGATTCATTTTTACTGTCTGAAAGAAGTCCCAAATTCTGTTCTCTTACAGTACTTTGAATACAGGTTGCATTATTTGTGCTTAAATGCATACTATTTGTGTTATTACTCACACACAACATTGCAAATATATGTTATAAATGTATACTTTGTAATGTATAAATACCTTATATAGGGGTTATTTATCAAGCTCCGAATACCCGATATTCAAAAAATTCGGATTTTTCGGACCTTAAAAAAAAAAACCAATCTGAATTTTTTGGGATTTATTAAAGTCTGATGGTGTGAAAACTCTGAATACAAAAACCCGGCATCTCAAAGCTCTCGGGGTCCTGTATTAGTCAATGGGGAAGGTCCTGGAATCTGCGCTGCCCTCAGTACAGAAAAAGTCAGAAAAAAAAATTGTGGTTTTTGTGAAAAAGACTTTTCGAGCAAATAAGGTCCATTCGGGAATGGATTAAATTCGAAGCTTGATAAATACCCCCTTAGTGTCAATGAGAGATGTCATCTTCTCGTGTTCCTTTTTCTTTCAAGAAGACTGAGATTGTTTTTTTTTTTTTGCAGATCGCTGAATCTAATTGTGCTTACTCCTGGCAATCCCAGATTTAATTTTACATTTGATTTCTATAATAATTACATCAATGCATTATACGAAATTACAAACCCCTACGGGATGCAATATGCCTCTTGTAAGTCACGGAGGTTCTCCATGACCTTTTTAAATGCACCGTGCCACATGGTCATGGAACTCCTCCGTGACTTGCAATATCCTTATTATCTACTGTAGGGGATACACAATCCCATTTATATACAATATCACTAAGGAGTTTCAGGACCTTTTTAAAGGTCAAGGATTATTACAGAAAACTTAAACAACATTTTGTAACTGAGACTTTATTATTTGCAAGGGGGTTGTAGTATAATTGTCTGAATGTATGACAAATCAATAATACTGGAAGGGAAAAATTACATATTTCATATATATTGTAAAGTGCTTTATAACATTATGGGGCAGATTTACTAAATTCGAGTGAAGGGTTCGAATTAAAAAAAACTTCGAATTTCAAAGTGTTTTTTGGGCTACTTCGACCATCGAATGGGCTACTTCGACTACGACTATCGAACGATTCGAACTAAAAATCGTTCGACTATTCGACCATTCGATAGTCGAAGTACTGTCTCTTTAAAAAAAACTTCGACCCCCTAGTTCGGCAAATAAAAGCTACCGAACACAATGTTAGCCTATGGGGAAGGTCCCCATAGGCTTGGCCAAGTTTTTTTGATCGAAGGATATTCATTTGATCGTTGGATTAAAATCCTTCGAATCGTTCGATTCGAAGGATTTAATCGTTCGATCGAATGAATAATCCTTCGATCGTTCGATCGAATTTGCTGCACTAAATCCTTCGACTTCGATATTCGAAGTCGAAGGATTTCAATTCCTAGTCGAATATCGAGGGTTAATTAACCCTCGATATTCGACCCATAGTAAATCTGCCCCTATATAGTACATTTCAATAGCAAAAAAACACTGATATTGTATAGTATAGAAATTAATATTGTTGGCAATGAATTACAATGAAATGTAAGGTATTTATCTATTGTACCTACAGTCTGACACCTTTGCTTCTTTATGTCCTGACTGCCAGGATAATGATGCCACACTACTTCCCAACATCATGAAATTGTTTTATTGTGACAGGTTAATCAGAGATGGCTTTGGCTTATATAAGAGGAGGCATTAAGAGATAAGGAGAATAATGGGAAGAAGAGAGGAACAATAGCTCTTTCAATGGTAGGTAAATTCAGAATACCTTCTTTCAACACCAAAGCCATTATTTTACTTCTGAAAATGTTTATTACAAAAAACACAAAGGAAGGAAAAAAACAACATGAAAAACAGCTGTTGTTATTTTAAAATATCACACAATTTGAAACTTTAAAATGTGTTCCACACCAGCAAACTCAGTAGCTTTCAGAAAATATTCCAAATAAAAAATACTATATAAAGACAATAGGCAGCATATTTTATATTTTGAACAAAGGATATCGGTTTCCATTAGATTTGCATGCTTGTCATTTTCCAAACCAGCTCTCGGTCTTCAACTGAAAGCTCTAGACATATTCAAACATTTCTCCCATCTATAAATAATGAATTATTCTCATGAAGAAAAGACAATAAAGGAATGGAAATATGGCAGAACAACAGTGTGATTAGCAGAAATGATATGTTTCTGACAGTTCCCCCTATCTGCAATATATATTAGATGGAAGTGTGGCTAATATTATTGGATTATTCACCCCTTAACTGCAGAAAAAAGTCCAGGAAAGTGCAGTTTTCCCTCTGGCAGAGAAAAGATGAATACTTTAGTCAACACAGATTTTCTTTTTCTTTGTATTGTGGAATAAAATATAATCGAAATGTCAAAGACCCTAAATCAAATATTTGATTTAAAAAAAAAAACATTTCCAAAACAGAAAAAAAGAAACGACGTACCTTTCATTTGCCTATAATTTATCATCAGATTATTTGGTACAATTGTTTATTTAATTATTTTTTTAAGTCAAAGGCTCACACATTAGCACATTAGCCTTACACCATGACTCTCAAAACAATTGTCTCCCACTACTTAGCTGAAAGAGATTAATCACAATACACACAGGCACAATGAATCTCAGCACATACAGCAGTAGAATAGGTCTGATATAATTGAATACTGCTGCTTCCCTGAAAAATTCGCGAAATTCGGGAAACGGCGAAAAATTAGCGAAACTGCACCGGCGTCTCATTTTTGATACCAGCGTCCATTTTTTTATGCCGACGCCCATTTTTGAGGCCGACGCCTGATTTTGACTCCAACACCCGGTTTTTATGCCGGTGTCCGTTTTTTTTGGACGCTGGCGAATTTTCGCGCCCGTTTCGCAAATTTATTCACCGGCGGTGAATCGCGCATATTTGCCACAAATTTGCGCCTGGCGAATAAATTCACCCATCACTACTGCTTTCATTTTATAATTCTGAAATCCTGTTTTTTATGTGCAGACTGAAGGATACTTCTAGGGGTGTACTTGTTAATTGGCGTGGTTATATATAGTGGTGCGGCACTTTGTAAGCGAGTACAAGAATATTGAATTGAATCCTGTATACAATCAGTAGCCAGTGTAGGGACCGGCAGATGGGAACAATATTTATAAAGTAGGAAGAGAGGCATATGAATCGGGCAAAAGTATTCATGATGGATTGGAGTAGGGTTAGGTTTGAGGAGAGAGTTGACAATGCATTGAGTTACAGTAATCTAAACAGGATATGATGAGGGCATGAATGAGTCTCTTGTGTGAGGAAGGGTTAAATGTGAGAAATGCTCCTTAGATTAAAACACATGATTTAGTTAGTGTTTGAATGAGAAATGAATGAGGGCGCAGAGTCCATGTGAATCCTAGACAGCAAACTTGTGGAACCGGGATAACATTGTTGTTCCCTACACTGATAGTGATGTCAAGGCAGGGCGAAAGAAGGGGAAGATGACCAGGCTGGTCCAAGTAGATTTTTAGGCAGCAAGAGGTAATGAATGCAGAAGTTGCTGTTAGACAGTCTTCAACAGAAGTTAAGAGCGAGGAAAGGGCTGGAGAGGAGAGAGTGAGGTGATGGAACCAATATTGGAGACACCAAATGATCATTTGGAAAGATAAGAGGAGATCCATGATACAAGTGCAGTTTCTTGAATCCCCAAGAGTATAGAATGGAGCAAGTGAGAATGATCAGCAATGTCAAAGGCTGCAGATAGGTCAAGCAGAAGTAAGAGAGAATAGTGGTCCTTTGATGTAGCTGTGAACGAGTCGTTTGCTATTTTAGTAAGGACTGTTTCTCTGCAGTGGGTCCAGTAGGGAGTTAGATGCGAGTGTGAGAGTGGGAGTTGGATTGTTGGAGTTGTTTTTTTCTCCAAAAACATTCTAGCCTTTGGGAGTGCATAAGAAGTTGCTTTGTGTGTAAGAAATGGATACTTGTTGATCAACAATAGCTAGAGGTCCTGCAAATAAGTGTATGTCAACAAAACCCTCAACTTAGCACCAGTAATAGGCCACAGTGATCATGGATCTTGCTCCCTAAGTGATAAGATTGTAGGTATGTAGGGTTCCTAATCTGAGGTCCCTGTTGGCAGTACAATTCTTTGTTTAAAGCCTATTTCTAGTCATATGTAGTTCTTAGCTTTTAAATTGTTTAAAGGTAGTCATAATATATAATACATTTTAGAAACATTTAATATTTATTTGCAGTTTTGGGAAAGAAGATTTTTCTTAAACGTATGAATAAATGGGACAATGATATGGACCAGGTGGTCTGCATTTAGACATAGTTTGTATGATTTTATGCTTCAGTGCAAGTCCTGCATAGATGGAATTATTCATTGATCAAGATGGGCATAGAATGAAGTAGAAATTGTTATACGCTGAAATGTTATTTAGATTTCTCCTTATTCTGGGTTCATCTTATAAGGCTGTCAAAGCAATGTTTAGGATCTCCTTCAAATCTACTTTGTCACGTTGGGTGCAATCTTCATTTGGAATTCTATGCTTGGCAAAATGATGACCTGCAACTCTCTTTGGAGCAAAACCATAGCTTTTAGGTTAATAACCATTGCACCTGCCTTATCATGCAGGAGCTGAGCTGATTCATTGCTTTTATGTTGCCTTTGCCATTTTTTGATAAGAGCATGCTTTGGGCAAAAGCTTATCCTTACTAGCCAACAGATTAGGTTGATTTTGCTGAATCAAATGTAGCTATATTTAGAAATAGAGCAGACAAGTGTTCTTATAAGCTTTCAATCGAAAGACTTTCCTATGTATTTCCATTTACATAATAGCTATGACTACACTAAAATTACTGTAAAATTTCAAGTGTTCCAGATGGCATAGTGATGCTGTTGGCAAAAATCAACATTTCCATTCAAATGATCTTTTCCTGTTGGATGCATCTTGTACAGTCATCATTTTTTAATTTGTTGTCCACAGAGAGAGGAATAAATACAACTCTCCAATAGTGTTTTTGCCAACCCAAGAATAATTATTTTGGCTTTTCCACACTTGAAGTGCTAAGCACAAATATCACTGCTGTATAAATGTTAAATTTCCTCTGCTGCTAATACATTTAGCAAGAAATGTTTCTTTTCTAGTTGTCACGTGTGCTAGAATCCTTTCTTTGAAGCAAAATATAGTTAATTTGCCTTGGCATGGTAGTTTAACTCACTTGTGTATTATTATTATGTGTAAGCAGGTGTAGCACAGACAGAAAATAAATGCTTGCTGATGGGTTCTCAGCAGGGAATCTGACGAGATTTCATTTTGTTAAACCTTGCCCAGGAAATTACAGTCCAAGCCCCACTGCAATTAGTTCAAAGAGGGAACCTTCTCTTGCCACACCTGGACAAATTCATTGTTAATATGCTGACTGCACATACAACACCAGCAATCTCAGCAGCAAACTTCTCTATGCATGACCACATTAAGTAGTCAATGCACTACATTTAAATGAAAATATTTTTCATAAAAATATATGATGTATGTTTGAAGATCCCTATTTATAGATTTGTTTATTATTGACATGGAGGTGGGCACTGACATCTTTCAATATCCACCTCCATGTCATTAATAAAGGAGTCAAAAAGCAAGGGACAAGTAGAGACCCCTGCAGCACTCCACTAACAACACTGGTCCAATTAAAAAATATTCCATTTACCACCACTCTTTGAAATCTATTCTTCAGCCAGTTCTCTATCCAAGTACAAGTATTGTGCTCCAGGTCTTGTTCATTAGGACAGGAACTTACATTAAGTCTCACACCCTTCTCCAGCTTTGCGTTTATTCATCAGCACAAACATGTCTTAGCAATCTGTCGCTAGCTTTCAGCCTGCGGTGTTCTACTAGGTGGAATAGTCAGCACACCCTTCAACAGCTTTGCATTAATTCGTCAGCACAAGCATTTCTTATTGATCTGTCGCTAGCTCCCAGCCTGCGGTGTTCTACTAGAAGAGGGAATAGTCAGCACTTACCCCTCTTCCCAGGCTTTGCTTTGAAACCGCTTCTCCTCCTTTGCCTATAGTTTTACACCCTGACTGGTTGGGTACCCACTGGGTCCCTATACCTACTCACTCCTTGTTGGGGCCATAATTGCCCATGCTAAATATGTTATCTCATCTCACACTAGAGTGCCCTCTTATAGCCAATAGGCCTTACACTAGCTAAACTCAGTACCTCTCCTGTATTATGTCAGTGTTTCCCATGTTCCATATATGCCCAGTCTATGAAGGTGGCCATACACGGGCAGATAAAGCTGCCGATATCGGTCGTTTGGACCGATTTGACAGCTTATCTGCCCGTGTATGGGGGCTTCCGACGGGTCTTTCCGATCGATATCTGGCCACGATATCGATCGGGAAGGTTTGATTTTTACCCGACCGACCCGTCGGAGCCCCTTGGCGCATCGTAATTCCCCCCGATATAGCCATGCTGTTAGTGGCATATCGGGGAAAGATCCGCTCGTTTTAGCTTTGAGTCTATGGCCACCTTAAGGGTCTTTCCTTTTATAACCTACACCCTCTAGGGACCTTCCCTCACTCTTACAAAATGACTGTTGCTCTGAACTGTCCTCTAGTGGCCAGTCTGTTTATATATTTAAACCATTAACTTGACAATTCACATTCAACTCCCTTACATCAATATTTTGAAGACCCAAACAAACATTTGCCCCAGTTATTGCTAAAAAAAACTTTTGTTTTGAGCACCTTGTTTTATATCTTTGCATCCAAGGATTGTTTATTTATAAAGTGCTCACTATTCTTGATTTCATAGAATATATATATATATATATATATATATATATATATATATATATATATATATATATATATATATATATATATTAATTACATAGCTCATAATTTGCCATTTTAAGACCTTTAAAGAACAAAACACTGCACACAATTGTCAGGGAACGTCTCTTCTCAAAAGTTATTTCAGTACTACACTAAAATAATTGTATTCATTTGTTAGAAATGGGATGGTGAATAATGAAACAGATCTACTTATTTTGTCATTTTCTGTTTTATTGGTTCCTTTATTGCGGTTCATTATTTAAGAAGGTAATCATCTTCAAATTAAAATAACATCTCTCTTTATCACATTTGATTTCAGGTTTGTATGCTCATTTGTTAAATATTTATCATGCCTTGATTTGTTGTATGTGCTACAGATGGAAAAAAATTCAAATTTGTCAATATTCAATACTTTTTATTCTCTATATGCTAATGAGGTGATTGTACTGTTAGACTGGAAAATAACTAAACACAACATTTACTGCTGTTTTTGAAGTACAGATTATGATATTTTTAAAGACAAAGGCAACTTGGTTATTATAAAGCACAAAGGAATAGTGAATTATATACTGTAATATTTAGCTACTGGTTTTATTTTAAAATGCACCCACATTTCAAAAAGTCCATTATTGAACATAACTTAAATTGCACCATGATGTCTACCACCACCTTTACCATTATTGGATAATGCCCCAGTCTTCTTGTACCTCTACTATAATTGCTTTTGGAGCCTTTCATGTTTCATGAGATGATGGCTTTTTATCAGATTTTTTATGCTAAATTAATGGATTGTGTAAGAGAGAGCACACCACCCTACATGATGAAGAAATAGAACTTGTGTATTGTCTGCACCACAAGCTTTTTAACTTCATATTTCAATTTAACATAAGGTGAATTTGGTTTTCTATTGTTAGGTCAGATAATATATGTTGGTTCAGAGGACTGTTAGGACAAGATACAGAGAAAGGTAACCCTAGGCAAGCTATTCATGAGTTTCTTCATATGCTATCAGAAATCTTGACCTATAGGGGTTTGTTTATATTGCATGCAGTTTGGACACATCTGGCTGGTCAAATTACCTTGCTTTTGATATGTGGCTTAAATATTGAGATTACATTTCTATCAAAGGCATTCATCACTCACCGAGTGGTGGAATGCACAATTAATTTTTTGTTTCTTTTATAAGATGTAACTGAGAGCCCACATAGAACAATTGAATGCATAAGCAAAATGCATATATTAACTACATGAGTGGTCTCCAAACTTAAACAAATGGCACAGACACTGCAGCCAGATTCTTGTTCCGCCTAATAATCACTATAACATAAATTGCTCAGCTCTACCATTTTTATATGAGAGTAATGTAACACCTGCAGTAATTTATAAATCAACCATAAAAAAAGCTGAGGGCCACAGGCTGAGTGTTTTGATAAAGGTCACAGAACTCCAAAGTTTATGTCAAAATATTATATACAGGATATAAAAGAATTCACAGCTTTCCCAAGCAACTTGTTCTAGAAGTTCAGGAGAGTCATTGATTCTTTTAATTTGACCATGATCTGCTCCAGCTTAAAATGGACTAAGCTATGAGTTAAATGTGCTTTTGTGCTTCTTCAATTATATTTTTAACTTCATAAAGAATTGCTACTCACACATCACATTCAGTATAAAAACACATATGCCATAAACATAAGGTATATTTCAAAAGGTCAAACTGTCCAGGACATTCTTAGCAGTGTTCACAGAAATATATGGCAGAGTAAATGTTCTCATTGGGTTGTTCCTTATGCCGATACCTAATTTTCCATATGTTTTGTAAGCAGGAGAGCTGGGTTTATTAACAATTTTTTTTTGTATGGAGAATATATTGATGATGTGTAGGGATGTAGCGAACTGTTCGCCGGCGAACTAGTTCGCGCGAACTTCGACTGTTCGCGTCCGCCGAATGTTCGCGAACGTCGCGCGACGTTCGCCAATTGGTGTTCGCGTTCGATTCGAAGTAAAATTTCGTTCGACCATTCGACCATTCGACCGTTCGATCGCTAAAATCGAACGATTTCCATTCGTTCGAACGATTATAAGCATTCGATTGAATTAAAATCATTCGATCGAATAGCTTCGATCGTTCGATTCGAACGAAAATCCTTCGATCGTACGAATAAAATCCTTCGATCGTTCGATCGAACGATTTTATCGAGCGTTCGAAGTTCGCGAACTGTTCGCGAACTGTTCGCTTTTTTGCCGGTGTTCGCGAACACATTAACGGCAGTTCGCTACATCCCTAATGATGTGTGATTTTGGTATGTCTATCAGTAGAGTTAGAATCAGTATCTCAAATTATATCTGCTATATATAGTCCTCATTTTTCTCATCTTGTATCATTGTTATTCTTAAGTTAAGAACCAACAAGCCATTTTCTCAGTAACACACACACACACATATATATATATATATATATATATATATTATAATCACCTGAACGTTTCATGTTTGGCACTTACACTGTTTTTTACATTTTAAGAGAAACTGTCATCAAAATGCAAATGCGGTATGATATGATACATTTGAAATATACTTTGTAACACGCTTTTGTATTCCCTTTGAGCAAAATGGTAATGGAACCAGCAATATACTTTGTTGTTGATGCATGTAATGGCTCCAAATTTTACTGCACATCAGCTGTCCAACATAACCAGAAAGTAGCAAATATCCTACCTTCTTTATCTTTTATGGTTATAGAAATATTTGTCTAGCAACCCTTGACAAGTAAGCCATGCTATGAATGTTTCCTCTGTAAATTCCATTTAAATTGGATTATTTACCATTCATAAAAAGAATATGGAACCTTTGCCTATGTTCATTGTCTTTTGCCTTTTTCTTATTATGCACACTGTAAAATAAACATATATAGTGACCAAAAGTTGTGCTGTATATTAAGGGGGGTATTTTTTCAAAATCCAAAATTTGCTCACTATTTTCTGAAAACCACTCTAACCAAATCCACATGAACCCCCCCCCCCCATTTATCAATACATTTCCCCAAAAAATTCTTGTGTGGAAAAAGACTTGATAAAATCATGAATAAAATCTAAACTATACGATTTTTCCGGATTTTACAACCGGAAACTCAGACTTTTTTGGATTATTGCCGAAAACCATGACATCTTCGCATAATTGTATGAAACCCATTGCAGATAAGGATATCTTCAAAATGTTAATGGCTATTGATTTCTACCTGATCTCGGCAGGTCTACATTGGATTACTTTTTTATTCAGACTTTTAACACCATCTGAGTTTAATAAATCACAAACAAGTAATTTTTCTTCAAAAAAGTTGTGTTTTTCCATTTAATAGAAAAAACACTTTAATAAATAACCCGCTAACTGTTGCTTAAAGGGATACTGTCATGTGAAAAAAAAAATTTTCAAAATGAATCAGTGAATAGTGCTGCTCCAGCAGAATTCTGCACTGAAATCCATTTCTCAAAAGAGCAAACATATTTTTTTAAATTCAATTTTGAAATCTGACACTGGGCTAGACATTTTGTCAATTTCCCAGCTGCCCCTGCTCATGTGACTTGTGCCTGCACTTTAGGAAAGAAATGCTTTCTGGCAGGCTGCTGTTTTTCCTTCTCAATGTAACTGAATGTGTCTCAGTGGGACAAGGGTTTTTACTATTGAGTGTTGTTCTCAGATCTACCAGGCAGCTGTTATCTTGTGTTAGGGAGCTGCTGTCTGGTTACCTTCCCATCGTTCTTTTGTTTGGCTGCTGGGGGGAAAAAGGGAGGGGGTTGATATCACTCCAACTTGCAATACATCAGTAAAGAGTGACTGAAGTTTATCAGAGCACAAGTCATAGGACTTGGGGCAGCTGGGAAATTGACAAAATGTCTAGCCCCATGTCAGATTTCAAAATTGAATATAAAAAAATATGTTTGCTCTTTTGAGAAATGGATTTCAGTGCAGAATTCTGCTGGAGCAGCACTATTAACTGATTCATTTTGAAAAAAAAAAAAAAAAAATCCCATGACAGTTGCCCTTTAAATTAAAATTATTAAAAATTTTCCCTCTTAAGGCATAATTGGCACTGGCTTCAGGGTGGGTTTCTTGCCTTTCTCTGGATTAAAAACAGTGGATATATGATTTTAAGGTTTATTTGTCAAAGAAATGATAGAACCTTGCCAAAGTACTGCACAGGGAATTTTGAAAGAGGAAGAAAGGAGGTTCTCGTCTGTGACTGCACGGTGGGTTGATTGATACCGATGCTGCTACTGCTTGTGCTAGATGACAGTCTGATTGATATCCGAACATTTTTGTATTATTACAATTTAGAATATTTCACATAAAAGTATAATATATTATGTTTCTTAAAATCATTGTTTGATATTATGTTTAATGAAAAAGCCAGTGAATGATATCTTCACAAACTATCTTGCCCCAGACTGATGTCCATTGTCATACAGGAATTTGTCTTATGGACAACCAGTCAGTCCAGTATATATATATACATTACTCACTGGGTGAGTTAATTGCTTACCCAAGATTCCACCACATTGTTGGGGTAACCGGCGCACAGTTCAAGACAAATGATGAACAAATGATGATCGTAGTACACAACCCATTAGTTACTCAAGTTAGAATCCAATAAAGTTTATTACATTAAGAAAATAAAATTATTTGGGGGAAGAAAAGGAAATGTGTATTTTAACATCTCTGAATTTAACGGGATTATCTTGTTTAAAAGGTATTGAATTGTATGGAACTTGTTATCTGGAGGAAGCCTGTTATCCAGAAAGCTCCAAGTTAAGGTAAATTTATCTCCCATAGACTCTATCAGATGATTGAAATTTTTAAAATGTATTTCTTTTTTTTCACTTTAATAATAAACCAGTACCTTATACTTGATCCCATCTAAGATAATTAATCCGTATTCCTTATTAATTTGTAAATAATATTTTAGTAGATTTAAGGTATAGAGATCATAATTATTGAAAGAGCTCTTACCTGCAAAACCACAGGTCCAAGCATTGTGGAAAACAGGTCCCATGTCTGTATTATACCTGGCATCACACACAAAATTTGGGAGTTTTTGAGATTATTTTTTAACTGCAGATGAAGCCACTTGGATTTGTGTGTTAATTGTGTCATGGCTCGAGGTATGTTGTTATCTAAAGTCATGTAAACTCATTTAATTTTTCCAAGAACAATACAATACTACAATTGTTCTTAGGAAAAAACTCCTTAATGATATGGGATGCTGTGACACAAATGTTCTGTGTTAAATGGGATGTTTGTTAAATGTATTTAGTTATTCTGTGTTAAACACAAACCAAAGTGGCTTTGTCTGTATATCTATTAAAATCAGATGTACAGGATCTATTATATGTAAAGATTGGGATTTGGAATTTTCTAGGTAAGGGATCACTCTATGAAGTAGATAATCATGCATTAAATCTATTTTAAAATGTAATCATGAAAAACTATTATGATTGATTTGAAATCAGTATTGTTTTATAGTAGTTTAGTTAACAAAATCTACAAAATTAATCAGTCAAAAAATCAGTATTAAAACCATAGGGTTAAATTTACTAAGCGGTGAAAATTTGCCAGCGGCGGCTTTGCAATCATCGCAACAGTTTACTAAAATGCGAAGTTGCGTCCAGAGCACCGTACACTTGTGAATTTTCGCTAGTGTTACTTTGCCAATCAAATCTAAGATGCGCTAGCGTTCAATTTATGCCATGCAAAACTTTGTTAGAGGCCTTCGCGCAGGCTAATTTGCATACGAAGGGAAATTGAATGGACGTATATGTTGCAGCAAATACATTACATAACACAAGTCCAGGGAACCTTAATAAAGAAATACAGTTGTTATATTGCCCTACACATGAGCCCACTGTATAGTTTATGTTCCATATGTTAGAAAATGTATGGCGGAACCCAGTTACCCAAAAAAAAATTAAGGACGTTTGCAGGCTATCACTCAGAAAAAAAGAAAAGACAACAGCCTTTTTTGGGACTTAGAAACTTTTTCCACAAAAAATATTATGTAAGTAAGATTGAGGAAGATCTATGCACTCCAATGCACTTCGCCTGGTCTGAGCAGGCAAGTCTGGCGAAAGAGGTAACGTTCAGTAAAATCCGCATCTTAGTGAATTTGCGGAGTAACATCCATTCGCCTGAGAGAAAATTCGCCTGGTGATAGAGCATCTGTCTCTTTCGCTAGCGAAGTTATACCTGTGCCCATTAGTAAATTGTCAAAGAGCCATGAAAGTGGTAATACTGGTGAATTGTCGCCAGCGTTACTTCGCCATTTAGTAAATCTGCCCTATAGTTCACTATTATGCCAGATACAAGTGCAACCTTGGGATACTGACAGGGTAGATCTACACCCTGTCAAGTTTACATCAGAGCTGTGATATTTTGTGCACTCAATTTGGTGAGGGTATTGGATTTGGTTGCAAACTTGGAATTGCCAAGGTGCCAAAATTTTCCAGCTTTATCCAGCTTTCTGGATGTTTTTTTTTTAGAAAATAGATCCCATACCTGTATACATATTTCTTAAAAATCCTTAATATGTCTGACATTACCAACATCGGAATAGAATGAAGATTTGACTGCCAGACTGATTTCACTTCAGTCTAATTGTTTTCTTGGAGTGAATGAACAGTAAATTTCACATGGGGCAATAAACCGTAATATTATATATTATTTATCAAAACAAGCCATAGTCCATCCATATTTGATAGCATAATGTTATGACTGACCATGTTCATATAAACTAATGGATAATGATGGCCAAGAGTAGGAACTACAAGTTTGAAATCTATTACATAGAAAGTCATTATACAGAATATACAGAAAACTGGGAAAATAATTCCTCATATGTTTTGTTTGAATAGAAAATAAACAATTTTAACTAAAATAATTATAATATATTATAAGCCCATATAAAGATAATACTTTTGTATGGTTTTAAAGTTTATGTGTGTTTTGGCATATTTTATGGGATGATGTTTCGAATGCTAGAACAATCCGTTATACGTAAAGTTCTAGATCCCGGATATTTTTCATAAAAGGCTCCATAGATGTAGTTTGTACATTTTTTATCTGCTATAAGGATCATGTGCAAAGTGCACTTGTAGACACAATTCTATTTTTTTTACCCAGGATGCAGCATTTCTTCATAATTCCAGTGTATGAGTGGGAATTGCACTAGGTGCATTTGATTCCAGTACAGCAAAACATGTACAGATATTCTTATTTCCCTTGTTTGTATATGAAAAGTATTATACCTCGAAACATTGGAAACATCTCCGATTTTATTGCTGAAAGTTCTGCTGGTTAGATCTTTGAACTGAGAAATAAGAGGATTCAGGGAATAACTATGAATATTCATTTTTCGTTGGCAATCGACATACTTTTCAAATGGACCTTGATTTTGCATAAGGCACGCAGCATATCAAACATTATGTAAAAACCCTTGGTGCAGTTGTGATTTAACTTGGTCTGATGATAAACTTTTGATGTTTGAAGATATTATTTACATGAACGTCAAAACATAATTCTGCTGCTATCGAGGGAAAATATGAATTTGCCCAACAGTGTGTTAGGGATGAGCATTGAGGCTTCTTGATTAGTGATGATTATATGTGCAGTATATCAATATTAATAACTGTGATTAAATGACTGCTTGCTATGATTAGCAAATTTAGCCTTGTGTTAATTAATTCATGTAAAAATGTATCAGATCAACAAGCAATTTATAGCCAGTACAATGATAGATGTGATAATGACATATTTTCTTTGTAAAGTAAAAAGTTATCTAACGGTAAACTAAAGCGAGATTTCTCTTTGGAAGTTGCCACACCTAACTGTTGGTTCATTGTGGTGAAAATGTTCCCTTATGTTGGAAGTTTCCCAATATACCAAAGTACAGCTGCACTTTGTACTGGAACTTGAATGGAATTACGCATTTCAACTATAGAGGGTCCTAGAGAAAAAGAGGGACTATGAGTGAGGCTGGAGGCATCCTGTTCGTGGAAAATTAGTTATTTAAAGGGATACTGTCAAGGGAAAATTTTCTTTTTTCAAACCATATCAGTTAATAGTGCTGCTCCAGCAGAGTTCTGCACTGTAATTCATTTCTCAAAAGAGCAAACAGATTTTTTTATATTTAATTTTGAAATCTGACATGGGGCTAGACATATTGTCAGTTTCCCAGCTGCCCCCAGTCAGCTGGTAAACTTCAATCACTCTTTACTGCTCTACTGCAAGTTGGAGTGACATCACCCCCTTCCCCCCCAGCAGAACAATGGGAAGACAACCAGATAACAGCTCCCTAACACAAGATAACAGCTGCCTGCTAGGTCTCAGAACAGCACTCAATAATAAAATCCAGGTCCCACTGAGACACATTCATTTACATTGAGTAGGAGAAACAACAGCCTGCCAGAAAGCAGTTCCATTCTAAAGTGCTGGCTCTTTCTGAAAGCACATGACCGGACAAAATGACCTGAGATGCACCTACACACCAATATTACAATATTAAAAAAAATACACTTGCTGATTCAGGAATGAAATTTTAAATGGTAGAGTGAATTATTTGCAGTGTAAACAGTGTAATTTAGAAATAAAAATGACATCATAAAAATCATGACAAAATCCATTATTTATTAAAGCCCGAATGCCAAAAACTCGAAAAAAAATATTGTGATTTATTATACCCTGAGGATGAAAAAAGAATCTGAAAATCTGGCATCTCAGACCTGCTGAGGTTGTATATAAGTCAATGGGGGAATTCCCAAAGATATCTTGATCTGCACTGGATTTCATGCAAAAATCTGAAGATTTCGTGGTTTGGGAACTGGAATGTTTCGGAAAATGTATTGACTAATAAGGGGAAATAACCCATGCGGATTTGGTCGGAGTATATTTCAGAAAATAATGAGAAATTTGGATTTTGATAAATAACCCCCCTAGTGTTCTCTACACCTTTTATATTTAAAAGGTGTGCTATTTAATTCTCTACTTCTTTTGTCCCTTTTTTAACTTCTTGCACCCTTATCCCTTGTTGTTTATATTCAATTCCTTTATCCTTCTAACTCTCCTGCTTCTTTATCTTTCTTCTGTTTAGCTGTTCTTTCTCCCCTCTGTGCTGTCATATTCTGCCACTATTTTATCACAATTAACAGTTTATATTGCTTTCTTTTAGCTTGTACCATTTTCTCCTTACATTACATTATCTATTCTCCTGTTCTTGTTCTTCCTTATTTAATTTTTCTTTTTATTGGAATGAGCAAACCTTTATTACCCCATAGTTTTGCAGCAAAATTTGTATTAGGTTTCGCTAGGAAAAAATATGAATTTTTGCACAAATAATTCTGTGCCCCTTGTCCTTTACATGAACCAGTTAGATCAGAGCCCACCCCAGCCCTTTCCTTGTCTATCTTAGGAACTGTCTGGGTACATAGTGGAAATTAACTTCTCTAGCAAAGAAATGCAACGTACTGTACATACAGTATATTCTATTGTAGAGCTAAAAACTCCTTAACTGCAATATAGTTTCTCCTTCCCATTGACTTCAAATGTTGCTGTTTTGTGAATTTTTATGTGGTTGTGTGAAATTTTCTGTGAACTGAGCCATTTAAGCTCATCACTACTATTGACTTTTTCTCTTTCCCTTTATGTCTCATCTTTGTCTTCCACTGTGGAGTCTACTGTTTTTTTAAGAATTAGATTAATACAGAAGAATAATGCAAATTTGGGTGTTATCTTTTACATTTATTACATCTATCTATAAAACTGGGTTTAGGTAGAATATTATATTTATAACAAAATTACTCAGCTTGAGCATCACTCTTTGCCTTATGATATACTGTTTATGAATATTTCCATGTCTTTTATAGAAGTGACCTACTGTACATGCCATCAATTATCAAAATTTCACAGATAACATTTCACTACATCACACAATAGACTGCCCTATATGAGGTTATCTAAGTAATCCTGTCTTAATGCAGTACATTATTTGGCTGATGTTCTATGCAAGTTATCATTATAATACAATTATATTTTTTTCCGAAGCCACGGAGCATTTCATATTTAATCGACATAGATGGGGCCTGATCTGAAATTTAAAATAGCTTACCAAAAATATAAAAAAAGAGAGTACCAAAATTTGTATAAAAAATATAGCAAGTATAAAGGTATATATAAGCCCAGGGCAAGTAAATAAACATGGGGAAGAGTCTCACGGTTTGTCCCAGTCTGAGGGTGCATGATACAAGCACAAAAAAGAAGAATCCTGTGTATTTCTAGTGATGATCATAGATTCACTGCAAAGCTCCTCATTTCGCAATCTGCACATTTTTTTTTGCAAAACTACAAAGTTGTGAAAAAAATGGACTCCATTTTGATTTTGATAAATCTGGTGCAGCTGTGGAATCTGGCGCTGCTACTGGGAGCATGTTTATAATTACTGTGGAAAAAACTTCAATAAGGGTAAAAAAAACATGGTCATTTATGTCCAAAATTTACATCTGGGGCTAACTGATTGATTTACCTTTTTTCTATTTTTACTCACCTCACCATCCAGTAAATTGCTTGAATGTGTGAATTTTGTGGTCCTTGATATAAAAAAAAAACATTTAAGCAACTGCATGGAGCATTCTGAGACTTAATATTATGTTGAGTTCTTTCATTTCTGTCCAATCCTTACACCTTTATGTAAATCTTACTCTTTGATATAGGATAGCTTCGGTTACTTTTATAGTTTCATTTAATGCGTAGCAGAAATGTGTTCCAGTAATTGGTATCTGCCTTCCCACTGCTATACATATAAACTGATTTACGGCAGCCTTCAGCTGAGTAGTAATTTGCAGCTTTTAGTGTAATACAAATAATGCTATTCTTGGAAACATGCTTTGCTGGTGCAAATTATGAATGTTCTCCATGTTAAAGTATCGAGGCCCATGAAATATTACAGATGCAGGTTGAACGTGTACCTTGTTGACGACAAAATCGAAATAATTGCAGAACACTGATTAAAAATTGATTCCAACTGTATTAGCATGTAACAAAGCAGATTGTGTAAAAACTAAAACCACAGCTGTTATTTTGTCTCATGGTGCCGCATCTGAACTTAACATACTTGCAGGCAGTGTTACATAGCAGAACTAATAAACAAAGTTAGAACAGTCTAATTAACAGAGCATAATGTTACTGATCCATTACAGCTCTAAACTTCTGTGGCCTATGCTTACTACCTGGTCTACTACAGGTGTGAATACATTCACCTTTGTTCATCCTGGAGCCAATAAAAAAAACCTTGGTTTGGAGAATATTATCAAGTTAATTAAAGCGTACCTAATACTTTGTTTGAAGATCACTTAATTCCATCTTATTGATACATGGGGTAGGAGGAGTAGGTGTTTGAGTTTGTTGAGGTCCATATTAGCTGCTAATCCTGAACCCCTGGGTATGGAGACAAAATTATGTCCTATCAGATTACAGGCCAGATTATAGGCCAGATTACAGGCCAGAAAAAGCTATTTCATGGTTTATCAAGTGAAAACACATGGATGAGATTCAATTCAAGGAGAAAAAAAAATTATCCAAATTGAATTCCAGTTTTTTTCCCATAGACTTAAAGGGATACTGTCATGGGAAAAAAAAAATTCCAAAATGAATCAAAATGAATGTTAATAGTGCTGCTCCAGCAGAATTCTGCACTGAAATCCATTTCTCAAAAGAGCAAACAGATTTTTTTATATTCAATTTTGAAATCTGACATGGGGCTAGACATATTGTCAATTTCCCAGCTGCCCCAAGTCATGTGACTTGTGCTCTGATAAACTTCAATCACTCTTTACTGCTCTACTGCAAGTTGGAGTGATATCACCCCCCCTCCCTTTTACCCCCCCCAGCAGCCAAACCAAAGAACAATGGGAAGGTAACCAGATAGCAGCTCCCTAACACAAGATAACAGCTGCCTGGTAGATCAGCACTCAATAGTATAAACCCATGTCCCACTGAGACACATTGAGTTACATTGAGAAGGAAAAATAGCAGCCTGCCAGAAAGCATTTCTCTCCTAAAGTGCGGGCACAAGTCACATGACCAGGGGCAGCTGGGAAATTGACAAAATGTCTAGCCCCATGTCAGATTTTAAAATTGAATATAAAAAAATCTGTTTGCTCTTTTGAGAAATGGATTTCAGTGCAGAATTCTGCTGGAGCAGCACTATTAACTGATTCATTTTGAAAAAAATTTTTTTCCCATGACAGGATCCCTTTAAATAAAGTTTTCATGTGATAAACTATGATATAACTTTTTGAGTTTTCACGCGATAAACCTTTTTGTCACTGAATTGAATCTGGTCCTATGTCTGATAGGTCCAGTATCAGTAAAAAGGATGGAAAACCTTATTATGTGTAAACTAATTTAGTCCATGGATCAAGCACTTTCACTCAACCCCCAACCCCATGTTACCCATGTGACAAGGGCAAAAGTTAGAGGCAAAAATGTTGGCAGCAAATTTTTGTGTTGGTTTCACAGAAATTACCTGTGATGGTGAAATGTGGAATGTCACTGCAAATCCAAACCTTGCAAAAAAAATGTCACCCATCACTAGTAGTACCTCAACAAACAAGTGGTTCTGGTCATGTATGGCCACTTTTACTCTGTTGCTTGATAATTAAAACATGAAGGGTTATTTAAATTAAAACAATAGTGCTTTAACATATTTGCAGATTCTAGAAAGAAACACATAGGGGCACATTTACTAAGGGTCGAAGTAAAATCCTTCCAGATCGAAGTCGAAGGATTTACCGCAAATGCGATTAAATCCTTCGAACCGAACGATTCGAAGGATTTTAATCCATCGATCGAAGGATTTTCCTTCGATCAAAAGGTCGAAGTAGCCTATTCGATGGTCAAAGTACCCAAAAAAAACCTTCAAAATTCAAAGTTTTTTTCATTCTAATCCTTCACTCGAGTTTAGTAAATGTGCCCCATAATCATTTAGGGGATTAATTATCAAAGCCCGAATCTATCTCAATATTTTCTGCTACAAACTCTGATCAAATAATAAATACACTTATTTATTATTACATTTTCCTGAAAATTTGCTTTGAAAAAAGTCAGATTTTCACGATTTTTTTTTTTTTATTAATCATCCGAATTTTGCTATTTTTTAAATTTTTCACATGAAAACTCCTATTTTTGCCCGAAAACTTCGGGGTAGTGCATGAAACCCAGCGCACATCAAAAAAATCATTGGGACTTCTCCCATTGACTTATATGCAACCTCAACAGGTATGAGATGCCGGATTTTCATATTCGGACCTTTCCATCCTCGGGGTTTAATACATTCCAAAGAATTTGTGATATTTTGAATTCAGAGTTTAGTAAATAACCCCCTTAATGTATACAGTCATTTAGAAATTCTAGTCTAGCTGGCAATTTAAGATTCAACACCCTAACCAGACTGCACAGTGCTCAGCATGACCTACAGCTTGGTAGGAGTCTATAAGCCCAAGGCATAAATATTTAGGATTTTTCATGCCACTTGAAAATAGCTCAAACACTAAGTAGGTCATACATTACCGATGCAGAATATCTAGCACATTCTGCAGTCACAGAAAAAAAGATATTGGTCACGGCAAAATAAGTTTCCCAAATTTGTTTAAAACTTTTGTAATAAAAGAAGACATTTTTACAGCAGTCTCCAAAGCTGCAGTGGTTTAAGATTTGTGTTTAATAACTGAGTTTTATCTTGCATTTATTAGCTGTATAATCCTTTAAGCTAAGGGTTTAAAGGAAGCAGGAAAAAGAATCATCCATTTCTCGTCTTTCATTTTACGTTTAGCCAATATGACCCAATTTTCTTCCAAGCTATTCTATACAAGGCATACAAGGAAAAATATAACACATTTCAAGATATTGAAATATCTTGGTTAGGGTATTGATACTCATTTTCTATTTAAGTATTTAATATGGACTTATACTTTTCAATCTAGTTATGAGCCTTGTCATAAAGTAAAATGCGCTTTCTATTTTACATATATGGGATAATCTTACTAAGTCCCAACCAATAAATACTTTATACTCTTTGTATATAATTTGCACTATTTAGGACATTGTGATAATATATTTAAGTCTCTGCATGCTCATTATTTTATAGGACAAACAACTGCCTATATAAGATATAGGGGCCGATTCACGAAGGGTCGAATATCGAGGGTTAATTAACCCTCGATATTCGACTGGGAATTAAAATCGTACGACTTCGAATATTGAAGTCGAACGATTTTGCGCAAATCCTGCGATCGATCGATTTTTCGTTCGATCGAACGATTAAATCCTTCAAATCGAACGATTCGAAGGATTTTAATCCAATGATCGAACGAAAATCCTTCAATCAAAAAATCACAGGCAAGCCTATGGGGACCTTCCCCATAGGCTAACATTGACTTCGGTAGCTTTTAGCTGCCGAAGTAGGGGGTCGAAGTTTTTTTTAAAGGGACAGTACTTCGACTATCGAATGGTCGAATAGTCGAACGATTTTTACTTCTAATCGTTCGAATTGTTCGAATTCGATCAAATTAGATCGAATTTAACCAATTCGATGGTCGAAGTACCCAAAAAATACTTCGAAATTCGAATTTTTTTTTATTCGAATCCTTCACCCGAAATTCGTGAATCGGCCCCATAATATCTAGAAACCTTCTCATTGAGCTTCATCCAGTCAGAAATCTATATTGAAGACAAGGTGTTACAGGTGATGCTCTAAATTACAGAAACCAGTGGGTTTCAGTGGTTCCAAATAACAGATAACATACCTGTACCATGATGTGCATACATCTCAATTGTATGGATACTCACCAGTTCCTGCATCTTTGGGCCTATTAACATCTTCTTGAATGCACTTTGGAAAACCTCAGGTTATGGCAGCATGTGATTATTGATAAATATGTGTACAGGGGCTCTAATGTGGACTTACACCCATTGTGTCATACCACCACACCCTAACTTGGCCATTTATGAAAATACATGCACTGAAGCTGAAACTAACAATGTTCAAATTCCAGTGTAAATCCTTCCAATAGAGACTACTATAAAGGTGGCCATACACGGGCCGATAAAAGCTGCCGACAGACCGGGTCGGCAGCTTATTGGCCCGTGTATGGGGGCCCCCGACGGGCTTCCCCGATCGAGATCTGGCCGAAAGTCGGCCAGATCTCGATCGGATGGGATCTGTTAGTTGATGCTGTCCCGCGATCCGACCGCCCGTTTGTGAATGCTAGGATCCGATCGTTGGGCCCTAGGGCCCATGATCGGATCTGCCCGATATTGCCCACCTCAAGGTGGGCATATCGGAGGGAGATCTGCTCGTTTGGCGACATCGCCAAACGAGCGGATCTATCCATGTATGGCCACCTTAAGGGAAAACCAACTTCATATTACTAGCCTTGGTTTGAGAATGAGATGTTGGACAGGCGCGTGTTGCAATGAAAAGGTGGCACTCTTTTGTAAGGAAAACTAAAGAATACAATTCTTTTATCCGCTAATTTAAAAAGAAATGTTTGTGCAGTTTGTACATAAATTATCTCAGTTTCTGCCACCTCCTAAAACTGACTACTGTGCACACATTTATTTATAATACTCTGTGCTCCATCTGTACACTTAAAAAAGAGGCAGATGCTAGATAACAGAGATAAACTGTTTTGTTTGCTTCTTGTATACTTTGTTTTGTTAGTCAATCTAATCTGTCATATAAGAAAACCATCTTTCCACTACTTTCTAATCTGTAGGGGAAATATGCTGGTAAAGCATCCCCATCCAGGTGTCATAGAGGAACTGGACTGGAAGATAGCCACCTGTCTCTTTGGCTTGTCTCCCATCTTGTGTTTGGCTTTCTGCTGACTCTATAATGTACAGTACTGACATTGTTTAGTGAGGTTAAAGCCTAATTTCAGAAACTTTTTTCCATTTCAGCATCTAAATATGTTTGGACTGCTAAATAACATTTGATAGTAGTTGTGTGCATATCATTTAACTGCTTTCACTTGAATGGACTTCAAATCCTGACCAGGATTTATTAACTCTCCTGTGTGTTTGCATGCAAGATAAAGGATGATTAGCATTAAAAACTTGAAACGTGTATGGGTTTATTGATATTTCAGTTTGGATAATGAAAAAATATTGGACAGTAAGGGGCAGATTTACTTAGCTCGAGTGAAGGATTAGAATAAAAAATACTTTGAATTTCAAATTTTTTTTTTCAATACTTCGACCATCGAATTGGATACTTCGACCTTCTACTACGACTTCAAATTCGAACTAAAAATCGTTTGACTATTCGACCATTCAATAGTCAAAGTACCGTCTCTTTAAAAAAACTTCGACCACCTACTTCACCACCTAAAACCTACCGAGCACCAATGTTAGCCTATGGGGAAGGTCCCCATAGGCTTTCTAGGCAATTTGGGGTCGAAGGAAAATCGTTTGATCGATGGATTAAAATCCTTCGAATCGTTCGATTCGAAGGATTTAATCATTCCTACGATTGTTCGAACGAACGAATATAGTTAAATCCTTTGACTACGATATTCGAAGTCGAAGGATTTTACTTCGACCAATAGTAAATGTGCCCCTAAATGAAAGATAAATGACAGATAACTTGAAATTTTTGAATTAGCCATAATGGCATTTACTGTAGAGGTTTATCATCCCATTTGCGTTGCGATTTTTATAGAAAGGCCTTTTTTATTATTGTTTTGGATTTTGTGGCTAAAGCATCCAAAACAAGGGGTTTGAATATATTACTAAGTCAGTGGTCTTCTGTGCGTTCTTCTGTAACGGAGCTGTGTGCCAACCAGTAGGGATGCCAAGAGAAGAAGAAAGCTAATATAACAGGCAGATGTATGCAAGGTTAGCTCTTCAATCCTACCTAAGGCAATGTAATTCCCCTAAGCTTAACTACAATATCTTTAAAGCTGAAAAGAAAATGCAAAAAAAATATATACTTGTATGCAAAAAAAAGAATATACAGGGGACTCAAAAGAGATGGGTTGACTTGTAGTGATTTTTAATTCATTGTAAAACATGGCACAGACGAAAAGATATGAAATGCAATTGTGAAATATAAGAAATATTTAAAATATAAAAGAAGACTTAACTTTGGTGAAAAGTTAAGGAAACCAGACTGCCCATATTAAATGAGTTCCTGGCATGGATCTACTGGTACCGCTTCTGCATGCAAGCCAAGCATTGTATTCTGGCTGCAAGAACAAGACAGGAACGAGTATATAAAACAGACAATATAAGTGATATAGAGGCAATAAATCCCCATTGCTTTATTTAATAATGATTTATATGTGTTAGCAGGTTTTGATGCTTTAGAAAAAATCAACTTTACTTGTCCATTTTAAGATATAAACAAATGATGATTTTAAAGAGGCGACTTTAAAGCTACAGTAAATAGTGCTGTACTTTTGCAGTTGCCTCTATGTCTTACAGCCAATCAGTCCTGCAGAATAAGTTTCTATGGGGTCCGTTTACTAAAGTGCGGTAAATCTGGCTTTAAGTTTCCGCATGTTATCGCTGAGAATATTTTTACGCCAGAATATTCGCAGCGACTAAGTTTACTAAACAGCGATGCGCTCAGAAGTCATTGCGATCACTTGCGGTAACTACGTTAAGGAACCAGCTTACGTTAGCGGTAATTTTAGCGAGTTGCGAATTTTCTGGCGAAAAATTAAGTTTTTGCGAATATTTATGCTATAAAATAGTCTTCTTTTATGGCGGTTATTATGGCAATTTTTACTGTGACATTTATGGCCAGAAATGCACCTTCAAAACTCATAAACTTTATTAACTGATAATTATACCATCCAGAAACATTACCAGAGTGCCAATAGAATCATAGGAACAAGAAATCATACCAGTCAATCTCTTTGCTTTATAGAAATGCACAGTTTAATGTAGCCAATCACAATGAAACCAAAAAAGCGTAGAGGCTGACGAATCCTTGGACTGTGATGCCTGCTGCCAATAATACGACTCTGAGCTAAAACTGCTGCTTTTGCAGCAGATAGAAGCAGAAGCCAAAATATCCTGTCAGCAGTAGCTACAGATCTCTCTCCTGTCAGCAAAGAATGATGGGTACAAAAAAACTAGTATTATGGGATATTTCCTGCCCCTTGAGAATTTTCTGGTGAAAAAAATACTTTTACGCCACTACATAAGTGGCGGTAAAAGTTTGCGAATATTCTGGCGTTAATTTTGTCTTTAGCACATTTCGTTGTTTAGTAAACCAGGCGTTAATGTATACGTAGCGTTATTTTCAGTGAATGTGATAACTGGCGAACAATTATTCTTGCGCAAGAAAATTTGCAAATTTATATTTACCGCAGGTTAGTAAACTGGCGATAACATATTTGGCGAAAATTCTGTCTATATTTTGTGCGAATATTTTTAACGCACTTTAGTAAACGGACCCCTGAGTCTAGTAACAGTATTCTCTCCCAGTCTATATGAAATCTATTTGTTAAGCCACTGTAGCCTTGAGCCATCTAAAGGGTCTTTAACTGCAAATTGGGCGTGGAAGAAAGCTAAACTGAGGGTGAGGAGGTGAAAAAAATAGGTCAGAAAATAAACCTTTACGACAGAAAACAAAATTTCACTCTATTAGTGCCTGTTGAGTTTTACGCTTCATTTGTATGTAATCTCAACTTCTGAACCATTTTTGTCTTTCTCTTTTTGGTTATTTCCATAGGGTTGGAGAGGTGGGTTGACTTTTAGTCATTTATGACCCACAAGTGTATTTGTGCAACTTTAGGAGCATTTGTTGCATTCATGAAAACATTTGCATCTAAGACCTCTCCTTGCACTTTTGCATAGTTGCCCTGCCTGTTTGGCCTCCTCTTGTGAACCACATGCAGTGCGTCTGTTGACACAGGAGAGCTTCATAAACTATTGAGGCTTGAAAAAAGCAAATTATGATTTTTCAAACTTGACCTGAAGTTACTAGCAAACATTGCTTGCGATGGTAAAAAAAAAACCCTAAAGGCTTCTAATGCCCATGAAGTAATGCAAGGAAATTCTATACATAATACCATTTTATTATAGCACAAAATATGTATATATGCAGCACTTGATATTCAATTGTTCATTATTGATTTACTCCTTGTGATAAGATCGAAACACATTTTATAGACGCAGCCAAGCGGAAGAAATTTAGCTTGGTATGAATTGCTTCAATGAACAATAGGAGTTATTTGGAAGGAAAAATGTTCATTAGAAAAACAGTTTATTACTTCCTATAATGGAATGCATAAGTCTTGCAAACTAACAATGCAAGTACAGTAAAACAATCACAAAATGGTTTCTAAAGTAAATTACAAACTACAGGAAAATCTGTTCTGATAAACCCACATTTTGTGCTGCTTCTGGAAACACACCAAAATAAACTCTCCTATGAGAGGGTAGGTGTTTTCAGCACTGAAAACAACTGTCAATCTGTTCCCTGTTTTTTCTGTGAGGTAATGGGATTTTTTCTCCTAGGTGAATAATATAACTGCAGTTTATATACAAAAATTAATTAGCAGCTCAGAGTTAGATAGTAGCTATTCTTTTTTTCTTACCATGACCACCTTAATAAATACAGAGTCATCTCAGAAATTCCTTTTGAGATGACCTGTCATTACTCATTTTTTTAATCCAGGGATAGTCATCCGGTGTTATTCATGGAAAGGAATGTATTAAAAAAGATATCAGTGAACTTCTTGCTTATTCTTTGCAAAAAAACTCACAATAATAAATTAGAATAATTATTCTCATTATTGAGATACACCTAAGAATGTTCTGTGTGCAGGGATGGAATAAGGGGAACAAGAAAAATGTGACATTTGGTTTGGCATTAAAATAGTGCAGAATATAGAAATCTCAACTTCAATGGAGTCGTACTGGGCAAAAGTGAAAGATGAAAAAGCCTTAATATTGATGATTGCTACAGCAATCTTCTGATGAATTGTGTGGGGAACACTGATGCTGGAATTATGGATTACTTACAAAACGCATGCCCATGCAACATCATGTATGTTGGCTAATTGTGCAAAACTGCAGTCGTCACTTAATGATGATCAGATTCTAAAACATTTAAAGAATCATTACACACCTGTTCTAGACCCAGAATATGATTCACACTAGGCCCTACCTAGCATTTTAAGTACACAGAGGTCCAATACAGAAATAGCAATTATTTGTGGAAGTGCTGTCCAACTTCTGTGGTACCAAGGGCCAACATGGTGGAGGGCAGATAATGGAATCCCTGTATGTAACCCACACCATTTTAAACTACATGCATGTTGTTTCAATTCAATTTTTTTTCAGTGCACACCTAAAAACCAACAGTTTATTAAGATATATTAAGACATACTCTTAAATCCTTATGTTGCTTCCTCCTTCTCTGTAGAAAACACAACCGCCAGGACATAATAAAACACAACTTAGAAAGCATCTAATAATTATTTCTAAATGTGAAATAAAACCTAAAATATACTGTACCCCCACCAGGCTCACCCCTACAGGAAGAGTAGGGCACACACAGGTAGTGTAATGTACTGTAGGCAGAGTAGGGCACACACAAGCAGAGCAGAGCAGGAGACAGGTAATCCTATCAGGACTATGCAAGTAACCAATAAGAACCACTCTAAAATGAACAGTACGTACTGTACTTTGTACAGTGACACAATGGCAGAGCTGCTCCTACAGTCTGTCTGAGGTATTAACAGGTGAACAATGTAGGGGGTAAAGTTTGAGTCTGAGGTTTGAACAATATGGGGGCTTATAGGTGTGTATAATGCAGGGGCTTACAGATGTGAACAATACAGGGTTTTACAGGCTGAGTTTGAGGTGTGAATAATACAGGGCCTTACAGGCGCAAACAAGGGGACTTTCTGAGGTGAACAATGCAGGGGTTTACAGGTATGACTCATGCAGGGACTTACTGTCTGAATCTGAGATGTGAACAGTGCAGGGGCAGCAAACTTGCACCTAAAGAAGCAATCTCAGACATCTTTTTGATGCCTAGCTCTTGGCAATGATGCAATCCCAGCACAATTAAGTGCAACTGCATATTTTTACTCATCGGCCAACTCTCTGAAATGAATGTAATCTAGGTTACTTTTCTCTCTTTTGGGGGTTAAATCCAGGCATGCCATGTCCATGGGTGCCTCTGAATTCCAGATTACCATTTTGGACACCCATGTGTCTCTGTGCACTCTCTATCCAATAGGAATAAATATACTGCTAGCTAGGTGATTGCATGGGCTTCTGAACTGGTTAAGAACACATAGGGAACACAGCTTAGAAAAGGATGCAGATGGGTAGATGGGTAGATGCCAATGGAGAAGTAAATCAAAATCACCTTCCTACAATGGAACATGTATTAAGTCTATGAGTTATTATAGGTCCACCCACACACACACCTACCATCACTACCACTTTGTCTTAATGTAAATAAATGATACTGATATAAAAATGCTATGGGTATGGCAGGTGCAAAGTATTATATACGGTACATCAAATTCCCATTTTACAAATATACTTGCTGTTTGAGGGAGCATCATCCTACATATATAGTACGAGTAAAGCTTGTAACTGTCAGTGTATGCCTTGCAGACATTCCCACCTTAATATAGGAACCATATACAGGTATAGGATCCCTTATCTAGGAACCACTAATCCAGAAAGCTCTGAATCATGTGAAGGCCATCTATGATTTCCTTTGTCCCTGTAATAATAAATCAGTAGCTTGTACTTGATCCCAACTAAGATATAATTAATCCTTTTTGGATGCAAAACCAGCCTATTGGGTTTATTTAATGTTTACATGATTTTTAGCAAATTTAAGTTGTAGTGATCCAACTTGCAAAAAGATCCCTTATCTGGAAAAGCCCAGGTCTCAACCATTCTAGACTAATGGATCCTACACATGTATTATCATCATAACATTAATAACATTAACAATATTTTAGGTATAAAAATTAAAGTGAAAAGAAAAGGTTTCAGCTTAGAATATTTATGAATAATACAGATAATTGTAATGTACTTCACACACTGTACAGTAATTTAAAAACATTGTAAAGTTTACAGATTTAGATAATGCTGGAAAGACAGGGATTGAAAGCAGATTTCTCTTTGGCCACAAATCTTTAAATGTTAAATATAGCCTTGGGTAACCAAATGGCACAGACTAAAAAGGGTAAAGCACATTCGTGACTTCAATTTACCACGGCTTTCCGTCTGGGAATTTTTTTCTCTATGATCTCACAGTTTAAATAATTTATGTTTCTTGTAACATTATTTAGTCCCATTCACTTGAAAGTTCATCTATAAAACATGAGAAGATACAGAGCAAGGAAGGCATAACTTTGAACAATGGGTGACTTACTTCTTACTAGAATTATATGGCTTCCAGAATATGCAAAGGTATTTATTACGAGTAATAGTTTCCTATTAAATTCTTTTTATTACATAGGTTTGTATTTCAGGATTAAAAGAAATAGTAATAATAAAATATTGTCTATGGTGAGCTGCATATTTATTGAATTAGTGAAGGTGAAACAGTTTTCATAATTGTGGTGCAAGTATAGACACGACATTGCCTCCTGCCTCTTATACTATACAGGTATACCTATTATACTGAATGCTTGGGACCTAGGTTTTTCCAGATAAGGGACCTTTCTGTAATTTGGCTCAGCATACATTAGGGGGGTTATTTACTTAACTCCAAATGCTTAAAATCCCAAAAATTCTAATTTTTTTTGTATAAAATTGGAATTTTTTGGAATTTGTTATACCCATGGATGGAAAAAGTTTGAATCCGAAAATCAATGGAAGAAGTCCAAAAGATTCTTTTATTAAAATTTTTATTTTTCACGTTTTTTTAATTTTTTTCCTGCAAACAAAAGTGTGTTAATAAATAAGCCAGTTTTTTTCAGAAAAGATTGAAATAAATTTGGACTTTGATAAATAGCCAGCTAAGTCTGTTTAATGTAATGCAAATATGTCATGAACCCAATAGGATTATTTTTCTACCAATTTGGATTCATGCAGCTAAGTAGTGATGGGTGAATTTATTCGCCAGGCACAAATTCACAGTGAATTTCTGAATTTTGCCGCCGCCAAATAAATCGCGAAAATATTTTGATGCTAGCGTCAAAACTCGCGTTTCATGAATTTTTAACCATTTCATGAATTTTGCTGAAAATTCGAGAATTTTTCTGCAAAGCGAAATGCGAGAAATTCGCCCATCATGGCAGCTAAGTTACCATCTAAGCTTTTATTATTACAGAGATCAAGGGAGTATTTTAACACCCAGGAATGTACAGGCAGGAAACATGTTATCTGGAAACCCAACAGGTTTCGCATAGCAAAGTAAGAGACTACTGTCATCAGTTCTATTAAAGGAGCACTCTGAGATTTAAGAGACTGTGTTTCTTGGGACTGAGGAAAGGACTTTATTTATTTAATTAGAGGGATAGTTTGTGCTGGCCTTAGTTAGTTAGTGAGACCCCATTGCCACTTGTCAGGAGTGCTGTGTGTATTGGTTTCCGTTTTAAGTACCATTTTTTTAGATAAACAATTATTTAGTTTACCCAGTATGATCTATGATTTATTACTGTTTTCCTAGTGGGGTCACCTGTAGGTGCATTCCCAGTTCCCACTAGGAGGCACTGCACTAATAAATACCAGGTCTCTCCCAATACCACTGAGGAGTGACTTAGGTTTGTCCCATGCCATCAGGTAAGCACCACACATGGAGGGAAACACCAACAGAAACATTGTCAAAAGGGTTACAATAATTAAAAAAAACAAAAACAAAACACCCCTTTTGTTGTATCCACTATGTGGAAATTCAACTGTTCAGACAGGTGTGTTTATCCAAAGACATGACCTGTTGTACAGAAGTTTTATAAGATGTAGTCTTAAGTCAGCCACTAGTTTAGACTTTTTGTGCCTAATATTTATGCCTATAATTATAGCAGCTGAGATCCTTTATGTTTAAATGAAGATCCACATAAATGAAGGACTCCTTACTTGCTATAAAGAAAAATACAATCATCTTCTACAATATCATTGTATATTGTGTACAAAGAATATTTGATTTTCATTACACACTAGAATGGAAGAATTAGTGGACACCAGCACTGGAAACAACTGGGCCAGCAAATATAATGGACTGTTGAAGGGGTGGAAATGACTTGAATTGAATTTTGTAGAAAACTACTGTTCCTGGGAAGGGATATGTTTTCACGTGTCAGCTGACTCAGCAGCACCTCATTTATGAATTTCATGAAACATTTAGCAGCAAGAGTAAAATCAAATACAGGTGGCTTGCAGACATTGAAACTGTTACAAAGATGAATTGATCTATCACAAGAAATGCATGAGGACATGTCGAAAGCGCTGATCATTCAATTTATTTTACAATGAAGTACTTTTCAAATATTGCTTCTAGTTGATGAGAACAATAAGATATTTGCTTTGGCAATTTACTGAATCTTGTTTTCACTAAATTCAGCCAACAATATTAAATGTGACATATTTTCTATCTCTTTCTCTCTCTTTTAGCGTTTTCTCTTTTTTCTCAAATGCAATTTATATCTTTACATATATAGAAAATAACAATTCAGTAACAGAAATGGTTTGGCACTGATGATAATAGAAATTGTAGCTGTAGGCTATTTCCTAAAGGAGAAGTAAATGTTGCTTAAATGGTTTTCTATAGGAATGTATTAAATATAATAGACTGGGGGCCTAGGTAAGTAATTCACTAGACTAGTAGTTTTTGGATTTTTTTGTTAAATTTCCACTTTTCCAACATTTGGTCAGAGCTTCCTTAGATGTAAATTAGGTTACCAATATAAAAATATCAGTTAGAGTCTTGCATTTGACTGTTTTAGAAGGCCTACACTGGATTCAAGAACCTACCTACCTGAACTCAACAGAACACCAGGTTTCCTATAGCCAACTCAACCCCTGCCAGAACTCTGTAAAGAATTAAAGTGATGTCAGTAGATTGAGAACAATAAATAACAGGCTGGGGAGCTCAAGTATTCATTTTAAAACTTTAAATTCCATCCAGCTCTCTCTCCTGGGTACTTCCACAATTAGGATATTAGCGCTATTAAGGTAAGAAATAGTGTTGATTATAAATTAATTGACCTTCAAGGTGGACTTTAAGAAGGATTTAGGAGAGCCAATAAACAATCACTCCATATTTTACATTAGAAAGCCCAGTACTATGCTTCCTCAGCCAATGCTTTGGGCCCCCTTGAGGGACCAACCACATATTTTCACAACCCCTGCACTAAACATACTGTCATGATGGTAATACAATTAAAGACACATGATCAGAGACACAAAAAAAACTCCCATGTCCTGGAATTTAAGCAGTATTTTCTTCTCTGATCATACCATTTTCTTCCAGATGTTTCCAGTGTTGCTGCTGTGAGCTCAATTGACTTATGGCAACAGTTTGCTATGGGGGCTCACTGGGACAATTCTAGTCCTAATAATGGATTGAGAAAGTAATTAATTTTCACCTGCACCCCCAAAGAATTCTTTGTCTGAATGTTATCATCTCATGCATGCTACACACACATACACCTGTCCTTCACTGAGACAATGACCTTAAGTCTATGAAAAAAGTAAAATGTTGTCATCTATGAAAAATTGTCTAGATAACAACATCCTTGGGGGTAAAATTACTAAAGAGCAAAGTGGCTAACGCTAGCAATTTTTCGTTAGCTTTGCCACCTGCAGGGACATCGCCAATTTACTAACGGGCGCAGATGCCAATTTGCTAGTGAAACAGACTGTCGCTATCAGTCATTCGCATTCTATTGCTAGGCAACTTTTCGTTCTGGTGAATGGACGTTACCCGCAAATTCACTTCAATGCAGAATTTACTGAACGTTACTCTATCGCCAGTGTTGGCGTCGGCGTCGGTAAAACGGGCGCCGGCGTCAAAAATGGGCGCTGGCGTCAAAAACGAGACGCCAGCGCCATTTCGCGAATTTTTCGCCGTTTCGCAAATTTCGCGAATTTTTCGGTGAAGCAAAACGCCTCAAATTCGCCCATCACTAATACTAGCGCATCTTCGCTAAGAAAAGCATGCACAGTCGAAATAACACTAGCGAAAAGTCGCCAGCATTCAACGCCCTGCACGAAACAATGCATCTTAGTGAATAAGCGTATTCGTATCGTATTTGAGCCTGGCAAAAATTCGCCCTTAATGAATCTGCCCCTTAGTTGGGAAGTTATGGGTAAAGAGAAAGTATTTAGAATACATTGGGGCTCATTTATTAACGCAGCGCAGTGCTAAAAAAGAGCGCAGTGGCCTGACATTTGCCCAGCGCATGCGAGTATTTAATAATGTAGCGCACGATACCTTAACAGTGCGATTTTGTGCGCTAATGTAGGTGCGACTTGTGAAACTGTGTGAAACTGCGTATCAGCTGTCGCAGTGCTTATAATAAATTGTGCGCACAGGAAGATACCGCAAAGGTAAGGATTAGTTGTGCTCATGTATGAATGCGCTGCTTTAATTAGTTGCGTCACATATTGCGCATATTGCGTTCACTTAGACGCATCTGCATTTGTTTCTGTGCTAATATTTGTTTGGTTGCAAAGGTGTTTAGCCTACCTGATACCCTTAAAGGAACCTTGGTCAATATAAACATGTTGGGTGGAAGGCGTGGTTAATATGCACTTTACAGGGGTTGTTCATCTTTGAGTAAACTTTGAGTTAACAAACATCCCCACCAACAGCAGCACCATTGTATTTGCCAGAACCCAGTTTAGCAGTGTGGCTCTGCTAGCGCAGCTGGGCAGGAATGCGCATTTTGAAGAGCGTTACTATTACGCCACAAAGAGGCAGTCGTAAAAATTGTGGTGCTGTTGACCGGGTGCAGTTTTGCACATATACAGACGCAAATCTGCGATGGCCGCAGTGCAAGCGCATTGTAGCCACGCCCACAGCCACGCCCCTAACAACCACGGCATCGTTTGCGACATAAATGCCCAATCTTTTGCGCAATGCGCATAAACAAAACCATCGCAAAAGCTCTGTGTTATGCGCAATATCACGCAAATATATTAGCGATCACACTCGTGATGTCGCAGACAATCTTTTGCGTCCACTTATGCGCTGCGCTGCGTTAATAAATGAGCCCCATTGTTAGCACTGGGAACCAACATGTATTCATCACCTCAGTTCTAACCAAAATATGTTGAATATCATCTTCATAAGATAAAAAAATGATGACCCTGAAGAGTTATTAAAGCAGAAGCCAATTGTCCCTATTTTACTAAGGGTCAGATAACTGAAGAGAGCTGGGTTTCCTGAAGGCAATAGTTGTTTTTATTAAACCTGCAGTAAAGTAGAACATTGTTATCTGACATAGTTAAAGATGAATAATAACGAGCATTCCATTTAATTAAAAATAAACAAAAAACATTTGCCTAACCAATAAAACATGTCGTATCATTTGATGCTTCCACTGATGGAAAACTATTGTAACACAGTTTACTCTCAATAACCTTTTCAAATGCCTGTTTCACTTTCTCCCCAATTTAAACATTTGAAATTACCATTCCAACTGTCAAGATATAATAGATTCAAAAGGAAATTGAAAAATAATTTTTAGTATGTCATATATTTAATAAAGTTAATGGCACACAAAAGCACACAGAGAAAAGAGAAAATCCGCTGAGATGATATTAGACACGAATGGAAAAGACAAGAGAAATGAATTGAATCCATTACTCTGCTTTTATTGGATCTATTTGGGAAAATTGTCTAATAAAATTTGGGAGTATGATTATCCCTAAATTTTTATTGGTTTTTGAAAAAAGAGGTAAACTCACAGCAGGCATTTCTTCTTCTTCACAAAAATGCGCCAGTTTACATGTCATGTCATAAGCTGCCCTCCAAAAATGTGGGTTCTTGCAGTTGAACCATCCACCTTACAGTCGTGACCTGGCTCCTTTGGATTGTTTTCTGTTCTGAGTTTTGAAGAAATCTCTATGCGGATAGCGGTTTTCAAGTGATGAAGACCAAGATCAAGGCAGCTGTGATGTCTTGGTTTGAAGGTCAAACAGAAGATTTTTTTTTTCTAAGGAGTTAAAGTCATTGCAGGAAAAATGGATGAAGTGTATGGCGTTATCAGGGTGCTATATTGAAAAACTAAAAAACTATAAAACTAAAAAAAATTAAAACTTTTTTTCCCTACTTTTTTATGCACCTTGTATATATATTTTCCCCCAGGACTTTGTCATTTATGTATACTGCATTTTGTTGTTATGGAAAACAATTTATAAAAAAGAATTAAGATTGTGTTTTTGCTCCATAATCTTAGAGCTATTTCCTTGTTGAAAATGGTAATATATGCATTTTAAATGATAAGCGGTTTAGGCTTACATAACAGTAAGGGTACATGTCTCCTGTCTACGGTGGTGTCGCATCCAAGATGGCAGAGCGTGGGACTATGCCAGCGCCTTGACTTGACTTCCAGGTCTCGGGTTCAGTGTCCGATTATAGGAATCGCTAGCTTGTGTTCCTGGGTGTTCCTAAATTGAAGTTTCCTGGACTTTCGACCCTACCTGAAACTTCTGACTTTGATCCTTGCCGCCTGCTACGGAACTTCTGCCTGAATTCTGACTACATCTACTCTTGATCCCTCTGGTTACCGCGATCTTGAACTTTGCCCTAAAGCTTCTTCCTTGGCCCAGACTTCTCCGCTAGGAGCCGATAGGCCCCTGACACACATGTTACATAACACTGGTCCCTGGTTTGGGTATAGTATAATTTACCAATATGGGTGCGTTTGTTATTCTTCATGTAGATCAAACATATCATGTATCCCTTAATGGAAATTGCTCATCGTTTATCTTTGTCCCTTTGCTAGTGGAGCACACAGTCTAAGGTATATATGTATAAAAGCAACCCAAAATACATTTTACATAATCCCTTGTTTTGTACAACATAGTGTATGCTGTAAATGGACAGACAGTTAAATCGAAAGCCTTATGCCTTAAGAAGGGCTGCAGTATGTGACCAAAACACAGGTATGCTCCAATTAATATATATGTTTTCTATATTTGCTTCAAGTTTGACCTTTTTAGTGAGTGGCTACAATATATGGATTTGGATTATACCTGCCATGTTGGTGCCAGTACATATTGTAGCAATAATATTAACAATTCTGTTGCTGCCTCTATTGTAAAAAAAAAGTATTCATTGTGTGAATTCTCAAATGTTATCTTGACCTTAAAATATTTAACACACTTTTTGGTAATTCCATCTAAAAAAAAAAAAAACCCTTGGACATACAGTATATAAGTGCTTATTTAGCTACTAGGCAGAATTCTATTCCGGGGATTTAATAACTAAAAGTAGTTATTCTACGAAATATCCTGAACTTGTGGAATTCTCTAATTGCTATATACTATAAGAACAACACAATCTGTTCGTTATTGCCTACTCTCAGAATGGTAAAACTTTACATATAATTAAAAAAGTAGTTTTCATAATTATCTTCCTTTCAAGAAAACAGGAGACATTCAAACAAAATTAAGGCAGGTATTATTCATAAGAATGGCAAACAAGGCACATCAGCCTAAATAGAAGATTAGGACTCCATCCCCCACGAATGTGCTTTAGCTGGCAGGTGGTCGGGGGAGGGGGCTGGAGGGTGCCCATGAGGTCTGGGGCCCATGGGGTTTTCCCCCAGTGGCCCAGTCTGACCCTTATCCCCTCAACAGAATGTCTATTTAGTAATGTCTCTTTAATACAGAAGTAGGCTGTTCCATATCCAATACTGCACACTGTAGTACTGTTGTTATTGAGTCATGTCTCACCTTCAATATATTTTCTGTATATACCATTCATTCTGTCATGCTGCATACTGTGTTGCTATAGTGCTTCTGGGATTTTAAAGTATGCATACACAGTACACAATTTTTCTCATTGAATATTTATATTGATATATCAATGAGTGCAGTTTGGACTGAGCTGCAGCATTACTCAAAGCCTAACTTATTCCAGATGGAACAGTTGTAGAGAATAGGAACCCTACACAAAAAAGCACATGCAGACTGGAAATGTTTCATAAACACAACATGATATGTAATCATTCTAATTATGTCGCATTTGAATGCAATTAACATATGGATAAAAATAATCTTGTTATTTTGGTCAAATACCAAGGAAAAACTTCAGAGGAAGAAAAAGCCATGCATAATAAATTCACAGTCCACAGATGGACATATGAACACAGATGGACATCTTCAAATTGCTTCAATCTAAATTTTGTGAAGATTTCTCCAAACAAGGGTACAGATGGAGCAAGTATCTTAGTGGCTATATGATGGAATGTTGTCCTATTAATACTTTTAATTTAGGGCAAAGAACATTTAACTGCTTATTGCAGTGAAATGGTTGAAGAGCACTGGTTGAACAAGGGGGTATATTTATCAAAGAGTGAAGGTAAAGATCACAACAGTCCTCTAGAGTTAAATTCCGCCACTCTCCATTTATTTTGATGGAATTTTTAAAAGCATATTTATCAATGGGTGAAAGTGAAAGTTCATTTGATAAATACTGTACTCCTTTTAAAATACCATAGAAATGAACGGAGAATCTAGAGGATTGTGGTGATCTCTAACATCACTATTTGGTAAATATACCCCATGGGATGGAATTATTTGCAGCTATGTGGGAAAAAGGCAAGCAATCTACTCGTCAATCAAGGCCCCCTAAAATATATTCCTTAGATTCAAAGGTGTTTGCTCAACATTTCCAGGACCACCCGTACATTCCATATTTACTTATTACACAAGTAATGACCTCTAACACTCTACCCACAACTGAAAAGGTGTTAATACTGATCCATCTAATACAATACAGAATAGCACATACCTGATATCCTGAAATCTCAAAATTAGGTGAAGGTTTCCTCCCATAGAGTGCATTTTAAGCAAGTAATTCAAATATTTGCAAATGTCGGGGGTATGTATGTATTGTGGCAGGTCATCCTAGAGTTATATAAAAATATGTGGCTGTAAGGTTCATTATATGAACTGCAGAGGCATGCCTAGTTGAAATGGGTTAATTTTAACTCTCAGCCAGGTAGCAGCTAAGAGCTGAACGGCTACTGCAAGTAGGTGGGCTCCCACTTCTTTAGGCTCTTCTTTGGATGTAAGAAAAAAAGATGGCTCTTACTTGGGAGTGTTGAGAAACTGAACAAGGGCTCTCAGGGAAGGACACAGGACAATAAGGCTACCTGCCTATGGAGGTAACTCCCAGAGGGACTGCTACTACAAGGAGCAAACGGAGCGATTGCCTGAAGAGTCTGAGAGGAGCCAGACAACTGAACAATTCTCTAAATAATCATCAAATATCTTTGTTCAGGGGTGACCACAAACATATGTGTGTTTTTTCTAGTAGTGCAAGAGGGGCCTAATGTAATGAAGGAACTTACCAATGTGTGAATGTAACACCCAATGGGCACTAGGGATGTAGCGAACTGTTCTGCTGCGAACTAGTTCGCGCGAACATCGACCGTTCGCGTCCGCCGAATGTTCGCGAACGTTTGGGAACGTTCGCATTTTGAGTTCGCGTTCGATTGGAATACAAATCGTTCGACCATTCGACCATTC
Source organism: Xenopus petersii (assembly GCA_038501925.1). NCBI lineage: Eukaryota > Metazoa > Chordata > Amphibia > Anura > Pipidae > Xenopus > Xenopus petersii. The sequence continues at coordinate 11,659,614 of CM076675.1, read as the reverse complement.
GAATTCCTTCGACCGCTGGAAAATCGAACGATTCCATTCGTTCGAACGATTGTAAGCATTCGATCGAATGAAAAGCATTCGATCGAATGGCTTCGATCGTTCGATTCGAATGAAAATCCTTCGATCGAATGATTAAAATCTTTCGATCATTCGAATCGAACGATTTTAGCGGGTGTTCGAAGTTCGCGAACTGTCCGCGAACGTTCGCATTTTTTGCCGGTGTTCGCGAACGGCGTTCGCGAACACCAAATCGGCAGTTCGCTACATCCCTAATGGGCACAAGAAAATTTTGCAATTTGCTTTGTATGTCTGTAAGCAGTTATAAAATACTTATGTGCTGCAGATTCTTAATACTCCAGCATATAAAACACATCCAAACACACTATTACAAAACTATAAAATAAATAAATTTATAACTGTCATTGTTCAGGGGGATAAAATCTATGTGTCTTATACTAGATCGGGCTAATTCCCCCAAAAATTACGTGTACAAGCAGACAGAAAGGCCATCTCCCATAGCCTCCATTTTATCCAAATAATCCAAATTTTTAAAAAATCATTTCCCTTTACTCTGTACTAAAACAGTACCTTGTACTTGATCCCAACTAAGATATAATTAATCCTTATTGTTAGCAACTTATTGTTTATTTAATGTTTAAATGATTTTCTAGTAGACTTGGGGGCCGATTCACGAAGGGTCGAATTTCGAAGTTAAAATTACTTCGAAATTCGACCCTCGAATTGAAATCCTTCGACTTCGAATATCGAAGTCGAAGGATTTAGCGCTAATCGTTCGATCGAACGATCGAAGGATTTTTCGTTCGATCGAACGATTAAATCCTTCGAATCGAACGATTCGAAGGATTTTAATCAAACGATCGAAGGAAAATCCTTCGATCAAAAAAAGGTTAGCAAGCCTATGGGGACCTTCCCCATAGGCTAACATTGACTTCGGTAGGTTTTATCTGCCGAAGTAGGGGGTCGAAGTTTTTTTTAAAGGGCAAGTACTTCGACTATCGAATGGTCGAATAGTCGAACGATTTTTACTTCGAATCGTTCGATTTCGTTCAACTTCGATCGAATTCGATCGAATTTAACCAATTCGATGGTCGAAGTACCCAAAAAAAACTTCGAAATTCGAAGTTTTTTACATTCGAACCCTTCACTCGAGCTGAGTGAATCGGCCCCTTAAGGTATGAAGATCCAAGTTATGGAAAGATCTTTTATCCAGAAAACCCCAGGTCCTGACCATTCTGGATAACAGGTTCCATACCTGTAGATATATAAACACATTCAGTAGATCTTCCCTCTGGCATGTTTCTTATTCTTTGTTTACGCAATATCATCAGCTAGTTCTAAAAAAGGAAACTAACATTTGTAATCCACTGTTTCTTCCCCACACAATACAGTTTTACCTGCCAAAATTCTTTAGTAATTGCACCTACCAAATTCTGATCTTAATTAAGTGTCTAACTATAGCTGGCTCCTTTGATTCATACAAGATTCCCAGTGCACTGAAGAAGCCATTGAGCACATTCCTCAGAAAGCCAAGTGCTTAAGGCCTTGGCAATTGGAGGTATAACATACAGAATATATTGTTTCCTTGTGTCTCATTTGCTTTAAAAGATGCAATGGGTACATTGGCACTAGGTGCAACAATCAGGTGCATATGTTTTTTGTAGTGCAGCATAATGGGGTACTTGATACATGATATGGTCATATAAGATTACATATTTTAGCGAAAAAGCGATATTAACACTTTGGTTTTTTGTAATACACAATATTATATATATATAGCAAAAAGATGACCAGCACCGAGATAGCTGGTAAAAATGCTCAAGGCTTACGTTTCCTTGGGCTGGTACAGAAACCCAAAACATAATGCCCAACATGTCTAGCCTACTGCTTTAGCTGCACTTTAGTTCTCCTGAAAGAAAATTTACCAAGAATGTGTTACAGCCTTTCCCAACTCTCCAGCAATGTCTGCATCTCTCGGAAGACTCTTGTATCCACAGGGAGCAATTTGGCTTGCACAACTTGCAGGTTTAGAGACAGAAAATTATTCCATTGTGATTCCCAACTGAACAGTGTGTGGCCTCCTATAGAGTTAAGCACATCACATAATTCTAGTTATAATAATTTCTTTTGTTCAAAATTGTGCTCAGAATCTAAATCCTCCCTGCTCCGATATCTTATGATGAGCAAACTAAAGCTCTTGTTTGACATGGGAGCTAATAACTTTCATTATTTTCCTGTTTCCTCCAAAACAGCATCCATTTTTTATTGTGACATAAATTTCACCTGTAATCCCATTATTATTGTTGTAAGGAAGCAAGCCGTAAGTACAGTGCCTTCTCCAGTTCTGTGCACTTGCTTTTGCTTTAAAATTCATCTTGGGAAAAATTTAAAATTGCAAAGCTTTAAAACACAAGACAATGGAATACAATTTTATTTTACACTTCTAACTTTATGGATTTTTTCTCCACATCTGTTTTAAATGAAGTACAGCAAAGATGTTTATTTTTGTTCAGTTAAGCATGGCACATATTCATGAAATTACATTATTTCTATTTTCATGTTAGGAAGAACGTGAAAAGTCTTCTAATTTCACTTAAACTGTTGCAGAATTAAAAATATTGCTCTTTTTTTATATGATCTGTTTTTTCCTCTCCTTTAATTCACCACAGCTCATCCCAATAAAAGATTTAGTAGCAGTTTGGACTCAGGTGAAGTCTCTAAAAAGACCCAGCATATGAGTGGAAATTTTTTGGCCAGACTTTTTGTTCTCTAGAATTGCAATGCTGAAAACCATATTGATTTGCTAACTTGCAAGAATACATCACTCATTAAAAATATATGGAGTGCTCCCAGCAATCAAATTTAAAGAGTATATTACTATGTATGGTAAATATATATAATACATAAAAGCTATGAATTGACTAGGGTCAGGGTTCAGGCTACTACTTTCTATTAACCCAATAGCTAACACTGACACCCAAATGTTGGGTGACAAGGCAGCAACACAACGTATTGCCAAGTTTAAAATTATATTAGACAACCCATAAATGGTGATGAGCTAATTTTTTTTCTCCAGGCATAAATTCGTCACAACTAAAAAGACGCCAAGACAAAACTGTTACAGAGACAAAAAAGTTGTCATAATAAAAAACATCCATTAAAGTGCGTGCATTTTAGTAAGAAAAAAAGCCATAAAAAATTGTCACACATGAGAAAATGTTACCGCCTCTTGACGTCACTGCATTTTGCAAATTTTTTTGAAATTTTTTTTTAGTTCTGCAATTTTTTCACTATTTTTTGAATTTTTTAGCTTTCACTTGTATTTTGTATTGGTGCTCTGAAAGCTTGCAATGTATTTTTATTTGTTATTTTTACTACTGGCTAACATGGTACCACAGTTTTTGTTTTGTGCTTCCCTATGAAGAACAATGTCTCTTCAACTTTAGATGAACCATATGTCCTTTAGATATCAAAGGCTGCACCATTTTTTTTTCCAAATCATAATTTTCTTTCCCCAGAATTCCAGCATTGTTGCACGTTCCACTTTGTTGTGCCTAGTAAACAAAACTCTAGTAAGCAATGTTATATTCACTGTACAAAGGCACACACTGAATTATATTCTTTTTTTTTTAATAATCTCCTAGTGGTGATACTGGTTAAGTTACTTTTAGGGTAAATCATTTAGTATGAAATATGTGTAAGAATTGTTTACTCAAAGAAAACATTTTTAAACACAACATCAATATTAAAAAAATCTGTATTTGACTGGCTGTCCAAAAAGTCTCCAATGTGTATACTATCAGACAATTACAAATTTGGATCACACACTATTTTATTTATTTACAAATAGGAAAGTTAAAAAAGCTAATGGACTAATGCTTTTGTAATTTTCCTTTTTGTAAACAAATTATTTTTCTTTAAAAGAGTGTGTGCTCCAAATTTGTAGTTTTCAGACTTTAAACAGTCAACCTGGAAATTTCGATGGCAATTGTAAGAAAGTGGATTCAATCAAAATCGATTGAAAAAAAAGTGATCATTGCTGATTATCTTCTATGGGATTTGACATTCTAGACTAGTCATTCTTGTGGGTCATCTTGGTTAATGAATCCTGCTAAATAGTCAATGATAAATAAAATAAACATACAAAACCAAATCATCCTGTCGAATTGATAAACCACTTGAATGGATTCCATCAAAGATTGAAATATTTGTGATATGTCCTTCCTTATTTTCTTTTTGTGAAGTATATGACTAATTTAAGAAAAGTTTTATTAAGCTACAACAATCAGTACCCTAGTAGATTTTTATGTCCTCACATTTGAATTTTTATGTTGGTCTTACATCATCCCTAAAATGAAATAATGTTCCAAATAAATTAATTTCTATGGTACAATACAATTTTCCAAAAGGAGTATAATAACTGATGAAAATTCTTCCCAAGCGTGCAAAATATTGACTAAGGAGCATGGCTGACAAGTGAATATGCAGAGAATATTATCATAGTCATATCCTTCCTTGTATTTGTTCTCATATTTTCATATATGTCAGTGACTGTTAAAAAAAAAAGATGACTTATGTTATGAACTTGCCCTAGTTCTGAGCCACCATTATCAATACTATAAACATTATACAAATCCCTATTCTGTCACATTATTCTATCATTACTAATATCAATCAGACTTAAATCAAATAAAAATCTGTCAGGGGAGCAAGAATTGTGGTTTAATATATGTAGAGTAATTTAATCAACAAAACATTTTATGATTTATGTCCATAGAATTTCCTGATTCAAAATTAGTTACATAAATGAAACAATAGGAAAAGCAAACCATAAATAGCCTTCTAACTAAAGTCTTTTGCACATAAAACTTACTGACAGTTTTCAAACTCTTCTCCTTGGTCTGATGTATAAGCAGCTACGCTCTCTGAAGACTGCAGCATGTGACTCGGGTGACGTCACGATTTTTACAGGCATCTTCCGCTCTGCTGCCCAAGGCAGATTTGAGGCAGTATTAGGCATGATTTAGTTTAGTGCGCATGTCTTCTGGGCGCTGTCTTTCTCCCAATGATGAGGACGCACATGCAAATGAGGCTATGTGCACGTCATCATTGACCCCACCCAATCAGATGAGATGCATATTGGGAGCTAAGGAGACTCACAGGAACCAGCGGTGCGCAGCGAATGGACAATACCTTTATACAGAGCAGGCTAAGGTGAGGCACTAATGCGATGCTGGCACTGCTTACTAATGATTACTACATCAGTGGTGACGCATTCCGGGGTCAACTAATTTTTTTTTTCACGCAGGCGTAATAAGAAAGAGGTAAAGGAAACCTTTACTAACATGGCACCTGCATGACTAAATAAGCAATGTGAACAAGGACATGTATTCTACAGGATTAGACTGGCCTATGTGCCATACACCATAGGGATTCAGGAGGTCTTGGGGAGTACAATACAAGGAGAACGGTATTGATTTTTGCCTTTCCTTCTCCTTTAAAGGTCCAGCAATGCTGAAAACTGAACAGTTTTCCTTTACATTTAAACAAAAGGTGCTGATTTCCTTCATTGGTCACAATGTGGCAAAGGGGGCCACTGTTAAAATATCAGTTAGGTAATAGAACAATAGAGCCCACATTTGCAATGAAAATAACAGATTATATGTTTCAAATACAATGGCTGTAATACAGATAAGCAGAGTAGAGTACAAATGTCATTAATGGCTTCCAAGAAAGCTCTAGAGTGGAAAATTAATATATGTAAAAGAACTGGTTCTGTTTCCATTATGCCTGCACCCTGTGATCTAGTGTTGTTCCTATTAAGTTGACTGTTCCAGCACCAGTCTTCAATGTTTTTTGTAGTGATAAGCAAATCTGTCCTGTTTAGCTTCACCAAAAATTTATCATGTACCTTTAAAAATTCAACTTTGACCATTCACCATCTATAACCTGCCGAATTGTTGTTTTAGCCTATGGGGGACCTCCTAGAACCCATATGGAGTCAATTGGTGTACTTTGAAAAATCAAAGTTTTTTTGAGAAAACTTTGAATCGAATTCGATCGAATGCGCTATTCCTTCGATTAGAATGACATGAATTCAGCCGAATACTAACCTATTTGATCGAAAACTGACCTATTTCGGTTGGTCTTTTTAATTCAAGTTTCTTCAATTCGAAATGCGACCCTTTGTAAATATTTATCAAAGGTCGAATGTTAGAGTTTTTTTTTTTTTTTACCTCAAATGAACTCAAATAACCTCAAAACTTGAATAGTATGTTATTTAAGAAAAAACTTGATCGAATATTACTGACCCGAAAGCTCAAATAGAATTCAAATCGAATACGACTAAACTTGAATCAAGTTTTTCTTAGAAAAAACTTGACGGTCAGGAAGGCTATTAACATCTTTAAATGGGTCACTGGACCTCTGCCATTGACTTCTACATGAACTCTCTAAATTCAAGTTGTTCCCAGGGTCAAGGTATGATAAATCTTGAATTCAAATTCAAGTTTGGATTATTCCCAACATAAATGTGTGAGTTTTGCTCAAAAATCCAACTCAAAAATTTTGGATTTACAATTTTAACCTTAATAAATCTGGCCCTAAGTTTCTGTCTCTTCCTTTGAAAAAGGTATTTTTGTCATTTTACATAGTTAGTTACATAGTTAAATTGGGTTGAAAAAAGACGAAGTCCATCAAGTTCAACCCCTCCAAATGAGGGGTGGCCACTGGTAAGGTGATCCACTTTATGGGTAAAAAGGTCCCCTGCTATTTGTCTATAATGTCCTCTAATGTACTTGTAAATAATCATGTCCCCTCGCAAGCGCCTTTTTTCCAGAGAAAACAACCCCAAACTTGACAGTCTCCCCTCATAATTTAAGTCTTCTATCCCTCTAACCAATTTAGTTGCACTTAGTCTCTGCACTCTCTCCAGCTCATTTATATCCCTCTTAAAGACTGGAGTCCAAAACCGCACTGCATACTCCAGATGAGACCTCACCAGGGACCTATAAAGAGGCATAATTATGTTTTCATCCCTTGAGTTAATGCCCTTTTTTATACAAGACAGAACTTTATTTGCTTTAGTAGCCACAGTATGATACTGCCCAGAATTAGACAACTTGTTTTCTACAAAGACACCTAGATCCTTTTCATTTAAGGAAACTCCCAACACACTGCCATTTAGTGTATAACTTGCATTTATATTATTTTTGCCAAAGTGCATAACCTGCATTTATCAACTTTGAACCTCATTTTCCAGTTTGCTGCCCAGTGGCAGCATCCTGCATGGAACCTATAGTTCTGCACAATTTAGTATCATCTGCAAAAATAGAAACAGTACTTTCAATGCCCACCTCCAGGTCATTAATAAACAAATTGAAAAGCAAGGGAACTAGTATGGAGTCCTGCGGTACTCCACTAACAACACTGTTCCAATTAGAAAATGTTCCATTTACCACCACTCTTTGTAGTCCATCTTTTAGCCAGTTCTCTATCCAGGTACAAATACTATGTTCCAGGCCAACATTCCTTAATTTAACCAGTAACCTTTTGTGTAGCACTGTATCAAATGCTTTAGCAAAGTCTAAATAAATCACATCCACTGCCATCCCAGAATCAAGGTCTCTACTTACGTTCTCATAAAAAGAAATTAAGTTAGTCTGGCAAGATTTATTATGCATAAAACCATGCTGGCACAAACTCATAGTATTATGATTTGCTATGAAGTCCAGTATCTTATCCTTTATTTGAGTATATCTATATTGAAAATGCTTTCGTTTTTTTTTTTGACCTACACAAAATAGAAAGTATGGAAGAAGTAAAACAAGAGAACATTGCTCTAAAATCAAAACTAATTTTAATGAAAAACAGAATGTTAATTATTCTACATTATGTTGTTCCACATATGTGCATATTATAGATAGGCTTTATCAGGGAATAAACAGAATATGTTCACAGCAGTGACAAGGATTCATTAGAATTTTCTTTCTGAATTGCACCACAATATTGGCATTTCATATCATCAGCCATAATCTTGTCTAGCTATTAAGTTTCAGCGTGTCCTTGGATTAATAAACATGGAACAAAGCGGTGCTGTTATCCTCAAACCTAATCTTCTTTTTAGTCAAAAGTAATTTCAGCATAATCTTCTAACAATGTAGATCTATAAATTGTTTCATATCAATTATACTATCAGTGGCAGATAATTGCAAACAAGTGGTTGGATCTGTTGGTCTCTTGTGTTGAAATAAATTATGTTCTGAAATGATGTGCAATGTCTGTGAATGACATATTCACCTTCTGTTAATGTGCAAGGGACAGATTAGTCCTTAATTAAAATTTGACTTCATTTTTGCTTTGCAGAAAGTAATTTTTCAAGATTAGCCATAACATATCAGTTTACATATGGCAAGAGATGTCATTTATCATTTGCTGAATATCTCTCTATCCATCTATTTAGTCTGTTTAGTACCTATTCTGTTTTTTTTTCTTTCAGACGGGTCCCTGTGGATATTTCCTAAATTTGTCTACCAATGGAAAGATCAAACTGCTTATTTGTCAGTACAGGTATGGGACCTGTTATCCAGAATGCTCAGGACCTGGGGGTTTCCAGATAACGACTCTTTCCATAATTTGGATCTTAATACCTTAAAGGAGAATTCAAACTGTAATAACCCTCCCTACCCTGGGTAGTCTCCCCTCCCTCCTGCTACCTGCCCCCCAAGGCAAATTCCCCTAATTTTTTACTCACCTCACAGATTCTTGCCTCTGAGTTCAAGGCATCCATCTTCTTTCGTTGGTCTTTTTCGGAAGTTTCAGCGCATGCGCAGTTGTAGTAAATTTCCAGTCCCGAACCACTGCGCATGCGCCTAAAGTCAAATTTCAGAAAAAATTTCGGAAATTTTTGTGACTTTCAGCACATGCTCAGACCGGAAATTTACTACAACTGCACATGCGCCAAAAATGCAGTCAAGACACGAAGATTACCGGATAATAAGATGATGGCTGCCGTGAACTTAGAGGCCACAATCTTCACAGAGTGATGAGTAAAAAATTAGGGGCATTCGCTGGGGGGAGGAGGGAGGTTTTTTTTTAATTACAAGTTGAAATCTCCTTTAAACCTACTAGAAAATCATGTTAACATTAAAGAAACCCAATAGGATGGTTTTGTTTCCAATAATTTATTATATCTTAGTTTGGAATATTTGGATAAAATGGAGTCAATGGGAGACAGTCTTTTCGTGATTTGGAGCTTTCTGGATAAGTGGTTTCTGGATTATGGATACCATACCTTCTCTCTTGCTTCTAGTGAATAGTAATGTTGGTTACTTTCCTGAAACCCCGGCCGGTCCTATCAGCAGAAAACTGCACCAGCCTGGGGTTATACCAGAGAGCACCACGGATCAATCTTCTGTCTTCTTCTTTCTTTGTGCATTGAGCATGCACAATAGAATGAAAAGACGAACTTTAACTAATAAGTCGGATATTTCATTCAACTGCGCATGCGTCTGCCCCGGGAAATTTGAAGGAAGAAGAAGCCAGAAGCGGATCTCTCTGTGGTGCTTGCTGGATTAACCTCTGGGCCGGTGCAGTTTTCTGCTGATAGGAGCACCGGTCTGGGGTTTCAGGTAAGTAAATAGAATCACTTGGGCTGACTAACATTTGGCACCCCCAAGTGCATGACGACTTTACTTTTCCTTTAAGTCAGTGGGTTGTTTGTCACACAACTTTTTTCAAACCACGTGACATTTTTTAAATAAACATTTTTTTAACCCCTGAACCACATTCAAAGGTCTTTATTTCATTATATTGGGCTGTATAGAAGGGGTTTTTCATATATTTAAATATATATTTATGGCATTCCCCACAATAATATATGAAAATATTAGCCACAATTTGCATCAGGTTCAAACAAGTACAGGAACAGTTGCATTTCTTTTCACACATCATGCATGACCACTATTGCACTTGAATTCTATGGCAAAAAAGCGCTGGATTGTGGGTAAAAATTATGATTTGGGTCTGAAAATTGTTTATATAACAAAACTGAGAGGAACACTGCATCCATAATTATTCAGACAAGTGCAGTTTTTGTCCCAAACAGATTTCCTAGTCACCCATGGCATGAATTCACCAGTGGGTTAACCTTCTCCAGGCCAATAGACAGGACCTTCCCCAAGAAGTGAAACCTCAGCTCCTCCCCTATCCACTGATCTGTTTTGCCCTGTCCAGAGGCCAATGGATGAATAAAAGTTTATGAGAGATGGGTACCAACACAAGCATAAAAAAGCCCCTGAGGGTGACAAATAAGGGTTGTAATTGGTTATTTAGTAACCTGGCAACCTACAGAAGGCTCTACTTAGCTGTAAACCTGTTTTTTATGCAACCAAAACTTGCCTCCAAGCCAGGAAATAAAAAATAAGCACCTGCTTTGAGGCCACTGAGAGCAACATCCAAGGGGTTGGTGAATAGCAAGTTGCTCATGAGCTATTGGTTGGTGACCACTGCATTAGAGTCTGAGAGCATTTTTGCTGTGAAATGTGGTGATCAGACTAAATTTGTTGTTTAATTGACATGTTAAAGGACATACCGTATACGTTTATGTTGGTTATTTCTTATATTCTACTCTTTGTATTGCACTTTCTTTAGCATTGGTTTTTATTGGCTTTATCTATTTCCAACGTTCCCTGCACATTTGGAGCTGGCCATTTGGTACCTTAATTGGAATATTATTTCTGCTTAATTTTATTATTCAGTTATAATAAACTGATGTAAGGGGGGAGATTTATCAGGGATTGGATGGTGAAACTTGTAAGTTTCCTACAGGTTTTATAACCATCTATCTTTGCTGGAATTCCAATCAAATTGATTATGTTTATCGACATTTATAACCTAATCAATAAGCCATTTCTTAATTGGATCATTATCTCATCATCATGCTAATATTGATCCCAGAGGGAACACTATTAGCTTGCTAATTTATTCTGAATTTACCTACTTTGCTCCATTTCAATGAATAGTATCCTAAATACCAAATGACATTTTTGATGGAACCTGTATAATACACATATATAGTAAGGGTTACTACATTTATAAATACATTATAAAATGGTAAAGGTGGTTTACCCTCCTTTAACAGGGATGTATCCATGCTATTGTACATGCAGAGGGCATGGCAGATGGAATTCTAGATCCATAACTAAGAAGTGTTTGCTGGAAGCAAATATCTGCATCAAGAGATGCATGAACAAATGAGTAGCATGAACAGAGTCAAGGACAGTTAAAGGTCAAGCAAGCAATAAAGCAACAAAGTTATAATCAAGCAGGAGCACAGGGAAGACAGAGAAAGAGCACAACATGACTTGATAATCTGCACAAGAAACACTGAGAAAAAGGCAACCGCTTATCCCTTTTTCAAACTGCAGCGTGTGCTCAGCATGAATATCATATTCAACTTGTGTATTATTCAACAGAAATAAAAGAAACATTGAAATTGGTTACTGTGTCTGTTTGTAAACAGAAATGTCTCCTTCATACACTGTAAGAATAGTGACACTCAGTTAAGAACAGTGAGAATAGTGACACCCAGTTGACTAAAAAACCTTTATTGTTGGGAAGCATCAAGAAGAAGATGCTGCACCAAAGGTAAACACCAGATATTTCTTGATGATATTTCCTGTCTGATCGTATCCACATATCAGCACATACCCTAAAGAATATAAATATATTTGGAGTGTATACAGCGTTTTTTTTGAAGGGATAAGGTGTGTCAACCCACTTGAGTCACTGAGTTGCCCTTGGAGAACCCTAATCAGGGGTGGGGAACCCCATAAGTGAGGATCAAAGGGAGCAGAACTAGAACAAGAACCATAATACTGAGTTCATCTAGGAGCATTAGTTAGTTAGGTAGTTAGGTAGCGGAGCAGTTGGCAGTAAGTTTATAACCCTGGTAACAGAGCCACAATTCAAAGACCCCAGCTAAATATATTGCTCCATTAAAGTAAGTGTTTATACTCAAAGTCTAACTAGTATTTCGCTTCACATACACAATAATGAGGGTCATAAGTTCTTAGCCAAATAAAAAAATGTTTAGGGGCAGATTTACTAAGCTCGAGTGAATAGTTTGAATCAAAAGATATTCGAATTTTGAAGTAATTTTTTGGGTACTTTGACCATTCAAAGAAAAAATCATTCGACCATTCGATAATCGAAGTACTGTCTCTTTAAAAAAAACTTCGACTTCATACTTCACCAATTTAAAGCTACCGAAGTCCAATGTTAGCCTATGGGGACCTTCCACACCACTTTTCTAAGTTTTTTTGGTTGAATAAAAATCCTTTGATGGATCGCTTAAAACCGTTTGAATCGTTCGATCGAACGATTTTATTGTTCGATCAAAGGATTTTTATTCAATCTTTCGATCAAACTTTTTGCGCTAAGATCCTTCGAATTTGATATTCGAATTAGAAGGATTTTACTTCGAGGGTCGAATTTGAAATTCGACCCTTGATAAATTTGCCCCTTAGTGTCAGAGCTGAATTAATATTTTAATTCAGTGTTTCAAAAACCTCTATAGTAGAGCACTAAAGGCATGCACTCTAAGGAAGATCTTTGCAAAATATAACAAACATTTTGTGAGCCCTTTGCCTCTCAAATGACAGTATTATAGTGTATTATAGTGATTGCAAATTTTATAGTTTGCTATAGTGAGCAGTGTATGTAGTAAAACTTCTTAGTTAAAAAGTTGTTACGTTTGCTCCAAAATATTATGCCATTTTCAAGAATGTCTTAAAAGCCCACAATGAGCAATTAACACCTGGATTTTCTTGTTCCTAGACTAAAGGATGATACATAGTATCTAATCCATCTGTGTTAGGTCTGTCTCCCTGAGGGGAATCATTTTCACCAGACATACCTATACCATTTTGACTCTAGCCATGCAAGTATAGGTATACCACCACCTAAAGGGCATTCCTTAGTTCTCACCATGGAGAGATCCTCTTCCTGCTTCTTTGGGTCTTCTAGCAGTTGGGAAACGGAAAGCCGGACTTTAATGAAAAAGTCGACTATTTCACTCTACTGCGTATGTGTCTGCCCTGGGAAATTTGGAAACCTGACACCGATCAGGTACGTAAAAATAGTCACTTGGGGGTGCCTAACTTTTGGCACCCCAATTGTAAAATGCTAATTATTAAATCAAACTTATTTTTACCTGATGTAAACTTTGTGGACTGACTGAATTAAATATGGATTGTTATTTCATTATTCTTCTGCAAGGGAAGGCACATGCATAATGTAATTGGGTGCTCTTGTGAATTTGTCCTAAGCGAGAGCATTGCAGTTGCAGTGTTTGCATTTAGTGCTTAGACAGGAATGGAAATGAGTTTAAGTGATTTGTCCTAGTGAATGTGATACATAACATTTCTGATAGAAAAACCTCTCTGGAAGCTAAGCAAAATAAAAGGCAGACAGACAATATCTGTGGTGTAGCTTTCTTACACAGCTATCAACAACAACTTTATTATAACAGAACACAGCAAACACAGGGAGCTTGTATGTCACATGACTATCCCTCACAACACTGCCATCTACTGACAATAAAGTATAACAGATGTTACATTGATATGGTTGTTGCTAATACATACAAACCTGTATTCCAACAATTTCAACTTGCATTGCAGCCCCCCAGATGCATATAATATTATCAGCTACCATCAAATTTCACTGGAGTACAGACTATTCATTTTGATTTTCTCCAGGCTGAGAATCCATCCAGGGTTCTAGGCCTGTTAGGCAGAGAAGCTTAAAGAGTTCAAGAATGATCTACATTTATTGCCATGCAGACTTTACTAATAAAAGTGCTTAATTATAATAGTGCAGTTACCAATAGCAACCAATTAGCTTTGATAAGTCTTCTTTAAGTTAAAAAAATTATAGCAAATAACAAATAATAATTGAGAAACTGCTCAAGTGCAAATTAGAACCAATATTAAAATATTTTAATCTGTTGTATCGTATGGTGTTCCTGGGCAACGTTACCCCCATGTAGAACCAAATTCACCATTAAAATTGGCTCCGTCTCTAGTTGTAGAACCTTTTACTGACTTTATTTACACGTTTAAATGTTTCACATTATGGAGAGGAGAATACATAAAGGAATAATGTGTGAATAGTTTTCAGCCAAATGACTTTATGAAAGTGTTCTTCAGTTCCGCTGCATTTTTTACTTCACTGAGGCATGAAACTAAATTATTGGTGTAGTAAAATAGATAGTATATGTAAAATGTTTTAGTGTTTTCCTGCTTTATAACTGTCTGCAAATATATACTTTTACAGGAAGCGTAAGAATTTATTAGTTCTACTGATTTTGCAATTAAATCTTGTAACTAAAAAGGGATATTGATAAATACATGCCGAGAAGTATTCAACTATTTACAAATAACTGCAAACCTTGGCACTCAGAGCACATTGGTACTATGCAAGTTCCCCAAAGCATTTTTACGCTTCCAGTAATAAAGTGGCATCTGTCCATCATTTTTGGTCGCCATAATTGCCTTATGAATGTTGCCTAAACTGTGGCTCTGCTACAGGGCATTCTATGCCTCCTCTTTATTTATCCTATGTCAAGTTCTTAGGACTAGTGATGGGCGAATAAATTCGCCAGGCATGGATTCACAGAGAAAAATCCGATGCAACAAAAATAAATGTGGCATGTGTCAAAATTGCATATAAATTGACGGGCATCAAATTTATTTGGATGCCCATTGACCCATTAATGCATTTGGACAAAATAGTCGCACGTATAAAAATTGTCGCTGGCATCAAAATGATTTAGACGCCCATTGACTTCAATGCGTTTCGTGAATTTTTTGCTTTTTCGCAAAACGGGACGGATTTGCCCATTACTACTCAGGAAATAGGTGCGCCTTTGTGACTTTATGTTAGCATGTGTTCTACGTCACACAGGACGTTTTTACGTTGCTTTTTTATAAATGTGCAGTTGAGTAAATGAAATGAAGCCCTACTGGAAATAAAGAAATACGCACTATAGCAATTCCCATTAGGCATTTGCAAGCCAACATAAGCCACAAAATGCCACTATTTGCATTTTTCAGATAAAACACCAATATGCCAAGGAAACACCTTTTTGTTGAACTCTATAGGGATCAGCCTGATTTTAGCTCCCATGGAACTGCACCCCCCCACTATTAATGAATCCCACATATTTTAGATACAAAGGGGCACATTTACTTAGGTCCAAGTTTTCGCTTTGGAAAACTATCCCTAACTTCACGCAACTGCATCAGACTTAATAGGCATATTCATCAAAATCCAAAAATTCTTATCTGCAAATGAACACTGGCGTAATTCGTCAGAGCGAAAGTTTCTCTAGCGTTACTTTCTTCCTAATGAAATTTTGTTAACATACTTATGCTTACAGTACCTCAATTTCAATATGGCGGCTATATACAGTATAGATGATTGGTATGTATTTATTAGTGATGATGAAATTGCTGGAAGTGGCCACCACATATTGTAAAAAATGTCGAAGGAAGCAAAATAAAGACAAAAGCGATCCTCTATTGTCCTAAAAATGAGCATCAAATGGTAAAAAAAGTGTAAATAATATATATTTAACAGTTACTTTTAAACATAATCCCACATTAAAATATGTATAAAAATTGAAAACATTTTATGACTTTTTCAATAAAAGATTTGTTGTCACTGACAGAGTAATATGTTGAGCATGTAGCTTCCAGGCGAAGTAGACTTTGGCAAAAAGGGTAATGTATTGGAAAGTTTACATTTACTTAAAATAAATAAATTTGCGAATTAACAGTCGTTCACCAGAGTGAAAATTCGCCTGGCTAAACAACGTGAAAGATCTCAAGTAGGAATGGGCAAATTTTTTTGCCATGTTTTGCCAAAAAAAATGACGCCCATAGACTTGTATGGCGTCGTGTGTCAAAAAAAGAAGACAAAGTTTTTTGATGCCCATAGACTTTAATGGGCATCTGCGTTATTTCGTCATCAGCAAATTTTTGGGTCAAATTCGCCCATCCCTAATCACTAGCAATAAGGTTTTTCACAATTGAATTTTCCTCTTCGACATTTAGTAAATAGGTGATGTTGTGGCGAATTGCCTTTTGGCCAATTTTAGCTAAATATCCACAATTCGTATATGTGCCCCAAAATTGCTGTTAGCTATTAATGACATTGTTTCTATTATTAATCTAAATAAAGAGCAGATATGATACATAACAATATTTTATGCTAAGTATAATAGAAGCCAAAGAGAGTGAATGGGTGACTTCTGCTTTCTTCCCATTGCAACAGTTTTTTTTTCTGCAAATAAAGTCCATGTGGCAAAATTCTAGCACCAATTGTAAACATTTTCACCACTGATATAACCATGAAATTTGGTACGAAACTTAACCAAGCAAAAAAGTTTACTGTCCTCATTCATCCTGCTAAAAGGGAGAGAGCTGGGGGTCCCATGCATTGGTTTATATAGAAGGCAAGGGACTGATAATAATGCACATTTTTATTTAACAGACTTAATTGTTTTCCCACATATCTCACAGTGATATTGTACCTGCCAAAAAAAACTGTCACAAGAATTAATTCAATAATGCTCCCCCACAATAATGAGTTAGGATTCAGTATTGACCCCATTATATCCACACAAAGCCGTTATGTCACTGGGCAACAGATGTGGAGAACTGGGATATCCCCCTCAATCTCATGCAGATTGTCGCCAATACCTGCTTAACATGGAGGCATTATTGCCTAATAGAAACACATTACATTTGCAATATTAATGTTAATATGCAGTGGAAGCTATGTCTTTAGAGTTAATGAAAACAGTGGTGCATTTATGAAACATTTTAACATATCACTTATGACAGAGAAAGCATGTCAGTGTTGTTCAAGGTATCTCATAAGCTTTTTTTTATATCTATAAAGCAATAAACTAATAAATGCTAAGTAATTAATTGCACATACATTGGAAAAACTGAAGCTTTCAATTAAGGTAATGGATTATTCCATTGTATAATCTTAATGAGATCATGATGGGCTTGGATTGCCTTTTCTATTATTTGCATTTGGAGAATTGATAAAGTTATATGCTAATACACTCATGTAGGTATTTATATTGTATAATGGTATGACAAACAATCTATCCCTACAATTGCAAAATATACGTTTGTCAAAAGAGAAATATACCCTATTTACTGGCTTTGTTCAAAGCTTTAGTTAACATGATTGGCTCATGCTTGTTTATAGCTTATATCCAATCCATTCATTTGGTGTAACAAACAAAGCAGACCTGAATTCTTTGTATTGTTCTGTGCTATGCAACACAACAGGAGTCAATTAGTTACTTACTGCACCGCAGACACAAGCCCAAACATTTACCCTGCATCAGTTGTGCAAATAATGCATTCATTAATGGTGCTTCATAGATTATTCTACTTCTGTGCATGGCACCGCTGCCTTCCTACTGTTCTGAAATGAGAGCTGCCAGTCATAAAAAAGGGCATTAACTCAAGGGATGAAAACATAATTATGCCTCTTTATAGGACCCTGGTGAGGCCTCATCTGGAGTATGCAGTGCAGTTTTGGACTCCAGTCCTTAAGAGGGATATAAATGAGCTGGAGAGAGTGCAGAGACTAAGTGCAACTAAAATTGGTTAGAGGGAGGGAAGACTTAAATTATGAGGGTAGACTGTCAAGGTTGGGGTTGTTTTCTCTGGAAAAAAGGCGCTTGCGAGGGGACATGATTAGACTTTACAAGTACATTAGAGGACATTATAGACAAATAGCAGGGGACCTTTTTACCCATAAAGTGGATCACTGTACCAGAGGCCTCCCCTTTAGACTAGAAGAAAAGAACTTTCATTTGAAGCAACGTAGGGGGTTCATCACAGTCAGGACAGTGAGGTTGGGGAATGCACTGCCGGGTGATGTTGTGATGCTGATTCAGTTAATGACTATAAGAGGGACTTGGATGATTTCTTGGACAGATATAATATCAAAGGCTATTGTGATACTAAGCTCTATAGTTAGTATAGATATGGGTATATACAATGTATGTGAAAGTAGGGAGGGGTGTGTGTATGGATGCTGGGTTTTCATTTGGAGGGGTTGAACTTGATGGACTTTGTCTTTTTCCAACCCGATTTAACTATGTAACTATGTAACTACATTGACACATGGCACTGTGGGAACATAGCACCCTGCAACAATAGGAGCAGTGAAAATGCACCAAAAGAATCAGACACATGCATCACTCTCATATTGAATGCTGGAAAATGAGTCTTCCAGACTTAAAAAACTTTAAGCGCAATTGCATTGTGTGTCAATTTTTAACACATTGATGACAGTTGCTTCAGATGGAACCCCCCTGGCAACCACAATGATTCTGGAATTCTGGGGGGGAAATGCAGAATTGTGGAGAAAAAAACATGACAATGAGTCCATAAGGGCACTTTTTTCATTGAGCCATAACAGGGCTTCATATCTTATTTTTCTCTTCACTTCAATATTTTGTAAACAATAAGATATAATTTACAGCCTAAAATCTATAATATAAAAGATAGGGTTTAGTACCATAGTTTAGTATGTAAAATTTAGTACGTCAATAGGCAGTGTAAGCCCACATATAAGGAGGTGGCATATGTGAAAATAATGGTCAACTGTTGAGCTCTAGAATGCAGGTTAGATAAAGTATACACTGTATATATATATATATATATATATATATATATATATATATATATATATATATATATATATATATATATATATATATATATATACATGTATATATATATATATATATATATATATATATATATATATATATATATATATATATATATATCCATATAGAAAGCTGAAGCACACTGGGATTTATCAAATTAAAACTTATTTTATTGGATCAACGTTTTGGTCCACACAGGGACCTTTATCAAGATGATATATATATATATATATATATATATATATATATATATATAAATCTCCGAAAGGATCAGCACTCACAAGACTTATAGGTAAAAAATGATTTTTATTTTCAGAACTTCAACCTGACATTTCGGCCCCACAAAGGCCTTTCTCAAAGTGATATATAGTCAGTATTACAGTGTGGGTTAGTCCAAGCATTGTCGATTACTTTCTTTTGTTTTTCATCCTTAAACATTGTTAAATGTTCTACTGATGAGCATAATTTTTGCCATGTTTTGCTGCAAAGAAGAAACCCATAGACTCCAATGGGGGAAAAAAAATTGTTTCAGGTCAAAAAAAAAGAATTGTCACCCCTAGAATTCAATGCATTTGGTGAATTTTTACAACATTTTGCAAATTTATGGCAACGCGAAACAGTTCAGATTTGCCCATCACTAGTAACTTCTTTCTTTTCAATCAATGTTCTTTGGATCCTTTACCCTCTCTTTTCCATGAACACTATCCCTTTTGGATCCTTTATGTTCTACCATTTGCTTTCCCTCATTTTATTCCTTTTCCCTTTTGTCCATATCTTCCTTCCTTTATCTTATGTTTCTAATTTATTTACCCTTCCCTTCCCAATTTTCCCTTTTCTTGATGTTTGAGGCTAGTATCTGACTAGTACAAATTACAAAAAAAAAAAACTTTGGACTGCTACATTATATATATTATATATTAAAAAGCAGGATAAAACATAGACATACCACTCAGCAAGCCTTCAGCTCCAAATCACAATAACCAGACATTCACTGAAGCAAACTGTGAACACGAGAAGCATGTTAGTATTCCTTTAAACTGAACAGTGCCATACAAACAGACAAATGTGTAGATTTATGTTAAACTGACAAGGTAAGTTAAATATAATAAATCTCATGAGTTTACAGTACTTAGATGGAAGTTGTTCATAAATAGATTGGCCATTAAAGTTTGATATTAAAATTACATATTTTATGAACATTTTCACAATGTAATAGGTTGGAGTTTTATAAATGATAATAATAATTATAGGAATTGGATCATCCTAACCTCACCCAGACAATTTTCTCTGGTGGTATAAGAAATGTTATTTGAATCTAATGTCCTTATTTTATGTGATCAATCTTCCAGTGTTCTAGCTTAGAAAGGAAGGAGAGATAGTGTGCCTTATAGGAGACTCTCAATGAACAATATTCTGTAGCTAAAGGATTGAGATGATTAGCATCTAACCTGCAGTATCAGAAGCGAAACCCTCCTTTGATGATCTCCTATATGTATATTTGAGGGGCAATGTATAATATATGCTTTGTGCCTTTACATATATTTAAGTTCTTCCTTAGGAAGTTAGACAATAACTTTGGGAGAAGTGGTTGATAAAACTTCATTATCCTGCTAATTGTGTTCCTCTTGTTGCCTCCTTATTTATTCAATCAAAGCAGCCACGAAAGAAAGAACTTATTTCAATTGGCAAAAAACTATTGAAGCATACCATTTGACTGCTGAGGGGCACAGGAATGTAGAGCTAGCTGCTGTTAGTCATTTTGGAGGGGCAAAAATAGGGAAACTTTCTCACCAAACTAGTCAAGTACAAATAAAGTATTATTTTCCTCTACCCATCACTCTAATTATTGAATAGAAATGTATGAAGATTGCAATATCTACCTGCACATTCACAGTAAATACCTTTTTTCCCAAAAAGTTCCCAAGTACGGCAATGCCATTTTTCTTAATAGCATATTCTTCTTTTGGAACTGATATTTCTTTTGCAATAATGAGATACTGCTTTTGCAGATTACTTCAAGATCCGAGCTGTTCAGATAATAGATACCATTCCTAAAATTATTATAAATTTGCAACATAAACCCTATTTACTATGCTCACAGGCATCCACCAAAATAAAGGAATCATTAGCAAGGCAATGTGTATATTATTATTATTTCTTCTTCTTCTTCTTCTTCTTCTTCTTCTTCTTCTTCTTCTTCTTCTTCTTCTTCTTCTTCTTCTTCTTCTTCTTCTTCTTCTTCTTCTTCTTCTCTAGGTTTGAGGAATTGAGTATGGGACAAAGTTCCTGTTGATAATGCCAATGCATGTGTATGCTAATCCAAATTGTTCTTATCTTGATGAAACCTGTTACATTTCCATAGCCAAATTACAGTATTTTTATAAAGTATTTGTGCTAGCTAGGGTGGGAAAAATCTTTCTACATCATATATGATATATATACAATGATTTAAAAACTTTCATTCAGCTAATTTTCAGAAAGACTATAAAAATCTGTATCAAGATGGAAATTGGTCTACTACTCCAAAAAAGGCAATAGGAAAGGTTAATACCCAAAGTCAAGTATCAGACACAGTAGTAAGGAATGTGTGGATCAAAGGATCAGACCTCACAGTGCAGCAATAATTTCAGACAATCCCCAACCCCATGGATGGAACCCAGACACCAAGAAAATCAATTTAAATGACAAAATCCTAAAGATCAAGACATTTTTCCATTCTAATATTGTGTTTTCATTCCACAATACTTGCAATACATTCAGGCTATTATAGCACTGAAAGTAAATTGCAATCAGATGACATTTGAAAGATAAAAAAAGAAAAGCTTTTAAGAAAATTCAATCAGGCTTGTTTTCTATTTGGAATAATACTCTTTTTATTTATACAATTGTTATGTTGCTGTTTTTTTTACTTGCTACTTAAATTGTTCCTGCTATTGATCTCAGTCAGTTCAAACTACATAAATGGCAGAACAAAGTGTACATTATGCATGCAGTCTAATGGTTTGTACTTGAATATTTTTACTCACATAATGAATGCCCCAACAAATGGATACCAAAGATTGTTTTTTTTCATTATTTGTTACAAATAACAAACATGCAAAACAGACAGCACTGTTATATCCAGTGCATTATAATTAACTGAAATGATCATATTACAAAAATTCAAAAAACAAATACTTTCAATATAGTTTTTTCTATTTCGGGCAAATTTAATTAAAGCAATGCATTATATTACATTTTTATTTGTAAAGATATTTGGACCCCTATAGTTTGAAAAGAATCATTTTTGTAAAATAGGCAGATGGTTGCAGAATTGATATCTGAAATGCTTTCATTCGTTTTTGATGGCAAGAAAGCAGTGATTTGCGTTCTTTATTGTAGTTAAATGAAAAAATTGCAGTTGTTTTAGGAATATTTAAACAAACTGGATATCTGCCTGTGCTTGTAACATTAGAGTGAGTGTCTTGGACAGATGCAAACTGTTGTTATCAAAACAGAAAACCAGAGTCGCTGCTATTCTCAATTAGTATATAATTATTACATAATTACCTGATGTTTTTGAAAGCGCTTGTGCAAGCTGTTGCCAGGCAAATGTCAACTAGAAATAGGGTAGCTACCATAGCCCTTTTGTAAGCTTTTGAACAGAGTAAAAATCAACTTTTGCATTGTTAATCTAAAAAGATTTGCTATATTTTACCCCTCAACATGATTCAACCTGGTTGTGAAGATAAAGATATCAGTCATACCCTCATTATGTTCACTTATGACAAAATAAAGATTTCTTGAATGAAGTCTTGTACTTATTTACAATTCAGCCCAAATCTTACTGTGATATTTTGATTGGATGCCAGGAGACAGCAGGGGCTTCCCTTGGGAGACAGCAGAAATGCTATATTGAAGATTGTACAAATATTCCCATCTGCCAGGGCTTATTGCAGTTCCATGTCATAGTTTTATATGGAAACATAAATCAGTGTTAACTCCAAAACTAGGTGGCATATATATTAACATTCAGTATTATATATTTTTTCCAGAATTTAATAAAAATGTTGCAAAAAACACAATCTCTCATTTTTTTTTCAAGTTTCAGTTTTCCAAGCTCAAATTTTTCAGTTTATATAAAAAAAATCTCTGGCTTCAGAGAGTCTTGTATTTTTTTAAACTCAAGCAAAATTGAATAGAACAATGTGTCTTTGGTTTGCTATCAAGTTTTCTTTCTTGACCATGTGTTACTGATTCAAGCTTTTTGTGAATATGTTAGTGACCGAGAAAAAAACAAGGTCAATCATTTTCTACTAAAATGGGTTTTTAAAAAAAATTAAAACACCTGCTCAAAATGGCTTTTTAGATTATGTGATTGTTGTTTACCACAAATCAGTAAGCTTTCAGAATGGCTATGAGAAAATTCTTGAAAGCCTACTTATATACAAGGTACAATTACATATATTTCCTTATCCTGTAACCGATGCCTATGAATTATAATTTTATTTTTACATTTATGGTTTCAGGAAAATAGCAACCCAAATGCCAGGGTCACACAACCCCGTACAATTGATTTCCAAAATTGTATAACTGTTTTATTAAAAAACAACTATTTTTCTGTTTTGGAAGCTCTCCTTCATGTAATTTCAAGCTCCATCCTTTGATCTGAATGTATAGTTGAACAAATTTTAATCTTCATATTTGCAATATGATTCACAATTTCTGAAAGACTGCATTCCTGAAGTCCCAATCATTCTTCATATCTAAACACCAGCAATGTAATTCAGCTCTTTATAAACATATATTCATCTGGGCAAATGCTTTCTTGAACATAAGCATGCAACATTTACAAATTTGCTTTGACTGAAATATATCAGTGGACTCCTCTGCAGATTTGTGCAAATACTTACACATAGGACAATAAGTTCCAATCAGAAATCTGCCTTGAATAAAAGAACTAGCAGGGGTAGTTACAATGAAGCCTTCAAACTTTGTTTTTTTAATATAGTCTTTAATATGATTTTTATATTGATTTTTCCAGAAGCAAACTAATATCTGATGTTCTCATTGTATTTTCTCAATCTAGTAGCAGCAGCAGCAGCAGGTATGTTTTTTTTTAATGATGTTTTGCTTGTCAAAAGAAGAAAGATTATGTTGGTTACTGTTCAATGTGTGGGAAGTAGTTGATGAGATACTCAATGTATTCCTCCTTACCATTCATCAATTCCTTGTCTGTATACACTTTTAGACTTTCATACAGTTTTTCTCTGTCAAGATATGTAGTTTTCCTTTTTGAAATTTCAATAAAAGAAAACAAAAAACAGGATTAGTATTTTTGTGTTATTTGATCTGTTTTTATAAATCTAAAAGAAAATGGTTTAAGACTTCTCATGACATGGTTTTAGAAAAATACACTCCAATATATTTGCTACTCTTCTGTTTGCTTATCAGGCAGTACAATAATGTGCCTGTTATGGAAGCTTGGTTCATTTTAATTCTTTTTTTTCCTAGCTATGTACAATATAACTTTATATAATTATCTGAATACATAACTTTCTTCAGTTTTAAGAATATGACAAGATAGAACTTTTTTGCAAGATAGATTGTCCAGTCTATTTTTTAGAGGGGAAAAGAAAAAAAATGAATACTTGACTTTATGGACTGATTGTCATTTTGAGTTATGTCCATATACTCCTCCTTCTCTTATCCCCTCCTTCTAAAATTCATTTTTCATTATATTAAGTAATATGAACCTAGATGCACCTAAAAAACACAAATTGAATCACTGGAATTCTATGAAAAACAATATTATTTTGATATTTTAGGTGGCAGCCATATGGGTATTGCTGTTGGAGGTCTTGTGATACAGAAAGGCTGTTAGTTTGCTAAAACATCACTTGGATACAACAGGAGTGACATTAATCTCATTGACAGATTATACCAGTATCAATCATGGACTTAATTAACTAACACTGGTGTAAAACCTGTAGTACAGGGAGCTTGACTGATACATTATCACTCAGGCTTGAACCCATGTGACATCACTACAAACTAAAGGACCTTTTTGTCTAGATGATAAATTATATGCAAACATTTCTTCTGAAATTCCTACATCAGTAAATTTCTGCCCGTTATACACCCCTACTCTTGATATCCAGGGGGATGGAACTGTGTTTGCCTCTTGTCAGGCATGCATGAGAATTCATGTTCTTATGATAACTGTAAAGACAAAGCTTGTCAGAGGATAAGCGCACATGCACCAAAAATGTTCACCTTTGGATTTTCACATTAGCTCCTCTCTTTGGAGATTTAGAAGAACAGGGCTCTGTAACCCCTAGCTCCTGGAGAAAAAAGATGTGGATAACCAATATACATTATTTACTTGATTGTGCACATGTATGGATTTAATCTCAGAGTTTGTAAGCTCCCCCCCCTCATTCAGTGGTAATTATGGAATTAAGGTCATTACAGAACTGTAATCGTTTTTTTTTTTTGTGTGGCTTTTTATGTCCCTAGGATAATAGTTTTTGTGTGGATTAAAAGATTGCTTCCACACCTTAAAACTCAAAACATTATTTCTGCTTATTTTTTATTTTACATGCAACCTACATCGGCTCTTATATTTTGTTTACCCTGAACTTAACCAAAATGTTGGATTTTAAACGTGCCTTCTTTCCCAACCTTTCTTACAGATGCTTGAACTGTAAATACCCTTTATCTACCTCTTTGTGTCGATGTCTGCAGTCTGCTACAGAAAGTCCAGGTCCCCTAGAGAACATTGGAAAACTCAGCACATAGTTTTTTAGTTTTTCCCTGGGAGCCAGACATTTAGATGACCCATTTCTGGGTCTGGATGTCACAAAGGTGTTACATTCTCCAAAGCTGTGTGAATCTCACATGGGGCAACAATATTGTACAAAAAGGTTCAAGTAAAATTGACTTGATGCAAAACATGCACAGAAAAGTGATCCTGTTTGCTCACCCAAATAGTAAAGGATATTAAAACATTTTGCGCTAAAAAGCTATTAAGAAAATGTCCTTCCCATATTCTGAGACAAATGTAAGATAATGTAAGTAGAGTATATTAAGCTGGAACAAATGTTGAAATCGTCCCTGGTTTGATCAGCCCTACAGTTCCATCTGATTCATTTAGGATTTTTTCCACCCTGCTTTACAAAGGTCCAAGTTACCATGTTGTTGCTCTTTTATTGGGTTCTTCAGATATCACCTGATTTTGGGAATAAAGGAAACTACATATAATAAAGGAGCTAGCTAATAGTCATGTATGAACTAAAAGGAAATCATTTTAAAATGATAAAGCAGAGATTGTTTAATCATCTTTGATATGTAATGTAGCATTGTGCAGATGATATGCTTCTGTATAAATTATGCATAAAACCATTTTGCACTTGGGGAAGCCGGTTTATTAATTTTTGAATCTGAGTTTTTTTTACCGAATTAGAGGTTTTTTTGGCCAAAAAGCAATTGTGATTGCTAGCATTTTATAATTAACATTGAATCAGAAAAACTTGCATTAGGCTGCTGAAAGAAACTCATGTACAATGAAAATTGTTTCTGCAAAAGTGTGACTGTTGATTATTGAAAATACATCTCCCATTGATAGAGAAGTTGAACAGGTTGTAGTTG
Organism: Xenopus petersii; assembly: GCA_038501925.1. NCBI lineage: Eukaryota > Metazoa > Chordata > Amphibia > Anura > Pipidae > Xenopus > Xenopus petersii. The sequence continues at coordinate 11,633,198 of CM076675.1, read as the reverse complement.
ACATTTTTTTTATTTTGATTTACTCAATGTTGTTTGAGTTTTCAAAATGCAAATTCCAAAAAACACTTGAATTAGCTGTTTTTCTGCAATTTTCTCTATATTTAATATATTTAAGAAGTTTAATTAGCTTTGATTAACTTTTTGCCCAAGTGTCTTGTTTTACTACATATAATGATATGGATACATACAGATAATCTAGTTATCTATCTGTATTATTTATGTGTTCACCCCTCACTCACTATATAATTAAAAATAAGATGGTCGTGCAAACACAAATTCCTTGTGCAATGCACTACAAGTCTATAAAAAGTCTAAAAAAGGCAGCCTTTAGGTGGTCCACCACAAAAAATTTTTAGTTCATATTCTGAAATCAAAGTAATTAAAAAGAAAGAAAAACAATGCAAAGAACCAATGTGATAATTTCAGTTTGTTAGAGAATTGTAAGCCTTAGCAAAATATGAGGGCATATATCAAACTATGTAATTGGTTTAAATGAAAGAAATATGTTTTTGACGGTTTTATTTTTGGCACAAAACAGTCATTAGTGTAATGAGACATATGTGATTTGTACAATGTTAAACTGTTAAATCGTATGCTTGCTGTAACTGATGATATGGAAACTTTATATCACATTAAACAAGAAAAAAGGGAAACAGGAGATCTTGAATAACTCCAGGGGAAGATGTTCTGATGGTGATGATTTTGCATCAAAAATATGTAATTTTTCTTTATTATCTGTTCTAGAAAAATTAATGTAGAACATTAATGTACTGCAACTTTGTCTATTTTACTGTATTACCTGTATTTTCTTAAAAAGACTGAGATTCCAGATGATATGAGAATTTTATTTAAAAATTAAAAATAATTTCCCTGCTGATAAAAAGGAGTAATTTGCTGCTACTGTGAAATTATTCATCCTAGATTTTTTTTATTTAGAATATCAGTACTGCAGTAAAAAGCTGCACAAGCCCCATTCTGTTCTATTGTAGCAGCAACAGTATGTAATAGATATGGATGGGGTCCAAGATGGCGACGGCATCCAAGATGGCGACGGCGTCCAAAATGGCGACCCCTGGCCTCACCATGTGGATCCTGCTGGTCGCTGCTTGATGACGCCCGCTTCTTCCCGTTTGCCGATTGGTCGCCGGCGATGGAATGGTCGCCGGCGTCAGAACGTGCGTCGGCGTCAAAACGTCATGACGCCGGAACCAGCGTGATGACGCCATTGCGCCCATTTGGCGTCAAAATCTGCCTATATTAAGCCACAGGACATTGCTATCATTGCCCAAGTATAGGTCTTACTTTGTGTATTCCTGGGTGTGATTACTGCTTACTGATTTCTTGTGTACCGACTTCTGCCTGTCTCTTTGGATTGAATCTTCGCTGCCTGAACTGAACTTTGCCTGGACTTCGACCATTCTCTCGTCTCATCCCTTTGTACTTTGTTATCGGCTGGCTACCTGCCTCCTCCTTGGTCCACACTCCTACTGCGCCTTGGGCCCTTACACAGTAGAATAGAACAGCACCACTCAATCTTCTCAAATTCCTTTATTGCACATCTCTGGGCATCACAGCAACATTTCAGGCCTTAAATGTAGTGATGGGCGAAAAATTTGCGAAACGGCGCCGGCGTCTCGTTTTTTCCCCCCCATCACTGAACCTTGGGAATGCAAATGAGTTTTCCTGGTCATGGATAATAATGATTGAGTGTTGTGAGAACTCCTGGGCAATGAGATACAATATCTTGGATCTTTGATGTACTGTAGGTGCCTGCTCTAAACATCACAATGAGAACGAGCCTTAAATGGCACCTATCATCTTAAAAAATTGTATCCCCGCCAAAGGGTGCAGGCTAATAGTTCACTCACGCTGGAAGGGTTAAACAATTTTTTTATTTTTTAACAGAAAAGTCCTCTATTGACTGTTTCACATGAAAAAAAAAATCACAGGGTACAAAAACAAGTATTGCACCCATTTTTAGTACTTTGTACCATGTCCCCTATTTCTATAAATGCTGTGATCAAAAGGGTCTTTGATAGATTAAGCTTTCATCTGTAAATCTGTAAGATACTGTATGTAAAATAAAACAAAACAGGAAGAAAATTGCCCCGCACCCCATCTATATTAAGCCCTCCAATAGCTTTCAGTTTGTGATATTAGATCAGCAGTTTTTATTATCATATCTCTGGTTATTCATAGAGCTGGGCTGCAATTTAGTTTTTCCCTATACCATATCTCCGACAAGATAAATTGCCATGAATAAAAAGTTATTTACTTACATTTTAATAAAACATAAATATAAGCAAATTCTGCACTGATATGCAACAAAACTGTAAATATATCTTATATTGCAGTCATCAAAATGTAAAACATAAACATTTCCACCGAGGCTGATAGAGTATATTTTAAATCAGAGAAGTCACATGAAGAAGAAAAATGTAGATGAGTCGGTATAGGAGGAGGTGTAAATAGAGTTTATCCTTCCGTTTCCTTCTATCAGTAGGTTACAGAGATTAAAGACTTTGTTTACTCTGAGCAAACCAACTTTGTTAAAAAAAGAGCAAAGCTGAACTGTATGATACATTCACAGTATGGTCCCGTCTGCTGTCTCCTCTCTTATTCTTTCACGCCAGCTCCACATAACCATGTTGCTTACACAGCTATTGATGTTCTACTTTCTTTAAAGACAGGTTTAACCTCAGCTAAACTTCTGTAGATAAATGAAAGATCAGTGAGCAAGGATGGATCTGTGTTTATGAGATATACGGACAGAAACGGCAATTTTATAAAGCTGACGCTGAGATAATTGTGCATCATTTTGCTCAGTCTTCACAGTGGGATGAATCAAAACCGACGGAGTCGTGACATAGACTGGAAACGGAGCAAGTTGAGACAAATACAGTGAGAAGGAAAATGCAGATACAATAACTGGTTTCTACAACTGCTTCCCATTGTTTTCCTGAAAAATATTTATTGATAGATTTGGTTGATTAAATATGCAAAATTTCAGGTAATAACTAAGTAAGTAAACAAGTAACATGATGTATGATAAAAGCAGCTGCTCCCATGCAGTTCTGATACCTGATCTACTTAAGCAGTGAAGATTATTCACTATATTTATAGGAAATATAATGATCCATGAATAGCTTTGCATAAACTAATAGTTATATCTAAAATGGACCTTCTTGAGGACCTTCTTGAGAACACAAGCAGTGGCCTACAGGAATGACAGGCTTAAGAAATAATGTATCATGACAATGATTTCTGGTGGCTTTCCACTAGTGATAAGTGAAATTTTTCACCAAGTTTAACCACAAAAATGACACTCTAATGGGTGAGAAAATTTGTGGCACATCAAAAAAAAAAAATTGTCGCCGATAGACTTAATGCATTTCAGCAAATTTTTGTCGTTTTGCAAATTTTTGTTGAAGAAAAATGGGTAAGATTTACCCATCACTACTTTACATTGGTGATAGGGGCAGTTACTTCATGGTTAGGTACACTTATAACAATAAGGGGCAGATTTATTAAATATCGAATTTGATTTTTTTCCACTATTTTTTTTTGCACCCACACACATTCAAGTTATACCTGTATATTCAAAAACTCGAATGTCTGGTATTTATTAAGCAAAAAAACGTCAAAAATTCGAATATAAAAATTCTCCATCTAAAATTTGGTGAGAGTCATATAAAAGTCAATGGGAGTTGTCCTAGGTAAAGCTCAAGTTTTTTGGTAGTTTTGAAGGTTTTTATCCGATCAATTCGAGTTTTTGGGGCATAAACCCGATGAACCCATGAACTTGAGTTACTTTCCTGGTTGTTTTTCATTCGAGACATTTGGATTTTTTCATAAATTCGAGTTTATCTGAGGTAGAAAAGCCCTCACACAACTCACAAATTAAATTTTTAATGAATATGTCCCTAAACCCTAAATGGAATGTTATTTCAAATAATCTCTTCCTGCATTTTGGGGCGTATAGGATAAAATCAGTGGTTCCCATCCTCTTGTGTGTATATATATATATATATATATATATATATATATATATATATTGCCCAGTCATAGAGCGCACAACCATGAGTTCAAGGATTACCTAGGTGCCAGTCTAGTTATAAACAATAAAGTAAATCCCAAGGTGACGGCACTCGCAGGAAAATTGCAACAACAGGATAGAGTGAAACCCAGGAAGGTTTATTGTAATCCTACGTTTCGGTTCCTTATTGGAACTTTCATCAGGGAATGACTATATATATATATATATATATATATATATATATATATATATATATATATATATATATATATATATATATATATATATATATATATATATATATATATATATATATATATATATATATATATATATATATATATTACACATATATATTACACATTTATATAGGAGAAGCCATCATCTTAAGCACCATGTTGAGTCTATATCATATGATTTGAATTACAAATCTGGGTAAAGCCTGTTGCACGCAATTCTTCAGAAAACTCTATAGACGTTTTGTATGTTCTATAAGAAAAGTTTATGAATAGTGTTTTCTCATTACCTGCATAAATAAGAATCATATTGCAGTTTTTTTAAAATGGCCAAATATACCATTCAGTTGCATGTGGTTACTAGAAATTTAAGTTCGTTAAAGCTCTACAATCTCCTTCTCAGAGTTTAATCCTGTACTCTTCATTTAAGTAGTGTTACCAGCAGATCTGACAATAGCTTGTAGGCAGTACTGCAGGGGTGAATGAATGCACAGACCCCTAGGCTATAGCTATTATTCCTGTTTTTTTATTATTTATTTTTATTTGCACTTCTGGGTCCAGTCAGATGCACCTGCTGGGAAAAGAAGGCAGGCAAGACATGTGCGCCCCCAGGATGCATGCGAATCTGTTGAGTTCAGGTGCATGTGTGCCTGGATCTGCAGACTAGTAGCCTAGAAGGGGGTCTGTGGATGTAGCCTAGGGCCCCCCATATCATTAACCCAGTGCAATACAGGTCTTTCTCCTGAGTAGACATTTCTAGATGATGTGATGGGATGGTGCTTCTTCTTGCTGTTCAAATAAACAAGAGATTCTTGTGAATTTGTACTCTTTTAGTAACCATCACACATGTGACTAAAAAGCTGTATTTGCTAAAAATTGTGGTGCTGTATTTATTATGTATATTGATCTAAATACAACTTTTGGTATTGGTTACAGACAGAAAATGTGCTGTTAAGAGATCTGAGTGTAGCAACTGTATGATGAGGAGGGAAGACATCAGCCCTGAAGGGCAAACAGGGTGATTCTGAGAGAATACAGTTACAATTGATGCTTCTCCCTTTTAAACTGTAGACGAGTCTGCTGGCTGACAGGTTTTCATTTATCATCGAGAAATCTCTGCTTCTGTTTGTGAGATGAATCAGGGTAGCAGCTGCCATGTGAACGGTCCGTTTCTTCTGCAATGAAACCTTTAAAAAAAACTCAGATCTTAGTCGGGGCAGAGTGTCAAACTTCACACTTACAGCTGAAGCCATCAGTCTATTGAGGATGTCAAATGCTTTTAATCATTGGGGATTTTGCGCTGGACATTTGGACTGATTCACTAAGGGACATATTCTCTAACCTGCGGAGTTGCGCTAGTGCAGGCTTCGCCACACTTCGCCAGGTGAAGTTTCGTCAGGGCGCTGCTAATTCACTAAAATCAGAAGTTGCGCTCAGGGAGGCGAAAGGTAGCAAAGTTGCGCTAGCGTTAATTCGTCAAGGAAAGGAAGTTATGCTAGCAATGCCTAATTTGCATACGGCGCCAAGTTAAAGTACAATGGACGTATATGTAGCAGCAAATACATTACACTACACAAGCCTGGGAATCCTTTCTAAAATAAAATAAAGTTGTTCTATTGCCCTACACATGTGCCCACTGTATAGTTTAGGTGCCATATGTTAGGAAATGTAGGGGGGAAGGAGGGTACCCCCAAAAAAAAATCAATCTTTTTCAACCTATCACCCTTAAAAAAGGAAAAGACGTCAGCGTTTTTTGGGACTTAGAAAAAATTTCAACTTTTTTTGATACAATCCCTATCTACTCTATTGCACTTCGCCTGGTCTGAGGTGGCGAAGGCAAGTCTGGCGCAAGAGGTAACGTTCAGTAAAATGCGCAAGTTAGTGAATTAGCGTAGTTACGTCCCTTCGCCATAGCACAACTTCGCCTGGCGTAGGGGTGCGAAGTAGCGCTAGAGTAGGTCCACTTCACTAGCGAATTTACGTCAGCACCCGTTAGTAAATCGGCGAAGTCATGAAATGACGTCACGCTGGCGAATTTGAGCTAGCGTTAGGTGCTTCGCACTTTAGTGAATTAGCCCCTAAAAATCCAATAAAAACTTGATGTTTTTGTTGTTCTTGAGATAAATGCAAGTACAAGTAGCAAACATTTCTATTGATTTAATCGTTGATATTATATCCAGTAATCAGTCCCACCCTCCCATGTCAGACAATTCCAAACATGCAGAAGGGAATTCATTTATGAGAACAAAGGCAAGAATAACGATGGCCCTGGCAAGTGTTGTACCAAGTCCCAGATTCTAAGAATGAACTGTGATTTCAGTTTCATGATTTGGGACTTTACAAATATTCTTTTAAATATTTGAAACACACCCATAGAAACTTGAGTCTTAATCATTAATATCTTTTGAAAGTCACTGTTTAATCATGCTGGATTCACCTGATTATGCCTTATTATAAGCAAAGTAACTTGAAAGCATTGGACTTAAGTAAAAATCATTAGACTCAAGTAAGAAGTTGTGTTCATTCTTCTTATGGGTTTCATTGAAATTAAATGTAATCATTTTACTGACTGTGTAAATTATGATTCAGCTATGTCTGTAAAATAATAACTGTATCTTTTCCTCTGACCATTAAAGTCACTTAAGCACCCTCTGTCTTTGCAGTTTATTACATTAACAAAGGACAATGTAAGAAGATATACACAAGCCTTATTCTCTCTTCTTGCAGTGCAATGTGGAAATTAATTAGTTTCATGATTTCAGACTAGTTAAATACGTTTATATTGATCCCACTTGTTTAATACAGATGATGTGATCATAAGAATAACAAGCCATTGAACTGGATTCCATTTGTTATTGTCACACAATGCACCATTTCAGAGGTCTGCAGGTTAGAGTACCCGCGGGTTACCCACAAAAAAAAGCGGGTACCCTGCGAAATGAGGGTGGGATTTTCAGGTGCGGGTATAGATTCGGGTCTGCGGGTTTTTTGATGATGTCACTTCCAGTTTGCAGCAACATCACCTCCTGTTTGATAGTCATTAGTGGGTTGCGGCTAAGGCAGTTGCGGGTTCTGGTTGGGTAGTGGATCAAAGTGGGTAAATATCCTGGTTGTGATTCGGGTCACGGGTTGAGGGTTTGGGTCGGATCTTATAAATCGGTTCCGCACAGGACTCAGGTTACACAGAAGGAAACTGCCGTGTTTGCAAAAGTATTGCTGGAGTTTCAAGCTTTTATTATTAACTGAACCCATAAGGACGTGGGCTCCATCAGTTCAGAAGACAGTAGAGTATTATTAGTCATTATTTGTGGAACTAAGAGAAAAAAAAACAATATACTGGATATTACAATGTAATAGCACAGTATATTGCATACAATTAATAAACCATTATTAATTGGCACTACAGCATACATTTTCTACTACAGTGTTAAAACAATTGGTATGTATGCTACTGAGTTCATTCTGAGCTCCCTTCTGATGGAAATCAATCACACATTAAATTGGAGGTTTCTAAAATGTAACTTAATTATTATGAACATTTGTTTCACAAAATTGTTAATGGTAATGCAAGGGTAGGCTATGGATGTTAATTGTTAAGCCAAAAATTCCAACAGTGTACCAGGTTCTAGATTTCTAGCAATGCCTACTCTTTCTGAGGGCCATACGGTTCATGGGTTGTTAGTTTGGATGGTACCCTGACTTCACTAAGTTGACATTTTCCTATACAGGTATCCAGAAACCCACTATCCAGAAAGCTCCAAATGATATAAAGACCATCTCCCTTAGATTTCATTATAATCAAATAATCCAAATTGTTTAAAATTATTTCCTAAAACAGTACCTTGTACTTTATCCAAACTAATTAATCATTATTGGAAATAAAACCCTTTTGGGTTTATTTAATGTTTACATGATTTTCTAGTAGACTTACAGTAAGACCCAAATTACAGAAAGATCTGTTATCCATGAAAGTCCAGGCCTAGAACAGGTTCCATCCCTTTAGTATGTTTATGGAGTTAAACATGTCCATGCATTGAGCCGTTCCGTAGTGTAGACATGCCCTGCTGTGGTAGGGGGGTATCTTATTGGGACAGGGGTATTATAGGTATTCAAAACCACTTTGCACTTTACTCTAGGGAGCAGGGTGGATAGAGCTGGGTTTCCAGACACAGAAGAACTTATTAAGAATAGTTTTCCCTGAGGTACGGGGAGCACCTTGTGGAAGTCAAGAAGAGGTCCTAGAGGAGTCTGAGGAACCTATAGGGTAGCTAATGAGAGCAGTTGAGTGCTCCACTATAGAGACAGAGTGGCATGAATCGGCACCCAGAATCCAGAACCAATGCTAGGCTCCCTGGTCTCGGCTCTTACTTCTGCCTTTAACAGTCGCCTTTCACCTCGGGAGGAGCCCTCGGCTAATTGGATGCCACCAGGTCTTATAAAGAGAGGAGCCAACGGAGGTTTCTGGAGGAGCAGATCATTAGCAAAGTTTTTTGGGCAGATGGTCACGGTACAGGGGGTAGGCAAAAGCGTGGTCAGACAGGCAGAGGTCGGTGCAGGCTGAATTCAATCAAAGTCGGACAAGCAAGGGTCAAAACCGGAGTATCAATCAGAGTAGTCAAACAGGCATGGGTCGGATAACGTGTAGAATAGTTGAAGAACAAGCCAAGGTCAGGATCACAGAAGTCAGGAGAAAGTCAGGCAGACAGGGTCAAAACAGGAATCAACAGACAGAATATAACAGGAATAGCACCCAGGAATCCACAAATGAAACAACGGGCAAGAAATTACACAAAGTCCCTTTAAATACCTTTAAACTTCACGCTATTGTGCGATAATGGCATCACGCCAGCGTCAATTTGCGTATAAATCAAGGAGGTGCCTGCCTCGTGCGCCATAGGAACCAGCAGAGAGGAAGAATCAATGAGGCCGGCGTCCCCACCAGACCACTAGACGACCAGGGTGAGTTTTCCTCACATAGTAGAGTCTACCAATATAAAACACTGAGGTAACACTGATTTTTGGTACAATATGGCCTGAACACCTTTGGGTGAGACTAACCTTTGAGAGGACAGCCACTTTGTGCCCCAGAATGTGATTTAATAATAAGAATGTGAACCAGTGTTTTATTGAAGTTCATTCTATATTCTTTATGAACAACCTATTTTCTTGTATATATTAACTAAGCAAAACATTATTGCTCCTGGGTAAAAAATCACTGGCATCAATAGTCATTTAAAGCAGTGCGATGTGTGTGTGTGTCTGGAGACCCTTTACCTCCAGTTCAGTGTGGGTTCTACATTGAGAGCCGAAGGAGCTAATAAGAATATCATGATTATAATAAGAATATTCATGATTATTAGAAGTACCTGTATATTGAACTCCTTTGCACAAGAAAGCATTACCAGTATAACTATGTGTCTGTATTTATGAACATTTATTTCCAGTGCCTCATCTGGGTCAAAGTAATCCCAGCCTAGTCATTTCTCACTAATTAAAGATGGTAACAACTTTGTCTAACAAATTGAATCACCATGCCATTTATACAGATCATTACATCCGTATCCGTTAAAGTGAATGCTACATCATGTTGTGGCATGGTACACTTTGTGATTTCAAAACAAAGTAATTTCTCCATCTGTACAGTTTTGAGAGATTTGATACTGAATTTCCATAATGTTTATTAACAGTACTGTATCAATTTCAGTATGGGTCCATCTACCCTGGATCACGCTTGCTTTCCTTAGGTAAAAATACTAGGGATGCACCGAATCCAGGATTCGGTTCGGGATTCGGCCAGTATTCTGGCTTTTTCAGCAGGATTTGTATTTGGCGAATCCTTCTGCAAAGCCGAACCGAATACGAATCCGAATTTGCATATGCAAATTAGTTGTGGGGAGGGAAATCGAGTGACCTTTTGTCCCAAAACAAGGAAGTAAAAAAATTTCCCCCTTCCCAACCCTAACTTGCATATGCAAATTAAGGTTTGAATTCGGTTCGGTATTCGGCCGAATCTTTCACAAAGGATTCGGGGGTTCGGCCGAATCCAAAATAGTGGATTCGGTGCATCCCTAAAAAATACCTTGTTGCATCATCAGTCTTTTCTGAATTTTTTTGTTCTTGTAACTTCAGGGGGCAGATTTACTAAAGGATGAAGTGGCTAACGCTAATGACTTCGAAATTCGAAAAGACCAACTGAAATGAAGTCAAAGTTTTTTTTTGGTTGAATAGTTCCAGTTTTGATTGAATAGGTCAGTATTCAGCTGAATTTGAATCGCACGAATCGAAGGAATAGCGCAATCGATCAATTTCGATTCAAAGTCTTCCCCCAAAAAAACTTAGATTTTTCAAAGTCCAACAATTGTCTCCAAATAGGTTCTAGGAGGTCCCCTATAGGCTAAAACAGCAATTCGGCAGGTTTTAGATTTTAGTAAATTTTTTAAAGAGACAGTACATGATACATTTAAATATTCAATTTTCCGTTTTTTTTATTTGAAAATTCACCTCGACCTTTGATAAATCTGCCCCTTTAAGTCTTGTTATAGTCACTATAAAACATCTATAAAAGAACAAAAATACTTGCTAGCAAAGCATTCATAGAAGAGATTGGAAAGAATATCTAAAGTTCTGAAAATTGTAACTGGGATTGATGCTGGGTTTCATTTGGAGGGGTTGAACTTGATGGAGTTTGGTTTTTTTTCAACCGAATTTAACTATGTAACTATGAATCAAGATCCAGTCAAGATTTTCAGCCCCATTGGAATTGAATAGAACAATGTAATTTTCATTTGTGAGCGCCTTTTTTTAAAATGTTTATTTATTTGTAATTTTTTTTACATATGCTAGCTCATGATACTAAAAAAAAACAATTGCAGTAAAAAAAGTTGTTTTCCCCTGTGATCGCAATTTTGGAACTCAAAAATCAGCCTCCCCATTGAAGTCTGCTGAAAATCTTTTTTCAACCATTTGATAAAAAGACAGGATGCTTTTTTTGGGGTTCTAAAATAAAAATTGGAAGCAGAATTCCTATTTTAACTTTAGGCTATGTTAATATTTCATGCCAATTAAGGGCAATTGTAAAATATTTTTAAAACAAATGGAAAAGCAGAGTTTTAACCATCCCTTATCAGCCATTATACAGAATCCAGGTTGATTAATCTTTTAGTAGTAAACCTACATTGTCAATTCTCATTTCCTGCATCTCTTATTATTTATTTGTTAAAATATGACTAACTAAGCTGACAGTCAGGAACGCTCTTCCACTGATTGCTTCTCTTGCTAACTGATTTGCTATTCAAAGAATTAATGTCCTGCTGCTTGTTTAAATCAAAAACATTCATCATCAAATTCTTTATAATGAGCAAAATTTGTCAAAGCTTTAACACTGACCTCTATTGGCATATCTCTACATAAACACAGCAAAATGACACACTAAAATCTAGCTGGTTTTCTAAAAGCAATCGTACCTTCCAAAATCACAAAAAGTGTCTGGCATACCAAGCCTGATCTTTCTAATTTATAGATATAATTGTTTAAAAAAATATACGAGATGTAAATAAATATAAGAGTACAGGTTTAAAGGGGGCGAGTCAGCTGGGTTCAGTGATTTTTACTCTGTCAAGGTTATTTTGACAAAATGGAGATTAACAGGTCAAGCAAGATTTATTGGTGCGAACAACAGTTTAATTACAGTTACCGGTCCTGTGACCATACAAGTAAGATGTCAGAAAAATAACCAAAAACCTTATTTACTACAGATTAGTTACAGATATATTTGCATACTTTTCTTTAAAAAAAACAAACTATCTAATATATATATATATATATATATATATATATATATATATATATATATACATATATATATATATATATATATATATATATATATATATATATATATATATATTAAATATTACATCTTCTGATTGCTATCTATAGATCCAGAGAACGTGTACGGTACTTATTTTATTGTATTTAAGTATTTGGGTTGCATTGTTGTGCCTTAAAATTCTGAGGTCTCAGATTTTCTTTTAACCAGGGCACTAGCTATGTTTTACTCTTGTTTGGTAAGAATCCTACAGAAGAATGTAAATAAAAGTAAAGCTATAAATATGTGATATTAACTAATCCAATTTTTTTTTTTGCTGATTTGCAGAAAATGTTTAATTTTCGCCAGTGGTGAAAATCTTCTCAAACCCGCACTAAAATTTAGTACTCTTTATTCACAAAGCAGGCTTGCTCAGGCTGCTGGACAACTAGACCTGACTCGTTTTTGGGCATAAAGCCCTTAATAAAGTGTACGATTAAGAATTTTGTGCCCACAGCATATCAGACCTAGTTGTCCAGCAGCCTGCCATTTATTTTTATAGAAAAATACAAATGGTCCTCTGAACTCAGCCCATTATCAATATATTAAGTACATTGCAACATTTTCTGCAGTAAGCTACTTAAAATGACTTACACTTTAAACAAAACAGGTATTGTTTCTTATATATTGCAATATATTTAAGCTGACCAACTACGTCAAAGTCATCCCATATCTGGCCAGTCCTACTCTCAATTTTCATCTCAATCATTAAGAATTAACTTGCTTTATTATACATTTTACACAGTTTTACCTTCAACTTACTTGCTGCTTTCAAAGTATAACTCCCAAACAGGGTTGCCCTTTTATTGGCCACCAGTGAGATCACCTGACTATAGCTGGGAAGGGTGGGAGCTACAACATGGAGTTGGCCACCACAATTTTTTTAAATCATTAAGTGGGGTGCAATGAGGCTGTGACTACAAAATTCACATTGACAAATACATGAGAATACACGTGAATTTTGTGGTCACGGCCTCATTGCACCCCTGCTTAATGTTTTTAAAAATCAGTGGTGAGCACAACTTTCCCTTGTTTGTTACTGTTTATATTTAATCGGAGTGCTGCCTGATTTGTGTATAAAGAGTAAAGGATATTGTTGGGACACTGGTGGCTCAGTACCTGGGAGTATCGTGGTAATAAAATATGGAGGAGCTGTGAGGTAGAGACATTTGGTGGAAGATGAGTCTGGAGTGGCTTTCTTTCATTAGTTGTATGCACTAAAATTTGACCATGTGTTCTGTTTAGGGAGAGAAAATGTTCTTTCATGTAGGAAAAACAAAAATGCAATACATAATGATCATTGGCTCCAATGCATTTGGTGCAACAAAAAAATATGTATTTCGTGTGAGAAAAATGGTTTATTGCTAATTACTACTTTAAGATCTGCCCAAGGCGACCGAGGGAGTACTTTGCATGTTGCCATCAATTGTATTACTTACAAAGTGTTATTGCCAGTAGTTTGTCGCCTTTATATGTTAATTGGGAACGTTCTTCATCTGACCTTTGTGTTGCCAAAGAAGGTACCATTTATATGAAAGCAAAAAAGTAAAGGTGAATGCAAATACCAGGCCCATGTTGAATCACCAGCGGTGCTGCAATGTAGAAGTGGATCCTACTCTCTTGCTGGGAACACAACTGTAAAATACAAGGGAATGTGTGCTGGATGTGCATAGTGTCTTATATTTCATTCTCATTTTCACTGGGAATTGGCATTCCCTTTAGAAGTCAAGTTTACTGTAGTTCTTTATATAATGCAAAATAAACTTTTCCTTTCTCCTTTATTTTAACCAGAATTGTGCTGTTATTTTAGATTTCCTTAAACCTGGTGAATACTTGGGATTCCTGGTAATCAGTCCATCAGTTAAATCCCATACTGAGCTAAATGTCAGAATATAAGACAGTTTACTGCTGCTTTCTAGGGATGTAGCGAACTGTTCGCCGGCGAACTAGTTCGCGCGAACTTCGACTGTTCGCGTCCGCCGAATGTTCGCGAACGTCGCGCGACGTTCGCCAATTGGTGTTCGCGTTCGATTCGAAGTAAAATTTCGTTCGACCATTCGACCATTCGACCGTTCGATCGCTAAAATCGAACGATTTCCATTCGTTCGAACGATTATAAGCATTCGATTGAATTAAAATCATTCGATCGAATAGCTTCGATCGTTCGATTCGAACGAAAATCGTTCGATCGTACGAATAAAATCCTTCGATCGTTCGATCGAACGATTTTATCGAGCGTTCGAAGTTCGCGAACTGTTCGCTTTTTTGCCGGTGTTCGCGAACGGCGTTCGCGAACATCAAATATAACAACAAAAAGCATGATATGGAAATTGCAGTTCTGTGCAATGGGAGGACATCTCCTGCTGCAAAAGAATTAAAATAAGCTGCCATCTATACACAGTATTTATGAAGGGAAAAAAGACAGAATAAAATAGATAGAATCTGCTCTTATCCTCTTGGAGAAGAACGATGTCCAGACAAGAATTATTGCTATACAGAGCATAAACCCATCAGCATGCTGTCAAGTCATATTCCATGATAAAATGATATTGGTGCTGAAGGTCACACAACTGTTTTGTGTTCTCCCCTTATTCCCTTGTACAGAAGATATCTTCACACCTTGTCAGAATTAGTTGCCAAGTTTTCCTAAGCTGCTATTTGACACTTATCAAGGTTATGAAATAAGCAGTGTAATGAAGAGATCAATCCTGGGGAGGCAATAAGCACATGGGAGAAAGGCAGATTTCTGATCCCGGCAAGGCTGGACGTCTGATGAGATCAGGGGGTGGAATTCAATAAGGAAATATCAAGAGTAAATCATGGTGACATTAGTTATACGCTGACATGGTTCAGGGATATTGAGATGAAACTTGAAATGGCAATGAATATGAAGATGATTTGAATTTCACATGAGAAATGCTCCAAGGTTCATAATTTCTTTAAAAAAAACCAACTTTTCAGATGGTGAAGAACAAATTTAGTTTTCTACTGATGCATATAACTGCTGCCATAAATACCTTTACGTGTCTATATCCTGAATTTATATGTCGAAATAAAGGTGCCCATTAAAGGGCACAATGGATGTAATTGATCATCTCAGTGGGGGAACTGTCACATATTGTCTGATATGGTCATTTACAAATATAGCCAAAAAGCATTGTTCCACCTCAGCTGTGCTAAACATGTATACTGTATCTAAATGGAACCGAGAGAGGAGCAGTAGCCTCTCTCACTTCCAGATTTGCTGATGGCTTACACATGCAATGAGATGAGACATTTGTATATCACAGAGACTGAGTGCAAGCCAATGAGATCACAAGATCAGTCCAAATTGCCCCCAAATGTGCCCATTCATGCCTAGATACAGCAAATCCAGTTATTTGCTGAGTATGGCCAACTTCAAAAGTGACTGCACGCATGTGATGCCTTGAAAGGCAACTAAAGTCTCAAATTGACTTGACTCATCTTATGGTGCTTTGTGTTAAATATAAATTGAATATTTGTTGTTAGGTTTATCAGTCCAGCACCCTGCAACACAACACAGCAACATAAATCCTGCCTCTTCAGTTTCTTGGTGACTTACTTGCTGTTTCTTCCCCCTTCTAAATGGGAGCCAGTTGGAGAGCAAAGGAACTTAAACAAAGTTCCCAACCAGTGGAAACATGTTGCTCACTAACCCTCTTTAGATGTTGCTCCCAGTGGCCTCAAAGCGGGTGCTTATTTCTGAATTCTTGGCTTGGAGGCAAGTTATGGTTGCATAAAACCCAGGTGTCCTGCCAAACAGAGCCTCTGTAGGCTGCCAGTCGATAGGGGCTAACTAATGGCCAATCAGAGCATGTATTTTGAACCATCCAAGAACATTTTGCATTTTTCTTTAAAAAAAATGAACATTTTGCATTTTTCTTTAAATTTCTACATTTCAATGTTGCTCAAGGGTAAAAAAGGTTAGGGACCCCCAATGTAGAGAGATCATAAAGGAGAAGGCTATAGAGATCTTGTGCTTGAAATGCAATTATTTTAAGTTATTAATAAAGTGCAACACAGAACTTACAGTGCTGTAGAAGAATACATACATTTAAGGGGGGTATTTACTAAAACTCTACATTTTCTCATATTCATAAAAAAAAATTTGACTAAACTCCCAAATCTGAATCCCCTCAATTTAACAATAAAACTACTCAAGAAATCAGTGCAACGAAATCATGCTTCAATTCCAATCTTGTGACTTTTTCAAATTGTCACCCTGAAAACTTGACTTTATTGAATTGTTGCCTCGACAACTCGAATTTGTCATATAATCAAATGAAAACCAGCACAAACAGCTAGTAACTAAAAAAAAATTGTTAAAAGAACATCTGTCATTGACTTCTACATGGTTTTAGCTTGAGTATTTTCAGATTTTTAGAGTTTTCTTTCTATAAAATAATAAATAGGCCCCTAAATATTGTGGAGTGCACAACATCAGAAGTCAGAAAAGTGATGTATCCTTAAGCACCAAGCTTGTACTGGGTCAATAAATCATGAAGGAATTCTAAGCTAGATGGGGTAGCTGAGGCACAGCAAGGTTTTGGCCCACACAGTTTATAGTATAAGGGTGGTGTAAACCTTAAAGAGAACTTCCCAGCATCTGAAAAAGTTTACACAAAGTGTTTTTTAAATGTCTATGTGTTATTGTTAAATTCTGGAAAAAACTGAGGTGCCATCTTGAAAAAAAGCTGTGAAAAAATCAAACATTTTATACCAAAAATGTGTTGCTGCCTAAATTTACACCATTACAATATCAGTGGTTTCCCCAGCTTTATTAATGCATCTATGACCACATTTATAAGTAACTGAAGTGATGAATGTGATGTCTAAAAGTCTCTACTTGACTTTCCATACCTCTACCATGTATAAATGGTAATAATAAGTTTAACTTATTTGTATATTTAAGCTCAAACAATTATCAAGTACAAGGAACTATTTTATTATAACAGAAAAAAATATTTTAAAAGTAAATAAAAATTTGAATTACTTTCTTTAAATGGACTCTACATCTCATTAATGTCCATAAGTGCAGTGGGCAACTTGTGCTGTTCCCCCCAGTAATTTGTGCTTAAAACCACTTTCATTAACGAACTTGAAGGGCTGTATCAGGGAAGTGGAAAGAACACTACTGATGTTTTGAATAGACTCAACAAAATTTTCAATTTTGTTTATTGCTAAATAAAACTTTAAGATCTGCCCAAGGCCACCAATCGGAGACCTTTGCACTTGGCCATCAACTGTCTTATCTACACCATCACTCAAATGTTCATCCTTTCATTGTTATTTCCAGTACTTTATGCTCATTTCTGTGTTAATTGGGAAAAGCCTTCATCTGTCCATTGTGTTGACAAAAGAGGAGGCAATTATATGAAAGCAAAAAAAAAAAATAAAGGCGAGTGCAAATATCAGGGCTACATTGATCATCACGTTGTGTATCAATTTAACATTGATCTTCACCTTGTTTTTAAGAAAAATCCTTTAAACAATTAAACAAACCCAATAGTATTGTTTTGCCACCAATTTGGATTCATGCCGATTTGGTACCATCAAGTACAAGGTACTGTTTTATTATTTCAGAGAAAAGGAAATCATTTTAAAAATTAGAATTAGAGTTGAGCCAAAAAACACTTTTATTAAAGGCACTTAAAGGTCAAAATGTGCTCTTCACACTTTCGTGTATAGTTGTGTTTGGGATTGCTCAGTTCTTCCTACCTTCCGTTTTCAATCAGGTACTGCTGTGCCTATTGATGTAGAAGAAACCTGGAGCTGCTGCTGCCTCCTGATGGTATCTCCAGTGTTCCCTCGGTGCTGTGTGTCAGTAGGTGCAGCACACTTGTATCTAAAGAACCAGGTGCAGATGACACACACATTGAACACTGGAAATGATGGCAGCAAACACTGGAAATAATGACATACAGACTGCAAAAATTCTTCAGTGCAACTGTGTCTGATTACCGATGAAGTGCAGTTAGTTACTGTACGTCCATTTTGGTAGGTTGGATGACATTTCGGTAGACACAGCACAACTGCGTAAAGAGTAGTGATGGGCGAATTTATTCGACAGGCGTGAATTTGCGGCAAACTCCTTTGTTTCTCCGCTGGTGAATACATTTGCGAAACTGCCATGAAAATTCGCCAGCGTCCAAAAGAAATGGACGCTGGCGTCTGTTTTTTTGGTTGCCAGCGCATGTTTGACGGTGAATGTGTGCCGGCATCCAAAAACGGATGCCGGAATCAAAAAAGAGGCACCAGCAGCGTTTCGTAATTTTCTGCCGTTTTGCGAATTTCACAGGAAATTCATGAATTTTTCGGCAAAGCGAAATGTAGGGATGTAGCGAACCGCCGACAATGTGTTCGCGAACGCCGTTCGCGAACACCAGCAAAAAATGCGAACAGTTCGCGAACAGTTCGCGAACTTCGAACATCCGAAAATCGTTCGATTCGAACGATCGAAGGATTTTAATCGTTCGATCGAACGATTTCCGTTCGAATCGAACGATCGAAGCCATTGGATCGAATGATTTCATTCAATCCAATGGCTTCGATTGTTCGATTCGAACGAAAATCGTTCGATTTTAGCGATCGAATGGTCGAACGATTTTGACGCGAACGCCTATTGGCGAACGTCGCGCGACGTTCGCGAACTTGCGGCGGACGCGAACAGTCGAAGTTCTCGCGAACTAGTTCGCCGGCGAACAGTTCGCTACATCCCTAGCGAAATGGCACAAATTCGCCCATCACTAGTAAAGAGACTCTCCAGTTTATTTTTGTAATGACACCAGTATTCTGGGACAGTGCGTTGTGGAAAAAAAACTACAGCCATTGCTCTTGAACTTTTTGAGCATTTTTGCTCACTGCATCTGCATCTATATAAGTGATTGAGCCTTTTTGTAGAAAATGACTTGTAATTCTGAGTTTTCGAGACAATGGGTATCAGGATAAGGAGTCCCATATTTGTACCGTTTTTTGTTTTTCATTTAAAATTGACTCTTGTGCTTATATCATTTGAATACTTGAAGCTTACGTTGCTTTAACAAATTTCCTTGATTTGACATTTACCTGAATTCTACAGAGTTGTTTTGTATAAATATAAAATATGAGTTCTGCTATACATGTCTACTTTAAATGTTTTTGTATATAATTTGGAGAAGATCACGGGCAACTGTATAAAACAGATGAGAGAGGACATTGCAGGTCTCTTGTGACTTTGCGGGAAGAACACTCACATGGAGATGCCTGAACATTTCCAAAGCGATTCTAATTTTCCTGACGGTGCATTTTTTATAAATAGCATCACTGAAATGGTAATTAAAAATGCATGGGAATATAAATGATGGCACATTTACAGCTGATGATGTCACACCAAAGGTTAGTGAAAAAGCTCGATGATGCCCTGGAAAGGGGAAGATAAGGACAGAGGGACAGGTTTGAATACTGCTACTTATCACTAGGCTTTCTGAAACCCATTATGTAGTTTATAATGGCTTGCTTTTAGCCATAAAATTGGAAGTTCTTTTACGTGTGCACTAATTTATTAGCATCAATTTGTAGCATCATTTAAGTAGTCATTTTTATTGAGAAAGAAAAGAAATTAGAAAGCATTAGCCCAGCCTCAATAAACCTCTGACATAAAAAGAGCACATCTGTGTGTTATTCCATGAATATGCATTTCATCGCTTTGTTGTATTTTATTAACAATGCTAAATCATCAATTTGTGTAGATTAATGATGACAAATAATGTTAAAAAATGCCAACTCATATACACCGCTTTGGTCTTAGAACAGCCTTGATCTTGTACAAAATAATAATAATAATGATTTATTAAGGGGAAAAGGGAAGTTGTGTGATAATTATCTGACTTACTAATTGATTATATAGCCAGACACAGTAACCCAAAGCATGGAGTTGATATGGATAGACTAATGTCTATGCTGAAGTACAATATACAACAGTCATATCTGGAAAGTTTTCTTTCCAAACAATAAACCTTTGACATGCCAGTCCCTGCCAGTTCCAAATGCCCAGATATAAAAATGCCCAAATGCATAATATTTTTGGACAATTAAGAGAAAATTACCTTAAAATTATCAATTAACTGTCAGTTGACAATGAATATTATACTATATCACCAGTTAAAGTTTAGCCTTTTCAACCCTCATGATGTCCAGTAGTGGAATGTGAAATAAGAACACACTGTATAATGCAGGCACCAAGCTATCCATTATTGCTGTACGTACCGGAATGGGACCTGTTATCCAGAATACTCAGGACCTGGAGCTTTCTGGATAATGCATCTTTCTGTAATTTGGGTCTTCATACCTTAAATCTAGTAGAAAAACATGTAAGCATTAAATAAACTCAATAGGCTGGTTTAGCCTCCAATGACTTATATCTTAGTTTGGATCAAGTACAAGCTACTGTTTTATTATTACAGAGAAAAAGGGAATCATTTGTAAAAAAAAAGATTCATTATTTGGATAAAATTACTTTCTGTCATTCAGAGCTTTCTGGATAATAGTTTCCGGATAATGGATCCCAATACCTACTGTATACAATATGAAAACAGGGAAAACAGAGTAACATGATCTCCTTTCTCCCTTAGTACTTGTTTTCTCCCGAATAAATAGAAGATATTTTATTCTAGGAGGAACAATCTACTTTCCCTTACTATAATAATAATAACAAATGGCACAAAGGCCAAGTGATGAATCTGTGTTTGCCACATTCCAATGTGTTTTGTAGACAGTTTCATAACATCTTATCTAAACTTATTGAAACTACAGGTGGAGATTGGAGAAACATAAATCAAAGCATTTGACTCAGATGGCTTACAAAACCTCATGGGTCCAATATGATTGTGGAACCTATAGATAGCCAACTAGCTGGCAGAATGCATTCACTTACTATGTGATTTTTTTACAGCTTATTACATAGGGTTTAACAAAGGCAAAATAAAAAAATGGTAATCTTATGTAGCACACATGTAGTTGGACCTGAGAAAAATGTTTGAGTAGAGTGTCTTGCTGACAGTGTACCCAGCCCAGATACCATTAAGCTGTAGGCAACTGTCAGTAGTGTGCAACTCCCAGCAGTGTGTAATTGCCCTTTAAGAACCTTACCCCCAGGTAAATTCTGCTTGCCTCCTAGTGCACAGATTTTAACCAAGTTGCAATGCAGTACAGGTGTATTGCTTCTTCAACAGTGAACTGGTTTATTGAACATGCCAGTAAATTTTGATCACAGCATTCAGGCAGTATATGTTTTCAGATTCATTCAAAAGAGACAGTGGACAACCTTCATATTTTTACAATGTTGCCAGTAGATCCCTCTTAGGGGCAAGCACAGCCTCGGAGTATCTTGCTCCTTGGCACTGTCCCCGCTCCTCAGCTCGCCAACTCGTGTCCCTGTTTTGATCACTGCAAAGATACTAACTCCAAATAATCTCCTTGTTGGAGCCGGAAAGCTGCTCATTTGCTAAACTGCCACTATACTGTATTTCGCTACTAGAGCTACTATAACATAAACTCCTACCACTAAATAAACTTTCCTTAACCTTGGACCTGACACTGTCCACACTGACTTCTGTACCGACCTCCCTACAAGGTGGGATCCAGTAAGAGAGCTGTGAGCACGTGTGCTCTCACTTTTAAACTTTTAAACACTGCCACCTACTGAGCAAACTAAATATCAGATCAGATTGCAATAGACCCAGGAAAAATAATAGCCGCCTGGGTTAATGAAAGAACCATTTAGGTCCTTATTTACTGTCCTTCAATAAGCCCCTTATTTGCAAATTCTAGGAGCCTTGCACACTGTGTTCTGCACTGGATTAAATACTTACTATGACAAGGTTTAATTTATTGATGACTGGCAAATTCTTTGTTGTTTCATAAAGAGAAGAAAATGAAATTTAAAGCCAAATAGGGCATCATCAGTTATTAAATGAAACACTTCCCAACATCTGAATCACATCGCATGTATTAGATTGTGTCAAAATATTATAACCAGAAAGTTACTTAAGTATTTCAATGTGTTAACCTGCACATGGGTGTGTACTAGTTACATATATGGAACAGTAAGCCATACACTGTATACAGAAATATATATATATAAAGTTCTGTCAAAGGTTGACACTCATATATAGTGGCATAAGGCATTCGATTGAGACCAGACTATTGCTGAATGTGTTTCACAGAAAGGTACATGTGCTTTATCAGGATTCTGATAAATATATAATGAGTGTAAATTGTGCACTTTCTTGAATTGTACTTTGATTACCCAAAAAACCCAAAATCTATTGTATGAAACCCAGTACAGAACAAAATATTCCTCCGATATGGTTTTTCCTTTAAAAGTCAGATCAGAAAAAAATCAGATGAATAACTTCCTAGGTGTGGCTTCAAGTAACTAGCAAAATTGCAGTGTATTACAAAAAAAAGTCCAGGAAACTATGAAATGTTGCCAAAATGTAATGGATTAAGGAGCTGTACACTTTGTCATAGCATATACCTTGTTGGAGAAGCTCCATTCCACTCCACTATCCTACAACTGTTATTCATAAAAAAAAGCCCCCCAATTTTGTTGTATTTCAACCAAACATAGAAGTGACTTCTCCATCAATATTGCAATAGCTCTACATACAGATGCAGCCACTTTGGTTTGTCTGTTTGACACAGAATAACTAAACACAGATATCCCATTTATCTCATTTAACACAGAAAACTGCGTCACAACATCCCATCTACTTAAAGCATTCACCATTGTGAACAATGGAGCTTTGGTATGCTAATGAAAAGGTTAAATGCATTAAATGAGTTAAGATGACGCATTTAACTCACAAATCCAAGTGGCTTCATCTGTATCCTTTCTCCCAGTTGCTCAGATCAGAAATAATTGGGAAAACCATACATTTCAGCACCACAATTTAACTCATTGCTGTATGCTCCCATCTAAATGCAAACCATCCCTTATGTTAAAGAAGGCACCATAAGGGACTGAGCAAAGATGCTCTGTAATATTTGTTGTTTAGCAAACTCTTTGTTACCTTATTTAATTCTATCAGGTTCGAAAACAGATTTGACAGAAGTTAGTTTCCATCCATTCTTTTTCTACAAAAAAAAAACGATTTTCATCCCTGTAAAGAGAGCATTTTTCGTAGTTTCAGTTAGGAAATATGCTTACAAGGATGTATTTTATGCAAATCATTTGCTATTGGTATTTCTATACTATCTCCCTTTTCTTAAAATCAGCATTAAAGAATCACGCACATTTAATTTCTGAATGCTTTTGGTAAATAAACCTTGTGCTGGAGGAAGATAACAGGGCTGTTAGGTATAGGCTTTTATGAACACCTCTGGCACTTTGTGAGACTGGTGTTATCATTTTTTATTGCAAGCAATGTGTAAGTTTCTAAATGGCCCGGCTTTTGCCTCATTATATGATTTTACCAGTGTCCCTTTTCGTGAGATTCTATTCTCCTTCTGCTTATTGTTCTCTTTGTATTGACCGTAGAGCAACTAGAAATCAGGGTTGTTGTGTTTAACTTCCCTCTCCGTCTTCTGAAAGAGTATTGATTGAAAATGTATAAAACCAGTTCTCCATATTTTTAATCTTCTGATTAAATTTTAACGAGAATTTGAAGTCACATGTATCTGTAGCATTGGTACTTGGATTCCATGTTAGCACTCCACTAATGACAAAAACCTTGAAATCATGACCAAAATTCTTCAAATAGTGAAATATAACTGTAGTATCCACATGGCAATTAAACCCTTTTCTGTTGCACACATTTTTCGTTATATATTGAAAGTAATGCATAGAATCTATGCTGCTGTCAGCATGTAACTTTCTTGGGGTTTAAAGGGAAGTAAAGTCTAAAATAGAATAAGGCTAGAAATTTCTGTATTTATACTAAACATAAACATGAACTTACTGCACCACAAGCCTAATTAAACAAATGATTTATGCTTTCAAAGTTTGCCACTGGGGGTTGCCATCTTGTAACTTTGTTATACATATTTGCAAGACCAAGACTGTGCACATGCTCAGTGTGGTCTGGGCTTCTTAGGGATCGTCATAAATGATCAAAACAGCACAAGTCAAATAATATCTGCCAGAAGCCGATACAACAAGACTGATTAATAATCAGAATATACAGACTGCACTGGGTCCTGTGTTGTCATGTAATCTTATGTGGATTTTATAGTTTTAGTATTGTTTAATACAAACTTTCGTCAACTCTGCCGAACCAGTGGCTGCAGCAAAATAATCCTCCAAATAGAATCCCAGTTTATCTGTTTAAATCTGGCTCCATGATCTTTGTCCCTGCAGCTGGAGTTGGAAACAGTAAAGGGAATGGAAAGGCAAAAATAAAATCCAATACAAATCTCTACACAGTCGCAGACTGCTCTACAGGGAAACAAACAAAGCTGCTTGAGTTCTGCATGGCTGGGAAGTAAGATGGGTCCCCCTTCTGTTCATAAGTATGATTGTTTCCCTGCAGAGCAGTTAGGGACTGTCTGACAATTCCTATCCACAGCAGTAGATTGAGAATTTCACTGCATACAGTCAGGTTTCCAAAATTTGCATTTTCCCCATAAATACATTGGTACCTGCTCTAGCACTGCTATATTCATGAGGTTTGGGCCAGAGGAAAATCACAGAACCAATCCTCCTCCCATCCCTCTAACTTATACATCATTCAAACCTGCAAGTTAGAAAGTGCTGGTGGGCACATGACACAACTGGCCTAGTATCATTGTTAAATACCTCTACAGTGTCATCAGTTATAGTGAGTTCCATAATAAAAGCAATCCTTATGTCACACCACTTTAGAAAATGTGTCATATTTATCAAATATGTTGAATTCATGTTAAAAGGGGGTAAAAGGGGGTAAAGTGCAGTGCGTACTCCCTTACTGCTTGCCATAGACCAGGTGGTAAGTAGAGGGAATTGTTGCAGCCTGCATCTACTATCAATCCCTAACTCGTGAGTCTGAATGATAGGTAGGGGATGGGAGGGGTAATGCTTATGTGCTTTCCCGTTGCCATCCCTCATAAATATAGCCCTGTAGGGTGCAGGGAGAGGAACAAAGAGTTGGGTGCAAAATGCAGAAAACATGGCTCATTGCATCCTTTCTGCACTTTGCACCCTGCCCTTCTACAAAGTTGTTTAGGTTACAACAATTTCAAATAATCCCTCAGAAGTGCCCATGGAGAGCATATGCCACAACCCACTTGGCTAATTAGCTATGATAAATTGAGGATTAAGCCCCCAAACGCTTACTGCCCCTTACCTCACTACTTGTCATGGATGGTGGACTACTATGATTTCAGTCTATTCAAGCTGGGCTTCCAAGTATATCTAGGAGAGCAAATGGCTAAAATTCCTAATTCTCACCCTAACTAACCTTCAGGATGAGCCCTCCTGCCACCGCTTCAAGCACCCCATGGTGGTAGCTCTACAGTTTGGAAACAACTGTCTTAAAACAGATCTGCAACTTTTACTGAAAAAGTGAACTTTTTTAATAGTTTTTCCATTTGTACGGAAGACAAGACAAATCTAACAGTTGATAGAGTATTTGAGACAATGGTTATGTAGAGACCCTGAAATTTAGGTATGTTTTAATCAGGCAGTTTCTCCTGTATTTGGACACCTAAGTAGTCCTCTGATTCACCCAAGCAGCTATCTCTCTTTTCCTGGGTCCATTGTATTTCAAGGTTTTGCCCAGTAGGTGTTTAAAAGTTTAAAAGGGAGAACATTTGTGTTCAGGGCTCTCTCTTCCTAGATCCCACCTTGTGGAGAGGTGGGTACAGGAGAGGGTCTGAGCAGTGACAGCCCCTGGCTAGGGAAAGTTTATTTAGTGGTAAAAGTGTTATGTTATAGTTGCTCCAGGAGTGAAAGATAGTAGCAGATTATTTTAGCACCCTTGCGGTGATCAAGCTGCCAGACAGTGACACGTGTGGGTGAGCTGAGGAGCAGGGAAAGTGCCATGGAGCAAGATGTCCCATGGGATCCCTAGAATGAGTAAAATAAATAAAAGGTGCGTGATTCTTTAATGCTGATTTTAAGGAAAGGGATATAGTATAGAAATATTATCAACCTGTGCACCAGGAGACACCCAGGATCCACCTGAGGGTAAGGTGCTTAAAGGGCCACTACACGCTGCCTGGAGTTGCCCACAGCCTAAGGTTATCGGGGGTACACTGTCAGCAAGTCACACACACCTCTCAGGCCCAACCACGGGTTAAGTAGCATTGATTTACAGTTTGGGTTGTGAGTTGCAGGGCTGGAACTATTGGTATGCAGAAGAGGCACAAGTCTAGGGCATAATGGTGGTGGTGGTGGTGCACAAGGCACTTACTGCTTCTGTTACCTACCCCTCATCAGGGCCCTTGTCCCTCCACCAATTGTGCAATATGCATGCGCATAGTTACACTTAGAGGTTTGCCCCAGCCTGTTGCCTAGGGCACCATGCAGCTTGGCCCAGAGTTGGTCAGTCATTCAAAGTGTGTGGAGTATTCAGAGAGAAAAATGCCATAGTGAAATCAAATAAAAAGAAACCATTTTGAACGAAGGTCCAATAAATCTATCTTGCAATGAGACTTGTCCTGAGAATGAGGACTAATGGTAACTAGTAGCAAAAACCATATTAAGTTTTTTTGTGCCTTTTGCACATATTTTATGCTGTTTTCCATGGTCTGAAGAATATCTCATTCATTGCAAGCAGTAGCTAAGCTTAAACGTTTATTTATAAAACTTAGGGGCCAATTCATTAACTTCGACTGAAGGAATAGAAGAAAACAAACTTCGAATTTCGAAGTATTTTTTTGGCTACTTCGACCATCAAATGGGCTACTTCGACCTTCGACTACGACTTCGACTTCGAATTGAAGGATTTGATAGTCGAAGTACTGTCTCTTTAAGAAAAAACTTTGACCCCCTAGTTCGCCACCTAAAAGCTACCGAACCCAATGTTAACCTATGGGGAAGGTCCCCATAAGCTTGCCTAACTTTTTGAGGATAATCCTTCGATCGTTGGATTAAAATCCTTCGAATCGTTCGATTCGAAGGATTTACTAGTTCGATCGAACGATTATTCCTTCGATCGTTCCATCGAAGTATTTGCGCAAAATCCTTCGACTTCAATATTCGAAGTCGAAGGATTTTCATTCCCCAGTCGAATATCGAGGGTTAATTAACCCTCGATATTTGACCCTTGATGAATTTGCCCCTAAATGTAGACAATAAGTAAAAATTGTAGTATATACATTTTCCTCTTTTGTTAAAGGCAATACTCTATATACGCACTATAACACTACAAGTGCTAATGATGATACAGTAAATCTCACAATGTTAGGGTCAGAATAACACAAAAGCAAATACAGAAGGAAAATGGGCATTGGAAAGAATGGAAGCCCAAACCTGATGAAATGCAAATGCGCCGGCTTCGACAGCTGGCTGCTTCGCCGTGACATGTTTGATGAATGGCCCTTAGAACATGAGCAGGCATCAGGCTCCAATTCCGTGTCAGGCTGGCAAAAACCGCAGCATTACTAGATGCTTCCTTTAATTAATGCAACACTTTTGCATTAGTCAGGACAATGCCGATAAATGGAAAGGAACTGATATCGCTGGTAATATCTGAAATCTTTCAACCTTGAAGCTGAGCTGTTTTAGCCAAAAGCTGCGCTATCGTAAAAAGGGTTTAATTGTATTTGTAATGTACCAGTGCACCATGACAAAAAGTAGAAGATAATGCAGGCAGCTCTGGGCAACCCAGTGATAAATGAGAGTGAGTGTGGAAATGCAATATTACCAAAGACAAAAGGATCCAAGTGAATGTGCCTGTGTGATAGGGAGAGGCGCTGTCATTCTGAACCCAAGGTGCACAGATATCTGCACTTCATTTTCTAACACGGATGTTCTCAAAATAAATCTCTCTGACAAAACTCAAATTTACAGCTTTAGTCCCTCTCTTGTGAATATCTTGCTGTAGAGAGAGTCTGCCAAGCAGTCATCCAGCAGACAGCATTAAAATGAAATAAATCAAAGTCCTGGGCCAAGGTTGCCGCTAATTGCAGATCAAAATAACAGGTGCTTCT
This sequence comes from Xenopus petersii, assembly GCA_038501925.1. Lineage (NCBI taxonomy): Eukaryota > Metazoa > Chordata > Amphibia > Anura > Pipidae > Xenopus > Xenopus petersii. Next base: position 11,604,928 of record CM076675.1, on the reverse strand, counting down.
GAAACACACATAATTCATCCATACTGGAATGAAAATACTTAAAGCCAAAGAATATTATAATGCTCTGTGTTCTTCGAAGCATTTTAGGGGGAAAAAAAGTAATAAAGGCTAGGGTTTTATTTCCACCAATGAGTCATTACAGTTCCTATTGAATTTTAATTAGCATACGAAGAACAAGAATTCTGCAATTTTTCACACATTTCTGTTGGCAATAGATGAGATAATATAGGCAGAAGAAGGTATTACTATTCATGAATAAAGTGAGAAAATGTAATTAAAAAATGTACTTCCAGATTACAGGAGAGATTATAAAACTCTCTACATACAGTATAATATATTTGTAGTCAAAGCAATTTTTTTTCTCTTTGCATATAGGGGCGAAGTGTAAAGTGCAAAAAAAATTGTCCATATTTTCAATAAATTCAAGATGGCCAACTACACCAAAGTCAACCCTCGTTGAAAAAAAGAAAAGTGATCTCTCTTTATCTATCGATCGATCTATCGATCTATCTATCTATCATCTATCTATCTATCTATCTATCTATCTATCTATCTATCTATCATCTATCTATCTATCTATATATCTATCTATCTCTATTATCTATCTATGATCTCTCTCTCTCTCTCTCTCTCTCTCTCTTCTCTCTCTCTCTCTCTCTCTCTCTCTCTCTCTCTCTCTCTCTCTCTCTATCATCTGAAGGACAGCCCTGATTTTGACAGCTCAGCCCGCAGTCCTGGGTTTCTTACTGAAATGTCCCGAGTTTCCCTATGATCTCCAGCCCTGATACCAGTAAAAGATACAACGTTTCCGAAACTTTGGCCAGCCTTTCTTTATAGATGAGATTTTTCATACCTTTTACCAGCTTAGTTGCCCTTCTCTGCATACTATCTAATTCAATAATGTCCTTTTTGAGTGCTGGAGATCAAAACTGTATGGCGTATTCTAGATGAGGCCTTACCAGCTAAGAATAACCCCTCCTCCTGCTGTGAATCAATGCCCATTTTAATACAGCTCAAGAGCATATTTAGCCTTGATTGTGCTGACTGGCATTGCTTGCTACAACCAAGTTTATCATCTACAAGGACTCCAAGGTGCTTTTCCATTATGGATTTGCCTAGTGCAGTCCCATTAAGGGTATTAGTGGCTTGTATATTTTTACATCCCAGGTGTAAGGGGAGTACCTTGTGGTTTAGTGAGGTTGCAACTGGGAACGCCTGTTGCACCAAAGGCGGGGACGACCGCTATGTTCTTTTTCTCCCCTGAACGTCAATGCGCGCTCCCTCGCATCTGAATAGTAATAATGTGCATCCTTTGCCACTTCCGGGTTTGAGTGCATCGCACATCGGCGTGAAATTCAAATATTTAGGACTCACATGCAAGTGTTCATTGCCCAACATAGGTCTATCTTGGTAGTTCCTGAGTGTGAATTCTAATTGTTTACCCTGTGTCTGACCTTGCCTGTTGCAGTTATTGCTTATTGCTGCCTGTCCTGACTCCTGCCTGTATTTGATCATTCTCACGGATCACAATTTAAACCAGTTACATTGGTATTCCGACTTGTCCTGTGACCTCGACTATGCTCTCGATTTTGCACTACGCTGCAAGATCTGGTATTGACTCAGCCTTTCCTTTGGCCAAGCTCCTATTCGCCACTCTTGTTTTTACATACAGTTCCCTTGATCGCCCAGAACCTTCTCCTTCGTCCTCTCACATTAAGACCTGGTGACATCTGATAAGCAGAGGGCTCCACCCAAAGCAAAAGGTGGTTGGTAAAGGCAGAACAGTGAGCCGTGACGTTGGGGTTTTTTTCTGGGTTTCTGATACCTAACGTCACACCAGGTGCACGACTTTACATTTATCAACATCGAATCTCATCTGCCACTTAACCACCAAGCCATTTTGTCAAGATCCTTTTGCAAGTGCCGCATACTGGATGGAATTAATTGGGCTGATAGTTTTGTGTCATCTGCAAACACTGATACATTACTTACAATACCCTCCCCTAAGTCATTAATGAACAAGTTAAATAAAAGTGGACCCAATACAGAGCCCCTAGGGACCCCACTAAGAACCTTACTCCAAGTAGAGAATGTACCATTAAAAACCAACCTCTGTACCCGATCCTATAGCCAGTTTCTTATCCATCTGCAAACAACCTCATTAGGCCAAACAAACCCTTAGTTTAGATAACACTCATTTGTGGGGCACAGTATCAAAGGCTTTGGCAACATCCACAGTCACAGACACAGCCATGTTGTTATTAGCAAAACCTGTATTGAAATATTAAGCAAAATAAAAATCCTATATATGCGTCTGAAATGTTTCATGTTCTCATCATTGAATAATTTGTGAACACCATTAACATCTTGAACTGAACTGGCGCTGTCATTTGAGACTACCCAGCAATCATTTCTATTGAACTGTAGTCATCTTATTTGGTCCTCTCACACAACTAGCCCTGAACTGTATCTATCAGCAGAAAACAGAATGTAGTGCCTCATTGCTTTTTGAGCACTCATCAAACAAACACCATGCCAAGCAAATGTTTTGAATCCTAAATATTCATTTTTCCAGATTACATTTATATACACAGATCAATCTTGTATATCCCCTTTCTATAAAGAAAAATAAAATAAACAAATTAAAGCATAAAGTGTATTTCATTTCGAAATGATTATGAACTTAAAAAAGTATCTGGAATGACATAAGGAGCAGTGTTTCTCGGTGATAATGAAGCTTGTAATTCTTAAATTATTGCTATTTCCAATAATATGTAAATGTGGTGGCTGGTATTTATCTTTTACGTTCTTGTTTTTCCTTATCATGAGTTTCTGCACATAGTTCTATCAACCAAGCAAAATTCCTATTATTTATTTGTTCCACTCACACATTTCCACATGTTATCACATTGTCGCACAATATTGTCACATTGAAGATCCTAGAAGAGTAGCAGTTTGATACACAACGTGACCTATGGTTGATCGCCTCTTTTACTTCTAGGGCAGTGATTAGTGATGGGCGAATATGTGCCATTTCGCATCTTCAAATTTGTGAATTTCGTGCGAAATTCGCGAAACGGTGAAAAATTCACTAAACGGCACTGGTGTCTCGTTTTTGATGCCGGCGTCCGTTTTTGATGCCGGCATCCGTTTTTTATGCCGGCCTCCATTTTTTGGCGCCGGCGTCTGTTTTTTCTTGGCGAATTTTCATCAGTGAATTTTCGCTGCCGTTTCGCGAATTTACTCGCCGGCGGCAAAACGTGCAAATTCGCCACAAATTCATGCATGGCGAATAAATTCGCCCATCACTAGCAGTGATCCCCAACCAGTGGCTCGCAAGCAACATGTTGCTCACCAACCCCTTTGGATGTTGCTCCCAGTGGCCTCAAAGGAGGAGCTTGTTTTGAATTACTGGTTTGGAGGCAAGTTTTGGTTTCAAAGAAGTACTGCCTCTTGTAGGCTGGCAGTCCACTTATGGGCTACAAAATAGCCTATCACAGCCTTTATTTGGCAACCCAGGAACGTTGTTCATGCTTTTGTTGCTCCCCAACTCTTTTCAATTGGATGTGGCTCATGGGTAAAAAAGGTTGGGAACTGGAATTGCTGTTCTCTAAAAAAGGTTGGGAACCCCTGTTCTATAGCAACCACCAATGTTCTGGTATTGGACCACTTCCAACACAAATTCAGTCTTTCTATATAGTGCCTACCTTTGGACAGATAATATCTGTGATTAAAGCACTGTTTCCTCATCAAAGAAGCCATGACTGCTCCCACTTTTATATATACTGTATATATAGAAACAAATAACGGAGACAAATAGGGTTCCCTGTGCAGAATTGCTTATCTTCATACTGTATGTTGAATAGATTTCCTTTGAAATCTTGGGCTTGTCAGCATATAAACAGTATCAGGAAATCTAAATAGGCTTGACTTTTTACATTTATTATTCCTGTTCGTTGGGACAATAAGGGGCAGATTTATCAAGGGTCTAAGTGAATTAGAGGGAATTTTCAAAGTTAAAAAATTCGAAATTCTGAGATACTTCAACCATCGAAAAGGATACTACGACTTCAAATTTACTTCGACTTCGATTCGAAGTAAAAAATCGTTTGAATATTCGACCATTCGATAATCGAAGTACCATCTCTTTAAAAAAACTTCGACTTCAATACTTCTCCAAATTAAACCTGCCAAAGTGCTATTTTAGCCTATGGGGACCGTCTAGAACATTCAAGTCTTCACACATCGAAGTAAAATCGTTTGATCGTACGCTAAAATTGTTCGACCGAACGATTTTACTTTGAGTGTTCATTGCCCAAATTCGGTGAAAAATACTTCGACTTCGATATTCGAAGTCAAGTATTTCAATTCGAGGGTCGATTTTTCGAAGTATTTATCACTTCGAAATTCGACACTTAATAAATCTGCCCTAATAGTTAATTTAACATAAACAGGAATTAATATCACATACCTCCCAACTGTCCTGTTCTCGGTATGACAGTCCAGATTTTGATAGCTCAGCTCGCAGTACCGGGTTTCTTACTGCAATATCCCAAGTTTCTTATTGATCTCCTGCACGCCAGAAAAAAATACAATGTTTCTGATACGTTCTGTAGTTAAAATAAGAGGCTGAGTACCCAGAACACTGAGCAGGTGCACTTTGATGCATTTGTAAAAATTTAAGTTAGGCAAAGAAACTATTGTAAAAAAAATGGAAAAACTATTGTAGCTATTTACGATAAGCAGGTCACTTGGGGAAACGGAGACTCACGATTTAAAGGGCAATTTCAGCTTCATTAGCAAAACTGGCCTTAAAACACTCAGAAATATGTTCAGACTTTTACAACTTGCCAAATTTTGTAAAATGGACATGGTAATAAGGGGGGGGGTCATAAAATGAGCGTGGTTGAAACATTTTTTGCTGAGCATAACATGTCTGATGTTTTTGTCGCTGTTTACATTTCTTAAATGTTGGAAGGTATGATAAACTAAGAATTGAGAAAACATTCGTACAGCCCTCCTGTAAAGGAATGGAATGGGAAACATACATCTGATAAAATAAAACTATCACAATAAGTACACTTGGAGATTAAGTAAGAACATGATGGTCTAAATCAGGGAATGCTGGGAAATGTGGATTTTTTGAGTTTTGATTTTTTTTCAAATTCCTGGCCAAAAAAAATGCAGATCATTAAAATGCATTCTTCACTGCTACATGCTCATAAAAAAACATACTACAGGTATAGGATCCATTATCCGGAAACCCGATATCCAGAAAGCTCCGAATTACGGAATGGCTGTCTCCCATAGACTCCATTTTATCCAAATAATCCAAATTTTTTAAAAATTATTTCCTTTTTCTGTGTAATAATAAAACAGTACCTTGTACTTGATCCCAACTAAGATATAATTAATCCTTATTGGAAGCAAAACCAGTCTATTGGGTTTATTTAATGTTTATATGAATTTCTAGTAGACTTAAGGTATAAAGATCCAAATTACGGAAAGATCCATTATCCAGAAAACCCCAGGTCCCAAGCATTCTGGATAACAGGTCCTATACCTGTACTAGTATAGCAGTGATGCAAATGCATTTGTGTGGATAAAATACAGTATATATATTTATATACACAAACAGTATCATGAGGCCTTTTTATCAACTACAATCATCTAAGATTTGTCCTTGCCCATGGGCCTAGCCTTTATTTTTGATAATGTCTTGAATGAGGGATTTCTATTAAAGCCACATATCAAAAGTGTGAATGGCAGCAAGCTGGGAGAGGAAGGATGAAGAGAGTTAAAAGGCTAGGATTAGGACTCAGAATGTCCTTGATGAAGGAGAAAGATTGTAGTAGAAAAACAAGAAATTCCACAAGGACAACTGCAAAGTGCTATTCCTTGTACATAAACACAACATGAACATTTTATAACAGACTGTGCACTGGAGTAGAAGTGTGCTGGTGCTCATCTTAGATATCTTGACCTGTATAGAATAAATTGGCTTGTGTATTGTGTGCTGACAATCAAAAAACTATATTATGGCGGTATGAGCTTTGTTGTTAAAATAAGTGCCAAAAGGAAGCTTTTCATGTTTAATTTTAGTGTGAACTAGATGGAAAGGCAGAACACTGTCATTCCACTAAATCAAAAGCTAGTTCATATTTTAAAACAATATACATGGTGTGTATATATATATATATATATATATATATATATATCTTAAGGGCAGCACTCCGCTATATTACTTTACAATTAAGACACCTCAAATGAAGACCAGCAACACCGAGATAATTTGTGAAAAATGTATATATATATATATAGCAATGTATGTCGACTAGCACTCTTAGATAAAGGCTAAGAGTTATTTTTACATTATATATAAATATATATATATATATATATATATATTCACCTGATATAGTTGTATGTATGTAAATGTATGTTATCATCATAGAATCTTGCTGTGTGTTTCAGGAAACAAAAAAATAAAAGCTTATGATGGCATTATTACAATGCTTCTATGCATTTCTTTTGTTGGATTTTTTTTTTCAGCTAGGAAAAAAAGTATAGATAGGGGCAGATTTATCAAAAGTCGAGGTGAATTTTAGAATGAAAAAAAAAATAGAATTTCAAGCTATTTTTTGTGTACCTCGACTAGGGAATAGTCCAAATTCGATTTGAATTTGAAAAAAATTAGAAAATTCGAACATTTACTGATTTCGACCATTCACCTATGGGGGACCTCCTAGACCCCATTTGGAGTCAATTGGTGGACTTTGAAAAATCAAAGTTTTTTTGGGGAAAAACTTTGAATCAAATTCGATCTAATGCGCTGTTCCTTAGATTTGTACGTTTCGAATTCGGCTGAATACTGACCTACGTGATAGAAAACGGACCTATTGGACCAAAAAAAAACTTTGACCTAATTTCGGTTGGTCTTTTTGAATTAGATTTTAGAAGTTTTTTCAATTCGAAATTCGACCCTTGATAAATATGCCCCATAGTGTCCACAGGGGCATTTCAGGGGTCTTGGCCACCCAGAGATGGCTTTTTGGATGAGGCCACCCCCTGCATCGATAGTACAGAGGTCTCTGCACTAGAAAAACCAAAATTCTGATTTAAAAATCAGAATTTCGGCTCTTTGAGTTACCAGGAGCGGCTTTTTGCCCCCACTCGGTAATCTGTGGGCTATTGCCACCTGAGGCAAGTTTCTCCATTGACTCCAATGTATTTGGTGACAGTTCACAGTTTTGCAAATTCTTTCGTGGATGAACCAAGACAAACTAGTTTCACTCATCACTCCCTGTTGCTTTTTTTATATTTATTTCTTTTATATTTATAAACTCCATAAGGTTTAAAGAATTAGACACTCATTCGACTCAGACAGTGTCATTTTAAAATGAAAGAAAATGCTGAGCTGCCAACATTATGCTAGAAGAACATTATTGACACGTTCGGCACCCTAAATCCAGAACCAGTGCTAGGCTCCCTGGTCTCGGCTCTTGCTTCTGCTTTAACAGCCACCTTTCACTTCGAGAGGAGCTCTTAGCTAATTGGATGCTGTCAGGTCTTGATAAGAGAGGAGCCAAGAATAGGGTTCTAGATGAGCAAAGGGCACAATCGTTTTACCAAGGATATTGGACAGAAAGCGCAGTCAGGCAGGCCGGGCTAGAACAAGCAGAGTTCAATGATAGACAGACAGGCCGGGTCAGTACAGGCAGCGTTCACAGGATAATCAGACAGGCAAGGATCAGGATTGGAGAGTGTAGAATAGTCAGGCAGGCAATGGTCAGGATTGGAGAGATCAGAGTAGTCAAGTAGGCAGGCAACCGTCAATACCGGGATACAAAGCAGAATACACAAGGAATAGCACCCAGGAACTAAATGAATTAGACCTAACAACTGGCAACTTCTTCAATTCAGAAATCCCCTTAAATACCTTTTGAATTTCGCGCCAATGCGAGATGATGTCATTACGTAAAACCAGGAACTGTGCGGCATAGGAGAGCTGGCACTGGAACAAGACGGAATCATGCGGCACGCACTCCATCCCCACTGACCACTAGACCACCAGGGAAAGCGGTCCTCACAATTATGCTATACTTCATTAAATCAACCATAACTTCTCCCCCTAACCTAACACTTTGGCACTTTTCTCACATGACTTGTAAAAGGAATGGCAAAAAAAAACACTCACAGCGAAGATCCAGACAAACTAATTTTACTACAAAGATCACCCATATTTTATGTCTCCTGTGCCTTGTCGCTTTCGGGGTGGAGCAATTCCCTCTTTTACTGTGTACTGTTACTGCATTGTTTCTTTTTTTTCTATTTTCTCATAGTACAGTCTATTTATATTTATTTCACCTTGTGTAATATGGTTATTTTGGGTTCTGTACTGTAGGGATGTAGCGAACTTGTTCGCGCGAACTTCGACCGTTCGCGTCCGGCGAATGTTCGCGAACGTCGCGCGATGTTCGCCAATTTGGGTTCGCGTTGGATTCGTTCGACCATTCGACCATTCGAATTCCTTCGACCGCTAAAAATCGAATGATTTCCATTCGTTCGAACGATTGTAAGCATTCGATCGAATGAAAACAATCGGGATGTAGCGAACATCAAATCGGCAGTTCGCTACATCCCTACTGTACTGCACTGCTGTGCTGTTTTTTTATATTTTTACATTTGTGTACAATCTACTCTCACTGTCACTTATGGAAATAACATGGTTCATCTTGCACTACATCTGCTCTGCTGCTATACTTAATTTAAACATTTTCTTTAATCTTATTTTTTTGGTAATCCTACTTAGTTGTAGTATTTAAAGGGATCCTGTCATCGGAAAACATGTTTTTTTCAAAACGCATCAGTTAATAGTGCTACTCCAGCAGAATTCTGCACTGAAATCCTGTTTGCTCTTTTTCCATCTCAAAAGAGCAAACAGATTTTTTTATATTCAATTTTGAAATCTGACATGGGGCTAGACATTTTGTCAATTTCCCAGCTGCCCCTGGTCATGTGACTTGTGCTTGCACTTTAGGAGAGAAATGCTTTCTGGCAGGCTGCTGTTTTTCCTTCTCAATGTAACTCAATGTGTCTCAGTGAGACATGGGTTTTTACTACTGAGTGTTGTTCTTAGATCTACCAGGCAGCTGTTATCTTGTGTTAGGGAGCTGCTATCTGGTTACCTTCCCATTGTTCTTTTGTAGGGATGTAGCGAACGTCGGAAAAAAAGTTCGCGAACATATTCGCGAACTTGCGCAAAATTGCGAGCGGTTCGCGAACGGTTCGCGAACCCCATAGACTTCAATGGGAAGGCGAACTTTAACATCTACAAAAGACATTTCTGGCCAGAAAAATGATTTTAAAGTTGTTTAAAGGGTGCAACGACCTGGACAGTGGCATGCCAGAGGGGGATCAAGGGCAAAAATGTATCTGAAAAATCTGCCTGTGTGTGCTTGGAAGAGATAGTGTAGGGGGAGAGCTGTTAGTGATTTCAGGGACAGATGATAGTAAGTTTGCTGGCTAGTAATCTGCGTGATACTGCTCTGTATTGGAGGGACAGAAGTCTGCAGGGATTTGAGGGACATTTTAGCTTAGGTAGCTTTGCTGGCTAGTAATCTACTGTTCTCTTTAAACAACTGCCATACGTTGACCTTGTAGGCATTGTTTGCCCAGTTTTTTTGGACGCAGCCACTGAAGCACAGTTGCCAGAAAAAATATGCCATATAAATGCTGAAAATAGTCATTTTTCGCCATACGTTATTCAACCAACTGCTATCTAGCTGTGTGCCCGTGTTCACATTCTGTCTAAATATCCATAATATTACCGTCTCCAGAAAAAACACCGGAGTGACTTTTTTTCAAGCAGCATTCTTATATTTTACGTAATCCGTATCCACCGCTGTGTATACGTTGACCTTGTAGGCATTATTTGCCCTGTAGGCATTTTTTGCCCAGTGTGTTATTCAACCAACTGCTATCTAGCTGTGTGACCGTGTTCACATTCTGTCTAAATATCCATAATATTACCGTCTCCAGAAAAAACACCGGAGTGACTTTTTTTCAAGCAGCATTCTTATATTTTACGTAATCCGTATCCACCGCTGTGTATACGTTGACCTTGTAGGCATTATTTGCACAGTGTTTTCTTCAAACCGCCATCTAGCTGTGTGAGCTTGTTCACATTTTGTCTAAATATTGATAATATTATCGTCTCTAGAAAAACCACTTGAGTTACTTTTTTTCAAGCAGCATTCATATATTTTACGTAATCCGTATCCACCGCTGTAGTAGTGTATACGTTGATCTTGTAGGCATTATTTGCACACTGTTTTCTTCAAACTGCCATCTAGCTGTGTGTATTATCGTTTCCAGAAAAACCAACTGAGTTTTTGTTGTTGTTGTTTTTTTAAAAATAATGCCAGGCAAAGGCAGGCCGCCACGCAGAGGCCGTGCTAGGGGCCGTGCTGCTATGCAATCCTGTGGCCCTAGCAAATTGCCCAGTTTTAAAAAGCCAATGACCCTGAACTCCCAAAATGCTGAAGAGGTAGTTGACTGGCTTACACAGCACACCCCATCCTCTACCGTTTCTAACTTTACCACAACATCCTCCTCATCCTCCACTGCTATGGCCACCCCACGTAACACTTCCTCCACCACCGGTGCCCCATCTTCACTGGAGTCAGAGGAGTTATTTTCCCATGAGTTTCTTGAACTGAGTAATGCGCAACCATTATTGGCAGAAGAAGATGAAGGAGATGAGGACGTTACACCAGATTTAATTCTGGCAGAGAACACGACAGAGATGGACATAATGATGAGTGATGAGGAGGAGGAGGAGGTCCCCGCTGCTGCTTCCTTCTGTGATGTGTCAGAAGAAATTGATGCATCTGAGGAGAATGATGATGAGGAGATTGATGTTTTGTGGGTGCCTAGTAGAAGAGAGCAAGAGGAGGGTAGTTCAGATGGAGAGACGGAGAGTCAGAGAGGCAGTAGGAGAATAAGACTTAGAAGAAGCAGGGAGGCCAGCCCGCAGGGATCAGTAGGGCAACAACATGTATCGGCACCTGTGTTCAGCCGGCCAACGCACCCGCCATTGCCGCCAATGCCGCCAACTTCTACTGTTACCGCCAGATCGCACACTTCCAAAAAGTCAGCAGTGTGGCATTTTTTTAATGTGTGTGCCTCTGACAAAAGCATTGTAATTTGCAATGAGTGCAGTCAGAAACTGAGCCTTGGTAAGCCCAACAGCCACATAGGTACAACTTCTATGCGAAGGCACATGAGCGGCAAGCACAAAGCACTTTGGGAGCAACACCTCAAAGGCAACAGGCAAACTAAAAGTCACACTCCTTCTGGTCCAGCATCTTACTGCTCTACCTCTGCTCTCCTTGACCCATCTGAACCACCCTCCACTCCGCCTTCCACCTTGACCACCTGTTCCCATTCCCAGTCATCTGCCACCAGCCAAGTTTCTGTGAAGGCCATGTTTGAGCGTAAGAAGCCAATGTCTGACTGTCACCCCCTTGCCCGGCGTCTGACAGCTGGCTTGTCTGCACTCTTAGCCCGCCAGCTTTTACCATACCAGCTGGTGGACTCTGAGGCCTTCCGCAAATTTGTAGCAATTGGGACACCGCAGTGGAAGGTACCCAGCCGCAATTTTTTTTCTAAAAAGGGAATACCACACCTGTACCAACATGTGCAGAGCCAAGTTACCGCATCTCTGTCACTTAGTGTTGGGCCAAAGGTCCATATGACTACTGACGCATGGTCCTCCAAGCATGGTCAGGGCAGGTATGTCACCTACACTGCCCACTGGGTGAACTTGGTAATGGCTGGGAATGGGAAGCAGGGAATGGGTAGCTCAACAACAACAACAACAGTGGAGTTGGTGTCACCGCCACGGATTGCACGCGGTTCTGCCACCACCTCTACTCCTCCATCGCTCTCTACCTCGTCTTCTTCCTCTTCTTCTTCTTACTCTGCTGCTGGGTCCTCCTTCTCCTCCTCCACACCTGTGCACCCCCAGCTCCCCCTAGGCTATTCGACGTGCCAGGTACGCCGTTGTCACGCTGTCTTGGGGATGACGTGCCTGGAAAGCAAAAACCATACCGGATCTGTACTCCTGTCATCTCTGCAGTCACAGGCCGATCGGTGGCTGACCCCACACCAACTGCAGATCGGAAAAGTGGTGTGTGACAATGGAAGCAATCTGTTGGCAGCGTTGAGACTGGGAAATTTAACACATGTGCCCTGCATGGCACATGTGTTAAATTTAATAGTCCAACGTTTTGTCTCCAAGTACCCAGGATTCCAGGACGTTCTCACCCAGTCCAGAAAGGTGTCGGCCCATTTCAGACGTTCCTACACAGCCATGGCACGCCTTGCTGACATTCAGCAGCGCTACAACATGCCAGTCAGGCGTTTGATTTCTGACAGCCAGACTCGCTGGAATTCAACGCTCCTTATGTTGGAACGTCTGCTGCAACAACAAAGGGCCGTCAACGAGTACCTTTTTGAACTGGGTGGTAGGACTGGATCTGCAGAGCTGGGGATTTTTTTCCCCCGTTACTGGGTGCTTATGCGCGATGCCTGCAGGCTCATGCGACCTTTTGAAGAGGTGACAAATATGGTCAGTCGCACCGAAGGCACCATCAGCGACCTAATACCCTTCGCTTTCTTCCTGGAGCGTGCCGTGCGACGAGTGACAGATGAGGCTGTAGACCAGCGTGACGAGGAGCTGGAAGCGCACGATTTATGGTCGCAATCACCAGAACGAACCCAGGCACCTGCTGCAACGCAGGGAGAGGTGCCAGAAGTGGAGTCAGAGGAGGAAGGTGGCTTTGTGGAGGAGGAGGAGGAGGACCAACAGGAGCAGGCTTCCCAGGGGGCTAGTGGTGACCTTTTGGGGACCCCTGGTCTTGTACGTGGCTGGGGGGAGGAGACCGTGGATGATGCAGTCCTTGATAATGAGGAAGCGGAGATGGATAGCTCTGCATCCAACCTTGTGAGAATGGGGTCTTTCATGCTGGCATGCCTGTTGAAGGACCCCCGTATCAAGAGGCTTAAGGAGAAGGACCTGTACTGGGTCGCAACGCTACTAGACCCTCGGTACAAGCATAAAGTGTCAGAAATGTTACCAACATACCACAAGTCCGAAAAGATGCGGCATTTACAAACCAGCCTGCAAAACATGTTGTACAATGCTTTTAAGGGTGATGTCACTTCAGGAACTCATCAACATTCCAGGGGCAGAGGTGCCAGTAATCCTGCCACGAGCACACCTGCAAGGACAAAGCCCTTTGGCCGGTCTGTAACGTCAGACATGCAAATGTTTTTCTGTCCAAGGCAGCGCCACAACCCTTCTGGATCCACCCTCAAAGAACGCCTCGACCGGCAGGTAGCGGACTACCTGGCATTAACTGCAGATATCGACACTCTGAGGAGCGATGAACCCCTGGACTACTGGGTGCGCAGGCTTGATCTGTGGCCAGAGCTGTCACAATTTGCCATGAACCTCTTGTCTTGCCCAGCCTCAAGTGTGCTCTCAGAAAGGACCTTCAGTGCAGCAGGAGGGATTGTAACTGAGAAGAGAACTCGCCTAGGTCACAAAAGTGTCGATTACCTGACCTTTATTAAAATGAATGAGGGGTGGATCTCGGAGGGTTACTGCACGCCGGAAGACTTGTTCTGACTTCTATGCAGCTGTCCTTCTCTTCAAGCCTCATGACTCCACACACAGCTGTCCTTTAGCGTCCTCCTCCCTCCGCCACCGTTACAAACTAGGGTGCAAACCCTACTGGTTTAATTTTTTCTGGCCTCTGTGCTTCAGTGGCTGCAACCAAAAAAACTGGGCAAACAATGTCTACAAGGTCAACGTATGGCGAAAAATGACTATTTTCAGCATTTATATGGCATAATTTTTCTGGCCTCTGTGCTTCAGTGGCTGCAACCAAAAAAATTTATATTTTCAGCATTTATATGGCATATTTTTTCTGGCAACTGTGCTTCAGTGGCTGCGTCCAAAAAAACTGGGCAAACAATGTCTACAAGGTCAACACACTGGGCAAAAAATGAATACAGGGCAAATAATGCCTAAAAGGTCAACTTATACACTACTACAGCGATGGATACGGATTACGTAAAATTTATTATGGCTGCTTGAAAAAAGTCACTCCGGTGTTTTTTCTGGAGACGGTAATATTATGGATATTTAGACAGAATGTGAACACGGGCACACAGCTAGATAGCAGTTGGTTGAATAACACACTGGGCAAAAAATGCCTACAGGGCAAATAATGCCTACAAGGTCAACTTATACACTACTACAGCGAGGGATACGGATTACGTAAAATTTATTATGGCTGCTTGAAAAAAGTCACTCCGGTGTTTTTTCTGGAGACGGTAATATTATGGATATTTAGACAGAATGTGAACACGGGCACACAGCTAGATAGCAGTTGGTTGAATAACACACTGGGCAAAAAATGCCTACAGGGCAAATAATGCCTAAAAGGTCAACTTATACACTACTACAGCGATGGATACGGATTACGTAAAATTTATTATGGCTGCTTGAAAAAAGTCACTCCGGTGTTTTTTCTGGAGACGGTAATATTATGGATATTTAGACAGAATGTGAACACGGGCACACAGCTAGATAGCAGTTGGTTGAATAACACACTGGGCAAAAAATGCCTACAGGGCAAATAATGCCTAAAAGGTCAACTTATACACTACTACAGCGGTAGTAAAATAAAAAAAAAGTTAAATAAAAAAAGAATGAATATTAAAAAAAAAAAATTAAAGTTGGTGCTGCTGAACTACTAGGAGCAGCAGATTAGCACACCAGTCCCACTCCCCAACACTGCTAGACTAATAGCACTGGGCTCTTATAGTAGTAGTAGTAGTAGTAGTAGTAGTAGTAGTAGTAGTAGTAGTAAAACAACAAAAAAATAAATAAAAGCAGTCCTTACAAGGACTATTGCTATTGCAGCAGTCAGCAGATGAGATCAGAAGCAGGACAGCTGCCCACTGCAGCTACATACAGAGCACTGCAGTAGAAGGTAGATTACTAGCCAGCAAAGCTACCTAAGCTTAAATGTCCCTCAAACCCCTGCAGACTTCTGTCCCTCCAATAACAGAGCAGTATCAAAACGATTACTAGCCAGCAAACTTTCAACTGTCCCTGAAATCACTAACAGGCAGCAGCTCTCTCCCTACACTATCTCTTCAGCACACACAGGCAGAGTGAAAAAAAGCTGCAGGGCTTCGGTTTTTATAGGGAAGGGGAGTGGTCCAAGGGAGAGCTTCCTGATTGGCTGCCATGTACCTGCTGGTCTGGGGTGAGAGGGCAAAAAAAAGCGCCAACAATGGCGAACCCAAAATGGCGAACGTCGCGCGACGTTCGCGAACTTCCGGCGAGCGCGAACACCCGATGTTCGCGCGAACAAGTTCGCCGGCGAACAGTTCGCGACATCTCTATTCTTTTGTTTGGCTGCTGGGGGGGGGAGGGAGGGGGTGATATCACTCCAACTTGCAGTACAACAGTAAAGAGTGATTGAAGTTTATCAGAGCACAAGTCACATTACTTGGGGCAGCTGGGAAATTGTCAATATGTCTAGCCCCATGTCAGATTTCAAAATTGAATATAAAAAAATATGTTTGCTCTTTTGAGAAATGGATTTCAATGCAGAATTCTGCTGGAGCAGCACTATTAACTGATGCGTTTTGAAAAAAAAATTTTTTCCCATGACAGTATCCCTTTAACTAGTATGTTTAATTTTGCACAGTCTAAAAAAGTGGATCAGGATGTATTTCACTGCATGTTGTACTTGTATAACTGTGCATGTGACAAATAAAGAATCTTATCTTATCTTTTACTAATAACAGTAATGTTTGTCTTTAGCTTGTGCTGTAGTACTTTTTATTGTTTGGATCTCTCGGTTTGGATCTCTCGGCCGCGATCCGACGGGATTTTTTGTCCCATCCGATCGAGATCTGGCCGACTTTCAGCCAGATCTCGATCGGGGAAGCCCATCGCGGGGCCTCATACACGGGCCAATAAACTGCCGACTTGGTCTGTCGGTAGCTTTTATCGGCCCATGTATGGCCACCTTTACTTGTATCCAAAAGCAACATCAGAAGGAGTTAAAGATTATTCACAAAGAAAATATCTTTGAAGAATCATAACAATAAATGTTGACGTGGGTGTTCCTTTGGAAATGTTAAACAATTTATGGATTGCCAGATGTCATTATAAAGCAACAGCAATATACAGTAGATCTCTCCAGTTCATTTATAATGCTGTATAGTTTTTAATTAACAGAAGAAACTGTGAATACGTCAGGACAACTCCTTTCTTCAGTAGAAGAAAAAGTTTTCTCCTGTATAAAAAGAAATAAATCTCAAATTTCTTGCTTGGAAAGATATCTGTAATGAATATGCATTTGTGATAGAATGAGCATAATGCAACATCTGGGATTATGAATAAAGCAATTTAATCCCAAACCAGTTCTTCTTACAGTAAATGTTCTCTCTTTTTCATAAACAATATTTCAAGCAAGAGAATGCTGTTGTTTGAAACTCTAAGGAAGAAAGAAATCATTTTCCTTTTAATGCATAAAACATCAACTTTAGTTTAAAAACTTATGACTTTTTTGCACTGTCTTCAAATTTGAACATGTTCTTGGTCGTAATTATCACCTATCAGCCAACTCACTGTGGGTACTGTGCAAAAGACCATGTTTTTTAAAAAATAAAGTAAACCACATGAAGAAATTCACAAAAAGACTTGAAGCTGGCGAAACCTCTTAATTTGCCCAAAAATTTGCCAGGCGAATAATATTCACTAATACCTATTCAGCAACTTTTATGGGCCTATGTGCATTCCGCTTAAGGCCCTCCAGCAGCCAGTGAGTCTGCTGCATTTATTGTCATGTTACGCCTAGTCAGTATCCAGTCAGAAAGCTGACCCTCTCCCATAGACTCCATTATATTTTTTTTTAAATGATTGCCTTTTTTTCTGTGATAATAAAACAGTAGCTTGTACTTGATCCCAACTTAGATATCATTAATCCTTATTGAAGGCAAAACAGGCTTGCTGGGGTTATTTAATGTTTAAATTATTTTTAGTAGACCTAAGGTATGGAGATCCAAATTACAGGAAGATCCCTTATCTGGAAAACCCCAGGTCCGAGCATTTTGGATAACAGGTCCCAGAGATATTATAGATATTGCAGAATGAATAACATAGTCTATTTTAAGGAACAAACCCCAAATAGCAACAGTTAAGCGTCTGCTACAAACTTAATTTCAATACTGTACGTCCTTATACCCTACATGTAGTACCATAGTCCTCCAGTATAAATGACTGCTACAAAATGGCTGGCGTGTGTGATATACAGCAATATTACATTGTTATCCTTACCCCCTCCCACCTTTCATTAAGGGAAAGAAAGAGTTGTGCCTAATGGTGCTTGGGAAAATGGCAAGTGTAAGGGGCCGATTCACTATGGGTCGAATATCGAGGGTTAATTAACCCTCGATATTCGACTAGGAACTAAAATCATTTGACTTCGAATATCGAAGTCGAACGATTTAGCGCAAATCCTGCGATCGATCGATCAAAGGATTTTTCATTCGATCGAATGATTAAATCCTTCGAATCAAACGATTCGAAGGAAAATCCTTCGATCAAAAAATCCCAGGCAAGCCTATGGGGACCTTCCCCATAGGCTAACATTGACTTCGGTAGCTTTTAGCTGCCGAAGTAGGGGGTCGAAGTTTTTCTTAAAGAGACAGTACTTCGACTATCGAATGGTCGAATAGTCGAACGATTTTTACTTCGAATCGTTCAATTTTCGTAGTCAAAGGTCGAAGTAGCCCATTCGATGGTCGAAGTAGCCCAAAAAAACTTCGAAATTCGAAGTTTTTTTAATTCGAACCCTTCACTCGAATTTAGTGAATCGGCCCCTAATTACTGTTGGCAAAAATATGGAACTCTTAAAGTGGAACTGTCACCCAGACACAAAAATCTGTATGATAAAAGTCCTTTTCAAATTAAACATAAAATCCAATTTCTATTTTTTTATTAAATCATTCATAGCTGTTGTAAACTCATTTAAAAAATCTCAGCTGTCAATCAAATATTGTCTGCCCCTCCTCTATGCCTTAGGCAATTACTTTCACTTTCCATTCAGCACTTCCTAGATGTCACTGCTCTCCACACATTCCCCCATTCTCTTCACCACCATCAGGTCCCCCATTCTGGTGCACAAACAAGATTCTGAGATGATACAAGACTTGTCTTAATAACAGTGTCCACAAAATGGCTCCTGCCTGCTTGTTATAATTATGAATTCCCAGACTGAAGGAAACAAGATTCAAATAATTGATATAGTCTAATTAAAGTTTGTTTTGCTTGACTAATGTTATAAAACTAATGTTATAAAACAAGATTTTGAATATTTTTTTTTGTGTAAGGGGTCCCCTTTAAAACGAAACTACACCTGAACAAAGTCGATCTTGTTTATAAAATGCTGCTTCATCTAAATAAACCATTTTCATAATAAAATAGTTTTTTAGTATTATATAACATTGGGTAATCCTGAATAAAAAAATATTTTCAGTACTAAGAGCCACCCCCTGGCATAATATGATTCACAATACACAGAAACAAACCAAGGGCACACATACATATTAGGTCATATGGGGCTGGACAAAGTTCTGTCTTTTACTCCCACACCTCTTCCTGTTAGAGTTAGAGCTGCATTCTGGGAGCATAGTTTCCCTTTGATTCAATAATTGCCTTGTAAGGTCATTTAAATGAGATAACTAATATGAAGCATAAATTCTCTCAAACGATGAACAAGAAACTCTGCACCTTAAGTTTGCCCTGAAAAATATGTTCCATGGTGCCCATTAAAGACCAAATCTAGAAACATTTAAAAAAAAAAAATAGTTTGAAATGGAATCAGTGCTTAACTAATTTATAAAACACATAGAACGCACATCTTTGTATACTGTATATAACACACTTCTATAGTTTTCATAGTACATGGGGACACAGAGTTTCAGACTGTGTAAGGAATAGGATTTCATAAAATGCCTTTTCTGTCCAAAATCAGCAAACATCTCTATTAAGTATCGGGTGCCCAGAAGAAAAAGAACCTTTTTGTTTTTTTGACAAATGTTATGTTTTTGCGATCTCTTGTTTCAAGAAATACATACAAAAACGTCCATGCTGTGATTTTTTTATTCTTTTTTGTCTGCATTTACAAAGAATGTGGACAAAAACATTTTTTGTGAAAAAATGATGCTACAAATTTTATTTAATTTCTAAACCGGTGTTCATATAAAAAACAGACTGGCAGGAACTGCAATGATATCATTTACATAGATGAAATTGCCCCAGTGAATGTGAAATGGAACCTTGAAACACATTATACGTTTGTACAATATGGAAACAGTACAACACATAGCTTGAGCATCACAATTTCTTTGATATCGGTGTTTAATAAATAACAGCATTACAATAAAAAATTTCAGATTCTTTGAATACAATTTATTCTTTTGAGAACAATGTTATGGCTACAACAATTGAACCAGTAATCTTAGAGGCAAGTATTGGCAACAGAAATTCTAACAGACCTTATGGGGTTAAAAATTGGGATTCCAGCCTGGTAACATGCATTTATATTGATGGGCGAATAAATTCGGCAGGCATGAATTTATGGCTAATTTTTGCATTTCACCGCCTGTGAATGTTTTTGGGAAACTGCCGTGAAAAATCTGTATAAATAATTTTCGCACGCATAAAAATTGGCGCACATCAGAATTATTCAGACACCCATTGACTTCAATGCTTTTGGACAAAATAGTCGCGTGTATAAATAATTGTCGCATGCACAAAAATTTACGCTCGTCAAAATGTGTTTCGCAAATTATCACAGTTTCATTTTTTTTTCCGGTTTTGCTAATTATTCGGCCAAGCAAAATGGCCCAGATTCACCCATCACTATGCATTTATTTTTTAAATGGATCAAAAAAAGTATAAAAATAGCATGTAGTGTTTATGAGCTGCTTCTGCTATGGAACTTAGGGTCATACCAACTTTCCCACTTCAAGGAAACCTCTCCCAAGCTTTAAACATCTAAGCACTGGCACTAAGTGATTTTTTATACATGTACAGTTTTGTATCTGTTCATTCAGCACTTGCTTATACATAATTTCTTGACAAATATCCTATTCAGAAAAAGGCTTTTATTCATTACTTCTGTGGAAATCCACAAATAACATTTGATCCCCTGCTTATTTCCCATGTTAAGTAATTGCATGAGAAGTTGTTCTAGTAATAAGCATTATGGGACAGATTTACTCGAGGGCGAAGTGGCTAACGCTAGCGTTACCACCCGCAGGGACATCGTCAATTTACTAACGGACGCAAGCATCACTTCACTAGCGAAGCGATAGACGCTAGTGGTCATTCACACTCTATCACCAGGCAACAATTAGCTCTGGTGAATGGACGTTACTCCACAAATTCAATGAAATGCAGATTTTACTGAACGTTACCTTTTTCGCCAGACTTACCTTCGCCAGCTCAGACCAGATGAAGTGCATTGGAGTGCATAGATCTTCCTCAATCTTCTGTTATTTACATCATATTTTTTTAGTGGAAAAAGCTTCTAAGTCCAAAAAATGCTGGCGTCTTTTTCTTTTTTCAGAGTTGATAGCCTGCAAAAGTCGTTTTGGGTAACCGGGTCCCCCCATACATTTTCTAACATATGGAACATAAACTATACAGTGGGCTCATGTGTAGGGCATTATAATAACTCTATTTTCTTTATTAAGGTTCCCTGGACTTGTGTAATATAATGTATTTGCTGCAACATATACGTCCATTCAACTTTGTATGTAAATTAACCTAAGCACAAGACCTCTAGAGAATTTGCAATAGGCAGAAATGAACGCTAGCACATCTTCGCTTTCAATTGCTCTCATTGCCGAAGTAGCGCTAGTGAAATGTCGCCAGCATTCGGTGCCCACAATGAAACTCCACATTCCATTGAATTACCTTTGGCTGAACGAATTTTCGCCTATTAAGGTGTAGTGATGGCTGTGAAGTGGTCGCTGGCGAATTATCGCCCTTGAGTAACTCTGCCTGCTTGTGTAAGACAATCATGTGGCAAATTTTCATTTGTTTCTCTTTGTTTTCATTAAAGGACCAGCAACATCAAATTAAAAAAAAAAAATGTTTGTATACAGGTATGGGACCTGTTATCCAGAATGCTCGGGACCTGGGTTTTTCTGGATAATGGATCTTTCCGTAATTTGGGTTTTCATGCCTTAAGTCTACTAGAAATTCATTTAAACATTAAATAAACCCAATAGGCTGGTTTTGCTTCCAATAAGGATTAATTATATCTTAGTTGGGATCAAATACACTGTTTTATTATTACAGAGAAAAAGGAAATAATTTGGATTTTTGGATAAAATGGAGTCTATTCTGGAGCTTTCTGGATATCGGGTTTCTGGATAAGGGATCCTATACCTGTGTAACGAAAAACAAACCACCAAGACATATTTAACTTTAAAATCGCAAAGTCTTTATTAAGAAATAACCTACCGAAACCCTGCTTGCGCTCCTCTTCAGAAAAGGCAACAGGGTGACGATCCATCATGTGGCGCTTGATTTCTCCTCCCTGGCTATCTCCTATTGAAGGCAGGGAGGAGAATCAAGCGCCGCATGATGGATTGTCGCCCTGTCGCCTTTTCTGAAGCGGAGTGCAAGCAGAGTATCAAGTTATTTGTTTGTAAGTTAAGACTTTTGCCATTTTTTTTTTTGATGTTACTGGCTCTTTAAGAACAAATTACTGAAATGAGATCTAAAAATTTCTGTTGAATTAACCAGAGTAAAAATAGCTGCCAGCTTATGAAAATCATTTCAAGGGAAAATTTGCTGTAAGTCTAGTACATCACGAGACTAGCTTTAAATGACTGTGCGCTGTAACCAAAATCCATGACATGCCTAACAGATAAGATTATTACAATGTTCCATGTTTAGATTTATTACAGTTTTTTTGCCCTTTTCATAACCTTACGATTATCTCTTAAAACAGATGCTGATTATTGTAGAATATTTATTTCTAAAATTTTAGAACTGGAACTATCCCTAGAAATTTGTTGACGACCTTGAGTGAAAAATGTAAACAAGCTAATTAACAGAGCTTGAAAAATATACAAGTCTGGCTGTGCTATAATTTTAAGGAACAATAATGTTTAAATATATTTCATATCAATATCAACGATGTAATACCCACAAATATATATGCACATGCGTGTAACTCGATAGACCATCATTTTACCAAAACCTCCCATTTCTTGCCTCATCTTCCATTAATGAGAACAGGTAATAGAGAAGAATTAAAGAATCAAACTGAAAAGAGCAATTTTTTTTTGTCGCATGACGCCATATATGTCTATGGGCGTCGTTTCCGCAGCGAAACTAGGCGAAAAAATTCGCCCATCCCTAATATTGATAACATCACTGGCACAAACACTGCAAGCATGCCAGTGGACACACAGATAGAGCTGACTTTATGGCACAATATTCTAACCCCCAAATGTAATAAAAGGCACTACGTTTGCCCAGGATCAGTAACCCATAACAACCAATAAGATGTTTGCTTTTAAAAAGATGACCAGTAAATGCTACCTGGATGTTATTGGTTACTGCCCCTGGGCAAATGTAGTGCCTTTTATTACATAACCCGTACAAATCTGTGTGTATATAAGTGCAAAATGCCTTGAATAAGTCTTCCCTGTCTATTCAGGCAATTCCATCAATGGATTCTCAGTGGTAGAAGAAATACAAGTTCTTGGCTCTCCTTGGGCCAGATTTACTAAAGGGTGAAGTGACTAAAGTTAGTGAAAATTCGCCAGCATGACTTAATTTCGTTACTTCTCCGATTTACTAACGGGCGCAGGCGTAACTTCGCTAGGAAAGGAGATAGACTCTAGCGATAATTCACTCCCTTACGCCTAGCGAAGTTGCGCTTTGGAGAAGGGACGTAACTACGCAACTTCACTAAGATGCAGATTTTACTGAACGTTACCTCTTGCGCCAGACTTTTCTTCACAACCTCAGACCAGGCGAAGTGCAATAGAGTAGATAGAAGTTCCTCAAAAAATAGTTGAAAATGTTCCAAAAAACGCTGACGACTTTTCATTTTTCAGGGTGATAGGCTGCAAAAGATTGTACATTTTTTCTAGGGTACCCACCTTCCCCCCTACATTTCCTAACATATGGCACATAAACTATACACTGGGCTCATGTGTAGGGCAAACT
Organism: Xenopus petersii; assembly: GCA_038501925.1. Taxonomy (NCBI): domain Eukaryota; kingdom Metazoa; phylum Chordata; class Amphibia; order Anura; family Pipidae; genus Xenopus; species Xenopus petersii. The sequence continues at coordinate 11,581,575 of CM076675.1, read as the reverse complement.
AACAACTCTTATTTTAGAAAGGTTTCCCAGGCTTGTGTAACGTAATGTATTGGCTGCAACATACTGTATATGTCCATTCAACTTTAACTTCCCGCCTTATGCAAATTAGCCAACGCTAGCTCAACTTTGCTTGCCACACTAACGCTAGTGCAACTTCACCAGCGTTCGGCGTCCTGGATGCAACTACGGATTTTAGTGAATTAGCAGTGTCCTGGCGAATCTACGCTTGGCGAAGTTTGCGATGTGAGCGCTTAGTGAATCTGCCCCTTTTTGTGCTTATCACTCTTGTATTTTTGAACAGTAGCACCTCATGTCCCCGAATAAGGGGACGATTGATATTATTTACTGTATATCTACTGATTACCTAGCAGTTTTTAAAATGTAACAGCCATCTAGATACACATGCTTGAACCCACAATAGGCAATAGAGCCCCTTTGGACAGTGGTCTGTAATTGCTTCTAGTCCTGACATACAGTATGTTCTGACTTTCATGGCTGGTACATCTTTGTACAATGTATACTTCTGGCATCAGTTTTTTCATAAAACAGGTTCAGCTGTATACAGAACCTACTATCCTTGAAAACTTGGGCAATAGTAATACAGGTATAGGATCCCTTATCCGGAAACCCAATATCCAGAAAGCTCCGAATTACGGAATAGACTCCATTTTATCCAAATAATCCAAATTTTTAAAAATAATTTCCTTTTTCTGTGTATTAATAAAACAGTAGCTTGTACTTGATCCCAATTAAGATATAATTAATCCTTATTGGAAGCAAAACCAGCCTATTGGGTGTATTTAATGTTTAAATTAATTTCTAGTAGACTTAAGGCATGAAGACCCAAATTACGGAAAGATCCATTATCCGGAAAACCCCAGGTCCCGAGCATTCTGGATAACAGGTTCCATACCTGTAATATTAATGATCATGCACAAAATGCATCACAGAGTAGATATTGAAAGCCACACTATTCTTATTGAATCATTGTAGTAGTGTTTTTAATAATTTACTTTATTATTGTGGTAAAAATGGTAATTAATTAAATCAATATTTGCATTAAACAACTTGGAAACGAATTACCAATGTGACAGCATGAAAATGCATGGTGTATGTATATATACAAAGCAGGAGCAGGCTTTATTGATGCATTTTGAACACAGACACCCCTCTTTTTACAAAAATGAACAGGGAGCTTGCTGTATAAGTCAGATGCATTATTAAAGTGTGCTCCATCCATATCTACACATACAAAAGATGAAGATACACACCAACATGTGATCACATGTATTCATACAGCTTTCATTTTAGTTAAAATGACAATGATTTTCACCATATTCAAAGCAAAAACGACATATTGCTTATTATATTTCCTTGTTCTTCAAAACAATTCTCAATTGTTATGCTTTTTCCCCACCCCCCCTTACTTTAAAGTGGAACTCCATCTCATGGCGTTTTACTTGGCTGCCTGGAGGCAGTGCTACTGTACAGTACAGAAACTCTTTTCACAGTCTCTTTTCTTCATGTCACAAGGAGTAAAGTTTTGTGCTTATCGTCAAAAAAAAAAAATTTGCAGTGCAAAAATGGAAAACATGAATGTTACACAGTTTAAACAAAAAAAGTTTGTATATGGCGCCACAGCCTATTAATTCACATACAGTATAGTACAAGAGTACAATAAGAACAGACGATTGAATGGAGCTAAAATATGGCAAGCTTGCATAGCAATGCAGCAAAAGAAATTATATACAAAGCAAAATTCTTTTATCCTTGGTGTGATTTCTTTTTTCTTCTTTTGTGTATTCCTGGCAAGAAATAGTTAAGGTTGGATGGTGTATTCAAAAAACAGAAAGGCAAAATATTTGTGGGGATATGTGTGACTTTGTGTCTATACATTGCATTTACAGTCCTTCCAATAGTACATAAATAACGAAAGTGTTCATTGCACTGGGTTTTAGCTTCATGTCATGACTATCATCAGTCCAGGCCAGTTGGGCTTTAGAGCAGCTTGTGATGTATCCTTTCAGTACTCTGCAAAATAAAGAGAGGCAAAATAAGCACATGTATGTAATACAAGTATGGGACATGTTATCCAGAATACTCGGGACCTGGGGTTTTCCGGATAACGAATCTTTCCGTAATTTGGGTCTCCATGCCTTAAGTCTACTAGAAATTCATTTAAACATTAAATTAAACCCAATAGGCTGGTTTTGCTTCCAATAAGGATTAATTATATCTTAGTTGGGATCAAGTACAATGTACTGTTTTATTATTACAGAGAAAATGGAAATCATTTTTAAAAATTTGGATTTTTTGGATAAAATGGAGTCTATGGGAGACAGCCATTCCGTAATTCGGAGCTTTCTGGATACCGGGTTTCCGGATACCGGATACTATTCCTGTAATAGCAAAGCAGGCACATGCATCAATCATTATCTGGGATATACATTAATTATATCTAGAAAGATACACAATTGCGGAAGGGATATTAATGGTATAAATATAAAGATCAGACTTGAAGAAATTGTCAAGAAGAAGTTGAAGTAGCCTTAGTATGATAACTATCGGTTTAAAATATGCAGATTAAATTATTAATTATATTGAAAATTAGAAAAACAAAAATGAGGGATCTTATTCTACAAAGAGATGATAGAGATTTTTGCGGTATAAGCAATGTACACTCAATTGTTAAGGTGGTGACATATTCAAAGATAATGGTTGGAACATTTGGACAATCTTGACTGTCTGACTAATAGCACATGTATTGACATCTTGGTGGTAGTTTTGTCAGTCCATTTGGTCATCCCATTGGATTATAATTGTCCTGGTCTGTGCAGAATTTTTTTTTTTATCACATTGACAATGGGCACACTTTTCACTTGCATAGTGATCTTCTCAAGTCAGCCATGAATGCCATTTAGTTAAATTTTTTTAATTTTTATTTATTTTTTATTTAAAATTCATACAAAAAAAAGCACCTTTGGGAAAAATCACAACAAAATTGTGCGACAATTCAAATCGCGCAACTTCTTCAAATTTGTCTCTCGGAAACCAAGATACTTTTGGATTGTCACAAAAAAACCTGTGTCAAAATGCCTAAAACCCTTGAAGAGCATAAAGGCAAGAAACATCTTCCAATTGTAAAAGGGACATCTGTCATTAACTTCTACTATCTTCCAAGGGTTGTCGGTGGTCTGTACAACTGAAAGGAAATTGACTGTTCTACTTCCAATTAAGTTGCACTGTGCCAACAACTCCACTGTGCCAGTAAATCAAAAATAATAAAGGAAGGAGAACTCCAGCAGAATCTCTGCAAAACTTTTATTCCAGGTTGTGGATAGAGTTCTCCTTCCTTTATTGTCTTTTATTTACTTCTGCATGACTACAACAGGTTTTAGCTGGAGTATTTTCAAATTTGTTGAAAGTTTTTTCATAAAAATAAATCTTGAAAAATTTGCGCTTTTTTCCCCACTTCCCCACTTATTCAGATTTTTTGAGACAAAAAGCCAGACCAGAAAAAATTGACCTTAAATGTACCTCTTAATGTCCAGTAGTTATTAAGGGTTAATCATGTGATAATGTTGTTTCATAGAAACTGCTTATAACCTAACAAAAAAAATTGCATTTGATTTTTATCTGCTTTCCAACATCAAATATCTTCTTGGCAATTTTATAAAAGGATTATGCTTGATTTGACTGCATTCTAATGCAGAAGAAAATATGAAAATTGTGTGTTGCAATGATGGTGATGATAAAAATTGATGGTTAACTTGCATAGATGTGAAAATATGTAAGTAAAGTTGGAAACTGCTTTTAATTCAGTAAACAGCTTCCCTATTTCTTTTATTTTTTTATATATGACATTTTCTATATTACATATATTATACAATATGAGAAAAATTCACATATTTACAGTAATTAATACTTGCCAGATTAACTAATTAATACAAATCTGTTGGCAGTAGGTTAGTAAACCATGTTTTTAGGACGATAAATTCACTTTTACAAATGATATACTGTTAAAAACGAATATTAGTTATATATTCCAAATTGGCTGAATAATTAAGCCTAATTGCTCCTTAAAGTATACACAAGTTTAAAAGTTTTATACATTCAAATTTGCATTTCAAAAATAGAAAAGGATTGGAATCAACCATGAATGTATTTTAGTTCCTGTAACTAAAGGTGGCTATACACAGAGAGATCCGCTCGTTTGGCGATGTCGCCAAACGAGCGTATCTCTCTCTCCGATATGTCCACCTTGAGGTGGCAATATCGGGCTGATCCGATCATGGGCCCTAGGGCCCAACGATCGGATTCTAACGAATGGGAACAGGGGTCGAATCGCGGGACCGCATCAACTAACAGATGCGGCCGCGATCCAACGGGATTTTTTGTCCCATCTGATCGAGATCTGGCCGACTTTCGGCCAGATCTCGATCAGGGAAGCCCGTCGGGGGGCCCCCATACACGCCAATAAGCTGCCGACTTGGTCTGTCGGCAGCTTTTATCGGCCCGTGTATGGCCACCTTTAGGTTATGAGATGGATTCAAATATTGACTTAACTGTTTGGTGTCTACTACATCCTAAACAGAAATGTCAGTTTAAAATGGCAGAATTATTAAACCAATTTTTGCAAATCATTGATATGGAAAAACAATGCTTCATCTGAACCTTTTTTGTGATGCCAGCATAGCACAATTTAAGCAGTCAATAAATGAATCACCTTGTCAAGTGTTGGCACTGCAGTTTTAATAAAGAACAGTCATGTGAAAGCAAACCACAAACTATTTCAGCAAAATCTATCTTGCATTATACATGTTTTATAAGCTTGCCTCATTAAGGAAGGAAATATGACAATTATGCCCATGTTCATATATTTATATTTCTACTATTCAACCATGACATATTATATCTCTCTAATGGTGGAGTAAAATTCCTTTCTGTCCATATTTCTTGTGCAAAAGATTGACACTACTGGCCATAACACATTAATTTTCTCCCAGTTAATCCATCATATCATGGTGATGCTAATAGTGATGGGCGAATTTATTTGGCAGGCGCGAATTCGCAGCCAATTTGTGCTATTCGCCGCTGGTGAATAAATTTGTGAAACTGCTGCGAAAATTTGCCAGCTTCAAAAAAAATTTCGTCAAAAAACGGACGCTGGCATCAAAACATGAGACGCCGTGCCGTTTCGAAATTTTTTTGGCATTTCTCGGGAAATTGCAATTTTTTCAGCGAAGCAAAATGGCGCAAATTCTCCCATCACTAGATACTAACAAAGCCAGAGATATTACTCTATTTGTTTTACATTGTTGGGGCAAAACAGTTCTAAGAATTAGTCAATCATGTCAATATTTCATTTATTTTGGGAGTTAATATATTGATGTGTCCGTTATCATGGTAACCAAATGAAGCTAGATTGGTGGAACATTGGAAGTTAAAGTTAATTTTGAATAGTCATAAGAATCATTACTTACATAATTCACCTGTAAACTGTCCTTGACTGTTTGACCCCAAATATCCTACATCAAGAAAGTCAATGGCATTACGTTGGTGACCTCTCAAAACCTCCCCTTTTCTGGGTCCAGTTGATTCTTTTGAAGAGACTGTTCCTGAAGAGCTGTGCCCTCCTGGAGATGGGAAGTTAGGTTTACTGTACGGCATTAGTATTTCTTCTGCAAAGACATCACAGGAAAAGGGAATCATTTTTTTTTGCTTTAATTAAAGTTGACATTTAGGATTATATTTTAATTCAAAAAACATTCTCTAAATAATTAAATGGCAGATTCATGATGGGGTTCTAATAGGGAAAATATCTTCCACACCTGTCTAATTACTGTGATTGTTGCTCTCACTGATATTTTAGAAAAGTGCTGATCTTTCCAAATTCAGGCATTAATTTAAACATGAAGTCTATTTGTGCTCATTTTATGGGTTTTCTAAATGTGCAATTACAGAAAAAAATAAAAACAGAATTATGTATGAATTTAACTTTACAGGCATGGGAATCATTTTCAGCATGTCATTACCCTCTAATTAGATTCCAGTGGAAAACTTTCCTGATATAGGATTAAACATGTTCAGTACTTATTAACCACATAAAAAAGTAAAATAGCTGCATGTGCATTGTTTATGTAGTTTGTAATTGAGAGGAGAAGGACTAAAGTGTCACTACCAGCATAAGCAGCACTTCTTATTTTGTCTTGCTTTTTGCCCAGACAAAACTAACACTAAGGGGCTGATTCACTAAGGGTCAAATATCGAGGGTTAATTAACCCTTGATATTCGACTGGGAATTGAAATCGTTCGACTTTGAATATCGAAGGATTTAGCGCAGATAGTACGATCGAACGATCGAAGGATTATTCCTTCGATCGAACGATTAAATCCTTCGAATCGAACGATTCGAAGGATTTAAATCCAACGATCAAAGGAATATCCTTTGATCAAAAATAGTTAGGCAAGCCTATGGGGACCTTCCCCATAGGCTAACATTGAGTTCGGTAGCTTTTAGATGGCGAACTAGGGGGTCGAAGTTTTTTTTAAAGAGACAGTACTTCGACTATCGAATGGTCGAATAGTCGAACGATTTTTACTTCGAATCCTTCGATTCAAAGTCGTAGTCAAAGGTCGAAGTAGCCCATTCGATGGTCGAAGTAGCCCAAAAAAACCTTCGAAATTTGAAGTTTTTTTTACTTCGAATCCTTCACTCGAAGTTAGTGAATCGGCCCCTAAGGGCTAAACTACACAGAAGGTTTTGTAGGATGGTGTTGGATCGACAGATCACATTCTAAATCAGATGTAGATGCATGGGTCAAAATATAACGGGATTGATACAAAAATCTGATGTCTAAACTACATGGAAGTGCCATGGATTTGACATCTGATGTGACAAATCTTTCGGTTGCAAATGCTGTATGCTGCATCTTCATCCAATGAGATTAAATCTGGTGTCTGTCAGACTTTTTGTTTCGGATGTTCAGTAGATCCATGAACAAAATACACTGATCTGACATCTGATCAAGATCCTACAAAATCTCATGCTGTTGTGTAACAATCTGATCAAAATCTCCCATGTAGTTTAGCCCTACAGGTGGCCATAGACACATAGATCATATCTTACGAATCGAGGATTCATATGATTTTCGGATCATGTGTGGGGAGTTCCGTCAGCTTTCATCCGGCAGAGATCGGTCGTTTGGTCGATCGGTCAGGTTTGATTTTGACCCGACCGATCCCGCTGGAGCCCATTGCACATCGTAATCGGATCATTCGGCCATACGCCATGCTTATGCCATGTTAATGGCATATTGGGGGAAAGATCAGCTCGTTTGGCGATGTCACCAAACGAGCGGATCTTTGCGTCTATGGTCACCTTAAGTAAAGAGCGACCTTCGAGCTTGGGATACTATCTACCTAATACATTAGCACTTTTATGCTAGAGATTCTCCAATGATTAACTAATAGCTAGAAATAAATAGTTTGCATGAACAATGTGTTTTGGAAACCATTAAATCAACTCAAAAAATGTTCTATAAAAAATATATATATATTTTTTAAACAAATCAGCATTTGCAGACATGCAGTAAATGTCAATTTCATGTTTTTACCAATAACAATAATATCATGTCCTTCTCTGTGGCTGTTTCAGTTAACAGACATGACTTAGGGGTTTATTAGCTTTAGATCTGTTGATGTTAAAGCGGATATGAAGATTTTACAAGAAAACTGCTAGTTAATACTACTGTATTACCAGCATTCTACATAACATTTCTGTTGCTAAGGAATTATTGCAATTTTAGTATAAAACAGCTTAGAAACTGCAAGATAATTGTGTGTGCATCCATAGAATCAAAACCATGATTAAAATGATGAATCAAAGCTTAAGTTTATATAAAAAGAACAAGTTATTCAATAAATCACATGGGAGAATAAAATAGTATATCTGCCAGGATACCCTTGTTGCCAATTCCATTGATAACAACAGAACAGAGCTATATACGGTACTTGTTGCTTTTTTTTATTCCAGACAGTATACATGATTGAACTTGTAATGTGTGTATTTAATTTATAATTTTTATATTACCAGATCCAAATGTCTGCATGTTCTGCCTTTCTGTCGAGCCAAGCCATTCCTGTGTTTGTCGCTGCCGTTCTAAGGATGTTCTACCGTGCCGGTCTAATGAAGTTTTTGCATCATTCATATTTGATGTGTGCCTCTCAAGAGAACTTGCTTTTCTTTCTGTTGGACCTCCACCACGTTGATTGGGTACTACTTGCTGTCTTAAGCTTTGACAAGGTGGAGGATCAGGAGGGGGAGGCAAATCTTTAAAAAAAAACAGTAATTCATTTTCACCTTGCAATAGATATTGTTAGAATCTCAAGTACAATACAGGGCAATATTTTATATAATGTAAAATAAATACACCAAATAAACTTGATTACATCCATAGCTTTTGAGTTAAATGAGTTAAGTTAATACATTATTTGGTTATAAATAGTGATGGGTGAATTTATTCCCAGGCGCGAATTCGCATGTTTCGCCGCAGGCAAATACATTTGCGAAACTGGCGCAAAAATACGCCAGTCAAAAAAAAACAAAACGTATTCCGGCGTCAAAAGCAGATGCCAGCATCAAAAACTAGACGCCGGTGCCATTTTGCGAATTTCGTAGGAAATTAGTGAATTATTTGGCAAAGCGAAACACCACCGATTCACCCATCACTAGTTCTAAATATGGTTTGAGTTAAAGAATTAAAGTTAATACATTATTTGGTTCTAAATGTAAATAGTGATGAGCAAATCTTACCAGTTTCGCTTTGTAGAAAATTTACAAAACTGTGAAAATTTTGCCAAATACATTGAAGTCAATAGGTGACAATATTGGACGAAACCTTGTGATAAAATTTGCTCATCACTAAATATAATAAAACACTGAGATTCATTGGTTTTCATAAAGTGAAAATGTAGAGTAACCAAAACCCTTTTTTCCACAGTGCAATAATAGAGCTGAGATACATATTTTGATATTTAGAGGCACATTTATCAATTTCAAATTCATGTGAGTTTTTAAAAACTTCCCAAAACTCCCATAAATTCTAAATTTGACCACTCGAAATTTAAACTTGGATAAATAAAATCGATCTGAAAACTAGAATCGAATTTGAATCAAATTCAATTCAAATTTTGAAAACTGGATTCGACTCGATCTGAAAAAAAACCTGAATGTCAGGAAGGCTGCAAACAACTCAAAATTGATTCCTGGACCTCTCCCGTTGACTTAAACAGCAGCTTGGCAGGTTTTAAGTGGCGAATAGTCGAATTTGAAAGGGCCAGAGTATGATAAATCTCAAATTTAATTTGATTTTTTTTTTTAAAAAACTTGAATCAAATTTGAATAACTGCCTATTCGAATTTGACAGTTTTGATCATAAAAAAACCGAAATTTGAACTCAAATTTTTAATTTAACCTTTAATTTAATCTGCCCCATAGTGATCACATCTAAATGCTGTAAAGAACGAACCTGGTGGTCTAGTGGGGGGGACAGCAGGGACACCCGCCGCGACGAACAGTCTCCATTAGGCGGATGGAGGCGCAGTAATGACTTCAGCGCGCAATGGGGCGAAATTCAAAAACTATTGAAAGCCCATTAGGGCTGTGGGACCTTGCCCGTGATAGGGGTTTGTTCCTGGTGCTTCCTGAGCTTTGCTAGTCCTGTTTTGAACCTGTTTGATTCCTGTTGTGACCCCTGCCTGGCTTTTGACGATTCTGACCTCTGGATCCTGACCCTTGCCTGATTACTGACTACCTCTTCTGATTAACCCTCTGATTGACTTCCTGGTTTGATCCTTGCCTGCCTGACTACGTTTATTCTCTGCCTGCCCCGACCTGGCCTGATCTGACTACTCTTTTGCCTAAACGCCTTGGACTACGACCTTCTGCCCAAAGACTTTGCTTTACAGTCGTGCCTCTCTGCCTATCCAGAACCTATTGCCTTGCACCTCTCGTTTAAGTCCTGGTGGCATCCAAGTAGCTGAGGGCTCCTCCCAAAGCCAAAGGCGGTCACACTACTGGTGAAGCATGAGCCGAGACCAGGGTGCTTGGCATTTGTTCTGGTGTTGGGTGCCGACCGTTACAAATGCAAACCATATCAGAAAATCAAGTCACATGAACAATGAAGTTAAAATCCGATTGTGTACAATAGTTTCATGCATATTTCTGTTACTTAACAGAAGCAGCCAACATACCATCTGCAATCCCTTCTCTGCGAAGCATGGGTTGCTGATCTATTCTGCCTCCCTTGTGTTTCTTAGTGGGCCGTGACTTCTGACTATGATTCCCAGCTGTGTTACTGTCAGTAGAAAAGGGACTGGCTGGCCGTGGTCTCTGAGAAAAAGAGTTCATTTTGCCTAGAGAGTAAAAGAGGAACATTGTATGTAACGTAATGACAGTTTGAGCTATGGCTGTTTTTAACCACAGCTTACCTTAAGTAAGAGGAAAAAAATTTTGATTGTATTATATTTAAGTATACATTTCATTTGCATGATATACTGTAGTCAGCCTAGAATGGGATATAATTCCTAACTCAATTTAAATGTATCAGTTTTGCGCAACTCATTCATTATGACAATTCATTTGAGTTCATGTTTCAAATCAAATGTATAATTTGAGCCATATACATATATTTGTAAAAGCTAGGCTTTATAATTCTTTGAAAACCCTTACAATTTTGTAAAAAAAAACTATCTTGGTGAAAGTGTTACCTTTCTGGTAAATTATAAAGCCTGGTGTTAAAATTCAGCTGAATGTTATTAGCCTTGCAAAAAGTCTGTTATATCAATGAAAGAATTTATATCATTAATATAGATTATGGTTGATAATGTCGAGAGCATAATTGTTGGAATAAATGTGGTCTTTTTTTCACCTAGAGGAATCTTTCATCCAATTAAATTTAAATGCACAGCCTTCTGTGGCAAAAGTAATGACACAGAGCTAAGCAATAAACAGCTATTGGAAACAGGTCTGGCTTAGGGGATCACCTCTCAGTTTTCAGTTATTACAAGTTTTAGACAGAATGGTGGTTATTTTTTGTGTCATCATTGTTCATCTAAAAAGTCTTTGTGGAAAACCACTATGTCTTCCAACACCATACTCTGTTTAGCTAGACAAAATCCTCAGATATTTGACCACCTTAAAGCTCAAGAAGATCAGATGGCAGGCATCCATCAATATTATGGCTAAAGTCTATAACTAAATATGCTTTATTCAGTTACACAGTTACTGATATCACTCATGTCATCAAAATAGTCTTAGACCAGGGATCCCCAACCTTTAGAACCTGTGAGCAACATTCAGAAGTAAAAGGAGTTGGGGAGCAACACTAGCATGAAAAATGCTCCTGGGGTGCCAAATAGCTATAAATGGCTGTTATTGGCCATAATGTAGCCCCTATATGGAATGTCAACCTACATTGAGGCTCTGTTTATCAGAACACCTGTTTTTTAGGCAACTAAAACTTGCCTCCGAGCCAGGAATTTAAAAATAAGCACCTGCTTTGAGGCCTTTGGGAGCAACATCCAAGGGGTTGGAGAGCAACACGTTGCCCATGAGATACTTGTTGGGGATCACTGTTATGACAGTACTCCAACAACTAAATATGTTTTCTTAATTATAGATCTGATTTATTACACAAATTCAACTGAATTTGATCCAGTGACTAGCCTTGCTTCCATTCTGGGGCAAACACAATTTCAAATCTTCTGGATGATCCTACAGTAGGAGTTATTTGTGAAAAGAGTTCAATTTAGCTATTAATATATGTTTCTATGTCCTAGGGGCATGTTTACTAACATTGGAGATAAATATCTGGAGAGATTTCTGGAGATGTTGCCCATGGCAACCAATCAGCAATTAGATTTAAACAGCCAGCAAAGATCTGATTGGTTGCTATGGGCAACATCTCCAGAAATCTCTCCAGATATTTATCTCCAATGTTAGTAAACATGCCCCTGTGTAAAAGAGTATAGTTTACATGTATATTTTCATGGAAAAGTAAATTTGAATCTACCATGATGTTTAAGTTATGCATTACTACATCTCCACCTGCACTGAGGACTGGGATATAGGCAAGTACCAAGCTGAAATGATTGGTTTATTAACAGAAAAAGAAGCATCAAGAAATGCAATGTTAACAATGAAGTATGACATATAGTTAAGAAATGCAGCAGGACAAACTCCAGAAGAAGAATCATTGACGCATCAAAGGACTTTTCCAACCACCAAATGTCATGCATGTTACAAAGGCAGCTGCATGACACAAGTTCACAGAGACAGAATTAAAGCTCAGAGAGAGAGAGAGCGAAGCACCATCCCTCATGCTAAAGTCACCAACATGGAGTCTACAAACCTGCTATAGAAAGACTGGTTCTGTTAAGTGAGAAACCAGCTTTATCTGCTGCAACCAGTGATTGTGCAAAGTTGCCGCTTGCAAATATCGAGTCATCAGTTGGGCTACCTACACTAGATCTATGACTAGAATATTTACGATCCTCATCAGATTCAGAACCCCATCCATTTAGCATTGAACCTAAAAATAAAGGCACATTCTAATGAGTTGTACATATTTTCATGTTGCCTGCAAATAAAATCTATGGTTATACTGGCCAACAAATAGCCAGGTGTCTTTAGTATGTATCTAGATTATTTTTATTATATTTTTACATATATATATATATATATATATATATATATATATATATATATATATATATATATATATATATATATATATATATATATATATAGTCAAATACAAGAGTCCTCTGCACTCAACCCATTATCAATATATTTAAGACAGAGACATTTTGTGCATACTGCTACTGAAAAATGCCTTGTTTAAAGGGTAAGGCATTTTTCAGTAGCAGTATGCACAAAATGTCTCTGTCTTAAATATATTGATAATGGGTTGAGTGCAGAGGACTCTTGTATTTGACTATATGTATTTTGTGGTCACACCCTCATTGCACCCCCGCCTAATGGTTTTAAAAAATAGTGGTGAGCACAACTTTCCCTTGTTTGTTATATATATATATATATATATATATATATATATATATATATATATATATATATATATATATATATATATATTTTTTTTTTTTTTTTTTCTTAAAAAAAAAAAAAAGAAAAAAAAAATTTATATATATATATATATAAATATATATACACATATATATATATATATATATATATATATATATATATATATATTTTTTTTTTTTTTTTTTTTAAAGCAGCATAAGCAAAATAAAGTATAAAACAAATAGTGGTAAACAAATAATGTACATTCAAAAAGGTGAAAAGAAAGTGATGAGGGGAACATTTTTTAGAACTTAGAGGAAATGTGGTTGGGTTAGGGTTTATAGTTATTAAGCTGATATTATCTAAAGGTATGGAACCTGTTATCCAGAATGTTCTGGACCTGGGGTTTCTGAATAACGGACCATTCTGAAATTTGGATCTTCATACCTTAAATCTGCTAGAAAATCATCTAAACATTAAATAAACCCAATAGGCTTCCAATAAGGATTAACTATATTCTTAGTTTGTATCATGTACAAGATACTGTTCTAGTCTTACGGAGGAAAAGGAAATCATTTTTAAAAATGTGGATAAATTGGATAAAATGCGTTATTTGGATCTTTCTGGATAACGCGTTTCCAGATAACAAATCCCATACCTGAATAAAGAAAATAATTTTTCTTCAGCTAAAATGTACCGTTCTGCTGTTTGCAAGGCAGTATCTAATTGGTTGCTTTTGGTTACTAGACCTGGAGAAGACTTTACAACTGTTATTACATGTTCTCAAAGCACTATATAACAATTTTCACAAGGAAAAAAAAAGTTGTAATTACTCATCTTCAAGATGAAGCATTTTGTGTGAAGTGTGAATTTTGAACAATTACTAAAAGTCTAATTATGAAGTAAGTCGATTTGAATGTATTGGGCAAGCTGTTCATGTTCACAGGCTTGCAGTAAGCACTTGATCTGAATCTGTGGGTTAGGTATTCATTCCATATGCTTAGCAGAAAGTAGCAATAGCAAAATATCATGAAATCTAATTACCAAGAAAAATATATAAAAAAATGCAGCAGACTGTAAATATATCTCTTCTGTCTTTACACTGTAAAGCATATGACAACACCCAACTACTCGCAAATGTTTGTGTAGAATATGTATCTTGTTAATGTTCAAGTGACTTTTAGGTTTGTTCATGTCACAGCACTGGTCTGTTTAAATGGAACTTTACATTTTTTATACAGTACAGGTATAGGATCCATTATCCGTAAACCTTTTATCCAGAAAGCTCTGAATTATGGAAAGGCCGACTTCCATAGACTCCATTATACGCAAATAATCCAAATTTTAATGTTTACATGGTTTCTATAAGACTTAAGAAATGAAGATCCAAATTACGCGAAGTTCCATTATACGCAAACCCCTGGAACATAATAGTACAGCATAGAAATATTTAGGGGCAGATTTATCAAGGGCTGAATTGAAATTTAGAATTTTAAATTTAAATTTCAAGTTTATTTTAGTGTAATTTGACTAGGGAATAGTCCAAATTTGATTTGAGTTTAAAAAAAATTTGAAATTCGAATTTTTAAATTTATCATGTATTGTCTCTTAAAGAATTCAGATTTGACTATTCACCATCTAAAACCTAGAAAGTTTGTGTTTTAGCCTATGGGAGACCTCCTACACCAATTTTAGAGTCGTTTGGTGGACTTTTGAAAAAAAAAATGTTGGTGAAAAAACTCAAATCGAATTCAATCGAATTCAATTTGAATTTGATTCAAGTTTGCTGGTCAATACTATTCACCTGAATATAAAAATGTGATTTTTTTTTTTAAATACATTTTTATTGGTGTTTTTTTCGAATTTTGAGTTTATGGGAGTTGATGGGAGTTTTTAGAAACTCCCATAAACTTGAAATTTGACCCTTGATAAATATGCCCTAAATGTAGGGTTTATTTTTACTATCTAAAAAAAATACAGATGGAACCGCTTAACTGAAGCATCTAGGACACCTGCCACACCCCTTTATCATTGAAATGAATGGTGTTTTGCATGTGCCATCTGTGTATGATCAGACTTTGTTATCTGTGCAACGCATTCCCTCTGCATATTTATACCAGAGATATACTTTGAGCATCTGTCAACAAGTATAACTTCCCCTTACATCAGTAACAAAAAATATTGCCTTGATTACAGGTATAGGATATGTTAGCCAGAAACCTGTTATCCAACAAGCTCAGAATTATGGAAAGGCTGCCTCCCACAGACTGCAATTCATCCAAATACAATTTTTTTTTTAAATGATTTCCTTTTTCCATTTTTGATGGGGGTGTCCGTTTTTTTGGTGAAAATGGATGCCGGCGAATTTTCGCGGCAAATTCGCACCTGGCAAATAAATTCACCCATCACTAAATATAATCCTTATTGGAAGCAAAACCAGTCTATTGGATCGAAAATCTGAATTATGGAAACATCTGTTATGCAGAAAAGCCAGGTCCTGATAATTCTGGATAACAGGTCCCATACCTGTATATTTTTATGGGGGCAGAGTTTCCTCAGGAGTTAAAGTAAGTATAAATCCAGTTATAGGAAATTTAATTGGTGCCTCGCTATGCATAAAGCAGTAACAGACTTCAGGATATAATTACCATCACCCTATATACAGTATATATAATCTATAACTACAAATGTTAATAAACAGGTCCCCAGATGACTCTTTAAAATTCATTGTACATGACCAATAGAATGAGCAAGATTGCAGAATGTCTCAGCAATATCAACACTATGTCAACAGACATCAAAGTTAGCGAGAAATTATTTTGTTATTGTTGTTTAAATGTAATTATTCAGCGTAGAATGTTATTTTTTGCCATTTATTCCAGTGCCTAGCTCGTAGTGTTTACTATATCTTGTTCATGATACAATATGCAGACTTCTATAGTAAAAATATTATTTGCTGCCGTATTCACCTAATGAATGTTAAATGCACCATTCAGCATTTTTCTGCAATTTTCCACACCTAGACTTATTTACCTTGTCAAACATCTTCATGGCCACTAAGACATATACTTTATCAGCTCTTCCCAGCTGGGAAGGTCCCATTAACAAGACTTGCAAGGCTGTAGCAGATGTTCTGCCTTCGCAATTTTCAAACTTCTGTAGCTGCATGAAGAAGTCCATGACAGGCACCTTTAATTAGCTAAAGCAAGCTGCAGCATATGTAATAAGGCTCAGAACAGACTTCTGGAGTCTGTCTCCAAGAAAAAGATCAGTGTACAATGCATTGCTCCTCTGGGAGCGGTAAAGAAGCCGTTCAGGAAATTAAATTTATATATCGATTATAATGATTGCTTGTTCAGGAGGACTTTTGGCACATAGTAAGTGTATTGATCAAAATATTACTTAAATGACATAGATAAGGCTCATCATATGTTTAATATATTAGTCCAAAGGAAAATAAAGGTTGACTATTAAAGAATGTAAACCTGAAGCCTATTTATATGGATGCTAATAAAACTAGCAAATAGAGACAACAATTTCAATGGAACAGTGACCCAAACAAGCAACAAATAATATATTAGTCCAAAGGAAAATAAAGGTTGACTATTAAAGAATGTAAACTTGAAGCCTAATTATATGGATGCTAAAAAAAACTAGCAAATGGAAACAACAATTTCAATGGAACAGTGATCCAAACAAGCAACAAATAAGAAGAGGGTTAACATGATGGAATATACTTTGCTGACAGCAAGGACACTAACATGCTTGATCATGACATTGAGCGCTTCACATCTGGTGAAGCACAAGTGGTGATTACATCAGTAAAATGTAATTAAACATGTGCTTTCCTAAAGGATGTGGTGGATCTTTCACAAGATGCATCATCATATATGAGCTCAATAGCAAGAGCATGCTGGAATTAGTATTTGTTTTAAATCAACCAGTGATTTGGTATGAGAAGGATATGAACAATGTGTGCTGTCCAACCTTGCTATCAAGGCCATCTTGTTCTACCTGCCCTCAGCCAAAAACCTATAACACTATATAAAATATCTCTTTGTGTTGACGCAAAACTTCAAAAATCAAAACGTAGCTTCAGCATTACTGTTTTTCTACAGTATGAATGAACATTTTAGGGGGAAAACGTTCCAGTTTTTCAGTATCTTATTGAAATAATCTTATTGAAATTTCAGTATCATTGAAATAATGGCATTAATGAACAAAAGGATCATCACTGTACGTTAATGGACAAAAATATTACTTATAATATCAGAGTGTAAGCTTTAAAAGAACTACTAGTTAAAGAATCTCAAAAAATGATAATGCAACAATTAGCAGGGTAATATTCAAAACACAGTCTTGATTTCCTAATAGATCTGGTGATGCACATTCATCAGAGAAAAGATGGGTTTAGCATAAAATGACATGGAAATGAATTGATGATTGTCCGTAAATTACTTTTAGTGCTGAAGATGTAATTGCGATACACAGCTAGATGCCACTTTATCCCAGTATTTCATTGCTTAACAACATTTGAGCAACTACTCAAATTTCAATTTGAAATGCTTAACAATCCTTAAATGTCTTTACATGTAAACACACATGCATAAACGTTTACATACAGTAAATCCATATACTTGTACATGCTCATATATTATCATTTCATTTCTTAAGTCATATTATAGTAGTTCTTTCATTTGAATATCACACATCTACACTGATAATACTGCACAATGATCGGGAAGATTTATAATCTATAAAATGATGCATTGCACTTAATATGTTTGAGTTATTATTTGGGTTATTTATTAAGCTCCAATTACCGAAATCCATAAAATTCAGATTTTTGGGACCTTAAAAAAATCAGAATTTTTGGGAATTTTTAAAGTCCAGTGGTATAAAAACTCAGAATCCAAAAATCCGGCATCTCAAAGCTCTCAGGGTCCTGTATTAGTCAATGGAAAGGTCCCAGTGTCTGCGCTGCTATCAGACTCCATATCCGATGATTTTGAGAATTTTGGGCCAAAAATTCTGAAATTCCGAAGTTTGCCGGAACCTATTTTTTTTAAATAGGGAATTCGGAGTTGCTCGAATTTTTATCTTAGAAATACTGAGATAAATTCTGAGCTTGATAAATAACCCCCCAAAATGTTGAAGCTAATTAGTCATTGAGCAGTGGCTGTATTTTTCTAGGTACAGTATGTAGATAGGCTGGAACAAACTGATTCAACAAGTTCAAAGTGGTGCAGATAAAAAAATTATTTATATAAAGAAAAAACATTTCAAAACAAAAAAGCCTTAAGCATTAAGCATAGATGGCCTATGACTAAGTGCCCTCTAGGCACGAAACGCAAAAGGCTTATTCTGTTTTGAGATGTTTTGTCTTTAAATAAATTATTATTTTTTATCTGCACCACTTTGAACATGTTGGTTCAGTTTGTTCCAACCTATGTATATACTGTGCAATATTTCTGGAACCTTTCTTGAGCTGAAGGTCTGGGGCTTAAGCGCATGGACCCCCCAAACTTATTGGTGAGTTTACAATCAGAATATTGGAACTATAAATATATATGCTTCATACTTTTCTAGGTATCTGAATATTCTGATTCCGACACATTACTTGATCATTTCATTGTAAATAATTAGCAAGTAAACAGTTAAACATTGTAATGTATAAATTTAGTTCTATTAAGCATATTTTAATGAGCTCCCTCCAGGCTCATTCTGCGTATAATTAGTTTTCTGTTTCATTTACAAAGCCATCAGCCCTAACCTATCAAACATTTAAGAGCACCCACCCTGCTATTAGTGTTGAAACAACATTCTGTGTGTGTGTGTGAAAAAGAGAATGGGGATGCTACATTCAAAGACGTTGGCATTTACTACAGCAGGGCCATTGAATTGCATATACTACAGGCTCTTGGACCTATTATCCAGAATGCTCAGGGACCTGGGGTTTTCTGGATAACTGATCTTTCCGTAATTTGGATCTTCATATTTTAAATCTAATAGAAAATCATATAAACATTAAATAAACCCAATACGCTGATTTTGCTTCCAAAAAGGATTAATTATATTTTAGTTCAGGTCAAGTACAAGGTAGTGTTTTATTATTACAGAGAAAAAGGAAATAATTTTTAAAAATTTGAATTATTTGCTTATAATGGAGTCTATGGGAGACGGCCTTTCCAATAATAGAACTATATGTTTTTTTCAACAGCAACATCTACTACTGCTATGAATAATCTCCAAACTGTTGCTCGCTATCAGCTATGGGTTATGGTAAAGCACAGAGATGCCATACAAAGGGATGTTTCTTGTTAGCCACACCTCTGATTAAAATTCTGTTATGCTAAAGTAATGTCCCAGTTACATTAGTTTCAAGTCCATACCCTAGAAAACACAACTACAAAACTACAATAGTAATCAACCCATGAAATCTATATCTACCTTTCCACTATTAAGGCATATTCTAAAATTAAAGATTTTTCTGCAGTGAAACATTACTAAAGCAACAAATATAGTTATCGGTTGGATACAATCAAACTAGGGATCATGTTATCTGAACTCCTCACATTTAACAAATAATAATAGTAAAAAAAAGACACATATAAATACACAAAAAATGCTATGGTATATGAGGAAGAACCATTCCCCTTGCCTACTCCAAAGGAACGGTGCACTTAAATCCCCCCTCCTATGATGCATAGGTCATTCTCCAAGGAGTATAGGTGAATGCTCTTCTACTTCATCTCTCATCTTAGTCAAAACTTAATTTTCTGGCACTTCATGATCGGTACTTTAGAGAGGGAGTTTAGAATGATTGGAAAGTAATTTTACAATATAGACAGAGCAGTCAGTGATCACTTTTATGTCTGGGCATATCTTTTGATATAACAACTATTGTAAAAGTATGTTAGAAAATTTGTTATTCTTTCAGAACCCTTAAATTACCTATTCCTTTTTACCCCCTTTAATATAAGACTAACAAGTCTTTCTATTAATGTAATATGGATCTTTTGCAGTTAGCTGAAAACCCATATAAAATATTATACAATATTATTCCGAACCGAATCTGTCCCATATCGGTTCTCCAAAAAAATTTGCGAAACTCCAAAAAAATTTGCAAAAAGGCAAACAATTCACGAAAATGCATTTGTCAATTTGCATCAAAATAATTTTGATGCACGACAATTTTTACATGCACAACTTTCTTGACCAAACGCATTAAAGTCAACGGGCATCAAAATAATTTTGACGTGTGACAATTTTTACAAGTGCGACTCTTTTGTCCAGTCAATGGGCGTCAATTTTTTTCTTACATGCAACAATTTTTATACGTGTAACTTTTTTAGGAGCAGCAAATTTTTCATCAGGAAATTTTTGCAGCAGGTTCGCAAACAAATTTGCAGGTGGCGAAGTGTGGAAATTTGATGCGAATCCATGCCTGCTGAATACATTCACCCATTACTAAATATTATTGTTATTTGAAGTATTTATTTATCAGCATGTATTTATCTTGTATTGTACTGACCACGTCGATTGCAAATTATTATGTGATGTCAAAAATCAGTCAATCCAAGAAAAATGACCCAACAAGATATAGTTTTCCAACCATTGTATCAAAATTTAGATTATATTGTTACAATGTGCATCTAAAGTTTATATAATGTTTTCCCTGTGTTGCAATTTGTTTTATTATGGGTGTTAGAAATCTCACGTTAGCAGACCAGTTAATTTCTCCTTGAACATCCTTGCACTTTTTCTTAAGAAACCTTATATTGCAGGGGTAAAATTCCAACATGTCATTAAAAAATAAAAATGTCTTTATTTGTCTCATTGTCAAGGCATTTTTATCTCTGCTGAATGATTTGTTTATGAGAGCCAGATAATAATTGATTTTTCTCTCTATTCTTTTATTTATGAAAACCTTGAATGTCCTTGATTGCTTGCCAGTAGAAATGGGAAGTGTGAACCAAATGCAGTTTAAATATGATTTAAAAAAATAATTGGGATGATTTTACATGATATCTGATGGTGAATGTAAGTTGTATTCCAGTATATTATAAGATATTACCTGTCACAGAACTGTCAAGATTATCCATGCTAGAACCTGGAGTGTGTTCCAAACCTCGGAGTGGCCTTGTTATTTCTAAAGATTCATCTTCAATTTCATATTCTTCTTGATTTGGAATTTCTTTTTCTAATTCAGAAATAAATGTCCCAGACACATATCCAAGTGGTGGAACTGGAGCCAATGGAGGCTGGTTATTGCTCTGTAAATGCCTGAAAGTAAATTAAAATAATATAGAAAGATAAACAGAAAACAATTAATACAAATGCTAAATGTACACAGGTAACATATGCAAATAGTTTTAAATGTATTTAACAATAGTTGTAACAAAAATGTAATCTAGTAAGGCTGATTTAGTTAAAAAAAGTATATTTTTGAAAAATAGTTTTGACTTTGTGTTTTTCCAAAGGGCTCTTGTACAGGCTTTACAGATGTTTGAATCTATAGACAATTCAAGTATCAAATATAATATGTATGACTTTATTCAGATCTCACATTTGATTGCTTGCATATGCAATGTTTTTTCCTGAACGCTAAAATATTGCACTGCTATGGTCGTCTTTAATTTTTTTTTAATTTGTATTTTATTGTATTTTCCACCAAAGTTCAGCTGCATTGTTCCTTGCCTATTTATCAATGGACCATAGTCCCCAATAAATTTTACATGATTCTACAATAACACCAAAAATCATATATACTCAATGAGATGACTTTATGCACTTGAAGGAATAAAAATATACAGGCTCATGGTACCAACTATTTTTATTTACCCATTAGTGATGAGTGACTTTGTTCGGCAAGTTTCGTTGTGAAAATAACGCCCATAGACTCCAATGGGTGAAAACATTGACAAAAAAATGGTTACACTGCCTTGTGCAAATTTTTGCCAAAGCAAAATGGGTCAGATTTGCCCATCACTAGTTGCCATGCCTGCTATATGAGTTTGTTACCACCAGTGACAAGGAGATTTTATCCAGAATAGACACATTTCCTCTAAAATTAATCACAGGTGTCTCAATGAGATTCTGGCTAATCTTCAATAGTTATTAACAAAAAAAAAACCCAGAGGAGAATGTCATAGTTGTATGACATATCTTAAAATTAAAAAAGGGCTAGGATTATAATTTCCAGTTTTGAAATTTTATCACTGAGAGGGTTATTTATTACAGTCCGAATGCTAAAAACTATAAAAATTTAGTGGAATTTGTTTGAGATTTATTATACCCTCCGTCATCTCAGACCTGCCAAGGTTGTATATAAATCAGCGGGAGAGGTCCCTAAAATTTCTATGGTCTGTGCTGCAATTAAACCGAAAATCTGACTATTTTGGGCTTTTCGAGCAAAGATACAAAAAATTCTGGCTTTTTGGGAAAAAGAATTTGCTTATCAATATGTTTCTCTTTATGTTGTTTTAATTAATGGCTACTCAAAAAAATAATAACTGAGCACTTGATGTGTATGCAGTATAATTACCAAGCTTGTTTTGCAATGTCAAACTGATAAGCTCTTGTCAATTCCTCCAGGTGGGCCTGAAGCATGGGTTGCATTTCTTCACGTGGTGATGGTGTGAGTGTTGCTGTTGATTGTTGTCCAAACGAGATGGCGGGTGAAGATGCCACCCCTCGTACAGGAGGTGTTGGAACTCTATCATCTTCTTCAAGTTCATCATCTGATCCTTGATGTAAGTAGGTCTGTACTGGCAAAGGTGGGCACCATCCATTGCTGTCATAGCTGTAAATGAAAATATAATACAATTAAACACTTATTTGTTTACAAAACAAATTGATGTGGAATACAAAAATTATTCATATTCATAATATTAGAAAAATTTCTTATGAATAATCAGCTCAAGACAGCAAATTTGAAAACCAAGCTCAAGCAAATACAACAGAAGCAAATGCCCTTACTCTATACTTTTTATTCACATAAAATACTGTTTATTGAAGAAAATATTTTCCTATAAATAAATTAACATTTAGTGCCAGAAGAACACTAACATCTCAACACTAAGGGGCCCATTCACCAAGCTCGAGTGAAGGATTCGAAGTAAAAAAACTTCGAATTTCGAAATGTTTTTTTTGGCTACTTTGACCATCGAATGGGCTACTTCGACCTTTGACTTCGACTTCGAATCGAAGGATTCGAACTAAAAATTGTTAGACTATTCGACCATTCGATAGTCGAAGTACTGTCTCTTTAAGAAAAAACTTCGACCCCCTAGTTCACCACCTAAAAGCTACCAAACCCAATGTTAGCCTATGGGGAAGGTCCCCATAGGCTTGGCTAAGTTTTTTTGGTTGTTGGATTAAAATCCTTCGAATTGTTCGTTTCGAAGGATTTAATCGTTCAATCTAACAATTATTCCTATTCCTTTTTGCACAAAATCCTTCGACTTCGATATTCGAAGTCGAAGGATTTTCATTCCCAGTCGAATATTGAGGGTTAATTAACCCTCGATATTCGACCCTTGATGAATTTGCCCCTAAAACAACTCAGTGATTTAAGATAAATTAAGTTAATGGGATTAGTCACAGTTTGAAAGTTTGACAAGACCTCCAATAGGGATTTCTGAAATACCTTCACATAAATCAAGTTCAAACATATTATTTATCAGAAAATACAGTACAACAAAATTCAACTAGAAAGTACCATAACTGGCTTTATTTATTATATTTTGTAGAAAGAATCAAAAACTTAAACAGTTTTTTTATCAAAACAAAACCTTTGCCTTTACAACAGCCTATACTCTTGGGAACTATTTTTCTTTTATATAAATATGCCACTCAAACATTGTTTTTGTCACAGTCTGAGCTGTTATCATTCAACAATGCTGTTGGCCCTAGATGTATGGTTCACAAATTGTTGCAGTTAAATGACACCATTTTTGCGTCTGCACAAACCTGAACAAAAAAACATTTTGGGATATCTGTAAGACACCATCATTTGGTATTATGTTCAATAGGAGATGGGACAGATAATAGACTTAAGCATTTGCAACAAATTCTTTTTAAGTGGAATATATGCATAAAAATGTAGTAATTACACAGTACATTAAATTCACATTGTTTGTTATTTTGTTTTACTTTACACTTTCCTCTTAATAAGCAGTTGAATTTGAAAATGCTTTGGTGGCATTGCTGGGTATCACAGAGTAGCAAAGACTGGTCAACTTAAAGCACAGAGGCTATGGCTACATACATTTAGTTATATAGTATTTATAAGACATGGTGCTATATTGGTGCTTGTATCAGCTTAGACAGTATTTCATCCATGTGGTATTTCTTTCTCATACAGGGAATGTTTTATCCCCAAAGCAAGATAACAGTGTGCACAACCTCATAAGTTACAGTCTATTTAGGAGACGTAAAAGATGAGCAACATGCAGATATACAGTCGGTATAAACTAGTTTCCATTTGTAACTAGTGACAAATTTGCTGCAAATTTCCGTGTTTTGCCGCAAGCAAATTAATTTGAAGAACAACAATTCGCCCGCAAAAAAATCTGGCACATCAAAATTGACACCCCTTGACAATGCGTTTCACAAAATTTTTCGCTGTTTCGCAAATTTTACGCAGATTCGCTTTTCTAACCCTTCCTTGTGAATACTTGATGATAATAAAAAATAGTCCCATAAATATAATTAGCATGATATGAAGTGCCAGAGTGCACTCCTACACTAAGATATATCAAAATTCACAGCTTTCCTTCAGCTGTGAACAACAAGCCCTCACATTCTTGGCCAAAAAAACCTGAAAGACCGCAAGTCTGACATTTCTGATATGTACAATTCATCACCAAGTCAATACCTTTCAGTCACAGCTCGCATGCTTGAGATCACAGCTCTAACTGTTTACTACCCTGAGCTCAAAGGTAACATTAAATATTAAAGAGCTACAACACAGATACTGTGGAAATGAAGATCTTTTATGTTTAACACCAGTGTCTCATAGTTCAAAAATATTATCCTCACCTTTTCAATATACCTATAAGCAAATTTCTGACCTTGTATTAGAGCAGAGAAGAATATAATGTAGACGGCATATTCTATAATTATGCACGTGGTTATTACAGCATTAAAACCAGGTTTAGCACTACTTATACACTTTACATTTTTTAAGTCATAATTTACTGTAGAAGCATGTATACAAATACTCAGTCTACTATAAAATCATGTAAAAATGAAATAAACCCAATAGGCAGATTACACTTCCAATAAGGATTAATTATATCTTAGTTGGGATCAAGTACAAGGTACTGTTTTATTACTACAGAGAAAAAGAAAATAGTATTTTAAAATTTGGATTATTTGGATATGATGAGTGCGTGGAGTCTATGGAAGATGGCCTTTCTGTAATTCAGAGCTTTCTGGATAATGGGTTTCCAAATAACAGATCCCATACCTGTACTATCTTCCACCTTAAATAAGATCAAACGTCTTGTTGGTAGATCATGTTGGCTGACACTACACTACCTGCTAATGTTGACTTCACTATTTATAGTAATTGAAAAGGCAGACAATGAAAACAACAGATACCCACTTCCTGACACAATGGAAAAATATCAATGGAGGAATGTTTCTACTTCTATAACGATATTTTCCACGAATCATGAAATCCTCTATATGTCGGGCCTAAAAGGATAACTCACATTCTTGTTAATGTGTCTATGAGTTTTATTGCCCATCTCATTACTAAGCTTTGTTTCCTGCCTGATTTTTACCTCGCTGGCTGTACTGGCAAATGAAATCTGACACATTCATCTCTTCTTATCTTAAAACGAAGAACCAACATCTGATAATGCAGGAGAACACTTGAATCACCTGTTTAAATAATTATAAACCCAATTTTTGTTATTTAAATGTTTTAGTAGACAAGATTATGCCTAGCTCCTCTGTCAAAGCCAATTTGGACAATAATACATTCAAATTAGTAAGCATATTCACTTGGCAGAGAAGAAATTCCATAACAAATTATAATATATTGCAGTCTTTGATAGCTGATTGTTAATTCAGTTATATTTGTTTGATTTTTTTATAATGTGAGGTCTTTGAGTCTAACCTGGTGCCTTGGGCATATGTTTATTTTCATCCTCATTTCCACTTGTAGCTTTATACATTACTGTCTTCTTATAATTATTTATACAACCACTAAATACTTTAGCTACCTTCATTATTATACACATTAATCATATCAAGGTACTCATGATTTCTTTTATTATCACATCTGTTTAAAAGCAAAGAGGGCAGAGTTTTTTTGTGAACAAAATCATTATTTTACATACAATGAATTTAAAGATGAACAAAAGGAAACTTAACTTACCCCGTTTCCTGGTGATCAATGACATAATGTTCTATTTCAGTGCCTGGCAGTGGCTGTATTGGAGGAGGTGGAAGAGGAACATTGGCCCAGTTGGATCCATTGTTTTTAGGAACTTTAGAGCTGTTTTTATTTTTCTTCTTTTTTCCCTCTTTTCCACCTAGCAATAGAAATAAGTCAAAGCTGTCTTTAAAATGTGTTTTATTTCATTAACACAAATTCATCTTCCATTACATCAGTGTGATACAATCACACAGATGCATACTACAATATTGTTTCTATCTAACACAACTATAGGGTTTGGGATGTTTAGGGTCAATAATTTAATTATCTTTTTTACAGGGGGAAAGTTGTAATTAGATGAATTCGAATTTATTGAATCCTATTCTTACAATTTTTTTTGTGGCCTTGCCAAATAAAGTCTATGCTAATGAATTAAGAATTACATTTTATGGATAGATAAAAAAAAAACCCTACTGCTCTATTTTTCAAAATAGAACTCTGTCAAAATCATCATATAAAGCTTTTTATTCATGATATATAATGATGTCTAGTACTGAATTGAACTTGTTGAGTAATCTTTAAATTGCTCATCTGAGCAAATTCTTTAACAGTCCCTTAACAGTAATGCAAACCCATACACCAATCATTATGGGTCCACTGAAATTTTTAAACCTAATATTCAGTTAAATTGAAGAAGCTGCTCAGATGAGTAGTGAACGTTTTTCAAGATAAGTCAGCAAGTCCATTTACAAAAGCAGTGTAATAAGCAAGAAGCACTAACCCTGACTAAGCCCAGGGTTACTTCATGCCACATCAGTTCATCCTAAGTGGAAAAATGAATCTCTGAAGAGGCTAATATTTTAGTAAGTGGATATTAAACAACATCAGGAAACAACATCAAAAGTTAATAGCGGTTGAGCATCTTAGAGAGAGACAGGTTTCACTTGCTGAAGTGGATTTACTGGATTCTTGTTCTTTGTGCATGGTGGTTTGTGTTGGATGTATAAACTGCCATACAGTAAAAGATGTTTATGAAATCATAACAAAGAGTAGAGGCTGATAGACAGGATCAATATGCTGTGCTAGCATTGGTGCACAGATTTTACTGTGTCATATATTTATTGCACACTTTTGCACCTGTCTTAGATAATAAGCTTCTGAGTTCCCTACTTTATAAAATTAATATAAAATAGCAGGTACATTGATAAGTACTGATCCATACGTGTGGCTAAATTGCTTTCAATGGAGCCATTTTTCTCTTTAAACATGACACAGAATTACTACGTATTCAACAACTACCAATGTTACTAACTAATGTTTAAATTTTAGTCAATCATAAAAAAAAATTAGAAATCCAAGTTACTCAAAAATTTACTTTTTCACTGATTTCCATGGGATCTGGTCATTTAATCTCAGTGATGAGCTACCAGATAAGTACTGATCCATATGTGTGGCTAAATTGCTTTCAATTGAGCTATTTTTTCTCTTAAAGGAAAACTATACCCCCAAACAATGTAGGTCTCTATTAAAAGATACTGAGTACAACAGCTCATGTGTAAAACCCTGCTTCATGTAAATTAACTATTATCATAATAATATACTATATTAGTAGTATGTGCCATTGGGTAATCATAAATAGAAAATTGCCATTTTAAAAAATAAGGGCCGTCCCCTGAAATCGTACAATTCACTATGCACACATACAAACCACATGTAAGGTCACATGAGCCAATTAACAGACAGAGTTCTGCTTTTTCTTCCTCACTTCTTCCTGTTACAGTTAGTGTTGTAGTATTTCTGGTCAGGTGATCTCTGAGGCAGCACAGATAGAGTCACAAAATGGTGGTTCAAGGCAAGAGATGTAAAAGGGCAATATTTATGTAAATATATATTCCAGTTTGGTAAGATTCTTTAATATGTCATTCAATTTGATATAAACTATCTGTTGTTTAAGTATTCATTTTGGGGGTATACTTTTCCTTTAAGATTACTGCTAATCAGGGGTGATTCTGGCCCCTCCGCCGCCTGAGGAAGCAGCAGTTGCTGCTGCCCCCCCTCCCCCGGAAATTCGCTCTTAAAGTACCAGGAGCAGCATTTTTGCTGCCCCTGGTACCTAGTGGGGCGCTGCCGCTTGAGGCGACAGCTTCAACTCGCCTAATTGGCGAAGCACCCCTACTGCTAATAACTACTGATAACTGCTAGGATATACACAAAAAATCTCTTTATTCCTTGCATTTAAATATTAAATATATTCCCCTCAAATTCATCTATAAAGAAGCTTGGCAGGTTTAAGCTGCCAAATATTTTCATTAATACATTTCAGATTCTTTGATTGATAAGTCTTGGAAATTTGAGTTCAGGAAACTTAAATTTAAATTGATTTTGTCACAATTTTTTTCCTAAAATTGTCTTAAATATCAACTAAAATTTAAATAAATGTACACCTGTGTGCATGTCTCATTGATGTTTTGATAGTTAATGCATATCCTGTAGTTAGAGGAGAGTAGACTGAATGCTATAAAAACAGATTCATTAATGTATGTTTTTTTATTAAACATTTGGGCAGTTTAAGAACAGCTCAATAGTTGCGTGCATTAAATAGTATGCAAATAGTCCAGTGGATCATATAACTGGTTATGTATTCATCTCTACCTGTTATATCTTAGCTCACATGGATATAATAGTAGGTTTAGCATTTGCATAGGTCCTAAGACTAAGGGGCAAATTCACTAAGCGCTGAAGCGCCTAAAGCTAGCGTCA
Source organism: Xenopus petersii (assembly GCA_038501925.1). NCBI lineage: Eukaryota > Metazoa > Chordata > Amphibia > Anura > Pipidae > Xenopus > Xenopus petersii. Next base: position 11,552,335 of record CM076675.1, on the reverse strand, counting down.
ATTCGCTAAATTTGCTAGTGTTACTTCCCACCCTTACGCCTGGCGAATTTTTGCAACAGACGTAACTACGCAAATTCACTAACGCGCGCATTGTATTGAACGCTACCTTTTATGCTAGACTTCCTTCGCCACCTCAGACCAGGCGAAGCGCAAAAAAGTAGATAGGGATTGCTTCAAAAAAAGTTCAAATATTTTCTAAGTCCCAAAAAACGCTGGCGTTTTTTCTATATTATGGGTGATAGGAGGAAAAAGATCGAAATTGGGGCTCCCCTCCTTTCCCCCTACATTTCCTAACTCATGGCAACTTAACTATACAGTGGGCACATGTGTAGGGCAAAAAAAAAATGTAATTTGATGTTTTGAAGGTTTCCCAGGCATTTGTAGTGATTGTACGTATTCCTCCATTGAAATTTGAATTTGGCGCTGTATGCAAATTAACCATCTCTAGCGTAACTTCGCTTTGCTTAGCGAATCAACGCTAGCGCAACTTCGCAACCTTACGATACCCCTGAGCGCAACTTCGGATTTTAGTGAATTTGTGGAGCGCTGGCGAAACTACGCCTGGCGAAGTGCGGCGAAGTGCAACGAAATTACGTCTGGCGCAACTACGAATCTTAGTGAATTTGCCCCTAAGAAGGTGGGAAATGTCACGTTTTATATGTGAAATATACCAGAACCTTAGGAATAAACAGAGAAATGACAAGGAAAAGCAAAATGTAGTGAACAATTGAAAACAAAGGGTTCATCTGTTTAGTAGCAGAAAGTGTCGGCATGCTTTTTTTGTAATATTTTCAAATATTTACAGCTCAAGTTATTTGTTCACCTGACAAATGAAGCACATTTTGTTACTTAAAATATGGAAATCCACAAGAGGCCTAAATCATCATATGGAATAGAAGAAGAACACAGGCTAATGTCAGTTTTGTAGAAAATAGTCCTTATGAACTTCCAAAAAAAGGCCCAGAACCTGAACCATCACACTATCTTACTTTGTTAACCTCTAATAGTTTTTCTTTTTCTAAGGAAAAAGTTTTGTTGGCGTGTGGTTGAGTCTGTAACTTCATTTGAATTACTTTACTGTCACAGAAATGGAGTTAGTCATCATGCAGTATTTTAGTAAGGCATACACATGAATAAGTTGCTCTTGACATAACATACACTTTGAACCAAGCTCAAAACATGTCCTGCTTCACAAAAGTTAACCAACCTGAAAGACTGCCACTTCTCTCTGAGCTGTTGTGAGAGCTGGTGGTGCTGAAATCCTGTGACTGGTTGTGGGGTATTCTATTTGACAATCCCTCAGCCATTCGATAGTCAGGGATGTAAAGTAAGGCTAAGGGTTAAAGGGCAAAGGTCTCAGTGATATCATGTGATTAGTATACAGCACAGGCTCATGCACCTCATGCAATTAGCTATCAAGCATGGCTGGCGAGGGTAAGCTGGCCATAGAAATTGCTGTTTATTATTGCTTGTTACATCACAAAAAAATATATTTACCAGGAAGGAGAGGGAACATGCAACATGTCCAGTATTAGTAAAGCTCAACATAACATTTAAATGAATCTTTAAATCATGCACACTGTATGCAAAATCTGTGAGGACATACACCTGTTACTTACCATTACTTCCTTTGCCTTGGTCAGTAATGCAATAGCCCATTCCAGTGAGATCAGACTTCTGCTGAATGGAGGGTTTCCACTGTGGGTCAGGCAAGTCAACTGCCAGCTCATGAATGCTATTGGAATGTAGTATCTGCGTAGTAGCATATGGTGTGGTTTGTGTGATTTGTCCTGGGCAGTTATAGCTAGACTTTGTGGTAAAATCAATGCTGCTGTAAATGGCTCCATCAGAAAGCATAGTGGCTGTTTTTTCTCCTTGACCTGGAACTGTTGGCAACACATCTGTGTTAAATAAAGAGGAATGAAAGAAATAAGTGATGCACAGGGAACCTGAAATATTGAGGTCTGAAATGAAAAATAAATGTGTCACTCGGTACGTTTGCATTTAAGCTGAGACAGAGTCCATGAGCCAATGAAGGATAGATGATGTACAACTATCTCTTAGCTATCAGCATTTGTGACAGGCCAACCATTGTCCTTCACGTTTCACTGCTTAAAACCATCCTTTTTTCCCTATACTTTCAAGGGAGAGAGCCAAGTATAGAATATTTCACTGCAGAAGAACATTTTCCATACTCCATTTCATGTCAAGCTGTCTGGTCTATTGACAAATAATGAGAAAATGAATCCACAGATTTTCAAAACCACCAACCTCCATAAAAACAATGGAAAAATAGCTGTATAAATGGAAATAAAATACTAAATGTTTTTTCTCATTCTTCAATCATTTTTATATGATCCTTTACCAGATGTTTAATGGCAAAACAGAGAACATACATACATTCAGAAGGCAAATTAATGTGCCCCTTAAAATTGTTATTGCATTTACAGTAATTAACATTGAAGAAGCTATATGTATGAAGTGGTCTCCTGCCAAACTAAGGCCAGGAACTAAAATGAAAGCCAGCTGTGATATTTTTTTATATATAGCTTTTTTCCATACTGGTGTCAGTTGACATATGTGTCAGTGGTTCAGCTTAAGTAGGGGTCTGGACTGCTGAAAGTCTGTGGGGCTTGCTAAGAAATGGTAAGGGATTCGGGTGGGACACAGCACATTTAAATGTAGTCTATCATGGCCAGTCAGGACATTTATGAAGGTAGCCCTGGATGAGGCAAGCAATTTGGGCAGCAACGACATTACTTACAGGTCTGGCAAAGTTACTTCTAATTTGTTTAGGCAAGGTGACTATTAGTGATGAGTGAATTTGCGGCGAAAAATTAGCTGGCATTTCGTTTTTTATGCCAGCGGCCGTTTTTGACGGCGGCGCCCGTTTTTTGACGCCGGCAGCTGTTTTGGTGAATTTTTGCCGGCAAATTTTCACGGGCGTTTCGCGAATTTATTCGCTGGCGGCGAATTGAGCAAATTTGCCACAAATTCGCACCTGGCGAATAAATTCGCCCATCACTAGTGCATTACAAATAACTTTATCGTGGCTGAATATGTAAAAATGTACACGTACAGTAGTACTTTGCACAATTATCTGTGCAACCTGCAAAACCCCCCAGCACATACTGTAATCTGTCTTCCTGTTTTATCAATACTCTTCAAGTATTGATATTTGTTATGTTACACTTGTCCTACATTGCAAAAGTTCTGCTCTTGTCTCCAATAAAACAAAAAGCAGACTGAGCTCAGGAAATTTGAATTTGGAAAACTTCGTTTTCAAAGCACAAAGCAAAGAAACTTGGCCTTGGTGGTTTCCCTTTTGTCGTGTTCAACATCTACTGTATACATTTTTAATTTCATTTTCTTTGATCTTATATGAAATGATATTTCTATTGATTAGTAAGAGCCCCCACATTTCAGCATCATTTGATAAACCAAGCAGTGGTACATTGTTAAAACGGAATATGATGAATCTATGTGAAGACAAAGGTAGATTTATATTGAGAAGGAGATATACCAACTTGAAAATTGCCAAATCTCCATACATACTCCTTACATAGTTGCTTGGCAATAAAAATGTAAATTAACTGATTAAGCCAACACTCGGAACCTCACATATCTGTCATAATAAAAACGCCTTCCATAATTCTAGAAAGTGAGGGACAAAGAGAAAGAGGAGTATATACACATAATTTAACTATGCATGGAGGACAAATGAGCCTTCCAATCCATCCATTTATTTGTGCATGAAGGAGCTATATGTCTTTGCTGATAAGCTAAACAGTAGGGTTTTAAACTGAAAATGTGTTTTAACACATTTAAAAATTAAAATATGTTATAAAAACATATATTCCTTTCACCTTTTTTACAGAGAAGATGAAAGTCATTAAGATAATATAATTTAATTGCACACCTTGGGTTTAAGATCTAAGAATAGATAAAAAGAACCCGGGTCAATGCATTGGGAGGTAAGTGATTTAGTTCACTCTGGTATTCCTCACTGTGTATATTCCACCTTTAAAGTGGACCTGTCACCCAGACACAAAAATCTGTATAATAAAAGTCCTTTTCAAATTAAACATGAAATCCAATTTCTATTTTTTATTAAAGCATTCATAGCTGTTGTAACCTTATTTAAAAATCTCAGCTGTCAATCAAATATTGTCTGCCCCTCCTCTATGCCATGGGCATAGAGGCGGGGCAGGCAATTACTTTCACTTTCCATTCAGCACTTCCTAGATGTCACTGCTCTCCACACATTCCCCCGTTCTCTTTACCATTTAATTGTGTAGCCAGGGCATGAGAATGGACATCGGGTCCCCCATTCTGGTGCACAAACATGATTCTGAGATGATACAAGGCTTTCCTTAAAAACAGTGTCCACAAAATGGCTGCTGCCTGCTTGTTATCATTTTGAATTCCCAGACTGAAGGAAACAAGATTCAAATAATTTATACAGTGTAATTAAAGTTCATTTTGCTTGACTAATGTGATAAAATAGGATTTTGAATAATTGTTTTGGGTAACGGGTCCCCTTTAAAACTATTGGTTATATTTGATTTGACAGTAGCTCTTTCCTCATCTAAGGTTGCGTTAAAATATTTAAAGGGGACCTGTCACCTTATACATTTGAGATTCTTTTCCATTATGTTTGTCAAGCAAAATAAATGTTACTTACACTCTAAAAATTATATAAATCTTTGGAAGTCACAGTTACAGCAAGCAGGCAGCTGCCACTTTGTGAACACTGTTATTAATTAAGGCAAGCTTGGTATCACAACAAAATGTTGTTTATGTACCAGTATGGGAGACCTGATACCCATGCCCATGTACTAGCTACACAATTATAGTCAATGAGAAGGGACAGGGAATGTTAGGAGTGCAGAGACATCTAGCAAACGCAGAATAGGCCCACAGCATAGAGGTGGAGCAAGCAATATTTGATTGACAGTTAGCTGTTTTAACTAAAAAAATGTTTTTTTTTGTTTCATTTCCAAAGAATTTTTATTATACAGTTTTTTATATCTCGGTGACAGGTCCACTTTAATGAATTGTCTCCTGTAAAAATAAACAAAATATCAAACCAAACAATCCTACTCCAAGTACCACAAACTTTGTATCAATGCATAGAGAACTATAGGGATGAAATGCCCTTACATTAGTCACAGGCGATGCATTAAGTTTGCAATCATTATGGACAAACCCCCAGCTCGATACCCGTGCAGATGGGCAGACAATTATTTATTGTCACTTTCATAAGTACCAACCTCCACAACTAAAATTAACAAGATCATTTGGTCCATTGCTGCTGCTATTCACAGGCATGCTGGAAGCTGGCCAGGAGTCTGCCAGCCAAGGGTAACTTGGATCATTTGCATTTAAAAGCCCAGGACGGCTGTAGCAAGAAAGAAGAGAGAGAAAAATATGATTCAGTAACTTTCATTAAGGTTCTATACTTGTACAAGTGTTTCATTAAAGAACATAAGTTTTATGAAAATTCTACAAAAAGATTCATTGGAATGAAATGCATTGCTTGGAAAAAGAGGGTAAGTGAACAGAAAGAAAAACAATGTACAAGTAACTTAGTGATGAATGACCTCCTCACCAGGGCAATCACTCAAAATGACTGCTCAGAAAGAATTGTTTCCTGGATGTTTAGCTATGTTTTCCTTCCCGCTTCCTTTCCAATTCACCAAATCACCTTATGTTTTTCCACTATATTTTGGATTTAGAACAATATGCTAATACTGCAATTATTACTCTTATTTATCATCTGTTGCCATATATCTAAAGCCAGAGGTACACTACCTGGGTTAGATGTACAGTATGATACCCCTTGTTAAATAATGTTGTTAATAAACCTACTTTATGTACTGTATGAACCTCGCTCAGCGATGGGCGAATTTGTCCTGTTTTGCTATGCTGAAAAATTCCGGAAACATTTAGCGTGAAATGGAATTTTTTGTTTAACAACAAAAAAATTGACGGCGTTGACTATTTTGTCCAATTGCATTAAAGTCAATAGGCGTGCATTTATTTAAATTGTTGCTGGCATCGGAATTGTCGCTGGCATCAAAAAAAACTTTGATGCCGGGGAATTTTCGCCGCAATTTTGCGAATTCATTCAGCAGCGACGAAATTTTATGTGAATTTGCGCCAGCCGAATAAATTTGCCCATCACTAACCTCGCTAACTACACAGTATGAATAAAGAATACCAGTAATAATAATTACAAGCGAGTCTTCTGTATGCAATACTAAGAATTGTGGTTCTAGAACTATTGAGCATGCCCCCCAATGGGAGCACTATAGGTTATGGGGCTCAGTCTAAAGATCATTTATAAGTCTAAGGAGAATGTCTTTTTGACCTCCTGTATCATCATGGAAGCCCAGAATGAATGTTATTAAGGTAAACTTTGGGCTAAATCAGTAGTGACATAAGTTTTTTATATATATATATATATATATATATATATATATATATATATATATATATATATATATATATATATATAGTTGTGTTTTAAGGTAATTAAATAGTAACCAAATTTATTTTTCAACAAGGAAGTAGTCAGTTTAATTAGGTTAATTAGGGAAAGAGAAACAAGTTGGATGTGGTTGGATATTGAAGATTGAAATCGGGAAGCACTGAGCTAATTATTCTTGTAGGAATTCTTCTTGTTCAGTCCCATGTAAATCATAAGCATTCATCATGAAATGCATTCCCATTGTATAGCAAAGGGAAGGAAGGATTTTTTTTGTTCTATACATTTTTAAATCAAAAGAATCATTAATAATCATTGCACTCCACCAATAAACCCTCTCTGTTGCAATCCCTAAGAGAAATGTTTCCAAGGTAACAGCAATAAAGTAGAGATACCTTCCTCGCAACATCTACAAGATCTCATTACGATTAATCTCCCTTTGCTAAAGAATTGATTGAATGAGAGATTGAAAATTCTAACCTAGGTCTAATTACAATTTCCATATTGACAAAAAGAATGTAAATGAGGATATATGTGTGTGTGTGTGTTGCCGTGTTGTATCAATTTCATTTGAGTACCCAGTACTGGAATCCAGTTGTATCAATCTACTGACAATTTATCATCCATGAATCATTTATTTTGTGATCGATTATGTGTAATTGCTCACTCACAGCAATTTGTGCAGTTATAAACTGCAGCAACTTCATTTGCTAAAACCAAGATAATGCAATAATCATATGGGTAATAAATAAATAAAGGTATTGCTGGTAATATTTTATTATTTTATAGACTATGGTGGTACAATGTACAGACTGCAGTGCCTTGAGTCTTTGGGAATGTCAAGTGTAGAATTCATGATTGTGACAGTGGTACTTATAGACTACACAAACTTTTACCATTCATTCTAACAACAGCACTCTCTCTATTCTCATGGAAAATTTCAGTCTACTTGAATATGTTTAATATATTATTGCTATTGTTATTGTGTGATACATTTGCTCAGGTTCACATTTGTAATCACATTAAATGATATTTTCTTATGTTTTATTATTTTAAATAGGAATACTTTTTCGATTATCTATTAAATGGTTTGCAAGTAATATTAACTTTTTTTCAAAGATAATTAGTTCTCTGCATAGTAACATTTATTTTCAGAGGATGAAGAAAGCCCATATTTCTGGAGACAATATGCATAAAGGGCCAAACATTAGGGATGTAGCGAACGTCGGAAAAAAAGTTCGCGAACATATTCGCGAACTTGCGCAAAAATGCGAGCGGTTCGCGAACGGTTCGCGAACCCCATAGACTTCAATGGGAAGGCGAACTTTAACATCTAAAAAAGACATTTCTGGCCAGAAAAATGATTTTAAAGTTGTTTAAAGGGTGCAACGACCTGGACAGTGGCATGCCAGAGGGGGATCAAGGGCAAAAATGTATCTGAAAAATCTGCCTGTGTGTGCTTGGAAGAGATAGTGTAGGGGGAGAGCTGTTAGTGATTTCAGGGACAGATGATAGTAAGTTTGCTGGCTAGTAATCTGCTTGATACTGCTCTGTATTGGAACAAAAAAATAAATAAAAGCAGTCCTTACAAGGACTACTGTTATTGCAGCAGTCAGCAGATGAGATCAGAAGCAGGACAGCTGCCCACTGCAGCTACATACAGAGCACTGCAGTAGAAGGTAGATTACTAGCCAGCAAAGCTACCTAAGCTTAAATGTCCCTCAAACCCCTGCAGACTTCTGTCCCTCCAATAACAGAGCAGTATCAACACGATTACTAGCCAGCAAACTTTCAACTGTCCCTGAAATCACTAACAGGCAGCAGCTCTCTCCCTACACTATCTCTTCAGCACACACAGGCAGAGTGAAAAAAACGCTGCAGGGCTTCGGTTTTTATAGGGAAGGGGAGTGGTCCAGGGGAGAGCTTCCTGATTGGCTGCCATGTACCTGCTGGTCTGGGGTGAGAGGGCAAAAAAAAGCGCCAACAATGGCGAACCCAAAATGGCGAACGTCGCGCGACGTTCGCGAACTTCCGGCGAGCGCGAACACCCGATGTTCGCGCGAACAAGTTCGCCGGCGAACAGTTCGCGCCATCTCTACCAAACATCATTATACATAGAAAAACTTGGTCTTATCCAAAGCCGTTTGTAATTATGATGCTGCTGAATTAAAAACTTACTAACTTACCTTCCATTACTCATTAGCCCCCCATCTCCTCTCTGGAATGTGACTGCATGATAAATGAAAGAAACATATTAATAATTTGACAACTTATTTTGTGTTTTTTCCCCCCATGGTTTTAAGTGAGACAAATATTTAAATATAGGTTTCATTTTATGAAGACACAATTTAATCCATTTCCCAATGACATGACAAAACAAAGTCACAGCTCCAGTAAGAACCAATGCTCCAGTAGAGTAGACTCTCAGGGGCTGGTCTTAATGATATGTTTCATACCAGAGTCTAGGCTGGGGTTTAATTATTATTATTATTACTTTAGAATGCAATAAACACTGTACAAGGCAGACAGTTGACAGTAGCTCTATTATTGTCACATACAGCATACACTTACATTGTTGCTATAATAATACAGTATATATATATCATATTAAACTAAAGTGGTAATAATGATTGCTGACTGGCTATGCTTCAATACAATTACACAATACTGTGATTTATCACAGCCCTTTGTATTTTATGTCTCAATCAATTTTAAAATATAAAGTACAATAACGTATTAATGCAAAAATTCAGAGAGCATAGTTTGCATTAAAATAGCACATTTTCCATTGAAGTAAAGATAGAATCGTATGAACAGGGCATAAAAGACAACTGTAATAATGTCCACACCACATATTTAGACATAAAGAATTAAAAGAACAGATGCTGATTTATATGCGAGTTGATATTATCATATCAGCAATACAGGTAATCTGTACTAACGGCTGGTAGGTTCACTTAATTAATATGCAGTGAATTCTGATGACTTGAAATCTGTAGAGTTCTCTGATCGCACCAGATAGCTGAATAAGATTTGGAAACAACCATTCCTTTTTATTTACTATGGGAAATCCCTGTCAGAGTTCATTGCAGTTCAGTTAAGCTGCACTAACTTGACAGAACTCTCCACTTATAAGGCAACATCTGATTTGCAAATAACTGTTTTGGTGTATGGTCTGGACTTTCTTATAGTGTCTTAACTCCACAAGAGCCAAGATAATAGTTGTGGCCCCAAATTTTGCAGCAACATATACCCTACCTTAGCTAAGATACAAGCTCATACATGCTACAGGAAACTATTACCAAGTGAGTCTTTCTTGTTATTAGGGAATAATACAGATAGCAAGACCAAGACTAAGGGGCCTTTTAAATTTAAATTCAAGACTGTTTTCTCTGATTCAAGAAAATCACAAGACAAGCAACCTCAATTTTTTTCAAATTTGAGTCTTTACATTTTGATATGTATAAGGCAAAATATGTTGGCAGCTAAAACCAGGTGAAGTTATATAAAAGTTCATGGAAGGTATATTTTTAAAATCCATGTTTTTTTAAACATTTGAGTTTGTAAAAATGAAACAAAGTGGTTTTCAATTGAGTTGAATAACAGTTTTTCAAAAAGCTTGAATAAGAAAATTAAAAAAAATCTTTCCCCTGGCTATGCAATAGTCTAGGTTATACATTTGAATGAATGAAGTATAGTGCTAATAATCCTTTTTTGTGGGAATTTGGTGCTACTCAAGTTATTTAACTTGTAACTAGGACATGGTAAAACTATATGGATAATTAATTTTAGTTTTGTATTTCTCTGATGAAAACAGTTGAAAATTGGAACCTTGCTTAATAGGGATATAGGCAAACTGGTTACAAGCTTCCATTTTTATTTTCATGAAGCTAGAAGAGGGATGGCTTTAAAATCTATGGGGCATTGTATCAATACAACAGAATAACACATAATACTATAACATAAAAACTTCACAATTGAAAAAAATAAATAAAATAAAACATATATCTTGTATTATATTGTTTTAATATCACATACATTTTTATTGATGGCTTATAGGACCTGCTTAAATGATGACCACTCGCTACAAAAAGGCCTTAAGTTACACCTTAGAAACTTTCATGTTCAGTTATAATTCCTGGGAATGTTATGGCCAAATATTCAGATTTTTTGTGTTAAAATAGAAATGTCTAGGGGATGCTACATTAGTGTAAGTTCTACGCTTTAAAGTATATCAATGTCAAAAAATAACATTCCTAACAGTACTTTGCATTTGTGCCTGTCCCTTCTTGAATTTGACCATATGGGACATCTAGAAATATAAGCACATACAGTACATGACAACCAAGGCATATAGTTACCAATTTATTTCAATTGAAGACCATATTAGAATATTGAGTATAATGCTGTTGATGATTTAAACCTGTACCAGTTTAGCTGCAATCCCTGCCCCCTGGACTACACGTTCATCTCTGAACAGATTTGTTTTTGTTTTTACATCATGCCTCATATTTGGGTTAAGTATACCCCAAAATCAGACAAACTAAAAAAAAATTACAAAGAAGAATACGTTTTAATGTTTTACTGTTTTTTTCTGTTGTATCAAAATAGTTGTGCCTAGGTATAGAGCGTACACAATAAAACATTAGATGTGTTATGTTTAGAAGGTGCCATTTATGAACTTTAAGTTTGTGAGGATTTCTTTATTTGAAATCTATAATTTAAGATATAATTCTAGATTATATCAAATGGGTATACCTGTTTTGTGCCAGCTCCCCTTCTTTGTGCCAAGTGCAACCTTGTGGTGCATGGTTGTATCTGGGGAATCTATGCAGAGCATGTAAAAGAAAGGACATTTTCGCCCATTTGGGATAAAAGTGAACTTGTAATTATCTCTATTGCAGTGTAAATGATGCATAAAATGTATATCTAGAACATTGCTGGTGAGGGCATGGTTTGAAGCTTCAGAGTTTTCTTTGAGCAGTTTCCTAAACACTTAGCAGTAAGCATTCCTTAACTCAGGCATGGCAAAGTTGAGGGCCTCCAATTATTGAATTACAATTCTTAGATACCTATTGGCAGCCAAAGGTATTCTCTGAGTTGTAGTTTCAACAACATCCAGAAAGCCACCAGCTGCCTATACCTGAAATTAACCCCATTACAGGTCTCAAATGTCTAAGACATATTGGTTGCGACTTCTCTGCCAAATCTGGGGTTAATCAGTAGAGATGAGCAAAACCATGCAAAATACATTGCAGTGCAAATCAGATAAATGGATTCATATTTCAAATTTTTTGAATACCATTATTTTGCCTGAAATTAGAAATATGTTCATTTGCTCATCTCCATAAAGAAGGCTGCATGAAATTTATATCTCTCAGAAATAAATATAACCTTTTTTAGGAAACCCCTTTTAAATGAAAGAATGTCGAGTGACCACTTAAATTGATATTAGCACTGACAACTCAGGAGTTCTGGAAGACATACGTAGAAGTAATGGCTTTGCTAGTAGTACGACTAACAAAATCTGTTGAAGAATAATGCAAGAAATAACTGTAGCCCTTACTAAGCATTGTTGTTTTATAAGGGGTTCAACATATTTAATTCTGAGAGTTTGCAATTTTAATGAGATAATGGCAGTGAAATATAAATAGAAAAAATAGTAAAATGAAAAGCACAAACTAACGGACAGTACCTGCAGGGGTAAAGGTGAAAGACTGAACTGCAAAACAAGAAAGGAAACAGAGCTTGAGTTACTAACATTCCCACCAGCTGAAGGAGGGTAGCAAGACATTTCAGTATTCATTCAGCAATGGAAATGGTGCAGTTTAACATGGTATGATGACATTGTTTGAAGCAGTAGCCAACCAGCAGCCAGTGATGTATTGTAAGAACAATGCATTCTGCTGTCCATGTGAAATAATAACAGTGGCAGTATTCTGGACACATTACAAGCATTGACGTTGAGAATTGAGAAGTAATGAATGATGATTGATTGACTCTTTAAAAGAAAGCAGAATTCTGTTAACCAAAGATCCCTCAAAACATTGTGGACCTGGTTCTTGGTGCTCTTGATAAAGGTTTAAACCCCACAACAAAATGTTGAAAAGGCTAATGTAACAATTTATACTGATAGATATAGACATAGATAGACATGTAAACCATATCAAATTGAAATGGAAATAACATTGCTTTTAAATTGAGAACCAAGAACAAGGAACACAATGACCAGGATATCAACTCATCATGCTTCTCTTGTTCCTTCCTAATTTCTGTACAGTGTTCACATAAGATCCTATCACCCTTTTACACACCCTCTTGCAGTCATGCCACCTTTCAAAGTATGTCTATCTGACTACACATTAATATTCACAGGAAATTCAAGCATCTGACATGACTCATTTCTCAAGATGAAGGATGGTACAACATTGCAACTTGGATCATCCTTTGAAGTACTATGAGTTTGATCTAAGATCCCATCTATTTGATCTTTCCTATCACAAAGATCTAACGAGTTGTTCCAACCTGAAGAAGCATACATTTCTTGTGTACCAGGGAACCCTAGATGGAAATACCAAAGACTTCTTTATAGATATGATCAGCACATGCATAGCTCTGACTGTGAAAATGAGGGATGTAGAAAAAAAAGCTTTTGTAGATATGTCCCTATGTTACTGCAGTATATATATTATGACTAAAAGGAGTCTTTAGTTCAAAACTGTCAGTGCATAAAGGGTTAAAGCAATGGCAGTGTCCAATAAGATATGAAAATGATCATATAATGAAGGAAGCAACATGTGGGGCACGGCAGGTGGGATCTTCTGTACCTTTTCAATAAAATTGCTAAATCCACTTTCTGTACAGATGCAGTCAAACATTATTCCAAAAAGAATGTAGGTTACCTTGTACAATTGTATTCTAATTACACATAGGAAAACAATTTATTAAATGCTGCAGATATTTTACCGGAATAGCTATAAATACACAGGATTCCATTAAAAAAAGCTCTGAGCAAACTTTTTGTCACCCATTATTTCACATCTTACCGGCATAGTTGCTGAGACCCTTCCTCTTCTTTCTTCTCCAGTAAAGCCAAATGCTAAAGCCCATGAGAATTACCCAACAGGCACCGCCAATTCCTGCAATGAATGCCGGCTGTTTTACAACATCAGTTATCTGCTCTGTTATGCTGTTGTTGTTCTCGGTGATCACAACTTCATTGCGATTTCCTGTGACAGAGTTACATTATCAGTATTGTTGGTCAGTTTCCATTATAAGCAATTGATTGAGATCTAATGCTGTACAATATTTATGCATGTTTTATTTGCAATGTCTTCATTTTAGATATGGATATTTGGATTCAGACTTTTTGCAGTCTCGAGGTTTAATATATCCCAAAAAATTCAAGGTTTTTTTGTTCAACAAAAAATTCAGATCCTATAGTTAAAAAAACCAAAAATGTTTCAAGTTTTTGGCATTCGGACTTTGATAAATAACCCTCTTGGTGTCAGCGAGAAAACAAAATGGTACATGCTGCTTAAAGTGTAAAGCAGAAAAGGTAGCACGTCATCTACAAACCACTGTTTATGTTGGAGTGCACCAGAGTGTTCTATTGGTATTTTATTAACTATTTCTGGTGGAAATATATTATATACTGTATCAGCTATTTTTGACATGCCTTACAGTGATTTTTTTTCTTCTGGGTTGTCTGGAGTTTTTTATGTTTCCTACATTTAGATGTGATTTATGGGTTATTTACTAAAACAATGGGATTGAGGAAAAAAACAACAAGAAAGATGATACCCTGAGGTCATTTCAAGTTCTCCAGAATTACAATGCAACCAAAGTAAGCAGTAATGAATTGCTATCCATCTGATCAAAATGCATAGATTTTGTGGAAGCTACATAAGGTATGCACATGAGTTCAGTGTCACATTATCTGAAACATGGCTAGCTAATGTTATATATCCAGCAGTTCTGTGTATAAATAAGTATCCCAAAAACATCTGATTTTGTGCCTTGTACTTTGTTCTACATCTTATTATATCAAAGAACTTTAACAGGATAGAAGCATTGTGTATATAATTGTGTATGTGTTGGAGTACGATAGAATGACATTTACCTATCTGTATGTGTTGGGGGGCACTTTTTACCCCAGTGCCTGCACCTGTACTTGCTGCAACTTCAACACAGTACTGAATTCCGGGAAATAGTCCACCAATAACCACTGAACGAATAGCAGCATCCACTGTCTTGTTGATATGAAACCGTGTCTCATTACCCAGACACCAGATCTACAGAAGGAAAAATGAACATGCATGTAAAGGGCACTGAAATATTAAATGATATAACAAAATTCCATAATTAATTATATGCAGACTTGGTGTTTGTTTTTTCCTTTGATTTACTGTAAGTACAAAATCTTGCCTGCAGGTCCCCTTTCTTGCTATGTCAAGAATGTCCAACATGTGGCTTTCAGCTTTAACTCCCAACATTCCACCAACTGTAAAGGTTGTCAGGGGTCTCTAAAAGTTGTAGTTTAATAACAGTTATGGCTCTACAGGTTGCCCATTGTGACTTTTTTTGACCAAGGCAGTTTTGAGGGAGGGGCAGGGATGACATGTCCTGGTCCCTTAAGCTATTTTACATTATGTATTAACTGATAGATATTTATGATGGGAAGGTCCAGTTTGCATCTCATTAGTGAAGAGCTTTGAAGGGATTCTGTCATGATTTTTATGATGTCGTTTTTATTTCTAAATTACACTGTTTACACTGCAAATAATTCACTCTACAATGTATTCTAAAATGTGTTATATTGGTGTGTAAGTGCATCTCAGGTCATTTTGTCTGGTCATGTGCTTTCAGAAAGAGCCAGCACTTTAGGATGGAACTTCTTTCTGGCAGGCTGTTGTTTCAATATCATCGATAGCATTCATTCATTTGAAGTATGGGCAAAGGAAACATGGCCTAATTGATCATTTGTGTAATGTTGCTTTAACATCAGAGTGTGATGTGGCAAAAAGTTATTGGTTTTAAGCTCTGAGGGAGGGATCTTCATGCGTTTAAATTTTGGAGTCAAATGGAGCATACTAGTGCCTGTGCCTAAGTACCAGTGGGTACGAAACGCGTAAGGCGGAGCATCAATGGGTCTGTATGCCTGTCTTTTTAAATTTTGTACTTAATAAATATTGATTTTTAACATTGAAAGAACATTTTGGAATTTATTTTTTGTAACTGTTGTTTCTTATATACTGATATAAAACCCATTTCTAAATATAATCTACAACACCATTATGTGCAAAGGGTTTCTATACATAAGCAAGTTATTAAGGCTGTATGTAAAAGAAGGCATATTTTGACATAATGAGGCTATATGAAGCCACATCTTTTTATATCTTGAAAACATCCCCATCCTACATATTTACATCAATTTGGATAAATAATAGCTTCTCTATGGCTTGCTTTTGGGCTTGGGCGAAGTTGACTCATTTAGTTTTGCCAAAAGTTCACTGCCGGCGAAATGACGCTGAGGCCCATTAAAGTCTATGGGCGTCAACTTTTTCTGGATTGATTATTATTAGGTGGAGTCTATTCTACAACCTACTGTATATGTAGCACCTTCTACACATATGCAAGGAAATGTATGCAAAAATCTAGTTGTCTCAGCCTTACTCTTGAAGGACAAAATGTAACTCCAGATGTGAAAAGACCTTCTTTACTTTATCAGCTATGTGTTGTTCCCAGTGACAGTATGTAGGGCATGTAGAGTGTAACAGTATGTAGGCATAAACAGTGTAGCAGTTATGTCCAAAAAAGTAAATAATCACTCCAAAAAAAATGCATTATGTGAGGCTTTGTGTGGGTTTCCAGATAATAGATCCCATGTAATAGAGAATGTGCACTTAATACATTGATTTCTATTACATCTATTATATCAAGAAAAAAGTGTGCCCCTGTATAACCTGCTTTACTTTTCTGTCTCTTCAACAATTTTTGGGTTGGAGCACCAGTCATAGATTTGGGGTTCTTTAATAGCCTGTGCCAGGCTTAAAATATAGATGATATATTATAAGATATAATATATGTCTCCATACTTTTTAAATCAAACATAATAAGAAAAGCAGAATAATTTGTTCCTTATTTCACTGTCTATTTAAAGAGAAATAAAGCTAGCAGAACACTATTCATAAACAGGATGTTAAATCCCTGTTCTCATTGCATTACTACTGTATATTATTGACTTCTACATAAATATTTATTTAATCCCAAACAAACCTGTGTCATGTATAATGATCTGCATTACTCTCTTCTGACTCCCCCAACGCTCCAAAACACAGAGCCAATGATAATGGGAGCTATAACTTTTTCCTTAAATGATCTGATTGTATTTTCAACGGGTTCGGCTGGAGTGAACGGTGAATGTCGTGTAGAAGTTAATCATGTGCTAATCTGTTTTAAATCTAATATGGAAAAGGTTGTGATACCGGCATCATCAAGATGTATTTATTGGAGCAGGAAGTATTGACAAGGGTGAAGCTGAGGTTAATATCTGCATGGGGGTTAATAAATCTTGATAGAATATTGATCCTCCCAAATAAATATAAATGTAATGTCAACAATGGGCTGTATTCTAAACCAATGAATGTGCTAGAACATTAAATGCATATCTTGTTTTACAATTTTGTGAAATGTTATTTTTTTTCCTGTCAAAATGATGTCAAATATTATTTATTGTAAATCAGAATCCAATGTCACATAATGAAGGATTATTACCCTGTAGTCCTGAATAAGTCCATTCTGGTGGTCAGGCAGAGGGGGGTCCCATGAGATGCTGATACTGGTGCTGTTGTTATTTCCCACTGTCATAACAGTAACAGACTGAGGAGGAGCACTTGGGGCTATGGCAGGTGAAAGGAGGAAAGAAAAGAAGTAGACATTAATCCTGCTGCTCAAACCTCTTTTTTTAAATTAACCTAATGCATATCCAGGCAAGCAGAACTGAGACCTTTGCCTTCCCCGCAGACCTAAAAATGCAAACATAGCAAGCTACTGGGTTTGAAATATTAGCTGTTGTGATAACATCTGTTTAATAAAGAAGCAGATTCCATTTATTTGGTCTTCAGCAAAAACAAAACCTCTCATCTATGTTTTTGTTTCACGGACCTTTGGACCCTGAGTGGCAATGCTTAAGCTCATCATACACATGGAATAATAATCTCATTTTAAAATGTGCAATTTAAACTACAAATACCTATCAGAAATCAGCTCAAATAAATGTTTTCTAATCATATATCTACTGTACCACCACCATAATCCCTGTGATACTGAAGTTCTAGCTGGGGATCTGCCAAACTTGCCTCCTTCATTTCTGTATCCTTGGAATCTAGGCCATACCCCACACAGGTACTACCCTTCCTCAGCTGTGAAACTTAATAACATTGTACGAGGGCTCATCAATGCCCTTTGCTCTTTTCCAGTGATGTCACTGAAGATGAAAGGCCAAAAAAGAATAGGAAGGTTGTTATAGGATAGGAAGCATATGGGTATCATTGAGCTGTACCTTTATTTAGTTTTCAGACTGTTAAGCTTGCTTTCTGCTTGACCTCACTCATCCTTGTTTCTACAGCCCTTATTTCAGCTATTACTGAACTTTTTCAGCAGAAAAGGAAAATATACACTTAAATCATCTGCAACTATGCCCACCCAGAATTATTTGCCATTGCCTAAGACCAAGGGCTCCCAACCCTTTTTACCTGTGAGACACATTCAATTGCAAAATTAGTTGTTGAGCAACACAAGCATGTAAAAGTCCCTTGGGGTGCCAAATAAGGGCTGTGATTGGCTATTTGGTAGGCCAATGTGGACAGCCTACAGGAGACTCTGTTTGTCAAGACATCTGTTTTTAATAGGGATGCACCAAATTCACTATTTTGGATTCGGCCGAACCCCGGAATCCTTCTTGAAAGATTTGGCCGAATACCGAACCAAATACCGAACCGAATCCGAATCCTAATTTGCATATGCAAATTAGGGGTGGGAAGGGGAAACATTTTTTACTTCCTTGTTTTGTGACAAAAAGTTATGCGATTTCCCTCCCCGTCCCTAATGTGCATATGCAAATTAGGATTCGGATTCGGTTCGGCTAGGCAGAAGGATTAGACCGAATCCGAATCCTGTTGAAAAAGGCCAAATCTTGGCCGAATCCTGAACCGAATCCTGGATTCAGTGCATCCCTAGTTTTTTATGCAATTAAAACTTGCCTCCAAGCCTTGAATTCAAAAATAAGCTCCTTCTTTGAGGCCACTAAAAACAACATCCAAAGGGTTGGTGAGCAACATGTTGCTCACGAGCTACTGGTTGGGGATCACTGCCTAAGACAATGTTAGGGGGTTGAGTCATGATATCATGCTGCAAAGGCTCATGATACAATGTATAAAATAAAAATGTATGTTGTAAATGCTATATTAGTGTACATTTCATATGAATTAACTGGGAATGCTCCACTGTCTTCTGAGGAATGGTACAGCCTTCAAAGCCATCTGCTGTAATATGACCAACCGTACCAAAGATTGTCCAAAGATTTGTTCTATAAATACTCTCCCTTCATATCCTATTTAATTCTTCACTGTCATAATATGTATAGCAATGCTTAAACATACACACATTGATCATTTTAGCTTGAATGCGAATAGAAATTCCAACCTTTTCTAACCCCCTCCCCATGTGTCAGCACCTTGTAGTGTATTCTACAGAAAGTAGATATTCCAGGTGATCAAACAATTAGTCCTTACATGCCTTAGCCCACTTTAATAATATTCCCGTGCTCATCTTTCCTCTCTGATCAACAGTATAATTCCATCTCAAGTATCATCATTGTGAGTGTCTTACTCTTATGCTGAAAGACTGAAGTGATTACCAGATATTAATTGCACACCTGTGTTGCTAGCATAACAAGGCTGAGATTGTAAATCAGTCACAAGCAAGTATACCTGCCAATACGTATGTTCCAGAATTGCAACAAAGGTTTCCCCATATAAAACCTCATGCATGGAAAATATATGCAGTCAATCAGTAAGCATTAGCATCATTAATTAGTTGTAATTCTTTAATACAAGCTTTCAAAACTTTAATACTATAAAACGGAGTTAAGAGAATTATTTATTCCCATTACTTGTTTTATAGAAATATAGAATTTATGACTATGTAAGTATGTCTATAATTCATGTTGATTCCATTCCATTCTCAGGGATCATGCTGTGCCAGAGTAGACTGACCACATATCCATCTGCCAATCCTTCTAAAAATGTGTCTTTGTTGTTTTCATGGGAAACATCTGAAAATGTATTATGCCTCAAGGAAGCTGCTGACACCTAATTAACATTGCTACAAAGCATAAACATATTTGAAATTATTTTTCTATACAGCTCTGTGGAAAGTCTTAATATAATCCACACTTTATTTTTATTTATTTTTTTGGGGTGGGGGAATAAAGCCAAACCAAGATATTCCATTTGTGCAAAACCACATCTTCCTCTCAGGGTTTATAGCTTTATAACCCAAACAGGGGACACGAATAAAAGCACTTCTCCAGGGATGATACAATTATTAAATAGACCACACTGCAAAACAACATTTTTATAAAAATGTTTCTCATTTCCCTTGCTGCTGTTTTGAAGAGACGCCATGCTGGAGAGTTGACAGGTCAATTATTTCAGTACTGAGCCTCCCTCCACAGATGTGCAAGGACCCAAATCGCTGCTCATCTTTTTTCCTCCACTAGCAAAGCGATTCCATTTGTTACTCTCACAAGGCCAAAGAGGTGGAAGATGGATGCAGACTGGATTGTGACAAATGTCTGCTCCAGATACAAAGTCTAACTGTGGGGAAATTAATTTTTGGAAGGTGGCCTTTGAAGTACCATTCTATATAAAAAGCAATCCAATGAAGGTTGGCCCTGCTTGGAATGTGTCAACTACCCTTGATTTGTTCTTATCATTCTTGCTTTTTTTATTTAGCCAACTGGCTCTCAAGTGATTTCCTTTTATTTGAAATAATACGTAAACTGACATTGCCCAGTGAGAAATTCTACAAACCCTGCAGTCAGTTTTGACAAAGCAATACAAGAGTTTCACAGACTTTTTTTTTTAAGAATAATAAGAATGTACAAAATTGTATGGGTTATTTAAAATAGTACTAAACTAAGTAATATTACAATTGAGATGGCAAGCTATACAAGGGTAATGTCATAAAAAGCACAGCATTGCCCAGAGCTAGTAACCCATGGCAATTGATGGGAATATACAAAAATATTGAATTCAATGGTTAGGTTAAAATAATTGAAATATGTTATTATCATCTTAGAGTAATGACACAAATCTTGGCTTGTGCATGGAATGGTCATATTTTATCCGGAGAGAACTACAGCTGTACATTGTAATTGGTCTGCTGGGAAGGAGGATTTTACTCACCACCAAATACATTAAAGTTAAGCATTTTCCCTAAGATGAAAATGGCTAGAAACAGGAAAAAACAACACTGAAAGAAAGAAAGCTGAAAGAGCACATAAAGAGGAGGCAAATTAATTCATGGAATATCCTTCATGCAGATGACATTGTAACTAATTTGGTAAAGGAATTCAAATGTCTTCATACAAAGCACCCTAACCCTAATTAATCAAAATGGTGAATAAATAGTCAACTTCAACTTTGATAAAATATAATTCCCTCACTTTTTATTAATCTCAAAAATAGTTATATTTGTTTATATTTAATAAATTTTATCTAAAACATAGTACTAGTAAGAACTTGCTTAATTGATTTCTATTGTACCTCCAGTAAGTGTGCAGCTCGAAATTGATTTCTACTGCTCTATAATAGGTTCAGTGTTCAACCCAATGTCATTCTTTTCTCACAATATTTTGCTCTTAGTTGGCTTGAGTGCAAACAAGTCATAGTTTGTAGACTATGAAATCATTCTGTTTTCCTAGCAGTTATTCGCAGATTATCTTCTGTTGCTGATGACATTTGACAGACTCTAAAATTACTTATCACGGGTTTCAGAAGGAGATGGCTAGGAGACTAACTGAAGGTTACATTGATCTTGGCTATGGCTCAAGGCATGGCAATTTCACATATCTTTAGGGAAAAAACACTATAAACATCATGCCCAACACTCAATTTTATAACACATAATGTGGCCTTTAAAGTATGAAATTATGGGTAGACTTGTGGCCTGGAAAGATTCAGATGAAATTTCCACTTTTTGAACACTTTATCCAAAAGATACAGTACATATCCTACTTGATGGCATTTTGATTGAAGTTTGCTCAGAACATTTGATAAATAGTGTAAAGAGCAAGTGTCAGTTAAGTAACTGATAAAGAGTAGTCTTACTTCAAGAATAAGTACAACAAACTCAGAGCACTACAGCTCATAAATGATTCCCAGCATTACCCTTTCAATAGAAATACAAACATTGTAGGAGTTTGTATGTAATGGGAAATTTCAGCTTGGCAACAGATCCCAATTGCATTAGCAAATCTAGATGTGCTTACACAGTTGTTACCTTTGTTTGCCTTTTTTGACATTGAACTGTGCAGGTTTATTAGTTTGCAAAACCATGATCTATTTACATTTTTTGTAAACATTGCTTAATAAAGAAAAGAATTGCTGCTTATGGCTTACTGACCTTCTTCAGTTGTCCGGGCTGACTTTGACTCACTATCCATTCCTTGAAATTCATTAAAATAAGGTCGAACCTTAATCTCATAAGTAATTCCTTTTTTCAGGTTGTTTAGCACTGCGCTACGCTCTGCAGGCACTTTGACCTCTAAGCTCTGCCACGCAGATGGAGTCTGCAGACCAGAAGTCTGACGGTAAATTAGCCTGTATCCCTGGATAAACTGGGATTGACGGTCGACCTGAAAGAAAATTCCATTAAGCACATTATGAAATTATAATGAGAATATGGAAGCTATGTGTCATGTAACAAATTAAGACCTTTCAAATGTTAACTGTAAATTGAAAGGGGTCTTATGTGGAAATAAAATTTGCTCTTTTGGGAAGGCGCAAAAATACAGTGGTTTTAAAAATTTACTATCATCTATCTATCTATCTATCTATCTATCTATCTATCTATCTATCTATCTATCTATCTATCTATCATTGTCGTCATCATCATCATCTATATATATTTTCCTATATTTCCAAGTATATACAAGTGCTTTCATTAGACAAGAACGTGTGTATACAAATTTAGTTTCTGGTCAAAAGACTTTATTTTCCTATTTAGAAAAAAATCTGAATTAAGAAATAATAAGAAGTAGATCAAAGCAGGAGTTAGGTTTAATAGTACCCCATTATAAGTACTGAGATATTTGGTTATTTAAATTTACTGTACAAAACGAGTGTAAAACTATTACAAAAATAATCTCTTATCTCTAACTATAAATATATATATATATATATATATATATATATATATATATATATATATATATATATATATATATAAATATATATATATATATATGACGTCAATGCCATGAGTGCTTTCGCTGGACTGATATCTACGAATTTGGTTAGCACCCGGCCCTTAACTATATGAAAGGTGATTGACGACTTACTCGAAATATATATATATATATATATATATATATATATATATATACAGTATATATATATACATATATATACAGTATATATATATATATATATATATATATATATATATATATATATATATATATATATATATATACAGGTATGGGACCTATTATCCAGAATGCTCGGGACCTGGGGTTTTCCATATAACAGATCCGTGATTTGGTTCTTCATAACTTAAGTCTACAAAACAATTATATAAACATTAAATAAATCCATTGGCTGGCTTTGCCTCCAATAAGGATTAATTATATCTTAGTTTGGATCAAGTACAAGGTATTGTTGTATTATTACAGAGAAAGAGGAAATCATTTTCAAAAGTTTCAATTATTTACTTAAAATGGAGTCTTTGGGAGATGGACTTTCCATAATTTGGAACTTTCTGGATAATGGGTTTCCGGATAACGGATTCTATACTTCAAGCATATGGGAAAAAATATATTTATAGTATGGAGTTCCTGGTAACATACACCATTCAGCTTTAAGACAAAATAAACAAGAGATTAAACAAAATGTATCAATGGAAGTCAAATCTGATATAATTCAATTAAAGTTAAATGTCTTGGAGCTGAGATTGTGTACTTGGGAAACAGATTATGAGATTGATGAAAAATTGGATTATGACAACGAAAGCAGATTTTTTTTTCTTTCTTTTTTAAAAGATTTTTTTTAAGTAGATTAAAACCAAATGTAATTTTTCAATGAGTAAAATGTTTCTATAGCAAGATATCTATATATTTAATATAAATAAATTAAAAAAAATCAATTTGAACCAATATACCATTTATTTGGAACTATAATGGTATATGGTTAGTAAATGGAGGGCAGCTTTGTTTGGAAGAACAAAATTTGAATAATTAAAATTGAGTGTCAAAGTTAAAAACTGTTTCAAGGCAGCAAGGAATATAGATAGTCAACATCTTGGTCCTTTTACATCCTATTTCCTACATACCAATTACGTCAATTACGACTTTTGACAAGGCAATGTGGAACACACAAGGGGAATTGTTTCCCTCCCTGTGGAATGCACAGTAGGAACCTACAGGTATTACCTGACCCAGATAAAATTATTTTCTAACATGAGCCAGAACTAACATCTTATTTTGGAATGATATTTCCATCTTGATCTACTTTGATCTACTCCTAATGTGGCTGTAAAATTTTTTTTTTTTTTTTAATTAAAAATAAAACATAAAAAAAGAATTTTGAAAAGACATCTTCCGTTGACTTTCCTAGAAGTTGCCAAATATTTTCAGATATTTTTAAGATATTTTCTTGAATGGAGTTCAAAAATAAAAAAAAAAATCTTATTTTTTACCATGATTATTTGCAAATCAGTGCAAAAACTTGAAATCCAACCAACCCTTAGATGCTATGAGACCTAAAACATGTGTCACATGACAACTAATGCACCTATATTCCATTAAACTGTATGGTCTCCATAGCAGTTAAATATAATCTTCTTACACTGTCCATTTAACTGCTTGACCACGATGGAGCATCAGTTTTACACTTTACTCAGCTCTATGCTGAGTCGTGTGTTTACTGGTAACATATGGAATGGCATTGCAAGATCAAAAACCTTTGAAAAACATTCACTGTTCCTAATCAACTGTCTCTCACTGTCCCTGTTTTTTAAGTATTAACAAGCGTACACTAGCAATTCCATTGTTCTATGTCCAGAATGTATTACAGAGTCTCTTGAAGTATTGAACCACTCTATGGAATACAAGACCTACATTCATCATGCAGTCACTGTAAGCTGCTTCCCTGGTGTAACCCCCCCAGAATAACCTGCTTGAAATATTTATACAATAAAGATGAAAGCTCTACAATGGGTACTATAAATAAGCAGCAAAAGTTAAATATAGTCTAGGATTTTCCTCAGAAATAACAAGCCACCTGAGACTCATTAGAATTATAAAATCATTGTGGACAAATCAATTGTCTCAGTTCTTTAGCGAGAATGGACTTTATGATTTTTGTAATGATTTTTTTCATACAACCTAAGAACATACTCAATACTGTGGTGTTCACCTAAATCACTAAGTCCCCCATTTAAGATAATTCTTCAATTATTATTATTCAGCTTGATTGTGATTGTGATTTGCTGCCTCAATCATTACATACAAAGAGGCAGTTACAATTTTAAATATTGAGCATTGGACCTCTTAAATACTAAAAAGGATATTATCAAAATAGAAATGTATGGTATAAATGTGTGCAAACCAAAGGTATTTGCTTAGCCTGGGGGCAATGTCAGACTGGCCTGCTGAGTTCCTAGTATTTTTTCCACTGGGCCCTGGCCTAGGTAGGGCCTATGCCTTTTGGAGTACAAAGCATTAACCCTTTTCTACCTGTTTCACGATCTGCCTGTGTTTTAATTTAAGCCCAGCAGCAAAAAAGCCAGGATGGAGTTACTTTAGATGGGGGTTAAAGATAAGTCATGCCAAATATATTGCCACAGATTAGCAGGAGAATTGAGGAAAGCTGTTAATTATACGTGGTTGGCAGGTTAATTTTCTCAGGAAGATTTTGAACGGTATAAAAGGGAGAGCAATAGCTTAAAGCTTCTCCAAGACAACCATATAATATAGGTTCCAAGCAGGAAAGGCATAGAGGGTTTGCTCTGTATACTTTTGCCTGTCTGTGCAATCCTCTGTGTTCTCTCACTCAGCTTGTATTAGGGATACTGGGATCGCTACCAAGAAGAAAATGTTTTAGGCTCTTTAGGCCCTTGAGATCAGGTTCTCTGGTGGGTCCCAGTACAGTTCTGAAACTGCTTGTGCAGCATAAAAGGCTTTCTAAGGCTAAGGCAAAGATATTCTCTGCCCTACCTCAATAATGGACATTTGAGACATCATTTATAATATTTTATCTACAATTCTTATTGAACGTAAGGATTGTTTTAAGTTCTGTAAATCAATGATGAGCTTACTGAACCCCAGATACGGGGATTAATAGGATTAAACCAGTCTCACTGTGGTGAGAGCAGCTAGCACCATGTGTTGCTAGGCAACATGCTTGGTGGTACACTAGTCAACTCTATAGATACAGTGATCTGCTATAGGGCTAAAGGGTTTCCAATTAATGTCATAAATTACATGAATGCATAATAAATAAGCAGAGTAAACAAGGTAATGATAATGCTAATGTTATTTATGATATTAATGATTTTAAATCTAATTAATGATTTTTTTTTTTTTAGTATTCCAGTTGCAGGCTGTATATGGAAAATGATAAAAAGGAATTCTGATCCCAGAAACTGGGAGGAGAGAATGAAATGCTTGCCTGACCTTCCATTTGTTCTTCATCTTACCTCTAATTCCCAGGGATCCCTTGTGTAGGTTTTGACATGAGCATTGTGTGCTAATATCAATGATGAATGATCCTTTCCATGCCATTTAAAGACTAATAAAATAAATATTACATTCATAATGATTTCAGCCAATTCTAAATATATAGGTATTTATTAATTGCGCTTAACATAAATGATCTCCTAGAAGCAATACAGCAAACCATAACCTCAGATATTTCCATTTTAAACATTTAGGGGCACTTAAATGTTTACTTAGCTCGAGTGAAGGATTCGAAGTAAAAAAAGTTTTTTTTGGGTACTTCGACCATCGAATAGGCTATTTCGACCTTTGTCTACGACTTCGAATCGAACGATTGAAACGAAAAAAATGTTCGACTATTCGACCATTCGACCATTCAATAGTCAAAGTACTGTCTCTTTAAAAAAAACTTTGACTACCTACTTCGGCACTTTAAAACTACCGAGCATCAATGTTAGCCTATGGGGACCTTCCCCATAAGCTTTCTAAGCTTTTTTTGATCGAAGGAAAATCCTTCGATCGATGGATTAAAATCCTTAGGATTGTTCGACACGAAGGATTTAATCGTTCAATCAAACGATTTCTCCTTCGATCGTTCGATCGAAGTATTTGTGGTAAATCCTTTGACTTCGATATTTGAAGTCAAAGGATTTTACTTCGATGGTCGAATATCGAGGGTTAATTAACCCTCGATATTCGACCCTTAGTAAATGTGCCCCATAGTGTTATTTATTAATTTGAACAATGTCCTTTTTCTATTGAATGCAAACTTGTTATTAAAAAGTGTGAACTCCTCAAGTTATTTTGAGCTCATGCAGTGCTATGTTGCCAAAACATGTGACTCCCTGCCATGCCACACATCTTAAAGTGTCAAAATCAAAACCATGAAATACACAGGAAAGTTAGAACATCATTCAAGCAGATTAACAAAGGATTCTACTTCGGCATTTTTGCTATACTGCTATACATATACCTTTCTATCTTTGGAGACTTCAAACAGATATAATAACTCCAGACCCCACACTTTGAGATGCCCCTAGATGTGTATGTATTGGGGAAAGTAAAAATGTCTGCTGTAAATGTGAAATTGTGTAAGTCGAAATGTTATATATAATGTACAGTAAGTCAGTTAAGCCATATGCCAACACTTTATAAAAATGGTGTCCATACTGTAGCCTACAGCTTTTGAATTACAGTTCCAGGTATTCACCAATACCTCAGGCTGTCAGGATATATTCACTGTTGTTGTCCGATAACAACTGACTGGATGCATTTTTATTTAAAATAAAAGATTTCTATTTAAAATAAAAGCGCACAGGAGTGGATAATTAATGGCTTATTCAAAGAGTTAACGGACAGCTATTTCTTCTTACCGTCCAGGTGACCTGAATAGTTGTTGGTGTCACAACAACTGGATTATGCAACCGTACAATGACATCTCCAAGTTCTTTCTGCACTTGCCGATGATCTACTCCTTGAATTGGCGGGCTTATATCTAAAGGACAGAAAACATAAAACAATTAACAGTAGTACTGAAGTTGAGCGATCTGCCAATTGAACTCTTTGAATCTCATCCCAAGGAGCTCACATTTGCAGGCGCAGGCACCTCTTATTTGTGAATGGCATAAAAAAAAAATTTTTCTTTGTATTTTATCCTATTTTATTTCCCATATCTCCACTTGTCTTATATTTTAAATGCCTGCCCCCTAATAAAATTTTTAAGTATGAATGGGAGATACTTTCCCTCTTGGCAACTTGTTCAAATTAGTACTTTCTTAATCCCAAATTTGTCCTCTCCGGCTCCTTGCTAGCATTATTTGCCCCATAAGATTCCAGCTATGGCTCCCTCTGCCTATTCTTTCTTAGTTCCAAATTCATTTACATACAAACGCTGCTGAGATTTAAGGCAGTTACCCTCTAAACATATGTCTTCTGAAAACTATATCAATTTAAAATCACTGCAGCCGATTTTAATGTAGACAGAGCACCCTGAGTTCATACACTACACTTCTAAATATCCAATCTAGATATATTTCTTTATTTAATTGGTCAGATCCTTTCATGGCAGAAATCACAGAAATAATCTTAATGGCTGTCTCACTATTTGGTGATTTTCAGAGAGAAAGCCATTCTCTGATTTTAGAACAGAACACAAAACAGCCAGGCAGCAAGAGATACTGCAATAATGTCCATTTTATGTAAAATTGTGCTTTATATCAGCCAATCTCTCAAACACAAAAGCTTTAAAAGCCATTTATATGGTCTGCAAATGGGTGAAAGACAGCACCGTGATATTATAATACCCATTACAGTCAGAGGAGCAAGCTACTAAAAAGAATGGTGGGATAGATTAAGGTCTAAATGCAGTCAATCTTGGCAACTTAAGCAAGAATGGGTATTGAAATAATACAAGAAAATTCATTTGATATGTATTTTGTAATAAAACTAGTTACAGAGATGAGAGGTTTAATTTCAAACCTCTCTCACAGATGAAATTGACTTTTTTTGAATTGTATGGCAACATAAAATCTTTCATTCAAGTCAATAAAATACACGTTTGTGCTTGAATACTGTACACCTGTGCATGGTAGTACAGTGAAACAGCTACTTGTGTCTGTGAAGAGCCTTTCACATGCTAAATCTTGCTAATTACACACAATTTCTCTTTGGTGACTCAGTCTATATTTTTGGAAACCCGCTGCCTGGATTTAAGGCAATAATAAACAAATATGTGCAATGAGCAGTTAGAAATGTCAAACTGCTCAATGACACAGCAGAGAGTTTGTTTTCATGCTTGCATTTTAATTTCCTCTAAAATTGAAATATATTTAGGGGCAGATTTATCAAGGGTCGAATTCCGAACTGTAAAATACATAACTTCGACCATCAAATTAAAATACTTTGAATTTGAATATCGAAGTCGAAGCATTTTTCCCCGAATTTGGCCATTGAACGATCAAAGTAAAATCTTTGATCATACAATTAAATCATTCGAATCGAACAATTCGAACAATTTCAGTGATCGGTCAAATGAAGACTTAGAAAAATGTTGCAGAAGGTCCCCATAGGCTAACATAGCACTTCGGCAGGTTTAATTTGGCGAAGTATTGAAGTCAACGTTTTTTTTAAAGAGACAGTACTTCGATTATTGAATGGTCGAATATTCGAACAATTTTTACTTCGAATCGAAGTCGAGGTAAATTCAAAGTCGTAGTATCCTATTCGATGGTCGAAGTATCCAAAAAATTACTTTGAATTTCAATTTTTTTTACTTCGAAAATTCCCTCGAATTCACTTAGAACCTTGATAAATCTGCCCCTAAAAGTTGAATCATCAATATGGCGTTTGTATATGAAACATAATGCACTGGGAAATTTCTGCAAGAGGTTTGTATGTTCTCCTTGTGTCGGTGTGGATTTCCTTTGGGTATTGGCTCCTGATAAAATTGGCCATAGTGGGTGATAAGGACCTTAAACTGTACATTTGTGAAGGGACTGATTGCAATGATGTATAATTTATGTGAACAATGTAGAATATGTGAATACTATATAAATAAAGGAGAATAAATAACTGAGAAATTGGAACTTAGGCTTTCTTATTTTTAGGCTGGATTGAGACTTTGTAATTATCCATGTCCATCAACAATTGCATCCAACATATTGTCTTCCAGCCCCATGCATTTTTCATTGGAGTAAAGTATTACCTTGTGTACGCACTGGATCTGATATTGGGCTTGGGTCGCTAAGTCCTTCAGCATTGATAGCTCTCACCATAAAGAGATATATTGTGTTTGGGCGCAGTCCTTTAACAGTGTAAATAGATGTCTTCACATGATTGGCCACAGTTTGCCAACTATTGCTGACAGATTGACTGCAGAAAATAAACACAAAACATTTTGAATACATGACAATGAACAGCCTAAGCGATATCTATGGTTGTCCAAAACACTTGACTCAGAAGCCTTTTGCTAGGCTACATTAAGTAGATCCTTTGTTTTTAAGTTAAAGTAGGGCTCATTTATTAGTGGAAGATGAATAAGGAACACCAATAATTGAAAATGTATTAAAGTAACTACAATATAATGTAGTTCTGTGCTGCACCAGTAAAATTTGTCTGTGTTTGCTTCAGAAACTCTACTATAGTTTATAGAAAGCTGCTGTGTAGCTATGGGGGCAGCCATTCGAGATGGAAAAAAGGAGAAAAGGCACATGTTCCATTGCAGATAACAGTTAAAACATTGCTATATTCTACAGGGCTTATCTGGTATCAGCAGTGTTTTTCTCTTTTTTTTCCAATGAATGGCTGTACCTATGGCTACACAGCAACTTATTTATATAAACTATAGTAGTCTTTTTGAATCACAGTTTTTAGCAGTCCAGGGCAACAGTATATTATATATTGATAAATTTCAAATACTTTTCATTTGTTTGGTGTTACTGTTCCTTTAAGGCACGTGTTAAAGCTACATTATAGTTTATGCAACAAACAGGTGCGTGGTGCTTTGCATTGCATTTGACAAATTGTAAGTTAACTATACGGAATTTGTGTGGGAATCACACTGGATATACCGGCATTAACGAAGAAGCATCCTGCATTTACTGAGCAGTTGTTGTACATCAATTTTTTAGTACAGTGGTTTCCAGCCTTCCCTGAATGAGCCTAGGAGTTTAAAGGGATATGTCATGGAAAAAAAAGTTAATGGTGCTGCTCCAGCAGACTTCTGCACTGAAATCTGTTTCTCAAAAGAGCAAACCGATTTTTTTATATTTAATTTCGAAATCTGACATGGGGCTGGACATATTGTCAGTTTCCCAGCTGCCCCAGTCATGTGACTTGTGCTCTGATAAACTTTAGTCACTTTTTACTGCTGTCAAGTTGGAGTGATATCACCCGTCCCCCCAGCAGCCTATCAGCAGATAGTAAAATCTAGGTCCCGCTGTGACACATTCAGTTACATTGAGTTGAAGAAACAACAGCCTGCCAGAAAGCAGTTCCATTCTAAAGTGCTGACTCTATCTGAAAGCATATGACCAGGCAAAATGACCTGAGATGGTGCCTACACACCAATATTACAACTAAAAAAAATATCCTTGCTGGTTCACGAATGTAGAGTGAAATATTTGCAGAGTAATTTAGAAATAAAAACGACATCATAAAAATCATGACAGAATCCCTTTGAGGACAACAGAAGGCTGAAGGTTGAATTTCCAGCAAGATATACAATTTGATTAATATCGGTCTCTATCTAGCATCTTGGATTGTAAAATAAACATTTTTGTTTCATTTACAAAATCATTCTCAACATTTACTATTAAACTCCAAATCTAATTAATATTGAAAACCAGTAACTTGAAGAAAAGCAATCTTCGAAAATCAAGTGCAAATTTCTCCTTGCTTCATTTAAAGTGACACGTCATTATGCATTCAAGATGTTTCATAGATGCACGCAAATGTCTCCCACAAGGCACCCAACCAGCAATGCATGGACTATATTAATAAATTATCAGTATATGTACTTAGTCTTAGGAATAAGCATTCATCAGTATGTCACTTAAATGTCCAATGGTTATGGAAGTATTAAATAACAATTACCATTATGAGAGTAAGACAGATTAGTCTAGCAGCTACCTGATCAAGAAAAGTTTATCTCTGGATCAGATTACTGAGCAGTCCTTCTCCTTAATGAAAACGAGTTTTGTTACATTATTTTTGCATGAACTGGTTTTATTATCAGGATGCAACTAATTGTTTGCATGTTATTTGGTAGTTAAAATATTGACCAAAAATATTATTTATTCAATTATTTTTCGCTATGGATGTGTATTGGCAGACAGAGTCTACTTGCACTTTAAGGGGAGATTAAACAGATAGCTTTCTGACTTTATGGGTGCAATAAATTGCATTGGTGCAGTCTACAGAAACTGCAAGTCATTCAATAATTTCCTACATAGAAGCAGTAGTCAACCAATGAACAAAATCACTAAAAGCACCTTAAAATAATCTAAGCCACTATTTACTTCTTTTAGCAGTCTTGTTTTAAACAGGAGAACAAAAATGATAACAATCCTATACAAATCAGTATAGCATATAATTGTATAATAGTTCGAGTCACAACAGCATCAACAGCTTCACTGTGTCTTACATTGGCTAAATTTGATGGGGGAAGGATGCTGCATTTAGTGGGGATTTGTAGTTAATGCCTCTTTTTGACAGCTTTTCTCTCTGCACACAGCAATTAACAGAACGTGCCCCCATTCTGTCTAAGCAGAACTTTAATATTATGCTTAACTAGTTCTTGCAAACATGATGACATTCCTTAGATGGCAATACAAATAGCGATGGGCGAATTTATTCACCAGTAGCGAATTAGTGGCGAATTCCCGCAATTCGTCGTCGGCAAATAAATTAGTGAGAATTCGTCGGTGTAAAAAAAAAAAAAATGGACGCCGCCGTCAAAAATGGACACTGGTGTAAAAAACTAGATGCTGGTGCCGTTTTGTGAATTTCTCGGGAAATTCGCTAATTTTTCGGCAAAGTGAAACAGCCCAAATTTGCCCATCACTAAATACATGTACAAACCTTGACACTTAAGAGAGCCACAATTTGCCTCTACAGTAATTTGTGATACAGGTAGTGATGGGCAAATTTGTTGGAAAACTAGCCAATTTCCTAAAACGGTGAAAAATTAACAAAATGTGAATTTTGACGCCCAAGACAATTTGATGTGCGTCTATTTTGTCCAAATGCGTTAAAGTTAATGGGCATCCGAATAATTTTGACGCGCGACTATTCTGCTGCGCATCCAATTTTTTTTTGACGCAGCAAATTTTCACCACAGTTTCGGAAATTTTTTCACCAGCAGTAAATGCAGAAATTCACCTACAAATTCGCACCTGGTGAATTTATTCGCCCATCACTAGATACAAAGTCTACAAATTGTGAAATATGAAGATATACTATTGTGTCATATTACTGCAACCAGACGCATTTAGTATATAATAAAAGTTTTGGTACCTGAAAGCCTCAATGACATAGGACGCCACAGGCAGAATCCCTGGTGATCCCATTTGCCATGATAGTGTAACACTGTTCTTACTGACGTCTGTAACCTGAGGTTTTGATGGAGGTCCAGGAAGGTCATTGAAATCATAGTTCTTGCTAATTATTGCACCACCGGATTCTGTTATTACACACAAAGACTTTGCTATTAATCAAAAGCAGTATTTGTTTTGAGCAAAAGCTCATTCTAGCAATTATTACCTGTCACTTCCAGAACAGCACTCCATGTTGTCTCACCACTAGAGCTTGTAGCCACACAAGTGTAGGTGCCAGAATCAGTAACCTATATGATCATATCATATATAAGAATTATTCACATACAGAAAACGTAGAACCAACATGGATTAGCTGAAGAATTACGCCTTTCACGATCTGCGGACGTTTCGCAAAAATTTGCTGAGAAAAAAAGCCAAATGACTTTCATGTATTTGAGTGAGAAAAAATGGTCATGGACAATGCAATTGGAGTTAAAAAAAAGTTGCCCATAGAAGCTAATATAATTTGCTACAAAAAAGTCGACGCAAGAAAAAGGGGGATTATTTATCAAAGGTCAAATATTCAATTAATGTGAAATTTTTTTAAACTCTTACGGGCAGATTTATCAAGGGTCGAATTTCGAAGTTAAAAAACGTCGAAATTTGTCCATCGAATTGGCCAAATTCAAACGTTGAACGTTGAAAATCGTTCGATCGATCGTAGCAATCGTTTGAATCGATTGTTTTGAACGATTTAATCGATCAAACGATTTTCAAAGAAAAAAACTTCGACTTTTTAAAACTTAGCCAAATTTTGGCTCTAGGTTCTAGGAGGTCCCGATAGGCTAACATAGCAACTCGGCAGGTTTAAAGTGGCGAAGTGTCAAAGTCAGAGTTTTTAAAGAGACAGTACTTCAATTTTCAAATGGTCGAATATTCAAAGTATTTTCAATTCGAACCAAAGTCAAAGTCGAATCTATTCTCGATTGGTCGAAGTACCCAAAAATATTTCGAAATTCTACTTTTTTTATTCAAAAATTCACTTCGACCTTTGATAAATCTGCCCCTAATACATTCGATTTTATTCACAATACAAATGGCATATTATTTATTTAAAAATTTGAACGTCTAAAATTTGATTAAAAAAAATGGAAAATTCGAATTTACCATTCCGACCTTAGTAAATCTGCCCCAAGCGTAACCCAAGGACTCTAATACATTTTGTTTTACAAAAAAATCACAGCAACAAAAAAAAGTTGTCCATGCTTCTTTGAGGGAAAAACCCCATAGTCCATCAAATTCAGCCTACTCTTATATAAACGTAGGGCCTTTATATAGATTAACAGCTAGACTATCTTATTATTTGTTATTGTGACTTTTTTTTTCTCTCCAACTTTAGTCTAAAATCTAGGCATACATGGGAAAAAAGACTCATTTGGTGAAGCTCCAGGACAGGATTGTATTTAACCATGAGATACTATACAATAACTGCTTCACTAACTTACAGTATGTTAAGTTTCCCAGGTCAAGAAAAAGTCAAGGGTTGCCCAACTAAATATAGAACATATCTGTCCTAGAAATATTATATATACATAGGGAGCATTTTATGTACAGACACATTCAAGTATATGTTTCAAGGCTAAATAATGTAATTTCTACAGCATAAGCAGCATCATGACATGCAGAAGAGACTTAATTCATTTTTTCTTCCAAGATAAATGTGATGCTGTTTTTGTTCTTTCTAATTGCTCCACTTTGTCTTACTAGACTTCACGAGGCATCCGGAAAAATCAAAACAGTATATATAAATAAACGGAATGATGCATGTTCACGTTTATAATTCACAAATATAGTGAGGTTGATCATCAGAGTAGATTGTAGAAAAGAAACTATTCTGCATTGGAGCTTGTACAAATTTCAGGAGTTGGTTTCACTGAGCTCCCACCTTGCAAAGCTTGCTCTTCCAGCAACTCTGAGTAGCTTGTCTATTCAAGCGCACTATTTAATCCGGCTGTACAATAAAAATGCATTAACCTTTGTGGTCTGTGCCTGCCTTCGGCTAAGAGTGGGAGGCTAAATTGTTTATTCTGGGAGTGCTGACATTCATTTTTTTTTTAATAAATTCCATTACTTCCTTGGAAGTTAATAATTAATTTATGGTCACTGACAGACAGTAGTACACAGCCACTTCAATACATTTTAAGATTTAACCTCTTTATTTACAAAAGCCTTGCATAAATGTATATGTCCCTCCATCACATGGCACCCATTTGCACACTGCAGAACAATCTGAGTTTAAATTATGAACATGATTGGATAAATTGAAATAACGTTCTATATTACATTCAAGTAAAAAAAAACAAACAAATATTTAAAAAAATAAAAATGGTTGGATTTAAAGGAAGATCTACTGTAAAGGTCAAGGGAGACACGTATAACAATCTATGCTTACCTTTAAACCTTTAATTTGCAATGTCCCTTGATCTTGAATGGATAATCTTGTATCTCGCCCTATGAATCCCTTGTATCCCTCCTTTAACCAACTTATGACTGGCATTGGTTCCCCCGTAGTTTTACATTTCAGCAGAGCTGTTCCATCAACTGCTAGAGTTTGATTGGCTGGGCCCTGCAGAATTATTGGTGGTGGTCTATCTGTCAAAACTAAAAGTAAAACAAAGGAAATTTGAAAATATACATTGTTTTTATATTTATACTTTACCTATATCTTATTAAGCAAAGCAGCATATAATGTAGAGTTGTGCAGTGTCGGACTGGGATGCCAGGGACGCACCAGAAATCCTTAGACCATGGGTCCACTTTCCAAACTATTATTCCTCCTCTCCTCACTCAACCTCTATATTATTCTAGTCTTTTATATTTACTTAGTCTATTCTTCCATTATTAAGCATTTTTCCCCCATAAAGAAATAAGGAATGACAATGAAATTGGCCACATAGAAGCAAAAGGGCCCACTGACACCTGGGCCCACCGGGAGTTTTCCTGGTATCCCTGTGGGCCAGTCCAATACTGGAGTTGTGGATATAGTACAGGCATGGGATCTGTTATCCAGAATGCTCGGGATCTGGAGCTTTTGGGATAAAGGATCATTCTGTAATTTGAATCCTCATACCATAAGTCTACTAGAAAATCATGTAAACATGTAATAACCCCAATAGGCTGATTTTGCTTCTAATAACAATTCATTATATCTTAGTTTGGATCAAGTACAAGGTACTGTTTTCTTATTACAGAGAAAAAGGAAATAATTTTAAAAAGTGTGGATAATTTAAATAAAATGGAGTCTATGGAAGCTTTCTGTAATTCAGAGCTTTCTGGATGGAGTACTTAAGTATAGCCAGAACACGCATTTTTGTAATTACTGCTATCTTTTTTTTTTAAGTTTGTATGTAGCATTTCAGTATTAAAGGACCACGAACATCAAATTTATTTTTTTTTAAAAAAAGCATTAGTATACAAAGAAAAAAAACACACAAAGCAAATTAAACTTTGAAATTGCTAATAGAGATGGGCGAAAAATGACGCCCATAGACTTGTACGGAGACTTGCGTCAAAAAAAAAAAAGATGCGCGACGCCCATAGACTTTAATGGGCGTCTGCGACATTTCCGCCGGTGGTGAATTTGTGGCGAAACAAAATGGGTCAAATTCGCCCATCCCTGATCGCTAAGTCTTTATTTAAAAAATAAATTACCCAAACTCCGCTTGAGCTCCTCTTCAGAAAAGACGATCCATCATGCTGCACTCGATTTCTCCTCCCTGCCTTCCTTATAGGAGATAGCCAGGGAGGAGAAATTGAGCATCACACGATGGATCGTCGCCCTGTCGCATTTTCTGAAGAGGAGCACAAGTGGAGTTTTGGTAAACTATTTCTTAATAAAGACAAAGCAATTTCAAAGTTTGATTTATCATTGTTACATAGTTAAAAGAAAAAAAATGATATTACTGGTCCTTTAACAATACAGAGGGGAACAGCCCCTGAGAAAGAAAGAGAGAGAGAGGAGAAGACAAAAGTGTGAGCTGGGGTCTTTTGTTTCATCTTTATAATTTTATAATATAGTTAGAGTTACAAAATTTTACAAAATGTATATATATATATATATAAACAAGGGAAAAATATATATTCGTGTATATCAGCAACAGCACTCACGCTTTACCTTCTCTGTATATGGTTTCCGGTTATTCCTCAACATTTAGAGCAGAAGACAGCAATATACTGTATATATATATATATATATTTATATATATATATATATATATATATATATATATATATATTGCACACACAAGTTGTATTTTTTTTTGATCAATATAATTTTAAAAATGTTGCTTTCCAGAAAGTAAAGTGTCACTATAGGGTTTATCAAGGAAAATTGGTGCAGGTTTCCATGACATTGAGACCAAAGGTTAAACAGACACTTAAATGTTTCAGTGATGTGTGAATGGATGTACTGTCAGACTTGTATTGTAAATTTGTTAGTGGAGATTGAAAGATGTGAGATGTATGAACTTTGGCTCCTCGGCAGACTTTATGATTTGATGATTTCTTTTTATGGAAAAAAAAATTGTGTATGTGTGTGTATACATATGTATTATGTATATATAATCTGGGTAGGCCTTCTTTTGAAAAGATTAGTCTGTAGAAGAGATGGGCAACTCAAAATGCTTTGTTGCATTTATACCACAAAATTGTGGCAAACATATATAATATAATGTGCTGCTATTTGTGCATTCATTGCATATACAGAAGCTTTAGGTGCAAAGTTTCCACATTGCGCTTCTGTCTACCCCACCTCTATTATCATCATGGTCATATTCCCTTTGCCATTCTATCTTAACTGTTCTAAATGTGCTGCATGCTATCCCCTCTGTTACCATTGGAGTTTACCTCCCTTGTGCATCTCTATGAAAAAAGTGAATATATAGCCAAATAAAAACTGAGTTTACACCCAATGAAGAAAAAAGGAAACTGAAGTTCCTTTGCATGTATTTCTGCAAATATTTCTGTACATGAATGTACTGCAAATTAATACATTCATGTATGTTTTAAAAGATGTCGCTAAACCTAACCTGTTCTCTTTAGTTCTTTGCATAAACTCTTCACTATCATCCCCCTGCTGCCATCATTAACTGCTCAGCAGTGCACCAGGCTCACTGTTTTATTCCTTTTATTCCAATGAACAACAACCACCCTTGCATGCAAACATTGCAAACTTAGATTTAAGTCTTTAAGTAGTTTTACTTTACACATTTATCCAGCTTAAAGAAAAATACTGAAAAACATGTTTGCTTATTTTTAACAATGGTATATTTGTAAAATATCAACTTTTGTTACAATAGAAAGGTCTAATCAGTGGGTGGGAGAGGCAATTCATATTGGAAGCAATTATTGGCAAGAATTAAAGGATCAAATCTCAAATGCTATGGGACACCATGGTTTAATATTTTTTTTTACATAATGTTCAGTCACCGTAGCATTTCCTACAGCTTTAACATGAAGGGTCACGTTGGCCTTCTTGGGCCTCATTTCCATGTCCCAGAGAAGAGCAGAATGACTGGCACTGTTTACACTCACCATCAGTCACTTCCAGCTGGGCCTTGGCCAGAATGCTTCCAGCAACAGTCAGCGCCTGACAAATGAAGTAGCCGGCGTCTGAACGCTGAATGTTGGTGATGGTTAACTCTCCAGTTGGTGACACTGAGTACCTGCTGTTGGGCTGAAGAGGCTGATTTGGAAAAAGTAAATTCTGTGGGGAGAATAATGGTCCCATTGCAATGTTATTTAAAAGGCAATACAAATAAATTAACAATAGTGACATTTACACTGATAGAGGATCATTAATAGTGAATTGTAAATTGATCACACAGTGTACAAGATAAAATGTCTACAGTGAATACACACTCATATAAATAACATGGTAACATAGTATGTTAAGTTGAAAAAGAGGTTGAAAAAAGACACACGTCCATCAAGTTCAACCTTTTAACTATTTTTTTTTTTAACCTGATTAACTGCCAGTTGATCCAGAGGAAGGCAAAAAACCCCATTGAAGCCTTTCCAATTTGCCTCAGAGGGGAAAAAATTCCATCCTGACTCCAAAATGGCAATGGGACCAGTCCCTGGATCAACTTGTACTATGAGCTACAGTGTATCTCCCATAACCCTGTATTCCCTCACTTGCTAAACACCATCCAACCCCTTCTTATACCTATCTAATGTATCAGCCTGTACCACTGATTCAGGGAGAGAAATCCTCATCTTCACAGAGTCAGGGGACTTTATTATAGTTTTATTTATATTATAAATAGTAATGTGCATTACTATTTATTATAGCAATGCACATCAAAAAGCATATGAATCAAAGACGATTGCACGCCCAAGTACCATACTTGCTGGCAATTGCAATGGTCATGGTCAAATATGGTATGTGTGGGGTTTACAACAAATGGTTGGTATCTAGCAGGTAGAGTTGGCTCATTTGGAGAGTATAGGGTAATAGTTAAACATGATTAAACACTTTTTTATGTAATGAGTAGACAACTTTCTAATATTCACACCACCATCAAATAGATTACTTTTTTCTTATTATTTTATGTTAGAGTTATTCCCTCTTCATATATTGTCCCCTCTTGTAATAATGAACACAATTACAGTCATGTAAACCTTCTCCTTCACCCACATAAGTAAGTCAGTAGTAGTGATGGGCGAATTTGTGCCGTTTCGCCGAAAAATTTGCGAATTTCCCGTGAAATTCGTGAAATGGCGGAAAATTCTCGAAACTGCGCCTGCGTTTTTTTGACGCTGACGCCTGTTTTTGACACAGACGCCCATTTTTAATGCCGGCATCCGGTTTTTTTGGACGCCGGAGGCAATTTTTTTTTTTGACACCGGCAAACTTTGGTCGGTTAATTTTCGCGCCCGTTTCGCAAATTTATTCGCCCATAACTAGTCATTATATTTAATAGTGTGAAAAAGTGAAGAGCAGAATATGAATGAACAAACAATACACTTATGCCACTGCATTTTACAAAGTTATTGTCATTTTCCTAATTATTTTGAGTTAGAGAATGTAGAAATCAAGATGCCTAGTGTTATTTATGGACAGTATGTAGGGGTTTTTATCATTCGTGTTTGGTGTTGGAAATGTGAAACTGTGGCTTATAGCCATTGACTTGCAGTTAATGTTTAATTAAACATTTCATAGAGCCGACATTAATATGTATTTCAGAAAGGAGACCACCTAAAATGGAGCAGCTGCTAGCTAGGCAACATGCTGGAAACGGGACAGCAACAGAGGGTTGTTGATATCAGCTCCCCAGTTGGATTCTCCCATATGAATACAGTTGAGAAAAAGGATAACAGAAATCATTCCTCCAAGCGAACAAAGGATCACAGTAAGAGATTTGAATCAAATATGCATAATATACCTAACAATCCCAGATTATTTACAGCCAGAGAAATGGGCTAGAGTGTGTTTCTACGTATTTTCCATTGAGAATTTTAATGAGAAAATGGAAAAATGTCATGTTGACAGCTGAACAAAAATAAAGTCATTAGTATTTTTTATAAAATAATTATAGTTTGTATTATTTAATCATAGGCCAGAAATGTTACCAAATAGGCAGTTCATCTTTATCTGATATTAAAATCGTTTAGTAATCTATTTTGAATACAGATATAGGATCCCTTATCTGCAAACCTGATATCCAGAAAGCTCCGCATTATGGAATGGCTGTCTCCCATAGACTCCATTTTATCCAAATAATCCAAATTTTTAAAAATGATTTCCTTTTTCTCTGTAATAATAAAACAGTAGCTTGTACTTGATCCCAACTAAGCTATAATTAATCCTTATTGGAGGCAAAATCAGCCTATAGGGTTTATTTAATGTTTAAATTAATTTCTAGTAAACGTAAGGCATGAAGACCCAAATTACAGAAAGATCCATTATCCAGAAAACCCTAGCATTCTGGATAACAGGTCCCATACCTTTTTTATTATTTATTTTCTTTAAAAAATGACTTTAGTCCTGGTCAGGAGGGTGAGTTTGACTGCTTTTAATGATCATTTATGTATTAACATATGTTTTATTAATTTATTATGCCCCAATGTGATTTATACCAATTTCTATATACTGTACCTATCCATGTGTATGGCTTAGTTTGGTCAATGGGTTCATTCATGTTAATGAAATAAAATCATATCATGTTTAAATGTTTTATGAACTTTCTAAAATAATACTATATTCATACTCACAGTAGATAAATCTATTTCATATAACATTTAGACAAAGAGACCTTTATTACATTTATCAGTTTCTAAACTTAGGGGCCCATTTACTAAGGGTCGAAGTGAATTCAAAGTAAATTTTTGAATTCAAAAACTTCGAATATCAAAGTAATTTTTGTGTACTTCGACTATCGAAAAGACCAGAATTAGATTAGAATTGAAAAAACTTCAAGAACCTATAGCCAGAAGTTTTTAGAAGTCAAAGTATTTATTTTAAAAATCATTCAAATCGTTCGAATCAAACGATTTAATTGATCGAACGATTAAACGGTCGTTTTTGATCGAAAAAATACTTTGACTATCGAAGTATCAAATTCGATGGTCGAATTTCAAAGTTTTTTAACTTCGAAATTCGACCCTTAGTAAACGTGCCCCTTAGTTCTTTACCTTTCAAAAAAATACCTGCAATGATTGTAATTAAACCCATGAGTGTAATTGACTAAAGCAAAATTGTATAATACGTTGGAAATAATGTCCAATTAAACAAATAGTGTCACCCTAAAATGCTTTTCCCTTGAAGTATGACCCAGTATAGGATATCAACTCTATTGCATTAGAGTAAATGACTTTAATGCTGAAATGAATGCATTTGTTTAATTAGAAGCTGTTTTCATTATTGCATTGTAATAGATGTCCACCTTACAAATGTCACATTTACCACTATAAACGTACTTTCTAGAACTTGCTTTAGAATATGCAATGCCAAGTGACTCTGACATATAATAATAGGTAAGATCAAGCATGTCAGACTTCGATTAAAAACAAAGTCAGAGGGGGGCAATATGGAGAGACAGACTAAGGAAAAGAAAGCGAAAGACATAGTGATAAAAGACTGAAAAAATGAAAAAGACAATGAAAGTCCAAGAGAATGAGAGAAATAGTAATTGGAAAACTTGTTTTATGGACTGGAAATGTTATTATAATAAGGTAATAAAAACCGAGTGCATTATTATATTGAAGAATATAATTTTTGTCGGGACACAAAAAAACTATTCAGTTAGAAAAAGAAAATGTGAAAAGTCAAATTGATGTATATGACTATCTTGGGAAGTCTAATAACTGCTAATAAGCTTCCAGCACACACTGGAATGAAAGGAATGAAAATTCATAATCTTCTGCTTTGGAGGAAAATTAAAACCCAAAGTAAAGGTATTTTCATTTTCCTTCTACCAGTGTTTCACTATAATATGGTAGTTCGGATGTGTACAGTTAAAGGCGTAATGTCCCACTGTGTGAAAACAAACGTCCAATCTGGAGAAGTCGCAATATTTCCATTATCACATGTTTAGAATTATTATATAATCCTTTTCATAGATCCTCATTATTTTAGAAATGTCAAGAAATAGTCTGTGTTAAGACTGGTACTCTGCTACTTAAGTGTAGCACTCTAAATCCACAGAACATAGAGTATTAAAGGGTTTGTTCACCTTCAAATTCATTTTTAGTAGTGATGGCACCGGCGTCTCGTTTTTGACGTAGGCGTCTGTTTTTGACCAGCGAATTTTCGCGCCCATTTTGCGAATTTATTCGCCAGCGGTGAATCACCTCCAAATTAATTCGCCTATCACTAATTTTTAGTATGATATAGAGATTTATATTTTAAATAATTTGCAATTGGTTTTTACTTTTTAATCTATGTGGTTTTTGAATTATTTAGCTTTTTTTCTTTAGCAACTCTCCAGTTGAATTTCAGCAGGTTTCTGGTTGCTAGGTTCTAAATGACCCTTGCAAGCAGGCAGTTATTTGAATGAGAGGCTTGGATATGAATAGGAGAGGGACTGAA
Source organism: Xenopus petersii (assembly GCA_038501925.1). Taxonomy (NCBI): domain Eukaryota; kingdom Metazoa; phylum Chordata; class Amphibia; order Anura; family Pipidae; genus Xenopus; species Xenopus petersii. The sequence goes on along the minus strand of CM076675.1, from coordinate 11,508,719 downwards.
CAGAAAGTAGCAATAACAATCAAATTGAAGCTTCACAGAACAAAAATTTGTTCAATCGAACGATTGAATCCTTCGATTCGAAGGATTTTAATCCATCGATCGAACGTTTTTTCTTTGACCCAAAAAAGATAGCAAAGCCTATGGGGACCTTCCCCATAGGCTAACATTGACTTCGGTAGGTTTTAGGTGGCGAAGTAGGGGGTCGAAGTTTTTTTTTAAAGAGACAGTACTTTGACTATCAAATGGTCGAATAGTCAAATGATTTTTAGTTCGAATCGTTCGATTCAAAGTCAAAGTCGTAGTCCAAGGTCGAAGTAGTCCATTCGATGTTTGTAGTAGCCATAAAAAACATTCGAAATTTGACGGTTTTTTTATTCTATGCCTTCACTCGAACTAAGTAAATGGGCCCCTTAAAATTGCCCATTATAAAACATACTAAACATTAATTTAAAGGTGAACTAACCCTTTAAGCACTGCCAATATTTTTTGGTAATAATAATAATGTATAGTTCTATTAGAGGGTCACTTTTTAAAATGTAGGAAGGCATTGTTATTTTACTTATTCTACTAGATGGTCAGTAGTGCAACATGGGTTAGACTGTGTGCTAACAAATTCTTTAACTTACCTGGCTTCCTTCCTTTTGCCAAAAAACAGCTGGTTGAGGATTTCCTTTAGCTTCACATCCAAACGTTACTGTCCGACCTTGTGCCACTATCTGGTCCCGTGGTCTGACTACAAACTGGGGAGGAGCTGTAGAGGTGCAGAATATCCACTATAAAGCCATTTCATAATAAAAAAAATGCACATGATCGAAGAAAACAATTCATTAAAATTAATTAAAACTATTTTTAATTAACATTTATGATATCTTCAAAAATAGTGGCATTTCATTTTGGATCTTCTTAGCCACAGGTCAAACAAATTAATCCACCTGTCCTCTTTAGAATAAAACAATGAAAAATAATATATCATTTATAACGTTTACTTGTGTTATTGAACATTTAACCGATGCTTTATACACATACAAATGTATTTAGACAGTTATTTAGTAAGTTATTAAATTATGATCTATTATTAAAATTACAGCAGGGACACGAAATGTATCATCAATAGTGAAGTGAGAGGAAGGTCAGATCAAAAGACAATCCAGTGCTCTACTGCAAATTTTAATGACTTAACAAGCTACTAATATAGTTTAAATTTTTATGTCACAGCAGATCAAAGAGCATCATAGATAGAGAGGACCATTTGGAAACACCTTCCTCTTCGCAGTTTATTCGCAAAGGTCTAATGTAAAATTCAATTAGAAAAAGTACAGGTTCAGCTTTTCCCACCGGTAACATAAAGCCGTTAAATCATTTTACCCTTTAAAGGGATACTGTCATGGGAAAAAAAAAATTTTTTCAAAATGAATCAGTTAATACTGCTGCTCCAGCAGAATTCTGCACTGAAATCCATTTCTCAAAAGAGCAAACAGATTTTTTTATATTCAATTTTGAAATCTGACATGGGGCTAGACATGTTGTCAATTTCCCAGCTGCCCCTGGTCATGTGACTTGTGCCTGCACTTTAGGAGAGAAATGCTTTCTGGCAGGCTGCTGTTTTTCCTTCTCAATGTAACTGAATGTGTCTCAGTGGGACATGGGTTTTTTACTATTGAGTGTTGTTCTTAGATCTACCAGGCAGCTGTTATCTTGTGTTAGGGAGCTGTTATCTGGTTACCTTCCTATTGTTCTTTTGTTTGGCTGCTGGGAGGGAAAAGGGAGGGGGTGATATCACTCCAACTTGCAGTACAGCAGTAAAGAGTGATTGAAGTTTATCAGAGCACAAGTCACATGACTGGGGGCAGCTGGGAAATTGACAAAATGTCTAGCCCCATGTCAGATTTCAAAATTGAATATAAAACAATCTGTTTACTCTTTTGAGAAATGGATTTCAGTGCAGAATTCTGCTGGAGCAGCACTATTAACTGATTCATTTTGAAAAAAAAATTTTTTCCCATGACAGTATCCCTTTAAACATTTTTTGTTCGCTGGGCACCGTAAAGCATAGGAAATATTAAATACAGGGCACTTTAAATTCCATTTTCCTTATGGTGCATGATTCCTTTCTGATACAGTCAGTGAGCACAGATGTCAATCAATGTCAGTCACAAGCAGTGTCATGCTAATAATGTCATGCAAGGGTGAGTAGGATAGAATGGAAATACAGTTGCTGAACATGAATTAAGTCACAGGCCATGTGTGAGGTGGTCTAGGATGAGGGGATGAAGGACCTTGAGGTTAATAACTTAATTTCTAGAGCTTGTTTCAATAGATTTGTCTGGAAGGGATAAATCAGAAGACAAGGTAGGAAGAATAATGAGACAGGAGCTTTGTGTAAAGCTGCACCTTGCAATGCAAACATATTTTAACATATTATTATTATTCAGGCTATACAGTTTGTGGCTTTCATAGCTTTTTCATAGGCATTCCATCTGCTTATTTAGCAGGGGGTATTGCAATATACATCTCACTCAAAGCCACAGCCTGCAAAGCACATGAATCCTCTTTTTAATTCTCAAATTTACAGAGAACTTGAAACGGTCACTAAAACAACCTATGATATATCTCTATAGAAAAACCATCTAAAGTAGGGGTATCAGCACTTTCTGCTTCATAGGAGTTTATTTCAATTTAGAATTTAGACCTGGAGGCAAATCTATCATTTATTTCCTTAGCGGTATACTGAATCCTCCACATACATTGGCCCCAAAACAAGACCAAATCTGAAACCAAATTTGCATAGTCTTCTAATTTTTAATTGTCACATGACATTGGAGTTTGTATGCAGCTTGACTGAACACGAAGGAATTGTGCTGGGATTTTGCTAAATGCAGAACAGAATCCTGTTCCAATTAACTCTACTTTGTCACAATCAACTCCGTGTTGTGGAACTACTTGACTGCAGTCATATTTTCCACAAGATGGCTCTTTGCATTTCTTGAATAAAAAACGTCACATTGCCATGAAGGAAAGTGCAAGCCTATTCCCAAGAAATGCAACTGAGCCAGGCCTCAGCCTATAGATAAAAAAATGGGGTTTATTATAGGGAGTTTACCATGAAGTAGGGTTGGTTAGGACCAGCTAGGGTGGCTTAGCAACTTTATGATCATTAATTTTAATGAAAAACCCCAGTTTTAAATATGTATGCACTTGCAAATAATTTAGTATTAGTAAAACTGGGGCCCAAGGGACATACATTGATCAATCCCTTTACAGTGTGCATACTGTACAAATAAAGAATGTTGAAGGATGTATGTTGTTGCTTATCTTAGGCCTCGAGTGAAAAAACAAAACGCCTGTGTGGCCATTGACAAACCATTTACTGCATGTGCATGTTTTGTCGTGGGACTGATAAATATTTTAGAAGGCATAAATAATACATCATCATTATTAATGTATTAAAGAGGGGACTACACGCAGCTAAACATAAGGTCTGTTTCATGAGCAGGAATTTATCACTGTCGGTTTTTAAACAGTGATGTATCATCAACATGACCTTATACAAAGCAAATTAAAGTAGTGTCTGTCAACTTCTAGAATAGACATAATGATCAATAATGACATAGTAAACATTGCTATTCTCTTTCATTTCCTTTATGTACATGTACATTATCAAAGGGTAAGCAATTGTATATAAAAATGCTATTATTGCTATTCTTATACAACTTGTACAGTGAATACATCTCTCTGGTACTGCCCTACAGTTTATGCTTTAGTTTTCTTATCATCCACTCCATTTTATACTGTATTTAATTGTTATGAAGCTTGATTGTTTCAGTAAATATATTTGCCTTGCAAATTAACCAAGAAGCTCATTTGTTCTATCTCCCTTTGCTGCTTTACCTGTTCATGTCTGGCCCATACTGTCTGATACTCAAATATAAATGGACAACCATGTATATAAAATCATTACTATGTGGATATAGAATCTTTGGATTTTATACGCAAAGGGCCACATTAACTAAGGGTCGAATATCGAGGGTTAATAAACCCTCAAAGTAAAATCTGTCTAATTTGAATATTGAATTTGAATATCGAATTCAAAGGATTTTGCACAAATCCTATGATCGAAAGGATTTTACTTTGATCAAAAAAAGCTTCGAAAACTGTTGGGGAAGGGCCCATCTCATTGGCTAACTTTGTAGCTCGGTAGGTTTAAACTACTGAAGTAGGTAGTCTAAGTTTTTTTTTTAAAGAGACAGTACTTCGACTATCGAATGGTTGAATAGTCGAACGATTTTTAGTTTGAATCATTTGAATCGAAGTCAAGGGTTGGAGTAGCCTATTTGATGGTCGAAATACCCAAAAAAATACTTCGAAATTCGAAGTTTTTTTCATTTGAATCCTTCACTTGAGCTTAGTAAATGTACCCCAAAGTCATTCCTATACTATCTATGGCCCATGGGGTGAATTTGAGTGTTCTGTGTGCCTGTGAGATTTCCAGATAGGCTGTTGGCAGCAAAATGGTATTGACCTAAGATATATAAGGAGGGACTTTTAGCTGTTTGACACAACATACTTTGTTAGGGTTTTCATGTATTGATCTCTCCTTGCATTGAAATTTATGGAGTTTATATAGTATTTTGTAGCGTTAGGTTGCAGTAGTCCAGAATTTGGGGGGAAGCTTTAATCAACAAAGATATTGGACAGTTTACACCTGTGGAAGATGGATTACGTCCAAATGACATTCATTCTACAAAAACAGTTAATTATTATTCAAATCTTATGTTTTTTTCTGTAGCATTCTGAATATATTATAAACTATTGGAATTGCCTGTATAAGCAACCAGTAGACTTTTAGGTTTATTAAATGGATCAGTACCATAGCTGCCTATACAGTGGTTAAAGGGAGTTTATTTCTAATTTATTTCTAAATTATACTGTTTTCATTGTACATTATTCACTACCATTTAAAATGTTATTCTTGAATCGACAAATGTATTTTTTTGTAGCTGTAATACTGGTGTGGAGGCATCCAGTAAACTATGCCTGATTCTGAGAAGGGGCAAGTACTTCAGGATGGAACTGCTTTGAAACAGCTATTGAATATATTGTATTTACTACAACCTAGCCCCTAGTGGTAGACATGAGAATAGCATCCAAGAAGGAAAAAGCAGGGGTTTCTACTACTAGGTGGGGATAGGGAGCACCTTTAGCAATGCAACAAAATCCTTCGGCAGAGGTATCAGGTAGCTGCTATCTATTTAGTTGCCCATTGTTCTGTTGCTAGGATGCTAATGGGAGGAGAGGGAGGGGTGATATCCCTCCAACTTGCAGTGTAGCAGTAAAGAGCGACTGAAGTTTATGAGAACACAAGTCACATGAACTGAGAGCATCTAGGAAATTGACAATATGTCTAGCTCCATGTCAAATGTACTGGAGCAGCACAATAAATTAATACTTTTTGAAAAAAACATGTTTTCCTGTGACAGTATCCCTTTAAGGGAACTGTGTAGATGTCATCTATGCAGCACCCGGTTTTGAGCCGTCATCATATAAGAAATATAGGAACTGAATGTGAAAATGCTATTGTAAAATGTGTTTTTCTTATGCCTCTACATTGGATCATTCTTAAAATAGAACTTTTACTGGCAAAATAAATTTCACACTGCATGCAAAACACAGAATAATTTAATATTGCATAAAATGAACACAAAGGAAGGGGGTATGGGGTGTAAAGGGGGAGTCAATTAGCATTTTTTTGCTGAAATGATTCAAATGATTACATTGGAGATTTCGGATGATTTATCATATAAACATTCCTTTTTAAGGGAATGGTTTATCTGATGAAATATTAAATTTGTGATGGAGCATGTATGCCTTAGGGCTGGATCACTTAAAACAAATACATATTCCATTCATATTTTATTCATAAAGGCAGATTTGTGGAAGGAAGGGAAGTTTTGTTGTCAACTTGCAGAGCTCATTACAGAACAATTCCAGCTTAACCAGTATACTTTATGACTGGAAAGAAGTTCCTGGGGATTAAGTTGGGGGTATTTTAGCCTTTAGCCTAAAGCTGGCCATAGACTCAAAGATGTGATCATACAAATCGAGGATTCATACAATTTTCGGACCGTGTGTCCTGACATTTTTCGTCCGGCGGAGATTGGTCGTTTGGTCAATCAGACAGGTTAAATGATTTCTGATGGCTGCTGGTAATATCTCTGCATGTATTGCCGATCATACAATTTTCAATATACTTTAATTAAAAAATGTGTACCGTTTTTATAAGAAACCTGACTGTATGCAGTGAAATTCTCCCTTCATTTACTGCTGTGGATAGGAATTGTCAGATGGTCCCTAACTACTCTGCAGGGAAACAATCATACTTCAAAATAGTGTGTAAAGGTGCAATACATGCCACTTAATATAATTATATATAACACTAAATATTAAGCTGTGGGCCTCATCTACCAGCATTAGTAGATATTAAGATGAGGGCCACATCTACCAGCATTAGTAATTTTAGGCGTGGCTAAAATTAAACAAATATTGAGTTATTTTAATTATACCTGAAATGAAAAAAACATAATAGACAATGCTTATGATTGATGAAAGCTATCATTAAAGCATAAAGTATGCCATATTACTAGAGTAATTCTCTTACATCCAATCACCGCAATTTGTCTCTGTAACAGTTGCAGTAAAAAAACACCAATACCATTGGTACCATTGTTTCATATGCATATTTAGCTTATTTTTCATAGCACTTTGCATCTCATTTTTTAAGAACTGTAGATAAGCCGAGTATGAGATTTAGTCTAAGAAATGTTAAAGCAAAGCTGAACACCTTGAAGCATCTAAATGGAAGATAGAATATTTCAAAATGCCATGCTAACTGAAAAAAAAAGGATGGTCACTTACCAACAGGGCGAACTGAAGACATTATAATGATGGTGAGAGAACATAAAAAAATAAATTCAAAGAAAGGTAGTCAGAATGTGTGACATGCAATGTGACACAAATGGACAATAAATATTTCAAAATTCATGCATGTGTTTTGTGATTAAGCCAAAAAGCATACCATATAAAAAATATTTAAGACTTATTTACACATTTTTATCAGATGTAAAAAAAAAAAACATATAATATATAATATCCTTATAAATGTCTCTAAGTGATGTCATCAGTTAAACTAAAATTAGTTGTGTATTATAATAAATAAAGTACCCCTTATAAGGATATTAGAAGTAACTTCGAAGTTCCATGACCTGTATAAAAGCACGGTCATGGAACTCCTCGGTGACATATTATATCCTTATATTTTACAATAGTGAGTACTTTATTCACTATATATACCCCTAAATAAGGAGGATGATCTGGTAGGTTGAGGACCACATTGGAGCAATGCAATCTAAAAACACTGCACAGAGCCCTATAGCGTTTGATACTATGCACAATGGATCATTGGATCAACCTAATGTTCCCCCCACTAGTGACCAAGACAGCTACATTTGTCTCAAAACTGCACTGCCAGCAGTAAGGCTAAACAAATAGAGTAAAGATAGCCATGCAGTTTATTGGCTAATGACCATATCTAGAAGACAATAAGAAAATTGACCTTCCCCTAAAATTTGATTGAAAGCACACATATTTTCAGTGGGCATGCTTTAGTCATCAAAAGTGGCTTTGGTGTTTTAAAAGTCACACGTTTATTTGTTATATCGGTGTGAGTTTTGATCTTTCAGTCTTTCAGTCTTCAACAGCACCAATAACAACCTCCTCTCTGTTTTTTTCAAGCTGCAGAATAAAAATCAATGCATAATTTTTAGAATTTGTGATAAATCCGTGCATTTTTTATCTAGGGAGTTAGCTATGCACACAAGGAAAGTGCTACAAATAAATAGAAAGAAGTAGCAGACCAGCAGAAAGTGCTAATTTAAAAACTAGTTGTTGACTTAGTCTAGTCCACTTATACTTATAAGTCTAGAAGGATCATTTAGCCCTTCTGTTTACATTCTCAAGCAACATCAACAAGAAAATTACTCATAAACAGATGAACATTAAATGATTTCCTTATGGGGAAGGATATAAGAAAAGCTTATTAATGATCTTAAAGGATATACCTGTATGCTTTCATTAATTGTTATTTTATATTGAGAGGAGCAGGAGGCTATTTCTCTATTCGTTTTTCTTTCTGTCCTTTCATTCTTAGCCCAACGGATTCTGCTGACTCGGGACACAAGTGCTGTTCTACTGAAGTACTAGTTAAGTGATTAAACAGAATGTGCTTGTGATTCTAAAAGCATGTGTTTATTAATTAGACTTGAAGTGTACCGTTGAGAAGAACACAATAATCACATGCCTTGAATATCAACATAATGAGCAGAAACGCAAATCACCCTTGGGCAGGTAGCTGATAAAGTTTCCTGTAGCCATAATTACTAAACCGTGCAATCCATTTCTTGTGGCTGTCTCTGAACATACAATTACAGAATAAAATACAGCTAAAGCACAATATTAATAGAAAGGCTATATATTGCCATTGGAATAAAGACAATTCTGTTTTTTTGAGCATTGACTTTACAGAAATGTATGGTTATTACCTTGAACTGTAAAATATATGATATTACCTGTCATAAAAATGTTTTATTCCTACTAGTTTCATTGTAGGTGCTAGTGGTTGAAGCAAAATATAAATCAGCAGGACCCGTTTGTATCCTAAAATACTGCAGTTCTAAAATCTTCTCAGATCAAAAAAAAAAGCAGCATGGACTTTTTCTAACCCTTAGTAGTAAAGTGTATTAGTGATGCTATCTTATTGAGAATATCATTCTGACAGGTCTCTCCTATAAGACCTAAAGATAAAACAATTAACAAGAGAGCTGAGAGAAAAGCAAACGAAGAGGCAGAACTTGCTGCTAGGTGCTCTTTATTGCACACAACATGCTTCGGGCCCAGAGCCCTGGGGGCAAATTCACTAAGATGCGAAGTTGCGCCAGGCACAGGGGTAATGTAAGTTTGCGAAGTTGCGCTAGCGTTGATTTGCTATATAAAGCGACGTTACGCTAGTGAAGGCTAATTTGCATACAGCGCGAAATTCAAATTTCAATGGAAGAACACGTATCTGCACTACAAATGCCTAGAAAACCTTCAAATCAGCAAATAAAAATTTTATTTTGCCCTACACATGTGCCCACTGTCTAGGTAAGTTGCCATGAGTCAGAAAATGTAGGGGGGAGGAAGGGGAGCCCCAAAAAAAATTTCGATCTTTTTCAGCCTATCACCCATCATGTAGAAAACACGCCAGCGTTTTTTGGGACTTAGAAAAAATTTTGGCTTTTTTGGAAACAATCCCTATCTACTCTATTGCGCCTCGCCAGGTCTGAGGTGGCGAAGGAAGTCTAGTGTAAAAGGTAGCGTTCAGTACACTGCACAAGTTAGTGAATTTGCGTAGTTTCGTCGCTAGCGAAAATTCGCCTGGCGTAAGGTTGCAAAGTAACACTAGCGAAACTACGCCAGCGTTTGTTATTGAATTTGCGCAGTAGCGAAAATGCCAAACGCTAGCAAATTAACGCTAGCGTTCGGCGCTTCGCATCTTAGTGAATTTGCCCCCTGAACTCAACTGAGGAAGAAATGATAGACAGCTCATACTATATGGCTTTTATTTACCACTGAAGGCATAACAGCTAGATAAAGCAGAGTACACATAGTCATTGCTTCTATATTTTCTTGCCTTTTGAGCCAATATGCTGTTGCATCTACTAATGTGAACGAGGCATGGCATGTAAAGGAACAAGACAGCCTATACATGGAGAGGCCCATTTATCAAAAGCCGAATTTTAGAAACCACAAATAGTGATGGGCTGATTTATTTGCCAGGCACAAATTTGCGGCGAATTCCTGCGATTCGCCGGCGGCGATTAAATTCACGAAACCACCGTGAAAATTTGCCGGCGTAAAAATAAATGGACACCGGCATCAAAACGAAACGCTGGCACCAAATCGCAAATTTTTCAGTGAAATGCCCCAAATTCGCCCATCACTAACCACAAATAAATTCACCTTCTCCAAAACCACAAATGTCATGATCTGAATAAAAAAAGCACGAATGAAAAAACCCCCTAAAACCTCTAAAAGTCTGAATTGATTAAAAATGGTTCAATAGGATCAGCGCAGCTCTCATTGACTTCTATAGGACCTCGACAACTTTTACTTGGCAAATTTTTGTATTAGAGTTTTTCGTGTTTTTTACAATTATAAAATCTTGAATATTCAGAGTTTTACAGAAATAGAAAAAACATACATTTTTAGAGATTCATGGCAAAAATAGACTTTTGAATGTAGGTAAACAGGCCCCTTACAGTCTTACTTGGTGTATTTCACCTATGTGTGTTTTTTCATTGGACCTTTGCCTGTAATTGAGGAATGTAAATTCATGTCTATAGTTACATAGTTACATAGTTACATAGTTAAATTGGGTTGAAAAAAGACAAAGTCCATCAAGTTCAACCCCTCCAAATGAAAACCCATCATCCATACACACACCCCTCCCTACTTTTAATTAAAATTCTTTATACCCATACCTATACTAACTATAGAGTTTAGTATCACAATAGCCTTGGATATTATGTCTGTCCAAAAAATCATCCAAGCCATTCTTAAAGGCATTAACTGAATCAGCCATCACAACATCACCCGGCAGTGCATTCCACAACCTCACTGTCCTGACTGTGAAGAACCCTCTACGTTGCTTCAAATGAAAGTTCTTTTCTTCTAGTCTAAAGGGGTGGCCTCTGGTACGGTGATCCACTTTATGGGTAAAAAGGTCCCCTGCCATTTGTCTATAATGTCCTCTAATGTACTTGTAAAGTGTAATCATGTCCCCTCGCAAGCGCCTTTTTTCCAGAGAAAACAACCCCAACCTTGACAGTCTACCCTCATAATTTAAGTCTTCCGTCCCTCTAACCAATTTAGTTGCACGTCTCTGCACTCTCTCCAGCTCATTTATATCCCTCTTAAGGACTGGAGTCCAAAACTGAACTGCATACTCCAGATGAGGCCTCACCAAGGACCTATAAAGAGGCATAATTATGTTTTCATCCCTTGAGTTAATGCCCTTTTTTATGCAAGACAGAACTTTATTTGCTTTAGTAGCCACAGAATGACACTGCCCAGAATTAGACAACGTGTTATCTACAAAGACCCCTAGATCCTTTTCATTTAAGGAAACTCCCAACACACTGCCATTTAGTGTATAACTTGCATTTATATTATTTTTGCCAAAGTGCATAACCTTGCATTTATCAACGTTGAACCTCATTTTCCAGTTTGCTGCCCAGTTTTCCAGTTTAGACAGATCACTTTGCAAAGTGGCAGCATCCTGCATGGAACCTATAGTTCTGCACAATTTAGTATCATCTGCAAAAATAGAAACAGTACTTTCAATGCCCACCTCCAGGTCATTAATAAACAAGTTGAAAAGCAAGGGACCTAGTACAGAGCCCTGCGGTACTCCACTAACAACACTGGTCCAATTAGAAAATGTTCCATTTACCACCACTCTTTGTAGTCTATCTTTTAGCCAGTTCTCTATCCAGGTACAAATACTATGTTCCAGGCCAACATTCCTTAATTTAACCAGTAACCTTTTGTGTGGCACTGTATCAAATGCTTTAGCAAAGTCTAAGTAAATCACATCCACTGCCATCCCAGAATCGAGGTCTCTACTTACATTCTCGTAAAAAGAAATTAAGTTAGTCTGGCAAGATCTATTACGCATAAAACCATGCTGGCACAAACTCATAGTATTATGATTTGCTATGAAGTCCAGTATCTTATCCTTTATTAACCCTTCGAAAAGCTTTCCTAATACTGACGTCAGACTAACTGGCCTATAGTTTTGAGGCTGAGAACGGGATCCTTTTTTGAATAGAGGCACCACATTAGCAATACGCCAGTCTCTCGGCACAATGCCAGATCTCAATGAATCCTGAAAAATTAAGTAAAGAGGTTTGGCAATCACAGAGCTAAGCTCGCTAATTACCCTGGGATGAATACCATCTGGCCCTGGACCTTTGTTAATCTTAACATGTTCAAGTCTCTTTTGAATTTCTTCATGTGTGAACCATGCATCATTAGTTGTATTACTAGAATTGGGAGTGTTAAGAAGGAAACCTTCACTTACTGGTTCTTCATTTGTGTACACAGATGAAAAATACGAGTTCAGAATCTGCGCTTTTATTTTGTTTTCATCAACCAGCTGACCCCCCTCTGATAGTAAGGGTCCCACCCCTTCCTGCTTCATTTTTTTACTATTGACATATTTAAAAAATGATTTTGGATTTTTTTTACTGCTTGCTGCAATATCCTTTTCTATAGCAATTTTAGCTTGTCTTATAGCTTCTTTGCATGATTTATTGGCCTCCTTGTACCTTATAAATGTTTCGGCTGTACCAGCTAACTTGAAAGCCTTAAAAGCACGTCTTTTCTTACCCACCTCAACACCAACGCTTCTATTGAACCAAAAAGGTTTTGCTTTGCAACGACGTTCCTTGATTACAAGTGGAATATACTGACAAGTATATTTATTAAGCAGCTTTTTAAAGACTTCCCATTTTTGTTCTGTGTTTAACCCTGTGAAAAGCATTTCCCACTTAATATGTTGCAGAGATGCCCTTATACTGTCAAAGTTTGCACGTCTGAAATTTAGTGTTTTAGTTACTCCCTTATAGAATTGCTTCTGCAACAGAATCTCAAAGGAGACCATGTTATGATCACTATTCCCTAAATGCTCACCCACACAAATGTTAGAGATGAGTTCAGTATTGTTAGTTATTACAAGGTCCAAAAGAGAGTTATTCCTAGTAGGTTCTTGAACGAGCTGGAATAAAAAGTTGTCATTCAGCATATTTACAAACCTACTAGCTTTTTCTGTCTTAGCAACCCCATTACCCTAAGTGACACTCAGAATGACACAACTGCAACTTTTATGCCAAATTGTCCTACAATTTATGCCCATGTTGCTGAGCAATTTATCCACAAAATGTGAGAAAAACAAATACATTATATTGATTTTTTGAGCCTACAAAAATAGTTCCATAGTGAATGAGGCCCAACATCATAAAACATGAATCCAATTTTGTTAGGAATGTGATTTTCTCTTATTTTTGTACACATGTAAGTTTATTGTGTGCAGTATTTTGTTCCCATTGATATTATGTCTAGAATTGCGTAAACCTTTGCTGTAAATACTGATACATTACTTTTATAAATAGGCAAACCAGAGATATAGATGCAGAATTTACATACAAAGGAGAACCCTTTTACTTGCACCAGGTTTACGAATGTTATTCATTCTATGCTTTGAAACAATTCGTACATTTAAATGCAGTCCATTTATGCTATATTACATATTGTCATAGAAGCCTTAGTTGTGGATATATGTAGAAAAATCATTGTGGTATGTACAAAATGGGATTAGGGTCTATCTTATTTAAAGACAGAAATGCTATCACCATGAATCAGATAGCCAAGGTATGATTTAAAATGAAATCTTCACAAAAACATGCAATAGTGTATGTGTAAAGAAAAGGACAGATTATGCTAAACATGTTTTTATAAAACGTTTTCCAGCTTTCCTGAAAGCGTTCAGCATGCACCATTAAACTGTGAAATAGAGTGGCCATCCAGTGTAGAAAAATAGACGTTTGCCATCTGAAATGCATGCAATATTTTAAACAAAATTCTACATTTTTTTGAAAAGTTTTTCCATTTTTAATGTGTTTCTTCCTTTCAAGATTTCCTGGCAAGCAAAATAGGACTCATTTTCTGAATCATTCATTACGCCGGTATGAAATGTGGCTTTAAGCATCAAAATGAAAGGCACTCATCTGTGTCCTTAGAGAAAAAAGCAATATATACTGTGACACTTCTATCTTTTTTCCCCACACTTCTAGATATTGGTTGGGAAAGGTACTGGCAATAGGAATTAGTTAAAAGTAGGGCCATAATATTGCCTAAAAGTAAAAAAAACAATAATTATATGGCTAAATTAAATGGATCATTTTATTCAAAAATTATCTTTTGTTATGCAGATTTAATTTTCTAGTAAAGGAGGTCACTCTAGCTAATTTATTTTCCAGGTTGGTGAGACGCAGAATAAAAATTTTTGGTGTTTTGTCAGTTATATTTCTATGTTCAAAAAACTGCTAAAAATTAATAGAATTGCCCCCACATAAATCACTTGCTATTCAATATGTAATTTTCATGTTATTGTATTTAAAACAAGCCTGCATTATACTCTGAATGTTATTTCAGCCACTTAATAATAAGTAAGTGAGATATTTTATCTAAATAGAGTAAAGATGTATAAATACAATTGCATAGTCTCCAATTGCCCCTAAATATTGTGGCTTCTTTATTGATGAAAGTAATCAAGTGAGAAAGTTCACTCAGCATTTGTGCTTTAATATGATTCAAATAGCCAATGTTAGTTGTACTCTAGCTGCTGCTAAACATTATATCCCACTATGAAGATATAACTCCAAGACTTTATTGTTTAGGAGTAGATTGGATGCTCTAGAATATTCATTGTTACTCTGCAATGAAGATATCCAGTAGGGTTGTGTTCTATAGTCCATCTACATAGAAATGTGCTTGCTTGGCAGAAAAGTTGAGGCTCAACCTAATATCTCCATAGCCCAAAGACACTAGCTTTGGTGTCCAACCTAAAGCAACATCTTAGCTGCCAGTTTGTTTTAAATCCTTTCTCTAGACCAGGGATCCCCCACATTCATCTGTTAGGGGCGCAAGAAAAGCATGAAAAAAGTTCCCGGGGGTGCCAAATAAGTGTTTTGATTGGCTATTTGGTAGCCCTTTTGTGTACTAACAGCCTACAGGAGGCTCTGTTTGGCAGTATACCTGTTTTTCATGAAACAAAAACTTGCCTCCAAACCAGGAATTCAAAAATTAGCAGCTGCTTTGAGACGACTGAGAGCAAGGGCCAAGGGGTTGGTGAGCAACATGTTGTTTTTCAGCCACTGGTTGGGGATCACTGCTCTAGACCTACCACCAATTCAATGTATTATTTTTTCTATTCAGTGTCAGGTAGTGTTAACTCACCTCTCACTGTAAGTGTGGCTGAAACTTCTATTTTCCCAACCCGGTTTTCAGAAATACATGTAAAGGTCCCTTCATCGCTGCCGGAAGCCTTCTTAATCCTCAAAGTATAGTCATCCTTGATGTCGTATCTGTATTTCAGGATACAAAATGTAGAAATCAACATACTGTAGACTTACACTGTTAGTTAAAAAGTTTAAAGCCATAAATTAGTATTGCTATGTTCACTTTCTTTTTGAGCCTTATTAATAATATCAGCCATCATGCACAGCAGTAAGGCTATACGGATACTAGCATTTCTCTATACTTGACTGACACTGTTGTATCTCACACAGTGTACATTACATTTTATTGTTTTTCTGGCTTTACTGTTTCTGTTTAACCATATCATTACTTTAATAACACTTTAATCCCATCACTGAGCCACTATAATATTATAATTTCAAATGACACAGAAGCCTGAAACGATTCTCTCTTGAACTCTAATATATCCCTGATGCTAATAAATGCACTAGGTAAGCAGAACAAAGCCTTGTTGCTTAGGAAGACACAAACTCTATATATATGTGTGTGTGTGTGTACGTGTGGGTGTTTTTTGTATTCAAAAATAGTGAGTGCATCTTGCTTAGAATTTAAATTCTTAGAGGGTAATGTCGTCTACGAATCTGGTGCATAAATGTTGCATTCACAGTTTTACCTTCTTTATATATTGCATATATTGCAAGTTTGAATTGAGAGTAATATATTTTTAAGACCTCCTTGAAGATGAAATTACTAGAAGAATTCTTGAAAATCTGGTTGTGGGTGTATTAAGCCTATTAAATACCCACAAAGCAAAAATCGTTGGAACAGAGGGAAAACTGTTTGTGATTTTATATCACATAATTCTGTTAACAAACAAACAGAAGGGACTAGTAAATTCTACCTTCTGACAGGCTGCTAATTTTGTACGTTACATTCATTACCCTAATTAGCCATTAACCATTACCATCCACCTAATGATATTATATGGTGTAAAAGACATAAGGCAAGCTGTAGAAACCATCAGTAGTACAGTTAAGTCTAAAACAATTGTTGGGTGTTACAGAGTATTTAACCATTTACATTTTCACAATATTTCTGCATAACCCCCCATGTTTGGTGCCCAAGGATTGATAAAATTAACTTGATTGTGCAAAGGTAGTGATTGACAAACAACAGTTCTTCTGCAGAAACAAACAAAAAAACTAAAATGTCTACATTTTTAACAAATTATTTAAGCTTAATGATAGCTGGCCTCACACAGATGGAATTGAGTTTTTTCAGAGTATATATAAGGCACCTATCTGTTTCTACAGATCACTATTTCAGTGAATGACATAAAAGCAGTCAGCATGATCCTTCAAACAAATTTCCCTTATCTCTGGTCCTTGCTCTAATCTTCACTTTTTTCCTAGGTTTCACCTTTTGCCCACAAACCGAACTGTCCCAAAGAACATTTAATGACAAATGGAATAAAAGTAAAAAGTAGATGTTGCCATTTTGGACCATATTTGTATGGAATAGTAGCCATCATATGTACAAGAACCTTTGCGGCCAATTAAAGCATTCTGCCTTAGTAAGAACCTCAGTTTCAACCAGCTATGACAAATGTATTCACCAGCTTTTGCTTCTGATGTGCCATTTGCCCAAACTTTTTTAATATCATCTGAAATTTTATTTTGATGAAACACAATATTATGCAAAGCATGTATATTTCAGATTTAATAACCAATAAATCTGCCAATGATTGGCACTCGGTATGTACAGTACATAAAACACTTTCCTCTTCCTGGTGAATCTTCAAGGTCATAAATATGAATTTTATAAAGCTACATCCACAGAAAGGATGTGCAATGACCTGGATGAGGGTGGTGCAAACTAGGGAACCAGTCTGAAACCATTAAAAGCTTAAATGGAGTTAAATGTCAATAAATTGGAATAATGCGCATGAATTAGATAATACATACCATTTAAAGACGCAAGGGATCTAATTTATCTGTTCAAGTTCATAAAAAAAGGATGTGGATTTACTACAACAAAATCAATGACAACATTTGCTCATTTCCAACAACCGTGAAAGGCCAAAAATGTTTAGGGATAATTCACAAAGGATTTCCCAACTTAAGATGAAGTGAAATAATACCAACCATGTGTCCACCTTCTGAATACTAAATACACTTCAGATGCTCACACATAAATCAGGGAGTAAGGGAGAAGGTCATCAAGAACAATATATGGGATCTGATAATAAAATATTGGCCAAATACTGTAGGTGTTTTGAGCTTAAAAACAATCCAACTGAGGAAATAACTGATATGATTTGTTTTTTTAGAGAAGAATGGATATTTTCTTTTGCAACTAAAACTAAAAGGTAAACCTACAGAATTCCAGGAAAACACTGTTTTTTTTTAAATGTATATTGATATGCTATAAGACTAAACAGAATAGGGCATTTAAACTATAAATGCAATACAGGTATGGGACAGTTATCTAGAATGCTTGGGACCTGGAGTTTTCTGGATAATGGATCTTTCCATAATTTGCATTTTCATACCTTCAGTCTACTACAAAATCATGTAAACATTACAAAAAACTGGTTCTGCTTCAAATATGGATTGATTTTATCTTAGTTTGGATCAAGTACAATGTACTGTTCTATTATTATAGAGAAAATGGAGTCTATGGGAGATGGCCTTTCCAGATTTAATTGGCTTCTATGAGGAGGTAAGCAGAAGCCTAGACATTAGGATGGCAGTGAATATGATCTACTAGATTTTGCTAAAACATTTGATACACACACAGAAGGATACTGAATCAGTTCAGGAATATTAGTATGGAACATTATATTTGTACTTTAATAGAGAACTGGCTGAACCATAGATTATAAAGAGGGTGGGAAATGGAACATTTTTAGTTATTAGAGGAGTACAGCACAGGTTTGTCTTTGAAACTTTGCTTTTTAATTTATTTGAGATTGGCTTTAAAATTACTGTTTCAATTGTGCAAAATATTAATGTTACTTATATTATATTAATATTAAAAAGCTAAAAAAAACAAAGAAAAGCAATAAAGCAATAAAAGATGTAGGGACTTAACCTCCCTAGATCAGCATAAAGGCTAGTTTTATGGCCTATAAATAGATAAATATATATGAGTGCACATTTATTAATACTGTATGTCATTGCAAGCAAATATCTTCAAATTACCAAACAGCACACCCTGGCAAGGACTGGGAACATGCTCACAAAACTTTGAATTTTTCAGAATGTTTTTTTTACTTTTCATGTAGTCTATCTCAGCAAAATAAGGCTAAATATTTAGCTTGTTACTATAAGCATTTGTTATGTATGAAAGACACGACATGCAATAGTATAGTATGTAGAAAATATTTCATCAGTTTACAAATATGTAGTGATGATCAAAATTTTTCGCCAGGTTTAATTGTGAAAATGACTCTAATGGGTGAAAAAATTTGTAGCACATCAGAAATTTGTTGCGCAATTTCAATTCATTTTCTCTGTTTCCGGAATTTTATGTGAAGCAAAATGGGTCAGATTCACCCATCAATATTTAGATAGCTATGATGTGTCTAGTGTTTGCTAAGCAATCATTGTAAACATTCAATTTGATGCTCTATTTTTCCACCTCTCTCCAAGACCAGGTCAATAACTTCTTACTTGTTTACTGCTAACCTGATTAATACTGCCCAGTGATCACTGAAGGAACATGGAGCAATTTAATCTGTATGGCACACTATCATGGTAAGCAATAACAGTAGTAGTTTGTTGATCTCAACTGTGTAAGGCTAAACACGGGGTACAGCGTCCAAGTAACCATTATTGGTGCTAAAACCATAGTTAGTTCACCTCAATTATCCATAACTGCTTAATTTGTTGCCAGATTCTAAATATAATTTACTGGAAGCAAAAAAAAAAATGCTTTGTAAAACTATAAGGTGAATAGTGAATTTCAATACCTTACACAGTATATACGAACCATGAGAAATCACATTCAAGTATTAAGAGTAAAATATTGAATAACCAAGGCCAGAAGAATAGCTCCCTTTGTCTCCTAAGTGTTAATAGAAATCTACTGGCGTACATACAGCTTTTGTTGTGTGTGTGTGTTTTTCTTTCTCTTTTTTCTTTTTCTCTCCCCTCTCTGTAAAGTATAACCCAACTTATATTACAATGTTATCTGAAAAATGTTTCAATAGTTCCTTTGTTTAATAGCCTAACATACTTAGCCTTCTACTCAAAGGTGCTTGTAAAATGTTTCAGAGAGCCAATATTGTAGCCGCCTGCAGAAAAGGGAAGCCTATAATAGGCAGATAGTTCAAAGATCCATGTTTCTTTATTAGAGGGATACTAGTAAATGGAACTCTTGTGAGGAATTCAAGAGTTTGAAGTTTAATTGGGTGCAGAAAAATATGGCAAAATTGTAATTTGGGAAACACTAACAGAAAATGGGTTATTTTGATTAAGGGATTCTGTATTGATTTGTATGAATGCATTCATTGTTGCTGCATTTGATTAATGGCAGTTGTACAAAAGTGTGCTGGCAATCTGTACCCCACACACACTTTTTTTCCGAAACACTGCAGAAAACCCGGTCAGATCTGGCCCCTGGATAACATGTGCCATCTTCACTGTACCGTGAATTGAGATTGATTGGTAACCAGCTGTGACAAAGTGAGGAAACAAACTCTCTCAAGACTAAAAAAGCAAAATAATAATATGGGAAACAAAATTAGAGAAATACTGTTACTATCTGGTTCACCAAAATAAAGCAACAATTCCAAAATTGTTTTCAAATGCCATTGTTTGGAGTCTTTAAAACTTTTTTCTGGTTGGAATCACAGGCTTTAAAGGAAAAGTAGCACCCAAAAATGATAGTGTATTAAAGTAATCATTAATTTAACATTTTTTTGATGTTACTATTCCTTTAATTTTTTTTTAATATCATAATAATATAAAAATTGAAATAAAGCCAGAAGTACTGTATATTATTTTGAAATAGAAAAACTCCCTATTTATTCCTATTAATTCAGCCTTCATTGCATAGGATAATGTTTGTGTACTTAATCCCATTTTTTTTAAATTGGCTCTACTGAATTTTATAGTTAAGATGACCATATAAAGGGCATATTAGGTCATTTTCAGAGGTCCCCGAACAAGAACAGTGGCTTTTTTAATGTACTCGTCTATCAGGAACCTTGAAAACAACAGGTACACTCAGATGCACAGGGAACCCATGTGGACTCTGGTGTTCACCAACGCCCTTTTTTTGGGCCCCAGACTTTCTGCTGCGGAACCGACAAGGAAGTAGTGCGTATGATATTAACAAATTCGTAAAGAGGTACCGGCAAGGAGGCAAGGTGTAGTCAAAAACGGTCAAAATGGTCGAGGCAGGTGGCAAGAATCAAGAGTCAAAACAGGCAAAAAAACCCCAGGATATTCCAAACAGTAAAGATGCTTCAACAGGATCTGTAAACAGAAGCCAGCTTGGGCACTGTTAAAATTGAGGAAGACCATTTAAAAGGAGAATAGGTTTATATCTCACATGGAAAAATGGCTTAATGGTGTTCAGCGTCACAACTAACGCAATTAAACCAATCCCACCGTCACTTGCGCACGACTGGAACACGTGGCGTAGCCGGAAGCACGCGCCTGCACCCTAGAAGCCGGTGAGAGACGCGCCGGGAGGTAAGAATGCCAGGAGAGCTCCCGGTGTGTCTACCAGCTAGTTAATAGGTTTTGGCAGTGCTATTTTGAATTCAAATTTAAAACAGTCAGACATTTAAAACATTAAGAGCAAAGAAACCTACTGCATCTCCAGTCAGATTCCAATGGATATACTATGTTTTTCAACTCAACGTGGAAAAAAGTTTCTGATATACTTTTGTGGACTAATGAACAGGTTCTTCAACACTTGATACACAGTAAAGAATTTATAAAAACAAATAAATTGTTTTGAGTGGAAATACTAAATTCCGTTTGTAAATGCACAATACACCCCTTTTGGTTTCAATAAGGAAAACTGATATAGAAATCAACCAGGAAGCTGATAAATAGGCCCTGGCACAATGTGATGTACCAAGATGTTTGCCTTGGTCCATAACCCATTGAGATATGCTTACAATCTTCTAGAACTAAATCTGGCTCTTGGTGGACATTCCTGGCTACAGGGTATATAGCAGATTATCTAAGCAGCTATATCATGCTTCTTTCCAAGGGTTCTCAGTTTGCATGACAAAGGTATTTTTTTAAAAAAAATATTAAGTACATGGATAACTGGCTATTACCCATTACTGTATGTTTGCAATTTTGTTGTTTTGTTCAAATGGGTGGTGAGACTTTTTTCTTGTTTGATTTTTAGGGACAATATCTATTATCCTCAGGTTTTGCTGCAAAAAAGGTGCCAATAGACTCTAATGGGTGAAAAAACTTATTGTACATAAAAAATTTGTTGCACGTCAAAAAAATTATTTTTGCCCCATGACTTTAATGCATTAGCCAAATTTTTCACCCTTTAGCGAACTTTCAGCAGAGCAAAATGCGTCAGATTTGCATATCACTACTGGCTATAACGATTCCTGCTGTTATGATATCTGCCCATATTGGAGGCATATTTTGAGGCATAAAGCTATTCTATAAGCCACCATAACTTGTAGAAGAGGATTTTAATTTTTTTTTTTAATGCAGCATTTTGTACATCATTTTACAGGCTTTGTGATTCAGTGGGACAGCTTGGTTTCTGATCTAATTAGTGGCACAAGGATAGGCCTAAATTGCAAGAAACTCATGGGGAAACAAATGCTATGGTATAACTCAATGCTAGACACAGCAATTACAGCAAAATAGTCCTACACTTTCACTAACCTCAAGACGGAAAAGTTTAAATATTTATTTAATTTAAAATAAAAAAATTAGCTTCTACTTTTGTGTGTTGACTATATTTAGCCTAAACCCTGTTACAATCACATCACTTAATGTAAAACAAGCTATTACTGTTTCTTAATGGAGTTTATTTTCTCTTTCATTTGCACTTTTTTTATAAAATATATCAAGCAGGTAAAGATCGTATACGTAGCATAAATATTAGTGCAATTCATTCTTGTTTCTAAACAGAGTTATTTTTTGTAATCTAATTCCACAAAGAGAAGGATATGATTTTTTTTAAAGTTTATTTTAAGAAAGTTAATGCAAGGTTTCCATTTTCCATTACTACTGCTTGTGGAAGCCAGCCAATCTTTCCTACAGACGGTCGATTTAGCACTTCCTGTTCCAAAGACCACTCATGTAATCAGTAAATGTCTATTAGAGCTCCTCACAAGCAGAGATTGAAATTTCATTACAGATGTATTTACTAAGAGAAGCCAGATGCTGAACTGAAAGAACACACAGAGAAAGACACATGCAAGCTAAATTTTTTTCTGACTGCAAAAAGACATCTACTCCGAGGAAGAGCTGGCACAGAAACCATAGTCTCTTCAGAAGGTTAAAATAGTTATTACAGGGTAATAAATGTCCTCTTGTAATCAAACATCTCTTCACTTACGAAAAAGAACAGATTCTGCTTTACATGTTTAGTAATTACAGAACACAGCTGCCCTCTAAGACATGAAATTTCCCATACTGAGAATTCAGACTCAATTAGTAATAACTGCATTTATTAGAAGCTAAAAAATGTTGACTTTCAGATTTATTGAATGTTGACTTTCCTTATTAAAGAATTACCTTTTAACCAATTTGATGATAATTTGTGTGTAGTTTCATCATTTACTTTAATATCTATAATAAGATTGCTCAAAATGGTCACTCAATATTCAAAAGAAGTTCTATGGAAACCTGTTTCACATATTGGGCCAGATTTAATTTAGTTAGAATAAGGTTTATCAGATGAAAACTCATGGATGAGATTCAATTTGAGATGCAATTCAATTCAGAACTATGTATCTCACAGTTTATCATGTGAAAACTCTATTGAAGTCTTTGAGAAAAAACTGGAATTGAATTTGGAGAAAGATTTTTTTTGTCCTCAAATTTTATCTCATCCATGAGAATTACAGTAGAGGTCTGAGTAGAGTAGAGATCAGAAAGTGATCTGAAATCATTTTTTGTTCATGGGTCAAACCAAAGAACAGTCAACCACATTTTGAGACAACTCTGTATCAACAATCCTCAAAAAGGTCATTTCTGAGTAGTCAATGTATTATTTACAGATCTTTAAAATATACACCACCGCATATACATAAAAGAGAAATATGAATCCCCACCTTCCTCTTGGCAAATCTGCATCGTCCTTTTTCCACCGGACAGTTGGCTGTGGGTCCCCCTGGACCTGACATCGAAATTCTACAGCTTCATCCTCTAAAACAACTTGATTAATTGGCCTTCTGAGGAATGTGGGGCGTTCTAAAAATACAAGGAAAAGAAAATTAAAGTAAAACAGGTTCCGTTGTTTGAAAGAATATGGATGGACAGATAGGAATACACAGAAACTACTTCAGCTAAATGTTGTCAAACATGTTATTACTTTTTCTACTATACAGAAGGTGTTTTTCTTTGGCCTTAACAATCACCATTGTGAATATTGTGTGGAGATGGTGGATATTTCACCTTGTTTGTAAAAACAAAATATTCAGTTAACTATTATGATACAGTTATGGGACCTAATATCCAGAATGTTCGGGACCTGGGATTTTCCAGATAACAGATCTACCGTAATTTGGATCTTTATACATTAAAAATTAATGTAAACATTAAGGGGCACATTTACTATGGGTCGAATATCGAGGGTTAATTATTGATTGATTATTATTAATGATCGAAGGAATAATCGTTTGATCGAACGATTAGATCCTTCGAATCGAATGGTTCAAAGGATTTTAATCCATCGATCAAAGGATATTCCTTCGATCAGGAAATTGTTAGGAAGCCTATGGAGACCTTCCCCATAGGCTAACATTGGCCTCGGTAGGTTTTAGGTGGCGAACTAGGGGGTCGAAGAATTTTTTAAAGAGACAGTACTTCGACTATCAAATGGTCGAATAGTCGAACAATTTTTAGTTCGAATCGTTCAATTTGAAGTCGAAGGTCGTAGTCAAAGGTCGAAGTAGCCATATTCGACCATTCGAAATTCAAACTTTTTTTCCTCTATTCCTTCACTCGAACTAAGTAAATGGGCCTCTAAGTAAACCCAAAAGACTGGTTTTGTTCCAATAAAGATTAATGATATCTTAGTTTGGATGAAGTACAAGGTACTGTTTTATTATTACAGAGAAAAAGGAAATCATTAAAATGGAGTCTGTGAGAGACTGCCTTTCCATAATTTGGAGCTTTCTTAACAGGTATCTGGATAACAGATCCCATACTTGTAGTTGTTCTTGTTTTGCTTGTTTTACTAGTGTCAGTTCTCTTACTTATGACTTGGTGACTGATTCAAGGGTACACTCAACTTTTTGGTACCTTTGAGAATAGATTCCTTACTTTCATAAAAGTAAGTCATGATTTAAGGTGTCAAGGAGAAACATTAACTGCAGTTTAAATGCAATTATTCTAAAAGCTAATTTTGTCAAAGAAGTTTTATTCTTCCAAATATCTGCACTGGTCTATAGAATAAGCAAATGAAGGGTACATTGCAATGCCTGAAAAAGACTTCTGGTATCAATAAATACCTTTAATAGGTATAGAATATTTGCATACACGATTAGCCATGAGAGTATTTTGTTTCTAAGCTATTTCCCTTCGTTTAATATGTCTTTGAAGGTCACTATTTACTGAAATCAAAGTCAGCCAATTAAACTATAAATATTAAGGAATAATAGCATACAAAGAAGGCAGGAATGAAAGCACCTGCTAAAGATAATAGCTTTTAGAAAAATAACTCAGTGTAGGTTATTTTTTACAGGTTCTCTCTAAGAAGACCCATTTTAATCAGTCATATGGCTAATTGCAAAACTATGGAGTGATCACAGAACAGGCGGTTGCCAATATAATTAACATTGCTTTTGTAAGATATACTAGATTTAAATCGCCTGCTTTAAATATGTGAGCTGTCAATCATATATTACCTGCCCTGCCTCTATGCCTGAAGAATAAGGTGGGGCGGTCAATTACTTTCACTTTCCATTCAGCAATTCCTAGATTTCACTGCATTCCCAATATTCCCCCTCCCTCCTCACACTCTATAATTGTGTATACGGTAGCATAACTAGATATTACTGGTCCCCAAAGCAAATTATTTCTCAGGCCCCCAAAATGTCTAGAAATTGATCTGTTTTACCAATATTGTAAATGAATTAGGGCTTCATGGGACCCTTATACCTCCTGGGCCACCCTGCAGCCACTGTGGCTGCTTCTACTGTAGTTATGCACTTGTATGCAGGGCACTGTGTATGCATACACAACATTTTGGGGTGATACACAACTTGTCTTAATAACAGTTTCCACAAAATGACTCCTGCTTGCATGCTGTAATTGTGTAATTCCAAGACTGAAGGAAACAAAATGTAAATAATAAATGTTGTGTAAGTAAATTTTATTTTGCTCAATTAAAAAGATATAAACTAATTTGTAGTTATTTCTTAGAGTGACATGTTCCCTTTAAGGATAATATGAAGTTTGACTGTGGAAATTTAGCAATAACTTTTGATAGCGAGTTCCATGCAAGATAATGTCCTCTAGTACACACAGGTGTAGTAGAAACCTTTATAAAACAGTTACACTGTAACTAGAAAAAAGTCTGGAATTTAATATTTGAAATCCCAACCAGGAAAATCAAGATGGACAAAATAAAGTATCCAATTTTATCTCAACAGTCCTTAACAATTATGGACAAAGAATGTTTGAATATAGTGTAGGAAATTCTAGCTACAAGATAGATTATCCCACCAACATTACAGGCATCAGTATGTTCCAAATTGAGCTCTGGAGGACTACTCAGAAACTGGTTAATTGTGAAACATCTGACTGTCCTGAAGGCTGAAGGCCAATACAATATGTCTCACCAGTCTGCTTGAAACAAAAACATACCGTACATGCTATAAAAGACTTAAATAGCATTTACCTCTCTGTTGAGCACTTTTCCCAGTAGAATGGTTGCTCAAAGGCACCTAGCATTAGCGTAAATATCTGGAACCCTCGGATAAGTATGGACATTATGATTTTTTCCAATAACTTTATTGTCTAAACTTTGTATTTGATATATTTAGGCAAATATATCAAGGAAAGAAGCCTTGTGGTGTTTGGAAAAGTTCTTCTGTGCTTGTGGTCTATCTGATGTCTGGAGAGTAGCAGCAAAAGTTTAACCAATGAATGGTGCTGGTTTCTTTCCTACAATGGATTATTTAAATGTACCTTCACAGAGTTCAGTTGTCTCTACTGATTTTTCTTTGTCTGTTATGGACCTTTTGACTGATGTTTAAGGCAACATACAGTAGTTAATAGTTACCCAACTGACTATGCAGTTACTCACCGTGAGGTTAAGTACTTATGCCCAGCTACTTTTACAGTGACTTTAGATGTGTTTCCCTCCAATTCTGGGAAGTTAACCTCATAAGAAGAAATATGGTATGGTTTAAAAAGTTTTTGCATCAAGTCTAGGCTTGTGGGTCACTTTTTGAAAAAGTAAATCGGTTTTTCAAATAATGAGTCTTTGTGGCGGTAAAAGCCATTAAATACTTGAAATGCCTTTGTTGTCTTTTATTGTGTCTTCTTTTGTGCCAATAACTGTATCTTATCTCACTGCATGAACTGATGTGTTACAGAAGAAAAGCTACAACTGTGCTTTAGGCAGAATAATAGAACATACACATACCAAAGACTGTTAGCTCTGCTGGGTCACTATCTCTTTCTCCAACCATGTTTGTCCCAACACAAGTGTACATGCCTGCATCACTTTTCCTTGTATTGGAGAGCATCAGCTTTCCTCCTCGAATCTACAATGAAAAAGAGATTAAGAATGTTATACAATCTCAGAAGTCTTGATTTCCAGAAATGGATTGGTGATACAGTATATGTACTGATATGTTCCGGCTGATGTTTTGCTGTATTATTGCAGTTGAAAATGGAGATAAAGCCCAGGTATGAAGTGTGTACATGCACTGATGTGAAAGGGAGGTTGTTTTCCCTGATATTACTTTCCCTTTTTACTGCCACTTCTTGGGAGGTACCAGAGTTTTATTGATTATGTTATTACTGTAATGACTATTATATAATATAGGTATGAATAGGTAGTGACTTTAGCTACCCACATTTAGGGACATATTTATCAAGGGTCAAATTTTCAAGTAATCATTTTCTTTAACTCTTATCACTTCAAAATTCAAATAAAATAAGACCAACCGAAATTTATTAAAAAAAACTACTTTTTTTTTTGCGGGTGAATAGGCTGTATTCGATCGTTAGAATCTAAGTAAGATTGAATTTGATCTAATTCGATTCAAAGTATTTAAAAAAAAAAAACGCCCACCAGTTCACTCGAAATCGGTTCTAGGAGGTCTCCATAGGCTAAAACAGCAATTCGTCAGGTTTAAGATGGTAAATGGTCGAAGTTGAATTTCTAAAGAGACAGTACATGATAAATTTCGATATTCGTAAAATCTGCAAATTTCCTGCAAAATTTCCCGGTCAAAAATTCACAAAAATTTTTTGGATGCGCATCAAAAAAGTCCCTCGCTTCAATTTTGACGCTGGCATTAAAGTCAATGGACATCCGAATAGGGTTGATGTGTGGTGATTTTGACGCGAGCTACTTTTTGGACGTGTGTCCAAAAAAATTTTATGCCACCAGCGGCAAAACACACAAATTTGTCGCGGATTCGCACCAGGAGGATTTATTTGCCCATCACTAGGAATGACAATATAACGTACTGTTGCCCTGCGCTGGTAAAACTGGTGTGTTTGCTATAGAAAGACTTCTATAGTTTATAATATATAAATAAGTTGTTGGGCAGCCATGGAGGCAGCTATTCAAGCACAGGATAGACAATAGATCACAGTTCTCAGGAATCCCATACAGCTTATCAGTTATCTGTTGAGTATAGTGTGTCTTTTCTCCTTTTTCAGCTTTAAATGACTTCCCCCATGGCTACACAGCAGTTTGTTTATATAAATTATTGTAGAGTTTCTGAATCAAACACGTCAGTTGTACCAATACAGTACATTATATTTTCCTTACTTTAATACACTTTCATGTTTTGGTGTTACTGTTGCTTTCAGTAGGCTAACTAAATAAACTGTAGGCAGCACCAGAAGCTGTTCAGATTTAAGGATTAGGTCATGGATTTAAAGGCATTACCACACCTTAATGGGATCCATTTACATCCAGTGTGTATGTAGCTCAATGTATGCTATTTAGACTGTTTAGCTGTAGCTTTAGAGATGCAACCTACAGCCACAGGTTACAATGACAAATTTGAGAAAGATGTTATTGACAATGAAATAAGCTTGCTGTTAATCATCTTCCTTTTTGGTGGGATTAAAGACCCTAGCAACTGGAAATGTATATAATTGAAATAGATAAATAATTATTAATTTTCATTTGATTAAATTTCAGAGACACTTACACTAATTCTTTCATCTTTATCATCTATTCGAACTTTGTCTTTTTTCCAGTATATGGTTGGTTCAGGATGTCCTCTGGGGGGCTGACACTCCAAAATTGCAGGTTCCCCGGCTGCCACAACAACATCTGTAGGGTTGAGCCGGAAGTCATCACGGAGCACTAAAGTAAAAATAAAATACAGTAGAATGATTAAACTTTGTTCCATCTTTGAATCACAATTGCTACCTTCCAATGTCTGTCGCTCGGAATTTACAATAGTTGGGATTCAGATTTGGTTTAGTTGAATGACTAAGCATTCAGCCAAACCAGTAACACAAGTGTTAAAAAAATGTCTGAATAAAAAAGAATATCTTGGGTTTAGTCCATCATTAATGTCTATGGGTTTCGACAGATATGCACCATGTTGCTAGAGATGACAATGTTGAAGGTGGACCACAAGGGTAAATTTACACAAAACTGTGTCTACACGAGTTGATCTATCTACTAGTGATGGGCAATTTATTCACCAGGCGCGAATTTGCAGCGAAATTCCACGTTTTTCCGCCAGCAAATAAATTCACAAAATTGCAGTGAAAATTCAAAAATTTCTGACGGCGGCAACAATTAACGGTGCCCATTGACTTTAATGTGCGTCAAATTTTCGCAGCCGTATATAATTGCGTTTCATGAATTTTCCGCCGTTTTGGGAATTTTGTAGGAAATTCACCCATCTCTACAATCTACCCATCTTAAAATTGCGTGATACTTGTGGGAGTGGAATAAAGGCATAGTGATGGGCGAATTTGTCCCGTTGACTTTGCCATGAATTTCATGTGAATTTTGTAGGAAATTCGCAATACTAATAAAAAAATCGTGAAATGTCTATTTTGGCGCCAGCAATCGGCAATCCGTTAATCTCTGCCGGCGTCAAAATTGAAGTCTGCGTGGGAACCGCCGACGGCGTCGCAAAACGTTGACGCCGGCATCGGAACCGTTACTGGCGTCAAAATTCAGCCATCGCTATTAAAGGGGACTAGTGCCCCTAGACTTTAATGCATGTCAAATTATTGCCGCCGTTGGAGTTGTCGCCAGTGCTGGAATTGTCGCCGGTGTCAAAAAAATTTGGATGCTGGCGTCAATATTTGCGTTTCATGAATTTTCCACCATTTAGCGAATTTTGAGGGAAATTTGCCCATCACTACTTTCTACCCATCTTAAAATTGTATGATACTTGTGGGAGTGGATTAAAGGGGATTAGTGCCCCTAGTGTTTACAACCCCAATATTTAATTGGACCTCTTTTTTACCATGCCACTGTTCCATTGAGTATATTACTATATGTCTTTGGGTCAACTTCTAAGAATCTTAGCTGTATCACTAAGAAGCAAATTTATGTAACATTTTGCAAACTCCATATATACATAAAATATGCACAGAAACATATGCTCTACATCACTGCAAAATTTAAATAATATGATATATCAACATATTTTTGATGGTACAGCCATTGCTATTGCAAAGTTCAGGCATTCAAAATAAATATAACTATATACATTCACTATAAGTGCAAAGGAATTTGATGCAAACAATGGATCCCAATATTGTTCATGCATCATTTGAGCTACAGAATCTTTACACACAGCACGTTCATTCTGCGCACTGCTAAAAATCTGGCAAAGCCTAGCTTTTCTACTTGTTCAGAATCCCCCCCCCTTCCAGCTTTTACTGAGCATGGCCAAGAATGCCGAAAGCAACATATAAATCACCACTTCATTTGAAAATAAATTAGGCAACATATGGTAGTTTCTTATGTAAATGACATGTTTTAAAAGAGGGATTAGGACCCTCTAGCTGGTTTAGTAGTAATTTACATAAAACTTTTAAAGCAGTGAATAAAAATAATACTGAATAGATATTCTGAAACATAAAATTCAGTGGAGTAAACACAAGCACATATAAAAATGATAATTTTCTAGAAGCGCTGTAATCATTTCTTTACAGAAAGCACAAAAAGTCAAAGTAACAAAAATGAATTTAGTAGTTTGCTCAAAAAACTGTTTTTTTTAAAAAAAAATGTTGTTTATTTTCAGGCTAGTACCACCATATTTCAATTCACGAAAAAATGATTAATGTCACCTAGCCGGCACCCTACATGAACTTCAGTTATTCATCTGGTCTTGTAACAATTTCCAAATGGAATGAGCAGCCCTGTATCTATGTATTTTCTTATTATTAAAATATATCTTTTTTTAATTCGCAAACTTTTTTTTATAATAAATGAACAGCACCAAGAATAATTATTTATGATATCAACAGAAAACATATTAATGGGATTTTTTTTTATTTTATATCTTATGTTCCTTTAAAGTTTTATTTTTTAGCCAGTAGCAGATCCCATTCTTTACAGTAGGTCAAGATGATTAATAGTCTTAGTTGACAAAGCTACAAATGGCGATAGCTGAATCACCATGTAGCAAATTACCATTTCTATCATAAGCAGTTTTTAAATAAACCTACACAAGCACCTGCTGCAGAAAAAGAAACACTATCTCCAGCATGGCAACTGCTTCCTAACACCTGCCAGACTAGGCCCAAATCCAGGCCTTGCCACGCCAAACCATGTAACAGCAGCCCTTATATGTCAGTTTAATGAACTGAATCTTTCACTCTAAATTGCGTTAAGTTAATTCACATTACCAAACAATATTTTGTAATACAAACTCTAATGGACTATTTTTCTTTAAGTTCTTCCACTACAACAGCACTCCCTAAAAAATATCTCTATAGGATTTAAATTTACATGACGATTACAAATAACCATCTGTCTGCTTCTAGATTTTCAATCTGGTGTATGTCCCATGAGCTTCTCATTTATGGTCAAAACAGCAAAGCTGGAAAGAAGAAACAAGGTCCTGTCAACAGGCAAAGAATAATTGCATTTGTATCCCAAAAGAACTAAGCCTGCTACGCAACACAAAGAATAGCTGAGATTTGTAAAAACCTGGAATATTTTTAGCTGTCAGAATTTAAACAAAGCTACACCTGCCGTAGTAACTATAGTCAAGCGTCACAATGTTTCCAGATGGCTCAAAATAAACCTAAAAGGATTTAGGCATCCCTGCAGAATGTAAGTTGTAAAATGCAAAGTGCTCTTTTATTCTCAGAAAAGCAATGGTCTTCTCTAAGTTCCTCATAAAAATACTCAGACTACTAATTTCTGCTTTGCCATAATTGTACGAAGCATTTGTACACATAAATAAATAGATGAATAAAATACAAATATTTTACAAAATAAAGTAATATGAAGTCACAGATTTTCTGCATCATAGAATTGTACTTCTCAACCTCTCCAATCCCCCCCCAACAAAAGTTATACCCTTTCATAAAACCACAAGAAGTTATATTATTCCTATGCCTGAAAGCTATCATCTATGCTTAGCTCTGTGACGTTGGCTGTTTTGCTCGTTTTCTATGGGGTCATGATATTTTTAGGTAATGCTTTTTGTTTCAAAACCCTTTATAAGTAGGCCTTTCAAGTGTAAGCCCTTGATCACTTCAGGTACAGAGCATATATGTAAGTTTCATTATTGTAGAAGGGTCACTTATATAAGGGGATGTTTGTGGAAATAATAGTGCACGCCTGGTGATGTGTTAAGAACATTAAATACAATCAAAATAGAATATACTTGGCTAAAATAGAAGGACAAATTACAATATTCCAATATTCTTCACAGAGTAACGCTCTCCATTCTCTGATTTACACACTATTTACAGAAGCACTAGGAATCAATTCTTGCCATGGTCTTATCCCATTATAAATAGAATAATCGTACAGGATTCCAATGACTCTTACAAGGCAACTTGTAACTCAACTGTTTCAGAATTCCATTACTATAGCTATACTACTAGCTCAACAGATATTGCAACATTTATTCCATGTTTCCATTCCGTGTTAGTGCTGCACTCCTGTCCTGCTTGGGTATTACTATTTCATATTTCCACTGCTACATATACTCCTTCCTTCTTCTGGTTCAAACACCTTTAAAATATCCCTAAACACATACATCTTCTGAGAAGCTTACCAGATACCTACTTGTGACTCTTTTTGAGTAGGCAATAAAACGTGAGTCTTGTTTGTTAGAGCATGTAGTACAGATCCTCAATCATGTTCTCTTAAGACACTACTCTCAACTGTTCAGGTAAAATACTTCCTTCCTTCCACTGCTATATCGAAAAACTTCATATCACCCCTTCCAATTCTTTTCCTCTTTAAAATTCCTTCCCAATGATATAATTATTCTGAATATATTCTTATTTTATCCAATATTTAGTGATGCACAATTTGTTCATAAATACTTGTTCTATCACATCTAGAGATGCCAATTCTCACAGTTATAAATAGTTCTGACAAGTACTTGTTTATACCTCTCCTAATGCATGCACTGGTGTGAGGGAAAAAAATAAAGCCTCTGTCATAAGCACTTCCATCCTGACCTGTAAATTATATGTTAATTTAATGTAAAATGATATTATACATTTAAAAATCAAACTGCAATTTCTGCTTGGACTTGTTTTGGACAATAACTGTATTCTATGTATGTTGTGTGCACAGGTTTGAAAGATATGCCACCGTTGCAGGCTTATATAACCCTCTATGATTTACTGCGAAAAATCTCTCACTTTATTTTCGGTGGCATGAAGATATAAATAGAAATATGTGCCCAGTGATATCTGCCTATGCAATTTAGGATTGCTTGCATTGCAAATTCAGCCTCATTATATTGTGTGAAATTTATCATTATTATGAGAAGGAAAAGAAAAAAACCTTATGTAGGGGCTTTTCTGACAGATTTAGGACACTGAGCATTTTTCACACAAAGGGCATTTATTAATTTTAAAGCAGCAGTCTGTGTTCTACAAATGAATTTAGTACAAACCAAATCGTTGTGCATAGGGTTCCTCACAGATCATTTCCTTTGGAAAAGAGGCACGTATTTAGCTTAATCTTCATAAACAGGGAATTATTCACCAAAGAATCAAACCTTATACCTTGGAAAATGGATCTCTAGAGTGTGGCACATTATTAATTGCACATAGAACAGATTGCTTGATAAAGTCGACTGTGTCTTTGGTTTTAATGTCTACAAGGTAGATTTCATATAGTGGCTGACCCACGTTATCTTTATTGCAAGGAATTATAAGTCCATGTAACTATGCTTACCAAGCACTACCCTTTACATACCGTGTACATTGTAAGAAACTGGCCTCATTGGTTGAAACTATGGCTCAGCAAACACACTGAATTCAGAGAGGACCACAAAATCCATTTGACCATTTTTTCTCCTTAATTGCCTTTTTCTCTTCCCCTTCTCTTAAAAGTTTATCAGTTATTCTGTTTAACCTATTCTCTTATTCTTTAGTTTTTTTCAGTTATTAGTCACATCTACCTACAGTATGCCCATTTATTTCTAGTTACTTCCTCATTGTTTTTTAACTGTTACTTTCTGTTATTTGCCTCACTCCTCCTTGTGCCCCTTTTATTAATGCCACCAACAATCAACGTTTGGGGGGAGAAGAAGAAGAAGGGAGGCTGTGTTCCCCCCGAAACGTTGATTGTTGGTGGCATTAATAAAAGGGGCACAATCCCCGACTGCAATATTGGTGTGTGCGGACCGTTTTTCAAAACTACAAAGCAGTAAGGAGACCGGGCTTGGTCAACGGAGGACCAGCACCACCACGCAGAAAAGTGGAAGGAGGTGTGCGGTAATAGAAAATTTCATTGTACAGGTATCTAGTTGTGTCTTTGCCATTTAGTACAGGTTTCCATGGTTCACATTACATGCCCACCATGGCTGTGGTGGCTGGCATTGGATATTTTTTTTTACTGTTGGTTATGGTATGGCAAGAACTATTTACTTGGATGAATACATTTTTTAAGAAAGTTGTGGTCATCCTCCACCAGCCCAAAGAAAATGCTGGCCTCAGTGTCTTACTGGTAATTCATACACTCTAGAAATATTTGCCTGCCCTTTACATATTTCCTACTTCTTTCATAATGTGTCATGTTTCAAATCTATTTTATATTGACCTACCTAAATGAAAGCAGTTTCTCTCTTGTGCTATTTCCTTACATTTAAAACTGAAGGCTTCAAGGCTGGATCTGGTCAAGGAAAAATGTGGCATGTGCAGTTGAACATTTTTAGCATTTCTGGCACAAAGTACCCATATACAGTGACCATCTTTTAATTAAAAATATTTAAACAAGGGCTTCCTAATTTAATTCAAATGCCTTTGATTTACCTGTGCAACTCTGTACTCCGATAATTGCCTCCTTCCCTCCCCCTCTTGGTAATGAATTCTGAATGCTGCAGTTAACATTCAGCAGTCTCATTACCCATTTACTATACATCTTCAAAGACATCACAGTGTTTTGACAGCCAACCATGAGAAGAGGATGCAATAAGCATATCCAAGCAGTTTTTATAAATGCTAATTTCCCAAAGACTAAATTTAAATGATTCTGAAACCTTTGATTACAAGTGATGGCAACTGGAAGGAATGTGTTCTGTCAGGTAAAGAAAACATAGAAATTACTTTTTTTTCTTCAACAACAACACAGCACATTGAGAAAACCCTAAATAATTGTTTATATGAATTAAGGGCATCACCCCCACCCCGTCTCTCTGAAGGAAAGCATACACATCATAAGGTTTCAAGTAATTCCAACTGCCATTGTTACTCCAGAAGCCAACTGATAATATGAAGCATTGCTTAGTGTGTACATAGACTATTCATTAATTTAACTCAGTTTTCCATTTGTGAGAGGGAGCCACCAAAGCTATTGCTTTAAAAAAAATAAGAACATTGTCCCTAATTCTTTTCTGTAGAGCAGCGGAGTCCAAAATATAGATTGCAGTCTACCAGTAATAATGAGCAGATAACCACTAGATTCCAGCTGCAAAGCATTGTCTATAAACAGCTCCAACTGGACACCCTGCTAGGTAATCCTTAAAATGGCCTAGGAAATTGGTTTTTCACATTTCAATATGAGTTTTCTCTCAATGTAATACAATGGTCTTAAATTTTCCATTTTCCATCATAGACCCCCAATGTGACATCAGTTCAATATAGTATGTTATTGTTGTAGAGAATGTGCCAAATCAAATGCATTTGACCCAAAGAAAATGGAGCAAAGTCCATGTGTGTTTTCACAAATATTTTATCTCTAAAAACTCAGTAATTTATTTCTCTAAAAGTCAAAAAATTGAGAGTTATTAAGGGGCAGATGTATCAAGGGGTTAAATCCCTCGAAATTCGACTGGGGAATAGAATCGAATAGGCAATTCGGGCGAATTTACGTGCTGGCGAATAGTCAAATGGGCGAATATTCGCCAGGCGAATAGGCGCACGATCGAATATGCGATAGAAGGATTTTCATTTGATCGAATGAATGCCTTTGTATTCAATCAAAAACTTAGAAAACAAGCCTATGGGACTTTCCCATAGGCTTATAAAGCAATTTGGTAGGTTTTAGGTGGCGAAGTAGGCAGTCGAAGTATTTTTAAAAGAGATAGTACTTCGACTATCGAATGGGCAAATAGTCGCAGCGTTTTTGTGCTCGATCTATTCGAATCATTCTACTCAGGCGAATTTACGCCAATTCGATAGTCGAGGAGCACAAAAAACTACTCGAAATTCGAGCTTTTTTCCCTCTATTCATTCACCCGAGCTTGGTAAAAACCAAGATAAACTGTGCCAAGTAAAAGCTGTTGAGGTTCCATAAATGTCAACGGTAGCTGCACTGATCTTGTTGGACCTTTTTTAATCAATTTGTTCTTTGAAAGGTTTTCAGATTTTTTTCCCTTCTAGTAATTGTGAGAAAAACAGATGTTTGCTTTTTTTCCATTTATACTTTTTATATTCAGACCTTTTAATAACTTCAATGGCACTGGTGATTTTAGAGAAATAGAGTTTAATTGTGGTTACAAAAACCACTAAAATGCAACCTTAAATAAATATGCCTCTAACTCCGTTGACTACACTTTTTGCTTGGCCTGATTATTATCATGAGCACAGTTGCAAAAAAGGTCAAACTAGTAGTCAATATATTTCACTTTTTAGGCATCTTGAGTCGGTGTCTTCATCAGATAGAGAGGATTATATTATTTGTATGTTAGCATCCTACTAAGCAGGAATTGCAGGGCTACAAAACAAGTGTAACTATGAGTTAGGAAAACAGCAATTCACACTGCAACAACATAATATAAAGACATAAAACTGAAGTAAAAATTTACTTTCATTTAGCTATAAGAAAAATGACTCTTACGCTGTACAATGGTTATAAGGCTTGTGTGGATAATGGAAGTAAGGTTGTGCTTTCTTCTGCCTGGGGCAAATATTACATGCACTTTGTGCTTCTTCTGTCAGAAAGGGCTTTTTAATATCAATTTAATTCTTATTTCACACACAGAACTAGTTTTTTTTATTTTTTTATTATTATGAGTAGTAGATGTAGTTTCAAACCTTATAAAGAAAATGAATTAACCACCCACATAGTATTGTCTTTAGAGGCTGGAGCTTTTCCATGAACTGGCACTACAAGGACAAAGAGGCACATAGGGGGGCAGATCTACATAGGGTCGAATATCGAGGGTTAATTAACCCTCGATATTTGACTGCCGAATGTAAATTCTTCGACTTCGAATATCGAAGTCGAAGGATTTACTGCAAATAGTACGATCGAACGAAAAATCGAACGATTAAATCCTTCGAACGGTTCGATTCGAAGGATTTTAATCCATCGATCGAACGATTTTTCTTCGACCTAAAAATTGTTACAAAGCCTATGGGGACCTTCCCCATAGGCTAACATGGCACTTCGGTAGGTTTTAGGTGGCAAACTAGGGGGTCGGATTTCTTTTTAAAGAGACAGTACCTCGATTATCGAATGGTCGAAAATTCGAACGATTTTTAGTTCGAACCATTCTAATCTAAGTCGAAGTCGTAGTCGAAGGTCGAAGTAGCCAATTCGATGGTCGAAGTAGCCAAAAAAATCATTCGAAATTCAAAGTTTTTTTATTCTATTCCTTCACTCAAGCTAAGTAAATGGGCCCCCAAATGTCAACTGGGCAACAATGTTCTGATATATTTTGTAACCTCTGTACCTGATAGAGTAAGCAATGTTGACCAAATCTGCAAGTTTACCCTTTCATCTTGATGGATTGACTGCAGTACAGAAGGCACTGGGCTAGGACTAGGTCAGAAATAAAATTATCAGTTGAAATGAAAAACTATTGACTATTTGACTGTACTATACGTCTGCCTAAACATTGTAAGTAACTCATTTTCCACGGAAATGCATTTCTGTCAGATCTCTGGATTTATGCTAATACCGTGTTCATTAAAATGGTAGTTAAAACTCATTAAAATGTGCACAGAGAGGTAACAGCTTCATTAATGTAATATCTTGTATGAGAAAGAAAAGAATGTTTTTATTATCATTTAAGTGCTTTGAGAATTGAATACATTTGCATAGTGATCAGATTTACCAAATATAATGATCCCTAATGAAGCAGTATTATAATTAAAAATACCTTTTCACAAATAATTTTGAAGAGTTTGACTTTGAAGAGCACAAGTTAGTTTTCCATGACTGAAATATAGTGCAGTATATAAACTAAGTGGATGGATTTCCTTTTATCTCAGTCACCTTTTCCTTAACTTCTGAGTTCATGTTACTAGCAATAGTAACTTTTTGATTACCCAGGAGTATAGAGGCATTATTAAATTTCTCTCCTGTTAGCATTCTAGTCTTTCTGGAATCATGAGGCCAGCTTCACTTTTAAGCTTCGCTTGCTGTTCTGTTGACTACTAAATGGAGACCGTTCTTCTGTACATTTTCACAGAAATTGTCCATCAATTATTTCTGACCTAAGGTCGTATACTACAGTTGTATTTAAAAATATTTCCTCTTGACTTTTTAAAAGATGCACAACTGTCCATGGCCATTTTCTGACTGTTACTTTTGCTGTGGAGGCAATGTAAACATATATCAGCAATTTTCCCACTTTTGATAAGTTGGAAATGTTAGGCGTTACTCTTTAACCACAGACTGCAGGCTGGAAGTCTCGTAAGATAAAGTTTTACTTTCTCGTGAACATACAGTATATGTGTTTCGCAACTGTCTCTGGGTGATGTGTTGTGATTTGTAGACATGAAAAAGGTTAGGGTTTAGAATATGTCCTGGGCAGACCAAGCTAGAATATGGCTGTGTTTATATCAAGAACTTTGTAAGGTATGCATACATGTATAGTATTATTGTTAAATGAATGCCAAAATCAACTAAGGAGCTTTGACTTTCTTTTCTAAGGTGGTACACAGGTAGACTTGGCCAACTATAACTGAGTGTCTTGTATGGGCCATAGCTAAGGCATACCCATTAAGTAAGAGTCAGAAATTGGTTAAGCTGAGAGAAGAAAACAACTGGTCAAGAACTGCATCCCAGCACTAATGAAGAATGTTGTGGATAAGGTAGGCCATGGATGAGAGATCAGCCCCATTTGATCCACACAAGCTCTGATCCAAGTAGACCTTAGCTAAATTGACCAGCTTTATACAAAATGAAGATGGTTAAACATCAAAGGATCACAATCTACTTGTCTTAAGACCATAGTATAATGATAGCCATAGGCCCTTTAAAATCAGAACAATGATGTAACAGTAGTAGATTAATATCCATACGTTCTACTGAAGTAAAGCAAATAATATGACTGCATTCTGTTTTAGATAAAAAATATTATACAATGATTTTAAGATAACTTTATAAATATAACACACTGGGGCCGATTCACAAAGGGTCGCATATCGAGGGTTAATTAACCCTCGATATTCGACTGGGAATTAAAATCCTTCGACTTCGAATATCGAAGTCGAAGGATTTTAGCGCAAATAGTGCGATCGAATGATCGAATGATTATTCCTTCGATCGAACGATAAAATCCTTCGAA
The DNA here is from genome assembly GCA_038501925.1 of Xenopus petersii. Classification (NCBI taxonomy): domain Eukaryota; kingdom Metazoa; phylum Chordata; class Amphibia; order Anura; family Pipidae; genus Xenopus; species Xenopus petersii. Next base: position 11,469,037 of record CM076675.1, on the reverse strand, counting down.
TCGAACGATTCAAAGGATTTTAATCCAACGATCGAAGGAATATCCTTCGATCAAAAAAACTTAGGAAAGCTTATGGGGACCTTACCCATAGGCTAACATTGAGTTCGGTAGCTTTTAGATGGCGAACTAGGGGGTCAAAGTTTTTTCTTAAAGAGACAGTACTTCGACTATCGAATGGTCGAATAGTCGAAGGTAGCCCATTCGATGGTCGAAATTCGAAGTTTTTTTACTTCGAATCCTTCACTCGAAGTTAGTGAATCGGCCCCACTGTATTGGTAAATAGTTCACACTGTTATTATAGTACAGGTGTGGGATCCGTTATCCAAAAAGGTCCGTATTATGGAATGACTGATTTGGCATCATCTAGGAAGATGATGAAGTCTGAGCTCCATTCTGGGGTGCTCACCACAGAGCCATGTGAAAAGGACAGAAAAAAATTGTCACTTGCTCCAGTTTTTTGCAATTTGCACCTTGCCTATTGCTCATGAACTGCCCCTTATGTGTGCTTTCTAGCACTACATGCTATATAAATGTGCATTTCATCCACAATCCCAAGCATGATGCCCCTACCACAGATTTGTTGGGTAAGCATCAGAGATTCCAGGGTGCAAGAAGCTCAGTATTCAACAACCTCTTCCAACATATAATTCAAGGAATATGAGTAATGTTTTTGGCGTTAAAGTAAATAAACCACAATGCCTCATTAGATCTTATCAATATATCTGCTCCAGCATTTATAAAGAACAATATCCAGAGAATTAATAATCTGCACAAATATAATGCTATCTGTAAATATATGAACATAGAGGGAAGACTGACATTACTTAATAATAAGAGATATTTTTCCTTTAAAATGTTAATTTATAAAATCTAGCAATAACTACTGTTAGCATCTTTAAAATGACGTTCAGAGTCAATTAATGGGTATGAAATGCAACCTATTACAAAGTGTCACAAAGCAGACATTCATCAAAGCTTTAATGTTCTTTGGGACACAAGATGCCAAATGATTATACTAGCCCATTTCACTGTGAAGCCTAAATGACATTGTTGGAGCTCTAACCCCTTCTACTTTCACCTGTAACTGATCATTGGGGACCAACGCAGGGTCTGCTTTTCATTAAATTCTCCGCAGGAAGTGAATATATTCATCATACCAAACAATTTTCCATCACCGCAACAGACATTCATTAACCGGAGAGGCAGTATAATGAGCAGCGTATTCCCATTGTTGGACATTAAACAGTGGGTACAACTGATTACAGCAGCTTTTTTTTTTTTTTGCTAAGCCATGTAAGTACCTCTATTATGATTAGACATGGTGACTACGTCTAAACACCCCCCTGTATATAAATTACATCTTTATGCATATTGGCATTCATTGGGAAGTACAATTGCAGTGGTGTTCACAGGTAGCAGAATAAATAACAGGAAGGAATTAATAATGACTGGTGATTCCACAACTCTTCAGTAGGTTACAGTAAAATGCCATTCATGTTTTACTTTAAAAATATTAGTGTTTAGTAACACAATAAGCAGTGTGTCTATACTTATAAATATATATATATATATATATATATATATATATATATATATATATATATATATATATATATATATATATATATATATATGTATATATATATATATATATATGTATATATATATATATATATATATATATATATATATATATATACATACAACTGCTCCATTTTTATACTTAATGATTATAACATTTTAATCTAGGTGTGCCTCTAGAAGAGGGAAAGAATTAAACTGTATTTAAATTTGTTATTTAAATACAAACAGTAAACATATGACAGGTATTTACAAGAGAAAGAAATGAAAATGACATGTAACATAGTAGAACACTCAGGTACAGTAGAGTTGTACCACTTATTGGTTAATGACATTATTTACAGCAGATAGATACAGTAAATGGTGTGATCTGATTGGATAGTTTGCCTCTTACTGCTTAATAATTGCTATATGAACGGGCCCTGTAGCTCAGTGGGCTCTGAGCAGTGGTTGAGAAGCTAAATTTAGGGGTTGTCACAAATTATCAAGCAGAAAATGATGTTTGTTTGTAATATAAGATGAAGCTACAGGGCTGATTATTAAATTCTGATGCTAATTGCACTGGTTTCTGTGTGTAGACAAAATCAGGCAAGACTTGTAGAACAAAGCAGTAATGCTGTCAGCGCATCACCTTTTTTCTTTAGCTGTAGTTCTTTGCTTTAAATTTGTGGATTAGTTACATGTGTTTGTCAATCAAGCTTTATAAAATCGAGTTTGCAATGGCTTCTAGTATGCCTTTTCAAAAAATAATCCATTTTAATGCCACTTTACATAGATTGTGCTGCGCATGGTGTTATTTTTGTATTTTTTAAAGATGAAATACACAAACAAGTAAAGAGAGAAATGTGGCCAACAAAATGGGTAATTTGGGACAAAAATCACCATGTTTTCTATCCATAATGCAACATTTTTCCCATAATGCCAATGTAATTGCAGCAAGATGAGGAGTGGAACCTGGAACATTTTAGCCATGAGGTTGGGATTACATTTGGGAATTATCTCTAGGACCAAGTTAGCTGCGCTTATTGACTCAACTTGCTGTAGGAACCCTGGAGTTACCATCATGTTCAGAGTGGAAGTAGCTGCATAGTTCCCCAGTAGGGATGGGCGAATTTGACCCATTTCATTTCACAAAAAATTTGCCGCCGGCGGAATGTCGCCAACGCCCATAGATTTTTTTGACGCTAATCTTTTTTTTTTGACGCACGACACCATACAAGTCTATGGGCGTCATTTCCGCGGCGAAAACATTTGCCCATCCCTATACCCCAGCTTCAATAGGTCTACTTGCCCACGATTAAGCAAAAAAAGCAGGAAGAAGTTAATGGTTCTTGGCCAACTGCCAAGAAGTGCAAGGAGCATGTCAAAGACACAAATAAAGACCAACAATGATTACTGCCATTAAAAAAAATCTCATCACTTGTTCCTACCCATAGTCTGGTGCTCTATTCATTAAAAAAATACAACACACACATACAAAGATTTTCACTTATTGTAGCAGGTACCATTGCACTGAAGATCTGTAATAAAAATTTATTTTTAGGTTACAGAAGATGTAGGTGCATGAGAAAAATGTAATTTAAAGTTGAGAAACCCTGGAAAAAATTATTTTATTCCTCAAGTAACATCTAGATTGATTTATGGAACAAAGAAAGATATAAACCATTTCCCAAGTAGTAGTATCTAAGTTTTTTTATGTTGCCATACAATTAATTGTACGCTCATGGCTAATTTTCTGCTACATAATTTTGCTACCTATGACAGCTATATAATTGGAAGAACACATTTCCTATTAACATGGATCTCTTAAGAAGTAACATTAATAATTTCTTGCTGGCATCTATGGAACTTGCTTAATTAATAGTGAACTGTTTATCTAGTAAAGACAGCAGACAGGGGAGCATCATGAATTCTATACTTTTGGAGCACTGGCAGATACTATATGATCTGCTTTTCATCTCCATTTAAGGTTAGTTTTCACGCCTTTTTATTATTATTATATTTCAGAGATACAGTATATCCTCATATTCTCACCAAATCAGTTAACACTTCTAAAAAAAAAAGCTTTCATATCTAAAAAACCTTAGTTTTTTAAAGGGACAAACTTTGAATTTTAGAATGGGGGGTAATTTTTCAAATTAAAACTCTTATAGTTGTTTTTATTGAATTATAATTTTGTCCAGGACTACTAATTTTATACAGAGCTTCTATGGTCAGTAAGCCCCCACTTTTCATTATTACATTTTCCTCCCAATTCGAAATTGATAATGCCCTATTATTGAAAACTATTGCTTAAATCTATTTTTCAGACTTTTTATCACTGTTACATAGTTACATCTCTTGGTTGACCGACAATCTTATTGCCAATATATTGGAGTGACTCCAATATTTCTTATAAGATAATTAAATTACATATTTCAGTTAGAATGCAGTGGCAGATTCTCATGTCTAACACTGTTCATTTTAAAAAATGACAACACGTTGCTGAAGAAAAATGGCGTAAGTGATAGGCAAAAGAGTCAGCTCTTTTCAGGTAACATGCTGCCTCATTTCAGAGTTACCATTATACCATGGCACACCTAAATTCTTTGGGTGTTTGCTGGGGTGCTGCCTACCTCAGACTTTATAGAATCTATCCTTCTAACACTGTTGGTTCATCAGCTCGGTGGTTGTATATTGTCATCTCTTGTACATCATTCCCTTCCCTTTATTCAACCAGTTGATCTACTTTGATATGCTTAGAGACAAGTGTGGAACAAACACGTTCTAATGAATCAATGAGTCAAACTAACCATGGTGATTCTCCCAGTGAGTCACAGAGGGTTCATTGATTCAACTGCTAGTTCTGCTGTTTGTGATGGTCACTTTGATAACATCAGAGGCAAAATCAATACTGTGTCTGTTCCCAGTGGACATGGCATGTGCACTGGAAGCAGCTGCCATTTTTATGTCATCAAGAACCAACCCCTCCCATTGCTACGATAATGCAAACCTGCCTTTTGTAAACGATTAAATCTATATGATCCAGAAAAAAATTATTTAGAGTGTACCTGTATTACCAATGTGTATGGATGATCAAGGAAGTCCTCCTTGACAAAACAAAAACATATGATACAATACAATACAATCAGAGCAGTCTTAAGTGCTGGAGCTCTGAGATAAACAGGAATGATGTTTGAGTTCCAACTCATCATGAGGAAGCACTGATACAACATATCTGTCTATCCTTTAGAGAGCTGTAAATTCTTATATCAGTTATGTGTAGATGCAATGCAATATTTAACAGGCTCAACATTTATTGACATGATTTTACTTCAATGCATTTCCAGCAATTATGTTGGAATTCAAGAGTTGGAAACCATAATAAAGGAACATTACATGCTTTGTGAAAAAAACAGAAGCATGGAGAACATCTCATGCAACCTCTACTACACTTTGGGTTTCCTCGTCTGAGTTGTGATGTCTTGCTGCTACTAAAAACAAACTACAAACACACATGAGTGTCTTTGTTTGAGTCTATCACTTCTACAGTACAACACATAATACAATAATAAAGGAACTTTACATGCTTTGCAAAAAAAACATAAGGTGATCAATAGGTTTCAGCAAAGTAATTATGCATCAATCAAGCCTGGAGAACTTCTCACCAACCTCTACTACACTTTGGTTTTCCTGGTCTGAGCTGTGATGTCTTCCTGCTACTAAATACAAGCTACAGTATGAACACACATGAATTTGAAGTATTTGTTGAGTCTATCACTTCTACTATACAACACATTGTTCTAAATCACTCTAACATCTCAGATACTGTATCTGCAATGCTGTACTGTATGTTGCTTATGGAATTTGCAGAAGATGTCCACATGCAAAATGCCTAGCCTGAACGAATCGTTATAAGCAAGTGTAACGATTATCACATTCTCATTACACTAGAAAATACAATCTCTGCTGCACTGTAGCTCTTAACCTTTTCATCAGCTACGCAAAAAACACTCAGCCAAAAGATATAGCACGACAGACATAGATTAACACCTTATATATATTCATAAACAGTGACCATCTAAAGCTTTCAGAATTGAACAATAATGTAAGGGCTAGTTCTATTAATGTTGGCTTGCAGTGTGAACAGATAATTGGTTCATACATATATGCTATCAGAATTAGCTGATAGTCAAGCAAAAACGTATTCTAGTTGTACAGGTATGGTATCTGTTATCCAGAAAGTTCTGAAAGGCTGTCTCCCATAGACTCCATTTTATGGAGACATGGGTCATGTACAAGGCACTGTTTTATTATCATAGAGAAAATTTAAAAAAATTGGATTAGTTGGATAAAATGGAGTCTATGAGAAACAGTCTTCCCATGAACCGAAGCTTACTGGATAATGGGTTTCTGGATAATGGATCCCATACCTGTACGAGGCAAAAAAATTGCTCAAGCCTAGTGGGGGGAAGTATACAACAATAACCATAAGTGTATAGCTTTTAATGCTATCCAGAGCTTCAGCAATTACCTTTTCCTGGGGCAATTAAAGTACTACAACTGACATAACAATGCCTTAAAGTACAGAACTTGCCATAAAGCAGGTGCACATTAACTTTATATAGGCTATGCCATAAATATGTAAATGAAAAGGGCATAAATGTGATGTTTTTGAAATCATATAATGGTCAGTATGGGTGCTTATAGAAAATAAGTATGTTTTCAGGCCCATAAATACCATGCAAACATTTATATATTGTTCCACTGCTTGCCAATATAACTGGAGCATGAAAATAGCCGGATCTTCGTTTAAGAGGAAAAACGAATTATTCTTTGAAGATGCAAAACATCTCATCAAACAGTGAGCAGAAAGCACGGTTTTGATTAAAAATACTAGACAGAGTAAACTTTATTAGAATCCTGTAACAATAATCAAACTCCCTTTTCTTTTTTTTTGTTCTTAACTAGCCCATACCAAACATAACCATAGATTGGTGGACAAAAGAGTGTCATATAGAGTCAATACATCACTCTTCCAGTATTGAGACCGACTTTGCTGACTTTACTTTCATTTCTTTTGCACCGATCAATAGTCTTTAATTGATGCAGTGTTAATTGGAGTTCAATTAGTTGCTGTGGTTGGGCATGTTAACAAGGCACATGCGAATGGAGATAATAAAGTTGCATCCAGTGTTTATGAGATGCCTGGTTTAACAAGCCTATTAACAATGCACATATCTGTATGGTACATAGGAATCTGCCATTTTAATAACCTACAGAATAGTGTTCTCTATAAATAGTCATAAAATAGGCAGGCATTAAGACTAACACTCCAGTAAAAAAATATCCAGGTCCTTATTTGTAAAACTTGTCTTTCAAGGTGCAACAACAGCAGCAATTTTGCACATAAAAAACTGTAAGTAATAGGAATTTACTGAATCCACTACAACTATTGCATTCATTGTTATAGATGAAAGTTAGCCTGTAATTAACATCGTCCTCTAAGCCAGGTTTCTAGTAGTGCCATATAGTTGCACACAAAAGGAAAACATCCGGGAGAAGGTTCCATGATTCCAGGTTCTGCTTATTTACCATGGAATCATGAGACCCTGATGCAATAAATAGGCTGGCACACAAAGTTTAAAAGCTACAGATGCAGCCACTTTGGTTTGTCTGTTTGACACAGAATAACTAAACACAGATATCCCATTTATCTCATTTAACACAGAAAACTGTGTCACAACATCCCATCTAATTAAAGCATTCACCATTGTGAACAATGGAGCTTTGGTATGCTAATGAAAAGGTTAAATGCATTAAATGAGTTAAGATGACTTAAGATAACACAGTTTCTTCAATTAACCCTGAGTCATGACGCATTTAACTCACAAATCCAAGTGGCTTCATCTGTAACTGTGATCATCTGCTTCATGAGCCCTTGTTCTTATCTTCTTCTAAAGTCTAAGGGGCAAAATCCCTAACCAGCAAAAATTTGCCAGCGATGGCTTCACAACACTTTGCCAGGCGTAAATTTGCTAGGACAATGCAAAGTTGCTTCCAGGGCACCGAATGCTGGTGAATTTCGATAGCTTTACTTCGGCAATCAAAGCAAATATGCGCTAGTGTTGCCTAATTTGCATATGACGAGAAATGGACGTATATGTTGCAGCAAATACATTACATTACACAAGTCCAGGGAACCTTAATAAAGACAATAGAGTTGTTATATTGCCCTACACATGAGCCCACTGTATAGTTTATGTGCCATATGTTAGAAAATGGAGGGGGGAACCCGGTTACCCAAAAACAAATTTACGGACCTTTGCAGGCTATCACTCAGAAAAAAGGAAAAGACGCTAGCATTTTTTGGGACTTAGAAAATGTTTGCACTACAAATTGAGGAAGTCCTATGAACTCCATCGCACTTCGCCTGGTCTGAGCTGGCGAAGGCAAGTCTGGTGAATAAGGTAATATTAAGCAAAATCTGCATCTTAGGGAATTTGCGGAGTTACGTCAATATGCCAGAGCGAAAACTTGCCTGGCGATAGAGTGCAAAGTAACACTAGCGTCTATCTCCTTTGCTAGCGAAGTGATGCCTGAGCCCTTTAGGAAATCAGCGAAGTTGACTTTGCCATTATACCATGTTCTTTCCGATAGGGGCAATGGATATTCAGAGGTTAAATCTTCTTTATGCCCACCTCCCCATAAAAATCATTTTTCTTTTATCAACTACATTCTTAAAAGGGGACACTTGGGGTTTTTTTTTTATTAAATCATTCCCATAAAATTTGCAACCCAACTCTCTTCTAATCAAGGTTAAGCAGCCAGGTAACATTGGCTTAGCACTGCAAGCCCTATAAATACAGGAAGAAAAAGCTGTAATTTCATGTAGAAATACCAAAGTGCAGACAAGAACACGCTTGTTTTCATAGCATAAATGCTGAATTGAGATATTTTTTTCTTCAGTACACAAAGCAGAAGGCACTTGAATGAATGTCACTATAATACCAGCCCAAAGGACTCTTTCTTGCAGTTTGATTTCTATCTTTTGAGAATACATTAGAATACACTGAGCCGTATGCTGTTCTCAGCTCTCAGAAGCCACAAGTAATTTTTAAAATCTTCTACACTGTGTGACAATAAACTACATTGTTTATGCTGTATGGGTGCCAAGCAGAGAGGCTTCTTGGAAGTGGCGCCAAGAGTCGTACACGTATGCCAGATCCTTTTCTCCTTGGCTTCCTTCTCAAGTATAAGCTTTACAACAAACAATTCCATTCCTGCATACCACACATCCATTGCACTTTCTTTGACTAATGCTATTTGACATACTTAAATCTCTGTACAGTTTTCTCAGGAACAATAAGGGACAGATTTACTAAAGGTCAAATTTCGAAGTACAAAAAACTTCCAAATTCGACCGTCGAATTAAAAAACTGCGAATTTGAATATCGAATTTGACGTTTTTTCAACAAATTTGGCAATCCTGTGGTCGAATAAAAATGGTTTGATCGAACGATTTTTAGTGATCGATCTAAGGATTTCTATTCGGCCAAAAAAAGCACAGAAAAGCACAGAAAAGTGCTGTGGAAGGTCCCCATAGGCTAACATTGCACGGTAGCTTTAATCTGGCGAAGTATGAAGTCAAAGTTTTTTTTAAAGAGACAGTACTTCGATTATCAAATGGTCGAATAGTCAAACAATTTTTACTGTTTGAATCGAAGTCGAATGGTCGAATATAGCCTATTCGATGGTCGTAGTACCCAAAAATTTACTTTGAAATTCGAACTTTTTGACATTCAAACCATTCACTCGAGCTTAGTAAATCTGCCCCTAAGTGTTACTGCCAGTGATATTAAATCGTTTTTTTTGTGTGTATGTGGGTTTTGCACCCTGCCTGGCACCCTGCACACGCACACTTCAAGAAACTTTGACGTTGCTGCAAAACACAAGTATAAGCTTTAAAAAAAGAAATGTATGTGATATTGAAATCATCTGATACCTGTACTAATATATATACATATCCATAGGATTCTTCAGTTATATATACTGTATATAGTTATTATTTTATCTGTACTGTGAATCAGAATTATTCACAAACATAAAAACTTGACTCAAAGGCAGCTATACACATACAGAAAGTATTTTCAGATACAAAGTTTTGAAGGCTAATCTGTTCATGTGTGTTGAGCAAATGATTGGGACAGATTTTGTCATGTCAAAGACATAGAGCATTTCTGTGCTCCAAAAAGGCTAGAAAATGTTGTTTGTGTTAGGGGACTCAACCGTCATTTTAGCTCTTGGTGAAAGGAGTATTCCACCCAGAATGAACAATATCTGAATACGGGTGTTGGAATTTTGCTCTGCTTCTAAACTGTAACATCCCTCTGATTTGTTAATCCCACTGCCATAACTGCTTATATGACAATGAAGAATGATGTTCAATGAGTATCACAAAGTTTTCCTAACAGTCAGGAACAGTAAAATGCACAGGAAAGATATGGAACTATACTGTAAACTGGAACTTTACTGTCATATGGACCATTTGCTTCATTCCCTGCAGGGAAATTCATCTTGTCCAAGGTGCTGAAATAATGTTCAGCAAAACTATCATATCAATACCATGACTAGACCTTGCATAGCCACGAGGATGCTAAGGGGAGAATTTATTCATTTTCAAGGTAAAACAAGGTAAATAAAAGACGAAAGTCAGTTGACCCCCCTTTTTTTTTTCTACGATCTGCCAGTGTTCGATTGTCTGCCCTACACCCACTTTCCTACAGCTTACAAGAGAACTATGTAAGAAGATCCTTTGTATTCAATCCCTTCTAAGTAACACCAACACCACATTCTCACCCAACACAGTAACTAGTCATTGTTTCTTATATGATGTTTATGTCTCCTGATTCCCTCCTACCCTTAATCTGCCTTGACAGGTTTGGCCTTCACCTTCTTCTCAATCAATATATATGTTTGCATGCATGTGTGTGCAGTTTGCTCTTTATAAAGCTCTATATTGGCATAAACCAACTCTTACAGTGCTGCAGACATTAAAATAAAATTTAAATAATGGCAAACTGAGCTGCAGTATTTGTATGTATTCATATACAGTATATATATATGTTTTCTTATAATATTTGATTAAATAAAAGTGTAGATTTTATTAAATACCCAGTGTGCATTCCTACTTCTGAGGACTTCATGTGTACAAATGGCAAGGGCTAGCACCTGGGTTCGATAGATATCTCTGCGTGGGAGTGCTTAAACCGTTGGAATTTGTATATATATTATTATATAGAATATTACTTAAATTAAAAGGGATGGGAAAACAAAACAATGGTATGGCAACAATGTAAGCAGATAGAATACTGAAAAACTGGGCACCCTTGGCACCATTCTTGGCTTTTGAAATGTGTCTAATTATAGACAGTTTGTAATAAAAAGAAATTGCATGTCCATCGCTAATAACCAAGGTGGAGATGGATGGGCAATAACAATTTGATAGGAGAAAGACAACAGACACTTTTAGGGGGGAAATGTCCACCTTGTGATTTCTAATTTTATTATTCTGTTACCTCAAACCAGCTCTTTTCCACATGAAAGATCTTTCAAGATGGATCAGTCCAGGAGACCTCAAGCATACACTTCTCTTCCGTGCTAAACATGTTGAATAGTCGGCACGATAACAAAGGGAGCTAGTCAAAGCAGAGTTTGATTTTTTTGCAAAGCTCAGGAAATGGCTTGCGTTTAATTGGTTGCCAGCCAAAAGCTGCCGTATGTTGCTGGTAAAAGAACTGACACTAAAGTCACTAAACATCACACTTTTTTTTTAATAGTCTAAAGTCTAAAAATAAATCTGCTTAGTATTCGCCACAGGGAATGCTTCCTGTGCTATTTCAATCAGTTCTGTTGCCATACAGCAGGCCTGCTCTTCTAATGGGCAAGATGCTGTTATAGAAAAACACATGGGCATCTGTTTTAAAAGCGTGCCCAGTGGTGATAATGTACTCTTCAGCCTGCACAGTCAGATGGGTGCATAAAACTCTCTATCAAATGGAAATGGAAAATGAAAAATACTTTTCCCCTAAACAGAACAAAAGCAATATTTACCCATCTATTAATTACAGCCATTTATGGTTGATACAGTTCTTGGTTGAATAGCAAACTGTTAAAGAAAAGGGGAAACATTGTCTTAAAATACAAAGCTGTAGACCCCCCACAAGGGGGCCGGTATTTTGCTTTAATCTGCTTTTCCACTAATACACTGTTTGTCAGGATTTGATTGTGGTATGGTTGTAAAATGGCATGGCAGGCAATAGGCCAGCAGGAAAGCACCGGGATTATGCATCATTATTTCAGGTTTCACCCTAATTAACTACTGATACAGAAGGTAAACTCCCTTAGATCTGTATGGAAATTTTAAGGCCATGGGGCAAATTAGTCTCAGGCATCACTGTTTGCATAAGGCAGTCACCCTACAGCTGTACTGCTGAACACTCATTGCATTTTTAGTGCATACAGTAAGCTGCATTGGCTTTAATAAAGCAGAAGAAGCCAATTAATTAATTAAATAGGACCTTTCTGTGCATTGTATAGTTATAGTATCAGCTGCTGCAGGGACACATAGATAATACTTACAGAAAATACTCAAAATGAATACCCCTGAAAATCAGGATGGTTAACGCAAAAAAAAAGTGCTGCTGCCATGCAGCCTGAGCAGTTGGAAACATATAGATACTGTATATGGTATATGTAAGTGGGACGTAAGTGACGGCTGCCTATTTATTAAATGTCGAATTTCAGTGGTTTTAGCGTATTTTTGAAACCAAGAATAAATTAATTTCTAGGAATGTCTGTCATTTATGTAAAGATCTGAACTTATAAAGCACGAAAGTCACAGAAAAGTCGCAAAAAAAAACCTAAACAACTTTTTCCAACTTGTCGCATGTGAACTACGACTTTTTTGTATTGCCACACAAAAGCAGTTTCAAAAGCACCTGAAAACCTCAAAAACCATGAAGTAAAGAAAAATCTTCCAGTTGTAAAAGGGACATCTGCCATTGACTAAACGGCCAACTTTGATGCGATCCGATGCTGGACAACAAAAAGCATGCGTCAAGTCGGATGCGACAGGAACACGGTAAGAAATATAAAGTCGGATAGTGTCGCAATGGTAATCCGACATGACACGACTGTCGGATGCAAATGCAGCAGCGAATTGCGTCAGATTACCGTTGTGACACTATCTGACTTTATATTTCTTACCGTGTTCCTGTCGCATCCGACTTGACGCATGCGTTTTTGTCACCCAGTGTCGGATCAAATCAAAGTCGGCCGTGTAGTCCTACCCTTATACTTGATTTTGGAGCTGGAGTATCTTTAGATTCTGATGTATTGTCACATAATAAATGCCATAAAAATTGTGCTTTTTCCCCTGTGACTTTTTCTGGTTTTAGACGATAAAAAAAAACCTTCCTGAAAAAGTTACAGTCTAGCATATTGGCCCCTTAGGCTAAAAGGCTACTGTTTTTAAATTGTGTGAAAGCCTGGTTGGTGCTACTGTATCTGCACATGATATACAGGTATGGAATCTTTTATCCAGAAATCCGTTATCCAGAAAGCTCATAATTATACAATAGCCGTCTCCCTTAGACTCCATTTTATCCAAATAATTACAATTTTTAAAAACAATTTCCTTTTTTTCTATATTAATAAAACATTACCTTTTACTGGATTCCAACTACGATATAATTAATACTTATTGGAAGCAAAACTATTCTATTGGGTTTATTAGGGGGCCGATTCACGAAGGGTCGAATATCGAGGGTTAATTAACCCTCGATATTCGACTGGGAATTTAAATCCTTCGAATTCGAATATCGAATTCGAAGGATTTAGCGCTATTCGAAGGATTTCATTCGATCGAACGATTAAATCCTTCGAATCGAACGATTCGAAGGATTTTAATAAAACTATCGAATGAATATCCTTCGATGAAAAAAACTTTAGCAAGCCTATGGGGACCTTCCCTATAGGCTAACATTGAGTTTGGTAGCTTTTAGCTGCCGAACTAGGGGATCGAATTTTTTTTTAAAGAGACAGTACTTCGACTATGGAATGGTCGAATAGTCGAACGATTTTTAATTGTAATCGTTCGAATTCGATCGAATTCGATTGAATTTAACCAATTCGATGGTCGAAGTACCCAAAAAATACTTCGAAATTCGATTTTTTTTTTATTCGAACCCTTCACTCGAATTTCGTGAATCGGCCCCTTAATGTTTAAATTATTTTCCAGTCGACTTAAGGTATTACAGAAATATCCATTATCCGGAAAACACCAGGTCCTGAGTATTCTGGGTAACAGGCCCCATACCTTTAATTATTTTGCTGCAGTCATATTGGGTTAAGCATCACTGTTTCCTGTTTCCACAGGGCCAAATACCTGTCCCACTCAACTACCAGCCTAGAAATAATTACCACTAACCACTTTGCAATTGCTGCACCGGGCTTCCCTTTCCAGTTTCAGAAAACCTGAACAACTGAAACTGATAGTGAAGAGGACCTGTCTCTCCTTTACTTGCTCAATGCACTAGCAACTAAAAGAATTGCACCAGAACTGCCAGCTATCCTGGAATATGAGCTGCATAGTCAAAATTGGCCTTATTACTTGACCAAGTGTAAGACTAGCTTTAGACTTGAAGACTATGGGTCAAGTTGTAGCTAAATGCAAGGCAAGTCAATGCTAATTTCTATGAATATGAAGCTGTAAGGCTCCCTCAAGCATGGATCTGGGCTGCACACATGAACTTGATTTGGTCTAATCTCTTTTTCACTAATATCAAACATGTCTCAGGTTGAAGATAATTAAATAAGCATGCAACCAAATATAATTCAAAGCCAGGCCCGGACTGGCAATCTGTGGGTTCTGGCAAATGCCAGAGGGGCTGCTATAAGCTGCTATAGAAAGTCATTATTTAGTGGGCTGGTAGGGGCTGTTTGGGCCTCTGCGTGGGCTGATTGGGCCTCTGTGTACCTGAAATGCCAGAGCCTATTTTAATTCTCAGTCCGGACCTGTTCAAAGCACACAACATGGCAGCCCTTCCACTAACCATTAGGCTAGATTTCCTGGCTACATCCTCCTTTATGAAGACAAATCTTCAAAAGGGAGTGATTCCAGCTAGACAATAGACACCTTAGAAATGTCAAAAAAGCCATTCACTAATCACTGCAAATTGCACCTCAGTAGCAGAATATGACTTTGGTAGATATGAATATGACTTTCAGGCTGAACAATGAGGCTCTTAGAGCAAAGCTGCAAGGATCTAAGCAGTCCACAAGAGTTCTACATTTACAGACACTGGGAATTCAATGAATCAACAGGTGTTGAGCAGAAAATCCTTTTGCTCCTGCTGAGTGCACCACTGGGCAACAGAGTTGATAATGCCAGTTCACAGTCAGTTCCTTCCATACAACGAGACAAAGCTGGAAGTACAGCTGCAGGGGTCACTTTGTCATCCTGATTGCAGCTGGAGCACCACGGCAGGACTGAAAATGCCATTCAGGGGTAATAGCCTAACATTCTTAAATTAAAAGCAGATTAAAGATGAAGAAGAAAAATATGTTTCTCTGTGTCCAGTCCAGTGAATGGCATTATACTATACTATGCATGGTCACAATTCAATGAGCTTAAAGGGATACTGTAATGGGAGAAAAATTTTTTCAAAATGAATCAGTTAATAGTACTACTCCAGCAGAATTGTGCACTGAAATCCATTTCTCAAAAGAGCAAACAGATTTTTTTATATTCAAGTTTGAAATGGGGCTAGACATATTGTGAATTTCCCAGCTGCCCCAAGTCATGTGACTTGTGCTCTTATAAACTTCAATCACTCTTTACTGCTGTGCTGCAAGTTGGAGTGATATCACCCCCTCCCTTTCCCTCCCCAGCAGCCAAACAAAAGAACAATGGGAAGGTAACCAGATAGCAGCTCCCTAACACAAGATAACAGCTGCCTGGTAGATCTAAGAACAAAACTCAATAGTAAAAACCCATGTCCCACTGAGACTCCTTCAGTTACATTGAGAAGAAAAAACAGCAGCCTGCCAGAAAGCATTTCTCTCCTAAAGTGCAGGCACAAGTCACATGACCAGGGGCAGCTGGGAAATTGACAAAATGTCTAGTCCCATGTCAGATTTCAAAATTGAATATAAAAAAATCTGTTTGCTCTTTTGAGAAATGGATTTCAGTGCAGAATTCTGCTGGAGTAGCACTATTAACTGATGCGTTTTGAAAAAAACATGTTTTCCAATGACAGGATCCCTTTAATTACAGTAATAGTATCATGCTAAGGTGAGACATAAACAATGCAGAATAACTGTACATTAGCCATGTGCATGTTTCTTGTGACTGATAGTCTGTATTTGTCAAGAAGAGTTCAGATCAGAGCCTACAGGGTCACCCAAAGACCTTTTTTGGATCAATACCAATATTGCATATTTCCAGGTAACTGAACAACTGTCATGTCAAAATGAGCATGATTGATGTTAGATCATTATAACTTGAAATAGTGGAGCTCTTACACCGGGTTGTCAGATTTGCAGCCACATCTGGCCTGTTGAGAATGCCGGGAGATTCATTTCTTGGGCCACATTTTTTTGAGTCTATTGAGATAACTAACTAACTTGTGATGTGAATTCATTGACAATTAAAATAGTCAGTGTGTTGTATCCCAAATTGGACCCAGAATCAAAGTATGTAACTACTGCATATCAACTGTGGTTCTAAGTCATTGTGCCATAGTAGGACCCCTCAATCAATGCATTTTAATATTGCCTGGGTATGCAATCAATTATGTATCATCTGTTGAACAGTGTGAAATATCTTGTCACTTTTTAGTTTTTTTTTTATATAGACACGCCACACTAAAGGTGTTGTCCTAGTTAGACATAAAAATATGGCCCTGTTGGTGGTCCAGTCTTCAGTCAGTCCCCCTTAGCTCATAACAAGGTTTCGGATGAAGGAAAATATCAGTATATCAGTTGGATCAAGAATATCCAGGACAGAGAATAGGTTTCATCACAAGCCTCCAATCGATGTTGTATCTATTTTATCACTATTATTTTTGTATTTTGATTAATTGCTGAAAAGAATAATTTCAGGTTTTTGTATTTGGTATTTCTAGTCACAAGATCAAATTATGTTTCCTACTATAACAGCCAGTGAACACTGGATATCAGGCTAAGGAGAAGAATGTGTCTACTGTAACTTGGGCCAATGTTAAAAAAATTAATATATCAGAATGGTGATGTTTTTTCTTCCTAAAGTGTTATTGTCTCAAGAAATATGGATCTTGTGTCATAAAGCCGAGACACATTAAAAGGCCTTCTCTCTATGACAAGCATAGGAGCACCCAGAGACATGGGAAACAAATATAGGCCCAACTGTAGGAGATAACGTAATGAGCAGTCCACTAGTCTGTCACCAATTGCAGTCTATTTCATACAAATATTGATTAAAGGATCAGCTATAACAACAGCAGATCTACTCTGAAAGCTAATGAGGAAATACCCAATACTATGATACATTTGTTTTTCTATGGTACTTATTTTGGCACTTATACCGTAAAATAGAATTTTGTATTAAAACATGACCATTTATAATCAACAGCCATTACTAAGTGTACAATATCAAATGTCTCAATTTAGCTTTGACTTAGATCTCCTAATTAAAGAACATTTCTAACCATAAGGGGGTTATTTACTAAACTCTGATCGGGCTTTTTGAGGCAAAACTCAAATTTTTCATATTTTTATTTAAACTTGAATTTTTCAAAATGTATTAAAGGCTGGTGCAGCAAAAACCCTGAGTCTGAAAATCCACCATCTCAGACCTGCTGAGGTTGTGTATAAGTCAATGTCAGAGGTCCCTATCCTCTTTAAGTGACATGCACTGGAATTAGCAAAAAAATAAGACATTGTCTGGCTTTTTTTGGGCAAAAATAAAAATAATGGGGGGCTTTTAGGGGAAAAAGCCAGAAAAAATCAAGTGATTTGGGAAAAACTCAGAAAAAAATCATACAAATTAGGTTTTTGCTTTTATTGAGTTTTTACCCATCACAATAACACAGGGTAAAGTGAGTTTGCAGAGAGGCTACAGGCTTATAATGAGCTGTTAGATTGGTTTACAGGTTATGTGGTCATGTTCCTTGTTAGTTTATATTACTTCTCATATCAATGAAATCTATTCTCATTTTCACCTTACGCATTATATTATTGCACTGCATAAAATGACTACTAACTCAGGAATCAAAGAATAATGCTGTATAATGGGTTCGTGTCACGCATAATATATTTTGCCAGATTCAGTGTTATGTGTACACTTGCTATATGGTGACTAGTCCTTAAAGGACACATTAATAAAGTGGAATGCGGTGGAAAACTGGAAGGTTAATTAATTAAAAGAAAAATTTCTAGTGATGAAAAAGACGCCAAATATAGATTGTCCAAATTGGAATGAGGCACCAAAAAAGACACATGATAAATGTCACTACATACATTGAAGGTTGGTGCAAAAGAATTTCTGCTGAACTTTGCAGGGTTATGTTGGCTCAAAAATGGATGGTACATGGAAACCTACCTTTTTGTAGAAGTGACTACAGAAGATTTGCATCCAGCTAAAACATGGGGACAAGTACTAATTTGGCATATAAATCCCATCAACACTCAAAGTGGGCTGTGTGAGGAGCACTTGATGGTGCTCCTCTCCACACATCTGAAATGGTGGCGCCCATGGTCCTCACATGAGTTGTGGCCTTCATTTATTTGTTCCTGACCTACTGTATGCCTGAATTTTGACCTTGTTAACTACTGCCTGCCCTGATTTTTGCCCAGAAACGACTACGAACTTTCTTTTCACCCTTCTGACATTGCGTATTGGATTTTCTGTATACAACTTCTTCCTTGTTCCCGACACTAACCTTCTAGAGCCGCTAGGCCCTGACATGCTGCTAGCCGAAAGACAATTCAATAATCAGGAAAAGGCACCACTAACAACATTAGTATTTAGTTTTATGACAACAGAAAGCATATTTTACTTGCAAAAAGAGTAGAGCTGGTTCTCAGGTAGGATTAGAGATGCTTGCAGGAATCCTGTTAAATATGGTATGTGACAATTCAAAAAGCTTTGTGCAAAAAGCAAAAATCTGCCTTCACCCATCTTAGTAGTTCTTCAGAAGAGCATTTACTGTCTCACAAATCTTGACCCTTTGGGCAGGTAAGCTCTGTTGTGTCATACAACCTGTGTGCAATGCAATACTGGGATTTCATTAATTTAGCAGCACAACCAATTTGTTAAACAACTACTCCAAAGTAGACCAATTCCGAAAAACTGGATAAAAGATTGGTGATAACCAAGCACATATGCCAGAATGGCCCATCCTTAAGCTCCCCATAGATGCCACGATTCTTCTTGCCGAACGACCGATTTTAGGGAAGCCCGACCAATCCTTCGAAATTATCGTGCGGTTAGTGGGATTCGAACTATCGAACATCTTACGGTTTTTCGGCCAACATCTGTCAGGAAATTGATCGGCCAGGTCAAAAAAATCTTTGTCGGCCCCAGTGCAATGTATCTATGTTTGCAGGGCCAAGCAGGCAGCTCCCCTTTGTTTTCCTGGCAAATTGGTCTTTTTAGTTGATGTTAAATATGTATGATCGGACGATCGTTCTGAGAAGATCGTGGTCTCACGATCAGGATCTGATTTTTTAAAAATTTCAACACCTATATGGGCAGCTTTAAGCCCAGATTGACTGTACTGTATATTTAGACCAATCAGTTTGGGTACAACTTCAACACAGGTTTAATGGCCAAAGTTTGTACATTTTGGTCATATATTGGCCTTATTGTACAAAAAATGTCTCTGCAAGTGTAGCAGCTAACTCAGTATAATAAATCAAATCTGTTGTTCCTTTTTTCTATATTACTGTTGTTGGGTACAGTACACACTGTATTCAATTTATATTTATTTTTCTGTTTTCATTGAATTCATAAAGCAACAACACATACATGCCTTTAGATATCCTTTTTTTTTTTAACTTCTGAAATCTGATATTTGTGGCATCCATTGGTATATGTAATGTCAACAGGACTTCTAAGCCTTTCTTAACAAAGGGCTAAACATTACACAATAGACTCATAAAGACCATGGGGAAGAGAGAGAATTGCAAGGGAATTGACTTCCAAAAATCTATCTTGAATCCCTTGAAATTAATGTTTAGCTGAAGGATTTTCTGTTCATCTCTCCGGCTCTCACGCCTGCGGCAAGATTAGCTTTGACTCATGTTCGAACAACTGGAGGAAATCAATGGGTTTTACTTTATTAATAATTAAAAGACCAAAGCAGACATCCAAGTGATTAAAATTGGATAGATAATTATATCCATGTAGCATTTTAAAACTGGAAAAGGCACATTATGAAGCATTGGAACCGGAAAAGAGCACAGGGAGATAGTTTGAGCTGTACATATTGCTGTTATGCTTTTGACATGAGTACATGCTGCTTTATGAGCAATATAAATAAAACCATTACCCATCTGTCTGACTGAATCAAGGAAATTACATTGTTCTTAATTTCTGTTAATATGTTCAACAATGCGGTTTCCACAGGCAACAATGCAGATGGGGCAGCAGTCAGTGTTTATTTTGTTGCACTGTATTTCAATGGCGAGATAGGGTGGAAAAGGGCACTTTTAAACCATCTGTCTTTTGGTGAAAAATTAAAATGCATTACTTTCCATGTCTACTCTCATGTATTACTTGTTTTTTGTGCAAATTCTAATCACAAACATCTAGAGGACAATGTAAGGTCTTGATACAGATTTATCCAGTGAGGGGAGCATTGCTGGGAAATTCAATATCATTATGAGGCACTGTCTTATTATTACTACAGAGGTAGAAATCAGGCAAAAAAAATCTTTATTTTAATAATGCAATGTGGGGAACTAGTATATAGCACCATATGTTCTACTCTCATCCTCTGTGTCTAAAATATCCATAAGGTACTTTTTTTTCTCCTGGAGAAAATATGATCTCTGTATAAATTTATATCCGTTCACTGGTGGGATGGCTGAAATGTTAAATTAAGGAAACAAATGATATATATAGTGAATAAAGTAGCCCCTCTTGTAAAATATAAGGATATTATAAGTTACTGAGGAGTTTCATGACCATATAAAAACATGAGGCCGAAGGCCGAGTGTTTTTATACATTTCATGGAACTCCGAGGTAACTTCTAATATCCTCATATTTTACAACTGGGGGTACTTTATTTATTATAATACACAAGTTTCAGTGAGTCATGTGACAGAAATGACATCAGAACTCACCGTTTATAACTGATGACATCAGAACTCACCATTTATAAGGATATAATTTACAGGATATTCATGGCTTTTGTGTATTACTGTATATACAGGTATGGGACCTGTATACAGAATGCTCGGGACCTGGGGCTTTCTGGAAACTGATCTTTCTGTAATTTGTATCTTCATACCTTAAGTCTACTAGAAAATCTTGAAAACATTAAATAAACCCAATAGGCTGGTTTTGCTTCCAATAAGGATTAATTATATCTTAGTTGGGATCAAGAGAAAAAAGGAAATAGCTTTTAAGCATTTGGATTATTTGGGTAATATGGAGTCAATGGGAGACGACCATTCTGTAATTCGGAGCTTTCTGGATAATGGATTTTCGGATAACGGATCCCATACCTGTATATATATATTTTTAATATATAAATATAGATAATAGGTTGCAGAGGACCTCTTGTATTTGTTTATATATATATATATATATATATATATATATATATATATATATATATATACAGTATAATACTGCGTATTGCATTGATGTGTGTGTGTTGTCTCTGTGAGTGTGTCATTAAAGACAAAGATAGTCAAAATATTCTCATTGTGAAGAAACAAAGTGCAGCGATTGTTACATAGTTGCTTACTTTGGGTGCTTAATAATTGAAAATCCATAGAAACATTGACAGAAAGATGGGACACTATTGTATCAGAAGCCTGAATTAAGAAGTACCCAGGGGAAAAAAAACACAGAGTCTTGTTACTGAAAAATGTACTCTGTGATCTTGGGCTCGGAGTTGAAAGAAACAAAGAGCATGAAAAGAGCAGGGTTTATCACACTTGCCATTTGGGACTGTGCTAATCAGCCGAAAGAAACACAGGCACATTCATCTCCACGCCGACTTGCCGGTGAAATAATCTCTTCAACACCCACAGCTCTGATAAAAGGGACACTTTAGCCTAGTGCTGCTTTAAAAACCAGGGAATTCATGGAATAACAATGTGTTATATCTGTATGTTGCTGCATGGAATGGCCCCATCTGTTGTCATTTTTTTTTCATCTTTCAACTTGTTTTTTTGTTTTTGCTGCCTTTTCCCCACTGTTTACAAGGCATTGCCATTGCTTTTCAACACTGCTGTGCAGGTTTTTTTTTTAATGTTTATGCAACCACACAATCTGCCCAAATGTATTTCTCTATGTAACAAGTTACTTTATTAAACATAAGGCCAGTGTGAAGGGAGAGTATTCAATATTTATTTATTTTTTTCAAATTATGTTACTTAAAATAATAAATTGGTACATTAAGGGAATTGCTGTTTTTTGTTTGCACAGAATATTTATGTTCTACTTAAATGCATTGTGCCTGTGAAAGAAAATCTATGTTGTTTTGCCTTATCTGAACGAATTCTTAATTTTGTTACATAGGAAAATTCTCTCTTAGTGCTATGTTGAGATTGGCCACTAGAGTTGCTCAGGGAAGGAATTGTCTAGACACCAGAAGCCATGCACTCATACCTATACAGACAGGGATTTATTGAAAACTCTTTGAAGCAGGCACTCTTCCACCAGGCAAAGGTTTTCAGAGTGAAAAGTAGTTTATTGTATCCACAGCCTTACGCGTTTCGTGTTAACAAACACTTAATCATAGGCTAACTATACAGAGACTTTCCCAGGTCTTTAAACAAATGTGCACCAATCAAAACAAGATCAATTAAACAAAAGAACCAATTATAACACATCAATTAGTGGAAGATGCACCAATCACTATCCAGGATTTTCTGTGGGTGTGGTTAACAATTTCACCCGTTTCTTTCTTTTAGGTGCCATATTGGTACACCACTGTTAGACAGGAAGTGATAGGGTGCCATATGTATACACCCAAAGTGCATAGTGAGTAAAATATGATATAAAATTAGTATAAAAAGTAACTTATATGCATTTAGGTAGAGATAAATATACATATAAAGGTATACATGTAGAAAAAGTGTATAAAAAATACATACATACAATTATAAATATAAAGTGCTAGTAAAAGTAAAATTAGAAAGCCAAAATTGTGCAATATACAGTTGAGCTCTCCGTGAATATATACGGAATATTTCTAAACATCTATCAAATGAATTATATTTGAGTTTCAAATGAATTTCAGGTGGGAACTACTTATATTACATGGACTTTGGTGGGGACTCCATGTCCGAGGGAAAAGGGAGAGGACTGGGGAGAGTAGAAAATTTGAATAATGCCGGAGAAGTAATGGCAAAGTCAGAAAACATCTTTTTGGTTCAGAAGTAACATGAAACATCGTACTCATTATTTAGCCCCATGGGGAACCTAGTGGCCAAGACAAAGATCCATTTCGTTTCAAGGTACAATAATGTATTAGAAAGATCCCCTCCTCTCTGATCTGGTGTTATTCTTTGGATACCCTAAATTGCAAAGAAATCGAAATTGCCGGAGGCGCAGTTTACAAAGTTTGCAAACTGATCCTCTGGCAGTTTAGATTGCCTTGTGGAAGTTTGCCTTACTGAGTGCCTGCTTCAAAGAATTTTCGGTTGTCCACTCCCTATGCTGAGGGCTCAGGGCGGTGAACCTAAAACTGGTGAGCTATCATTCTACTAACTTGGAGTACCCTATTCCTTATATACTCTAGACAGAGATTTATATTCAGAAATGCTTAATTGACTTAATTTTGCCACCAACATGGATTTATGCAGTTCAGTAATAATAATAATAACTTGATATTGTTTTAACTGCAATGAATACTGTACATACTATACATTTCTATATTCTAATTAAAAGCTGAATTTTATCAGTTGGCATTGGCATGTCTATAACACCAAAAGATGCACCCAAGGCATTGATGAGAATGTCCCCAGCATCTGCTTGAAATTGCTTAATTCTGCAATAAAATGAATATCCTGTGTTTGTTTAAAATAAACAACACTCTGGCACACAGCGGACTGAGCTCTTGCCAGAAAGAAATAGTTACAGTAAGTTCCATGTTCTTTGAATTGCACCCCACGAGGATCTGCAGTTAAGCAGCAAAGTACTTTACAAAAACCCATAATTATAGTTGCTTTTCATTCTCAGGAAAGCTTGTGGGTACTTCTCAGTCTGCCCAAAGAGACACCTCTTTTGATTCTTTAGTTAATATATTCAGCTTCGTTAAATTGCATAACCAAATAATTAGCAAATCAATATTTTTACGGTGACTAAGAGGGGGGTGCATAAGTTGAACTACCCCTAAAAATAGAATAGCTGGTCACTGTGCACAAACTATGGGGTGCGACTACTCCACTGCCAGCTGGCTCACCTATCTGAGTCCCCTAAACCAGGAAGTTTTGGTAAAATTGAATAAAGGTATGGGTCCAATTATCCAGAATGCTGGGGATCTGGAGTTTTCCAGATAATAGAATTTCCTCAATGTGGATCACCATACTTTAAGGATGCTAAACAGCACTCAAACAACTAAACCCAATTTTTTTTTTTTTTTTTGTAATCTGGATTCAAGGAGCTGGAGCGACTGTATCAGTACAAAGAGAAAAGGAAACCATTTTTAAAAATTTGTATTTTTTTGCTTAAAATTGAGTCTATGGGAGCCTTCCTGTAATTTAGAGCTTTCTGAATTATGGGTTTCCATACAAGGGATCACATACCTGTACTTCCAGTTGTTAAACCTAGGGGTCTCCATGTTTTCCACATATGGGTAGCTACTTAGAAGTATTGGCTGTAATAAATTCTCTAATAGAATTCTTGGAATAGGTCCATGCCCAGAGAGTAGCTGTACAGCAGAGAACAACACAGTGCTGTATCATGTATCATTTGCCACAGGCAAATAAATTCTCGAAACTGCTGAAAAATTTGCTAACACAAATTTGCCGGTCAAAACTTTTTAGTAGGGGTGCACCGAATCCACTTTTTTGGATTCGGCCGAACCCCTGAATCCTTCACAAAGGATTCGGCCGAATACCGAACCGAATCCGAACCCTAATTTACATATGCAAATTAGGGGTGGGAAGGGGAAAACATTTTTTACTTCCTTGTTTTCTGACAAAAAGTCACGCAATTTCCCTCCCCGCCCCTAATTTGCATATGCAAATTAGGATTCGGATTTGGTTCGGCTGGGCAGAAGGATTCGGCCGAATCCGAATCTTGCTGAAAAAGGCCGAATCCCAAACCGAATCCTGGATTTGGTGCATCCCTACTTTTTAGCAAAAAGTTGTTCGCATCAAAACCGTCACGCGCCAACATTATTCAGACGCCCGTTGACTTTAACATCGGCATCAAAATTGACGTGAGTGACAGAATTGATGCGGGCATCAAAATTCACGTTTTTTTTCTCCATTTCGTGAATTTCACAGGAAATTCGCAAAAATGTTGGGACAAATTCCCCCATCACTACTACCAATATATCATGACCTAGGAGAATGAAAGCCTTCATCGATACACAAGAAATTTAAATAATTGCTTGTCCTAGTCAGTATTGCAATAGAAAAGCAGTATCCCTGAATCTATTCAAAATCTTTTTCTAATGAATGTGCTGAAAACTGCTTTTTGCGATTCGGGAACACTGTAAATTAAAGGCAAGATGCACAGGGAGATAGAGGCCATTGCTTTCACTGTTTTATATGGGGAGGTACAAAAAGGCCTTTATCTAATCTGTTCAGTCATTAAAGTAACTACTTTGCAATAACAGCATTACAAAGCATCAGTAGGTTCCAGAAGTGCAACTGTAGCAGTTCCGACCCTGAGAATTATTAATTATATAATCAATTACATCTCGCTGTTACAGCTTCCCTTGCATGAAACATTTCTAGTCTCAGCTACTGACGCAGTTCCGTTTTGATGATTCTGGAAAGCATGAGTCGCAATCCACCCGGAGCAGTTACAGAGAAATATTTAAGTCTGTGTGTTTTTTTATGCGTATGTTGCAAATAAAAAGAGGAATAGTTTGGACATACTGTATTTGTGACATGCCTTTATTATGGCAATTTGTATCATGTTTACAATATTGTAGCAGGTGCAAAAATCTGTTTCATTCAGCAGTTGGAGGCAAGATTTGTTCTATTTCTAAAAAGGGGAATGTCTTCCATGACACCCATAAATGTTGTTCCAGGTCTAGTAATTCATAGCAACCAATTAGATGTTTGAACCAGTTATTGCTACCAATACAATCATTTCGCCCGTAGAATGGACTGAAGATTCATTATTCATTCATGGATGACTGATGTCTTCATACCAACACTAATATCATCCACCAAGTCTATTAGTTGGCATGGTGTTAACAAGTCCATAGCAAGTCTTTAACATGATTTTTTTTTCATTCAAGGGCGCCTTTTCCATTTTGCTAATATCTTTATTTCCTTATTGTTTTGCGACCTACAATTAGAAAAGGCAAGGTGAATGATCTTATATAAGACATGTAGCCAACTTATGTGAATTGGCAGGCAGTGATACAGTGTGATCATTCATCTATGCAAGCTAAGCCACAAATTGTATTCATTTACTGGAACTAGATTTGGTAAAACTAGCTTAGAAAAGTTCTTGAATGAAACTCTTCATTACTTCATACAGCTTCAAATAAATGATTACTGTAGATAGATAGACAATAGATAGATAGATAGATAGATAGATAGATAGATAGATAGATAGATGATAGATGATAAGAGAGTTGTATAGCCATGCAAATCAGAATTTTTAGAAACATGGATCCATTAGGAGGTTTATAGAGAAATTGATGCAATAGGTCTATGTAAAAATTAAACTTCTTAGTGGGCAAGCCAAGTCAAGATTGTCTTTATGAAGCTTAAACTTCAAGCTGTAGGGATGGGGCATGTACACCAAGATCCAACGTTGGTGAGTCTATACTACATCATACTGGGTTCTTTCTTTTTGATTCTGCAATATGACCCCCCATAACACATGTTTTCAGGCTAAAGTATCAATATCAGAAGTGCTGGTCAACTGCTTATGGCAAAAGCTGAATTAAGGTTGCAGGGCTGTTTTGTACACAGGGACACTTAGCGGCATTTTTATCAAGGGTCAAATTATTGAAAAAACTTTGAAATTTGAATTCAAAAAGATCAGACGAAATTAAGTTGAAGTTTTTTTGGGTCGAATAAAAAAAACTTTGGTTTTTCTAAGTCCACCAATTGACTCCAAATAGGTTCTAGGAGGTCCCCCATAGGCTAAAACAGCAAATTGGCAGGTTTTAGATTGTGAATGGTAGAAGTCAAATTTTTAAATTTCGATATTAAAATTTTCAAATTTTTTGCAAATTTGAATCAAACTTGGACTATTCCCTAGTCGAAGTACACAAAAATAGCTCAAAATTCGAATTTTTTCTAATTCCCTTAAGGGCAGATTTATCAAGGATCGAATTTAGAGTTCATGGGAGTTTTTTAAACTCCCATAATCTCCCCTGAACTCGAAATTCGACTGAAATTCGAACAAAATTCTACCAACTGCAATTTATCAAAAATTTAATTTTTCATACTCGGGTGAATGGGATCAATCTGCAAATTAGAATTGTATTCAAATCGAATTTCAATCAATTCGAATCCAATTTGAAACTACTGTAGATATTCAGCAAGAATTGAACCCAGGATGCCCCCCACCTACAGACTAAAATGGCAACTAAGATGGCGAATAGTTGAATTTGATTTCTTAAAGGGCCAGTACATGATAAATTTTGAAAATATAATTAAAATTTTTTTAAAAAAATCTCAAATCCGATTTTAACCATCAAAAAAAACCTCAAAAATGCAAAATTCGAATTTTAAATTTGAATTTTCACTTCAAGCCTTGATAAATCCCCTTATTGTGCTTAATCTAAGACATAAATGCATGGTGTGTTTTAGGAATATCTTAATTTCACCCATAAAATAGAGGCAAATGATTTCTCAGTGTAGTATAATGTAAAATGTCCTTATTAAATTTGTAGAGTGTCATCATAAAAAAAAAAAAAAAAAAAAAAACATATACGAAATAGGATGGGAAAAACAACCCAACAGCTGCTGCAAGTAATTGCACAGATATTGGCTGCCATTAATGAAATATCTTCCAGATCTTCAGCAGATGTTGCTTCCCTCTCTAATGATAAGATTGACTTTCATATGCAGTTGTGTCTGTTGCTTGGAAAACCTCATAATGCAAATTGATGCACACTGGCTGTTGCCTATTTGAAATAATGTCTTATTATTGTGAAAAGTAATCCTATGGCATATAAAAAGTCATTGCATTGACTGGTAACGTAGCTCTCATCAAGGAGGGTCTTGCAGCTCATCTGTTGGGTCATCACCATGTCTCTCTAGGATATTGTCATACTGGGTATCTCTTTAGTGACAATTGTCCCCTTCAGTCTTCTTTTACTCCTCCCGCTGTCTTGCATGTAGCTCCCCCTGCTGTCAAGCTGCTCACACTTATTGCATTGGTTGTCATTTGATAGCGGGTATGTTATCTGTTCAACTGTGTAATTGATTATCCTGTATCAGCATTGTTTTTCAAACCAAAGCCATATGGTTTTAAGTCCTGACTAGTCATTTTGTGTTATATTTTTAGTTGCTGTTTTTTACCCCAACTTTCTGTTACCCACATGCTGCCTACAACTAGATCACATGCAACAGATAAGAATGAGAATAAGCGAAGGAGTAATGCAACAGAAAAAAAGCCATAAATAAAATAAATTGACAAAACATCGAATTCAGTTCCCAGAATTCTGCATGTCATAGAGGATATTAAGACTTCTGGGCATTTTTGCGATTTGCCTTAGTTTTCTATTTTTCAGAATTAATTGGCATTTTTTTTCTTTTAAGGCTGCTGCCCTGGTAATCCAAGTGTTACATTGAAGGTGCATTAGGCTTGTAACAGGACCTGATATTTAAAGGAAAACTATACCCCCCAAACAATGTAGGTCTCTATTAAAAGATACTGAGTAAAACAGCTCATGTGTAAAACCCTGCTTCATGTAAATGAACCATTATCATAATAATATACTTTTTTAGTAGTATGTGCCATTGGGTAATCATAAATAGAAAATTGCCATTTTAAAAAATAAGGGCCGCCCCCTGAGATCGTAAGATTCACTGTGCACACATACAAACCACATGTAAGGTCACATGAGCCAATTAACAGACAGAGTTCTGCCTTTTGCTTCCTCACTTCTTCCTGTTACAGTTAGTGTTGTAGTATTTCTGGTCAGGTGATCTCTGAGGCAGCACAGATAGAGTCACGAAATGGTGGTTCAAGGCAAGAGATGTAAAAGGGCAATATTTATGTAAATATATATTCTAGTTGGGTAAGATTCTTTAATATGTCATTCAATTTGATATAAACTATCTGTTGCTTAAGTATTCATTTTGGGGGTATAGTTTTCCTTTAACAAATAGAAGACTTAAGGGGTAAATTTACTGGCAAAGTGGCAAAAATTCGCCAGCGAAGCCTTCACAGCCATTGCAACACTTTGCCAGTCAAAAATTCGCTCAGACAACAATAATTCACTACAATGCAAAGTTGCGTCCAGGGCACAGAATGCTGGTGAATTTTCGCTATCGTTACTTTGGCAATCCAAGCGAAGATGCGCTAGCTTTTAATTATGCCCAGGGAAACTTTGTTAGAGGTCTTCACTCAGGCTAATTTGCAATTGAATGGACGTATATGTTGCAGCAAATACATTACATTTAGTGATGGGCAAATTTGCGCCGTTTCGCTTCGCCAAAAAAATCGTGAATTTTGCGCGAATTTCGCAAAACGGCGACGCCGACGTCCATTTTTCGAAAAAAATTGGCGAATTTGGCCGTGAATATTTGCGGGCGTTTCACGAATTTATTCGCTGGCGGCGAATCGCGCAAATTCACTGTGAATTCGCGCCTGGCAAATAAATTCGCCCATCACTAATTACATTACAGAAGCCCAGGGAACCTTAATAAAGACACTAGAGTTGTTATATTGCCCTACACATGAGCCCAGTGTATAGTTAATGTTCCATATGTTAGAAAATGTATGGGGGATCCCGGTTACCCAAAAAATTTTTTAAGGACATTTGCAGGCAATCACTCTGAAAAAAGGAAAATACGCCAGCGTTTTTTGGGACTTAGAAAATGTTTCCACTAAAAATTGAGGAAGTCCTATGAACTCCATTGCACTTTGAAACTTTTTCCACTAAAAATATGATGTAAGTAACAGAAGATGGAGTGTGAATGACTGCTATTGTCTGTCTCTTTCGCTAGCGAAGTAAATCGGCGAAGCGCCTGAAAGCAGAAACACTGGCGAATTGTCACCAGCGTTAGTCACTTCGCCCTTTATTAAATCTGCCCATTAAGATGGCCATACACAAGTCTACCAGACATGCTTTGCACACATGATGTTTATGGGTTCAGTGGACAGAGGGTTACACACAGTAAGACCGTTTATCTATTGCTCTGATGAGCCATGAACTGGCCATCATGGTGCAGATGAAAATTTCCAACCTACCCATTTCAGTAACCATAGTACAGTCGGGATCAACAGTTGGCCATTTATGTAGCAATAATCTTATTATTAGTCGGTGTATCGCCAGCTTTAGAAACCAGTGTTAGGCTACTATCAAAGTGGACACAGAGCTGTAGAAATCAAAATTCTGAGAGCTAATTCAGCAACCCTGAGCTCTCCCATTTACTGTAACAGTTTAAGCCTTTTTGAACAGCTAAAAACAAAACATTTAAGTAATTTGCAGGTTTACGTTAATTCTTTATTTGCCTCTACATCCCTTTTAACACCTGGACCACTCTAGGCTCACTATCCTATATGTAAGGCTGTCATTTCATGTATAGAAATGCTGGTAGAGATTGGCATTGTATAAATACAGGGACTTGTTGCCCTTTATGCCCAGGACATGGGTTTTTCTGGATAACAGATTGTTTTGTAACTTGGATCTCCATACCTTAAGTCTACTAGAAAATCATGTAAACATTAAATAACCCCAATAGGCTGGTTTTGCTATATCTTAGTTTGGATCAAGTATAAGGTATTACTTCATTATAAAAGAGAAGTAGGAAATATTTTTTTTAAAATTTGGATAAAATGGAGTCTACGGGAGATCTAAATTGGAGCTTTCTGAATAATGGATTTCTGGATAATGGATCCCAAACCTGTATTAGATAATATTTTCCATGTATCAAAAGTATAATCTGCAAAAGGCAAATGCCTCACAAATAATACTTAGCTGCGGGGTCCAGACACAAAAAGAATTTAATTCAGAATAGAAACTTTATTCTATGGTCTATGTAAAGAACTACAGCTTTCCAAGAGCTCCTCTACCCCTTATGGATAATGTAAGGTGTTGAATTTCCTCTAGTGCTTAAATTAAACAGACCCTTAAAAGCAAAAGGTGATATTTCTGCCTCTGTTTTATGACATGCAGTTTAGTTGCTAAGCATTGTATATCCCACAGAACCCAACAAAAGTCATGTCTGCTGCTCTTGGAGGCTAAGATGCTTTATCATTCTGATAATCTCCCAGCAGGCTACAGAAAATGACTTCTAACATTGCCATAACACCTTTAATTTTTCATGTTCAATGCATTTTTTTATTACTCATCGAAGCAGCTGCCAGGATCTTACTTTTTTACTCTAAATGTTTTAATATTACTAATTTTTACTACTACATTCTCGTTCCGCTGCAGTATATCAGCTGTCAATGATCATTATTTCCAAGCCACAAGCACCTTGGTGGGATCTTTAAAGGGAGACTGTCATCAGAAAACATGTTTTTTTCAAAACGCATCAGTTAATAGTGCTACTCCAGCATAATTCTGCTCTGAAATCCATTTCTCAAAAGAGCAAACAGATTTTTTTATATTCAATTTTGAAATCTGACATGGGGCTAGACATATTGTCAATTTCCCAGCTGCCCCTGGTCATGTGACTTGTGCCTGCACTTTAGGAGAGAAATGCTTTCGGCAGGCTGCTGTTTTTCCTTCTCAATGTAACTGAATGTGTCTCAGTGGGACATGGGTTTTTACTATTGAGTGTTGTTCTTAGATCTACCAGGCAGCTGTTATCTTGCGTTAGGGAGCTGCTATCTGGTTACCTTCCCATTGTTCTTTTGTTTGGCTGCTGGGGGGGAGGGAGGGGGGAGATATCACTCTAAAGGTGGCCATACACGGGCCGATAAAAGCTGCCGACAGACCGTGTCGTCAGCTTATTGGCCCGTGTATGGGGGCCCCCGACGGGCTTCCCCGATCGAGATCTGGCCGAAAGTCGGGCAGATCTCGATCGGATGGGGTTAAAAATCCCGTCGGATCGCGGCCGCATCTGTTCGTTGATGCGGTCCTGCGATCCGACCGCCCGTTTGTGAGAGCTGGATCCGATCGTTGGGCCCTAGGGCCCACGATCGGATCTGCCCGATATTGCCCACCTTCAAGGTGGGCATATCGGAGGGAGATCCGCTCGTTTGGCGACATCGCCAAACGAGCGGATCTATCCGTGTATGGCCACCTTAACTTGCAGTACAGCAGTAAAGAGTGATTGAAGTTTATCAGAGCACAAGTCACATGACTTGGTCAGCTGGGAAATTGACAATATGTCTAGCCCCATGTCAGATTTCAAAATTGAATATAAAAAAATCTGTTTGCTCTTTTGAGAAATGGATTTCAGTGCACAATTCTGCTGGAGCAGCACTATTAACTGATTCATTTTGAAAAAAAAAATGTTTCCCATGACAGTATCCCTTTAAGTTGCCCTGTTATTGCTTATCAAGCTCTGGCTACGGAGCGGGGATTGAAATCCGAAATACTTGTCTAGGCTGGAAGGATTTAACCCCTCGTTTCCTCACATATGCCATTGGAACCCCCACTCACTGAAAAAAGTTTAAGTTTTAATGTGCCGCAACTTTCGATGACATATTGAAAAAGATCAACCGGCTTTTGAACTTGAAACTTCTTTTTCTTACTCTTCCCCTGAGTTCCACAGACTGACAGAATAACAAATGACGTTAAAACTCAGACGCCAAAGCTTAAAAAAAAAAAAAAAACTCACCACGGATATATTGGAAGAGGAATGAATTCAGAGGGATAAATAAAAGGAGATTTAAGTAGTGGCTTTCCTTTTTTAAAGGTGAAACAAAGTGCAGAATTATTTAACGTCAATTTCTTTGTCTTCCTGGAGAAATAGTATTGTGTAGAGTCCTTATTGTGTCAACTTTTATCCCAACTGACACATTGCTTGTGCTGAATCTATACAATAATCTGTATTTGTCTAATTTGTGCCTGTTTTAGTGTTTTTCAGGGGCAGATTCTGCCTTGCACATTTTTTTCTGGCACAAAGAAGCTCATGGCCTAGTTGTTATAGTCTGCCATTATGAAATCGCACAGAATGAAAAATGCTAGACAATGCAGCAGGAATAATCTTTGTCTTATGGAATACAGCAGATGTAAACTATTGACAGTGGTAAATAGTGGTTTGACCATAGTGACCTCCCAAAGACAACCAAGTAGTGATGGGCGAATTTCTTCGCCAGATGTGAATTCATGGCAAATTCACGAGATTTCGTTTTTTTGGACGCCGGCGTCAAAAAAAATGGATGAAGCCATCAAAAACGAGATGTTGGCGCCGTTTCTCGAATTTTTCGCCCCCAAATTTGTCCATCACTACAACCAAGGCAATCTAAATGCATCATGTGCCATGAACCTTATTAATAAGGAGCAAGTCCAGAGCAAGACCCCCAAGAGGACTATTAAAGTCAAAGCATTGCTTTTTTTTTGGGTCAGTTTATACAGATGAAGCCACTTGGATTTGTGAGTTAAATGCGTCATGACTCAGGGGTAATTGAAGAAACTGTGTTATCTTAAGTCATCTTAACTCATTTAATGCATTTAACCTTTTCATTAGCATACCAAAGCTCCATTGTTCACAATGGTGAATGCTTTAATTAGATGGGATGTTGTGACACAGTTTTCTGTGTTAAATGAGATAAATGGGATATCTGTGTTTAGTTATTCTGTGTCAAACAGACAAACCAAAGTGGCTGCATCTGTATCATTTACAGAATGATTATACATGTCCAGTGGTCTCTCTGTACTTTGTAGGAGTAGTTACAGGGCATGCAGATGCATAGTTGCTAAAATGTGTGCAATAGACTATAAAACTCAGCATCTGTATAAATCATCATTAGGATTTAGCATGTGAGTGTTTGTGTTTAGACCAATGAAAGGAGCATTTCTTCCCATCATAAGCAGATTCAGCAATAAATGACAAGGAAATCTATATGCGGGATTCCAATGCAGCTATAAAATCACATTTTGTATACTTATACCAGACAATATAGTCTTTCTATTTCCCAGTGACCTCATGCAAAGTATCACTCCAGGTGTTGGGGGAATAGAACTGACATATTCCTCACTTTCATTACTTTAATGATGCCCATAGCTTTCATTTTTTTTTCGCACAATAACAATGGAAACATGGCTTCTTATGTACAACATAAAAACTAATAAAGTACCCAGCTGTTCTTCCCTTGGTGACTCGAGCTTCTTCCGTGTGAAGTCAGGTGGAGATGAATGAAAATGGAAAACCGGACGGATTACTATTACTTTACTATTGATGCCTTTCAAGCTGCCTCTCATAGGACTCTATTAAAGCTCCAGTGTGGAATGGACAAACGAGATACAACAACACACGACCCTATAATATCCATTACATATTTACACGCACACGTATCCTGTATTCCTCAAGCAACACACGTCTTGAACAGTCTATAATAGTGATTTGTAACCTATGATTAGTTTCAGTGCAAAAATACTCCTACAGTACTAACAAAACACTGTGGGGGTTATTTACTAAACTCCAAATGCAAAAAACTCAAAAAAATAATCAATTTTTTCAGAATTTATGAGGATGGAAAAGTCTGAATTAGAAAATCCGGCATCTCAGACCTATCGAGGTTGCATATAAATCAATTTGAGAAGTCCCAATGATTTTTTGATGTGTGCTGGGTTTCGTACAATACCCCAAAGTTTTTGAGCAAAAAAGCATAAGAAATCTGAGTTTTTGGGTGAAAAATCATGAAAATCTGTTTTTTTCCCCGCATATCAAATTTTCTGGAAAATGTTATTATAAATAAGCGTAAAAAACCCGAGCGGATTTGATCGGAGTTTGTAGCAGAAAATGTTGAGATAAAATCGGACTTTGATAATAAACCCCCTTTTGAATTCATTGTAAAAAGCTGATGCTCTCTCTAATCTCTCATGTAAAATGTTCAAAAAGTGTAAAGGAAACAGAATATTAAAACACAACTCTATCTGCTGGATGATGGTGGAATTGCTTGCAATTATAAAAACAATTTGTGACAGAGCAAATACTAAAACATCACTTACCTAATTAGGTTTTTCCACAAGGATAAGAAAGAAAGAAAGAAAGAAAGAAAGAAAGAAAGAAAGAAAGAAAGAAACAAAGAAACAAAGAAAGAAAGAAAGAAAGAAAGAAAGAAAGAAAGAAAGAAAGAAAGAAAGAAAGAAAGAAAGAAAGAAAATTACTTTATAGATGTATATAAACATCATCAGTATTAATTTTTTTTATGTTTTCAAAATCTCAAACTCAACAGATCATTGGTCAACATTTGTTTTATTTATGCAGCTTTAATTGATTATTTTTCACTATAAATAACTTTAAATAATCATATGCATTATTTAACATGTAGGTCGATAGGGCTACCAGTTGAGAGAACCCCCAAGCAAAGCAAATGATACTCTCTGTCTGTCATGAATACAGCAAAGTGCATCCCTGACAGGCACAATTAGTTATCAGTCTATAGGTTTTCAAGCCACTTTGGCATATGGTGAGATTAGTTGTTATTCAGCTCTGTTGAGCAACCAGCACCACCCAGTGCATAACTAGTGATGTCAGATGAGTTCTATCCACCCTGCCTAACTCATATCTAAACAACAACAGATAGAGAGAGCTGTTATCTTGGTATTCTAATATTAAATCAGAAAAAAAACCACATGAGGCACAGCTCATTGCAAACAGACCATATCACACTATTGCTTGCAGGACACACAATTAGGGATGGGAGAATTTCTCCCGTTTCGCTTCACCGAAAAATTGGTGAATTTCCCATGAATTTTGACGGTGGTGACAATTTTGACGGCATCGACAAATTTTGCAGTCGAATTTTCGCAGCAATTTTGCCCATCGCTACCCACAATATCATAGTATAATACAGTGGAGGTCTGAAAATGCACTATTCTGCATCATTATATATACACAATTATGGATGACTAAAACAGTGACAGGGTTCCCTACTAACACACTGAGAAAATATCATCAATATCATCAGCCCCGGTGGTTTTATTTCTCAGTCCCAAGGAAAGGAGTGGTCCTGGAAATCTCATTAATGGCAAAGTACATACAATAAAGCAATGGTGTTATACAATCATAAAAGGTGACTGCTTCTCACACTGGGAGGGCTCACCTCCTGCTCCCAGTATGTCATGACAGTTGTATGAACTCTTGCTCTTTGACATTCATAGCCATTAACCCCAAAAGTTTTGCTCATCCCCTTCCAAATAGGCTCGGGAGGTTTTTATTCATGAGTCACTTCAGCTCATAAAGCTCACTGGAGCATTGCAAGGACACTGGGATTGGTCTCCAGCTAATACCTACTGATTTACTGCGTAATACAATCTGGCTGATTTGCTGGAAAACACTGTAACACAGAAAAGAAGTTCTGTATTGTTATACGATGCACCTAAGTAATGAATGTGCGCGCCCTTTAAATGCCACAGTGCCAGCATTATGGCTCTCTTTCAAGTCTAGCCAGTGCAAGTTGAAACTTGAGATTTTCTTACAAAATCTTACAAAAAAAAAACAAAAGAAAGAATACCAAATGAATATCTTCTTTTCTCACAAAGTTTTATCTTTTCTTTTAAATGCCCCTTACTGTGACATACTTTATATTACGGGTTGTATTTAAATAGGAAATTGGAAAGTGCAACTTAAAATGGTCCTAAATATTCCTTTTTCTGTAGATGTCTATAAAGAATTTTGAAATGCTCAAAATGTATATAGCAGGACACAGCCTCAGATTATAATATGACTAAAGGTTATATTGCCTGGAATACTTTGAACTTGAGGTTCTCCAGATCAGTGGTATTTCCATAATTTGGATAACCATACCTTAAACTCTAAAAACCCAAGAGGATTGTTTTGCCAGTAATATTGATTTATTTTGTTACAGAATTTAATTAGTTTAAATAGGAAAATAACCTTTCTGTTGGCTTAGGCCAAGAAGACTACTCAAGGTCCTGGTTGCTATTAGTTCTAATTTTTAGAAAAGCCTTTCCCCCCCTGCTGCCTCTCTCAATTGCATAGCTCAGAGACTTTCGGGTCCATAAATGTCCTTGCTGGTAAATCCAAAAAGTCTGGAAGTAAAAACGGCCATACGCGATAAGATCGTCAAACGAGCAGATCTTGTCAACATATGCCCACCAACAGCAGGGCTATATCGGGTAAATCCGAATGTTGGGACCTATGGCCAAACAATCAGATTACAACTAACCAATGCGGTCCTCAATTGCAAGAAACATCAGTGTCCAAAGTTAAAGCAAATAGCTACTTTGCCTACAAAATGTTGATTTATTCTTGGCTTGGCTCTTACTTGGGTTTTATATTTATTTACAAGAAAAAATGACTAGGGGAACCTTGGGGTAGGTCAATTAGTCTTTACAAAACAGAAATATTTAACCATTAAGCTGCTGGCATATTGTATTATATATAAAGCCTTGTTTATAGAGAAATACATGTGTGGTATTCTTGTATTCAGAGAATGTTCTCTGCTAAGAGAAAGTATTTATCTGTTCTATATTTGATAGACACACATTTTTCCATTTTTAATAAAGTAAAAATAAGCCACGTCCTGTAAAATGCCTTATCTTATTGTTCCTCCTATCAACTGCAGATGTCCTCAAAATGTCATTAGCAATATAATGTAAAAGGCTTCACATCAAGCCATTAAAGTGTATCCATAAGTAAGCAGAGTGTAAACTGGAATTGCTTCTCTACCTTAACTGTTATTTACCCTCATATGCAAACTATGCGGCCAGTATTTACTATTATCTCAGTAACAATAAGGGACAACGATGGGTTTGTTAAGCTAATATTTGCCATGGTTACATGGAAAATGAAGGCAATACCTTTGATATATTGATTTTTTTTCCATGAATCCACCATCTCTCATTGGATAGCTCCAATCCATAATGCCCATGGGTTTATTCACCTGTCAGTTTTGACTGCAGAGGCTAATATGATGGGATGGACAGCTTGTTTTTGGAAACTGAAGGAGGCAGACTGCATGCTATACACATACATCTTTATAATGCCTTTTGGGAAGACAGTATTGATCCATAATAGTGTTACAGCAAAGGACTGCATGGCACCTCTGTCATTCACGGGTGAACTCGCATTTTACGATCGTCAGGGTAACAATATTAAGGGAAAATTTGTCTGCTGTCCTGTTAAAAATGCTAAGTGCTTCTTAGAATAGAATATGAAAAAAGCACATTGTGGCTAATAGGGAAATACACTAAGATTAATACATATTCATACTATAGATTGTAAGCCCATGGGATCACGGTTCTGAAATTGTGATTTTTTTAAAAAAAATGTCTTTGCTCTTTAAGCTTTAATATAATATAATTATCAGTTTAAATAGTACCGACACATTGACACAGAATTTACATCATTCACAGCACTGCCCCAGTGGAGCTTACAATCTAAAGTCCAATTATATTCACACACCCTAGGGTCAATTTCACCAAAAGCCAATTAAACTGCCTGTATTTTAGAGAAAACCAGCAAAGTTACACTGTCAATAGCAATACTGCCCCATTTTGCTTCACCATAACATTTAGAAAACCCTGAAAAAAATGGATCGACATGGATAAATCAGTGGCCATTTTTTCACTGTGTTTATTATTGTGCCAAATGCATTTAAGTCAATGGGTATTTCTTTCTTGCGCCAAATACAATAGGAGTTTTTTCTTTGTATTGTTCCTTGTGCCAAATGCATTTTTCTTTTGTTTGTTCTAGCATTTTTTTCATGCACTCAATTTTTTTTCCATTTCCTGGGAAATTCTAGTGCAGATTCTGAATCGGGTGATTCCTTATACTCTAGTAAAATTTACAGAGATTCTCTATGAACCTACTTGAACCTATATTAATTTCCAATGATGACCATTAATCTACTATAAGCATTTTTTTGCTGGTTTTGTTTGGCCTGTGCTGCTATTTTAACAGGTTCTATTATCTTTAATGCATAAGGAAATGTAGTGCAGAAGATTTTTTTTTTCAAAATATAATCTCAACGTTATGTTGCATTTTAACAAATTTCAAAGAAGATTTGTTTACATATTCCATGCTTCATTTAAGCATTTAGATGCAAATTAAGTAAAATATTTATACTCACTTAGAGGTATTGCAATCTGAATTCAATTTTGACTACAATTTATTATTCATAGGATATGGATTCTTGGTGGGGGAGAACACTGTACTGTGTGAGGCATTTTCTCATTGTGGTGGGACCACTTGTTTGATGTTTTCAGGGTTTTATATAGACTAGAAATATCAAAAGTTCTTATTTTTTTTTTTACCAAGATCCTGTCCAAGTCACAGCAATATTAATCAATGACGTTACGAACCTATGAAATTTGTCTGTCTCCTATTGATCTCTGAAGGATAGTTCTTCTCTTAGGGGAATTAAAAATAAATTAATAAATAAATCAGCTGAAGAACTAAAGTGATCAATTAAAATGAGGACTAAAGGAGAAAAATTGTGAATAATGAGGAATTCTTAAATTAATAACTAAAATCAACACACCTGAGAAAAATAAAGAAAATGCATTTGAAATTAAATATTGATTTTAGATAATATTGTTTAAAAAAAAAAAGAATAAAAAGGCATCTGGCAATTTGACAAAATGGTAGCAATATCAATTTGGAATTTAACCTTAAATTTCTCAAACTGAGATATTAAGAAATTCATTCATCACAATATGGCACATTATTTGAAGGAGGTTGCATGAAAATACACACTGTGGGGCACATTTACTATGGGTCGAAAATCGAGGGTTAATTAACCCTCGATATTCGACCATTGAAGTAAAATCCTTCGAGTTCGAATATCGGAGTCGAAAGATTTACAGCAATTCCTGTGATCGAACGATCAAATGATTAAATCCTTCGAATCGAATAATTCGAAGGATTTTAATCCATCGATCGAACGATTTTCCTTCGATCCCAAATTGGTAGGAAGCCTATGGGGACCTAGGATAGTCGAAGTCTATGGGGACCTAGGATAGTCGAAGTCTATGGGGACCTAGGATAGTCGAA
Organism: Xenopus petersii; assembly: GCA_038501925.1. Lineage (NCBI taxonomy): Eukaryota > Metazoa > Chordata > Amphibia > Anura > Pipidae > Xenopus > Xenopus petersii. Next base: position 11,428,743 of record CM076675.1, on the reverse strand, counting down.
GTCGTAGTTGAAGGTCAAAGTAGCCAATTCGATGGACAAAGTAGCCAAAAAAATACTTCGAAATTCAAAGTATTTTTTTATTCTAATCTTTCACTCGAGCTAAGTAAATATGCCCCTGTATCTGCTACCCTAGATCTGTATAAATCCCAGAAGCTATTTCTATTTTGGTATAGCCATTTGTCTGCTAAGGAAGTGTGTGAGTTTCACCACTGCAATGCAAGGACTAAGCAGAACAGTTCGTTTCTCGGCCTGTTCCTCTTGCAGTATACAGGGCAATTTCAAGAGTGCTTCTATATTAACCTTGTTTTCCACCATGTTGTTCTCAAGATATTTTTTATATTTATATATATATGAGCGTTTGTATGGATTCATTAATATTTTCAGGCACTTTAGGTCTTCAATAAACAATGAATTGTGAGTATAATGTTTGAAACCACCTAATTGATCTGAAAACAATTGTCGTGTGCCCTGGATATTGTCATTGCATCACAACACAGGTGTTAATTAGAGATGGCGCGAACTGTTCGCCGGCGAACTTGTTCGCGCGAACATCGGGTGTTCGCGCTCGCCGGAAGTTCGCGAACGTCGCGCGACGTTCGCCATTTTGGGTTCGCCATTGTTGGCGCTTTTTTTTGCCCTCTCACCCCAGACCAGCAGGTACATGGCAGCCAATCAGGAAGCTCTCCCCTGGACCACTCCCCTTCCCTATAAAAACCGAAGCCCTGCAGCGTTTTTTTCACTCTGCCTGTGTGTGCTGAAGAGATAGTGTAGGGAGAGAGCTGCTGCCTGTTAGTGATTTCAGGGACAGTTGAAAGTTTGCTGGCTAGTAATCGTTTTGATACTGCTCTGTTATTGGAGGGACAGAAGTCTGCAGGGGTTTGAGGGACATTTAAGCTTAGGTAGCTTTGCTGGCTAGTAATCTACCTTCTACTGCAGTGCTCTGTATGTAGCTGCAGTGGGCAGCTGTCCTGCTTCTGATCTCATCTGCTGACTGCTGCAATAACAGTAGTCCTTGTAAGGACTGCTTTTATTTATTTTTTTGTTCCAATACAGAGCAGTATCAAGCAGATTACTAGCCAGCAAACTTACTATCATCTGTCCCTGAAATCACTAACAGCTCTCCCCCTACACTATCTCTTCCAAGCACACACAGGCAGATTTTTCAGATACATTTTTGCCCTTGATCCCCCTCTGGCATGCCACTGTCCAGGTCGTTGCACCCTTTAAACAACTTTAAAATCATTTTTCTGGCCAGAAATTTCTTTTTTAGATGTTAAAGTTCGCCTTCCCATTGAAGTCTATGGGGTTCGCGAACCGTTCGCGAACCGCTCGCATTTTTGCGCAAGTTCGCGAATATGTTCGCGAACTTTTTTTCCGACGTTCGCTACATCCCTAGTGTTAATGTCTAGTATTGTGATAAAAATAAAGTCAAGCATTTAGGTTAAGACCTCAAGGTAAAAACAGGACAAAGGGCACACTACAGCTGACATGATCAGGGTTCTCCCCTGTGCCCTTCAACCTGTCGTCATCGTCATGAGAAATGTTCAGGTGCACATCTTCCATCTGTGCAACTGCCATATAAATGTTATTTCTACGACCATCAAATGAATTTTGTTTGGAATTTGTAGGCTGGTTGTTTAGCCATAAGATTTCAATTGTGGTTTGATGTTGATATTCATTTAGATATTAGTTATCATTTCAAGTCTACTTGAGTTTCAGGGATGCAGGACCTACTGAAGCGATTCATTCCAAAGAAATATTTATAGGTGGAGAATATAACTAATAATTCAAATGGTGCCACTGCAAATAAATGTGATGCATGGTTGAAGGATGAGATGCCAGAAGCATAAGGCAAGGGGAATGCAGTTGGAATTAACTGGTTTTGAGCCGGTCTGGGTCCCTGAAGAGGTAGCTGAACTGTTTGAAGCTGCTCACTTAGAAGGATTATCTCATTCAATCTGCTCTAATCACAACTAAATGCTTACAACTGTTCTACACTGAGTCTGAACTTGAAATAAAAATCCTCAAAAACCAATAGAAAATGAACATATGTCCATGAAACGCTGGCTATCCTGACCTGTCCGGGTCACTGAATTATTTATTTTTAGTGTTTTTTTCCTGGATAATTAGAAAGCATGAATTTTTTATAGTAATGGAATTGCATGTGCATAAACTAATTTCCTGATCATCTTATCTTGTGTGTTTATCATTACACCTGGATTTCAGCGTTCTCATTGCCTTATCATGACTTCTAATCCACAAAAATGCCTGACAAAAATACTTCCTGGCAGATTATTATGCACAGATGTGAGGCATATATAGAAAGCCACAACAATATATTTTTAAATACTAGTCGCTCAATGGCAAAAACAACACAACAAAATAGCATATGTTAAGAAAAAACACTTATTCCATACAAACTAAATTCTATGAACACAGAGAATGTATTTTTCCCCTGTAATTACAACGCACCAGTGAGTTTTTGCATCGGCACAGAAGAGACGGACTGTGTCCCAGTTATATAACAAGTTGGTTTGTTCCCTTGTCAATGTAGGCAACTAGATCGGGCAACCATCTGATTTCTGCTTTATGGACATCAATTGACTCAAGCTTTGCTATGATTTAGAGATTTTTATGCTGACATAAGTTGTCAGCTCTAAGATATGAAATAACAAGCCCTCAATGTCAGCTCTTCTAAATCAAACCCCAAAAGTCCCCTTGGCACCAAACTATGGCAGCTTGTTACTGCAAAGCAAATGTCAGTCCAGCAAACTCCCTAGTATTGACAAATTCTGCTCATCTACAAAACATCATCAAAAGCAGAGCACACTGTGGCCTAAATTCTGCAGTGAAATGTATAATACCTTCTACTGCATATTCCTGACATCTAAGAGTCATCAGTCATTTTTCTTGGAGACAACCAATGCTATTAATTGTATTCCATCTATTGCTCCTTACACCACTCTATCAGTATGGGATCCTAGGGTGTTCCTTTTTTAGAACCAAGTCTATATAACTCCAGTTATGTATGGGAGCTTTTTATGGATTGATGTGGGTCATGGTACAGACAGATAGGTGGACTTCTTAACCCATTCCATCTAGCATAAACACATACAACTGCTTAAATAATAGAAGCAAAATAGAAAGGGGGTAATGCAGAGCACCCCCCTACCCTCAATAAATTACTGACTGGCATAATTTAAAGGAGCAGTAAGTCCAAAAATGTTAAATTGCTTTATCTGAGTGGACATAATATAGGTTAATTTATAATATTCACTACTAAAAGTGCTGTAGAACTAAACCCCACCCCTTTGAGCACTGTTTCGCACCCATCACAACACTTTACCAGGCGCAAATGCACTCAGACTACGCCAATTCACTAATATGCAGAGTTTCTTCCTGGGCGGGTGGGTAATTTAAAGTTGTAGGGACATCTTTATTATAAAAGTCTCTAGCGTTAGCCATTTCACCCTTTAGTAAAATTGCACCAATGTCTATTGGAACTCACCATGGGACACGGTGCAAAGTGTAAAATGCTTAGTACCCTGCCCCACATTTTATTAATGACCACCACTCTATATCCTTCCATGTTGTACCAAAGAGCCCCACCCCAACTATTCTGTACAACTGAATATAACATATATTCATGAGTTGCCTCCAAAGCTATTTTAAAAATGAAAATACAAAGCTCTTGCAAATAGCTGCAGATGAAATAAACGTTATGTATAAAAGCATTTTTTTTTGTACATCCCAATATGTGGTGCTTTTAAAAGCATTCTGTTATCAGAATAAAACATTTGCCGAAAATATTCTGCAATTTAATTTGAAGTAGAAATCTTTGTAATGTAATGTCGTTTTAGAAACATCTATATTTGTATTTTGAGCAGTGTATTTCCTGGCACTTATGTTACTGTAGTTTCTGGTAACACTCAGGATCAGAGCACTTACTGTATCTCACCACCAAGAAGGACCAGTTACCCTTTAACTGAAAGCTTTAGTGTCCTTATGCGACTGGGTGTAAATGTAAATCTAGGGTCAAGTACAGTGTGCAAAGGGTAATTTTGGACAAAAAAAATCGCCATTTTTTTACCCATAATACAATGTTTCTCCTATATAATAGTGGCCACTCCATTTTGCTAGGTTTGGACTAGGGTGTATGAGGCCTATCAGGGCTGCTACCTCCACTGCCCACTTGTTCACTCACAACCTACCCCTTCACCGGTATGCATGCAACTTATACATACTTTTGCTGCAATTGGAAGAGAGATGGAAGCGATGGGCAGGCGGGGATCAGGTCTGGGTCAATGGGGCCCAGTGTCCCACCAGTAGGGTTGCCACCTGACCAGTATTTTACCAGCCTAGCCAGTAAAACACCTGCCAAGGCAGGGGCCGTTATTACAAATTTACAGACAATGTAGCTGTCTGTAAATTTGTAATACCCTTAAAAAGACCCCCTTGGCCTGTCCCTAATCCCCTGTAAACTTAGCATTGACTATGTCCCCTGTCGAGAAATCTCTGCGCTGTGGCCAAGCCCCCTTTCACATCATGGTCCAGCCCCTTTTGACATCACACCACCCCTTTTTGTTCTTGCCCCCCACTGGCCGGTAAAACATTTAGGAAAAGGTGGCAACCCTACCCACCAGCCCAGTCCATCCCTACATTCAGCTACCATCGCTGCTGGTAGTAATAACTTAAAAATACTATACTAGACACACAGAGACAGAAGGACCTTGGCCACCAGTCCATGTGCATTCAATAGTGTGCTCTACATTCACTACTCTCAAGAGTTTGGCTGACATTGTTCTCCATGTGAGTTTTATGTGTATGGCCAGGTTTACATGTTTTTATCTCTACATACTATACTCTATTCATTCATTATTAAGACCCTTGGAAATAGGGAATGACCGTGAAATAGGCCACATGGTTAGAAGGGCCCACTGACACCTGGGCACACCGGGAGTTTACCTGGTATCCCAGGGGGCCAGTCCGACACTGGCCATAATAAGTAATGTTTGTAGTTAGTAAGTGGAGCCCTTTTTCATTTAAATTTGTCTCTACTTTTAAGCCACAAAGTGCACTGCTCTGAAATGATTAACCAAGAACATAACAGTCATTGTCATTTCCGTAGCTGAGAATGCAAACGCCACGTTTTCGTTTTTAATCTATAACCAGTGCAGCACCATAGGCTAACCTATTCCACTGCAAAGCTGCAAAAAAAAAAAAAGTTCTTAATTTTAAAATAGCAAATCCAGGTTCTCTTGCTGATTTCTATTAAGCTGTGCAGATGTGGTACTTACAAGTGTTGTGTGAAAAGCATTATAAGGAACTACAGCAATGTACGTCTCTCTAGGGGATAAGGCATGGGAATCCAGCATTTGAATGGAAAAAGAAAGAAAGCATAAGACAAAGATAGAGTGAGTGGAGAAATGCCCCAGTGCAATTCTGCTTCAACACCATCTGTCACAATCTCGGCAGTTCCTGGGGGAGCGAGTGCAGAAAGGCCACTGCGACTAATGAACACAGGAATAAAATGGTAGACTTTTATATCAAGGCTCTGTATTAAAGGACATATACGTTTAGAAAGGCTCTATCACTGTGAATGGGATAAAGGTCTCTCCCTTGTTGCTGAACAATTGGTCCCTCTGGTGGTTCTCAACACGGCATCCTATAGGAACAATTAGGAACTCAAATGCATTGTTGTCATACTGAAAAATAGGAAAGAAAGAAAAGATCAGGGATCTAAAGTTCTAAAGCTGTTTCACTTACTGCTTTTGTTGGATTTTACAGTCAGCATTTTCTCCTTAAAGAATATCACTGATCTGAAGTTCATTTCACTCTTATAAAGAACATATGAGTTAAACATAACTAAAAGCAATGGACATTTATACTATATTTATCTCTATTTACATGATAAACAGGGCAATATAAGGAAATAGTTCCCATGAAGATATCTGAATACTCTCTCACAAGCAGATATGCACTGGGACTACCTTGGCCAAAGGACAGTAACGAGAACCTCATTTGTTTATGATATGATTACCTATCTATACTAACAGAGTACTTAGCTTGTTTATTAATCATGGTCATGCTGTTGAAAAATTAAGGTTCATTTGCAAATGCAAGTGCAGTGTACAGATTGACACCACCATGTTTTTTTTAGCCACAATACAGTATTGCTTGTGACCTTGTTGGTGCCCTGTTCATCAAAACAAATGCAACTGCAGGAGGGAGAAAATCAGATCAAATTGTTGCTAACTTTTTCTGGAGGGATTGCATCCCTTCTTGGTGATTATTTGGGGTAAAATGCACAAAGGGGCAGATTAATTCAAAGGTTACCCTAGGCTAGTCTGCCACTGGGATACCCTAGGCTAGTCTGACTGTGATCACAGGCCCATCTAGCTATTTTTCAATGCTGGGTCTGGTAGGGTGAAGAAGGTTCATGCGTGCACCTTGGTGCAGATCCAGGGACGTTACTGGCACATGCTAAACCCGACCCAGAGTAGAGAGCTTGAGTGCCTGGATCTGCATCCATTCAGATCCAGCAGTATTCTAGAAGGGGGCCTGTGTGGATGTAGCCTAGGGGCCCCATATGTCATTAAACTGCCACTGAATGCAAGGGATGTTTGGACTCAAGTACTGTATCCTTTGTTGCAATATACCTACAGCAGTAGCAATCCTGTATATTTTTACATGGGTTTTACATGGGTTCTCCAACATAATTTTGCATGATTTCCAGCCTGTTTATGGCACGTTAGTCAACATTAAAGCCTCCTAAACCTCCCTACACTATTGTGGAAACTGTTCCCAATAGCTGTCTGCAGTAGGCAACCCAATATGCCCTTCTATTGGACATAAAGTGAAGTCACAATCACCTTGAGCACCTTGAGGAACACAATATGCAAAGAATATGCAGTAAATCTTGACCAGTCTGGACCTCAGCTCAATGACCACAGTCCAAAAACAACCTACTTACAATCCACTCTTGCCTATAAGTCATCTATGTACAGGACATGGATTTCCTTCATCTGAAATTACATTTCTTGACCAGAAGATTAATAAATGCTACATAAATAGTGTTCTTTCCTTTTGTCTCTGCTTTATGTGTACATATAACTTGGAGAGACAGAAACGCTACACATTCTGATATTATCTAGTTAATTCTGTCTACATTATTTTACAGACATAAAAGGAGAGAACCTAGAATAATAAATTGCAATCATGTTCCCAGGACTGAATATCTTAGAATAATGGCGGCAGAGCTGACATGGAAATAATGGTAATCACAATTACATTTATTATCGTGAATGCACAAAGAAGAGCAAAGCCACCATTTTTCGCGACTCAGTGGAGTCGAGCAGAGATTTTTACAAAAGGCAATTTCCAGTTGAAATGGCTTCTCCTGGAATATCTCATAAAGGCCAAAGAATTAAATAGGGTTTGTTATATTAAAATAATTTGCCATGCGGCTTCAGGACCCAGCTTAGCAGTGCTTTAGCCATGTGCCCATTTCTTTAATAGAAAATAAGACTTTTTTTTTTTAAATTTCATTCTCAGAACTGATGTGAAGGGAATAAACTTCCATTCCCATATCCACTGTTTAAAAGTAATGCATGACCATAAAGAGCCGAAGCGTTAAAACACAAATGCAAAACGGTCACCACAGACAAGGCCATTACAAGAATATTTTTGTCTTTTATTCCATATACTAAAGGTTCAATATCTTTTACATTCTTATCCTGGTTGTCTTCCTGCCTGCATCAGATAGATTCATAGCTTCCTGTGTTTACACTAGAAAGTATGTGTTGCTGTTACTAAGTCCCTTAGTCCTTTGTTACAACAAAAACATTGGCCTAACTATCCATTTACAGGAATGTTGCAGTGATGCAGTGTGCATAGCAATGCATTTCAAGCAGTGTTCATGCAACATGGGAGGCAATGGAAATATATCCAACCTAAAGTCATTAATAATTTGACACTAGGAGAGACACTAGTAATAACTGAGCCCACCAGTAACCTTTAACAACCAATTAGAGATTTGCATTAACTGCTACCTAAAGAAGACTGGTTGGGTGGTTGATACTGTACATTGCATTGTGGGAAATCTTCCCAGAACCCTACTACCTATTTACCCTCAACTACACAAGTCATTCCTTGGCTGGATCTCAGTCACCCTGAGGCTATTGACATATAGAACATGAATACCATCAATGCTACCCCATGACACTTACCCAGTGATGTTTTCACCAGGCATGGATTTGTGGCAAATGTCTTCATTTTTCTATCTGCAATTTTTTTCAGGAAACTACAGCAAGAATCTGCAGCAAAGAATTTCACTGCAACAAAAAAGTCGCCAAGACAAAAAAGTCGCTGAGGCAAAAAAGTCGCCAGAAGAAAAACACCCATTGACCTTAATGCATTTGGAGTGAGAAAAAAAGACAACATAGTCGCTGAGACAAAAAAGTCACCACAAGAAAAACACCCATTGACTTTAATGCATTTGGTGTGAGAAAAAATTGTTGCACACGTAAAAATGTGTCATGTGTAAAAAATTTTGACTTCATTGACTTCAAAACGCTTCACAAATTTTTCGCAGTTTCGTTGAATTTTTTAACAAAACGGGACAGATTCGCTCATCGCTACTGTTAGCATGTATAGTCATGGCATCTCCCGATCACTGCACACAAGAGGCAGATTTCTGCCTGAAAATTAAGTTGGGACAGTTTTAGGCCATAATGTGTTTATTAAGGAGCCAATTCCATTCCTGTCACTGTTAAGATACATGGGTTTTTATTTGGTTTGACTTTAGCTTAAAGGAGAATTAAAGCTTAACTGAAGACGTAGGCAAGAAATGTTGCACATTATGTTTTGTGCTTCTGTACCAGCCCAAGGCAACCACAGCCCTTTAGCAGTAAAGATCTGTGTCTCCAAAGATGCCCCAGTAGCTCCCCATCTTCTTTTCTGCTGATTCACTGCACATGCTCTGTGCTGCTGTCACTTACTGAGCTTAGGGACCCACTCACAATATACAGTACACATAGAATAGAAATGTCGCAATATAAGGCTGATTAGTAATTAATACAGATAATTACTACATGGCAGCACAGAAACCAGTGCAATTAGCATCAGAATTTAATAATCAGCAAACCTGTAGCATCAGCTTATATTACAGCCAGGGAAGCTCATTTTCTGCTGGATAATTAGTGACGAGCCCTAAGCTTAGCTTCTCAACAGCCAATCAGAGCCCACTGAGCATGTGAGTGTCACTGTCACTTTCCAAGAAGGTGACCCTCTGTGACAAGTTTGAAGTCCTGGATCATTGCTGCTATTGACAAGCTGAAACTTTAGCCTCGTGCAATAAGTTCATTATTTAAAATAATTAATTTTTAGCCATATTGATTTTTAGTGTTTAGTTCTTCTTTAAGACTTTAAGTTGCTAGAATGAGCAGGAACTAACACAATCCAATGCTTCCAGGTTTTCCTGAGGTAGGCACACCATATGGAAAAAGCCTTCTCTGCACATGATGATGATGATGTTTTAGACATAGAGTAGCAGTTCCCACAGTTCACAATAGCAACATATTTTACAGGTTTGTTGCTTACTGGTGGGTGTGATCCTTACTGGTGTGTGCCATCACCCTTCTTCTGTTTGTTATATATTGGGTGTGTTATATTGCCCCACTGTTCCACTTTTGGACCTCACCTTGCACCTAATATACATTTGCTGTCTGCCTTCATTGCAAATATTACTTTACACTGAAACAATAATTTATCTGAGCTCCAGTTTCACTGGAAGTTACAGAGAATGTCTACTTATACTTTTAACCATCATGGGGGCAAATAATTTGTCTGGTGACAGATGCACATGCACCCACACTATCATTGGATGACTATAGTAAATCTTAAAGGTTCTCTTTAAATTTCTTGTCCTGACATTTAGGCAAAAAAATGAATTTGATGAAAATACATTAATATTTACATATTCCTTATATCAGTATGTGATACTGAACAATTACTCTTTTGGCTCCATGAGACTTACAGAAATTTGCCTATGAGAATTCTCACACCTCTCAGTTGATGCAAGCATCTGGGTTTAATGAACCAAACAACAACATTCTTTCTTTAAAAAACCCTGAGTAAGAAATTGCAAACTGGACAATTTTTGTGCACGACTCCCCGTGACTGAGCAAGAACATCTAAGACTGCTAGATTTAAATATATACATTCTATGGCTCATGGTCTGTCATGGACAAGTGTAATGGGGCATCAAAGAAGGGGCTCATATGGAAACTTTAAAATGGAACAGTCAAAGTCAAAGGGTGCCAGAATATTTTTGCCGCACAACAATTTTTATGCACATTCTAATTTTGACGCGTGGAAATTTAATTTTGTCATGGCAGGTTTTTCACCGACAAATTTTCAACAGGGTTTCATGAAAACATTTGCAAATCCATACCTGGAGTATTTATTCGCTATTCACTAATAGTCACTATAACTTGTACTGCTAATTGCTTTTGCTGATCATATTCAATGTGTTTTGGTGTAAATAAAAGGTAAAATAAGTGGTGATGGGCAAATTTATCCGCCAGGCACAAATTTGCGGCGTCAAAGGTTGTTGGTTTTTTTTGCAGACGCCCATTAACTTATGCGCGTCATAAATAGGTTATAAACACAGACATGCATCCAAAATTTTACTTGGGCTCCACCATCTAGTTCTTTCTCTAACCCACCCATTCAACCTGGATATTAAGCATGTTAACATGCTCACATTTATGTACAAACGCAACATTTTTGAAAATAGTGATACTTTTTAATGGAAAACGAATTACTGTCCATTTTGTATGCAGTATGGTATATTTTAGAAGGGGGCTACTCTTGGCAGTTAAGATGTGAAATGGCTGCTTCATTAAGAAATAATATTCCATTTGTTTGACAATTGCACCTGCTTTTACAAGTGTATCACATTGTGCTTGTATGTTCAACATAGTAGTAACAGATCTTTAATGGACTGAGAGGAATTAAGTATTCTTGCAAATTATTGATGACCTGCTACCTTATAAGCGCTAAAGTGAAGAGAAGCTAAAAGTGCATAATGAGGGGTCATGAAGCTCATCAATAAAGAGTGGCTCCCCTATAAGCTATCACATTTAGACCCCCAGACTGAATAATTCTGTCTAGTTTCACACAAGTAATTGATATTTCTTTTGAGGCGAAGGTATAGCAGATCTGAATGCATCACAACTAGAAAAAATGTATAATGTGATGGCTGCCGAACGATTCAGCCAAGGCCACAAAAGAAAAACCCTTTCCCCCCTAATGATCTGTTTGGAGCAATTAAGTATAGAAATTGCAGTTATAGCATGATTATCCCACTCACCATACAACTAAACTGAGATATAAAAATCTATACAATACATGTAAAAGGAATGATGTATTGTAATTAAATATCTATAGTTTATTCTTAGCGTATGTATAGTGTGCATACATTGGCACCAAGGAGTTCTTAAACAGAATATTAAAATCCAACAAGACTCATTTATCACAAAGGCACTGCAGCTTCCATAATACTAAACATGGCGATTCAGCTGGAGGAAGTGGGGAAAAAAGGTAAGAAGAAATGGTGGAACTGGAGTTTATACAACAAAACATTAGCAAAGTTTGTTAAGAAGAAATATAAAGATAAAAGATTTACAAATGGTGTTGATAATTTATATAATAATATATAATATAATAATTTATATACACACTTTTTTTATTTATCAGTTATAGATCTAAACTTCCCATTGCCATGCTTTACTTTTGGTACAGGTATGGGACCTGTTATCCAGAAAGCTTGGGACCTGGGGTTTTCCAGTTAAGGGGTCCTTCCATACTTAAAATATTTAAATAATAAATAAACCCAATAGGACTGCATTGCCTTCAATAAAGATTAATGATATCTTAGTCAGGATGAAGTACAAGGTACTGTTTATTTATTACAGAGAATAAATAAAATTTGGAGCAATTTATTAAAATTGAGTCTGTGGGAGATGGCCTTCTCGTAATTCAGTACTTTCTGTATAAGGGGCTTCCAGATCACAGATCCCATACCTCTATATACAATTTTTGATACCCCTGTCCTTTGAAAATGAAACTATGCCTTGTTGGGCATCATTTTAATATTTAAGACAATTATACTTGCATTAAACAAATCCTGTTCTAATTTCCTCTTTACAAAAATAAGTTAAACCAAAGATCTGGCACAGAATTTTGTAAATTCCGACACTAAATAGAAAAGCAAAAAGATATAATTACACTTTGTTTAATCTGTGACACAATACTTTCTGCAAGCAAGCCACGGTTCCAACAAGACAGATTGTGATAATAATGCATCCTAAGATATCCAATTTAACCGTAACCGTTGCCGGCTCATAACGAACATGTTGTGAATTATATTGCCTGTGTCCCTACAGAAATCATAACGGGTACACAACAGACTATAACGGAAAAGAAACTGTAACAAAGGAAAATCATCATTGCCCTTCTTCATAAAATAATAACCTTTTAAATCATGTTTGACATTTGTAAGTAGAATGAGCTGGCAAACCCATAAAATCTGTGTGGTAATTTTAAACCCCTTCTGGAACAGTAATCACATTACTTTGGCTGGTAGAACTCACTTCATGTAGCCTGCCTGTCCCCTTGAGACATTTTTTCATTGCCTTTCCTGAGCCACTAGTTGCTAATGTCCCCTATTATGAGGACAGCTAAAAAGTGCCTGGAGGCTATTGCTGGAGGTGTAACCACTAGCCAACCTTCTGCCGAGTCTTTTCTTGCCTAAAATCATAAAATATGCATATGTATTATGAGGAAAATCAATTGGGCTTCAAGAAGAAAAAAATATATAACATTGCTATTTACTGTGCCTCAACTGCTAATCTGACAAGCTCCATCTGGTCACCAGACACTTTATCTTCTTTGAATCCTACGTCTAGGAAGTAATGTGGACACTGTTGGCATATGTCCATTTTTACATTTTTCCCCTATTCTTTTTAAACAACTGAGTATTACAATGGACTTGAAAGTGTTCCAGCTGCAAATCTTGGACAAAACTATGGAAAACAAAATCAACAAAAATGTAGAGAAGAAATATATGCGTGCATTCTACATGGAAGTATATTACTGGAGACCACTACAGCTATAAGACAGATGTGAAAATGATACTATATTACATGTTTACTATTAGACCCACGCAGTTGTATGTGGGATAAGAGAAGAATTCCTCAATATACATCCATTTACCATACTAAAGGAAAGGTCATTGTTTGTTTGTTTGTTTATAGTCAGCTGCTTCTAAAATTTAAATTTTCTTGCAGAACTTACTATGAGGAAATTCTTTTGATTATGTACGATATTTTATGCAGAATATAAGCAAATATTGGGTATTTTATAAATAAAATAGTATTATACTATTTTCTTTCCATTTTGGAGTCGGAAGATATGTGTGCTTGGAGGGAAATCTGTGTGAGGAATCATTACATCGCCCATGCCAAACCATTGATTTGTAAGTAAGCATTTTGGCCAACTGGAGGAGGTGTTTTGGACCGAACACCGAAATATCTATTCATTAACATAGATTTTAAAAACCCCATCTTGATCCCCCTTTAAAGGGGGAAAGTAGAAATTTTTGCAAAAACTTTTCTGAACATTGGGTGGCGTCCACCTAATTCAACGTACTACAAAACATTAATTTCTAATTTCTGTTGTCACAGGCGCTGATATATTTTTTTGTATTCGGAGATTTCTTGGGTAGAAGTACCCATAGGCTAGGCTCGCTCCTAACCCTGCAATGGCACCCCTTGACATAACAGCGCCCCTGCCAACATCTTATGTCTTTTAAAATTATATATTATGTACATCTCTGTACATGTCAGCATGTTGAGTTATCACAAACATTTTTATTAAAGGACTATCTTTTCATTGAAGAGCATTCTTTTATAACAAGAACTTTCATTGCCAGACACACATGCACAATGCCTAGATTACTCTATATATCTTAGTACAACAATGCATTATGTATATTTAGATAATTCATTCAACAAAACCAAATGAATAAATTACCTTACATACTGTACTATATGAATCCTATAAAGACTCTGATGGAACAGCTTTTTAAAATATTTTTATGGGTTAATAAATCCAACCCATACTTTTTCCTCCTTGACGATATTCTCCCAGTTTCCTAACTCTTGTGGAAGTTCTGACAATTTCTAGAAACAATTTCATGCTTGATCAGTTTAGGAGTTAGAATTTGATCTTGGTGAAAAATATCAGCATATCACATAACATGTCTTTCAATAAAAAAAAAACACATCCTAAAAGAAAGTCAATCACTTGTCATCAAATTCAGACAGTTCTAAGGAGATTGTTTATCCAAGATTTACCTACTGTATCTGAGTGCAAAGAAAACAGAAACTACAATCATGTACATATTAACTTACTATTCTGCTATCTGTATCTACTTCAGTCAGAGGCTTTTGAAGTGTTCTAGTTAAGTGATAAAACCTTTTGTAAATTATTATAAAAGTATGTAAATTATTACTTATTATTATTATTATTTATTATTGTAAATTGTCTTAAATAAAGGTTTAGCTTGGAGACAAACTCAATAGAGTTTTAAATTGGGTTGTATCATCCCATATCATTTGAGATTGATGAAACTCTAAAATATTTGAACTTGCAATTCCATGTTGCGCCACAAAGTGACACACACATAGGTCTAGGGACACAATTTTATTGTAGCTAAGAAGATTTTTTTTTTTTGGTTTAAAGATCTACATCTGATGGGTGTAACGTCTCTTCTATACTTGTTCCCCTATATATATATATATATATACATTCTTCCTGTCCCCAAAGGTGTGTTGAAACAACTTTGGGTTCTATCAACTCAGCTTTGTTAAAAGTTAGTGAATGATCAACTTGACAAACCATGTTTGCAATCTTAACCCATAAAACAGAACAAGAGCTTTTATCAGGATGGAACTTTGTTATAGAAAAGAAAAAGTTACCTGTCAAACTAAGCCATAAGGAATGTGAACTTGTGACATACAAACAACAATAAATCCTGATGTCTGGATTGTGGAATTTTAAAGACTGATCTTGCAGATTCAGTTAATGTTGGGTAAACACGGCTACCCGGCTATTGGCATTTTGGGAAGGACAAGCTTGGTCGCGTGTTTCACAGATATCTCATTCATTTGTTATAAGGGATTATAACAGCGTCTGTTGGTCAATGATGCTTTCCCTTGACATAGAATATGGATATGAAAATTAATCTATTATGCCAAGCACAAAAGCTATGCATCCAAATTAAAGCACAATGCATCATAGTGTATTTATATCTAGCACTGGTGCATGACAGCTCCGCTCTGTACTTTTGTGCCTGTGCACTTTTAATGATACTGTATTTCTGGAGAAAAACAAAGTCTATTACTAATAGGTGCAATAGCAGCTTCTCCTAAGCAGGTGTTAATTACAGATGCAGCCACTTTGGTTTGTCTGTTTGACACAGAATAACTAAACACTGATATCCCATTTATCTCATTTAACACAGAAAACTGTGTCACAACATCACATCTAATTAAAGCATTCACCATTGTGAACAATGGAGCTTTGGTATGCTAATGAAAAGGTTAAATGCATTAAATGAGTTAAGATGACTTAAGATAACACAGTTTCTTCAATTACCCCTGAGTCATGACGCATTTAACTCACAAATCCAAGTGGCTTCATCTGTATATGGCTCTGGAGCACCTTGCATCCTCTGGTGCTGCGTCCTTAGTGTTTCATGAACAATATGCATGGAACTAGATTGCAAGAGGGCTGTCACATGCTGCCAAGATGTTTTTTGTATCAGGCACATTCATGGCTGAATAAAGAGACAGGAACTAAATTCTGAGTGTGCAAAAAGTTTTGCCTGTCAAAGCAGATGCAACTCAAAAGAGGGCAAGTAATTGTAGACAATAACCACAGTATTTTGTTCCTAATATTTAACATTTGGTGCCATCGATTATATTAAATGAGCCTTATATTGTACTCAGACCACTGGAGAATTTTTTTTTTTTTTTAAAGCAAATTCATTTATGTGCTGTTTTTATACTGTTAATAATAAAACACTTTGGTTTAACTTGCCATGTTGCCTGTTGGCATGTACATTCACATAAACTATATATACCCATAACTATACGAATTAGAAATTTTAGTATAATGATATAATGCCTGTTCAAGAAATCATCCAAGTCACTCTTAAAGGAGAAGGAAACCCCCTGGGCGCAAAAATCCCTCCCCCCTCTCCTGTGTTGCCCCCCTCCTCCACCCTGGCCTACCTGTCCCCCCGGGCAAATGCCCCTAATTTGTTACTCACCTCTCTGCGCAGGTCTTGTCCATGGAGTTCACAGGCGCCATCTTCTCCCAAACGGTCTTCTTCCTGGATTAATTTGCATCTTCTGGCGCATGCACAGTAGGAGCATTTACCGGTACAGATCTACTGCGCATGCGACGAATGTTACAAAGTGAAATCGGAAAACTTTGTGACTTTTGGCGCATGCGCAGTAGATTCGTACAGGTAAATGCTCCTACTGCGCATGTGCCAAAAACGCCGGTCAAAGCAGGAAGAAGACCGCTTGGGAGAAGATGGTGCCTGTGAACCCTGTGGACAGGACCTGCGCAGAGAGGTGAGTAATAAGTTAGGGGCATTTGCCCGGGGGGACAGGTAGGCAAGGGGGGAGGAGGAGGGAGGGGGTGCAACACAGGGGAGAGGGGAGGGTTTTTGCACCCAGGGAATTTCCTTCTCCTTTAAAGGCATTAACTGAATCAGCATCACAACATCACCCGGCAGTGCATTCCACAACCTCACTGTCCTCACTGTGAAGAACCCCCTACGTTGCTTCAAATGAAAGTTCTTTTCTTCTAGTCTGAAGGGGAGGCCTCTGGTACTGTGATCCACTTTATGGGTAAAAAGGTCCCCTGCTATTTGTCTATAATGTCCTCTAATGTACTTGTAAAGTGTAATCATGTCCCCTCGCAAGTGTCTTTTTTCCAGAGAAAACAACTCTGTGACAGTGTACTTGCTTGCTGCTACTAATGAATCCTAAATCGCAACGATTGCACCATAATGTTGTTTTTGAAAATAATATATAGGATACCTTTAATTTAGCAAGGAATATGGAATATCTCCCTCATATAGTATGTCGAATACCAAGCATGTGTAGAAAAATGTTTGTCACACACTATTGCATTCCCTAATACAGAATGAACACTGTTAATTGTATTCGTAAGAGTCACAATCAACACACACCAGTATCTGTGTGGCTTTACAGGAGCCTATGCACCTAAATCTCAACTGATACTGGATGCATGTGCTGCTTGTTTCACATAGGGGCCGATTCACTAATTTCGAGTGAAGGATTCGAAGTTAAAAAACTTCGAATTTCAACGTTTTTTTTGGGCTACTTCGACCATCGAATGGGCTACTTTGATCTTCGACTATGACTACGACTTCGAATCGAAGGATTCGTAGTAAAAATCGTTCGACTATTCGACCATTCGATAGTCGAAGTACTGTCTCTTTAAGAAAAACTTTGACCCCCTAGTTCGCCATCTAAAACTTACCAAAGTCAATGTTAGCCTATGGGGAAGGTCCCCATAGGCTTGCCTAACTTTTTTTGATCGAAGGATATTCCTTCGATCGTTGGATTAAAATCCTTCAAATCGTTCGATTCGAAGGATTTAATAGTTCGATCGAAGGAATTATCCTTCGATCGTTCGATCGAACTATCTGCGCTAAATCCTTCGACTTCGATATTCGAAGTCGAAGGATTTTAATTCCTAGTCGAATATCGAGGGTTAATTAACCCTTGATATTCGACCCTTAGTGAATCAGCCCCATAGTGTCATCCTTTTGGTGGCACAGTTTCTCCTGTGGATACCAATGCTCCATGTATAGTTCCTTGCCTAGTTTCAGTAAACATAAAATCTGCCTATAAATAACATTGTTTTTAAAGCAATCCACCTTAAAAAAGCTATTGACAAAAAAGCACAAAGAACAATTAGCAGGTATTTATTTCTTGTTAGTTATTCCTTAATAAGGACACTTACACGTTTGCCTGCTATTTCTGTTACTGATGTCTAATGGAACTGTAGGCTAAAAAGCTAACTGCATTTTTTGTTGTAGTATTCATACCCTAATTCTATTAAACAAAAACAATAATAATAATCGCAGTACAAACATATACAAGAGACATATGGTTGCAATGCTAGGCCATTATTAGTATTTTATGAATTGTCACACATTTTGTTTGATAAACATCCTTGAGTTACTTCCCTATCTCTCCTGAGACAATATGCCTATTAGTCATCTTCCTAAATGTATCCTCCAGGGTGTATCCCAAAGAGAAACGCATAGAGTGGTTTAATCCTATTAAAATGAAGGGTTGTGACTGCCAGGCCTGAAGCTTTTTTTATTTTTAATAGCAGTGGGATTTGCCAGCAACTAGAGTCAAAAATACATCCTTAATGCAAGGAACCCAATTAGGTTCTCTCAAACATGTATGGAGAGCTCTTTTCAGAATCATCCATTACAGACAAATGAGTGTTCTGTCCAAATACTAGAGAATAGTGATGGGTGAATTTATTTGGCAGGCGCGAATTCGCGGTGAATTTGCGCGATTCGCCACCAGCGAATAAATTTGCGAAACGCACGCAAAAAAATTCGCCCGAAAAAAACCGCCGGCGTCAAAAAAAAAGAATTAAAAACTGATGCCGGCGTAAAAAACGGGCGCCGGCGTCAAAAAAACGGCGCCGGCATCAAAAAAGGTGCTGTTTCAAGAATTTTTCGCCAAAGCGAAACAGCGCAAATTCGCCCATCACTACTAGAGAAGGCATGAACTAGTTCTACATCCTTTTGTGTGTTACTTCCTCTATTGATGAGTAACTGCCATACATAAATGATTCCACTAATTCTAGCCTTTTTAGACTAAATATTTATTCCCATCTGTTTTGTGAAGAAATGAGTATAAGCAAATGAAGGAGTGTAATTTAAATAAAGTAAAATAAACCCTTTACATAAATATTTTCACTGTATTTGAGGGGGGGTAGGATGGGTTAAAAATATAATTATTTCTTGCATTGTTTACCTAAAAAGCTAATAGTCCCCAGGAGACACCGTACCAACAGGTTTTTGGCATCTTACCTATGGTAAACAAATTTAGCCTGTTAAGATTGTAATTAATCTCGGAATTCGTTTTATGAAAATATATTACTATGTTAACTCTGTTTATATTTACCTCTCTTTTTTATTTACTTTACTCTTTTCTTCATTTAACGCATGAACTATATCATCATTGATCAATTTGTTCTAATAATTGGACATATAAAGGGGCAGATTTATCAAGGGTCGAAGTGAATTCGAGGGAATTTTTGAAGTAAAACAAATCGAAATTCGAAGTAATTTTTTGGATACTTCGACCATCGAATAGGCTTGTATGACTTCGACTTCGAATTTGATTTGAAGTAAAATCGTTCGAATATTCGACCATTCGATAATCGAAGTACTGTCTCTTTAAAAAAAACTTTGACTTCAATACTTGTTCATAGCCAAATTCAATATGTTCAATATGTTCATAGCCAAATTAAACCTACCAAAGTGCTATGTTAGCCTATGGGTACCGTCTACAGAATTTTTCTAAGTTTTTCGAAGTCGAAGAAAAATTGTACGATCGTAAGATAAAATCGTTCAATTTGAAGGATTTCATTGTTTCATTTCAATTTTACTTTGACCGCAAATGGGAAAATTCGATGTAAAAAAGCTTCAACTTTGACATTCGAAGTAAAGCCATTCGATGGTCGAATTTCGAAGTATTTACCACTTCGAAATTCGACCCTTGATAAATCTGCCCCAAAATGTCCAAGAAATGTATAACCTGCTATAGAAATTCACAATTTTAAAAAAAAGCTAATAGTCATTTAATAAAAAGTCATAGAATTTAAAGAGTCCTAAAAGTAATGCAAAATGAAGTCACATACAAATAAATACGGTCAGGAGGAGTATTTTCATTTATTCTCATGTCCTTTTAAAACGTCGAGAGATTCCATTTCAAATCTGCACCAAACTTGTTTATGATCTGACAAATCCAGTGTTGGTCATACCAAACAAGCAAGTTGTACATTCATTCTCTTATTTAAGATGAAAAAATAAAGGATAATCTGCTAACAGAGAAGAACTAAGGCATGCCAACTGCCATAGAGAGGGGTCATTGACCAAATGAGTGCATCAGTGTTATTTGGTCATCCATGTAAGTGGCCAATAACCAATACTACCCCATGCATGGTTTCATTTACTTGCTTTAATTAAACATTGTGAATGTACCTTCTTTGTCTTCTCTTTTTATTGTATATACTTACTTTTAAATATAAAATAACTACTTTAACTTAATATTCGCTTCTTGTCAACACATTTCTATCTGGTCATTTGATACCGCAACATGAACACATTATTTTGGAAATTGCTTTGAAAACTCGTGTTATTTCTGATCATTATCTGACAATATGCTTATGCGACCAAGGAAAATGTTTCACTAGGAAAGAATATTATTGCTCATGGGGTGTGAAATTAAAGCCACCTGCAACCTGCTTTATGCATGATTTGAAAAGCTGGAAGGTAAAATAGAAAGTTGAACGTTTTTAACATCTCCATTATCTCTCCGGGAAGCTTTATCAATGAAGAAAGATAACATTTCTAAAATTTAAGGTTATCTTTCATTTGCAATACATTTTTAAGAGACATCTGGAAAGTTCTCAGTGAGAACAGTAGAATTAAACTTAATCATATACAGTAGAGTAATATTTAAAAGGATACATTTACTCTATTTTTGTGTTTTTATAGTTTGTTTTTATAGTTTTTATACTTAATAGTTCTTTTCTCCAGAAAAATAATGCCTAATGGAGTCTGCAGTACATGTATAATGTTATGTTCTGAAGTCTTAAAACCTGAAAATTGATAATTTACATTTACAGTTAGTTTCATAGACACTCAAGTAGTGATGGGTGAATTTGCGCGCAACGCCAAAATATTTGTGAATTTCTCGCGAAAAGTTTGCGAAACGGTGCTTGCGTCTTGCTTTTGACGCTGGCGTCCAAAAAACACCAGCAAATTTTTGCATCCGTTTTGCAAATTTATTCGCCAACAGCGAATCGCGCAAATTCGCTGCGAATTCGTGCCTGCCGAATAAATTCGCCCATCACTACACTCAAGCCACACACATATTTCTATGGAAATTAGATCTATATAGTCATGAAACCATGCAGCATTAGTGGCAACTAGTGATGGGTGAATCTGTCCCGTTTTGCTTCGACGAATAATTCACGAAATGGCGTAAAATTTGTAAAACGCATTGAAGTCAATGGGCGTCAAAATAATTTTGACACGCTATTTTTTATGCACGAGTCAATTTTGACACATTAGAATTTTTTTTGTCACAACAAATTTTTCGCCGATGAATTTTCAACGCAGTTTCACAAAAACATTTGCAGGTAGCTAAATCAAGGAGGCAAATCCATGCCTGCCGAATTTATTCCCCCATCAATAGTGGCAACTGCTATAGAATATTTTTCTTTTTTCTTCAATATATCTAATTTAATGTTGCCCCTTGACTATTGCCAAATACAACTCTAACCATGTATATCAAATTTAAGAAGACTACCAGAATCCAACTGGAATTTCATTGAACTGAAATGTGAAATATTGCAGGTTATCTAACAGGGGTTTGATGAGCTATAGAACTACTGGTATTGCAATGACTTGCTTTGGTGGAGAGCTGGAGTAATTTAAAATGTGAGGTGCTCTGACATAATGAAAAGAGACAGTTATAGATGGAGAATGTGTTTGCATTCCAATGGCTCTTCCAGTCAATGGTGAATCTATGTTGGCTACCAGGCTCTATTACTTTCATTATCAAAAGTTGAATTACTTCCTGAATTTGGAGCTTGAGTGAGAATTATAATGGCCCTTCTCTTTTTGACCCTTTAATAAAGATGACTTATTATAATCATTGTGGCTTAACTTTTGGGAATACATACCATAATAGATACCATAATACTGGGCTTTCCAGACAGGAATAACTGTCAAGTCCATTAAAATTGTATTATTGGTGTTAATGGTCCTTTAACATCTAAACTGAGTATATCAGTACAATATGACCCTTACAATAACTGTGGATATTAAACAGCATAAATATATATTAGCCTTATAAGTCAAAAAAAGTGTGAGCTCCTTTTTTGTTGCTTTATATTCAACTGCAGATATACAATACTGTATTTGTGAAATTTGCTCCATACTATACTTGTCATATTGTGCTCCATTACTTGAGTAGAAATCATTCTGATATGGAACTTGGATTGCCTGTGGCAAATACAGATGTATAATTTCATATCTCTAAGCACGACAAAATAACATCTTTAAGCTTTTGTGAAATTTGAAGCAACTACATAATATTGCTGCATTCATGCAGAGCTAAGAGCACAATGAGAAACTTAAATGAAAACATCTCTTACTGCTGAATTCAGATTTTCTAGCAGCTATAATTTTTCACAATAGGGGTTTAAAAATATGCTATTACAGTGTGTTTGTCCTAGGATTGTTAAAGACGTTCTCCGGAAACAGACAATGTAAAATGAATGTACTGGTTTGTTTCAGTCATATTCCATGTAAAATGTGAAAGAAAATCCTGAGCATCTTGTTTAAAAACGGATATAATCATCAAGTTGTTGAATAATGGTGTCAATGCCAATTGTGGCATCGATACCAATTTGAGAAGTGGCGATTATTTGCAAAGGAACTAATATGAATGACATTACTAGACGGGAATAAAGGGAATATGTTTTTTAAAAAAAAAATAATAAATAATTAGCTCAAAATATTAGAAGTCTGTTAAAATGTATTAGTAGTTAAATAACTATTTTTATAATAGGTAATGGAATTCTGAGGTGTCGCCTAATTCTCCTATTGCCAGCAAAACGGAAATTTGCCTAAGGGAGCAGCCATTTCTGGCTACAGGAGATACCACATTACATTGTGTGATGTTTTCACTTTACATCCCTTATATATCTTTCAATTGGTCGATTCAAAGCTTCCACATATTGACATTTGGTCAGTTTAACATATTTAAAAACCTTAAAAAATAAGGACGTTTATCTTTTAACATGATGGAATAAAGCTTCAACCGCCTTGGCTGCAGGAGAGCGTGCACAATTATTTCTTATGATTCACATTGCCTAAACTATGCCAAGTGGAAAACTGAGCGAGATTGGAGCCAGACGTTTTTTCTTTTCTTATGTTTAAAAATCTTGATACTTGTCTATAGTCTTGATTGGAGAATAGGTAATTAGCATAATCCCAATATCTGCTCATTTGGTGAGGATTTAGTCATCAACCCAATGGACCAAATTGGGCTGAACCAATCCTGGATGCACAGATCAGATCATAGTGCCGGCCTATAAATATTTTATATGGAATCTGGACAACTTTAAGACAGACATTTTGTTTGGGCAGGCTGTGAGAAAGGTCTGAAAAACAGGCCAATAAGATGCCAACTTAGTCTTGGGGACAAAGGTGGTCATTTTTATAATAGCCATTCATGGGTGTGGCAGACATCTGAAGAGACTACATAATATTGATGTATCCATGCGGCGCTAAGATTATGAAGAGATGAAATGAAAACATCTCCTATTGCTGCATTCTTATTTTTTGGCGGCTATAATTTTTCACAATAGGAGTTTATACATCTGCTATTATGCATGTCCTAGAGTTGTTAAAGTCATGTTCTTGTGGAGCAAAGATGATTTAAATTGAATGTACTGGCGTGGTTCAGTCATACCCTATTTAAAATATGAAAGAAAATCCTGAACACTTTCTTACATATATTATATTATTATTATATTGAAGAACTGAGGTATCAATACCAGTTGTGGAATTAATATCAGATGTTATGTCAATACCAAAAGACTGCAAATAATAAGAATGTATTACAGAAAGGGAATAGTGAAGGGCAAATCTGATCCATTTCACTTCAACGAAAATCCATGGAGAACAATTTTTTTTTTTTGACTCGTTACACATTTTTGACGTGCAACAATTTTTTTCACCCATTGTCTATGGGTGTAATTTTTGCTGCGAAATGTGGCAACAAATTTGCTCATCACTAAAAGGGAATAAACAGAAGATGTTTATATATGGAACATGAATAACCAATTTTAAAATATAGGGTAAAAATAAATTTGGGGGTTACATGAACATTTAGGGGCCCATTTACTTAGCTCGAGTGAAGGAATAGAGGAAAAAAAACTTCGAATTTCGAATATTTTTTTTTTGGTTACTTTGACCATCGAATGGGCTACTTCGACCTTCGACTACAACTTCAACTTCAAATCGAATGATTCGAACTAAAAATTGTTCGACTATTCGACCATTCGATAGTCGAAGTACTGTCTCTTTAAAAAAAAAATTCAACCACTTAGTTCGCAACCTAAAAGCTATTGAAGTCAATGTTAGCCCATAGGCTTTGCTATCTTTTTTTAGCTCGAAGAAAAATTGTTCGGTTGATGGATTAAAATCTTTCAAATCGAACGATTCGAAGGATTTAATCGTTCGATTCAAAGGATTTTTCATTCAATTTTGGAAATCGAAGGATTCCAATTCGGCAGTCGAATATCGAGAGTTAATTAAACCTCGATATTTGACCTTAAGTAAATTTGCCCCTTAAAGATGCCAAATAAAGTCACCTCACCAATTTTTAGCCAGTTAAACAAGTTGGAAATAATTTAGCAAGTGTAATGCAATGCTACAAATACATTAGAGATGTCAGCAATTTCAATAATATTTCAGCCCAAATAGATTGTTGCATTTGGATCGTCATTTTCAGTGAAACAATGGACGCAGGTGTTGGGAGCAGAATAAGGAGTCAACAATATTTGAACCCTGGGACTTTCTCTTCTTATTGTTATACCTAAGAAGATACATTTCTTTTCATGCAAAGGAATCCATTGACTGGATGCTAACTTGATAATTTATCATTTTTCTTTGTGCTGCAAAATGAGGCTAATTCCGGCAGCATCGCTTGTATTTGTTTATTTTTATCTAATATATTCTGCTTCCCTGCAATCATTTTGTTTTATTCCCTCCCTATGGCTACAGCAGTTAAAAAAAATTATTTAGGCTGAAATATTGTTCTATTATTTGGGATGCTTTCAGAGTAAGATCAATTTAGTGTCATGATACACTATACACCCCATAAGCTCACACAAAGTATAAAGCATTAACCTATTCCAGAAGGAAATGCTGACCTATGGGAAATTCAAATGTAATCCAATTCTGTGGTAAATTATATGAGACACAATGCTACATTACCTTTCCTCTAAGATCTGAAATAACAATACTAAAAGCATTATACGCATATGGTATTTTACCCAAACCTAACTGTCTGTGGTGCTCCAACTTCAACAACCTGCACATCTTTTTCCCGGAAATAGAAAGAAATCATGGTCTAAATGAAACCTAGGAAATACATTGAATTATATAAACAGATATATTCTGAATAATACTGTTTTTGTTTTTTTTAATAAGAAAGCATTATCTCTTGATCTTATTTGTCTGGGTCTGGATAAGAGTCTAGTGAATGCTGCATTATCCCCTAAGCACTAAAATAAGAAAGCAAGGTCAGGCACATACAAGTTTCCAAGTTTAATAATGTTATTAAGTTAAACAGCTGATTTATGTATGATTGTACCTTGGCTAGTGATGGCCGAATGTATTCGCCAGTCGCGAATTTGCGGTGAATTTGCCAAACCACAGTATAAAATTCACCAGCGAAAATTAACCTGCGTCAAAAAATGTATGCCAACGTCTGTTTTTTTGGACGCCAACGCATTTTCGCCAGTGAATCTGAACCGGTGTCTAAAAACTGAATTTGGAAAATTCATGAATTTTTCGGCGAAGCGAAACGCCCGAAATTCGCTCATCACTAACCTTGGGTTCATTTGTTTAGTCTTTCCTATTTCTAATCCAAGTTTAGGTTTTTTTAAGAAAATAAAAATGTTGAAAGCTAGCAACCTAAGACCTGACAAGATAAAATATTTAAAAAAAACTGTGGGGGAAAAAACTATTAATTTAAGATAACACAAGTAAGATTAAGATTCCTGTCATGCATTTTACTTGGTATTGCGTGAACCCACGGTAAGATCTTTTATAAATGGTCCCCTTAGTTTT
Source organism: Xenopus petersii (assembly GCA_038501925.1). Classification (NCBI taxonomy): domain Eukaryota; kingdom Metazoa; phylum Chordata; class Amphibia; order Anura; family Pipidae; genus Xenopus; species Xenopus petersii. The sequence continues at coordinate 11,402,450 of CM076675.1, read as the reverse complement.
GCAAGATACTGGCTTTATTATAGTCTGAATTCTACTCAATGGGATTTTAGCTGCTTATCAAAGTCCATGAAAGAGTCTTGTCATAGAAAATGACCGTTTAAAAAAAAGTCTAGATTATTGACATGATTCATGTTAATATAATTAACATTTTTAGAAACTTGGAAAACCTTCTCCACTGATAATTGTATGGATTTCATGGCATAACATTTATTTTAAATTTATCGGATAATTTAATAATTTCAAATTATTGGACCAGTCTAGAGGCTGATTTTACTCTTGTGTTTTGCCTGTCGATGGACAGCACCATATCTACAATGGTTCCATTATTGACACACCTAGAGGCAAGTTTATTATTGCTCGAATATAGAGGGTTAATTAACCCTCGATATTCGACCATCAAAGTAAAATCCTTCGACTTCGAATATCGAACGATTCGAAGGATTTTAATCCATCAATCAAACGATTTTCCTTCGATCAGAAATTACTTAGAAAGCCTATGGGCTAACATTGGTGCTCGTTAGGTTTTAGGTGGCGAAGTAGGTGGTCAAAGCTTTGACAGTACTTCGACAATCGAAGTAGCCAAAAAAAACTTCGAAATTCAAAGTTTTTTTTACTTCTAATCCTTCACTGAAGCTAAGTAAATGTGCCCCCTACTGTAGATGTAGAAGAAAAGTACAGCATGTTATACCGTGTATATGAAGGATTTAGCCACTAGGTGCTGTAAAATATGTACTGAATGGACAGTAGATCACTCCCCTCCACTCTTTCACTTATTTTACTTCATCATTAGAAAAAAAATATCCCTCTGTTGAATCTGATTGCTTGTCAGCCAGGTGTGAAAACATAGCACTGCAGCAAAATAAAAAAAAAACTTGATTTTCTGATCTGTTGACAAAAGCAAAACAATTTTTTTATGTACCCTGAATACATTAGCTTGAGTTATGAGACAATTGTGAGGATTGGGGGAAAATGTTGATGGATTTTTAAAGGTTATTACATGATTTTCCCCTGGGATTAGATGTTTAGCCTCTGTAGAAGTAGTAGAAGCCCAAGGCACAAAGTACAATATTTATTAACTCCATTAGAATGGAGAATAGAGAGACCAGAAAGTAGTTAGTAAATTGCAAATGCAGCTGTATTCACTCTAGCTGAAATAATTAGTAGAAGTAAAACACAAAAGATTGCGATTCATGTCTAAGGTTTGTATTTTAAAGGGTAACTGAAGCCCTCACAGATACCTGATATTAACACATTTGCAGTCGCTTTGGCAGGAGCTTAGTGAAGGATATTGATAGCACTAGTTGGAGAGATGGGGACTAGTGATGGGCGAATTTATTCGCCAGGCGCGAATTCGCGATGAATTCCCGCGATTCACCACCGCCGAATAAATGATAATTCGCCGGTGTAAAAAAAAAAGGACGCCGGTGTCCGTTTATTTCGGACGCCGGCGCATTTTCGCCAGCGAATTTGTGCCAGCGTCACAAAAAATAGACGCCGGAGTCAAAAACAAGACGCCAGCACCGTTTTGCCAATTTTTCGCCGTTTTGCTAATTTTTCGGCGAAACGCCCAAAATTCGCCCATCACTAATAGGGACAGCATAATCTCCGTTGCACTGAATTGCTATTCTTCAAGGAATTTGGAGACCCTTTCCATTTGTGATATAGATTTTATATATATATATATATATATATATATATATATATATATATATATATATATATATATATATATATATATATCCTATATAATAAAGTTGAAGTTTATCTGCGTCCAGTCCCTGTGTCCGTGGGATTGCGCTACTGCGCATGTGCCCCACGGACCGTCTACATATGTTCTAGCGCCCGTTTATTTAACGGGCTTAATGTCTAGTATATATATATATATTCAATAAACCTTTTTTTCCTATTTAACCATATTGAACGATTGATTTTTCATGCAAACCCTGTGAGTGCCGGTACCACGTGCAATTTATATATATATATATATATATATATATATATATATATATATATATATATATATATATATACTGTATATATATATATTTAAATTGCCTACGCATCTATTGCTACTAGTTAACATGTTACATGTAGTAAAAACTGGTATTTTAAATGATAATACTTTTATGGTGTCCAAGTAGTCTATAGGAAAAGCATTAAGTTACCATGCACCAACGTCATTATGAAATTAGAAAGGATTTCTATCAATATGTTTTGGCTGAATAATCACAACAGGTAAAGTGATGGAGAGTTGAAAGGAAACCAGTTAAACGATGTCTCTTGGGTATTCCAGAATATGGCCTATCAGTCAAGGGTCAAGTCCCTTCACAAATTGCCTGCACTTTGCATAGCCGTCTGCATCAAAAAGGGATGCTGGCCTTGTGAGCACAAAAATTGAACAGTCCCTTTTCCATTCACTAGAATTTTTTTTGCCTGCCCTGCTTTAAGGTAAAATATACTAAGGGTGCAATGAGTTAATATATAAATGATAAAATATAAAACATATAAATAAATATATAAATATGTATATAATACCTTTATAAAATCTAGAGACAGTCCTGCCTAAAGCATATATTTACAAAGCAAGAGACCTGCGGCACAACTGTTGTAGTTGGAGTAGGTGATTAGTATTTATTCATCTCATAAAAAAAGGGCATGAGATGAATAAATACTAATCACCTATCCAACTACAACAGTTGTGCCGCAGGTCTCTTGCTTTGTGATATACATTTTTGGGCTTTTTGGGCAGTGCTGAGCCCGACACCTGAAGGCACCTGACACCAACACGGTAATACAGACCTGTGATAGCACTCCAATTTTGGGATTAAAGCATATATTTATACTTGCATCTCTAAATATATCGATGGCAAAAATGAGACCATTGGAAATTGGACACAGGGTGGAGCCTAGTAACTCTTGAGACCCACTGTATGTTTGTATGAAAACACACACAAAGAATATATTCTAGTACAATTCTACAACATATTAAGCTTCAGAGGTATTTCGCAAATCATTAAAGTCAGCAGTGCAGACAGGCAAATGACAAAGAAATGAAGCAGCCAGAGACCCAGATGGCATAGCTCTTAAAATGCATTCCAGAGCCTGGCATCTGGATTTTGCAGCTGCCATGCATGTTCCATATGTGGCCATAAATATTGGTTCTGCTACAGGGTATCATGAAGGGTGAGGTCAAATGAAATGTCCCAGTGAGACCACATTTAAATTATGCTAAATTTGTTCCATATATACTGTTATATGTGCTTTAATGTTATATTGGAACAAAGGTTAGAAATGTCAAAGTTGTAAAGATTTTAGACCTTTGAAGAAATATAGCTTGTTTTGAAAATGTTGTACTATTTCAATGTTTATGCTTCTAAACAACTGGAATAGTAGAAATTGGAGCCGAGCTAGAGTGTTTTCATTCTTCTAAATTATACATAGAAATTCACGGTTAGATGCGAATAATTTTTAAATGTGATGTGCACACCTTGGCCCTGCAGCTGTTGTTAGGCTACAACTCACAAATCATTTGACAACAGATTGGGGATGTCTAATTTAAACTATTTAAAATGGTCCTATATTTTTTTTTGCACTGGAAAGTTCATAAACCTGAAGATTTTGGCTCAGTTGCTATGGCATCCATTATTCCAGTAGGCCTGCTGCATGTGCCCATAGGTTTAATGTCAAATGCACTCTATTTGCAAATACATTCAAGTCAAAGTGATTTTGCATGTTCAGTGCTGGCCTTGGAGGGTAAGTCACCTCAAACTACACACAGTTGTATTACTGTACATGTAGAAACCGGCCTGTGGCAATTCTTTTGAAGTCTACTACTCGAAAAAAGAGAAATAGTATGAAGGTAAGGTCTTTTCGTGGTCTTGTTGAGTCAGAAAATGTGCCCAGAACAACAAAGCAATGAAAGAGCTTTCTCACTACGAATAAATGAATATAGATTTGTGAATGTTTATATTTCTTACTGCCCAACATTACTAGACTTTGTAAAAGAAAAAATGAAAACGTTGTTAACATGTGAAAAGAGGAACTGTAGGAACCAAAATAATCTATAAAGCCCTAAAGTGGGGATGGAAATATTAGAATAGTCAGTTACATACAATAAATTCAGAAATGTACTTACACAACTTTGCAAAATGTGATATTTGATCAGAAAAATATATATTTGGAGAACAAATTACAACATAGCAACCTTAAACATATAAAGCGACACATTCATATACAGCCAATATCCATTTCATTTGGAAAATGACTTAGTACAACATGACAATGACACTTTTGGGCAGATTTATCAAGGGTGGAATTTCGAAGTAAAAAATACTTTGAAATTCGACCATCAAATTAAAATACTAGGACTTTGAATATCGAAGTCGAAGGATTTTTCACCAAATTTAGCCATCGAACTATCGAAGTAAAATCGTTCGATCGAACGATTAAATCGTTTCAATCGAACAATTCGAACGATTTTAGCGTACGATCAAACTATTTTACTTCGATTTGTAAAGACTTAGAAAAATGCATTAGAAGCTCCTCATAGGCTAACATAGCACTTCGACTTAATTTTTAATTACGGTTTAATTTGGCGAACTATTGAAGTCAAAGTTTTTTTAAAGAGACAGTATTTTGATTATCGAATATTCGTTTTGAAGTAAAATAGTTCGAATCAAATTCAAAGTAAATTCAAAGTCCTGGTATCCTAATTGATGGTCGAAGTATCCAAAAAATTACTTCAAATTAAGAATTTTTTTACTTCGAAAATTTCCTCTAATCCACTTCGACCCTTGATAAATCTGCCCTCTAGTGGCACATTTAACATGTCATTCAGAATCTAATGCAGCAAAGCACCTAACGCTCTCTGATCAACTCCAAACATTGAGTAATCCCTCTACTAACTGCTACTTGCAGGTCATTTTCCTTTTATTGTGGCTGAAATGCCTCCAAAAATGTTAATACAGAGAGTGAAATATTACTAATCCTGAAGTAAGAGGACAGGAAAAAAAGGAAAAACATTTAGATGAAGTACAGTATGTACCTAGCTTTTATTGATCTCTTCATTCATTCAACTATTTATCTATACATTACATTATCTCTCCCTCTTAGTATATCAACTCTTAGCAGGGCAGATATACCACATCAGTACCTAGCGATGTACAGAAAAGCATGACTTTCTATAGCCCTGTCTGTTATTCTCTTACATTACATTTAAGTAGATGAAGTAGATTTAAACAACAAATTGTAGTCTTATAGATATGATCCTTGATACAAAAGACCTTTCAATTAGTGGCAGTGAAGTGGCAGTTCGTTTTGTTTCTCTGCCCATTAAATCAGCAAGTTATATAATTGCCACTTACAATTTAATTTACAGCAAAACATTTAAAACAATGCATTTCATCACCGCCGTTTATTATTTTTATTACCAATTTCTTTTTCCCAAGTTTATCATTAACTGTACCTTCTAAGCTGCTTTTCAACAACTGATAAAAAGAACCTTATAAAATCCACACTGAGCAGAATGGAAAGTGGTGCATATAATATAGAGTAACATAAAGAGCAATGGAACATTTCATAAAACACGGTGACCCAATAATTACTAGAATATACTGTAGACATTTTTACCTTACAGCACAGTGGTTTGACTGTCATCTCCAAACATAGACAGCTGAAAATGTGACCCATGTACCATAAGCTGCCCGGTTGTATTTTGTATTCTGGAGAAGGGATTGGTTGCAATTCTTTGCACAATAGCAAAACACTACAGAAAACATACACTGAACTACTACATGGTAATGATTGAATGCAAATGTCTTATTTTGAGCTTCAATGCATACCTTGACTGCCTACAAGTGCCACTAACATTGCCTTGCATGCATTCATTACATAAAAAAAGAGTTATTTCACTTGTTGACCAGTTGAGATCTTTTCAATGGCTTTCTATTATACCTTTCTTCAGTTAATAGGGATGGGCGAATTTGACCCCTTTTGCTTCGCCAAAAATTCACCGCCGGCAAAATGACGCAGGCGCCCATTAAAGTCTATGGGCGTCAAATTATTTTTGATGCGCGACAAAATTGTTTTGACGCATGTCTTTTTTTTCTACGCATGATGCCATACAAGTCTATGGGCGTCATTTCCGTGGCAAAACAAGGTGAAAAAATTCGCCCATCCCTATCAGTTAATTTACAATTGGGACTAAAATGTGTAAACTGTAGAATGTGTTCTTTCCAAATATGTGATGTCAGCAGCTTCTTTGTTCTGTGTAAAACCACCAAAAAAGGGACGTCATTAGGTCTGCTTGCAGCTACCTTTTTAGATCTAAGCCAATTAGAAAAACCAGTACTAGATTGGATTAGATTGATGAATTTTGGGGTTGTTCACGCCTGAGTGGAGGCTCTTGTGGGGTGATATGATTACAATGTTTAAATATATAAGGGGATCATGTAATAATCTCTCTAATGCTTTATTTACCAGTAGGTCCTTCCAGCTGACATGTAGGCACCCATTCCTATTAGAAGAAAGGAGGTTCCTAAATATTCGGAATGGGTTTTTTTACAGTGAGAGCTGTGATGATGTGAAATTGTCTCCCTGAATCAGTGGTACAGGCTCATACATTAGATAGGTATAAGAAGGGGTCGGATGGTGTTTAGCAAGTGAGGGAATACAGGGTTATGAAATATAGCTCATAGTACAAGTTGATCCAGGGACTGGTCCAATTTCCATCTTGGAGGCAAATTGGAGAGTGTTTTGCCTTCCACTAGATTAACTAGCAGTTAGGCAGGTTATATATATAATGAAGGAAATTCTTCATAGTCATTTAGGCAGGTTATATGTAGACTTACTATGTTACTATTTACATGCAGCTGTTTGAGTCATAGTTCATAGTTCAAGTAGGCACTATTAATGAAATAGGCACTATTAATGAAATCCTTCAACTTCGAATATCGAAGTCGAAGGATTTACCGCAATTCAATCGATTCGATGGATTTTAATCCATCAATCAAACGATTTTCCTTCAATCACAAACTGCCTAGAAAGCCTATGGGGACCTTCCCCATAGGCTAACATTGATGCTCGGTAGGTTTTAGGTGGCGAAGTAGGTGGTCGAAGTTTTTTTTTAAAGAGACAGTACTTCAACTATCGAATGGTCGAATAGTCAAACGATTTATAGTTCGAATCATTTGATTCAAAGTCATAGTTGTAGTAGAAGGTCGAAGTAGCCAATTCGATGGACGAAGTAGCCAAAAAAATACTTTAAAATTCAAAGTATTTTTCCTTCTAATCCTTCACTCGAGCTAAGTAAATGTGCCCCTTCAACTCTATATTTTGTTGAAGTGCACTGCAGTGGTCTCTATTGTATGTTTTCTTTGTCATCTTGGTCCTTTAAGTCTTGACCACCTCACACACACCCACACCTCCAATTGTTGACCATTTTTGGGTTGTTTAATAAATATAGACAAACGATACTTGCTGGCAAATATATGTTATGCATAAACAGAAGATTAGAGCAAAACATTTTTCTATTTTTGAAATAGATGTGTTACTGCTATGTTTGAAAAAATGTTGTTAAGAATCAATATAATGACACATTTTTTACTTCTTTGATGCATAAATAAAATGAAACAAATATTAATAAATAGCGAGTGTTTGTAGTATCAGCAAATGTATAACTTACGAATATTTAGCAAACATGACTCAGAGCCAGATTCTGTACTTTATAACTAGACGATCATTAATATTATTAAACATTTGAACAGGTTTATCGTCTCATTGGAATGCACGGATATTTACACTATGTTATAGTTCTGGAATTTAATAAGGTGTCGGTCATTCTTGCCTCCAGGCTAAAAACATCATGTGATGGGAACAAGGAGCTGTCATCTCTGACTGACATGGACCTAGTCTTAATGCTTCTTTGAGGGAGGATTCTGGAATGATCTGCCTCGAGTTTAAAGTATGTATTGCCAGCTGTGCTGAGCGTCATCTGCTGAAAATATCTGTAATGGCAGCATACTGGATTTATTTGGGGCACATGCTGAATAAAAATCCCATGTTTTAGCTTCCACTATATGATAAACCATCTTTTTCATTAGTAAGGGAACCACTATAGAGTCAGTTTGTTGTTTCTTATCCTTTCAATAATTAACTGTGTCATATTTGAGTTGCTACAGGGTACATACTATACAGATACCAAAACGGCACACTTCATTATTTGTATAGTATATTGCCTGCCATCCAGACAAGAGAAATAGTGATGGGCGAATTTATTCGGCAGGCGCGAATCCAAAAAAAGTACGACAGCGTCAACTGATTAATTTCGCAATTTTTTTGCGGCAAATTCGCAAATTTTTCAGCGAAACTGCGCAAATTCGCCTATCACTAAAGAGAAATTCAAAATAAAATGTAAAGCACAAATCTTTCTTTCTTTGGAGGAAGTTCTTCTTCCCTGTGGCCTTAGTCCTACCAATTGTCCAGGCAAAAGAGAGGCAACACAAGGGGGGGGCATTATTAAAGAAAATCCTTATTCACTTTATAGAGAAGAGGAAATGGTTGATCTTGACCTTTTTTCTGTCTGGACACCATTTTAATATCATCACCAAAAAATGAAGCTTCCCAGTAGCCTGATGTCTTATGATCAAAACCAGGAATTTATACATGGTGAAGTATATTAGTGATGTTGTAGGAACATATTGGATTATTCATAGGATGTTGTTTCCTATTTGAGGTATTTATGGACACTTTGCCTTCTGCATACACTTGAAATGAATATATTATAAATAATACGTGTATATGGAGTACTTGTGATATGAACTGATTGGGAATTCATACATCAGTGGTCATCTTATAATGTGCAAATTGTCTTCTAGAAATGTAAACCGTCATGTGCCTTCAGGAAAGTAATGGAATTATAAATAATATTTGATTCACACTTTACAACTGGCGAACCATAAATTTCTACAGTATAAATTCAATTCTTCAACTAGCTTTCTTTTAAAATTGCCTTCTCGTTTGCCCCTAGCAAGCCCTGAAAACATTCATGTCTGTCCACAGGGAAATCTAGGTTAATATTACATTTGTGTAGCAGATTTTACATTTTTTATTTATTGAAAGGCAGCCTAGCATGAAAGAGTGAAGGCACAACCTTAGAATTACCAAAGCACAAGAGAGATATTCTCCAAATCACATGGGAAGAATCGTTTAATGCAGTTCAGTCCTCTTATTACACCCATCCTTTTATGAGTCAAAGTAATTATTTCATTTGGATGGCTCCCAAATAAAACCTTAAACCAGTCACATATTATTAAGAACAGTTAAGGAGAGAAAATGGCTTTTTGTAAAATGAAGCCTCCTTTAAAGTAGAATATTTGCAAAGGATAAAAAAGAGGGCAGCAAAAATTGGGGGGTCATCATAAAATACAGAAACAATCTGTAAATTCAATTCAATATTTACATGGAATGAATATCTAAATTGTAATTGTTTTGTATTTGCTTTTGTGCAGTCCAGTGGCAGACATTCAGATTTTGTTCTTCAGGAAAGTTCAAGTTTTTAGAATAATGATTTATCATCTAAAACACTGCAATATATTTAACTGAATTTCCTCAACAATAAGCAACTCTTCTCTGGTGAGCGAAGTACTGGATATTTAGGGGGTTATTCATCAAAATCCAAAATTGTCTTACTATTTTCTGAGAACCACTCCGACCAAATCCTTACTGACTTTCCCCCCTATTTATCAATACATTTTCACAAAATTTTCACAACTCGATAAAATCGTGAAAAAATCCAAATCATACAATTTTTTGGGATTTGTCACTGAAAACTGTGACTTTTTCAGATTTGACACCCAAAACCTGTGACTTTTTTGGATTTGATGCACAAAACCACAAACACTTTGGATTATTGAACACAACCCAGCGAAGATCAGGATCTTTAAAATGTTAACGGGACAACAGCCATTGACTTCTACATGAATTCAGCAGGTCTGAGTTGTATTACTTTTTTATTCTGGCAGCAGGAGGGGTTTAATAAATCTCCAAAAATTTTAGTTTTTTTTCTTACAAAAATGTTTTGTTTTTTTCCCTTTAAAAGTCCGATCAGAATAAATATGACTTTAATACTGAACTGCTGAGGGTCAGAATGGAAAATCAATAGACAGGTAGGGGCAAATTTACTTAAGGTCAGATATCGAGGGTTGATTAACCCTCGATATTCGACTGCCGAATTTAAATCATTCGACTTCGAATGTCGAAGTTGAAGGATTTACCGCAAATAGTTCAACCAAACGATCGAACGATTAAATCCTTCGAATCGTTCGATTCAAATGATTTTAATCCATTGATCAAATGATTTTTCTTCGATCCAAAAAAGATAGCAAAGCCTATGGGGACCTTCTCCATAGGATAACATTGACTTCGGTAGGTTTTAGGTGCCGAACTAGGGGGCCGAAGTTTTTTTTTAAAGAGACAGTACTTCGACTATTGAATGGTCGAATAGTCGAATGATTTTTAGTTTGAATCATTCTATTGAAAGTCGAAGTCGTAGTCGAAGGTCGAAGTAGCCCATTTGATGGTCGAAGTAGTCAAAAAAAACATTTGAAATTCGAAGTTTTTTTCCTCTATTCCTTCACTCGAGCTAAGTAAATGGGCCCCTAGTAATCTTCCCTAAAAATAAAGCATCATTCCTTTAGGAGAGTAGTCTAGTAATGTTCTAAATTAGAGTTAGATGTAGTTCAACAGCTAGTAGGTTGCAGGTCAAAACTGCATGGTTTTTGTAACATTTCTCTTAAGCTAAGAATCCCTTGTTGTAGGCCTCATATTTTGCTAACATGTCCCTTAACTTTATATGTTTGCCAACTCATGTACCACTAACAGAGGTATTTTAAGTAGTAATCCTGATAATTGTTACAACTCCGATCCGATCATGTCCTCCATCATATTTGTTTTATTTTCCACTAACCAAATCTTTATCAAAGTCTCTAAGCTTAAAAGTCAATCACTAATGGATTACAATAAATCGTACTTTAATTTCAGTACCTTTTCAGTTTTCCAGTTCCCAGAAGCTTATTTCTACATTTCTAGAGCTCTTAAAATACTAAAAATGTATACACATTGGCTTTAAATTCTATGTATCTATAATCAGCATCATTTTCTATGTAAAATGGAAAAGAATGAAGGGGGATCATCAATGCATTACGCTTGATCCTATTTTGGTAATTTTATGTGGATATATGTGAATACCATTGTAAGCATTTGTTAAAAGGAGAACATACTTTGTGCTATGCAGACTACTAAAGATACTGTACAACAGCTGGTTGAGGCTGTTTAAACGGTTTTCGAAGAGGTAAGTCAATGGCCTGCTGATACAGTTTTATTTCTGCCTGTGGAGTGTTTAATTCTAGTTTTAAAAAGTGGGGTTCTAGTGTACCCTGAATAAGGATAGCATTATATCTTTCTTTTGCTTAAGTATATAATATTTCAGACAGGAGATTAGTCAGCTGACCAACAAATCCTTTTGTTTTGAAGAGACATCATGAAGTTTTATCTTCCCTTCTTGCCCTTCTCTATCACCCTACAAGCATTTATACTTTTGAATGTAAAGGAGCGTAACAAGCATGAGTGCACCCCATTGTACCTTCACTATAACCTTTATCACAAATATAATTTTTTTAATCTGGTGAACTAAACATCTGAAATTTGGCAGACACCTTTTGCCAGTTGAAGTACTAATATGGTAATTATATCATGGGAGTGGCTTGGTCTACACTAGTTTTGTATTTCGCCAAAAAAATTGTGAATTTCCAGCGAAATTCTCAAAACAACAAAACATTTGAAAAACACAAATTTTGACATCCACGTCAATTTTGACGCCCGCGACAATTTTGACGCCTGCCTATTTTGTCCAAATGCATTAAAGTCAATGGGCGTCTGAATAATTTTGACACACAACAGTTTTTATGTGCACGATTATTCTGACACGTGTCCACATTTTTTTTGACTCATTGAATTTTCGCTGCAGTTTCACTAATTTATTCGCCGCCATGGAAATTTGCAGTTAATTTGCCCCTGCCAAATTTAATCGCCCATCACTAGTCTATACCAGGTGAGAAATTTGCATTGGTTACAATTTTGCTTACGATTTTTGGATTAGAGGGCTAAGGTTGTTGCTTTTAGACTTCAAACCTAACCAGGAAAGAGATATTAGACAGTAAGCTTTTCAATAAGCACTATTAATAGATTTACGTTCTAGTGAGATGGACATCAGTGCCTTGAAATTTGCACGTTATGCAGTTTAAACAATGGGACACATATTACATTTATTTGTCAGAATTAGCTTATAGAATTCATTGTAATTCACCATTATGCTATGTGCTAATGAAAGAGCATTTGAAATGTTAAACCGTTAACATTTCTTGAACATTCCTTCGATTTTTGCCAAATAAATACTACTATTACGACAACTGTATTAATACCACTGATTTGTTGCAGTAACTAATGTCTTCATTGAGGAATAATGCCTTCATGATAAATTCATGCAAACAATTCTCTTGTCACTAACGTTCCATTTGAAAAGTTTTGGCTTGTTGTGGACATTAGAGTCCCATAAATTGCAACACATAACATAGAGCTGTCTTTAGAGACACATTCATATTGATCTATAAACCCGCAAAGCTCTGCAATCAAGAAATTGAAACACCCTGCTATTGTACTCTGTGCCACCTCTACAACCCAGTGAAACAAACTCAAGCAGATATTAAAACAAAGGCAGAATATTTTTTTTTTTTGCTACTGAGTTAGAGTAAAAACACATTTTCTATTAATGGATAGCTGGTTAGGACACTTTGTAAGTATCATGAAGAGATAAAGTGATCTTTGTCTTTTTTTTATGGTGCCAGTGAAGTAGGAGTGCATAGAACTTGCCCTAGACCTTTATAATCAGTGAGCTATAAACCTTCAAATGGCAGATTATACCCCCTAGATTGGATCAATGTAACTAGACCACCTTTTAATGGAGTGAATTAATGATGAAAAATTTGTCGTCAGACTGAATGATTTTGAGCATTTATCACCCAGTGGGCCTGCCAGATAATAGCTGTCCCAGCCCTATCAGGCCAGTGCCTTTGTGTAAGTAAACAAATGCATACAGTCTATGCTTTTCTGCCTAAAAAAAACCCCAAAAAAACCTAGGAAATTTTTATTTCAGATTTTTCTATGTTATCATAAACATATTCTCACAAATTAAAAAATAAGAATCACATCTATATCCAACACTGATTTATGTTAGATTTCTGTTGTATATAATGTAGTAATGATTTTGTATTATAATATAAAAAGCCCTCTGATGATAGGATGACTGATGATTATTAAAAAAAATAAAATCTTTGCTACATAAATTAATTTTCTTCTTCTTTTTTTTTTTTAAAAAAAGGTTATTTTAGCAGAGTTTTGTGACCAACTTCTACAAAAAATGGATTGAATTTCCCAGAACGTTTGAGTCATTAAACTTTAAGGTGGCCATTCATAGGAAGGCTTTATGTGCATTTAAATGATTGTTCCATGATCACTGAACATTTTAATCCTGTGCTATTTAGGAATACCCATTGACCCATTGACTTATACAGGAATTTGGCAGGCTTTAGGCGGTGAATAGTCAAATTCAAATTCTTAAAGACCAGACTTTGATAAATCTTGAAAGTCGAATTCCCTAGTCCAATTTGACAGTTTTGAGCATAAAAAAATTCGTAAATTGGAATTTGAATTTTCAATTTGACCCTTGATAAATCTGCCCCTTAGGGGCAGATTTATCAAGGGTCGAATTTCGAAGTGAAAAAACTTTGAAATTCGACCATCAAATAGGTGTAGTAGTCAAAGTTGAAGGTTTTTTCCTTAAAATTAAAACTGTTCAATCGTACGGTGAAATCATTCGATCCATACGGTTTAATCGTACGGTACGATCATACGATTTTACAAAGAAACCTTTGACTTCTCAAAACGTAACCAACGGCTCATACAGGTTATAGGAGGTTCCTCCATAGGCTAAACAGCTATTCGTCAGGTTTAAGGTGGCGAAGTGAAAGTCAAAGTTTCAAATCGAATTTTGGCCTATTCGATGGTCAAAGTACCCAAAAATTACTTCGAAATTTGAAAATTCACTTAGACCCTTAGTAAATGGGCCCCTTAATGTTTATATTATTTTATACATACACTATTCTTATCTTTATTTGCCAATTAGTGCAAATAAGATTGTGCAAACAAATGTATGTATACCTTTGTTGTTTACTACAAATTCCAATAAAAACTGTTTAAAAAAAAAAAAAAAGAATTAAATCTCATTGAATGTGTTTCAGGTCCAATTCAGCCTTTGTAGTGCCCATGTTAGGAATAAAAAGAGTTAGACTATTTTTAAAGTACGTTGTTATTTCTAAATACATTTTCTGTATTTATTTACTACATGCTACATGCTCCAGCATTTCTCCCAAGTCTTTAAGCTTCTGGTAAATATATGTTAAGTCATCAGAATGTGTTGGACTACTCTGAGCAGTTGAACACCATTCATGGGATGATAGAGCTCAGCAGAACAGCTGATCACCTTACCAAATCCTTGCTCCCTTATGCAACAATCATGCTTTTGATGAAAACATCCAAGAGGATAATGATACTTTACATTATAATGCTTATTTTTTTGTTGGACATGTTTGCAAAACCCTTTTGATAAAGGTGTTTCTATTTGTTTTTATTTTTCTGCAAGCATCAGTACTTCCAGAAAACCTTAATTGGTCTAAGTTTCACGCACAGCGTTTATTGCCATGGAAACATTTGGGATATCGCTAGCAGGTGAGTAATGACTATTGAGCTATTTGTACCACTGGACAATACAGCTACATCTGCTGAGCTTGCCTTTGCTAATTGTGCTGTGATATCCCTGCACAGCTTGTAACTGCTTACTGTATGAATCCTGGAGTTGGGGTAGTCCAAAAAAACGTTGGTTTGGGATTTCTACAGCAAAGGCAAATATTTAGTTTTCTGTTTAATTAAACTGGGCTGACACAGATGTGAATTATTATAGTACTTATCATGAACTGTGCCTCTGCTTCAGCCTAGATATTTTTAAAGCCAGTAGCCTACTTTTATAGCAAGCTTTATATATATATATATATATATATATATATAAAGCTGTACATTCTTTGAAATGGTACAGACAGGGTGCTTGTCATTGGCTCAGAAGACAAGCACCTAAAAATGCTGACAATTTAGCAAATGTGGATGTAGACATCCATCAAGAGTTATTCTGCCAAGGCAAGGCCTTCCCTAAGGTGGTCAGTTTTAGGGGTAGGAAACCATGAAAAAGGACTATACACGGACTCATGTGCATTATGAAAATGGTTGACTTTATTTTTAAAATCATGATTGTGTTATTCTTAGTAATACACTGGTACCATGTGCTGATACATTTCTCATGGCTATTATATGGCTACTGTTGAGAAGCTTCACTAAAATTCCCTGCATCATACAATAAAAACTCAATAGATTGTAGAGTGCAGTTGCATGGAGAAACTAAAAGTGGGGTGGCAAATATCAGACATGGAAGGGAACAGGCAAAATAACAATAATAATTAGTTCCCACCAAGCACACACACTACAGTTCCCCCTAAGTACACATCCACAAACAGGGTAGATCAGCTATTATGTATGATACAAAGAAACCAATTCATTTTGAAGCTAATTATTTTATAAGTGTTGGATCATTTATGCGGATGAGGTGCCAGTGCTAATGGGTTTGGTATATAAATAGTTACAACCAAGAAAAAAATGGCGAAAAAGTGCAGAAGTTCTGAACATAACATTGAAAAGGGGCCAGTGGCAATTTAAATAAAGTAGTAGCACTAGCACTAATCACTTCTTTCAGCACTTTTTGGCTCAATTAGCATTTATCATTTTACATTAGCAAATGCATTATCGTTGAGCTTCCGCAGACCTCTACAATGTCATCTACTGTTAGCATATTCATCTGCAATAGATTTACATTGATTGAGAAAGGAGAACAGATCAGGTCGAGTGCTATGTGGGCAATATTCAAAGTACCCACAGGGTCATTGTTTAAGAACTCGAGCCAAGATAATAATTCACATTTTTTTATATTTACTAGCAATATGGTCATTTTAGCTCCAGTTTCTATTAGTAAAATGGGGACTTATATTGTGTTTCAAAGATATTGTCAAAGTACCGGTTATTTGTAGGTTGAGCATTAATGACACTTAGGGGGGAATGTAAGAATTGCAAGCATTATTTGAAATGGCTTTTTTGGGAATATTTAGCTCTGCTAGCAATGTAAAATCATTTGATGGTGAATATTACATTACACATTATCACTAAGCAAAGGTTATCAATAACACTTGCTCTGCAGTTTCACAAAGGTGTTTGCGCTAATGAAACATATTACATTCCCCCCATAAATCTCATATACTTTTTTCAGTTTAGCCTCATATTACATAACATATGTGATTTTATAATTTCACTTATTATTACTGCAATTAAGGCACTTCAAAGAATTAATATTTCTAAACATGCCATCAAATACATCAACTCTTCAAGGTACTGGAGCATTAAAAATGTTAAAATATTTGTACTATAACTAGTGATGGGCGAATTTCTCCCTTTTCGCTTTGCCGAAAAATTAGCAAAATTCCCACGAAGCGCAAATTTTGACACCAGCGACAATTCTGACGCCAGCAACAAATCTGACGCCCATTAAAGTCAATGGGCACCTCCAATTTTTATAAGAATTGTCTTCAACGGCAAATATATTTTGATGCGGGTGAATTTTCGCGGCAATTTCACAAATTTATTCGCCGGCGTTGAAACGCAGAATTTCGCGCCTGGCGAATAAATTCGCACATAACTAACTATAACAATAAAATATAGAAAATGCTCACATTAATATACAGTATGTTTAATGACTAATGGTTCATAGATCATGTTTTTGTATTCTAATATTCTAGTGTTTTCCCATAATTCAAGTGTAATTGTAGCTGCACTCCAAGTTGTACTAATGAGACAAAAAACAAGCACAATTGTATATGTTTTGAGTCATTGATAGTGATGGGCGGATTTATTCGCCAGATGCAAATTTGCGCGTTTCGAAACCAGCGAATAAATTCGTGAAACACCTGCGAAACGCCTGCATCAAAAAAAATTGTCGCATATAAAAACTGACACTGGTGTCAAAAACAAGACACCGGCGCCGTTTTGCTAATTTCTGGCGAAAAGGCACAAATTCGCCCATCACTACTCATTGAGTGCAAATTGCAAATCTTGAATATTTTAGGGATGCACCAAATCCAT
Source organism: Xenopus petersii (assembly GCA_038501925.1). Classification (NCBI taxonomy): domain Eukaryota; kingdom Metazoa; phylum Chordata; class Amphibia; order Anura; family Pipidae; genus Xenopus; species Xenopus petersii. The sequence goes on along the minus strand of CM076675.1, from coordinate 11,385,104 downwards.
TCAGCCGAATCCTGAATCAAATCTGAACCATAATTAGGGTAAGGAAGGGGTAAAGTTAAAAATTGTTTACTTCCTTGTTTGTGTGATGAAAAGTCACAGGATTTTAAGGATTCAGATTCAGTTCGACCAGACACTTGTATTCAGCCAAATCCTTTTGAAAAAGCTTGAATCCCAGCTGAATCCCAAACTAAATTCTAGATTTGATGCCTAATATATAGTGGGAACTTTTTCAAAATGGCATTCACATCATATTCAAGTCTGCTAACCTCATTGATGCAACACACTGTAGTTATCACCACATCCAGGGTGGCAGTAGCTCCATGGTTCATAGACCTCTTTGTTCACCAGAGGTAGGACACATTGTAGACACGTTGGCAACCACTAAGGACTCTAGTTGGATGCAAGTACCTCAACAAATTTTGACAATACATATTTTTTAATTATTTCCAAGGTTACACTGCTCTCAAACAAAATTTGAAATAGGTAATTGGCAATGCATGGCTAATTAAGGCAAATCCTTTAGCTCATAACCTGATAAACATGTCCTAAGCTTATTAAAGAGATGCTATTGTTCCTTCTGTTTTTTTTTATTTTCTCTCTGATATTTTCTACATCATTTCCAGCCATGTATCAATCGTATATCTCTGTGTCCTTCTGTATTTTCTCATGCAGTACTTGCTTACTTTCCTGTGTCTGTGTTGTTCTTCTGTCTCACTGCACAGTTGCCTTTCTTGGCGCTGTCTGTTCCCGGGAGATAACTTTACCTTTAGAAAGTCTCAAAGGAACCACAGATGATTCTCAACAAACATTTAAGAAAGTCACATCTATGCTCAGCGAGGAAATATCATACTGTAACCTATATGTTCATACCAAATAAATAAAAATATATTTATCTAACTTTAAAATGCGTTGAGCGATATTGTAGATCTGCCAAATGTAAAATGTACATTTTTGTTTAAATACCCAATATGAAAACATAAACATCAATGAAATATTTTTATTGTCAGATTTTGAAGGCAAATCTGCTATTTCACACCATTAAAAGTTAAAGAATAATGGTTACCTAATGATTATACTTATTTCAACATGTTTTAACATTTGTCTGAATTATAACATTTTGTTTGAATTATTTAAATTTTGAATTATCTGCTGAAATATAATGAAAGTAAACAGAAGAAACGGAAGAACGCAGTCGAATTTACTCAAGGGTTAACATTGTTTCCCCTGTATAAAACAGAAGAGCGGGGATGGAATAATTGAGAAATTAGCCACTTATATCAAGAGATTAACCCCTCTTTCCACGGAGACCACCCAGAATAATGAAGTTATCCCAAGGCTGGCAAACTTGTGTAATCCATTTAATAAACTACTGCATATTCAGTAAATAATTTGGTATTTAGAGATTAAGTCTTAAAAAGGTACACAGATAATCTAACAGTAGGGGAAACAAGGCAGGCAAGCAGAATAAATAAAACTAATCAAATAAAACAATGGACGTGCTTATCCTCTTTGAGAGATTTTAGGCCAGCAGTGATATCTTTATTAGCAGAAAACCTGCTCACACGCCATATGCCAACGTCTTATGCAGTAGAGTTCTAAGTTTTCAGAAAATAATTAGCATCTTACAGACTAAAATCAGTCTTTGTTAAACGCACCGGTGATAAGCATGCTGAGAGGTCAGAGTGCTAATTGATCCATATGCCATCAGCAGAATATTGTCCTATAAATAGGGATGGGCGAATTTTTTCGCCTTGTTTCGCCAAAAAAATGACGCCCATAGACTTGTATGGAGACGTGCGTCAAAAAAAAAAGACGCACGACAAAATAATTTCGCCGCGCGACAAATTTTTTTGACGACCATAGACTTTAATGGGCGTCTGCGACATTTCGCCGGCGGCGAATTTTTGGCGAAACGAAACGGGTCAAATTCGCCCATCCCTGCCTATAAAGCATTTTCTTTAAAAGAAATATTATTGGTCTTGGCATATATAAAGTTAAGGTAATTTTCATTACTTAAATTTACCTGGCAACTGCTTTATACAAAACCATGAACTGTGAGCTCGTAAATAACTAGTAATTGTCATGACCTATGCTTACAGCTATCTTCATTTGTAGTTCACAATGAACTACAAATGTGAACTTCCATACTCAAGCACAATGGTGGAAAATAATTTTGAATGTAGTGGTATATTCTATGCTCTAGCTACATTTTGTTGCTATACAAATGGAACAGTAATGTACAGCTAATCAGTAGAGGAAGGGTTAGACTCTAACATACAAGGCAGTGCCTTTGCTAAGTGGAAGGTAGGAAGGAATGGTGTAGTTGAACTGCAACTCACATAGGCTACTGTGCTTGAAAATAAAATAAAGGATGCCAGGAGGCTCTTGCAGAAAACAGCAAAATAAAATTTATTGTCCAAGACAATAGATACACAGGGTTATACACACAAATCCATAGAGGCAAAATATTATCAGATGTTAAAGAGCCAGGACAGTTAGGCAGAGACAGCAAGATGTGGCACCATGTAGATGCAGTTGGTAATTGGAGGTACACCTCTAGGATGGAAGGCCAAGATGTGGTCCAGATCCTATTAAGTGGAATGATAAATCTAAAGACTCAAAGCCTAGGGGAGAGCTACTCCCTACTACAACAATCCTGGTTGGAGCCAGGGACGTAACTACAAAGGAAGCAGACCCTGCGGCTGCAGGGGGGCCCAGGAGGTATAGGGGGCCCAGTGAGGCTCTAATTAATGAGCAATTTTAATATATAGGAGTAAAAAAGACAACCTCTGGATATGTTGAGGGGCCCTAAAATTAATTTGCTTTGGGGCCCTGTAACATCAATTTGCGCCACTGGTTGGAGCACAGGCTGCTTATGCAAATTAACTTCTCTCTATCTTACTCTCCTAGAAAGTACATTTAAAGGATTAATCTGTCTCTTACTGAACATCAGCCACAGGGTGCATGCTGCCTGACTTACAGTATCACTAGAGGTACTGGTCCCTTTATGGCAGAACTGTTTTACCGGGCATTTGTGTAACCAGGCTCCATGAAACAGAGCTAGCTGGGTCAGCAACCATAAGCCAAAGAGAGAGAGAGAGATCCACCCCTAGAGTTTGTAAGTTTAGTCATGATTTGAAAAACCTCAAAAAAAACCCCACGAAAATCTGACCTTCAATAAATAAGCCTCCGCATGGCAGATTTATCAACACAAGGATGGAAATTTTCTACCATGATTTTGAGCAATTTCCTGTTCTGAAAAAGGAGATATACTGCCCCTAGAAACTACAAATACTATTTTAAGTATCTGAAGGTCTGTTCATTTTGGAAATAAAATAAATTGTATATCTTTACAAATAATATTGTGTTGTGCATAGTGGCACTGAATGCATATAAGCTACAGCTTCATTTGAAACACTCAAACATTTAGAAATAAAATAAAGATAGTTGAATGGCTATTGATGCTAAAGTGTTATATCAAATAGGTGTTCTATTATATCTATCTGATAAGCATTTGTCAAAGTGAGGTCAAAGTACTATTTGTGCTCATCATGTTTTCTTGCAGAGATTCAGGAATATTATCCATTACACATGAATCATATGTTTATTATAATGAGCAAACTTAGTGATGTCACATATTCCAGGTCAGTGGAGTAACATGGAAATGAAAACTTAGCATCAGTCCATTGGGCTAATTGATTTTTTCCTTGTCATTTTCGATTTATCCAGGTTACATTTAATGGGCAACTGTTTCTTCACTAATGCTTTTCTCATACTCTACATAATAGGGATGCACCGAATTCACTTTTTTGGATTCGGCCGAACCCCCGAATCCTTCACAAAGGATTCGGCCGAATACCAAACCGAATCCGAACCCTAATTTGCATATGCAAATTAGGGGTGGGAAGGGGAAAACATTTTTTACTTCCTTGTTTTCTGACAAAAAGTCACGCAATTTCCCTCCCTGCCCCTAATTTGCATATGCAAATTAGGATTCGGTTCGGCCGGGCAGAAGGATTCGGCCGAATCCTGCTGAAAAAGGCCGAATCCTGGCCGAATCCCGAACCGAATCCTGGATTCGGTGCATCCCTACTACATAATCCTATAAAATGTCTATTTTTTTGGAGTTCATGTTTACCAGTTGTTGAGATACAGATGGAGCTCTGGTAAATATAATAGAGGGATATTGCAGATATTTTGATTTTCTACACTCGCTAGGTGTGAATTTGATTCAGATGACTGTAGATTATATAAACTTTTTTGACTTAAAAGAATTCACAATAGTTTGAGTATTTTAATCAAATGAACCCTTTAAAAAAGGGACTGCCACTTGGTTTGTGTGTTTAACACAGAATATCCAAACACATTTTGCCCACTTATCCCATTTAACTCAGAAAATTGAGTCATGGCATCCCATCTAATTAAAGAGTTCACCATTTGTGAACAATGGAGCTTTGGTATGCTAATGAAAAGGTTAAATGTATTAAATGAGTTTAGATGACTTTAGATAACACAGTTTCTTCCGTTTATCTTGAGTCATGATGCATTAAACATACAAATACAAGAGGCTACATCTGTAAATAGCCAAGAAATGACAGTATTTCGGATATCCAGCACTCTATCTGTACATCTGGCCCTTCCACTTGCATACATTTTCTTATTACTGTGTCTGCTCCATCTGTAGTTATAACTTATTTTAATGGTAAAAAGAGAGGCTAAAACAGTTCACAAGGTAAATCTCCCATTTAAATGGGAAACGGGAGCAGCAGTGCATGATAGATACACAGGTTGAAGCTACTTCATTTAAAAGGCATCACATTTATTTGTTCTTTTTTTTTTTTTTTTTTTAATAAATATGCCACCCCAAAACTGTCAGACGCTCATAAGGTAGGATATATAAATAGAGAAGGTTTTATTAATGTAATGTGCATGTGGCCTGCCTCCGTATTGTTCTCAATGTCTTTCTCTAGGTAAAAACACCTAAAACCCATGAATTATAAAGAAAAAACCAAGGACCCTGTCCATACATGGATAGACAAAAAGATCTAGCATATATAGATTCAATAAGTGGTGGCTGCATGTGCCAAGCTCACTTACAAGCAATTTAAGTTCAATTCAAAAGTCAGAGCTTGGAAGCTGCGTCTGACAGTTGCTGTTGACACATGTGAGTCATGTTTAATTCAGCAATGGCCATTGCTATGGTTTCAGTGACCTCCTCAGCAGAATAAAGTTAAACTTTCAAGTAAAATGCTGTTTATTTAGAAAATATACAGCAAAAGTGTAAAAGGCTTTTCTTTCTTAAAACTGACTTGTGACATATGTGGGATGGTGGAAACAAAGTTGTTTCATTGACTATATGGCTCAGCGGCTATAAAGGACAACAACTACAATTCAACAACTACAACAACTACAATTCCATGATTTCTAGAATTTTTATAATGCTCGGTGTCTGTTAAACTTCATTAGAAGGAGACAAAGGGCACTCTGCCAACAGCATTTAGATCTTAGCAAAACATGTTGGTTTACTTTTCACTTTTACCTGACACTTCCACTCTTCTCAGAGTTCATCAAACAGCACTTCCTGATGAATGAGGCTTAATTTACTCTACTATTTGCCTTGCTAATGTTTATCTGCAGAGAGATGAAGTAAACTCAGCCCTGACAAGCCTGATGGCTGCTGAAATGCTTCTGCTACAGTGGTCAATTGAGATGCTCCCTAAGGAAGCCATGACTGCTGCCTTAGGCTTCTAAAATAAACTACTGAAAGGGAAAAAAAATCAATTTTTAATGAGCAGTGGGCAAAATCAATTAGCCAGCCACTTGGAACAGGAAATTAATAATTACTCTCATCTGGCATTTTCATAAAACTTATAATAAGTGACCTCTTCTGCGAGCCACACAAATGAAAATATTTTTGTTCTAATATGACAGAAGTTGCTTTAAAAAGGTCCTAGTGCTCTTTGCAAGGACTACACTGTTGTGTAAGGATAAGGATTTTTTTTTTCCTTTCCCATACAAGTGGGAAAACAGTGATGTAGTTCATTAACGTCATTCAACTTGGAGACAGCCAGACATACAGGTCAGATAACTGTATCTTCACATGAGCTATCATTTTCCCCAAAGTGTATTGACAGGAAGTTGCACAACCAACAAACTATCTTCTTCTTTTTTTTTTTAACGACAAATAGAATGGTGCCTTTAATGCAGTACTTATGTCCTGAATTTGATGTTCTGTTACACCATGAAAGGCAAATTGTACCATTGAGTAAGAGAGACATAACTTATTTCTTTAATTCAGAAACTTCAATGAGAGATTAGCAGTTGGGTCAATACATCAAGAATAAAGGCCATACTGTATTCTACATTTAATTGACTATTCGGCATATTCTTTAATAATTTCATGTCTGTCATATGAGTGTAACATCCTGAGTGATTTCAGACTCATTAAACAAGGTTTTCTTTTTGACGAATGTAAAGACTTATTAAATGTGCATCAACATCTCCCTAAGACAAAAGACAAAACATTTTAGCCAGCAAAACATTTCGAATTTCGAAGTGTTTTTTGGGCTACTTCGACCATCGAAAGGGCTACTACGACCTTCGAATACGACTACGACTTCGAATCGAAGGTCCCCATAGGCTTTCCTAAGTTTTTTTGATCGAAGGATATTCCTTTGATCGTTGGATTAAAATCCTTCGAACCGTTCGATTCAAAGGATTTTATCGTTCGATCGAAGGATTTTATTGTTCGATCGAAGGAATAATCCTTCGATCGTTCGATCGCACTATTTGCGCTAAAATCCTTCGACTTCGATATTCCAAGTCGAAGGATTTTAATTCCCAGTCGAATATCGAGGGTTAATTAACCCTCGATATTTGACCCTTTGTGAATCGGCCCCTGTGTGTGGCATGAAAGCTCTATTTGAAGGGTATATAACACCAAAAATATGAAAGGGCCTTATAGACCTTATAATATAATGTTCTGTTACCATGTTGCTGGTTACAAAAACTCCAACAGCTATGGCGCACTATCTTCACCTCCACCACCAGCATTTTTCATTGGTAATGTGTTTCCCATTCTTTTAATGAGAAGCAATGGCAGGCATGGTACAGCATATTGGTGGCCTCAGTTCTCCCCCATAGGTCTATTCACAGTACAGTATTGGTAAAGGTAGTCAGAGGGGGATCATAGATAAGCTATGTCCAATAAAGTGGTTGTACTAGGCATTGGAGATAAAAAATTTTCAAAGGGCATTCAAGATTTCTATCAATATGATGAACATTTGTCTTATAAAAAAAAAAGCAAATGTTGCTGCCAAGAAGTTTATTTTTTGCAGATGCTGTACACATATTGTGCATATAACTTGTAAGTATGTATAAGGTATGTCCAGCATTTGATTACTGAAGCCCTTTGAAGCCCAGTGCTAGAAGTCCAAGCAACGCCATCTGGTGTGTGGCAGACAAAGTTGGCTCAAAACAAAAGCAAATGACACCTTTGTTGGCAGCAATGGCAGAATATTTTTGGCACAGTTCACAAGATGGATTTAGATGAAACTAAACATTCGATTTTTTTTTTTAATTGTGCAAGTTTCTTTTTTCTTCAAAGTGGCTTATTCTACTTATTGGAAAAATAAATTGCAATTATTTTTTGCCTGCATGAAGACATGTTTTTTTCTTGGAATAATGTAATTCTTATCATGCATCCTTCCTGTAAGAAAATATCAGCTCTTACAATGGAGACTTCACAGGATCAGATAAATGATCCTATATTTTGATGGAAAGTATCTAATAAAATAAACTGTCTTAAGTATCAAGATCCATTCCAATCCCGCTGTATTTACAGCCCTAAATGTAGTGTTGAGGAAGACTTGAATAATAAATGCAACAAACTGTTGGAAATTCTAAGAAAATGCATTTACGATTTAAAATTACACAGAACTTTTAAAAACCTAGATGGAGTTAGCATAAGCAAGACCACTAGCCCCAGGAGAAGGATTATAAACAGAGGTGCTGTATCACTGGTAGGCACAACATACCCATTGGACTAGATGTGTTCAATATTTTTGGCTTTGGCTAAAATTTAGCATACAAGGGAACATTCATATGTTTGGTGTGGTAGACCAAGACAAAGGTCACAATAGTGGGCCCATTGGATCAACGCTATCCATGTCGGAAATGCATTATCCAGGCTTTCTGAGGAAACCACTCTCAGATACTGGTAATTTTGAACCCTGTCTATCTTACCAAGACTTACCTTGAAAATTAAGGGAAATTCTGTTTTTTTTCTTTTTCTGTATTGTAATGGTTTTGTCTTTATACCTCCCTTTGTAATTATTGAAATAAAGTATGTTAGTAAGCCTTTTATTAAGTGTTCATGAATATGCAGTATGGTCACTCTTGTTTAATACATTTATAGACTGAATAATTGCATGATGCCAGGAAAGAACAATTGACTATGCAACCATACCAATTACTGTATGTCAAAGGGGCAGAAAGGGTAAAAGTTAGTTGCCAAGCTCTGCAGTTTCTTCACCATATACCCAATGTCACCCCCTCCCCCCGTTTTCTGATTTTCCAAATTGCTCTGCTTTCAATCTTCTGAGAAATATCTGCCACTTATGAAGTAGGGAAGGTTTTTGTATTCTCTGGGGTGGGATTCCAGATGAGAACATTAAGGCGTAACTGTGGGGAATATTGTACATTGCTCATATATATATATATATATATATATATATATATATATATATATCCTTGAAAAAGGTCCAAATGTGGACCGAAACGTCGGGCATTTGATACTACGACAATAAAAGTATTACGTTTTAAAAGGGAGTGCTGGTCTGCTGATAATTTATATATATATATATATATATATATATATATATATATATATATATATATATATATAGAATCCCACAGTACCAGCACTCAGACAGATGTTTCCAGTAGTGCACGATCAAGGATAGGCATATATATAACACGATGGATCAGCACACACTGTTGTTTTGTGAAGCAATGGTGTTTATTTCATACAAAACACATTTTTTATCCGACGTTTCGGTCCCACCTGGGGACCTTTTTCAAGGATATATATATATATATATATATATTTCTATATACATATATATATATATCTATATATATATTTGGCAAATTTATTTGGCAGGCATTTCACCACTTGCAAATTGTTTAGCGAAACTGCTGCGAAAATTTGCCGCAACAAAAAACATGCTTGTATAAAAATTGTCGCGAGTCAAAATAATTTTGACGCCCATTGACTTTAATGCGTTTGGACAAAAAAGTCACACATTTAAAAATCGTCGAGCGCCTTAAAATTTTTGCACGTCAAAATTTGCATGTAATAATTGTCGCCCGTGTAAAAACTGTCGCTCGTCAATTTTTTTTTCAGAGTTTTCGCAAACAGATCAGATTTGCCCATCGCTGTATATGATATATATATATTTATACAAATTAATTAAAAGCCTCAGCAGGAGGTCTCTGAGGAAGTGTATTGTCACGAAACGCGTCAGACCTCAGACGCTATGGTTGTTTGATTGATCGTATGTCTTAATAAAGAATTTACCTTTTAAATTACTAAAAGCCTCAGCACACTCACCAACGATCATTGTCCAGGTGCTCAACAACTTTAGGGTTTACCGTATCATCCCCATTCTCCTAAATACAGTCTTGTTTAAATGAGAAGCAGCGCACAGGATCCAAATGCAAAAAAAGTATTTAGGCGGATCACATCACAACTGCGACATTTCGGGCACTGTTTTTGCCCTTCATATAGCTTGATAAAGGGCAAACACAATCAGACCTGAAATGTCACAGTTGTGATGTGGTCCGCCTAAATACTTTTTTTGCATTTGGATCCTGTGCGCTGCTTCTCATTTAAACAAGACTGTATATATATATATATATATATATATATATATATATATATATATATAATTTTTTTTTTTACTGTTAAGCAGCTACTTTAATAGTAATATTTACATGCTTAATTTATTTTATTTTTTAAGATTATCTTCTATTTCACAGCTTTTACTTGTTAAGCATTTCAGCATAGTGTGTAAAGGTTGCCACGTGTTCTTCATCTACGCAAGCTGTAAAGTGTCAGGGATGGAGACAGAACAATGTGCCCTTTTATTCACATATTATACACATTATATAACCAGGCATGACAACTGCTGATTATGTCTTTTTGAAGCATTGATGCTTTTTTTTGTTTGCCAGTTATCCTCTGGTGAATATACCAATACAGGCAAAGTCCCATCAATGTAATAGTCACTCAACTGTCTGTCAGCCGGGGGAAGGGAAAGGTGACAGTTCTGACATGCCTCTAGTCATCTCTTTGGAAAATTGATATTGCCCTATCCCATAAATAATAGCTTTGGAATCTAGCTGCCTTGTGCATGCATCCCCGAACAATCGTCTTTCATTTAGTCAGAAACTGAACAATTATCCCACAGTAACCAATAGCGCATTTCTGTTCTGATTCCTTTGCTACGCTACTGTTTTTACAGTAGCCAAAATTACGTTTTTTAACATGGACAAAAAAAGCAAATATATATTTTTATGAGAATTCTGATTTCTATAATTACTGGGGAGCAAAGATGAATTGCAATATACGTTTTGCAGCCTTCCAGCTTACTAAAATGTGCAGGCCCGGATTTGTGGAAAGGCCACCTAGGCCGGCAGGATTTTAGGGGGCGGCATGCTGCTCAACCACACCCACATTATTTCAAAAACACTGGGGATGCGCTGAAGATACAATCATTTTTTAAATTTCCCATGCGCCAATCCCCATTGCTCCAGTCCAGATGATGAAAATTTGCACGAATAAAGGGGAGGGGACAGGGGCGACGAATGGCAGTGAGCCTTGGGGCGCCCACTGTGTAAATCCGGCCCTGAGCATTTGTAATTTGAGAGCAAAAAAACTGCAGAAAAATAGGAGCCTTATTGTATATAATACAGTTCAGTATTGAAGGTTGCATACGTCTATGCTAGAAATGTGCAGATTCAATATTTTACAACTTTACTTTAACTTTATCATATTACCATATGGTGCCTGTGTTAAGTCAAATAGAATTTCTATATGAATTAAATTAAAATAATAGCTTAGAGGCTAATTTATTGCAACTGTAATTTACCATATCTGATTTCCAGTGGGCCATATGTTTACACACACTTTGCTAGTATTAATGCATTGCCTTTTAATTGCATAATGTAAACCAAATGGAGAGGGAAGCCTTCCACAAGCTTTTTGCAATATGTTGCTGGAATTTTTGCCCTTTGCACCTAACAGAACTGGTGCAAGTCAATCAGGTTTGTGGGGCTTATTGCTTTGATGTTATTTTTTCAGTTCAGTCCACACATTTTCAATGGCATTCAGGTGTGGGCTTTGCAATTAGCCACTCCAATACTTTTACTGTGTTGTCCTTAAGTCATTTTATCACAAGTTCAGAGGTATACTTTAGGTCATTGGAATTGGAACTATTGGTTTTCCCAACTGGAGTGCAGATCCTATTCGTCCACATGTCCAGTGGAGGAAACAATTTTGAGGGCCTTTAATATTGGATGGTGATACTGTGGTACCTAATATAAACATTTCCTTCATCATATTATTTGTTTTTGTCCTGGAGTTTTAGTTGAACCTTTCGGAGCAAACTTTGTTTATCTCTTAGAGTTAATCGGATCCTCCTTTCTAAATGATGCAGTATCTTTATTCTTCCAAAACGTTTATATTTGAGTACAGGTATAGGATCCCTTATCCGGAAACCCGATATCCAGAATGCTCCGAATTACGGAATGGCTGTCTCCCATAGATTTCATTTTATACAAATAATCCAAATTTTTAACAATGATTTCCTTTTTCTCTGTTATAATAAAACAGTACATTGTACTTGATCCCAACTAAGATATAATTAATCCTTATTGGAAGCAGAACCAGCCTATTGGTTTTATTTAATGTTTAAATTAATTTCTAGTAGACTTAAGGCATGAAGACCCAAATTACGGAAAGATCCATTATCAGGAAAACCCCAGGTCCCGAACATTCTGGATAACAGGTCCCATACCTGTATACACATTTGTACAGATGCTTGTGATATGTTAAACTTTTCTACTAAGGAGGAGCTGGAGGATCACAATTTCGTTTCTGCAGCTTTAGTTTGGGGGAATGTAATAAAAAATCGGTAACAAAAAAAAATATTTGCAATGCAAATAGTTATTCCTTTGCACAAACAAATTTTCATTTGCGCAAATTAAATATAGCTTTTGAGAACCCGGAAACGGCATAACGACCTATTTCGATAGCGGAGGTAGGTTTGCGAATGTTATAGTTTGTGCCAGTACACAATGAATATAATAAAACTTCCTTCTGAAAAAGTTGTTATGTTTGCTTCAGAAGATTGTGTCACCTTCAAGCACTTTTTCAAAGTGGCCAATGCACAATTAAAATTCGCAGTGCAATAACAGTTTAAGGAAGAATATTACATTGCGAAATGCAAATTTTTATTCTTATTTGGAAAATAGTTTTGCTCTTTGCGACGGTTATTACATTCCTCTAATTGCAGCACATTCTGGATTTTTTTAAATCACCAAAAAAGACATATTCAGCTTGGCGTAGGTAAAGTTTTGACCCACAGGAAAGTAGATATGATAAATAAATCAGTCTTTAATATGAAATCATATAGAGATACAATAAATGCTTTGTTTGTTGGAATGCAAGCAATTTATGGTAGCATGATAAGTGAAATTGTGAAAGAGAAACCAGTGAAAGATGTAGGTGTAGGTGGAGGACCAAATGCCCCTTGTGCCTTATATTGAAGGTTCATGAAAATGTATTCTTGTTGCTTGATGATACCGATTTAACAAAGAAAGTGAAAGAAAGAATGCTAAGCTAAAGTAGAGCAAGCTTTGAATTATACAATTATAATTTATATATTATGTTACAATTTTTATACGCGCGACTCTTTTGTCCAAATGCATTCAAGCCAACGGACGGCCGAATAATTCTGACACTTGACAGTTTTTTTTTCTCGTGACAAATTTTAGCACTAATTAGGAGCCTATATGATTAGCGCCTTGTGGCACGTTTTTGTTTTCTGTATTTAAAACTAAATTGGTCAAAATAAAATCTTTATAGTACAGAGTTGGCAACCACAAGGGTAGGCTATAGATGTATTTTTAGTGTAAACGATTATTTATTTCGCTTACGGAAAGTGCAGATATATATTTTTAAGGGGCCGATTCACAAAGGTTTGAATATCGAGGGTTAATTAACCCTCGATATTCGACTGGGAATTAAAATCCTTTCGACTTCGAATATCGATGTCGAAGGATTTTAGTGCAAATAGTGCGATCGAACGATCAAAGGATTATTCCTTCGATCGAACGATAAAATCCTTCGAAGCGAACGATTCGAATGATTTAAATCCAACGATCGAAGGAATATCCTTCAATCAAAAAAAACTTAGGCTAACATTGAGTTCGGTAGCTTTTAGATGGCGAACTAGGGGGTCGAAGTTTTTTCTTAAAGAGACAGTACTTCGATTATCGAATAGTCGAATAGTCGAACGATTTTTAGTTCGAATCCTTCAATTCTAAGTCGTAGTCGAAGTCGAAGGTCGTAGTAGCCCATTCAATGGTTGAAGTAGCCCAAAAAACACTTCGAAATTCGAAGTTTTTAACTTCGAATCCTTCACTCGGCCCCTAAGTGTCTAAATTATAGTGTTTTCTATATACTCTGTGGATTATCATGATTTATATCTGCTATGCGGACATGCAGCACAATCACTATGCACAGCTTGAATTACCATAGTGAGTTTATGCTGAATTATAAAATATTTGCAGCCACTTTCCTGTTCACCAAAACTCTGATTTCTGTTATTTTGGGTATTTCTGACTAATACTTTAATGCGTGAACCATTAGGACATTTTCCCATTCACTTCTCTAAATGGACACAATCAATACCTTAATGGGAATGTTTGGAATAAGCCTTACAAGAACCAAATTGGCACATTACAACATTCTTTCCAGGCTGTGCATTAAGTTCATTAAATTTTCTCATTTGAATTACAAATTCTAGTTCTCTTGTCTCGAGGAAGACAGGACCCTCATTTACAAGCATAGATTTGGCTGTGTTAATGTATTACACAGAATTAGAAAGTTAATGCAGTAGAGTGTCTTTATGTCACCCCGGCTGCTACTTAAAGCAAAGCAAAGGCTGAATATTCTGGCATGGCATAGGAGCAGCACTGACAAATTGTACCAGAGTCCTGATAAAAAGCAATACAGTGAAAACTGTAAATCAAACAAAAATATTTCACAGCTTCCATTAAAAATGGAGCTAAATGATTATTTATATATTATATTGCATTTAGTGCAGTATTATCAATAAATTCTTTAATTCTTCTGTAGCAATACATTCAGCAGTACCATCCAACTACCACAAGAATTACATCCTAAGTACAAAAATTCACCATTTAGTCCCAAGAAGAGACTGGTAATAAAATAAACCGTTAACGTCATTTGCAAAGATCATTCAGCATTTGGTCAGCCGCCCCTTCTTTATAACAAGGTGATAAATGAAGCCATTGCTGTGTAATGCATTCTGCTTGAGTTCCAAGGAGAGAAGAAGGGTGTAGCATAAATCTGAGATACTAGGAATATTTAGGAAATCAAATAAGCATTCATCCAAATTCTACCTATAGTTGGCCTAGAGGCTGGCTCTGCTTATCCAATGTACCTCCACCCTTACCTACCTCAAGATAATGAGCTATTGTAAGTTATTATTACCATTATAAACAGATGTAGTAGTAGTAGAGATATCTTTGTTTAGGTCTATAGATTTCAACATCCAAAACAATGATTGTTTCCACCAAGTAAGTGAGCCACTTGTGTTCCAACATAGTAAGATAAAGGCCGATTTCTGCTCCCTTATGCCTTTCAGAACAATCCATATATATAGTCCTATATAGTAAATGACATATATACAGTAGTCCCGTTGAATTCAAAGAGTCCTGCAAACCCTTGGTTTTGCAAAATACTTAGTGAATGCCTCCCTTTGCCATTTCTCTTGGTTTTTGCCATAATTATGTCAGACTTTGGTGCCAACTGGTTCACCATGTTCTGGGATAGTCATTGTGCTCATTCACACATCATAAGCAAACTTGCCTTGCCTCCTGATGGATAAGATCTAGAGAGAGATCCAGATAGACCAGACTATTTATTAGGTGACCTAGATGAATCATCCTGAAGTTTGGTGGGAAATTACAGAACCTCATTCAAATATTGCCCACTTTGTTACCAAGGAATAAAGAAACCTACGGCACAACAAAGTCAAGTAAATTCTTCTGTAGGATAAGATAAAATGCAAGCACCACCTCGGTTTCTCTAGCTGGAAAGACATTCTCAACATTCTCAGGCTCAACTGAACGCTTTAGTGAGAACCAAGCAGACTCCTTGGTATCAACACACTCCTGATTTAATATTTCCAACTAAAATGTGATTGTAATTGGTGACACATTTTTTAAGGAATGGAATGAAATATGCAATATTATTAATTTCGGACACATTAGAGTAATTTTGCTGGTTAAGGTTCCGTTGATGACTATTAAATCCCTCAGCGAATAAGTCCTTAATACGAGTTCTACAGTGGACTGAAAAAAAACTGTTGTCACAATAAGATGCATATACCTCCTATTATATGACTATAAGCTCTGGCACACAAATTAAAAAAGAATACAATTTAATGGATGAATTAATTTTACTTAAGTATTTGAAAAGGGTAGTTTTAAATGCATTTAGCCTTACTGGAAAATAAAATGCATTAATATTCATTAACAAATTGGATCTTCTTTTGACCTAGGTAACCTTTGATATTATAAGGTTAATACTGGAAGGTTAACATTTGCAAAGAATTATAGAAAAAACACCTCAATAAAGAGGAATGTGCTATGTATTAGGATATACGTTCCTGATGGGTGATTGGCTTCCTTTCATTGGTTATGGATTTTTGTAATGTTTAGCATTTCAAAATAATTTGTAAACCATTATAAGACAATATTATCTGCTGTAATCACTGACACTTCCACATGCTAGGTTAGCAATGATTTCAAGAGAACCTTCTTGCAGCCTTGCTAATTCATTCTATCACTTGACCTGTAGAATATCTTCCACTCATTTAATATTCACGGGTATTTGGTTTTTGGATTGGTAGGCACAGCAAAAACATTGTATGCCTTGAGCATCTGATGGCACTTCGAAAACAGGAAACCCACAAAGGGCTCTTAAATGTGACTCTTTGAGGAGTACCATGACAGACCCACATCTGACTAGAGATCAATAGTGATGGGCAAATTTGCGAAACGGCGCAATAAATTCACCCATCACTAGAGATCAAATGATGTGTGTCCTACTTTTATATTTCAGCTTGCTTCATATTAAATATTGTATCTGGGTATCATGTGTAGGCACATATGCAAGAACATCTTTATATCTTTAGGAAGAATAACAATTCAGACATACATGGAAAATATGACTTTAAACATCTGAAACTGCCATGTACAAATTGACTTGGAATGTTGTATATTCAAGATTGACAAGTCTGCCACGGGTACACTAGGACACATTTGACATGGGGGGGGGATTCAGCAATATGAGTTAAAACCCCTTTTTCCCATTAGGAAATAGTGCTAGCTTTTTGCACTGGCTATGAACAACCCTTGGCAGGGAGTGGTGGTGGATGACATATGCAACTGCAGCTATAGTTGGCTGGCCTCAGACTCCAGTGATATCCCACCAAGGACCCTTGGCTGCTAGGTCACCCCTTAACCCACACAGGCGCATCATGAGCACTATATAAAAATGCTTACACTAGTTGCAACACACACAAAGTATTTTGCAAGTGCCAGTGGGTAGTGATGGGTGAATTTATTCGCCAGGCGCGAATTCGCGGCGAATTTGCGCCAGCCGCCAGCGAATAAATTTGCGAAACGCGAAGCAAAACGGCGCAAATTCGCCCATCACTACCAGCGGGAAATGCACTAATTGTTTTCTTTTTATGCTTGCATTTTTGTGTCTAGCTCTAGCACATGGATTCATATATGAACATTATGGATTTAGCCAGGCCATTTACAGTGGGCTGACATTAGGGAGACAAATAAGACAGGAGACTAATGGCCCGATGTGTCTCCTGTAGAGTTTTTTTTTAGAAATGCCTATATATGTTTTATTTCACTTCTTTTCCCATTGATAGTCAGTGGGAATATGTACACAAGCGCAACTCATATGTCATGCTCTGCTTAATCACTCGATGTTGGATTGGGTGAGAATATATTCAGAGCTTACATCTGGAGTATGTGGGTCATTGGACAGAAGAGCTGGCAGGGGGAATTAATCCATAACAAAGGAAATTGCCAGTCAGTCTTTGCTTTGCACCATGGGACAAGAGAACCAGCCCTGCTTTAAGTTAATGCATAAATAATCAAATAGGACGTGTGTCTCTGAGCATCAGCATTTCTACTGGGTACATTTCTGCTAGGGGTGCATATTCAGTCCATTTGAGAAGTTTCCAGGAGGAGTCAAAAGTCAGATCATTTGCCAACATTGCATTACATTTTGTATGTAATTTTACTAAATATTCATGTAATAAGAGGGATATCTATCTCTATCATCTATCTATCTATCTATCTATCTATCTATCTATCTATCTATCTATCTATCTATCATCTATCTATCTATCTATCTATCTATCTATCTATCTATCATCTATCTATCTATCTATCTATCTATCTATCTATCTATCTATCTATCTATCTATCTATCTATCTACCTATCTACCTATCTATCATCTATCTATCGATCAATCAATCCTGGGTCAGACTGGAGCCTTGGGGGCCCACCGGGGCTGCAAATGAAGGACTCTTCTCACAGTCCTGACAGGCCCCCTCCCGATGTCCATTTCCCTTGCCTGCGGCGTGCGAATACGCAGACATGACGCGGTGCGCACGCCTGCTCCAACACCGCACGCAGCTTTATTTCTTCATGGGGCAGCCGAGGGGAGCAAGTCTGGGCCGGTGGGGTCCACCAGGTTTTTTCCAGGTGTCCCACCGGCCCAGTCAGACATTGTACCTATCAGCTGTTATATCTGTATATCTATCTGTCTACCATCTATCCCTGTCCATCAGTGTCACTATTTCTTTTCACGTTCTCTCCATGTCTCAAGGCCCTTATGGAAAGGCAATACTGTGGGGTTAAAACATTATTTTCTATGTAGGGTTAAAGGCAAGGCGTATGTAGATGTACAGGTGGTGATATACAAATGTGTGCATATTCAATAATTTATACTAATCCCTGCTCCGCTCCATAGAAAAAAACAAACCGACATGTTCACCTGATTTTCTGATTATAAAAGGTCACCTGTTACTTATTCATTGCCTCCACGAAAGTCTCATTTGGAAAATTACTCAGCAAAATGAAGAGATGAGGTCTAAAAGCCCCATGTAGCTTTATTGTATATATATTTAAGATGGTGAAAATCTATTTTAAAGCCCATCACTATAATAGCAATCATATGAATTTTTTTCCCCAGCCTGTGGGATGGTGCCGCCTCGGGCAGTCACGCTCTATTCCCTTTACCTCAGTGAGGAACACAGACTGCGAGGCTCTCAGAAGGCAAACGGCAATTACCCAGAATCCTCCAAGCCACTAGAGTATCTCCCTTTACAGTAGCTATTTGTGTAGTCAGCTAACCATTCAGTCATAAAAAAACGCCTTTAATGTCACTATCCATATTCACATAGTACAAAGAGCTGAGCTTACTCTATTACAGCCGGGAATTAGACCTTTAAAGAGAAAATATGGAACAATTTAAATAGAGATAAACTCAAGTTATAACTACAGCTTAACTTATATCTATGTCCCCATAGCAAGCATCCAATGCCTGACTCTATACCCTCGCTATAGCACTGCTGAACATGCCTGGAAAGACATCAGTAAAACCGGCAAACAGATTATCTATAACTGATTGAAATTTTGCAGGCTTTCTCCTTTGGGCCTCTGTCTTTGCCCATATGCAGGCTGATGTGTTTGCCATTTATTCTTGTGCCCCAGGCAACTACATCAGCCCAACATGGAGTAAGGCTAGTGCTCTTTTTCCATCTGAGAAAATGCAGATGAAGAAAAGCCGATCATCACCTTTTGTATGACAATAGCCTAAGATCAAGAGCAATGATAAATAGTGACAAAGAAAGGGATGGAGTAAAAGTCAACATTTCACAAGTGTGCTGATGAATTTACAGTCATGGACAGCAGCCCTATGGCATATTATGAATCGTAATTCTTCCCGGCCCCTGCAAAGGTCATGGAGTGCAAAGAACATCCCTTCTCAGCATTTTAAGATTCGTAGTTGCGCCAGGCGTAACTTCGCCACACTTCGCCAGGCGTAGTTTCGTCAGCGCTACGCAAATTCACTAAAATCCAAAGTTGCGCTCAGGGGTAGCGTAAGGTTGCGAAGTTGCGCTAGCGTGGATTCGCTAAGCGAAGCAAAGTTACGCCAGCGATGGTTAATTTGCATATGGCGCCAAATTCAAATTTCAATGGAGGAATATGTAGCAGTACTACAAATGCCTGGGAAACCTTCAAAACATCAAATAAAATTTTTATTTTGCCCTACACATGTGCCCACTGTACAGTTACGTTGCCGTGAGTTAGGAAATGTAGGGGGGAAGGAGGGGAGCCCCCAAAAAAATGTCGATCTTTTTCAGCCTATCACCCATAATATAGAAAAAAACGCCAGCGCTTTTTGGGACTTAGAAAAATGTTTAACTTTTTTTGAAGCAATCCCTATCTACTCTATTGCGCTTCACCTGGTCTGAGGTGGCGAAGGAAGTCTAGCGTAAAAGGTAGCGTTCAGAACACTGCGCGCGTTAGTGAATTTGCGTAGTTACGTCCATTGCGCAAATTCACCAGCCGTAAGGGTGCAAAGTAACGCTAGCGAAGTTACGCCAGCATTCGTTAGTGAATTTGCGAAGTAATGAAAATGCTCAACGCTAGCGAATTGACGCTAGCGTTAGGCGCTTGGGCGCTTAGTGAATTTGCCCCAAAGAGTAGGGTCAGTTTTATCAAGAGCCAGTGAACCAACCAGAACATACTAATAATACATAACAAATAATAAAAACAAGGAAGCCATCGTGTTTTTAACATGACTTCAGTTATGTATATCGGTCTGGCAGCTCCCACCTTTCGAAATGTATAAATTCAAACATAAAGAAACTTCACGTTCTGTACTTACCATAAACCACACTTTCCTGCATTGCCCCCTATTCAAAAGTAAATAAATACAGACTAGTGATAAATTTGCCAGGTGCAAATTCACAGCGGATTTTGACGTTTCACTGCCGGCTGATAAATTAGCAGTATATTTGCAGGTGTCAACAAATGTTGGACGCGCGTCGCAAAAGTCGCTCACTTCAAAACCGTTGCACATCAACACTATTTGGACGCCCATTGACTTTAATGTTGCGTCAAAATTGACAAAATTGAAATTTCGAGTTTCACGAATTGTTCGCAAATTTCGCAGGAAGTTCATGAATTTTTCAACGAATCGAAATGGGAGAAATTGGCCCAACAAGCGAATAAAGAGGGGTCTATTTAAACCTTTAACACTTGACCACTTTGACAAATGTAACAATCAGAAAAAAAGAAAAAGTATCATTCTGTTTGATATTCTCCTGTTTCCCAAAAGAAGGAGCCATCTTTCCCCCAGCCCCTGCGAGGGTCTCCTGATTGACTCCATGAAGCTTCACTAGTCAATAACCCTTGCTCCGTGGGGAATAACGCAAACATTATCTTGCCAACATCACACGGTGTCGCCTCCTAATACAATTTCCATGCAAATGTAACAACATTAGTGTGAATTAACCTAAGATTATATCTAACCTTTCTACAGGACGACTTTCATCAGCGATTGCAGCTAATTTATGCTGATTGATTCTTCAGATTACCGGCATTTATTTCTCTTTTCGACAAATGATACTAATATCATTCGACTGTAGATTTATTCCCCACCCCCTCAAGCTCTAAAATCCTGTTTTTGTGAATGTGTGTGAATAATGATGAAACAATCCATGCAAAATAAATATCACTATAGGTAAGTTTGCCTCTATTCTCTCTGGGCCAGCATTAAATTACAGGGTTTGTGCCGAGTCTGATGCAATCTCGTAAAAGGGAAGAGCGGTCCGCTGAAGCTGGTTTATTTCACTGATGATGATGCCAATAAAAATAGATGACTAAATAATTCTCATTTATTGTGCAACTGTATATTGGTGTACAAACCATAACATTTATATAGCATTACAGGAGCATATTTACTGTATAGGCAGCCCTAGGGGATATGTGTAGTGATGGGCGAATTTATTCGCCAGGCGCGAATTTGCGCAATTCGCCGCCAGCGAATAAATTTGCGAAACACCGGCGTCAAAAAAAATTTCACCGGCGTCGGAAGAAATGGGCGCCGGCGTCAAAAACGAGACGCCGGCGCCATTTTGTGAATTTTTCGCCATTTCGCGAATTTTGCTGGAAATTCGTGAATTTTTCGGCAAACCGAAATGGCGCAAATTCGCCCATCACTAGGTATGTGGTGCCAAAGGAGCAAAGTTGACCTCACAGTGCATCATAACATCACATTCACTGATGGTATAATAATTAAAGAAATTTTGTTTGCACAGGTCTAGTAGCCGATAATAACTGTGTGTTGATGTGTGTCTTCAAACAGCTGACCGGTAACTACAGGTATAGGACCCCTTATCCAGAAACCCGATATCTAGAAAGCTCCGAATTAGGGAATGGCTGTCTCCCATAGACTCCATTTTATCCAAATAATCCAAATTTTTTAAAATGATTTCCTTTTTCTGTGTAATAATAAAACAGTAGCTTGTACTTGATCCCAACTAAGATATAATTAATCCTTATTGGAAGCAAAACCTGCCTATTGGGTTTATTTCATGTTTAAATGAATTTCTAGTAGACTTAAGGCATGAAGATCCAAATTATGGAAAGATATGTTATCCGGAAACCCCAGGTCCCGAGCATTCTGGATAACAGGTCCCATATCTGTACTAGGTAATGGCTGCTAGGGGTTGCTAAACAGTGCAGGGCAGGGTATAAAAGTGCAAAAAACAAAGTGTCTGTCTTTTACCTTTGCACTCTGCCCTGAATGAAGTAAAGGACCCCGCAAATATCAACCGACAATATTACCAAAATAAAAGGAGAGTATTAAAGCTTTAGATAAGAAAATAAAATGGTGTTATAATAAATGGGGATAATATTGTAATTCCGCTGGTTATCAGTGGAATGGGCAATCGGAGAAAAAGTAGGGCAGGATAAAACCGCCAGTTGGTACAGAATACATCTAGCTGTCATACACTGAATGTAGCATTTGTTTTTAGGCCGATGCAAATGAAAGAGGACATGGTTATTATCAAATCCAAGCGGCTAGAACACGCCCGGGCATATCAAAGAAACTGTTATCACACAACTTCATAGACGTCACATGAGTTCCGTTATGTTTTTTTTTCAGAAATGATCTCTGCTCCCTCAAAGGGTTCCTTACAGAAGAGAAAGTCAGATACTGTTACAGAACCATCTTCTTCTTGCTTTTAAATGTTCTTGTCTCTATAATTTAGTCACAAACACTGGTTTCTCTTTGTCTTTCAAGTTTTTTTTGTTTTTTCGTGTTTTTTTTCCTCTCATCTTGATGTCGCCAACTTCCATTATATATATCTACATTTGTAACTTATTATTGGCACCCCCATCAACATGTGTCTCATATCTAAAGAGATACTGTATATGGTGCTGTTCTTTCAATAGTATTAGAAGGAGTGGCAGGTAGGGATGGGCGAATTTTTTCGCCTCATTTTGCCGAAAAAATGACGCCCATAGATGTGCGACAAAATAATTTCGCCGCGCGACAAATTTTTTTTGACGCCCATAGACTTTAATGGGCGCCTGCGACATTTCGCCAGCGGCGAATTTTTGCGAAACAAAACGGGTCAAATTCGCCCATCCCTGGTGGCAGGCTCACTGGGCTATTTGGACCACTGGTGACCATTGGAATGCAATCCCCCAGGAATAACAGTAAGGGATAGGGAAGGTATAATAGCCTAGAGGGGAAACATTCTGACCTTCAGTTCCATACTGGTATGGGCATACTTAGTTAGACTGCTGGGATACCTACACTTTAGGAATATGGTTTTCTCATCTTTCAGAAGTTATTATGGCAATTAGGAGATGCCAACAATCATCAGAAAAATATGCTCCATGTGAGCAACACAAATGTGGACCAACAAAATGGAACTATGACTCAATCTGCTGTTATTGGCACTGCTGAGAGGCATTTATACTAAAAAGTCTTAGATGATTTTGGGTTCAAGTCCACTATTGTAGTCCTTTTTTTTTGTCGGTGAATTATCAAGTATCTTTCTTCTTTTCCAAAAATATCTTAAACCACCCTAACTCTAGCCCTGCTTGATCTTCAGCCTGGGTCCATTATTTTACGCCAGACAAGTACAGAGGCTATAACCTAGGGGCCCGAGAGTTATATGGGGTCCATATAGCTTTTATAATTATAATATTTATTTTAATTTAAAACATTTATTTGGCCTTGTCTGGGACATCACTGGTGTGAGCTGAACCTAACAAATCTTAGAGAGCTTGGGCACTTGCCATGCCTTGCCTTGTCCAGATTCCTAGTCTTCTCCGGAATGCTCGGAGTCTTGGGCTTTTCCAGATAAGGGATTTTTTCCATAATTTGGATCTTCATACCGTAAATCTCCTAGAAAAAACATTAAATAAACCCAATAGGCAGGTTTTGCTTCCAATAAGGATTAATTATATTGTAGTTGGGATCAAGTATAAGGTACTGTTTTATTATTACGGAGAAAAGGGAAATCGTTTTTAAAACTTTGGATTATTTTAATAAAATGGATTCTATGGGAGAAGGCCGTCTCGTAATTCAGGCTCTCTGAATAATGGGTTTCTGGATAATGGATTCCATACCTTTATAAAAGAATAGAAAATACCAATAATAATTGAAAAAAAGCTAGATCATGGCCCCCTTGCGTCTTTAGGTGCACCCGTGACCCTGATTAATTTTTGTATGTTTCCAAAAATTTGTGTGTGAGTAGTCTAGAAGTGGGGCCTGCAGAAAGTGTAGCCTAAGAGCCTCACATTTCATTAATCTGCCACTGACTCCAGGAGGCCACCATGGATTCTAGTGCTCATCTGGTTCCTTTTACAATTACCCTACAAAAAGTTCATTGGAAATCCCTGTACATTATGCCATACTAAATCCATCTAACAGGTCATCAAAGCCCTTGTTATATAGGATAGAACATGAACACTTAGTATTTTCATAAAATAATCAATTCTTAGTTGGCTACGATTATTGGAGAATAAAAGTGTAAGCAATCTAACTAACTAAAGTTAATTTGGCTAATTATCGCCTGGAATACAATCAACTGAAATAGTTTTGTTGAGTTTTATTGTGCACAATTAGACAGCGCATCAATTCGATCATTACAGCAGAATTACACAGTATGGGTTTTAGCACATGAATCAATTCCCGGACAACAACCTGATCAAGTCAAAGGTTTTTCTTTGTGTCGAGCAGGAAAAGAGCATTAAAAAAGAATGTCAAAGTTGTCAATTATACAGGTCTCCAGCTGTGGCTAATAAGTGTTCCAAGTAGGTTGCAGGGAGTTTGTAGTTTACAAAAAAGCAGGTGGTTTCATTGTTTGACTGATGTACGGAGGTGCTGGATAATATATAGTAGTACAGGTATGCGATCCATTATCTGGAAACCAGTTAGAATTACGGAAAGGCAGTCTCCTATAGACGCCATCTTATCCAAATAATCCAAATTACTAAAAATGATTTCTCTCTGTAATAATAAAACAGTAACTTGTACTTGATCCAAGCTAAGATATAATTAATCCTTATTGGAAGTAGAACTGGCCCATTGGTTTCATCAAATGTGCACATGATTTTCTAGTAGATCCATTATGTGGAAAGCCCCAGGCCCTAAGCATTCTGGATAACAGGTCCCAGACCTGTATCAACAAGCAATCATCTGTTCATAAGCTAGGCTATAGCAAGACAAGAGAGGGCCCCTAGCAATATATGAAAGCTAAATCCCCCATCAGATTTTGGGGTGGAATTACATTCATCATGGATGTCCAACCTGCATCCACAGCTGCTGGTCTGAAGACAGGGCATCCCTCATATAGCATAATACTTACAGTATATCTCTGTTCTCATTTTAAAGAGCCCTCTTAATGTCCATGCTAAATCTTCTCCTATAACTGTTAACTGGTTTCAACTTTATTTCTTGGTACAGGTATGGAACCAGTTTTCCAGAATGTTCAGGACCTAGCGTTTTCCAGAAAAGGGGTAAGTGTCATATCTTAAATCTTCTAAGTAATAATTAAAACTTTAAACGTAATGGGATAGTTTTGCCTCCAATAAAGATTAATTCTATCATGGTTGAGATCAAGTACAAGATACTTTTTTTATTAAAAAAATAAAACCCTCATCAATAATCATTTAAAATTAAATTAAGTTCAATTAAAATTGAATCATTTGATTAGAATGGAGTTTATGGAAGATGACCTATCTGTAATGCAGAGCTTTATAGATAATGCGTTTCTGGATAATGAATCCCATACCATTATGATGAGTTGGACCTGATACGGTTCCAAAAAAATATACTGGTGGACCCAATTCGTAACTGTGCCTCTTTATATTTCCAAGCAATGTAGTGTGGATTAGCACACCCACCTTCTAGATAAGCAAAGATATGCCTGGTGCACGTGGGTGGAGCCTCGGCAACCCCCCAAAGCAGTAGTGTAGAAAGAACCTCACGGCACACAGGTCTGCATGAAGTTTTCAGTGATTTATTGAAGCGGAGTGCACTGCAACGTTTCGGGGTCACCCCCTTTGTCATGCTTGACAAAGGGGTGACCCCGAAACGTTGCAGTGCACTCCGCTTCAATAAATCACTGAAAACTTCATGCAGACCTGTGTGCCGTGAGGTTCTTTATATTTCCACCATGGACCTAAATATCATCCATAAAATGTATGGCATTCAGTGGTACTGGTAGTGGGCCCTGGACATCAAGTACAGTACTCTGGTGGGCCACAAAAAGCCAACTCCAACACTAAACCTTTTTAGGTTTTTGGAGATCATTTATTAGTATAAGTGATACATTGCACCAAAATACATAGCAGCCAATCAGAGCTTGGATTTTATTTTATCTTTAATATAATCATTTGAGTACATATTATAGCAATGATTGTGCAAATGCTGCAATTTAGCACCTATTTTAGCAAATCAGTATTTTTATACTAAATCCAACACACACAAAAATTTTTTGTCCTATTCCTTAATGGCTATTGGAGTTTTGCCCAGGTCAACATATTATCCATATTTAAATGAATTATGGTAAACACTGGAGGCATTGAGGGAGTCTGTCAACATAACCTCAAGCCATTAATCTATCTGTGATTTTTATAGTCAGGTTGGATAGATGAGCCTAAAATTGATATATTTGCAGCTGCAGTAGAGGTTATTATCACATTATTCATGAGATGATGCTTGTTTCCTCTTGCTTTATTGTCTGGGTTCAGTGATGGGATCTAAAGTCCGGAGCGGACCACACAGTTTCTATTTATTTTGTTTTATGGAGAATAATCTAAAACAATGATATGATATAAAATCTCCCGTTGGCATGTATAGTTAATAACTGCCCAACCCTAAAGTTTCAGGGACCAGCACAACTCCATGGACCCTTTATCATCTCACAGGCTAAATGGAAGAAGAGTGTTATACATCTTTTCATGTGTGTCCGTAAGTCAAACAATAAGACTTCTAGGAAACTTTGAATCCTTTATTTATAGAGCACTGACAAACCCCGCGGCCCCTTTGCCCCCTGCAGATATTCCAAGGAAGCATAAAAGAGTAAAATGATAATTATATAACCAAAGAAATATGTGTGGGCTCCTTTCATAACAATAACATTATAAACCACCTCACTGTGGCTCAATGCTGCTGATTGTACTTAAAATATAATAATTGCACATTTATTGTATTTGCCATTGGAAAAATGATCACCACATTCCAGATGTGGCCTTGACTGTTATTGAAGTACGCACAGTAAGAGATGCATGGTAATAACAAAATTATGATAATACAATTTGATTACAAAGGGAAAATAATATTGAAAACTCAATTACTCCAGCAGCTCTGGCTTGAGGCAACTGTGACTTGGTGGCATTTGTTACTAAGATGTATTAAAATGACTTTCTTTTGGTATATTGAACTAAAGGCCCTGAAAGGCTTTACTTTTAAGTAACACTTGCCTGGTAACTGACCAGTTCTTTTTAAAAGGAAAACATATTTGTATTTTTTTGCATTTATTTACATCCCTTAAGGTGGAGATTGACTGACAACTACTGTCCTGGCCCCAGGACCCCCTTCTACAACAATTACTGTAAGATGATTGGTCTATCCTGGGGCTTACAACTGGAGCTTTCTCCTGGAGTTTATACTGCTATGCTCTGAAAAGTTAGCCATACATTCACCGATCCTTCGCCAAAAAAATTGCAAATTTCCTGCAAAATTTGAAAAACTGCGAAAAATTTGCGAAAAATCGTGAAATCAGAAAGTTCATGAAAAAATCTTGAAATTCAAATGTTTTCACACAAAAAACAAGCAATTCGAATGTTTCCACTATAAAATCCAGCAATTTGGAAATTAACGCCGGCAAATTTGTGCGGGCAAATTTTCACAGGAGATTTGGAAATTTATTTGTCAGTGGCGAAACGTGGGATTTCGCCGCAAATTCTTGCTAGGTGAATTTATTCGCCCATCACTAATCCTGTACAGTATCCAATGGATCACTTTATATGCACAGGCCATTGTGGATCAGAAGAGGACATTTTCATACGAATTGGCCAATCTGTAAACATTAATCAATACAAGGTACCAGAAGTTGTAGCGTGATGTAGCTCACCAAGGTAGCATGGAGGTCCTGTTGCTCATGCCCCAGACCATTACCTTAAGGCATTGGTAAAAAGAATATATATCATGTTCAGCAGGCTGGAGATCAATGGAGGAGCCAGCCTCCACAATTGATAATCCAACCAATAGCCATGGTGCATAGATATTGGTCATGATAATCATGCATGGCCACCTTCAGATTTAATTTTCTGATGGTTTCTAAGATATATTCTTTTTATCAGAGCACACAGAACTTCTATAATGGCAACAGTTTGCTTCCCCATCAGGTCTGGCACATTGTTCTCACCACATGATGCAAAACCCCTGCCTGTAGTGATCATCAGTATCTGTTTCTACAAACAATATGGCAGCCAAAATTATAGGATTTAGGTAAACAAATCATTTTTTGTTCTCAAAGTATGCCCTGTGATATTCTGTAATCTGTTGGTGGGGAATAAATGTAAAATAAGCTTTTCTCATAAACAGTGTCCATTTTTTCTTTCAAATCTAGTCTGGAAGATGTTCCTACAAACCACAACACAAGGGTTATCCATCAATATAACAAGTGACGCAAACAGCTCAAGTCAGCTCATGAAAACATTTTAGGAGATCAAATAATCTTTAGAGATGTAGAAGCATTCCGAACAAAGAACGAGAAGTGTTCTTGTAATTGTATTGCATTCTACAAACCCCCGTCAATGTAAATATTGTGTATTTCACTCCAGTCCCCACTAAATTAACGGCAAGCGGTCTCTATTTGGACTTAATATTTGTCATCAGGAACTGGAGAGTTGCTCTTATCTGGAATAATCTGCTATGCCCCATAAATCCATTCTTTATTAAATGCCGCAGTAATTACAAACTTAGAGAAATACGATTTATTGATGTGCTTGATGGTATCAGTGGGTAGATATTTCCTCTACCCTCGGTGTCACTGCAAGATCATTTTCTTTTGTTCCGCATGCAAATGGCGACTGGTTCATTTTCTCTTAACTGGGATGGTTAAGTCACATCACTTGACTAATACACATACATTTTCCACTAAAAGACAGTTTAACTGAGAGCTGTCACATCCGTCATCTCCACTCGGGCTGGTTAAAATTTTTATCTGTCGTCTTGAATTAATTTAATCTCGCCTGAGCCCAGCAGGGGATTTTAGAGTGGTAAGTTAAATTCTTCATTTTCAAAAAACATTATCATTATCATTAACAATCGGGTCTGGGTGTTTCTTTTTTTATAGTACAGAAAGATGAATGTTATTAAACACAGGAATGGTCAAAAATAAAAAGTGTTAAATTTCAGGCTAAGTTCCAGTGTCTATTTTAAACAGTAAAGTGATCACCATGAAGAGAGATAAGAGGGATGGGTTATAAGCTGAATATAACTGCTCAATACAATGAGACTTCCTACTATACTTTCCTTTAGTTCTGCAGAAACTTATTATGTAACTAAGTAAATCTAAATACATTTTGGTTTTGAGATATTTGTTTAATATTTTTATAAGCAGATAAAATCTTCCTGGTGCAATCTAATGAATTATGCTGTTAGCCACTGACTGACAGTAAGAATCAACACTTGGGAAACAGATGGGATTTTCTATTTCTGACTTATGCTTTCTGTCTGTAATATATACAATGGATCATTTCATTGTACCACTTTGTCCTCAGGGTTCTATATTTAAAAAAAAGTAGGAGTTTTGTATCCCTTGGTTTTTGAGTCCTGAAAACTCCCCAAATCACCACCAATCATTGCCTATTGAAATGCCAGCATAATTTTAATTAAATGATTCTTATTTAAAACCAGTGTCGGACGGGATGCCAGGGGCCCACCAGAAACCTTAGACTGTGGGCCCACTTTCCAAACTATCCTCTCCTCACTCAACCTCTTTATTTTCTTAGTCTTTTATAGCTACAGTACTTACTATACTCTTTTGTTCCATTTTTAAGCCTATTTGTTCTTAAAAAGAAATAGGCAATGACCATGAAATAGGCCAAATGGTTAGAAGCAAGAGGGCCCACTGACACCTGGGCCCACTGGGAGTTTTCCTGGTATCCTGGTGGGCCAGTCTGGCACTGCTTAAAACACACAGTGTGTTGTTATTTATATATATTGTAAATTGGTTTGCTTAGACAGCAATGGGCAGTGATTCCAGCATTCTAATATTATGACTTTAGCATGGGAAAACTCAGCCGCATCAAAAACTTTTTGCTGTGGGTCAAAATTGTTGTGCACATAAAAATTGTCGTACAGAAAAATTATTCAGACGTCCATTGACTTTAATGCATTTGGACCAAATAGCCGCGTGTATAAAAATTGTCGCTCATGTCAAAATTATTTTGACGCCCATTTCGCAAAAGCGTCACAGATTTGACCATCACTAGTCAATTATCATGTGGAGAGTGAGAAGAAAAGTGCACAAATGAAGCACAAGTCGCCATGTTTTTTGCACTCTGCTGCAAGTATCTGCACTCAAAATTGGAGCACAGAGACCCACAATCCCCCCAATGAATGAAGAGCTGCCTTCATTTAGCAGTCAGTCCCGGATTTGTGGCAAGGCCACATAGGCCCGGGCTCAGGGTGGCGCAATTTCAGGGGCGGCCCAGCCGCATCAGTAACTAGCACTGGAGACTCACGTCAGTCTCCAGTGCTGTTCCCAAGTGTTAAGATGTGCGCATGCGCGCGCACACACTGAGGGGGAAGAGGACGGACATCGCTGGACGGGGGAAGCGGAAGTGGAGGAATTGGAGGCGACATTGCTGGACAGGGGGAAGCGAAGGGGACGGCACAGTGCTGTTCCCGAGTGTTAAGCTAAGCACATGTGCACGCACAGAAAGCAGAAGGCCCTGGAAGGCAAGGGGACATCGCTGGACAGGGGGAAACTGGAAGTGGAGGTAACAGTGCTGGACAGGGGAAGCGAAGGGGACGGCACCGGCAGGGGAGTGGGGGCGATGAGTAGAGCCGGCCTAGGGGCGGCAAGTTTGTAAATCCGGGCCTGTTAGCAGTTCTGTATTTATGAGGGGCAAATGAAGGGAAGCATGTAGACACCATGCAGGATTTGTATCTGGTGCAAGGTACAAGGAGCCCAGGAAAGGAATGCTCTTTTAATGAGCAATAAGAAGTGTGCTGTGGCTCCCCTGTCTGGGATCTAAATAATGACCCCTACCGAGCAAAAATCCAAAAAAACAATAGTGGTTCAGAGCCCTTATGGTACAAAGTTCTACACAGGTACAGTATAGTAAGCGCAAAATGGTTTAGATGAGTAATAATATCAACTAAGAAACAGCTTTCATTAGGGATCCTGACATTGGGGGTAATATTTGCTAGATGTCTAGTAACCCAAACCAACATACAGGATATCTGCTTTAAACAGCAGAACTGTTTAGGCCACATGGTTGTTATGGGTTATTCAATTAGCAGCAAACTGTGCACCTCTGATTAAATTACCTATAAGGGTGATTTTTCTGCAAAATTTGCATGATGACCATGTTTCATATGCACAACTAATTAGCTTGACAGTCTGATGAGCTTATTAAATGAACTATAAATAGCATCTATTCAACTGCATTATTTCTACTGTACTGTCCAAAACTAACACATATACAGAATAGAAGGGACAAAGCTAGTGAAAATAATGTAAAAAAAGATTTTTATGGAAAGCTCAGTTTGCTTCCAAAGAGAGAAGAACAAATATTGGTGAGAATGTTAAAGCTCTGCATTACATGAGACATATACCTGCAAAAGATCTAAATCTCCTGGAGAAATGTGTATGGCAGTACACGCCTGTGGGAATACACAATTCCACTGACCACTATTAGACTGGATGAATGGATTGTCTCGCAGGTGACTATAAGGGCATTATAGTATATATTCCCAGCACGTGTCCCAATACCAGGAATGCCGGGTAACTGAAGGGAACATAATTCCTAAAGGTAGTTCAGTAAATCCATTCTTAATACTATAATCAGCCTAAAATATTCACATAATCTGGATAGTACAAGATGCACGGTTATGAATTTGACTTTTATGAATATGTCTGGAAATATTACATTGTAGATAACAGAAGACCTTCTTCTCTGGATACTTGAAGTTTTGACGCACATTTTATGATGGACCATAATTTAGAAATGTAGAGATGCACCTTCAAGTTATTATTTTGAAAGTTTGTTTTAAAAGTAGATGAGTGGAGAACAAGAGGACATTTTTGTTCCCATTGCCATACCACTTTGTAACTTCTTTTAATCTTAGTGGTAATTAAATATAAATGAAGGTATTAGACATCAACCATGGCATCCTGCCCACAACCTGGACTTATACAAGGATTATTTAATGATACTGAATCTGCATCCATTGCTCCAGCATTTCATGCATTAGCATGCAGACTCCATGTACTTATTTCCCAGTTCCAAGACAAGGAGGTACTTACATTATGCTGAGCTAAAATATCATCTCATGCCAGGGCTTTAAAATCAGCTAAAGATAAACCAGGTGCGCTCTTTAGTCTTCTCACTGCAAACGCACTACTGTGAATATGACAAATTTGTTTTTGTGTGCTTTTCTCAAGGGATTTGCTGGCCCATATCACTTTTAGCACATTCTGTGACTAATTGACTCTACCATAATCCCCGAAGGAACCTGCTTCTATCACAGCTGCAAGTAAAGTGCTGAGAGTGTAAAAAAGGTGTATTATTAGAACAAGTGCAAATGGCTGAAGCATTTCCAAGGATAACATTATCCTCTATATAACATACACTTTTTACTGCTCCCAGAGCCTTTCCCATAGATTTAACTGGTAGAAATAAAGAAATATTTTCATGATCAAATCTAGAAAGGGGATAATATATGTCCTTCTTTAAAAATATTATATGCAAAGTGATTGTTATATTTTTTGAAACGTACACTATAATGGGCCATGTATAAATAAGGCTTTGGGTTACAGATTAATGCTCTTACTATATAAAATAGAGAAATGTATGTTCTGTCTTTCTAGATAATGTTATGTTTCCAGGGAAGCCAATTCCCTCGTCTGTTCATCAGTCCTTGTCCTACAGAAGGAAAGGTACAAGTGGCTTCCTATTTTACAAGGCAGGTGCAAGACATAAAATTGTTTTGATTCAGCAAAGTGATTTTAAAACTGAAATTCTACACTTGCCAAGTAATATATAATAGAGCTGTCAAAGGGTCACAAAATGTTTCAATCCCCCCAATTTTAAGATGTGTCCTAAATAGTGATGGGCGAATAAATTCACCTGGCCAGAATTCACAACAAATTTTGGATGCGCCCATTGATTTTAATGCCAAGTTTCACACATTTTTTGCAAATGTTTCGCCGTTTCACAAATTTTGCTGGATGTTCAAAAAAAATTTGGTGAAGGGAAATGGGAGAAATTCGCCCATCACTAGTCCTAAACACCCCTGGAATGGATGTTACTAAAGTGATTCATCTCTCCCCACTACTGGGAATGCAGCCAGGTTCTTTCTTCAGTACTTTGCCTCATGACACACAGGTTCTCTGCAAAATATATTGTCCCAGTGTGAGAACAGGAGGGCAGCTCCGAAATCAATGCCAGCTAGTGACATCAATAGGCAGAGTAGAGCTTGGAACTGTGTTGAAACCTAGGGAACGTTGGAGGAACTGGTGGACAGTTGTATGTTGTAATATATTTTGAAAAATGGTAACAAAAAATGAAAAGGAAAACAAAATTCTTTATGTGTTATGTACTATAATAAAGCTTTATGGCCAGGACTGGCATAACTTGCCCATTTCCTAGATATGAATTGATTGAAGGGGTCCCGGATGCATGTGCACTTGAAATTACTTGACTTCAGCCTGGGTCTGGTTTGATCTGCCATTTTTTTGCTGTAGGGACCATACTTTGATATCCATGTGATCAACAGAGAATTTAGGGAGTTATTCATCAAAATCCAAATTTTTCTGATTTTTTAAATAAAAAAATGTCCGACCAAACTAAAATCCATAATTTGAGCTTATTGATTATTTAAAAGACACAAATAATTTGGTTCTGGGAAAAAACAGAAAAAATCATATGAAAAATGGAATTGTATGATTTTTCTGAGGTTTTTGCCAAATAGCTCGAAATAGTCAGATTTTTTGGCTAATTCCAGCACAGGCCACAGAAACCTCCAAATAGGAGAGGAACTTCTTCCATTGACACTACAACCTCAGCAGGTCTGGGATGGCAGATTTTCGGATTCAGACTTTTTGCATTGTCAGAGTATAAAAAATTTCAAAAGATTTGAGGTTTTTTTTTCACTTAAAATTCGGATTTTATAGTAAAAAAAACCTACATTTTTTTGAGTTTTTGGCCTTTGTACTTTAAGGGGCACAATTACTTAGCTCGAGTGATGGAGTAGAATGAAAAATACTTCAGTATTTCAGTATTTTTTTGGCTACTTCTACCATCGAATTGGCTACTTCGACCTTCGACTACGACTTCGAACGAACGTTCAAACTAAAAATCGTTTGACTGTTCGACCATTCAATAGTCGAAGTACTGTCTCTTTAAAATAACTTCGACCACCTACTTCGTCACCTAAAACCTACCGAGCACCAATGTTACCCTATGGGAAGGTCCCCATAGGCTTTCCTAGCAATTTCTGATTGAAGGAAAATCGTTTGATCGATGGATTATAATCCTTCGAATCGTTCGATTCGTAGGATTTAATTGATTTTTTTTTAAATTGATTTTTCCTTTGATCGTTCGATCGAACGAATTGCGGTAAATCCTTTGACTTAAATATTCAAAGGATTTAACTTCGATGGTTGAATATCGAAGCTTAATTAACCCTCGAAATTCGACCCATAGTAAATGTGCCCCTAATAAATAACCCCCTAGGTGTCTTGAGAAAGAGCTCCAAAATGGAGACAAAATGCTGACTGTTAACATCACAGGTGGTCTCTTTACTGCTAGCCCATCTGTCTCTACATAATGTTGTTTTCAACGAGATACCCTTCAAGTTATTGAGTAGGCGCACTGAACCACCATCCCAACGGCCTCTTAAGGGAAGTGTTTAATCAGAAATCCTGGCAAATGAAGACAATTATTATAAATTCTTATTTCGATGATAATAAAACCAGTTGCTGACATGAAATTAGTCATGCAAGGATCTGCAGATGCAGCACAATCTGTCCGGCCATTACATCAAAGGTAACACGCTTATGGAGACTGGAGGTGTTATTATTTTTAGCACACACTGACTGCTTTAAAAGCCTTGACTAAGGTTGTTGTTTCATCGTAATGTCCATTTATCTCCTGATCATTGGTGTGTTCTTAATCTATTGCATACTCTAATGTCTTCTCTATGCTGATGCAGGAGATTTTTGAGGACTATCGTATCTTTTTCATCTTTAAAAGCTTTCAGAAACAGCTGGTGGGCTCGAGGTTGGACAATGGTATATAAGATGCTTTATAAAAATATGTCCCCCTTTCATTATATGGGACCCCCAGCAAGAACTCACATTGCATTTGCTCTTTTCGGTGATAATGGTATGACTGGCATCTTGCAGTGAAAGCCCTAAACATCCACCTCCCATTGCGACTATTTGATATGCACACAAGCTCATGCATAGGCAAACAGGTGTGAGGGGCAGAGGTCTTGAAACCCCCAAACAAATATAAGGTACTTGCGTAATGGCAGGCTGAAGATAGAGGAAGACAAGGCCAGACAATGGATGGGGTCAGTAGGTGGATCTTTGATTTCTCACTGCCGACAGAACGTGAAGCAAAATAGGGAGATTGTTGTCCTTTTCACCCATAATGTTAAAGCAGTGGGTCAGGCAGCTGGAGATGTGTCTGGGAGGCAGACACTCTCCTTTTAATTACTTATCATGTAAAGGCACATGCCAGTAATCACATATTACTGGATCTCCAAGGCAGCCAGCATGAACCATAAACAGCTTGCACACAAGGAATAATTCAAAGACACTGGCAATATAATTCTATATATCTTATTTTTGTTTTTTTATTTTATACATTTTTTAGACGATAACCCTTTGACTGTTGGAGAACACTACAAATTGGTGTACTTAATTACAGCTCAGTATCCAGTTATGCAGCAACAGCGAAGCCCCCCCTTGATCGCAGCAAAACATCTTTGGATCGTTCCCAAGAATTTTGCTCTCATTTCATATGGAATTTGGAAAATAGTCATTAACTATTTATAACATGAATGTAGACTTAGAGATAAATTGAGAGCCATTGCCCATTTTTTTTTAAAAAAAAAATTTGGGGAAGCTTTTAATCACCCTCTGCACGCATTAGTTTTGTCCACATACATTTTTATGGCATCATTAGTTCTCCAGAGCCATTAGTTGGTATTCATGCAGGGCTTGGAAATCTGCCAGCATCTACATCATCTGAATAAAACCAGTTCACTTAATAGTCCATATTTTACAAATAAACAAATTGCCAGATTTCCGTTGTGTGTACTTGGAGATAATAGCATTTGCCATCTCGCTATGCATTTCCTAAATGTAGTAAAATATCCGCTGCATTAGGCCCGATGATTAAGTCCTTCCCATCTGGCCACTTTAAAGAAGATACATAGGAAAAGCAGAATGTTGTCGGTGAACCAGACATTTCCCGGGTCCTGACTGGCAATCTGGTAAATGCCAGAGGTGCATTTATTCACCTATTTATTGGGCTGGTTTGTGCCTGTAAGTACTTCAAATGCAAGGGCCCATTTTTAATACTGGTCCAATGCAGTTACCTTAAAAAAATCCATGCATGGGAGTATAGATGGCAAAATGGCAGGAACCAATGTTCAGTAAAGTGAGCTTGTTCCTTCTTATTTTAGCCAACGGTGTGGCTTTATCTATGTAATTTACAAATAATATTTTTCACACTTTTTCTAATATGTTCTTGCTGCAGTCGATTTGCACTATTAGAAGTATATTATACTGTTTATTGTCACCAACACTCCTACGTAACATCTGCGTTGTTGCCCTACATCATTATACAGAGGGTGTGGCATTAAAAGAGGCAACTGACACCGAGAATTTACATGATACGCCTTTAATTTCAATGGGGGAAATGGAGTTGCTATATGTTTCTGAGGTTTTAGAGTGTATAGTGATGGGCGAATTTATTCGCCAGGCGCGAATTTCGCAGCTAATTTACTCGATTCGGCGCTAGCAAATTAATTTGCGAACAAATTCGCAAGCGGCAAAAAACATTTTCGCCGGTGTCTAATATAACGGGCGCCAGCGTCAAAAACGGGTGCCGGCGTCAAAAACAGGTGCAGCGTCAAAAAACGGGCGCCGGCATCAAAAAACGGGCGCCGGCGTAAAAAACAAGATGCCGGGCCATTTCGCGAATTTTTCAGCGAAGCGAAAAGTCGCAAATTCGCCCATCACTACAAGTGTGTTTCATTAGTACAATATATACCTATGCCAACGCATACATATTGGTGCCTCCTGAGTACTTTAGTCATTGGGCATTTTGTAAAAAATATCACCAGCTCGGTGTTTAGACTAAGTTCTAATCCTAATTAAAACTTCATTAGTGCTAATTTAAATGGCAGAATTCAGATCGACTGCCGTTGAATCAAGGCATCCATTGGTGGACTGATCCACCACAAATCAACATTCCAACAAATCAATTTGTCAATCGACATGTCTGACGGTGAACACGGAACACTATTCAAAACATAAACAGTAAAACTGTATATGTTAGAATGAAAAAAAAAACAAATGGAAGGGATGACAGGTGTAGGATACCATTAATTACATTTCCATGTTTATTATGTCCAAAAGGGCATTAAAACATTTGCTACAATAATGTTGGTTCAAGCTCACTTGTAATGTCTCAATAAAGATTAAAACTAGAGAAAACAAATAATAAAACACATAGCCGGTGTTAATTTGGTCAGAATGCTCCACTGAAGCAAAGCATTAATAAATAATTACTACACAGACCAATCACAATTAGTAGATGTAAATGTTTCCATTTGAGGCGGCAGAAGGGTAATGTATTCACGCTACATTGTCTTCACAGATTTCCTCTTTTCTTTTCTTTTTTCTTTTTTGAACACAGGCTGGTCTGGTATATTTAAGACCGGTATATGGGTGCTGAGTAGGCAGATCAGCTAATGCATCGTTTTCTTTATCTTTCAACACCACAATTCTTGTTACAATCCACATTTAAATTAGTTTAATGGTGTCAAGCAAGTCCCCTGTGAATGTGTTCAAGGCAGAACAGCCTATAATAATGTGCCCTGACTGTAGGGTAGAGGAGTATTTTAGCACAAAGAAATTATAGGTCAGGGATGAGATGGTGAGAAAGAGTGTTAAATTGGTAGTAAGACTACTGTATTCAAGTGTAAGGGGCCGATTCACAAAATTCGAGTGAAGGGTTCGAATAAAAAAAAATTCGAATTTCAAAGTATTTTTTGGGTACTTCGACCATCGAATTGGTTAAATTCGATCGATTCGAACGATTAGAATTAAAAATCGTTCGACTATTTGACCATTCGATAGTCGAAGTACTGTCTCTTTAAAAAAAAATTCGATCCCCTAGTTCGGCAGCTAAAAGCTACCGAACTCAATGTTAGCCTATGGGGAAGGTCCCCATAGGCTTGCTAAAGTTTTTTTCATCGAAGGATTTTCATTTGATCGTTTTATTAAAATCCTTCGAATCGTTCGATTTGAAGGATTTAATCGTTCGATCGAATGAAAAATCCTTCGAGCGATCGATCAATTTTTAGCACTAAATCCTTCGAATTCGATATTCGAATTCGAAGGATTTAAATTCCCAGTCGAATATTGAGGGTTAATTAACCCTCGATATTCGACCCTTCGTGAATCGGCCCCTAAGTGTAGGGGTATTAAACAACAACAAATTGACAATGTAAGCTTTTTTTTTATATTGTGTGTCCTTGTAGGACATTGCTAATTCCACCTATTCTTTAATGGTAAAACATTGACATGCAACTACTATCATCTTGGAGTTGAGTAGGTGAATAAATATTACAGGTATAGGACCTGTTATGCAGAATTCCCAGGACCTGGGGTTTTCCGGATAATGTATCTTTCTGGAATTTGGATCTTCACACCATAAATATATTAGAAAATCACATAAACATGAAATAAACCCAATAGGATAGGGTTTCTTCCAATAAGGATGAATTATATATTAGTTGGGATCAAGTACACGCTACTGTTTGATTATTACTGAGAAAAAAGAAATCATGTTTAAAAAATGGAATTATTTGAATAAAATGGAGTCTATAGGATAAAGTTTTTCTGGATAATGAGTTTCCTTATAATGGATCCTATACCTATATAAGTATTTACTAGACATTAAGCCCGTTAAATTAACGGGCGCTAGAACATATCCGTGGGGCACATGCGCAGTAGCGCAATCCCACGGACACAGGGACTGGACATCTAGACATTAAGCCCGTTAAATTAACAGGCGCTAGAACATATCCGTGGGCAGGGCCTGACTGGGAGTAAAAAGCAGCCCGGGCAAACAAATCAAAGCAGCCCACATGTAAACACTCAATGGACTTTTTATTCAGCAGTTCTCCATTTGCAGTTTTAGCAATCTGGTTGCTATGGTCCACATTACCCTAGCAACCAGACACTGTTTTGAACAAGAGTCTGGAATATGAATAGGAGAGGAGCGGAATAGAACAATATAAAGCATAGGCAAGCCAACAAATACCCAGAATAAAAAATTAAGGCATAAAACAAAAAAATGTAATAAAAGAAAAACTGTAACTTATTATTGTACAATAACAGGTGGAGGTGTGAGGAAAGTACCAGACCAGAAAATATCATCAGACAATTAACATGCTATGCTGTATATTATCCATGAATTATGAATGATTCATGGATATTACAGCAGGAGAAAGTCATGTTACAGGGGGTGAGGTAAGGAGAGGAGTCTCTGACTGAGTCTTTGACCCTAACTTACCACTGGAAGATATTATGGAGGCCCAGAGCTGGAGGGAGGCTTGGGTGCAGCAGGTGCTGACTGGAGAAAAAGAGGAGTCGACCGAATGCCGAATAGCCTATCCAAAGAGCTGGTGGTGGATGCTGCAGCCAGCCAGGCTAGTATGAGACAGTGGCAGTTCGAGCGAGCAGCTGGTGCCTGATGGTGTGGTACACTTTCTTTGACTGGTCCTTCCTGGCTGAGCGCGCCTGGGGGAGGCTGGTACTAGTAACGCATGGGGCCTGCGTCGCATCATCACGGGTCAAATCCTGCGCACGTGTGCGCAGCGCAAGCACGTATATATGAGAATGGACTGTTCCATGTGGAAAATTAAAGAGGGGGACACTGCTTCGAGCAAGTAGGTGGAGGATTATTATTGCAGGGCAGCGGTGCAGTCGGGTGCGGGGCCCCCAGTGGCATGAGTTTCTTATGATCAGGAGCGGCCCACATGAACACAATATAGATGCGGCCCCTCGGGCATTTGCTCGAACGGACAGGTTACCAATCCGGGCCTGTCCTTGGGGCACATGCGCAGTAGCGCAATCCCACGAACACAGGGACTGGACGCAGAGACAATTCAACTTTATTATATAGGATAAAAAAAAAGTATGTGTAATCTGAAATACAAAGCATTTATTACTAAGCACTCCTTTCAAATGATATAAACAGGTAAGTAAATGCATCTACAGTATAGATTGGGCTGCTTCCCAAAAAAATATCGAATATCGAAGTCGAAGGATTTTGCGCAATTCGAAAGATCGAAGGAATAATCGTTCTATTAAATCCTTTGGATCGAACGATTCGAAGGATTTTAATCCATCGATTGAAGGATTATCCTTCGATCAGAAAATTGTTAGCAAGCCTATGGGGACCTAATGGGCATACGAATAATTTTGATGCTCGTCAGTTTTTATGCACGTGACTGAGGGGCCGCATCTATATTGCGGCCCCTCGTCAGTTTTTATGCCCGAGGGGCCGCATCTATATTGTGTTCATGTATTTTTAGTTTGAAGCGATCGATTCGAAGTCGAAGGTCGTAGTAGAAGGTCGAAGTAGCCAATTCGATGGTCGAAGTAGCCAAAAAAACCCATTCGAAATTCGAACTATTTTTCCTCTATTCCTTCACTCGAACTTAGTGAATGGGCCCCTATAAGTAGTGATGGGTGAATTTGTCACATTTCACCAAAAAATTCTCAACACCAATCTTGTCGCCTGCACCAATTATGATGCTCGCATCAATTTTAAAGTCAATGGGCGTCCAACTAATGTTGACACGGAATGGTTTTGACGCGAGCGGCTTTACAGACGCTCGCCCCCAAATCTTTTGACGCCGGCGAATTTTTGAACCAGTTTCGCAAATTTACTTGCCAGCGGCAAAACGTGGAAAGTCGTTGTGAATTTGCGCCTGCCGAATTTATTCGACCATCACTAATTATAAGTCTTTGTCGAGGACAAATATCTGTGTCTGTGCCAGGAAGCTATTTACTGCAAGGACACAATTCCTTTCTCTGTAGATACTGTACCTTCTTGTTAGAAGTCTGTTTGTTGAGCCATAAAATACAAGAGATTAAGTTGAACAATGAACATAATAAATTACATTTTTCTTATAGTAGAGTATAGAGCTTTTATATACAGTAACCGTTCATTAGAAAGTGAATTGTATTTCTGCAAGTTATTATTTCCTTAGCATTGATTTCTCTGTTCAGTATAAAACTAAAAACTGGGTAAATAGACAGACTGTGCAAAATAAAAAATGTTTCTAGTATAGTTATTTAGGCAAAAATTAAATATATAAAGGCTGGAGTGACTGGTAGTGATGGGGTGAATACATTCACAAGGCATGGATTTGCAGCGAATTTCCACGTTTCGCCCGCTGCAAATGTTTTCATGAAACTGCATTGAAAATTCACTGGCGAATATTCAGGTGCGACAAAAAAAAATTGTTGCACAAAATTGTCACGTGCATAAAAACTGACGAGCATCAAAATTATTCGGATGCCCATTGACTTGAATGCATTTGGAGAAAATAGTTGTGCGTATAAAAATTGTTGCTCGGGTCAAAAATTTGTGAAAAAACTATTTTGATGCCCATTGACTTCAATGTGTTTCACGACTTTACGCTGTTTTGCCAATCACTAGCGACTGGATGTCTAACATAATAGCCAGAACACTACCTGCTTTGCAGCTTTCTTTGTTTCCACTGATTGGTTACCAAGCAGTTT
Source organism: Xenopus petersii (assembly GCA_038501925.1). Lineage (NCBI taxonomy): Eukaryota > Metazoa > Chordata > Amphibia > Anura > Pipidae > Xenopus > Xenopus petersii. Next base: position 11,342,864 of record CM076675.1, on the reverse strand, counting down.
TTATTTTTCCACTGAACTGTTCCTCGATTCACTACATTAAATGGGGAGTGGTGCGAATGATGCCATTGAGGAAATGTATTTTACCTTTGGATGCAGAAAAATGAACAATCACTTTGCAAGCTTGCTTGTGGAGCCTCCAATTTATCATAGCTTGCATCTCTTGTCTGCCAGTAAAGCCAAATTCATACGTTATTGTCCCAAACCTGTCACTTTCTGGGCTGCTTTTTAATCTTCCTTCTTGAATTACATTCTGAAAGGTCAGTGCTATCCAATTAGAACCTTATCAAAGATGTTCATGCAGCTTGAATTAGCGCCTATTGACAATGGGTCATAAATCCAGAAACTGCACAACACAAAATACCATTACCATAATAAATAACTGGCTAAACACAACAGCCTTTAGGGTAAGGACACACGAGGAGATTCAGGGAGATTTTGTCGCCTGGCTACTAATCTCCTTGTCTTTTGAGCAACTATCTCCCTGAACTGCCTCAGCAACTATTGAAAACGCATCGCCCTGTGTGCATTAGCGCAGGCGACTTTTCATTGTAGCCTATGGGAAAAAACGCTGAGGCAGTTCAGGGAGATAGTTGCTCAAAAGACAAGGAGATTAGTAGCCAGGCGACAAAATCTCCCTGAATCTCCTCGTGTGTCCTTACCCTTAGTCTACCAACTATGATAAAGAAGAGGTCCTTTCAGGTATGTCTGAATAGAGATTTAGGATTAGGTTGTAATTTTATATCAGTTAAACATTATTTAGTTTTACCTTCTAATGGGTTAATTTTTACATTGGGATTTTGACTGGACATTTTTCTACATAAAGTCAGCTACACAATCTTGGCAACCACTTAAGGGAACCCATAATAGATAACACCCATAATACAAGATACCAATAACAGGCTGCTATATAATTAGGGTTCTTATGAACCCCCCCAGTATTGATTTTCCATATGTTCCATTCAGAGTCATATGTCACATGGCTTATGTACAGTTAGCATATGGCTCACATTTTGGTTTAGTACTTATACTTTGGTACTTTGGTTCTTGCTATTAGAGGCTTCTGATCCAATGCATTAACCTTTAGGAAACATTCTAAACAGACATTACTCAAACTGTAGGACAAAACCATGGGAAATGGCAGAAAATTCCTGTTGCAGCCATAAAACTTCCACTGACCCCAATTTATTTTGGATGAACAAGGTCACCACGTAAAAAGCACCCATTGGGGCTCATTAGTGATGGGCGAATTTGTCCTGTTTCGCTTCACCGGAAAATTTGCAGAAAAAAAATTTGGCGTCAAAATTATTTAGACGTGCGTCAATTTCAACACCCGTGACAACTGTTATACATACACTGCTCACCACGTACATGCGCCTATTTTGGCTAAATGTATTAAAGTCAATGGGCGTTCGAATAATTTTGATGCAACAATGTTTATGCTCAAGACGCGCAGCTAAATTTTTCCAATGCGGCAGACGAATTTCCAATGCGGTTTTGCGAATTTATTCGCCGACAAATTCGCGAAAATTCACTGGGCTCATTTATAAACTTTGCATATGAGGAGACTGGTTCACATCGTGAATATATTTGCCCTGGACATGGTTACATTTATAATGCTAAAAAAGCTTTATTGACATTACACTGCAAAAGTCTGTAAGAGATTTTAAAATATGGCCAAAATCGCAAATTGCAAATATTATGTGCACACTCTGCATTTGAATTACGCCACAACTTTGGTGGTGGAGAAAATATTCGCAAAACAGTTTTGCAAATTGCGAATTTAAGTTACTGTCAACGATATTTTCGTGCACAACAACCTCGCACAGTGGGCGCACTCACGCAAACGTCTCATTTGCGAAAATTTATTCTCAATGCAAATTCGCAAAAACATGGGCAATGCAACCATTTGCCAATAAATATGCATTGCTCGAACTTTATAAATAACCCCCATTGACTTGGTACGAACAAGGCACTTTGAAAAAACGCCCATTGACTTCAATGTGTTTCACAAAATGTTGTCGCTCTACATTTTTTCCCATAGTTTTGCAACACAAAATAGGACAGATGTTTCACTACTACTAAACTTCAGTAAAATAATCGACTAGGGTCCCCTTAGATTATTCACACTGGTGGTGGCCTAGAAATGCAATGTATAGCGACGTATCTTTGCAAGTTCATTGTTATTATATAAAATATAAATAAAATTATTTTCAGAAAAACTGATGAGATCATATACAAAAAAATGTATTAAATCTTTTAAACCTGTCGCTAATGACTATTGTTTTACTTTTCTTTCTCCTTTCTTTCTCAACTCATTCGTTATCATTTCATATATACAGGTATGACATAAAAAGGCATGGTGCTTAATCTTGACATTCCATCAATCTATTTTTATAAGGTCCATTTGTTGTAGATAAAGAAGATGGTTTCCACTACCTCAGGAACCAAATCAGAATATTTTATCGTCAAAATTCCCATTGAAATGCAAGAATAATTAAACATGAATGATAAACAGGAGATGGGATCTTGAACAGAATATTACTTTTTTGTTCTGCTGATAAATAACAAAGGGATATTTTACATGAATCTGCAGCACGTTGTCAAAGATGAGAAAATTATTTAATTTTTTTTGTTGTTGCTGAAATTGCTTTTGGTAAATTTATTTGAGCATGGGAAATGCTAAAACAATTAAAATAGTTGCACGAGTATGCACATTTGCCTTGTAAACCGCCAGACTTCACATCACTTCACCTGGAACATTTTCTAAGAAACTTCACGTTTCTACTGACTGATTAGGAAACCCATCTGTTTTCCAATCTCTGATGGATTCTTTCTGACATGGACAGAAGCAGGAAACATTTGGTTTCAGGAGGGGAAAAAAGGTTGAAGAAACACACAGCTTAAATTTAGGAGAATATGCACATCAAACACACCATTTTTGATTTCTCTGAAATTCCTCTGCCTGGCATAGTGGGATGCACAATATAGCTACTACTAGAGATGAATGAATTTTTTCCACCGAATTTGCTGAGGAAATGACTCTGATAAACTTCAGTGGGAGAAAAAAATGTCATGTATCAAAAAAACCCCGAATTTTCACAGGTGAAACGAGTTGAATTAGCCCATGCCTAGCTACTACCACATATACAGTGACTGTCAAACAATTCAATTGTACAGGTATGGGATCCATTATCTGGAAACCCGTTATCCAGAAAGCTCAGAATTACGGAAAGGCCGTCTCCCAGAGACTCAATTTTTTTAAATAATCCCAATTTCCTTTTTTTTTCTGTAATAATAAAACAGTATCTTGTACTTGATCCCAACTAAGATATAAATAATTCTTATTGGAAGCAAAACCAACCTATTGGGTTTATTTCATGTTTACATGATTTTCTAGTAGACTTAAGACATGAAGATCAAAATTATGAAAGGACACTTAGGGGCCGATGCATCAAGGGTCGAATATCGAGGGTTAATTAACGAAGTCGAAGGATTTTGCGCAAAAAGTTTGATCGAACAATCGAAGGAATAATCCATCGATGGAACGATTAAATCCTTCGAATCGAACGATTCAACGGATTTAAATCCAACAATCGAAGGATTATCCTTCGACCAAAAAAACTTAGCCAAGCCTATGGGGACCTTCCCCATAGGCTAACATTGGGTTCGGAAGCTTTTAGGTGGCGAACTAGGGGGTTGAAGTTTTTTCTTAAAGAGACAGTACTTCGACTATCGAATGGTCGAATAGTCGAACGATTTTTAGTTAGAATCCTTCGATTCGAAGTTGTAGTTGAAGGTCAAAGTAGCCCATTCGTTGGTCGAAGTAGCCCAAAAAACACTTCGAAATTCGAAGTTTTTTTACTTCGAATCCTTCACTTGAGCTTGGTGAATTGGCCCCTTAATAACCAACCTTTTTTTTAGAAGAAAAATAACCTACCTGTATGCTTTTGGAGTATCCAAGGATACACATGGTCAACATCAAGCAACATCAAGCACCATAACCATGCACTGCAGTTATTTTTTTGTTTTTTTATGTAAAGATAATACAGGTATGGGACCTGTTTTCCAGAATGCTCTAGACCCGTGGCTTCCCGGATAATTGATATTTCCGTAATTTGGATCTTCATACCTTAAGTCTACTAGAAAATCATGTAAACGTCAAATAAACCCAATAGGCTGGTTTTGCTTCCAATAAGGATTATTTATATCTTAGTTGAGATCAAGTAAACGCTACTGTTTTATTATTACACAGAAAAAAATGCATCATTTTTAAAAATTTGGATTATTTGGAAAGATGGCCTTTCCAAAGTTTTAATTGTAAGACTAATAATAACTAGGATAAATATGACCCTCTTACAATCTATGTAAAAAGTTTTGCTACAATATATTTTATAAGGTTGTCTAAAATACAGAGACAGAAGTGTTAAAGTTGCAGTTGAATACAAAGTGTTGACAGATTTACAGTATCTGCATAAAATCCTAGTTTGCCTCCATAAGGAAGTGAAGCCAATCTGAAGTCCTCTGAATGTGAGAAGGACGTCACCCACAGCTCCCTGATTGTCATCTGATGCACCGAGTATATGCTTTGACAGGGAATTGATCGACCTTTGCTCATAATTATCGTAAGGAGAAAAATTAAAAGACTAAAAATCATCAGATGGTGTTTAGCAACAACAGAACAATGCCATCTGTTCAAGAGCAAAGTCGCATGATGTTTCCCCATCTGAAAATAAAAATTGGCTCAAGCATCTCATTTAGAGGCATTTTATGTTTTTTATTCTAAATTATTTTATATAGCACACAATGTGCGAGAAACTGGACACACTCCATACAAAGGTATCCTTTAAATTAGAAAGAAGCTTATCATCAAAGGATACTATCATGCCCCTGCAAACCTGAAATTATAGGAGGGAATATCTAGGTCCCCTGGGCTCCATTCTGCCCCCTAATAGCAGCTCTGGGGATCAGAGACTGACCTCAACATCTGCCAACACAAATGCACATTGTCATGTGACCCCAGCTTGACCCAAGACCCTTGCAGTCCAGTGCTTGACTTAGAGCCCCAATGCTCCTTGACTCAGCTGGTAAGTGACTGATTTTAATCCACATTAAGTCTATTGGGAGATTGATACAAGTGCACCCTTCCAGGAGGTCTAAAATTGCATGGTTTAAGCCAGCAGTAATCTGAAAATTTTAGGCCACTACATATAAAACATGATTAACAATTGCTCTGCCTCTACTTACAGTAGGTACTATTGGGAAATGTAATGAAAGTCTCAAGCAGAAAAATGTTCTTCATTAATAAGAACAAAAATGTGCATTTTGCAATGTAATTCTCTTTATTAGACAATAAGACATTATTTTATGCATTTTTTTGAAAGTATGGGACTTTCCCATAGGCTTTTAAAGCAATTCGGTAGGTTTTAGGTGGCGAAGTAGGCAGTCGAAGTATTTTTAAAAGAGACAGTACTTCGACTATCGAATGGGCGAATAGTCGCAGAGTTTTTGCGTTCGATCTATTCGAATCATTCTACTCAGGCGAATTTACGCCAATTCGATAGTCGAGGAGCACAAAAAACTACTCGAAATTCAAGTATTTTTCCCTCTATTCCTTCACTCGAACATAGTGAATGGGCCCCGTTGTGTTTCTATGCATATTTTACTGCTTTTTACCCATTTACACCAAGGTTTCTCAACCGTTGGTTGCAGTTACAAATGATGGCATTGGATGTTTACATTGTACGAAGTGTGTAATTGCAGCTCAATCCTCTCACGACTGGCTGCTTAGCTGATCCACTTAAACTACTCAATTCCGCATCTGTCAGAATGCTGACAACTACTATAGATAATGACAAGGCCTCATTTCTCCAGCAGTTCACCTTCTGGCCTGAAAACAAATGAAGACTGGACAGGATAAATCAAAATAGGCACAAGACCCATATTTATCAAAATCACTAGAATCTGCAGAGTAGAAAAATCAATTTGTGTTTATCGAGTAAAGTGACTTATTAAGGGTTATGAGAGCTGGCCCGGTAGCCACACAGATTTGCTGGGTAGAGAAACGGAACTAGCAGCTGCATTTTCTGCTCTCATTCACCTTTGTCTTTAGGTGCTTAACTGATATTAAATTATCTTAAAAGAGTTTTGGCCAGCAGGTAATACATCTGCTAAACCTGTATGAATCAGGACACTGAAAAGCTTTCAGCAGAAGTGACAGGCTGAAGTTGGCATGATCAATGCACCAGTCCTGCCAAGTTATCTCAGAGGAGTTGAAACAGATAAACAAAACCTTCTACAGCACACACCTATAATGAAGACAGGACCATTGAACCATTGGCATGGTTGTGAACTGAGGACCTCTTATTCCACTTGCAATGCTGTCTTTAGTGCATGGTTATGCCTTGGAGGTCCCTTGTTACTAGCAATTCTGACTTTAGTGCATGGTTATGTCTTGGAGGTCCCTTGTTCCACTAGCAATGCAGACTTTAGTGCATGGGTATTTCTTGGAGGTCCCTTGTTCTACTAGCAATGCTGATTTGTGCATGGTTATGTCTTGGAGGTCCCTTGTTGCTAGGAATTTTGACTTTAGTGCATGGTTATGCCTTGGAGGTCCCTTGTTACTAGCAATGCTGCCTTTAGTGCATGGTTTTGCCTTGGTGGTCCACGATCTTGGAAAAAATCTGCGACACTTACAAGCTCAGTGGGCTCTGAGTTTTGGGGTTGTCGCAAATTATCAAGCAGAAAATAAGGTTGGTCTGTAATATAAGCTGATGCTACAAGGCTAATTAAATTCTGATGCTAATTGCACTGGTTTATGTGCTGCAATGTAGTAATTATCTGTATTAATTACTAATGAGACTTATATTGTGATATTTCTATTCTATGTTTACTGTATATTGTGAGTGGGTCCTAAGCTCAGTAAGTGACAGCAGCACAGAGCATGTGCAGTGAATCAGCAGAAAAGAAGATGGGGAGCTACTGGGGCATCTTTGGAGACACAGATCTTTACTGTTAAAGGGCTGTGGTGGCCTTGGGCTGGTACAGAAGCACAAAACATAATGTACAACATTTCTAGCTACTTCTTTAGTTAGGCCTTAGTTCTCCTTTAAATACTTGAAGCTCAATTTGGCTTAAGACTTTTTTCATGATTCTAAAATTGACACATTTTTCTTGTCCACTGAAAACCATCACACGTCACCATTTAAAGCTTACGCAACATTATTGAAAACTGATGAACTGAACCAAGCTTGTGGAAAAAAAAAACAATTTCCTGTTACACAAATCCATTTCATTTGATAATATCTGAGACTCTTTTTAAATCCCGGTGAAGACGACAAAGGTGACCTGAAAGTTTTATGAACGAGATGTTAAGGAAAAGGAGAAATGAAGAGGAAAAAATGATCAGACATTTTTGTTCAGTTGCTTGCTCAATGTGTTTGGAAGCCCTTCTTTGTGGTTCCACTTAACAACAATAAATAATCACATTGTGTTAAATAATCGGATTATTTGGCACCTGCTTGCCATAAATAACCTAATAACTGTGACACTGATTATCATCAATTTTGCAATTCCAAATAATAACTTTATTAAAACCATCAACAGATTGAATCACTTTGAAAAAGAAGTTTTATTCATTGTCGTTAAAGATAAAAGATAATGTCGGCAGTGGCTGAAGACTATAGTTTGGATTCTATTGTTCTTGCCATTGACTAGTGAGAAAGTTATTATTTGTTGTGTCTAAATGGATTAATACGATTTATTTTTACCTTATATATTTTATAGCAACCCTAGTAGCATTGTACCCTGCTTGGCAGACCTCAATCACATACAGTATCTCCAACACTTACTTATGTCATTTTATGCAAAGAAGAAGTAGGCTGCTACTGTAGATCTGATATGTTGATCCCAGCAGGTTTTTCAAACAATAAAGATAAAACAAAAAACAATTCAGATTCAGGAAAATTCCATTAACCTGGAGAAAAGAATTTCTTTGATAGCATGATTTGTTTATTGTCCTTTCTGCATCAAGAATGATTTGACAAAGTAGCATTACAATAATAAGGCACGTACAGTCTAATATTTTGTAATACACATCAATGACGCAATAAATTTGCATTACCTGAAAATTAAGTTGTGGGTATATACAATACACTGGACATTTTTTTTCTGTTTTACAATTTGTGTATTTTTTAAGAGACCCATGGCCTCACCTGCATCATTTAAAAATACAAAATAAAAAAATTATCAGTTTTTTATTTTTTTTGTCTTTGCTGGGAATTGTGGCTAAATCTATTGTGTTTTTTTATTGAGAATCATGTTTTTTCCAATTGAAGTTTTTAAGAATAAAATATAAAAATATCCACAGCTAAAACACACAAATATCTTTATTTTTTTTAAAAAAAAAACCTCAATTGTGGGAAGAAATGCAATCACAGAAAAAAATTATTAATAGGTAAAGTGACCACAAATGAAAAAAACATCACCCCAGATAAAAAAAAGTAATTAAGATTTTGCAATATTTCGCAAGATCTTAACATAAAAATCAAGAAACTCCTAAACACACCTAGGGGCCCATTTACTTAGTTCGAGTGAAGGAATAGAGGAAAAAAAGTTTGAATTTCGAATGGTCGAATATGGCTACTTCGACCTTCGACTACGATCTTCGACTTTGAATCGAACGATTAGAACTAAAAATCGCTCGACTATTCGACCATTCGCTAGTCGAAGTACTGTCTCTTTAAAAAATTCTTCGACCCCCTAGTTCGTCACCTAAAACCTACTGAGGCCAATGTTAGCCTATGGGGAAGGTCCCCATAGGCTTCCTAACAATTTCCTGATTGAAGGAATATCCTTCGACCGATGGATTAAAATCCTTCAAATCGTTCGATTCGAAGGAATAGCAGTAAATCCTTCGACTTCGATATTCGAAGTCGAAGGATTTTACTTTTACGGTCGAATATCGAGGGTTAATTAACCCTCGATATTCGACCCTAGGTAAATGTGCCCCCTAAACTCTCAAAGATTTTTTTTTATTTTTTGAAGAACCTTGATTGAAGGAAAATATTATTTAAATTATTATTAAGAATATTATATCAGGATAAAGTGTGACCTTGATTTAAAAAAACATGACCATGAATAAATAGATAAATGAACATGGGGGAAAAACTGCAATCAATAAAAACATGAAATCAAATTTAAAAATGGAATCAAGATTGCCATAATTTGCAAGAACTCAAAAAATAATACATTTGCCCCCAAGGGTATTTGCTTTAGGTAGCCAATGACCCAATTTTACCCAAGTTAGGAAGAATATAACTCTTGGTCAGGACTGCAGAATGAAAAATTAGAAAGTTGGTGGTATAACACAAACAACTTAACCTGCTTTGCATATTTAGATAAAAAGTTGTAAAGAAAAATATCCATTCTATCAATATGCCAATTGCCACAAATAAATAGCTATATACAGACACAGCAACCATTCTAACTTATAATTTATATGCTGTTTCTGAGTTCATTTTAAAAAAGCTATATAATATTTATCAAGCCAATCCCCATCTCATTATTGAGTTTAGTTCCATTGTTTGAAACGATTTTGGCCAATTTTCCTGCTGAGAGATTTCCCTAAGTGCACTTCTGCGTCTACAAGAATGGTGACCAATAAATCTTGCATTGTTGCTAGGCACTGAGTATACATGTATCTAAGGCCTGTAATAAGATAGAAGAACCTGGTCCTTCATCAATTAACATTTCTAGACGTTAGGAGGAAATTCAAGAAAGAAATGTTCACCTCTTTTACATAGCCTCATCTTTTACTCCAACTAATTTATCACTTTGTTAAAGGGATATTGTCATGGGGAAAAACATTTTTTCAAAATGAATCAGTTAATAGTGCTGCTCCAGCAGAATTCTGCACTGAAATCCATTTCTCAAAAGAGCAAACAGATTTTTTTATATTCAATTTTGAAATCTGACATGGGGCTAGATATATTGTCAACTTCCCAGCTGCCCCAAGTCATGTGACTTGTGCTCTTATAAACTTGGTAGCTATGACAGAAGACATTTCATTTCTTTATTCACACTTGTTTTATCTTTTTCCAAGTGTTGTCTTGTAACATTTGGGGCCTGGAAGATGGATGATGTAGGCCAGGGCCATGAATAGGGTCGAGGTCATAGGATCTTGGATCTCATTAACTATGTTGCTAACCAACAGTGTATGCAAAGGTCACTGTACTGTCAAAAATATGATGAAGGAATGTTTAGGTAAAGATAATTACATTGTAACTTCCATTCAAAGGTGCGCAATGGAAATTAAAATCAGGATCCACAATGACCTAAGACTGTATATCAGTTTACACTTTATCATTTCAGCATGGTTGCATCATATCTGTATACATAATTATTATTATTAACATGTATTTATATGGCGCCAACATATTGCGTAGCACTGTATATATATAATTAAATACATGTACAAATGGTGTATGGTGTATGAGATGCATCCAGAGGGCACAGGGCACTTTCATGGAATAGTTCAGTATTAAAAAAACTAGCACTGTTTTATGGTATCTTTATGATATGTTATTTCTACATTCTAAGAGAAGAACTGCTATTGAGAGGTTTATTTACAATTTTGTTTGGCTGACCACAAACCTTATTACATGAAACAATCTAGACAATGTATCCCAATGACTTTTGAAAAAGGGTTATAACTAGCGGGTGCATTATTGTTTGTCCGAATGAATACCTTTTATGTTTCCAATTCCTAAAAAAAGTCTCAGTTTTTACTGCTTTACAATCGCTGAATACCTGGAAAGTTTTCACCCTCAAGAAAATTCAAGCAGCAAATGATTAATACCCGTGATGCAAACACAAAAGAAACCCTCTTCAAATGTGAAATTCGCGAAAAAAGAATTAACAAGAATTCTAAAATTTCCATCTTTACTTTGCATTTAAATTAACCAAATACTATATAAGTATGTACATGCATATACTATTAGTTTCTTATGATGATTATGAATTGCAGTGAAGTAGCTTATTCACGGATTTGTCACTTATCAAATGATTAACATCCTGAAGCTGAGATTACTTTATGTCATGCTACGATGATGACCTGTAACTCATGTGACAAGATTAAAACAGACATAAACATTGTTACTCCATCAAAATTATAATTCCCTCCGTTGTGCAAATTGCCATTGTTTGCTTCGCAACTAACCTGTTCATGTACCTGTCTCTTTAAAATTATTGGCATCTTGAAACAATGGAAAATATTTTATGCAATGTTTCCATGACAACCAGTAGTGCTGGAGATTAAAACAGACATTTACATTGTTATTCAAACAAAATAATATTGTCTTGTGTTGTGTGCAATTTGCCATATTTCAAGGTTGAATCCAGGGCAAAATCAACCCAAAGCGACATTTGTAGAAAAGATTAAGGAAACAGGGAAAAAATGTTCGTTCAGAGTGTAATGTATCATGTCGTGCCCTTATCGGAAAGTTCAAGCATTATTCTACTTCTTGTGAAATTTGATTTTGCAAAAAGCAGGCATTTATATTGGCATAATTGTAATATTTTTCATTAATTCTAAGGGTTTTTTTTTTATCAAAATCAGAATTTTTCTGTTTTTTTTAAATAAAAAAAGTCCGACCCAACTATAATCCACGATTTGACCTTATTTATTATTTAAAAAGCACAAATTAATTGGTTTGGGGAAAAAAAATTAAAAAAAATTTTGTACCATTGTTTCGTTTTTTTCTCGAAAAGCCTACATTTTTCAGTTTTTTGCTCGAAAAGCCCAAAATAGATTTTCAGGCTTGTTCCAGCACAGACCTTCCAAATAGGATAGGGACCTCTCCCATTGACTTATATACAACCTTGGCAGTTATGAGATGGCAAATTTTCAGATTTGGACTTTTGCAGCCTCGGGGTATAATACATCTCGAAAAAATGTAGGTTTTTTTCACAAAAAAAATCAGATTTTTATAGTAAAAAAAACATTAATAAATAACCCCCTTATTATCTATTTAGGTAGAATTTGACTGAATGTGGTGGTACTGATAAGTTAAATAGGACTGAACCACTAAATGAATTTGTGCTCTAGGGTCTATGTACCTAAATCCGAGTATGCCGGGCTGTATTAACATTTTATGCCAGGTAGTGTTCTTAGAAGCATCATACACTACTTTTCAGATCAGATCAATATGGCTCTACAGATATTCCCTATCCAGAATGTTTTGCAAATCAAGCCTTAAAACATATTAGAACAGATTGTGTAAGCTGAACCTCATTGAAAAGTTATCATGATGTGTTTTCTTGTGATTACTTTTTTATGCGTTCCACTGCATGGGAAGCATGCAACTGCCAAGTGCAGGTGAGATGCTGCATGTTGCATCGGGACAGGCATAATAGAAAAGAATGGGCTCTGTTATCTGTTTTTAATCAAAAAGTCCCCCAAAACCAAAGCTGTGATCGGTTAACGGTTTAAATGCTCATGTGGTACCATATTTCATGAGGGTGATGCTGACGGGTTGGACTGAATGTGACATAAATGTAGAAGGAAATAAGGGTCAAATATAGTCATGGACCCTGCAGGCCATAAGGTCACTGAATAACTAGAAAATCACTCCATACTTAACCTTACTATTCACATTAATCAATATATTCATTATGTAGCTGGAGAAACACAAGTGACCCAAATGCAGACAATAAAGAAAGTAATAAATATTGACTTTGTTTATTGCATTTATTTATAAAGCACATTTTTAAATGTATCATATGTAGATAGATGATAGATAGATAGATAGATCGATAGATAGATAGATAGATAGATAGATAGATAGATAGATAGATAGATAGATAGATAGATAGATAGATAGATAGATAGATAATGTTCATTACTCTCTCCTTCTACTACTACTAAATCTCAAAGGTGTTCTCCATTTTTATCTTTCTTTTCCAGATCTGCAATTCTACAGTTCTATTTTTGCAGCTCACACTTATAAGTGTTTTTTATGTGTCTCAATCAACATAGGTGTGGGGAATATAACTGGTTTAATGAGCCTATTTCAGTTTAATGTTGCTTGGTTAAAATTAGAAAATGATAAGCAACATGAACGTTATCTGTTCCCATTTCTAGAAACAACAGAAGAGATGTTGCAGTACAGGAGCAAGTAAATTATCATGGGGCAATTTATTCCCAGGCTTCCAACTACTACACAGCTGTGATGCCGTTCATGGGAAGCTCGCATGAAGCTGGATGTGGGCAATTTAGTTTGGGGCCCTACAGCATCAGGATGTCCAGTTTTGGCCACCCTTGTTATAAATTCTGTTAGATGTAATCCCAGGGTACTAAAGTTCTGAAATTGTAAAATGTGTTGGGAATGTATATGAGCCATGGTAAATAACTAGAAAACTAGAGTATTTGGTCAGATGCAGATAGGTGGAAAGGTGGATAAAGAGGAGTGTTGAGGTAGTGTTAGCTTAGGGGCAGGTTTATCAGAATGTAAATTTTTGGATGTTCGAGTTGAACTTGAAAAAATTTGGAAACTCGAACATCTCAGGGTTTGTTTCTTCTTGCCAGCACTTAGCAAAGAGCATTTTATTTAACCTGCTGTAATTCATTAGTATAATTTTCTCAAGGTATAGCTACCTAGCACAGGCGTTCTTAGGTGAGACTGACTTATATGAAACGTGAACATATCAATAGCATTGACAAGACATTTCACAAATGCTAGAAAGGATTTCATTCACCTTACAGAAATAATACCATTGTTGTCATATCCCGATCCTTCAAACATACAAGTACTAAGTATCATTAGTTGTGTTGTAACAGTGAGGGAGAAAATAATTAGCCAAGCAGAGTAACTTGAAGTAGTGATAGGTGAATAAATTCGGCAATTTCCATGTTTTGCCGCTGGCGAATAAACGTGCAAAACCACCATGAATCATTTTGGATGTGCATTGGAAAAGTCGATCACATCCAAACCATTGCACGTCAACATTATTCGGACAGCCATTGACTTTAACACTGGTGTCAAAATTGACGCGATCGTCAGAAATGACGCGGGCATCAAAATTGATACGGCCGTCAAAATTCTCATTTCGCAAATTTTTCTCCATTTCGCGAATTTCACAGGAAATTCACAAATTTTTCGGCGAAGCGAAATGGGACAAAGTCACCCATCACTAACTTGAAGCAGTGATAGCTTTAGAATACATAAATGTTGAAATGTTACAAGTGAAAGGAAACCTCTTTGAGAGATCAAATTCATAGACAAATAATTGCTTATGCTTTTGCCTATTTCTCTTTGTTGGCCTGGGTGGAAGTCATTTTGATTAATAAGTAGAAGCATAAACCTTTAAATATAGCAGGTCTAGTGGGGGAATGTAATAAAAGTTGCAAAGAGAAAAACAATTTGCACAAATAAGAATTTGCATTTCCCAATGTAATATTCTTCCTTAGACTCTTATTCAGGGTTGGACTGGGTTGGCGGGACAACGGGATAAAACCTGGTGGGCCCCGGCTCTAGTGGGCCCCGCTGGCCCAGATCCGCACCCTGGTTTCTTCCTGCCACAACCGATCATGGCAAAAAAGCTGCGCGAGTGTGCACGCTGCTTGTTAATGCGTGCTGATGCGATTGCGCACATGAGCGACGGTGGAGTTGCCAGATGGAAGTGTTCTGAGGCAGCAGCCTCCAGGGTCCAGAGGAGGGCCCTGAGGCAGAAGCCCTGGTGGACCTCGGGCCCCCCAGTCCGACCCTGCTCTTATTGCTTTGGAAAATTTAATTGCGCAATTTTAAAAAGTGCTTGAAAGTGTTGTAATCTTTTGGAATAAACTTAACATTTTTCTTTTATTACATTCACTGCGCACTGGAGAAAACTATAAAACTCTCATACCTTCTTCCACAATTGGACAGTTTCCGGGATTGCAAATGTTTTTTTCCGTTACCGACTTTTATTACTTTCCCCCATAGGTCCTAAAGTTAAACATGAGCACCAACAGGGTCGATATGGGGGGTAAATAAGGCTTCGATCACAGCAGGTAATGGATTTGATGAATGCCAAGGCCTATTGATTTATAGCATTTGACTATAAGTGTAAACTACAGCACAAAATGCGTAAGGCTGCAATACTTGTATTTCGGTGACTTTTTCCCTTTGAGGTACTGCAAGATTTAGCTGGGCCTAATGTGGTCATCTTATTTCTCACTATTTCTCATAGAAGAATAGCACTGAACAGGGGAAATAAGCGATAATCTGGAGAGCTCATTAATTTTTCATACGTTTTCATTTCAGTCACAGCAATATCTCGCACTGGTCGATAGATCAAGCTGCTATCACACATTTAACACCTGGGGCAACGATACTAGTATCTAAAGGATGCAATTGACTCTAGAGGGAAGGGTGCCCTGTTTTGCTTATCTCAGGTCTCCCCTTCCATTTTCTCACCACTATATTTGCTCTTTTAAGTAAAATAATAAATATAATTTAAGATAGAAACAAACTACTATTAATCCATATTATTGCCTTTTTTAATTCAATAATGTCCGCTCTGTTTCTAAAATATAAACTCAGTTGCATGGTGTATTAGGATCATATTAAACCCCAGCACTTGATATAAATATGGCTTTTCTTAATGAATATCGATAGCATTAAACACATTTTCGTAAAACTCCTGAAATACTCCTTCGACCATTATAGCAAAAAGCAAGCACGCGGCTCATTCTACAAATCTTCCTGCATCCAGCAAGAATAAAACAAAGACAAGAATGCTCCACTATTTTAAAGTAAATAGGATTTATAAGCAGTGTAATGATAGTGACTCTGCAAGAGAGGTAAAACACAAACCCAAGCCAGTCCAATTCTCTATTGTGCCGGATGAAAAACCATGCTTTAAATCCCCAAAGGGCTTAATTGAGGAATTCAGTCAGCTACGCTTCAAAGGAGGAGAAACAGTAAAGCAGCCTTTCTTTTATGTGCATGATAGAATTGCAGTAATGGTGCTATGGTTTTAAATCTCTTCATGCTCTGTGATCTTTCCTTAAAATACCTTTAACACCAAACCCCTGCTTTTATTTCCCAGCCTTTCATTATGACGTGCTTCAGCCATGACCTTCAAACCTCAAATGTGCTCAACTTATTTTTCATTTGCATAGGGGTTAGGAGATCAATGGGGAGGGTATTTGGGCAACATCAACATCTGAGTGTTTAACTAACAACTTGAATCTAAATATGTGGACCTGGGTTTTAATACTGTAGGTCTCAAATCTGGATATCTTCTTCCCATGACTGTTGAACAGTAGTGATGGGCGAATTTATTTGCCAGGTGCGAATTCGTGGCGAATTTGCGTGATTCGCCGTCGGCGAATAAATTTGCGAAACGGCCGCGAAAATTCGCGGAAAAAATTCGCCCGCGTCAAAAAAATTTTTTCGAAAAAACGGATGCCGGCGCAAAAACCGGCGCTGGCACCAAAAACGGGCGCCGGCGTTGAAAAAACGGGCGCCGGCGTCAAAAACGAGATGCCGGCGCCGTTTCGTGAATTTTTCGCCGTTTCGCGAATTTCGCGCGAAATTCACGAATTTTTCGGCGAAGTGAAACTGCACAAATTCGCCCATCACTATTGAACAGCAATAAATATGCATGCATTCTGAAAGCTTAGTGAATCTGGGGCAGATGAAGAAATATGGATTGATTTAAAAAGAAATGTAATGTAAATGTCCCATACATTTTTTTTGTACTTGTTCTTTAAAGTTTGGGTAAAATGGAAACTAAAGCATATGGTAAATATAGTATTGATCCACCAAATCCAGTTCAGGATTCAGCCTTTATCAGAAGGGTTTGGATTTGGTCGAATCCAAGTATCTGGCTGAACTGATTCTGAATCATTAAACGGGAACTCTGGCTTCCAAACCAAAATTTGATAAAGAGGCCCACATAATACAGAAACCCCTAATATACCCATCACAGTTACCTGTGTCTTCAAAAAGTATAAATAAATGCCATTTTCTATGCTGCAATCCAGCTGTTTAATAATTCTTCACTTTCTGCATTATTTGAAATCCTGGCAGGGAAGGAGGGACTAAAAACTGAAGTTACAAATGTTAACAACTTCTCCACAGTTTACAGACAGCATGCAGGAACTACATAATCCACAATGCATTGCACTGAGATGTTCCTTTCCTTATTGAAATCACGTGTGCAGGGAATTGTGGGGTTTGGAGGATGCAGGCTGAGGACAGATGACTGTTGATACAAAGTAACAGTAGTCAGCCAGCTCAGCAAAGTAGTCAGGCGGACAGCAGTGGAGCGGGGGGCTAGGCTTAGGGACTGAAACCATTAAAAATCCTAAAAAAAAGCCTGCATATTTTTAAATGATGTATATTGCAATGTTGCTTGAAATTATGTTTACTTTTCAAAAAGCTTAAGTTATGTTTTTGTGGAATTCCCCTTTTAAAACCACAACTTCACACGAACAAGGAAGTGAAAACAAGTTTTTTTATTGTCCTTTTTGCCCTTCCAGAGCTTACTTTACATATGCAATTTAGGGTTCCGGATTCAGCTGAACCTTCCTGAAAGGATTTGGCTAAATCCGAAAAAAGTGGATTCTGTGAATCCCTAAAATATAGACATTAAATTCACCTTCTGGGATATCGTGGTAGAGTTATGGCACCCAGTTTTTTTTACCAGTAGTCAGACTTTTGTTGGGGTTTAAGGGTTGAATGTGTGTGTGTTTATACTGTATATAAAGAATGCTGAATTGGCCAAGGATGAGTCCAACTTACAGAGCATTTTAACACTCACATAGCTGATCGATCCATATCTAATGATATCATTTAAAAATTCACTGGGCTGAGGTGAACCTGAAGCAGTGTTCACGATTCATATGTTAACATATGTAACTAGCTGATGGCCACAGTATACAACTGGGTAAGAAATCACTGGCACTCAAAGGGCAGGTGCAAGCAGGGACAAGCCCTTGCGTTTATTCACAGAAAAAGCAACGTTTCGGGGTCAGCTTTAGTGATGGGCGAATTTATTCGCCAGGCGCGAATTCGCGGCAAATTTGCGCGATTCGCCGCCAGCGAATAAATTTGCGAAACGGCCGCGAAAATTTGCGGGAAAAATTCGTCGGCGTCAAAAAAAGATTTTTCCGAAAATGGACGCCGGCGTCAAAAACAGGCGCCGGCATCAAAAATGAGACGCCGGCGCCGTTTCACGAATTTTTTGCCGTTTCATGAATTTCACTAATTTTTCGGCGAGACGGCGCAAATTCGCCCATCACTAGTCAGCTTTCATCTGAATCACAGTATACAACGACATTGGCTGAGTTTGCAAGTTTTGTCAGAACGTATCAACAGCTTTTATTTATTTAACAGACCATTTTAGGTCAGTGAATAAATACTTTATGATGGGGCTGCCATAGGTAGGGATGTAGCGAACTGGCGTGTATGTGTTCGCGAACGCCGTTCGCGAACACCGGCAAAAAATGCGAACAGTTCGCGAACAGTTCGCGAACTTCGAACATCCGAAAATCGTTCGATTCGAACGATCGAAGGATTTTAATCGTGCGATCGAAGGATTTTCGTTCGAATCGAACGATCGAAGCCATTCGATCGAATGATTTCATTCAATCCAATGGCTTTGATCGTTCGATTCGAACGAAAATCCTTCGATTTTAGCGGTCGAAGGAATCGAATGGTCGAATGGTCGAACGATTTTTGACGCGAACGCCTATTGGCGAACGTCGCGCGACGTTCGTGAACTTGCGGCGGACGCGAACAGTCGAAGTTCGCGCGAACTAGTTCGCTGTCGAACAGTTCGCTACATCCCTAGCCATAGGTATGACCCTCCATGATGGGAGCTATAATCCACAAAAGCATGGAATAATAAACCTTGGAATAATGGCTGCTGTTCTTTTCATGGATTTCAGTAATTAAGCTACAGTATATTTACCATCTTGACAGTTCTGCTATTTTAGACAGATCTAATAACACAAACATTCTCTTTACTGTGTTAAAACATATGATTTTTCTATTTCCTTAAAGCACTTTAGTTTCTGTGTTCTTATCTCTATTTGCCGACAAAGTTGAAGTCTTTTTAGTGTTTGTGTTCACCACCTGCTGAGAGGTTGTATAATGAATGTGGCAGCATTGCCATGAAGTACAGTCTGTATCCCTGAGACATTTCCCTCCGGCTGCAGAGCATGACCTAGCTTGTTATAGCACTTCCCAGCCTCTGATTTATTCTTCCCTCCAGCTCCCAGTTAAAGCTCTTTGTACATCTAAAAACTTTCTTCCCTACCATCTTTACTGTCTTCAGAGATATACAGACTGAATCCTGAACTTCTAAGCCAGCACAATGGGTTGTAAAATAAGGCCGGGTCGATGCTAATTTCACTCTAATTAAATAATGAATCAACATTCCAAAAGAAAGAGATCAAGTTATTCTCCTTAATGAAATCTCAGGATCTTTACATGAGGCTCTCTCTCTTGAAAGCTTGTTGGAGATAAGTATGTAGTGCCCTAAAGAGAATGTAACTTGTATTGATAAAAGCCCTGGCATTAGTGATGTGCAGGCTGGTCCGATACCCAAAGGACCCACTGGGCGGGTTTCTGCCAACCTCGCACTTTCCTTTCCGGGTCGCTGGTGGGTGCCAGTTGAGCTCTTCTGACCAGGCCTGGACTGGGAGTCAAAATAGGCCCAGCCATTCCAAGTACACAGAGGCCCAAACAGCCCCCTACCAGCCCACTCTATGGTATCTTTCTATGGAACCATACAGCACCCCTCTGGCATTTGCGAGAACGCACAGATTGCCAGTCCGGGCCTGCTTCTGACTGCTCTCCCCACCTGTGACCTTACAAATGCCGGGTTGAACTTTTATAGAAGTGCGTCTGTGCGCCCCGCCCCTTTTGTGACATTAAAATCCTGACTCGCACATGACTACCTGACATAGATGTAGAATAAGGAATATTTACTATGGCTTAGCCTCCCCAAAAAAGACCCACTAATAAATGTATTAATGCTTAAAAACACTGTGTGCCCTGCTTTATGGACATTATTTACCAGTGCTCTGGGAAAGTCTTAATAGATATACAGATCAATTCTTAAGTTGCTTAGGGTATCATTTGCTACAGTATAACTTACATTGTATAGGTCCCACAGCACCCTCTATTCAAAGAAAGGTAATCAGTTTCTCACAAATGTATTAGGGCTCCATTATAAATATTGGGCACATTTGCACCTAGGCAGTATCCCATAGCATCCAATCGGTAATTAGTAGGGATGTAGCGAACTGTTCGCCGGCGAACTAGTTCGCGCGAACTTCGACTGTTCGCGTCCGCCGAATGTTCCCGAACGTCGCGCGATGTTCGCCAATACGAGTTCGCGTTCGATTCGAACAAAAATCGTTCGACCATTCGATTCCTTCAACCGCTAAAATCGAACGATTTTCGTTCGAATCGAACGATCGAAGCCATTCGATCGAATGAAATCATTTGATCGAATGGCTTCGATCGTTTGATTCGAACGAAAATCCTTCGATCGAACGATTAAAATCCTTCGATCGTTCGAATCGAACGATTTTGCGGATGTTCGAAGTTCGCGAACTGTTCGCGAACTGTTCGCATTTTTTGCCGGTGTTCGCAAACACATAAACGGCAGTTCGCTACATCCCTAGTAATTAGTAGTGATGGGCAAATTTATTCAGGCAAATAAGAAAGTTGCCGCGTCCAAGAAAACGGAAGCCGGCATAAAAAACTGCCGCCGGTGTAAAAAAAATGGACGCCGGCGTCAAAAACGAGACGCCGGCGCTGTTTCGCATCACTAGTAATTAGCTTTTCTCAGCCAGCTGCAGGTAGAACGATGAAACCATGCATTTGACTGGTTGTCATGGGTTACTGCCCAGGTGCAAATTTGCCCCGTCTTTATAAATCAGCAATTCAGTTTATCTTAGATCCCTGCTTGGTCCACCATATTCCCTGATACCTGCTTAATCTGCTAATGTTGACTAAATCTCCTAGAATCCCCTAGATACATCCCTAACATACAGTATATGTTATGGGTATATAAATCGATTACTATATTAAATATTCTTGATTTAAGTAATAACTAGTGATGAGTGAATTTGTTCAACAGGTTTCGCCACAAATAATTGTCACGCATCAAAAAAAAATTGTCGCCCATTGACTTTTGGTGAATTTTTCCGCTGTTTTGCGGAATGGTGGGCAAATCGAAATGGGTCAAATTCACAAATCACTAGTAATAATCTACATTATAGTTTTTCTAACATACATACATACATACATAGTAAATGTGCCCCTTCCTGCAATTTTATCACTGTATAAGGCACATCCAACCTGTAGCCCTCAAGCTGTTGTTCAGCTAAAATATGAAACAGCCAAGGCTGGAAGGTGGGATATTTAATATATTTCAGCCATTTTTAAACTGTAGCCATACAGATGTCATTGATGTTATTTAACTACAACTCCCAGAATCTTTGGAGGTAGGGAGTCATATTTCTGTGACATTTGAAGGGATTAAGAAAACCAAGCTCTGTAAAGAAATATCTCACGGCAAAGGATCTTCTTTGTTACTTACATGCTACTTCCAGAGATGCATTTCGACTCATAGCCTCCCCAAGATAGTTCCTTGCCACACAGACATAACTTCCTTCGTCTGGCTTAAACTTGCGGCCGTGGATAATGCGCAAAAAGAATAAAGATCCACTTGGCAGTAGCATTCTATGTGAGCGGGGGTCATCCTTGTCGGTTTCAACCCTTTCTAAGTCTTTGTACCACTCTATGGTGGGTGTAGGCCGCCCTTCCGCTTTGCAGTTCAAGGTAGTTGGTTCTCCCTTTGATACAATAACATCCGATGGATGCTCAACTATTCGCGGGGGGAAATCTTCTTGACGGAGGCGGGATCCTGGAATACAAACAGGGAAACATGTTTAAACAAGACTGCAAGGAACCATTTTAATCAGTGATTTTAAGGGATGCTTTGAATTCAAGATTTGCCCATGGGAATGGGACCTGGGACACCCATGCTAACATCATAAGCATTTGTACATCTTCCTTGCGCATGATTTGGCTAAATATGCAACTTATTCAAACCCAAATCAAAGTGCTATTCTGTAAATAGGGAATTAAGAATCTTTGACACTATGGGGTAAATTTACTAAGCAGCGTGAATTCACCAGTGCTGGCTTCACAGCCATCGCAACACTTTGCCAGGAAATTTCGCTCAGACGATGCTAATTTACTAAAATGCGAAGCTGCGATCAAGGGCGCCGAACGCTTGCAAATTTTCGCTGCCGTTACTTTGGCAATCAAAGCGAAGATGCGCTAGAGTTCAATTATGCCTAGTGCAACTTCGTTAGAGGTCTTCGCTCAGTCTAATTTGCATACAGCGGGAAATTATAAAGTTGAATGGACGTATATGTTGCAGCAAATACATTACATGACACAAGTCCAGGGAACCTTAATAAAGACAATAGAGTTGTTATATTGCCCTACACATGAGCCCACTGCATAGTTTATTTTCCATATGTTAGGAAATGTATGGGGGAACCCGGTTACCCAAAAAGAATTTTAAGGACTTTTGCAGGCTATCACTCTCAAAAGAGGAAAAGATGCCAGAGTTTTTTGGGCCTTCAAAACTTTTTCCACTAAAAATTTGATGTAAGTAACAGAAGATTGAGGAAGATCTATGCACTCCAGTGCACTTCACCTGGTCTGAGCTGGTGAAGGCAAGTCTGGTGAAACTTGAGGAGTAACGGGCATTCTCCAGAGCAAAAATTTGCCTGCCGATAGAGTGTGAACGACTGCTAGTGTTTGTCTCTTTCGCTAGCAAAGTTACACCTGCGCCCTTCAGAATATTGGCGAAGTGCCTGAAAGCGGTAACGCTGGCGAATTGTTGCCAGTATTAGTCACTTCACCCTTTAATAAATCTGCCCCATTAACACGTCTAAAGCAATTATTGTATAGAAATCTACAGTGAGCTAGGTGATTCTGGCATCAGTATTTTACCATAGACATCGACATTACATTTGCCATAAAGCAAATAAAGTGGTGCAGTTTTACAATCTCCTGCATCCTTCAGGACACAGAACTTGATGTGGGACCCCAATATCAAACATAAACCACATCAAGATGATAGATGATAGATCAGAGAGAGAGAGAGAGAGAGAGAGAGAGAGAGAGAGATCATCCTTCAGGACACAAAGAGAGAGAGAGACACAGAACTTGATGTGGGACCCAGATATCAAACATAAACCACATCAAAAAATACCATTAGAACTAAAGTACAGTGATAGATAGATACACAGAGAGAGAGAGAGAGAGAGAGAGAGAGAGAGAGAGAGAGAGAGGGGCTCAGCATTTGTGCATTGCCTTGGGCTCCCTCCCCCAGGCTTGCAGCCCTGTGGCATAACATTTTCTTATCTACCAGGCCCCTGTCAGGATCAGAAGAAGTGTCCTGTAAAATGTTATTAGAACGAATAAGGGTTCTGCTGGCTTGGTGCAATCAACCAGTTAGTCTACAGTTTATATCTGGCTAATGATTTCAATTCTGTTCCGCCACCAAGTGAATGTGACCCGCATAAAGCAGGCTGTGGTTTTGCTAACTTTAACTTGGGAATGGTATATATCAACTCATCCAAAGCATAATGGGATGCAACTCAGTGACATTCCACTGATCAGAGCCAGAGGTGTAAGAACATTGATTCCCTTGGGTGAGCAAGAGATGCGACATTTCCTATAGAGCAAATTAATTGAAACTGGGATATTTACCAGTTCAGCAGCTTAATGGATAGCGTATTTACCTCAATCCAACGAGTCCTACTTTCTCACTTCTATTTAAATGGTAATGCTCTACTTTGAAACGACAGTGACTCCTCTGCTTAAAATAATTGACTACTTCCTTATATTTCCATCCCATACCTTTCCCGCTGAGCAAAAATCAGCAGGGCTAAATAATGAAATGAACACAAAATAGGGATCCATAATCATGTCGCCTTGTTCTAGTTACAAAAAACAATAGGAAATACCATATAAAAAAAAACATCTTATTGTGAAGCTGTTTTAGGTATCAGCTCAGCTACTATATCTCTTGTTTTAAATGGAAATAGGGGAATGCAAAAAACAAGAGGTGGAAGACTAGAGATGAGGGAATAGACTGGAACAAATGTTGTCTCTATGTCCCTATTGTGATAGTCTTGATGCCCATCTAAAGGCTCATTTATGAAGGCAACCACAGGTATAAAGAGTTGAAACTGAGCACCCAAAAGTATTTGCATTCATGCATGCTCTTTTGCAAATTGTGGTGAGAGCTAATGCACCTCTTGATAGTAATATAGTGGATTGTTTGCAGGTCCCATGGGTCATGGGAACCCTAGAATTTTCTTTTGAAAGGATCTAGAGTATTCTACTATATTTTATTACTTAACTTGTATGACTATGGCCTGCTTTGTGTTTTTGTTTTTGGTTCCTACATTTTGGATCAATTAAAAAGCTATCATTTATAATCTCCCATCAACGAAACAGTTACATGTCCCATCATCTCTAAATTATTGATCAGTTGCCTACCCCAGAACTACCCAATGTTACTGTCCCTTGAGTTTTTTGCCCCAGTGTGCCATATGGACAAGCATAATGAACTTGAACTTACCAAAGAGATGGGGCATGGAACATTGAGAGATGAAAGGAAACTTCATACAGTAAAAGTATCACTCTGTATGCCCTGGAGCACTCTTCATTCTATCTCTAACATTTATAGTGTACATTTTCCATATAAAGAGTTCTGAAACCCACTAGAAGAACATAATTACCCAGGATTTGATGGGTAATTATTTCAAAGTCCTTGCAGTAGCCTTTTGGGTTTGATCTCAGCAGCTCTTGCTTTGAACTCACCTATCTGCTACTAAAGGGAACTTGTGTGTACAGTTTGAGGGCTCACATAGACAAATCCACATTTTTGAACAATGAGCTGAAAGCCACCATTCTAGCTAAACATCTGTTAGTGTTCATAAGCTGTAAAGCTGATTGAATAATGATTCAGTGATCTCCTCCGTTTGGCATAAGAGCTGCACTACAAGGGACCATGGTTTTCCCTCTAGTCAATTCAATATACAAAATGCCTTATGCTGAGTTTCCCTCCCAAGAAACCTTTCCCTCACTCTCATTTACAGACTTTACCATTTCTTTTCTCAGGGCCAAATGCAGCTATTTCTCATGTCAGTCTGCAAGATGGTGTTCTGCCACCGGAGCTACTAAAGCCAGAATTAGATTCAATGCCCTCTGGGTTTTCATGCAAACAATAAGAATGGTCTAGCTTTGACATTTTATTTCCTTTTTATTTTTTAAAGTGGGTAACTTGAAGCTAGGTTATGTTTTTTTTTACTAACTGCTACTTATGTTTTTCCATAATCTGAATAATCAACTGTAATCCACAATGAAGCACTGCTGCTTCCCTTGCTGAGTATGTCAGAGTACGTTAGTCTAGCAAAATTATTGGGGATAGTGTTAGCAACACACTGACTGAACCCACCATAGTCAAGGTGGCAGTAGCACCTTGGTTCCCCAGTGTCAACAAATGCCCTGGTATCAGGAACAAGGTTGCCCTGTTTCTAGAAGTGAGTTTGTTTAAGGATATAAGAGCCAATCCCATAACATAAATTGCAAATGAGATGAGTTTTCTTTTGCGTCAATTTAATATTGGTTTTGCAATCGTGTAGCACCTTATGTACCAGGGGAAAAGCTTGCATATTTAATAGTTTGTGCCAATGCACAGTGTGTGTAATAATACATCTTCCTAAAAAATTAGTTAATTCTGTGCCCAAGTATATGCCAACTTCACAAAATTGTGCTATGCACAAATAAAATTGGCAGTGCAATAATTGTCTAATGCAGTATCTCACTTGCAACATGCAAATTTTGTTTCTTATTTATACAAATGCTTTCACAAAACTTACAGCTGATTAAGGGGATATTTACAATATAATAACTGGAAGTCTCAAAATTCTTTAATTACAAGAAAGAGTAACGTCTCTTAATATCCCATGTTCCCTCACTTGTAAAGAAAGAAAACTCAGGATTTAGCTGCTCCTTAATCTTGCAAGATTGGTGGGAAGAAAGGAAACCATCTAACCTAGATAAGTTTATCATGATTATTCGCCTTTGCTCAGCATTTCTATAGACCAGTCATCCCAACCAGTGGCTAGTGAATAACATGTTGCTCATCAGCCCCTTGGATGTTGCCCCTGGTGGCCTCAAAGCAGGTGCTTATTTTTGAATTCCAGGCTTGGAAGCAAGTTTTGGTTGCATAGAACATATGAGCCTCATGTAGGCTCATAGTCCCCATAGGGAGTACCATATAGCCAATCACAGCCCTTACATGGTACCACATGAACTTTTTGGATGCTTGTGTTGCTCCTCAACTCTTTTCAAATTAATTCAATTGAATGTTGTAAAATAAAGGTTGGGACCCCTGCTACAGCCCATTTCACTGTGTCTCAAGTGCCAACATGCCATCTACTAATTCTATTCCCAGCCAACATATCCACTACTAAAGCCTTTTTAAGCACTGTTAGCTTGCTCAGACATGGGAATTACATAGACAACTCTTGTGGCACCTTAAAGTGAATATTAGCACAGATTATCCAGTACTTAACGCTAATACTGATGGTTATTAGCCAAGATCTCAAGCCTGACTTAGCCTTTAACTCAAGATTGTCCTGATATGAGGTCTTTTTGCAATTTTGGTCACCATACATTATGTTTATTACAAAAAAAAAAAAAAAACAGGACTGTTCTGCCTCCAGTAAGGATTAATTATATCTTATTTGGGATAAAATACAAGGTACTGTTTTATTATTACATATAAAAAAGTAATTTCTAAAAATGTCAATTATTTTATTGAAACTGAGTCTATGGGACATGGGTTTCCCGTAATTTCTGCTAATGGATCCAATACCTATAATATAATTGCAGCTGTCTAAGCCATTGGCTTTCATATATAATGACCTCAAATTATGTATATTAATATAAGAACATATCTCTTTAAGATTAAGATTTAATACCACGGGTATTTACTAACCAAGGAATTTCATACACAGAGTCCCAGTGTTCTTTATAAAACAGTTCCTTTGGCTTGGCTAACATGGAGCCGTAGGGATGTTTGGGACAATAAACTAGATATACTGGGTTGTGCAAATCTTCTCACACTTTTAAATATGTATTTATGGAGCTCAGAGCTGCCCATTTACTGTTTGCTCCACAGGTTGAATGGCACAAGAGGCTCCACATAGAAGGCCATATCTGGAGTGTCATCTCTTACATACAGATCTCTTTTGTCTCTAAAACAGTGTGATAGTTATATTGCAGACCTCAGAATCTACTTTGCTCATTAGTTTGTCTGTATAGCTGCCAGATTGTACATTTTCCCTTTTCTTTAGAAAAATGAGACATACTCAGGATAGGGTCTAAAATTAGTACTCTGAGTCTTCCTCTTTCTTTCTACATTTCACTTCACGGGTGCCTTAATGATCTGCAAATGCTACACTAATTCAATTTTTCTGTTTCGTGACCTAGATAAAGCAATGTTTTAATGAACACACATAGTTCGGATTTCACAGACTGTAAATATAGGAGCAGAGCATTTGACTACAGTTGAAAGCTTCCGGGACAAGCCAGTATATACCATTAGTGCCTGTAAATAGGTAGGCTTCTTTACTGACTAATATTATGTCATTGGAGCTCAAACTACTTGTGATAACTAGGTGTTAAGGTAATGACAGGTCTCGTAGATGTTTTGTAAGACATTAATTTCTCGGAAAAACTGAGCAAGTCGCCCACCATTTCCATATTTTTCTAACTGAGGTTATTGTTAAAGCAGAGAATGTGAATAATAACTAAACACTCCTCTATAATTCCTGTTATTAATTAGTGATGTAGATTGAAAGGAAGACCCCAATCCTTAAGCTGGCCATAGATGCAAAGATCCGATTGTTCGAGGTAGTAAAAGAACAGATCAGCCAATGTTCTGCCCCTGACAGCAATCGTACGAAAGTTATGTCCAAAAAAGCTGGTTTCCCACTGAAAATCGTACGATCGTCAATAGAAGCAGAGAAATTATGGGCAGCCGACAGAAATCTTTCAATCTGGCCGATCGACCAAATGACCGATCTCCGTGGGATGAAAAATTTCGAGACTCTCCACACGTGATTCGAAAATCGTACGAATACGAAGATTTGTATGATCGGATCTTTGTCTATGGCCAGCTTTATGCTGCTATCCAGTTTTTCATTGGGCCCAAGGTTCAAAACCTGCAACAAGCCCTTGGGAACTCATTGAAATATCCCTGATCTTATGGGACCAAAGAAAAAAACTGAAAAAACTGAAATAACTAAAAACAAAATAATCTAAAGATATGGAAACCCTTGGCTCTTGAAACTGCAGGAGATAGCATGCCTCAGTGAAAATGATCATTTAGTTGATTAATCAAATGTCCAATTGAACAAGTCAACATATGTTATTATGCACATATATGCCGTGTAGCAGGGGCCAACGTTAAAATAAAACACTGCCTATAGGTTCCAATGAAATAACACACCCCAATGGCCATATAATGATTATAATAGAAGAACAATGGTTAATATGGAACTAATCCCTTTTTAGACACTGGGTAATCATTGGTCAATTTTACAACGAAAGCCATGCCAAGCTGTAAAGTCCTACAAATGGTTAGCAAAACAACCTTTCACCAAGACATTTATATGCTCTGTATCCATCTGCTGCCCATATCAGCGGCAAATGGCCTTTCTGACTATATCTAGGAGCTATAAAGCAAACCATATTCTGTCCTAGGATTACAATTGCATAAACTGAACTTAGTCCTTGTGCTCCAGGGATAATGTGATTTAGAGATCAAGGCAAGCTGTCAAATTTGAAGCAATTTATGACGGGAAATATATTGCCAAACAAAAACACAATAGATTTTCCAGTCCAGTCGCAGGCTAAGGGAAGCTGTCACCGCTGTACAGCAGCAATCAACTGCAGCTAGATCAAGCCTTGGCACAAGCACAAATTCTGAAGTAGAGCGATGCCGTTGGTGAGATGTTTTTTTTTCCCACTGTAAGTATCTTAATGAATGAAGTGCTAATTAACATTATGGCATTGATAAATGGGCAAAGAGATTAGGAATGTACTCGATATTCAGGCCTTCCCAGATGGACTGTCAAAGCCACATTAATTCCTACCACTTTGGAGCATCTGCTGTTCCCATAATCCACTGGCCCTTGGTATGAACAACACAAACTGTTGTGACTCAATTCAATTTATATCAATCTAATTTCTTTTAATCCAATTTGTATTCCAATCTACTACCTTCTAAACACTTAAAGCTTTAGCCTCCATCTGGTAATTTGTTTTCTAAAAAAGCAGATGCCTCTGCAAATGTCTTCTGCGGTGAGGCTAATCATGACCTAGCAGTGGCCTACAGAATACATTTACCGGTACTCTCAATACCTGCCTAAGAATGGTGCTCTTCATGTAACCAAATGGTTGACTCTGGATAGCCATTTTGTTGGGTGTTAATTGGTTCATTTAATTTACACTGATATTGAAGATTCTTGGCACAACACTGAATGCAGGGGAGACCTAAGCACAGATAACACTAAGGTCTCATTTGTCATATGGACATTTGCTCTGTAAGAACTGAGTTGGCTGTGCATATTGTTACTTCATGAACAGCAGAATTCTCAAATTCTGTTCTTGCTCTTGACCAATTTTGGGTTAATCCTCAAAATCTCAATTTTTTTATGACCCCTTTAGAATTCTAAAAATTACACTTTTTATTCACATTTGTGGAAGATTGTTCAAAAGGAATTATTTAGCCCATAACACAGATACCATGTCTATTTTAGCCTCCATCTGGTAATTTGTTTTCTAAAAAAGCAGATGCCTCTGCAAATGTCTTCTGCGGTGAGGCTAGTCATGACCTAGCAGTGGCCTACAGAATACATTTACCGGTACTCTCAATACCTGCCTAAGAATGGTGCTCTTCATGTAACCAAATGGTTGACTCTGGATAGCCATTTTGTTGGGTGTTAATTGGTTCATTTAATTTACACTGATATTGAAGATTCTTGGCACAACACTGAATGCAGGGGAGACCTAAGCACAGATAACACTAAGGTCTCATTTGTCATATGGACATTTGCTCTGTAAGAACTGAGTTGGCTGTGCATATTGTTACTTCATGAACAGCAGAATTCTCAAATTCTGTTCTTGCTCTTGACCAATTTTGGGTTAATCCTCAAAATCTCAATTTTTTTATGACCCCTTTAGAATTCTAAAAATTACACTTTTTATTCACATTTGTGGAAGATTGTTCAAAAGGAATTATTTAGCCCATAACACAGATACCATGTCTATTTTAGGTGAATGGAAAGTGAGTACTGTGTAGAACCTAGAACAGGTACGGGACCTGTTATCCAAAATGCTCAGGACCTGGGGTTTTCTGGATAAGGCATCTCTCCCTAATTTGGATGTCCATACCTTAAGTAAACTAAAATATCATATAAACACTAATTAAACCCAATAGGCTGAATTAATTATATCTTAGTTGGGAGTAAGTACAAGGTCCTGTTTTATTAGTACACAGAGAAAGACAATTTAAAAAAAATCTTCATTGTTATTTGATAAATAGAGTCTATAGGAGATGGCCTTCCTGCAATTTGGAGCATCTGTATAACAGGTTTCCGGATAATGGTTTCCTTACCTGTATACCATTAAGCAGGCATTAGGGCTCTTACTCACTGGCATTCTGACCTGCGCTCCCCTGCGTTCCGTTTTTTGGCGTTCAGCCGCAGGGGAGCGCAGGAATAGACGCATGTCATTATTTCAAATGGGGCTGTACACACTCAGACACGTGTAGGCGCCGAACGCAGGAAAAATGCAGCATGTTGCGTCTCAACCTGCGTTCAGCGCCAACACGCGTCTGAGTGAGTTCAGCCCCATTTAAAATAATGACATGCGTCTATTCCTGCGCTCCCCTGCGGCTGAACGCCAAAAAACGGAACGCAGGGGAGCGCAGGTCAGAACGCCAGTGAGTAAGAGCCCTTACACAGTTCAGTAACAGACCTGAGATTTCTGGATAAGGCATCTTTCTCTAATGTGGATGTCCATACCTTAAGTCAACTAAAATATCATATAAACACTAATTAAACCCATTAGGCTGTTTTTGCCTACAGTAAGGATTAATTATATCTTAGTTGGGATTAAGTACAAGGTAGTGTTTTATTAGTATACAGAAAAGGAAATCATTTAAAAAAATCTGAATTATTTGATTAAAAAAAGAGTCTATAGGAGATGGCATTACTGCAATTCAGAGCTTTCTGTATAACAGGTTTCTGGATAACGGTTCCCTTACCTGTATACCATTAAGCAGGTATTACATAGTTCCTGAGTAAAACCTGCTTAATTGATACTTAGCTGATTTGATGCACCTAAGGGAGTTATGTAGAAATATAGGCAAAGTTTGCTCAACCTTGTGCAATAACTCATACAACCAATCACCAGTTATCTTTGGTCAAAGTCAACAAAAGAACTGATGGCATTTCCTTGCTGTACCTCGAGCTATACATCTTACTTTACAGACAAATGAGAGTATTATTTATAAACTGGTTTAAAAGACTACTGTATTGAGGCTTTTTTTTTTTTACTATATAAAGAACACCCTTTTGAAACATGGCATTATTATACCAACTGGAACTGGCTTCCCAATTCCCATGTGGTCGTTTCCTGTTATCTCTTGTTATTTCATAC
The DNA here is from genome assembly GCA_038501925.1 of Xenopus petersii. Classification (NCBI taxonomy): domain Eukaryota; kingdom Metazoa; phylum Chordata; class Amphibia; order Anura; family Pipidae; genus Xenopus; species Xenopus petersii. The sequence goes on along the minus strand of CM076675.1, from coordinate 11,311,041 downwards.
TTCACGTTGGCTGAGCAGAAATCCAGTCCTGGGCCGATAAGCTCTAATTAATAGCAGAACTTCAGTCAGTGGACATTTCCCAGCACTTGTCCACACTGCGTGTCAAGCCTTTTCAGATCACCATTAGATCATAGGGAACTCATAAATATGGAAGCTCTTCGGAAACAAGACGAGGCAACTTCTTGAAGGGAGTCAATTATTGTCTATAAACACAGCCCAAAGAATCAAAATCTTCTTGTAGCTGTCAGACCCGGCAAGTGACAAAATGCTTTGCGAGTAAACCCCTTTAATCCCCCTGATCCTTCACAGCTCTGTATAGACTGAACAGTATGGGGTTTGTGGGGAGGTCTCCATCACACTGCCCCTTCCCATCCACATGAGACCCAGATGTGGTAACTAATTTAAATGAAAGATAAGCCCTGTGCCTTCAACCGTTAGATTAAAGTGTGGAAAGCTACAAAATTTGTATTACTTTGTAATAAAGCTTGATTTTATTTTTTTTTTAGCCTTTATTATCATTGTGCATAGTGCAGTACAGTATAACAGGAAGCATCAAGTCCTACAGTTTTGCAGAGCAATATAAATAAGGCTGGGATAAGCTTTTAGAGCTTTCTGTTCAAACCATAAATGCAAGGCCGGCACTTAAATGAATTCTGGCAGAGCCTTAATGCCCAGTGTCAAGTGATCTTTAGTTTGCTAATTGCACTAAACTGATTTTCTGTCCTTTTAAGAAAAACAGTCTGTTTGTTTCCTCTGTGCCTTCATGGCTCACATTAAAGAACAGACAAGGACCAGAGTAAAACAGACGAGGAGAAAAGAAGAACAGCAAAATAAATGCATTAAATAAAAGAAACAATCTGTTTTAGGAATTTAAAAAAAAATATTCCTCAAAGCCAGCATACAAAATCAAGGGGGGATGCGTCTGCTTTGCTGTGTTCTCTCCTGGGTATAGAGAAAGTTATAGTTACTCTCAGAAGAAAAGTATTTAATATTCATATTGACAAAGGGAACAAGGTATTAATCATGCAGAATTAGCATTTCCATTGAGGAGATCAGTTCAGTCGCATATTCTGAGTCAGAAGGAACCCGAATGCTTCGCTGAGGAATTTTACAGCCTTCATTTATCGAAACATTGCAGCTTTCTCGTAACTGTCATTAACTTATAAATAATAATGGGCCGCCTTCCTTCTCTTCTTTCTTGATTAATCATACTGCTCGATTTGCCCCTTAATTCATTGAGTGTGTTGTTGGGAGTCTCGTCTGCATGTTGAACAAAGCAATTCATTTTCAAAATATTTTAAATATTCAGAGAAAATAAAGAGTGAATATTAACCGCTGGTTATGTTATACATCACAATGGACTTGTAATGCATTGAGCTGAATTTGTTTTACAGAACAGGAAAATCATGTTGTAAACGTGTTTTTGGGCTATTTAGAATAGATTTAGCTTAGAGTCGGTGGAAGGACTAAAAGAGTCTAAAAGTAAATCATCATAAAGGCTTCAAAGAGGTTTTTATTTCAGTCTTTAGAATTCCAACATTTGGTGATGGACCACTGTAGCTCAATGCAGGTTCCCAGTGTAGGAATGGATCTTCTTAGGACCACCAGGGAATACAGTATGTCGTGCCGGGTCCACTCTTGTGTGTGTATGAACATATAGTGTGTCATAGGCTTATGATGTAAATAAACAAGTATCAACGAGAGGTTGTCATAATGTAGGGGACAGGTAAATTAGTCTCCTAGTATTATTTAGCAGGCAGTCCCCTAGTGTTATAGATGCCTAACTGGGTCCTAAAATACAGTTAGGAGGGGGGGATCTGTTCCTGCTTAAAGCTATGCCCCTTGGTGTTCACAATAGTGACCAGTAGATGGCACTGTGTTAAAGTATAAAGTCCTGGGCAGCCATGTGCTCAGGGTCCATCTTGTGCTAGCGCTGGCCTGAGAAGGCAGACAGAGCTCAAGTGGAACCTAGACAGGTCAGGTCTAGTAAGGAGAGGCTACTCACCTTAAAAGGTCACTCTAGGAGTGACAGATAGACAGGCTATTTAGCTGAGCAGCTTGAGGCTCCTCCAAGGAATGTGAGTAGGATTATGATCCTAGGTACTAATTGCCCAGAAGTAGGGACAAAATGTACAGACCTAGGGATGTGGGTTTCTCCTCAGGTTCTACTTAGGGAAAAGGCTAAAAGCTGGGTGTACCACAAGTGGCTGCTCTGTACATGTTCCCATCCTTGTGAGGACAGCTACCGACCAAAGGTGCAGTAAGTATACGCCTATCCACTGTGCTGTATGATCCTGCTTGCTCTGTATGTACACTCTGTTGTGGATGTTCTTCTACAATAAATATGTTTATTGGTTAAGTTATAAGAACCACTAGCACCCAATTATTGCACCCTGCATCAAGTTACAGTTACACTACACTCTGCCTCCGCACCATTTGCGAGGGCTTATTTCCTACGAATTAAGGTCTCATCTGGAGCACAGTATTGGGAGTGGAGCTCATAGTTACTGAACGGTGCACTCAATTTACTATAGCGTTACAATAGTATGGGACAAATAAGGGATTGTTGGACTCTGGTAGACCAGACTGACCCTAATGCTACAAAGGCATGAGTGTAATAGCCCATCAGTGATAGTTTTAATAATGTCAGCTTTAGGGAGATGTGGCCTCCTCAAAAAAACTTTAGCTGCTGTATATATATTCATATATAAGGATACATGCTATTGATACAGTAGCTAGCAATAACAAATGTTAACCTCCTACCCTGGTAGCGTAGGTAGTAGATGTTCACCCCAAACTTTGCCATAATTGACTCTTGAGATAGACTTTCAGAAGTATCTAGGAGACCAAACTGACCTGGACACAGTGCAGGCCTGCAGTTAGGGATGTCTTCATTAAAAGGCACCTATTATGCAAAAATGATACCCCTTCCATCTGAGGGGTGTCTAATAGAGCTTGAACTACAGTTGGGAGAAACAATAGTAATTTGTGAAGAAAACCTTCCTTACAACTCTGCATATGCCATGTACTCCCTGTGCGGAAGGCCAAGTTGGGGCACATGCATGTGCATAGTGAGTGTAATAAAAGTACCTGTGCGGCAGGGTCGCCCGCCACATGGTCCTTAAAGCTCCGGCGCCATGTTGTTCTAGGGCACGTGCGGCACGCCTGCGCACCTCTTAAAGGCGCAGGCACGCTGGCGTGTTTTGGCGCACGTTTTGGCGTGAAATTTGAATGCTATTTAAGGGCCATTCATTGTACAGCCCTTTGCCCATGATAGAACTTAGTTCTTGTGGTTTCCTGAGCCTTGAACGTCTGTCTTGTATTCTGATCTGATTATCTGTGTTTGACCCAGCCTGCTTTCTGACAATCCGACAATCTGTATCCTGACCCTTGCCTGCCTCCGACAACTCTTCTAGCTTAACACCTTGATTGACTACCCGGTTTTGACCCTTGCCTGCCTGACGATTCTGATATCCGCCTGCCTTGATCCAGCCCGTCTGACCATCCTTCTGCCTAATCCTTTTGTACCGTGACCTTCAGCCCAAAAGAACAGCCGTGCCCCTTTACCAGCCAGAACATCTCGCCTTGTACCTCTCGTTAAGTCCAGGTGGCACCCAAGTAAGCTGTGGGCTCCTCCCGAAGCCCAAAGGTGGTCACACTACTGGTGAAGCCGAGTCAAGACCAGGGTACTTGGCACTTGTTCTGGTATTGGGTGCCAGTCATGACAGTGAGCAAGAACCTCAGCCCATTCATTATTGCCTTTTGCCATGGATATGTGAAAGTATTGTATTTTTGCTGATGCCGTGGCAGTCAGTGCAGTTGCAGATAAAGGGTAGAAGACCCCAGATCATCTATTCCATCCTAGAAAATGCACCACGTGCTCCTGACCTTGAACATAAATGCCTTTTTGTTTTTTAAACGGAAAAGAGGAAATTCTGGATTAAAAAGCTTTTGAAGAGTAAATGTGGAGATTTTTTTCTTCTCCCTTCTAAAGATGTTCCTACTGAGCAGATTATCTTGCAGGTCATGTAGCTCCTATTATATATAACATAGAGTTGAATATATCAAAGGTTTGTCTGCAGAGCGTCCTATGTTATTCCTCGTCATTAACTGTAAATATTTTATCCAGGGAAAGAGAAGCCAGTAAGCCTGGCTCACATTCCGGGACTGTATATATCAGCACTTCCTATAGATCATAGAGGAGACCACCTGTATTCTGCATACCAGCGTTACTTCATGTTAACTAAGCAGAGCTTTACTATTAACAGTTTAATAGCCCTGAAACACTCTATCCTTCTGTAACACCATTAGGCCAACACAACTTTCAGAAGTACAAATCATATGGAACCCTATCTTTGTTTAATGCTTTTAGCGTTATTGTTCATTTCAGGTTTATTCTTTAGATTTATGCAGGGCAATGTAAGGCTTAAAATACACTTTCAAAACATCTTTATCTTCATAACCATTTATTAATCATGCAAACTTTTATTAAAATATATGAATGTGATATACTGGGGCAAATTCACTAAGATGCGAAGTTGCGCACTTCGCCGCACTTCGCCGCACTTCGCCAGGTGTATTTTCGCCAGCGCTCCGCAAATTCACTAAAATCCGAAGTTGCGCACAGGGGTAGCGTTAGTTTGCAAAGTTGCGCTAGCGTTAATTCGCCAAGCAAAGCGAAGTTTCGCTAGCGATGGTTAATTTGCATATGGCGCGAAATTCAAATTTCAATGGAGGAACACGTATTAGCACTACAAATGCCTAGAAAACCTTCAAATCAGCAAATATAAATTTTATTTTGCCCTACACATGTGCCCACTGTCTAGGTAAGTTGCCATGAGTCAGGAAATGTAGGGGGGAAGGAGGGGAGCCCCAAAAAAAAATTCGATCTTTTTCAGCCTATCACCCATCATGTAGAAAACACGCCAGCGTTTTTTGGGACTTAGAAAAAAAATTGACTTTTTTGGAAACAATCCCTATCTACTCTATTGCGCTTCGCCAGGTCTGAGGTGGCGAAGGAAGTCTAGCGTAAAAGGTAGCGTTCAGTACACTGCGCAAGTTAGTGAATTTGCGTAGTTAGTCGCCTGGCGTAAGTGTGCGAAGTAACACTAGCGAATTTACGCCAGCGTTCGTAGTGAATTTGCGAAGTACCGAAAATGCCAAACGCTAGCGAATTGACGCTAGCATTCGGCGCTTCGGCGCTTAGTGAATTTGCGCCACTGTATCTCTCATGGCTTAAAGGTTCACCCTAACGGGAATATGTATCCAGCTATCATTTATAATCATTTCTTATTGATGCCACTTGTATCACATGACTCATTAGACCTTGTATATTATAAGGAATATTATATTTCCTACTGCAGATATTACTGCCTTCCGATTGCTATCCCTGCGTCCAGTAATATTCTTATATTTTGCAATAGTGGAATGTTATCATTATTTAAATATTCAGTATGACCTAGTGGTACAGCTTTGGGAACTTATCCACAAAGCTCTGAATTATTGGAAGCCATCCCCCATAGGCTCAATTTTATTCAAATAATTCAAAATAACTCATATTTCCTTTTTCTCTGTAATGGAAAAAAACCACAACCTTTTACTTGATGCCAGCTAAGATATAATTAATCCTTAATGGAAGGAAAGCATTCCTATCAGGTTTATTCAATTATTAAATTCTTTTTAGTAGACAAAATATAGAGATTCAAAACAGAAAAGATCCCTTATCTGGAAACGCCAGGTCCCGGGCATTCTGGATAACAGGTCCTATATCTGTATAAGTTATTGTGCACAGGGAGCATAATTCCTCTTGCTATGCTTCTTTGGATTTAAAAAGGAATGAGCAGTTGTTCTGCATTCTAAGGCTTATTTACAAATGCAAGCTCAAGTGCAAAACATTGACGCTATTCATCAAAGTACATGGATTTGCGATGAACTTCAATACTTCGCCAACTGAAAACTGCATCTTGCAGTGGAAATTGTGCATATAAAAAATGTCGGGTGTAAAAAAATTTAGAGTTTAATGCATTTGGACAAAAAAGTCACAGAGACAAAAAAGTCGGCAAGTCAAAATTGTCGCTGAGAATTTTTTTTTTGACGCCCATTGACTAATGCATTTGCACTCAAGTAAATGCCCTGATGCATGGGAATCCCTGGAATAACCTTCAGTTTGGACCCTGTTGTATTTCTACGGTTCCCTTCCACTGACTTGAATCAAGCAAATTGAACTCTAACGCTGTCATTCATGCAATGTTGCAACTTTACCCCCCCCAAAAAAAAGATATCCATATTGTTTAAGATGAAACTTGCCATGTGTCCACAATTACTCTGGAATTCTGCTGCATAAGGGTAGTAAGCATGACTATTAGTGATCGGCGAATAAATCCATCAGGTGCGAATTTGCGGTAAAGTTTCACGTTTCACCGCCGGCAAATTAATTTGCCGCATTGCAAAAAATTGTCTACCCGTCAGAATAGTTGCCCGCATAAAGATTGTCATGCATCAAAATTATTCAGACGCTGTCGTCGGGGTTGAAATTGACGCAAGGTCAAAATAATTTTGACGCCCATTGACTTCAGTGCATTTTGCAGGAAGAAATGGGACAAATTCGCCCATCACTAATGACGATAGACCTCTGAATTTTGCACTTTGCACTGCACCTAACCCTATAAACCCTCAGTCAAAACAATATCCTATATGATAATGTCTCATAGGGAGAGCCCCCAGGCCGAGTTAATATGTTGCTGAACCTGCCACTGAGTGGAACAAAACAATCAATGGCCTTTCTAAACACAAAGCCATTATCATTGCTTTGAAGGACTTTCTGTCTGCCCTGCTCCCCTTTAGCAACAGACAGTATTAATCATCCGGCTTGTACAGAAGCTGACTGATACTATTCATGAAGTTGTGCATTCCGACTAACGAGCCCCATGAATAACTCTTAACCTTGGGTTTTGTCTGCCCAAGTGCACTCTTAGCCGCACCGCCCTCGCCCTATTGATACCTTTGCAAATGGGCCGACTGAAAAGAGGAGGCCGCAAGCCAGAAGTGACAAAAGTGCTTGAAAGAGAAGTGGACATAGATTCAAAGTGTGATTCATGGCTCACACTGGCTGTTTCTTCCTCGGTAAACTCATTGCTCTTAATACTGAATGCGAGACCCAGTGATCCTCCGCACCTCTCCTAGCAACCGCAGCCACTTAAAGAAAAAGGCATCTTGTCTACTAAGGGGGGGAAACAGGAGAATTTCTCCAGGATATTACAAAGCCAGACACATGTTCATTTGCATTTCACAGTCAAGCAACAGTTTGTTTATTATGTGATTAGAAACGATCTACCCCAACGGAACATACGGCTGATTCAATAATTGGCAACTTTGGAGCCCAAATCTGCATTACTATTGTGGAGAAATTTCCATCAGAAAGGGTTTTTTTTTTTGGGTTCCATGGATACTGGGCATCATTTGTGAATCCCGGGACAGGGAGAAACCAAGTGAAAAAATATGATGTGAAGCTTTGAAGCCCAGCAGGGATCAAACTCATTTAGGTGACCATGGCCCTTTCATTTAGAGAAGTCATCATTGTCCGAAAATGCTGATGCTGAAAATGAACTGGAGTTTTGTGCTTCCCCCAGCAGTTCTCCCTTTTTAACTATTGTAACCTTTATCTCTTCCTACTTGTAAACGGTGAATTTGAATGGCATAGTTTACCTTAAAATGATTATGCAGTATATATATAATATATAGTAACAATAAAACAATAAAGTTACAGAGAATCTGTGTTTTATCTCACCACTGAAACTGACAAGTTGCTAGGTAGAGTGCATTTGCATGCTTTTTAGAGTGCATATTTGCCTCAATGCATTCAAAAAAAAACATTTTTCCCCCAAAACAAACCAGCAATTGTGCCAAGGCTTCACCCCGAATGTTCCACAGTTATATTTGTACATATGTAAAGATCTGAAAACATTCAAGCTGAGCTGAGCCTGAGGTGTGGAAACTAGCGATGGGCGAATTTGACCTGTTTCGCTAAAAATTTGCCACTGGCCAAAATTCGCCGAAATGGGCTTCATTTCCATGGCGAAACTTGGCAAAAAAATGTTGCTTAACCCTGATGGAAACTATTAACCCACTGACATGGAGTTTACTGAAGTTGTGGCTTGCATTAAATGCCACAATAAGTAAAAAATAAATCCTAAAATGACAAAAGGATTAACAATTAGAGTGAAACTATATCCAGTGCCTTAGAGTTTCTGAATCCCATGAGGGGCCTGTTTACTTATTTCTGACCCCACTGGATTTGCTTTAACCATTTCAGAATTCTGAGCCAACTAGATGTGACCAAACCAACCTCTTGGCTGGTGAACGTTGTCATGAAAGGTTCTTCACCAACCATGAAGATGTAGGTGCACCCTTCTTAACTTTCTTCTTTACAGTGTCACCTTCCATGGAGCAGGATGGTCAACCAATCACTTAACACACTTAATAATTATTTAATAAATGATAGATAATCCTTCTCTAACAATACACATTTTACTGGACAATGACTCCTTTCCTACACCAGCATATCACCAGGGGTCATAGCATGCTGAGATCTGTAATCTATCAACATTAGAACTGATTTGTTAAAGAAACAATGCTCTTTGCTTCCTCCCGTGTTCTATGGCAAGTTATTTCTGGAGGCCTTACATATATTATTTCTCCATGCAACAACGAAAGCCACATTATATTTGTCCTCTTTAATGAATCCTTTTAATGCTCAGACTAATGAGCATGGCATAAATCAGAGACGGACAGAGAGAGACAATCGATGGCACTAATGCTATGGTTCTTTAAATCCGGCACCATTGATTCAGCTATCTAAAGCATTGAATCATTTCTGTTTCTGATTTTACATTTACTACAGTATTTAGTGGAGTTTTTAGGTCTGAAATCCACCAAATGGTCCTATTTATAATTTGCAAGAATATCTCTTACAGCTGGTGAGTGGTAACAACAGGATAAACAGCTCAGCAATAATAATAATAATAACAGCCAGCAATATGTTACACCTATGAATATCAATACACTGACATAGAGGAGACACTGGGTGTTGTGCTTGTGTCTCTTACAGTCACCCTTTCACCTCACTTTAACACCTGAGTCATGTGTTAAGTGAGTGTTTAAGAACTGGCTGAGCTCTGAATTGATAGACAGTCACATTATTTATTATTAAGTCCCTACCATTCAGTAAGGCTCCCTTTACTTGGCTGATTGTCATGCACTGGAACAGACCCAACCAGTTCTCAGCGTGCATTGTAGTATTTTAACTAGAGTTAATATCCTTCCTGTAGATGTAACATGTAGTGATGGGCGAATAAATTCGCCAGACACAAATTTGCGGTAAATTTGCGCGTTTCGCCACAAGCAAATTAATTTGCGGAACTGCAGTGACAATTCGCGAAAAATCATTGAAGACTATCGGTCAATGGGCGTCAAAATAATTGTGACGCGAGACAATTTTGACTTGAGCTACAATTTTTATATGCGCGATTATTTTTATGTCCAAATGCATTAAAGTCAATGGGCGTCCGAATAATTTTGACTCACGAGAATTTTTATGCACGTGACAATTTGTCTTTAGTTGCAGAGAATTTTTCGTCGGTGAATTTTCGCCACTCGTTTTGTAAAAACATTTGCGGGTGTGAAATGCGGAAATCCACGCAAATCCATGCCTGGAGAATTTATTTGCTCATCACTACTTCTAACTGAACTGAATTCTGCACTGAAATCCATTTCTCAAAAGAGCAAACAGATTTTTTTATATTCAATTTTGAAATCGTACATGGGGCTAGACATATTGTCAATTTCCCAGCTGCCCCAAGTCATGTGACTTGTGATCTGATAAACTTCAATCACTCTTTACTGCTGTACTGCAAGTTGGAGTGATATCACTCCTTCCCTTTCCCTCCCCAGCAGCCAAACAAAAGAACAATGGGAAGGTAATCAGATAGCAGCTCCCTAACACAAGATAACAGCTGCCTGTTAGATCTAAGAACAACACTCAATAGTAAAAACCCATGTCCCACTGAGACACATTCAGTTACATTGAGAAGGAAAAACAGCAGCCTGCCAGAAAGCATTTCTCTCCTAAAGTGCAGACAAAAGTCACATGACCAGGGGCAGCTGGGAAACTGACAAAATGTCTAGCCCCATGTCAGATTTCAAAATTAAATATGGGTTCAGCATCATAATGTATCATAATAATGATTATTATTTCTCTCTTTCACACTTTATCAAATGGAGTCTACTTGGAGTCAGCATTGGAACTACCTGTGCTGGCTTGGCTTACCAGATCCCTGGGGTACTTGGCAGTGTTGATTTGACCAAGAGAAGGAAGAGGTGCGGCAGATAACCAAAGTAGATACCTCACCAAGTGGAATCCTTGGTCAAGGTGCACCAGTCCCATACCCTCAGTTGGGGGAGCGGTAAACTTATATTTATGCAGACAATCAGAAATGGGCCATCTGACACTTAGGGGCCGATTCACAAAGGGTCGAATATTGAGGGTTAATTAACCCTCGATATTCGACTGGGAATTAAAATCCTTCGACTTCGAATATCGAAGTCGAAGGATTTAGCACAGATAGTTCGATCGAACTATCAAAAAAACTCAGGAAAGCCTATGGGGACCTTCCCCATAGGCTAACATTGAGTTCGGTAGGTTTTAGATGGCGAACTAGGGGGTCGAAGTTTTTTCTTAAAGAGACAGTACTTCGATTATCGAATGGTCGAATAGTCGAATGATTGTTAGTTCGAATCATTCGATTCAAAGATGTAGTCGAAGGTCGAAGTAGCCCATTCGATGGTCGAAATAGCCCAAAAAACACTTCGAAATTCGAAGTTTTTTTACTTCGAATCCTTCACTCGAAATTAGTGAATCAGCCCCAAAATCCACGGGGCAAAAAATATAAAAGTAAAAACAATATTTATTGATAAAATTAAAAAAGTATACAACTCCATGGGCCCTATGCGTTTCATGCTCAATAGGCACTTAGTCCAACTGGGCACAAAAAGTGTAAGGTCTATGAAGGTGTGTTCTTTTTAACTTTATCAATAAATATTGCTTTACTTTTATATTTTGGCCCTGTGGATTCCATTGAGTGCCAGGCAGCCCATTTCTGGTTGTCTTTACTTGGCAGTGTAGCCAATTAACTTACTGTACATGTAATGTTGCAGTCATTGTTGGTTGCCAGTTTGGGTGAAACCTAGGATCCATATAATCAATATTGTTGAGAGGACAGGTATGTGCAGAAATGTTAGAATGCCACCTGATAAAAAATTATAGTCTCTATAGTCTCTGTATGTAAAAAAATCCAATGTGTTTTGTAAATACATCAAAACATTTATACTTGATCCTATTAGGCAGCACAAGACCTTTAATGCTAGATGGTTCCCACAGGGCAGCTCCATGTTTGTGCATCTCTAACACCTGATGCACAGGGAATTCACAAGAGGCATTTTGTTTGCCTGAAACTCACAGACCTTATAAGAAGCAAAAGCACAGGGGTAAACAGAGAGGAAGTTTTATTTATAGCAAATGCCTATCTTATTTTGTCTATTCAAGTGAATTAGATTTGCTCAGTTTGGCTATAAAATAGTTAGATATAGAGAGATCATCGATTGGCCACTGATTTATCCCTAAAATCCTTTTGTTAGTAGGCTCTGCCTAAATGATGCCTCAGAATTGGATGTACTGAGTGACATAATTCCTGGTAAATAAGCTAAAGCATAGGGATAATTTACTGTACTGGATGCATGTGAAAGAGCATTAAGGGGGGCCAAATTGTCTAGACATTGCTGCTCTCTGCACTTTGATATGGGCTAAATATCTGGCGGCACATGGTGCAGAGTGCAGGGATGTTGAGCACATTGTAGCCCTGCCATAGGCACATAGTAACGACAGGGTTTGGCCTCACCTTGTGTCTTCTGGTTAGAGAGTGAATAGGGAATCCCTTCATACCGTACATATGCCCAGTAATGCTGCCTTCATTGGGTATTGTCTGAAGTGCAAAGGCCTGTGCCCATGAGTGCCTGTTTTTTGTTTTTTTTCAACTCTCACGACCTCTCATGTGTGCAAAAAAACAAGAAAATCTGTAAATCTCAACAGGCTGTGCATAGGAAATAATGGCGGGAATGAAATGCTCATATAGAAGCCTGAAATAAGAGGAGTTGGTCCAATGAACATGATTATAGAATCCATCAAATAAACAGGCTAAAAAGAATGAGTAGTTGAACTGATAGATCTGCCCTTTTTTGGCCAACTTTACATAAAGACCATCTGACACACACACACATGTATACATCTGTCTAATATGCTATATCCATAAGTAAATGTGATATGCAAGGCAGTGCTTAATCCTTTGCCACACCATTTGCCAACCAGATCCTTGGGGTATTGGGAATATTTCATACTAGTCTGCGTTTAAAGGCATATGTTGCAATCAGTAGGTGGAGTATAATAAAAAGTAAAGCATATCTGTTCCAAAGTCTTGAAGTGACTGCTGTGAGTTTGCAATCTAACCACCATATGTGCCCAGGAGCACTAACCTATTGCAACCAATAAAACGTTTGCTTAAAAAGGTGACCATTAGTGATGGGCAAATTTATGTGCCAGTTGTGAATTTGCGGCGAATTTACAACGCTTCGTAGGCCGGCAATCAAATTTCCGAAATTGCCGCTAAAATTTGGCAGCAAAAATTCACTGGTGTCAAAATATATTTGACGTCGGCGACAATTATGACGCCGATGTCAATTCCGAAGCCGGCAACAATTCTAGGCACCCATTGACTTTAATGGGCGTCAGAATCGTCGCAAGCATCGGAATTGTCGCCAGGCGTCGGAATCGTCATAGGCGTCAAAAATATTTGGATGCCAGCGTCAAAACTTGCATTTTGACGTTTCGTGAATTTTGCGGGAAATTCGAAAAAAATTCAGCGAAGCGGAAGGGGAGAAATTCGCCCATCACTAGTGACCATTGTAATTCTACCTGCTGATTGGTTGCTATGGGTTATTGCTCCTTGGCAAACCCCTTAAAAATCTATCAAGTCACCATGGGAATTTATTTCCTCAAAAATAAATGGTTATAAGTCAAAAGCCTCTTAATTCTCAGGAGAAGCATCTAAGCGAGCTAAACAGCGAAATATGTAAGAATTATATGTGCAAGGGTCGGCCGCTGGCTATACAGCTTACTTAGCAATATAACTCCGCTGGACTGTGCACTTTTTTCTCATCACCATTTTAGGAACAAACCCAAGGTTAAAAATGTGAAACCAATGAGCAAGATATTCCTTTGATGCTTTCTGCCAAAGACGCTCTGCAAGAAAATTACAGGGATGATAAAACCTTCTCAATTTTCAGTTAGCAAAAAAGAAAAAGGGACCATTATTGAAAATAACTTTGCAATAAAAATCACTATGTGTATTTTCCGTAATATCCTAACTGCGAGTAATAAGTATATAACGGTACAAGGTTGCTAACAATCTCGGTACAGGTCATAGAGATCAAGTCCTTGAGAAGCAGTGCTGGAGAAGAGTGAACTAAGTAGGTACTATGGGCTTTAAAAACCCTTTATGCTTCATAGGAGAAGAGATCTACCGTTTAGTACAAGTGTGAAAAAGCACATGGTTGGGAAGTGCTACTATCTATCACTGTTTGTGGCTGACCTTCCTATATAAAGGATGGAGCAGGTATAGAACCTGTTATCCAGAATATGTGGGACTAGGGTATTCCAGATAATGGATCTTTCCATAATTTGGATATTCATACCTTAAGTCTACTAGAAAATCATATAAACATTAAATAAACCCAATAGGCTGGTTTTGCTTCCAATAAGGATTAATTATATCTTAGTTGGGATCAAGTACAAGCTACTGTTTTTTTATTACAGAAAAAAAGGAAATCATTTTTTAAAATTTGGATTATTTGGATAAAATGGAGTCTATGGGAGACGGCCTTTCGGTAATTCGAAGCTTTCTGGATAACGGTCCCATACCTGTATGTGATTGGCTGTAATTTAGTACTGTAGGTTTGGGTGTAAAAGGTGGCATTAAGGTGACAACAACAAAAAAAGCTACATGAGGATTTGCCACTTCCTAATTATATAAAGGCTGAGTACAGGTTACGGCAATTATAGGCTAAGAGGTTAACAATCTAATGTATTCATGGGAAATCCTTTTCTCCTGCAAAAAGCAACTTTCCTTAGCACAAAGCAAAGGCAACTCTCTACCAGTGACATTACCCCATCTAATTGCAGCAAGTATTATGTAGAATCAATAAGTACAACATGGCTTCAATCTTTTACGCATTTGCACACCCTGTACATCTGTCACACACCCGCCAGCCTTCACAAGGCCATTCAGTTAAAAAGGTTTTTATGGCATCTTGGATGTTGGATTGATGTTTGATGGAAGGGCCCTGCTAAATAAGTATGCGGTTGAAAGTAGCCCAGGAAACCTTGCGGAAGTGACTGCAGCTCCTACAGCTCCTTCCACTCTCAGTCAGCCATGGCCAGGCTTTCACACCCCAATATATAATAATTAGGGATGGGCGAATTTTTTCGCCTTGTTTCGCCGAAAAAATGATTCCCATAGACTTGTATGGAGACGTGCGTCAAAAAAAAAGACGCGCGATAAAATAATTTCGCCGTGCGACAAATTTTTTTTGACGCCCATAGACTTTGATGGGCGTCTGCGACATTTTGCCGGCGGCGAATTTTTAGCGAAACGAAACGGGTCAAATTCGCCCATCCCTGATAATAATACTGTGCAATTAAATAAATTAAAGGTGGTTATATTTTTAAATGTCAGACAACAATAAGATGTGACTGTACAATTATAGGAAGCATTTGACAAATTGAACTCCTAACATTGTAACATCACACTCCTGTATGTCAAGGAATAACTAAACATCTTCTCGTCTGTAGCTAGTTAGAGAATCTGAACAAAACAGCGAACGGAACCAGTATCAATAGGAAATACAACTCTACCGATGTGAAATGAGACTCGGAAACAAAGGCCATATACCCTGCTTGCTTGCAGGACCCTACTAGACTTTAGTGAACCAAAAACCCCACTAGCACTGAAAGTAAAGTGTACCAGACTCTGTCTCAGGGAATTTTGGGCTCAGTTTCTCTCATATTATTCTGCTTTTATGTCATGAAATTCGTTTGTCTACAACTTTTATTAAGGAGGCAAAAACGCCTGGTTAGTAGTGTTATATATATGGGAGTAATATACCTCCTTGGGGCTGCTTTTGGTAAGGTTTTGGCTGAAGGCAAAACACACTTTGTTTGGGCCATTATTATATGATTTATGACTATCTGACCTATAGCTGTTCAACTGCAGTTGATCTATATATCCCAAGTGCTTCGCTGACAGCTGAAGGGAAGCAGAAAGAAAGTCGGTTGGGCAGCAATAATATTAAATGTTACTGTCGCCATCTGCCCCACAAACCTACAATCCTGATTAACTTCACACTTTACTTTAAATGCTACTGGGGTTTTGGTCCAATAAAGTCTAGTAGGGTCCTGCAAGCAAGAAGGGTATATGGCCTTTGTTTCAGATTGAGACTATTGAGACTGGTTCAATTGCCCGTTTTGTTCAGATTCTCTAACTAGCTACAGACTGGTCTTGGTCAAATATTGTAATGTTGGTTCTACGTTCACCCGTCACAGAGCTGGTACTATGCCAACACACATGGAGAGACACTATACCTAACTCCTCTTTCTATTGACTGTCCATTTGGTCATTATGCATTTACCAGCTAAAGTTTAATTAGGCTTTATGTGTGGCACCCTCTATGTGTGGCACCCTCTATGTGTGGCACCCTCAACAGTTGCCTACATGTGGACATCCCTAAAGAAGTGGGGCTAGCCCCATCATGGATACTTAAAGCAGGGACTAAAGGCCAGCTTGAAGGTCAATTAGAGTGAGGTATGTGGAGTGTTCATTTTTTCCTTCTAAATATCCTTGGAAACATAAAGGTCTGGGGCTGCACTTAATTGGTGTCTGAGCTATTTCTAAAACCATGTCTTACTTACTGGTAGGTCTACCTTGTTATGGCACAAAGGCAGACCCTGACCAAACGTTAGACCTCAAATAAGGGGAACATGTCCAGAAACCTCTGCCATTTACAGCAATTCTATAGAGGTTAGGGATGCACCGAATCCACTATTTTGGATTCGGCCGAACCCCCGAATCCTTCGTGAAAGATTCGGCCGAATACCGAACCGAATCCGAACCCTAATTTGCATATGCAAATTAAGGGTTGGAAGGGGAAAACATTTTTTACTTCCTTGTTTTGTGACAAAAAGTCACGTGATTGCCCTCCCCGCCCCTAATTTGCATATGCAAATTAGGATTCGGATTCGGTTCGGCCGGGCAGAAGGATTCGGCCGAATCCGAATCCTGCTGAAAAAGGCCGAATCCTGGCCGAATACCGAACCGAATCCTGGATTCGGTGCATCCCTAATAGAGGTATGGGACCTGTCATCCAGAATGCTCAGGACCTGGGGTATTCCAGATAATGGATCTTTCCGTAATTTGGACCTTCATACCTTACTACTAGACTACTTACTACTAGAAAATAATTAAAACCCCAATAGGCAGGTTTTTCTTCCAATAAGGATTAATTATATCTTAGTTGGGATCAAGTACAATGCACTGTTTTATTATTAAAGAGAAAAGGAAAAGAAAATTGATTATTTGATTATAATAGAGTCTATGGGAGACAGACTAATTCTGAGCTTTCTGGATAATGGGTTTCCGGATAACAGATACCAATACCTGTACTACTTTCCCAAGAAGAACAGCTCATGTGCCTTGGAAAGAAGCAGAGAGAGGGACAGGAGCAAGAATAAGTCTTTGACTAGAGTGACTGATGGTGCCATTGGATGGAAAATATTTTAGCCAGAGATATATATCCGGATACAGTAGTGTCACTCTCTGATATCCATTATAAGAATATATTACACTAGTCATCCCCATAACATTTATAACAACTGCACATTGCAAAGATACATGGGGCAAATTCACTAAAGGACGAAGCGCCTAATGCTAGCGTTAATTCGCTAGCGTAGCGCATTTTCTTTAATTCACCGATTCAATAACGGACACTGTTGTAAATTCGCTAGTGTTACTTCGCACCTTTACGCCTGGCAAATTTGCGCAACGGGCGTAACTACGCAAATTCACTGACGCGCGCATTTTTCTGAACGCTACCTCTTACGCCAGACTTCCTTCGCCACCTCAGACCAGGCGAAGTGCAATAGAGTAGATAGGGATTGCTTCAAAAAAAGTTAAAAAATGTCCCAAAAAACGCTGGCGTTTTTTCTTTTTTTATGGGTGATAGGCTGAAAAAGATTGAAATTTTTTTTGGGGCTCCCCTCCTTTCCACCTACATTTCCTAACGTATGGCACCTTAACTATACAGTGGGCACATGTTTAGGGCAAAATAAAAATTTTATTTGCTGTTTTGAAGGTTTCCCAGGCTTGTGTAGTGCTGCTACATATACCTCCATTGTAACTTCAATTTGGCGCCGTATGCAAATTAAGCATCACTAGCATAACTTTGCTTTGCTTGGCGAATTAACGCTAGTGCAACATCTCAACCTTACGCTTCCCCTGAGCACAACTTCTTTTGATTTTAGTGAATTTGCGTAGCGCTGGCGAAAATACGCCTGGCGAAGTGCGGCGAAGCGGACGCTGGCGCAACTATGAATCTTAGTGAATTTGCCCCTATATATATCCAATGTTCTTCCCGCTCTGACCATTATCCAAACCAGAGCCCCGTTTGTAGAGCGCATTACAAAACTGTGTTTCCATATATCTCTCCCCCCTTGGGAGGGCCATGCATCTGAAGTCTAGCAATATAGAAGAGCCTCTAGCTGTTTATCCTGTGCAGCTGAATCAATCAGAATCATGGCACTGAGCCACAATCCCTTAATTGGGGTATCAAAGTGCGTCCCTTTGCTTTTGCACTGTCTTGTCCACATGGTTTGAGCTCATTAACATTCCAGGTCAAATAAAAGATGTCATTCATTTAAGAGAGACAAAACCCCCCCAAAAAAACAAGTTATTTTCCATGTATGGAGCTGCAATAAAAATAGGGTTGTTAAAGGAACAGCAGTGGAAACGACAACCTTAAAAAGACAGAGCAACGTACACAGAGATAGAAGATCCTTGCTAGATACATTCCTTCCATCATCCTAGCAGGAATTAATGGCTCATTACCATCACTGGTAACAACAGAAAGGAAGGCTCTGCTGTGCGTCCTATTAGTGATCAGAACGGGGAATGGGAAGAGCATGTGTCAAGTATCCAGCAGTCTCAGAGTGACAGAT
Organism: Xenopus petersii; assembly: GCA_038501925.1. Lineage (NCBI taxonomy): Eukaryota > Metazoa > Chordata > Amphibia > Anura > Pipidae > Xenopus > Xenopus petersii. The sequence goes on along the minus strand of CM076675.1, from coordinate 11,292,668 downwards.
GTACCCAGATTCGGTGACACATTCCCCTCGCTGCGCCTTGCATTGGAGAGACACCGCTTTTGATTAGCTTTCCTGTCTCAGTTGCTTAAAAAAAAAAAAAAAAAAAGAATTTGACAAAAACACAGAGAAAAAGCTGAATTTCCAAGTGATTAAAAAGTCTGAATTTCTTGTGATTCTCTATAATTCTGTTTGAAGTGTGGCCTACTTTTCTGGGGTGGTTGCCGGCTTTCTGTCACTCCCTTGAAGGGATAAATATTAATGATCAGACTAAGTAGCTTTATGGGTACACGTGGGAATGAAATGAATTATTAATAATGATAATAAGGGCTGCTTTATAACAATGCCCCCGTCTCAGTCAAAACAGCATTACAGAGAGATGCATTATAGATGGCCGAGGGACAGAGCCTGAAATAGCCGACTCCTTTTCTGTACAAAGGAACTGGATTTACAGGAGTCGTAGAAATAATGATAAAAACATGGTACTTCCGTTTAATAGCAGGTCTGGGAAGTGGCTCTTTTGTGTGGGATGGGGAAGGCCTTGGGCTCAGAAGAGTTGTCCTGAAATCTCATTAAATGTGCAGGAGGTTGTTAATTGAGTAGACTGATGTACTGTTACCTCTGTGTATTTTGCATCTTCTTAAAATACAAAAGTCTATTTTGCCTTGAGTCTCTGGGGTGGGGGAGGTAAAAATAAGGACAACTGATCCAGGTGTCAGGATTGTGGCCCATGACCAACTGGTAATTGTAGATAAATATTATCTGAAGGACCATACATTCGACAGTTGTACGTAGGGTTGCCACCTGCTTGTTTTTGAACCAGACAGCCCATCCATTTTTGGTTATATTAAATTCAATCACAAACATGTCGTCCGCAACATCAATGGCCCACCTACTGACCTCACAGTTCTTCCCCCCAATTTCAACAGCAACCCAACTTCATAGCCCCCCACCCCCATTGTTCAGCTTTTGTGCCAGCTAAGGTGCCAACCCTAGTGTTACTCTGGTTGCCCATAAAGTCCGTTTTGTACTGCTAGAACTAAAGATGACACTGCTTGGAGTCATGTTACAGAATTAGAGATGCATTAAATTCAGGATTTGGTTTGAGATTCAACCAGGATTCAGCCTTTTTCAGCAGAATTCATATTTGGCCAAATCCAAGTGCCCAACCGAAAACAAATCCGAATCTTAAAAATCATATGACTTTGTCACACAAACAATGAATTAAAAAAAATGTAAAATAAATCCTGCAAGGAAGCTATAAGGCAAGCTAAAATTGCTATAGAAAAGGATATTGCAACTAGCAGTAAAAAAAATCCAAAATTATTTTTTAAATATGTTAATAGTAAAAAAAATTAAGCAGGAAGGGGTTGGACCCTTACTATCAGAGGGGTGTCAGCTAGTTGATGAAAACAAAATAAAAGCGCAGATTCTGAACTCATATTTTTCATCTGTCTGCACAAATGAGGAACCAGTAAGTGAAGGTTTCCTTCTTAACAGTCCCAATTCTAGTAATACAACTAATGATGCATGGAGAAGAAATTCAAAAGAGACTAGAACATGTTAAGATTAACAAAGGTCCAGGGCCAGATGGTATTCATCCCAGGGTAATTAGCGAGCTTAGCTCTGTGATTGCCAAACCTCTTTACTTAATTTTTCAGGATTCATTGAGATCTGGCATAGTGCCGAGAGACTGGCGAATTGCTAATGTGGTGCCTCTATTCAAAAAAGGATCCCGTTCTCAGCCTCAAAACTATAGGCCAGTTAGTCTGACGTCAGTGGTAGGAAAGCTTTTCGAAGGGATAATAAAGGATAAGATACTGGACTTCATAGCAAATCATAATACTATGAGTTTGTGCCAGCATGGTTTTATGCATAATAAATCTTGCCAGACTAACTTAATTTCTTTTTATGAGAATGTAAGTAGAGACCTCAATTCTGGGATGGCAGTGGATGTGATTTACTTAGACTTTGCTAAAGCATTTGATACAGTGCCACACAAAAGGTTACTGGTTAAATTAAGGAATGTTGGCCTGGAACATAGTATTTGTACCTGGATAGAGAACTGGCTAAAAGATAGACTACAAAGAGTGGTGGTAAATGGAACATTTTCTAATTGGACCAGTGTTGTTAGTGGAGTACCGCAGGGCTCTGTACTAGGTCCCTTGCTTTTCAACTTGTTTATTAATGACCTGGAGGTGGCTATTGAAAGTACTGTTTCTATTTTTGCAGATGATACTAAATTGTGCAGAACTATAGGTTCCATGCAGGATGCTGCCACTTTGCAGAGTGATTTGTCTAAACTGGAAAACTGGGCAGCAAACTGGAAAATGAGGTTCAATGTTGATAAATGCAAGGTTATGCACTTTGGCAAAAATCATATAAATGCAAGTTATACACTAAATGGCAGTGTGTTGGGAGTTTCCTTAAATGAGAAGGATCTAGGGGTCTTTGTAGATAACACGTTGTCTAATTCTGGGCAGTGTCATTCTGTGGCTACTAAAGCAAATAAAGTTCTGTCTTGCATAAAAAAGGGCATTAACTCAAGGGATGAAAACATAATTATGCCTCTTTATAGGTCCCTGATAAGGCCTCATCTGGAGTATGCAGTTCAGTTTTGGACTCCAGTCCTTAAGAGGGATATAAATGAGCTGGAGAGAGTGCAGAGACTAAGTGCAACTAAATTGGCTAGAAGGACGGCGGAAGACTTAAATTATGAGGGTAGACTGTCAAGGTTGGGGTTGTTTTCACTGGAAAAAAGGCGCTTGCGAGGGGACATGATTACACTTTACAAGTACATTAGAGGACATTATAGACAAATGGCAGGGGACCTTTTTTCCCATAAAGTGGATCACCGTACCAGGGGCCTCCCCTTTAGACTAGAAGAAAAGAACTTTCATTTGAAGCAACGTAGGGGGTTCTTCACAGTCAGGACAGTGAGGTTGTGGAATGCACTGCCGGGTGATGTTGTGATGCTGATTCAGTTAATGACTATAAGAATGGCTTGGATGATTTTTTGGACAGACATACTATCAAAGGCTATTGTGATACTAAGCTCTATAGTTAGTATAGATATGGGTATATAGAATTTAATTAAAAGTAGGGATGGGTGTATGTATGGATGCTGGGTTTTCATTTGGAGGGGTTGAACTTGATGGACTTTGTCTTTTTTCAACCCAATTTAACTAACTAACTAACTATGTAACTGCACATGCAGCATGCAATTTTCTTTAACGCTTCCTTTCCCTAATTTGTATTGAATTTGGTTCAGTATCCGGTTGAATCGTTTATGCATCCCTTCACATAATACACAGTAAGAAGGCACAGCATTTATGTTGAACATAAACAGGCTAAAAAGGCAGCCCCTGCGCAAAAGTGTAAATGCTAATATGCAGAGCAGTACAGAACAATATTTTATCAATTAAAAACACTCAACTAATGAAAAATAAATGGCAGGAAAAGCATAAATACTAATGAGTAATGACATAAGAAAACCATATTTATATATATATATATACACATACATACATACATACATACATATAGCTATGGGATCCACTATCTCGAAACGTGTTTTCCAGAAAGCTCTGAATTATAGAAAGGCCGTTTCCCATATACTCCATTTTATCCAAGTAATCCAAATTATAAAAATGATTTATTTTTTCTCTATAATAATAAAACAGTAGCTTGTTTTTTATCCAAACCAAAATCCAGCCTATTGGGTTTGTTTAATGTTTACATAATTTTCTAGTAGACTTTGATGATCCAAACGTTTTAATATATAATAATAATATAAAGTTTTAATGAGTATCAATTTTTTTTTCTGTAGAAATAGTAGTAGGAATTTTTCGGCAAAGCGAAACAGGACAAATTCATCAGTGGCGGAACTACCGGGGGAGCAGGGGGTGCGAGCGGACAAGGGCCCGCACCCCTTCAGGGCCCCCCGGCAGCCCGCTCGCCACTGAAATCCAGCGTGTATGGAGGGGGATGGGGCCCGGCTGCACGTCACACATTCAGGGCCCGCCCCCCTCTAGTTGCGGCACTGAAATTCATCACTAGTAAAGATTATCCCTTATCAAGAAAACTTCAGGTCCTAAACATTCTGGAAAACTGGTCCCGTACCTGTATGAGCATCTAATTTAATTAGCACAATAAAAATACCTTAATAACAAGACATTCATTAAACTGTGGCATCATCACTGACACTGAGCAAATCTGAACCCACCACAACCAATCATCAGCTAGCTTTAGTCTGTCTCCAGGAGATAGACATGAACTAAAATCTCTGGTTGGTTGCTTTTGGGTGACTGCCCTGGGAAAGCTTGGTCACTGTTAGACCAGGCGGATGGACACATTCGTCATTACAAAGTATGTGCGTGTGAATGATTCCGCACGTTCATTGTACTTTCATTCTTTACACTTAGCCTGTTTCTAATTTAACACATATAAAAAAAATAGTTTCACCAAAATCTGACCATGAAATCTCTTAAGGCGACACACATGGACTGCAGCCCAGGAAAATTCCTTCCAATAACAGCATTTCATTCTTTTCAGTAGGGATGAAAGATGCCCTACTTGCTCGGATATATGTCCCAAACCTTGTGTGTATTTCAGATGTTTCATAATAAAAATTTCCATCATTCCGTCAGCTACATCTGAACCCGATTAATAATACAGTAGGTAGAGTGATCCATTCACAGAATAGAGGCAGAAGATTCCAAATATACTGAATATCCACTAGTTACCAGGCAACTAACTAGATAATGCCTTTTGGAAGGTTAGTTACCACCATCTGGTTGATCAAAGTGGTGCATTGTGGGTAAAAAAACTCCCCCCATGATAAAGGCAAGCCCCTACTTATGGAGAGAGGTTGAAACCAGCAGGTTGGATTCAGGAGGCAGTATACAGATCGAAGGCAGTAGCTAAACAAAGGCAATGCTTAAAGCTATAAATGACACCAACGGGGTTTATTTTCATTAAAATGTTCAGTATGCTCTATAGCGGGATGTCCCCAACCTTTTTGTACATGTGAGCCACATTCAAATGTAAAAAGAGTTGGGGAGCAGCACAAGCATGGACATAATTCCAGGGGATGCCAAATAAGGACCATGGTTGGCCCCATGTGGATTGGCAGCCTACAGGGGACTCTATTTGGCAGTACATCTGCGTTTTATGCAACAAAAACTTGCCTCCAAGCCAAGAATTTAAAAATAATCACCTGCTTTGAGGCCACTGGGAGCAACGGCCAAGGGGTTGGTGAGCAACATGTTGCCACTGGTTGGGAATCACTGCTATAGAGGTATCAGCTATTCTGCATGTAGAATGTTATGTATCTGCTATAGGAGCTGCCACACATTCAGTTAAATATTATCTGCAGACCCCAATTAAGGAGTATCCAAACGTTACCCTCGTCTTTATTTACCCTGCTACGATATGAGCTGTGCTAATATATAAGGGACTTCCTAGGGGCAGATTTACTATTGGGCGAATTGTCATCATCGACCGCTTTGCACCCATCGCATCACTTCGCCAGGCGCAAATACACTACGAATATGCTAATTCATTAAGGTGCGAAGTTTCGCCCTGGGCATTGATGCTGGTGACTTTTCACTAGCGTTACTTCGGCTGTGTGAGCAGTTCATAGCGAAGATTTGCCAGCGTTCATTTGTGCTTAGCACAACCTTTGCTAGTGATCTTGCGCTTAGGTCAATTTGCTTATGGCGGGATATTTAAAATTGTATGGACGTCTTTATTATAAATGTTGCTGCAAACGGTTTAAGTTACCGGTTTATGTTACACATGTCCATATGGAACCTTAATAAAGACAAGAGAGTTAATATAATGCCCTACACATGAGTAGTGATGGACTAATTTATTTGCCAGGCGCAAATTCGTGACAAATTTGCCCATTTCGCCGCCGGTGAATAAATTTGCAGTGAAATTTTGATGAAACTTTGACGCTGGCACCCATTTTGACGCCGGTGAATTGTCAAAATCGCCGTTTCGCAAATTTTTCATGAAATTCATGGCGAAGCGAAATGGGACAAAATCGCCCATCACTGCATATGAGCCCACTGTAAAATGAATGTTCCATATGTTATAAAATGTGTGGAGAAAAACACTTACCCAAAAAAGTAAGCCAATCCTGCTTTAAAAAAGGTATTTTTTTTTAACTTTGATCCATTTTCAGCACGCTAGATATGATGTAAGTGACGGAAGATTGAGGAAGATTTAGCGGCTTTTTGCCTGGTCTGAGGTGGCGAAGGCAACTCTGGCGAAAGAGGTAACTTCCAGTAAAATTCGCATTTTAGTGAATTTGTGGAGTAACGTCCGTTCGCCAGATCGAAAAGTCGTCTGGCGATAGAGTGTGAATGACCCCTAGCTAGAGAATTGGCGCCTGCTAGTGAATTGGCGATGTCCCTGCGGGTGGCAAAGCTGGCGAAAATGTTGCTAGCGTTAGCCACTTTGCTCTTTAGTAAATCTGCCCCTTTGAGCCATGCGCACCTTTGGTATTCGGGGTCCATAACTGGTCAGTAGATTATCTGTTCATGAAATACTCTGATCTAGAGTATCTGTTCTCGAAGGAAAAGAATCCTGGTCCCATGCAAAGTCAATCACGCTGGTGGTTTATTTCTTTTGTAACTACATTGTATGTCGTTTCCACAGACACAATAAATATGTAAATGCTTCCAAACAAGCCTCAGAATTAGCCTTAGCTGCATAAATACATTTGAATAAAAAAAAAAGAAAAGATTTAGAGGCAGCGGGACACTATGTTGCTGACATATCCATGTAAGTGATTAAAGTGACACCAGATTCCTTTTAATGAAATAAAAAGCCAGCCTTCCTTTCACACCTTTCATTCCTAATGGCAAAGGAGGGATTCTGTAGAGCGCCACCTGCTGGAATGGGAACAACCACTGTGAATAGTTCACATGTACAAGAATTCTAGAAACTGCTAAAAATGCTTAATTTAATTTTAATTTTATTAAATAGTTAGTTGGCGAAGGGTTAGGCTGCTGAGGGCTTCCTGAACTACAACTACCAAAATCCTGTCCATGTGAAAAACGACAGTTTCCAGAATCCACTTGGCTGTCAAAGGACAGGGCATATCTAAATTCAGGGTGGGACTGGGGGGCCCGGGGCCCACTGATGCTACAGTTTCAGGGCCCCCCTCCTCCAACTCAGGAAGAAGCATCTGGGCCAACAGTCTGACCCTGTCTATATTGTATAACAAAGATCTGAAAGCCATTAGACAAATGGTCATTTTGAAGCAATGGGACAAGACATGCTTCAGAGGGGCTTCTGGGAGTTGTAGTTTACTAGCAAATGGGGGATGGGGCTGAATATAAAGTACACACACACTGGCACATGCCTGAACACAAATCTATGTGCACACACACAAAGCATGCATATTAAGGCCAATGTGTGCAGCAGAGGGTGAGACAAGAGGAAGAGTATTGGAAATGTAATTAGCTGTATCTCCTTCCCTTACCCTAGGCAATACTATGCAGCGCTCTCATTTGTATGGAACAGCTGCTTCCCCCTCTCTCAAACAGGAGCCCTCCTACAATGTGGCTAATGACTCATCCTGTAGAAAACATGCCCAAACGGCTACCTGCCCACTGGGCCTCTTCTCTGGGCACTGGCAAGCACATATAGCTAATGGCCTTTAATCATCCCTTTATGGGCACATATGAAAGAAACACTCATTCTAACACTGAACACCTGTCTCTTCTCTACCGAACTTTCATCCTTCTCTCATGGCTGCCCCCAAGTCTTCTAATTCATTATCTATTTATCCTTTTATCTAGTTCTCTCTTTTTGTGCCTGCTTGTGACCTGTCTCGCTACCCACCAATTTATCAGTCCTCTGTTCATCTGTCTGTCATGCCTTATATCTCCATATTCCTATTGTCTGCTCAGCTAGCTATCGACCAGTCTATCTATCTATCTATCTATCTATCTATCTATCTATCTATCTATCTATCTATCTATCTATCTATCTATCTATCTATCTATCTATCTATCTTTCTATCCATCCATCCATCCATCCATCCCTCCCTCCCTCTCTCTCTCTCTCTCTCTCTCTCTCTCTCTCTCACTCTCTCTCTCTATTTTATCTCTCACTCTCTCTCTCTCTCTCTCTCTCTCTCTCTCTCACTCTCACTCTCTCGCTCTCTCTCTCTCTTCTCTCTCTCTCTATTCTCTCTCTCTCTCTCTCTCTCTCTCTCTCTCTCTCTCTCTCTCTCTCTCTCTTTAATATCTATTATTTAATATCTATCTATTTTTTACACAATAGAAGCCATTGTTACACTAAAGGGGATTCCCGAATTCTGTGAAGCACCTTTGAAGTTATACAGTACATTTCTGAAATGCCTTTAGCCATTGCAGCCCAGTGGACACATTACGGGACTAATATCAGATGCACATTTATTTATATTTCTTTGCATAGGATACTGAGTGTGCATGAAGGCAGGTGTCAGTTTGGCAATGCTATTGTCTCACAGATATATATGAGATAGTGGGAGGTACAGTAAGTAAAACAAAAGGTACTATGGTGCCAGATATTAATTCACTTCCGTACACCAATTCCGACTGGAACCATTTCATTTTGGTCGTCATATAAATGCACTTCCTTCCCCTTAAATATTGTTACATTTATATACATATAACACAGCAATACTGTACTAACTATCTTTCAATAATTTCTGAACTATGCTCCATCTAACCTGGATATTTGGTGGGATAGGTTAGGAACTAAAATACAATATAGCAAGAGCAGTGTGCTGATACTTTCATGTAGTCAGTGCCTTATAGCTCACAGGCAGCAGTCTCATCCTGTTCTTTATAGTTCACAAGCAGCACTCTCCTACAATTCTTTATTGCTGACAGGCAGCAGTCTCATACATTCCCTTATAGCTCACAAGCAGCAGTCTCGTCCAGTTCTTTATAGCTCACAGGCAGCAGTCTCCAACCCTCCCTTAAAGCTCACAGGCAGCACTCTCCTGCAATTCCATATAGCTGACATGCAGCAGTCTCCTACACGTCCCTATGGCTCACAGACAGCACTCTCCTACAATTCCATTTACTGTAGCTCAAAGGCAGCAGTCTCCTCCAGTGTCTTACAGCTCACAGGCAGCACTCCAATCCAGTACATTACAGCTGACAGGCAGTACTCTCCACACTGATGTGCAGCACTCTCCTGCAGTTCCTTATAGCTCAGATGTAGCACTCTTCTACAGAATCTTACAGCTCACACGTACGACCCTCCTATAGTATCTAATAGCTTACAGACAGTACCTTAAATATAACAGACAGCACCCCATTATATTACTACTAACTGACTATAGAATCTAATAGCAAGCAGGTAGCACTCACTTAAAGTATCTAAGAGTTGTCAGGGAGTACTAACCTACAATTCCTAATAGCTACCAGGCAGAACTCTTCTACAGTGCCCAAGTCTTGACAAGCAGCTCCCCCTTACACAACCTAATAGCTGACAGTCAGCCTCTTATAGCATTTAATAGTGAACATGTAGCACTCACTTACAGTATCCAGGAGCTCTCAGGTACTAACCTACTGAATATTACAGCTGACAGGCAGCACTCTCCTACAGTCATGAATAGCTGACTAGTATTTCCAATAGTAGCTAATAGCTAGCAGACAGAACTACACCTATATACATAAATGTTAATAATGTTAATAATAGCTAGCAGACAAAACTCACCTACAGTAGTGAACAGCAGTCAGTGAGCACTCACCTCCAGTATCTAATCGCTTGCACACTTCATTCGCCTACAGTACGGTTAGCTGGCAGGCAGCACTCACCTATAATACCTAATATCTGTCAGCGAGCCAGCGAATTTAAAAAAATAGTCTGGTAAACAGAACTGTTGTACAGAACCTAAGAGCTGACTTGTTAGAAGAATGTCCCAGCTTCTACAGTCCCTCTATGAGCAACGCTGGAGATAAGAGCATCTATCACCAAGTCACAAGCCACTAACGTTCATCTCACACGAGGTTCTGCAGCAGTTTCAATATATACTGTACATCCCTTGCCTCTATATGGACAAGTGATCTGAGCTGAAATCAGTCCCATCCACCCCCCAGCAGCAATAAAATCCCGACACTCATCAGCACAAGTCGTGTATATGCTTGTCAGTATTCCCTAACATCCTTCCTATCCCCTTGCAATGCGGAGCTTAATGTGAATTAATAGGCTGAAAGAGTAAATCAGAATGCAGCAACATGTTTCACTTAAGCAATTTGCCATGGCACTTAAAGTTTCTCCTTGACACATTCTCCCTGTAAAGCCCATACAGGAGGCTGGGTAAATACCTGAAAACATCCCAACTAGAGTCAACTTATTCCAGCTCTAATTTCATCCATGTGCAGCAGCAGCAGCCTCGGACCCCTATACCCAAGCCCTCCAATAAAGAGCAGAACCTAAATGTATATTCAACTTACCCCAAACCTCACAGCACAACAATCCACACAGCAGGGGAGCCACCAGGAAGCCCATGTTTCCCAATGTAGGAGAAATCCCAAATCCAACAGTGGGGGAGCAGGGTAGTCAGGGGGGACTGGCAATAAGTAGAACACTTTATCTTTCCTTAAGGTGACAGAGCCCAGAAGGAAACCTGTAAGCCCACCGATCCTTCATAGATACATCTAGTCCTCAGTACTCTACGATCCATGAATGATCCCCAAAACTGCTTCACAGGGCACCACATATCCTGATGGCGGTGTCAAATAAATGGCAGCTCCTGGTTACCATCCTGGAATCCCCAAAAAAAAAAGCTTCAGAAAGAGACGGCGAGGCTACTGCAAAGTGGTCCACAAACTTGTCCTTAGGGAGGGTCAGGCAATGTGATTTCTCGGATGACTTTTGGAGGCTGTGGATATTCCAGGGAACTGCAGCAGCAGCCTTTACAACCTATAGCTCAACCTCAGTCATTTCTTATGTTCCTTTTTTTTAGCTTCCATAGCAGGCAGTGTATTCCCTGGGATGTAGGTGTGCAGTTGGGGGGAGAGATACTCCTCGGTGTAATTCAGTAGTCCCCCAAGCACTGCACTGATGAGCCCAGCCCTATTCTGTCACTGGCAGTTCTCACTGTGGGACTTGGCTCAGCTCAGCAGCCAAACACTTGGAAAAGGAGGAGGAGATACAGGCGCTGGACCCTGCTGTGACTGAGGAGGTAGAATTGCTCCGCACACTTGCACTCCTCTACCAATAAGCTCATTCACTAATCCTGCACACACAATGATCCGCCGGCACAGGGAGGCTGCATTTGTTTGCACAGAAGCAACATGGGCAGGGGAGAGCAGGAGCTTCCTCAATGGAAAAAGCAGCAGGATCTGCCTTGCTCATTAAATCTGTTATATACCTACACATATATAGTGGGCATTTGCAAAGAAAAGAAAAAAAAAAAAGCATAATTGTGTATTTGCTTCATTATTCATTTTCTGGGCGGGTAGGTTGGAAATAAGGTTTTAATTATTAATGATTGCTCCAGTGACAGGGCTTTGGGAAAAGCTCCATACACACTCCCTCATGCATGCACCGAACAGGAGGAATTAACCCGAGCCTTGCCAGATGGCTGTGCAGCTCCCATGCAAAATGATGGCAATCCTAACCTACTGTACAATAAGTGCTATTGGTCCCCGGGGAAATTCTAAAGCTGTTGCTTGTCCTTGGTCCCCAGCTTAAAAGGGAGACCCTTGGACAAAGAGCGTCCTTGGAAAAAAAATAAAACCTATAAGGTCTTAGTTTCTGTTATAAATAGATGTTTTTAAGTGTTTAAACCAGGAAGGCTGTTAGGGGATGCTGGGAGTTGTAGTACTACAACAAGCTACAAGGCTGCAGGTTTCTATTGTATTTGACTGGGGAGGGGGGTCTAGCCTTCCTCATTTGTCCTGTCCCCCACCCCCATTGAAACACATCCCCATATAGTCTGTGTTAGGGCTTAGGGTAGGACTACACAGACGTTTTCGGCGCGATCCGACGCTCTGCGACAAAACGCATGCGACAGAAATAAGGTAAGAGTTAGAAATGTCGGATGACGCAACGCGACTGTCGGCTGCAAACGCATCGTCTGCATCCGACAGTCGTGTGTAAGAGCCCTTAAGGTGGCCATAGACACACAGATCCTATTGTACGAATCGAGGATTTGTATGATTTTCAGATCATGTGTGGCGTGTGCCGACATCTTTCGTCCGGCGGAGATCGGTCATTTGGTCGGTCGGTCAGGGTTGATTTTGACCCGACCGCTCCCGCCGGAGCCCACGGCTCATCGTAATCGCCATACGGCCGAACAATCAGATTACCCCCAATATAGCCATGCTCGTTAATGGCCTATCGGGGAAAGATCCGCTCGTTTGGCAACATCACGATCTTTGCGTCTATGTCCACCTTTAGGGTACATCTAGCCCTGCAGCAATTGCAGCCTTTTCTGTTGGTCTGGTATGTCAGTATGTACTCATGAAAAACTGACAACTGCTGGTGGTTGCTATCATTGGTTCTTGACATGAAGAAGCATCTATAGGAAATAAATAGACGTGTATCCACCTTATTTTATAATAAAGCAGCACTTCCATAGCAAATATGGGCTAATTAAATAAAATAAGAAGTATGCAGGAAATTAGACAGATGGGTTAATGTTACTTTTTTATTGCATGCCCACGTTATGGGCACAAATAACACCGTTAAAATGTTGCCTCCATAAAATACACACTGAATTCTTTTCTGCTTGAAAATGTTTATTCTGGCCTGCCCATTCATCAGTACCTTGGGTTTTGCGCCACTTCAAGTCGAGAGATATCCAGCCTTGTCTTAAAGTTATCTGCCAGTACAACTGCATCATTTCACAGTTCATTCTATAACTATACCTGTTATATACTGTACCTGTTATACATGTATGAATACATCTGTATCTGTCTGATGTTAGCCCAAAGGTGTCCAACCTAACCCAAAGAAAGCAATAACGCATGGCAGAGATTAGCAAAGGCCGATTCTGTACTGCAAAACGCATTGAAGTCAATGGGCGTCAAAATAATTTTCACGTGCGTCAATTTTGATGCGCGACTATTTGGTTCAAATGCATAAAAGTCAATGGGCGTCCAAATAAATGTGTGTGTCAATTTTGATTTTTTTGGAAGCGGCGGATTTTTCACTGGAGAATTATCGTCACAGTTTCGCAAATTCATTTGCTTGCAGCGAAACGTGGAACTTTGCCGGGAATTCGTGTCTGGTGAATTTATTATCAGAATGCAGGAGTAGGATGCAATATAAGGCCATTTAATATATAATATATAGTTAATATAATATATATTGTAGTTAATATAATAGACTTTGTGGGGAAGGGTTCATAAAAGAACAAAACAGATTAGGAGAAAATGGGTGCAAATAAGGTGTGATTGCCCAGGGTTTGTTTCAGTAAGACATGGCAGGCATAACTATGATATCCCTGTACTTATTCTGCGTTGGATGGTTCTTCAAGCCTTGGCAGAGAGGACCTGGGACATAGGGAACTTTGTGTATAATCTGTCACTGTAGAAAAATATAGGAAGTCTGGTGGCGCCTAAATAAATGATAAACTTATAAATAAGGCACATCCAGCTGTTGGTGAGATTTTGTTGTAGTTCAACCGCAGCTGCTGGGAATTGCTGATTTACTGCAAATACTAAAAAGGTTTCTCGTGCCAAGTTTATTTTTAAACATGGGGGGCCACCAGTCTGCATTATTAATAAATTGTCTTCATTTTATTTCTGTTGACTCTACATCAGACTTCGTAGAGGAAAAATGCCCAATCTATTCCTTGTTGCTGCTCTCCAGCACTGAGTGGGGTTAATTCCCAGCTCATCTCCCAGTGGGTTAATTCCCACCTGTCTGCCAGTGACAAAAGAGCTGATTGGACCAAACGGGCGAAGCTTTTCTTTCCGTACTGCACTCATATCCCCAATGCCTTCCTACGCACCCTGCGCTCACATACTGGACCACCTATCATTCACTTCATCAGCTATAAAGGGGGGTAGGCTTTCTGTGGTTTCAGTTAGATCTACCCCTTGGACTAATAGAAAAGCCATAAATTACAGTGGACAGTGTTTTATTAAAAGAAGAGTAGCAATAAATAAGGGTTGTAAATTGAAAAATTTCCTTAAGCTTCTTTATGCTAAGCACTGCACGTTTTAATGGTTGAAATTATTTTGATATGGTCAGTTCAGGGTTAAAAAAAATATGAAGAAGGGGTCTAAATATAAATTAAAAAAAATATAGATATATATATATTTTATATTTATCTCCTTCCTAATTTTTTTAACCCTGAACTGACCATATCAAAAAAAAAAAAAAAAAAAAAATATATATATATATATATATATATATATATATATACACATATGAGCATGGGTGCTGCATGAACTCAGTAGGGTTAAATCATTGTATTTCCAACCAGTGTAACTAGGTGGGACTGAGAGCACATGAGTGATTGCAGGCAGTCTCTTAGCTGTTTAATGTTTGCACTTAGGATCAGACTGTCACAGCCATAGAACAAGCTGTCAGTGAGTGGAATGAATCTTTAGCTCCCCCTGCTGGCCAGGAAATTCAAACTATATCCGTGCCAGTCGTTTTCATATAAAGGTATGGGATCCGTTATCCTGAGACCTGTTATCCAGAAAACTCCAAATAACGGAAAGGCCGTCTCCTATAGACTCCATTATAAACAAATAATCCAGTTTTTTTAAAAATCATTACCCTTTTCTGTGTAATAATAAAACAGTAGCTTGTACTTGATTCAAACTAAGATATAATTTATCCTTATTGAAAAAAAAAAGCAAAACCAGACTATCGGGTTTATTTGATATTTATATGATTTTCTAGTCGACTTAAGGTATGAGTGACAGAAAAGATCTGAGAGCCAGAGCATTCTGGATAACAGGTCCCATACCTGTATATAAATATATATTTTCATTTCCAAACAAGCCTATGTAATAAATATATTAACATATATTAATAAATTCAACCAGATTAAGGTTCCGTACCTATTTTGTTTATGAAAACAACTGCTATGGACTTACATCACCTTCTTTTTTATTTTTTAATATATTTTTTCCTTATTTTGAATCGGTTAAATGTCACTTTTGTGCGATCTGTATGTTTAATATGTTTAAAATGGTTATTTTTATTACCTTGCCTGTAATAGTTTAAAATATGTTTGTAAATAATAATTATAATAATTAGGGATGCACCGAATCCAGGATTCGGTTCGGGATTCGGCGAGGATTCGGCCTTTTTCAGCAGGATTCGGATTCGGCCGAATCCTTCTGCCCGGCCGAACCGAATCCGAATCCTAATTTGCATATGCAAATTAGGTGCAGGGAGGGAAATTGCATGACTTTTTGTCAGAAAACAAGGAAGTAAAAAATGTTTTCCCCTTCCCACCCCTAATTTGCATATGCAAATTAGGGTTCAGATTCGGTTCGGTATTCCTTCGTGAAGGATTCGGGGGTTCGGCCGAATCCAAAAAAGTGGATTCGGTGCATCCCTATTATATGTGTCAATCAGGCTCCCCCAGGATCAGCCAGTAACTATGTAGGAATTAGTAAGGACTAGCGATGAGCGAATTTCTCCCATTTTGCTGGGAAATTTGCCAATTTACAGCGTAATTCACGAAATGGCAAATAATTTGTAAAACTCGTCCGAATAGTGTTGACGCAAAGTGATTTTGATACAAGCGACTTTTCGGACGCACGTCCTAATTGTTTTGATGCCAGGGAAAAAAAACACTAAAATTTCCCGCGATTTTGTGTAAGTCGAATTTTATCACTAGTAAAGAATAGTTGCTGATTGATTTGCTTCCTTTTTCAGACTCAGTTACTCTGTTATTGGTAGAAACACCGCTGAGGGCTCTGTTAATGGTAGAAACACTCTGTTTGCAAATATTTACATTTTACCGGCATTGTTCAAGGAAGGGTAGACATGTGTTGTACTAGGGGGCTGTTTCATAGTACAGTTATGGGACCTGTTATCCAGAATGCTTGGGACCTTTTCCAGAAACAGATCTTTCTATAATTTGGATCTTCATACCTTAAGTCTACTAGAAAATCATGTAAACTTTAAATAAACCCAATAGGCTGGTTTTGCTTCCAATAAGGATTAATTGTATCTTAGTTGGGATCAAGTACAAGCGACTGTTTTATTATTACACAGAAAAAGGAAATCGGTTTTTAAAATGTGGATTATTTGGATAAAATGGAACCTATGGGAGATGGCCATCCTGTGATTTGGAGTTTTATGGATAATGGGTTTCCAGATAACAGATCCCATACCTGTATACTCACACTGCCTGTATAACCAGTATCCCGCCCTAAGCCTCCTCTACATCCGTATCTAAAGCCACACTACCACACCATGCAATTACTGCAACGAGAGAACGTCAGCTGTAAATTATTGGCTCTCATCAGGTGTTCTGCTCAATTCCTGCCCAAAACCACATATCTGATTCACCCTATCAGGAGGGGGCAAGCACTGTAGGGTCAGCAGTCTCCATGTGAAACATTCACGTATCTAATAATGACGCACCAATAAACTACTATGTGCCGTTGTACAGTGGAGTGTGCGCTATATCCGTGGATATTAAGGGAGCAGTTTTATTTGGGGTGATGGGGTACATTAAAGCATGCTGCGGAACAGAACAATTATAAGCATTTGTGCAATGACAATATATATGATGGTCGGCAATGTGTCAAGCTGGAAGGCTGCTTTCTGAACCTTTCACAGACCCACCAAACTTTAAGGTAGAGTCCTGCAGCTGGTCGGGTACCCGCGGGTTACCTGCAAAAAAACTGCGGTACCCTGTGGGTTGTGGGGTGGAAGTTCCGGGTGCGGGTATAGACGCGGGTCAGCGG
The DNA here is from genome assembly GCA_038501925.1 of Xenopus petersii. Lineage (NCBI taxonomy): Eukaryota > Metazoa > Chordata > Amphibia > Anura > Pipidae > Xenopus > Xenopus petersii. The sequence goes on along the minus strand of CM076675.1, from coordinate 11,275,764 downwards.
GTATATGGGTCGCGGGTTGGGTCGCGGGTCTTCTCAATATCGATTTTTACTCTTTTTTTCTGATCACACCTACTTCCAATTATGTCACTTCCGGTTTACAATGACAGCACTTCCTGATTTTTGATGGTCAGCGGGTCGCGAGTCCGGGTTGCGGATAGGGTACTCGCGGGTCACATCGGGTAGCGGGTCACATCGAGTAAGAATGCGGGTCCAGGTTGTGGATTGCAGGTTGCGGCTACGGGTCAGGTACGGGTTCCAAAAAATGGACCCGCACAGGACTCTACTTTAAGGTACAAAGAGGACACTGTTCTTACTAACAAAATTGCTATTAACAATTACATTTAAATACATTGCAATACAAGTATGGGATCCTTTATCAGGAAACCCATTATCCGGAAAGCTTTGAATTACGGATGGGCCATCTCCCATAGACTCGATTTTATCCAAATAATCCAGATTTTAAAAAAAATATTTCCTTTTTACCTATAATAATAAAACAGTAGCTTGATCCCAACTAAGATATAATTAATCCTTATTGGGAGTGAAACCAGCCTATTGGGTTTATTTAATGTGTATATGATTTTGTAGCAGATTTAAAGTATAAAGATCCAAATTATAGAAAGATCTGTTATCTGGAAAGCCCTAGGTCCTGAGCATTCTGGATAACAGGTCCCATACCTGTATTAGTATAAACATGTGATACTGACACTAACAGAAAGGGCAGGTGAGATGTTGGTCATCCCCTGCTCACCCCTGAAAAAAGCTGTATAGGGACCCATAGGTTTAGAATGTCCCTATGGCTTTAAATCCCTACACTTCCTTATCTGGCAAGTTGCTGAGCAGATGCCATTGTATCTAGTTACTTTATTTACGTGTTTGTGCTAATTGGCTACTAGCCTATGGCCACTTCCTGCAACGCTGTAACATAGTGTCTGGTTAGGGGGTGGATCTTTCTCTTTGGCGTCTGGTTGCTGACCCGGATAGATCTGTTCCAGGTACAGTTGTTTCCTTTTAGCCCAGGCAGGGTTCGGGGGAAGGGCCATAATGTAGAGAGGCATGGCCACAATTTGGAGGGGGCGGGCAGTGATGTTGGGGTGGTGTTATGATGAGGTGTCAATCATAGGGAATCCTAATTTGGAAAACCAGGCAGGCAGTTTTGACCTGGGCAGCCCTTCAAAATACCGGGTCAAAACCGGACAGGTGGCAACCATAGTTCCAGGGAGCCTGGGTGCACCAAGTCCTAGTAAAACTGCCTTGAGGGACCAGAACCTGTAGTAATAAGTTGGGGTGCAGGGACCCTGTGATTGAGGTTCAGCCAGTGACACAGTAATTCCTTTCATAATACTCTCTAAGAGGGTAGAGAGAGGTTAACTAGCAAGAGCAGCCTGTGCTCCTACAAGGATTGTAGTATCTTTTCCCTAGTCTCAGAGTCTGCCTATAGTTCAGGGGCCACAGCTGGATAGGGAATCAGGCTTTAGATGTATTCCACTGTATGGGATCTAACCCATGCCTGGTTATTCCATTCTGGGGGTGAACCTTAAACTACACTAACTGCTTCTACATGGCGTCACATCTTTATGCACAGTAGCCTACAGTATGTGAGTTGTAGTTCAGTTACACCATCCTTTCATAACTTCCACTTAGCTACGCCTGGTGTGTTTATGTCCAATGTAACCCATGCTCCATTGCTATAGCCACTAACCATTTTGGCTTAATTGTGTTACAGGTGTTACTTCCTTGTCCCATTTTCCATATACCCTACTGTCCTCTCCTAACCTTGAACATTCCCCTTGTTCACTGATTAAACCCCTTCACTTTCCCAGCCTACCCTGCCTAATACATTCAGGGCTCATCCCTTATTGACGTAGTCTGAGCCCCATTCCCTGGTGGCCCCGTGGCAGCCTCAAGTCTAACTATAGAGCTTTGCCTCATTGGTATTTCCCCCAGTTGCTTTTCTAAGATAATGGGCTCAAACAGGAAAATGCAGGGAGGCACATTTATCAAGGGTCGAATTTCGAATTCATAAGAGTTTTTTAAAACTCGAAATTTATTATAAAAATCGAATTCATTAAACTCATGTGAATAGGATTGACCCGAAAACTTGAATGTCAGGAGGGCTGCAAAAAACTTTTAATTGATCCCTGGACCTCTCCCATTGACTTAAACAGCAGTTCCTGGATCAGGGGAGGGTTTTTAATCCCAGAATGCCCTCCGCCAGTCACACTTGAAAAAGGGTTTGTACCCGAAACATGTAGTGTTGCACACTGCTAATAAATGAACACTTGCAGTTTATTAAGTACTGCCTGAAGCTGTTTATTCCTTTCTTCTCTATGATTCTTAAACAGCAGTTCAACAGGTTTTAGGTGGCGAATAGTCAAATTTGAGTTCTTAAAGGGCTAGAATATGATAAATCTCTAAAATCGAATTCAAATTTTTTGAAAAACTCAAATGGAATTTGAATAACTCCCTAATCCAATTTGACAGTTTTGACCATAAAAAAATTTGACCCTTGATAAATCTGCCCCTGAGAGTCAAGTAACCATAACTGATCAACCTGCACATCCATAGGTGCCTTACTGCAGGATATTATTCAATATGTACCAATATCTTCCTGTTGTGTTATCTTATTATCTCACCCTTGTATAGTGTAGTGTAAGTGCCTATTGGTAACAAATGCAAAACCCACAAATATGCCACCCATGTGATCACCAGATATGCCAACCCCATGCATCCCCTCCCCCCAAGACGTATTATTGATGTTGGAGATACAGTATGCAGAACAGCCTCCCAGTATAGAAAGAAGCCATCAATACAGCTATATATATATATATATATATATATATATATATATATATATATATATATATATATGTACTATGCTTGGCTGGACAAACCTCTCCTGGTCATGCATGAACGACAAATATCAATATGGTGTCAGGTTGCTAAGCAGGATTTAAGGACTGCTCATAATGTTTGCAGGAAGTTTAGAAAACAACATTCATATCCAAGGTTTCTGTTGAGACCATTGAATTACAGGCAAAGCCCACGGAATGCTGGGAGTCCTGCTTGTCCTTCACTATGGGGCCGATTCACTAAGGGTCGAATATCGAGGGTCGAATTAAAGTTTGATCGATCGAAGGATAATTCCTTCGATCGAACGATAAAATCCTTCGATCGAACGATAAAATCCTTCGAATCAAACGATTCTAAGGATTTTAATCCAACGATCGAAGGAATAGCCTTCGATCAAAAAAAGTTAGCCAAGTCTTTGGGGACCTTCCCCATAGGCTAACATTGACTCCGGTAGCTTTTAGATGGCGAACTAGGCGGTCAAAGTTTTTTTAAAGAGACAGTACTTCGACTATCGAATGGTCGAATAGTCAAATGATTTTTAGTTTGAATCCTTCGATTCGTAGTCGTAGTCGTAGTTGAAGGTCGAAGTAGCCCATTCGATGGTCGAAGTAGCCCAAAAAAACTTCGAAATTCAAAGTTTTTTACCTTAGAATCCTTCACTCGAAGTTAGTGAATCGGCCCCTAAGTAATGGGTCTGAGTGTTCTAGGGGCATATTTATTATGCTGTGTAATTCCTATGCAGTGGAAATTTGCACAACCTCCATCACATGCTGAATGGATGGCCCGAGTAGAAGGGACAAGGAAAACGTATATGATATATAATAGAAATAAAGAATATTGGAAGATATGGGAACTTGGCTTAAATAAATAAAGGGGTTGTTCACCTTTAAGCAACTAGTTGTTTTCAGACAGATCACCAGAAATAACGACTTTTTCCAATTACTTTCTACTTTCTATGTGTGACCGTTTTTGTAATATTGAAGTGTAAAGTGTCATTTTTCACCTTCTAAAGCAGCTCTGAGAGGGGGGTTGCCGACCCTGTAAACTTTTCTAAGTTGATACATTTCTTATCTTTGTCCCTGCTGAGTAGTGATTTGCTGAAAAATTCGCGAATTTCCTGAGAAATTAGCGAAACGGCAAAAAATTTTGCCGTTTTTGACGCAGGCGCCCGTTTTTTGATGCCGGCGCCCGTTCTTGACGCCGGCGTCAGTTTTTTCGACCCCGGCGAATTTTTTTTTTTATGCCGCCGCATTTTCGCGGGTGTTTTTTGCCACGAATTCGCGCCTGGCGAATAAATTCGCCCATCATTAATGCTGAGCAGAGTGAGTTTCATTACTATTACAATGGATCTGCCCCTGAATTACTGAGCTGCCAGACTCAAACACTAGACACGAATATCAACTTTAAAATTAGATTTTGGAAAAACAGTAAAAAAGAAATAATGAAAAGTAATTGAAAAAAGTCTTTATTTTCTGGGGAACAATCTGAAAATAATTGAACTGAAAAAAGTGTTTGAATGGTGAACAACCCCTTTAAAAGACAAATGAACAGTAAAACAATAAAGCTGTTAACTACTAGTAAAACGCCATGTCTTTAACTTGGTATTAGAGGCTCAACCCCACGCAATTGTATAATAAGAATATGTGTTAGAACTCAGCTTAAGGAATATTGCTGTATAATGCATAGTTAAAAACTTGTCATGACTTGTGTACTACTGGAGTTATACGCTATACGACTATTTGTCTCCCCCTTGTTTATTTTCCGAACTTTGAAAAACTGAAAATAAAGAATATACAAGCACAAAATAAATAAAAATGGCGAGTTTATCAAGGCATGTGTAATTTTACACCATACAAACAAAAGATTCAACGCCATATTTTATTATAATACACAAAAGCCATGAATATCTTGTAAATTATATCCTTATAAAGGGTGAGTACTGATGTCATCCCTTATAAACGGTGAGTAGTGATGTCATTTTTGTCACATGACTCACTAAAACCAGTGTATTATAATAAATAAAGTACCAGTAGCGTCACTTGAGGGGGGCGGACCCTGGTGCGTGATGCGCAGCCGGGCCTCGCCCCCTCCGTTCGGCCGCATTTGGCCGCATTTTGCACCCCCTGCTCCCCCGGTAGTTCTGCCACTGTAGAGTACCCTCTTTTGTAAATTATAAGGATATTAGAAGTCACCTTGGAGTTCCATGCCCCTCGGCCTCGTGTTTTTATATGGTCATAAAACTCCTCTGTAATTTATAATATCCTTATAATTTACAAAAGGGGGTACTTCATTCACTATATTATTTACATTGCTTCCAGCGGAAGTCACATAAGAAAGAATGAGTTAAAAATGTTGCAGCGTTTTGTTTTAGGGATGCACCAAATCCAGGATTCTATTCGGGATTCGACCAGGATTTGGCCCTTTTCAACAGGATTTGCCCGGCCGAACCAAATCTAAATTTGCATATGCAAATTAGGGGAGGGGAGGGAAATTGGGTGACTTTTTGTCACAACACAAGGAACTAAAAAATGTTTTCCCCTTCCCACCCCTAATTTGCATATGCAAATTAGTATTCGGATTCGGCTCAGTAGTAGGCCAAATCTTTCGGGAAGGATTCAGGGATTCGGCCGAATCCAAAACAGTGGATTTGTGCATCCCTAGTTTTTTTAGGCCTTTTTTATCCTGCAAAGGGTGGCAATGTGTGGTGTTAGAGTCCCCCATAGACTGCAGTGGGACTTCTATAAAATGGTCTGCTTCGTCTGTAGTTACACCCCTGCTCATATTGACATACTATAAACATACTATGGCATACACCCTATTAGTAGCGATGGGTAAATATATTTGCCTGTCGTGCATTCGCATTGAATTTCCGCGTTTCGCTGCCGGCAAATAAATTTGCTGGTGTCAAAGTTTTTTTTAATTCACGACAATTACCGTACGCCCATTGACTTTAATCATTTGTCGCTGGAATTGTCGCCAGCGTTGGAATTGTCCAACACCACCGTCTATTTTTCGCATTTTGCCAATTTTTCAACATTTCCCAAATTTTGAGGGAAATTCGCAAATTGTTTGGCGAAGCAAAACAGGACAAATTCGCCCATCACTACCTATTGGGCATTACTCAAAGGTGGGCAGGGAACACTGTTGATATGCAAAGCAATATCTTATGGCTAAGTGCAGTTATTTAAGGGAGGGGTGCTTCTGGTTATTGTGTGTACTTTGCATCTCCTTATCCTCTGTAACAAATACTCTAACACCCTATAAACTGCTGTCAGTTTGAGCAATACCGTTGCGTCTCTTAAAAGTATTGATCAAGCCAAGCTCATAAACACACTGAGGCTCATTAATGTACAGAGCTGCTTATTAAACACGGCAATCTGTTCTTTTATTCTTTCTGATTGGTCACAGCCCCTATATAATTCATGTACAGGGGTGTGCCATTTAGCCTATGAGTAAGTGCCCACACAGGCACGAAACGCGTTAGGTCTTGATGTCCTAATAAAATTTTTCTATTTTTTTATATTTGACTCTTTACTTTTGGAAACCCTCACATCCTTGCGATGCAATCTGTTCTTTTACCCAGATATAAATACAAAGCATAAGAGGAATATTTCTCTTGTACTTCATAGGGTTCATTTATGAGTGCAAGCTCAAATGCAAAAAATGAAAATGAATGCAAAATCATGCACAATTTAATTGTATTCAAACTCTATGGTGAGCATCAATGTGCCAGTTCAGCCTGCTCTGTGCACACAAGTTGTACAGTTGGGACCACAGGAACCTTAAAGGGATACTGTCATGGGAAAAAAAATTTTTTTCAAAATGAATCAGTTCATAGTGCTGCTCCAGCAGAATTCTGCACTGAAATCCATTTCTCAAAAGAGCAAACAGATTTTTTTATATTCAATTTTGAAATCTGACATGGGGCTAGACATATTGTCAATTTCCCAGCTGCCCCAAGTCATGTGACTTGTGCTCTGATAAACTTGAATCACTCTTTACTGCTGTACTGCAAGTTGGAGTGATATAACCCCCTCCCTTTTTCCCCCCAGCAGCCAAACAAAAGAACAATGGGAAGGTAACCAGATAACAGCTCCTTAACACAAGATAACAGCTGCCTGGTAGATCTAAGAACAGCACTCAATAGTAAAAACCCATGTCCCACTGAGACACATTCAGTTACATTGAGAAGGAAAAACAGCAGCCTGCCAGAAAGCATTTCTCTCCTGAAGTGCAGGCACACGTCACATGACTTTGGGCAGCTGGGAAATTGACAAAATGTCTAGACCCATGTCAGATTTTAAAACTAAATATAAAAAAATCTGTTTGCTCTTTTGAGAAATGGATTTCAGCGCAGAATTCTGCTGGAACAGCACTATTAACTGATTCATTTTGGAAAAAAAAAATTTTCCCATGACATTATCCCTTTAAGATTAAAGGGGATGTAAAGGCAAAATAATAAAATCCAATTTTTACTTTCTTTAATGAAAAAGAAACTTATCTCCAATATACATCAGTTAAAAAATGTGTTCCGTTTTCATAAGAAACCTGACTGTATGCAGTGAAATTCCCCCTTCATTTTACTTGCTCTGACTGCTGTGGATAGGAAACTTCAGATGGTCCCTAACTGCTCAGCAGGGAAACTGATCATACTTTCAAACGGCAGGGGGGATGACCCCCCCACCTTATTTCCCAGGACTTGGGCAGCTTTGTTTGTTTCCCTGTAGAGCAGCTGGTGACCATGTAGATACCCATAGACTCAGTGTAGTCTGTATATTCTGTTTATTAAATCAGTCTTGCTGTATAGGTTTCTATGGCAGAAATTATATGACTTGTGCTGGTTTGATAATTTATGATGACCCCTAAGCTTTAACCTCCCAACTGAAGCCCAGACCACACTGAGCATGTGCACAGTCTTGGTCTTGCAAAAATATTTAACATAGTTACAAGATGGTGACCCCCTGCAGCCAACTTTGAAAGCATAAATCATTTGTGTGATTAGACTTCTGGTTCAGTAAGTTCACGTTTTATATTTAGTATACAAAATACAACATTTCTAGCCTTATTCTATTTTAGACTTTAGTTCCTCTTTAACACCAGTCTTGAATTTTCACTGCGGTTCTGCGAATTCGCGCCTGGCGAATAAATTCACCAATCACTATCCAGAACTATTAGTAAAATAACAAGTAAAAGAGTTTAATGGCAGAGATATCAAACAGTGGTAACATGTCTCGTGTTTTTCATCTCTTGTTACTTTTCCTATTCCATATGTAGAAAATCTATATTTTTTGCACAAATTATTGAATTGTTCATGTTTCTGCACTTCTTTTTAATTCAGCCCCATGACAAATGCTCTTCTGTGTTACCCTAAAGTCAGCCTTAGGTTTCTTGAGCAATATGTTGGCGCTCTAAAACTACATGTTCATAATAATAATAATAATAATAATACTCCATTGTTATTATGATTTATTTTAGAAGGTGAGTTTCTCACTGCAGAATCCTGTGCATTACTGTACATTAAGTAAGGGTCTTCCCACCTCTCCCCTCGCTTACTAATTCCTGAATGGGCAGCTAATCAAAGGAATGGATTTGCTGCTTCAACCCTATCTGATACTTCAGGAAGTATATCCTTAGGTCTTCTCTCACCACATGTACTTAATCCTCTCTCCCAGGATTTCGATGACTTCCTAAAGGCTTTAATCCTAATATAAATGCTCTGTGCCAACTCACGGGGAATTAGGTGGTTATCTTACTTACTTACTCTAGGCTTTGCACTTCACTAACCTTTCCTCTACTCCTTGGAAAGCCAATAAGGGAAATCTACTTTATGGAGATAATTTGATTCCTGTATGGGCTCTTGCCTGCTCACCGCCCCTGGAAAAGACAACAAAGGTGCAGAGTTCAGAATGCAGAGAACATAGAACAGGCTATTTGTATGCTGTGAAAGCCATGGGTTGGAGGGTGAATAAAAAAGCCATTTTGTTATTTAAAAGAACAGTAGCACCAACAAATTATAGTTGTTGACAATATGATGTACTGTTGCCCTGCGCTTGTTTTTGCTTCAGAAACACAATTATACTTTATATAAACAAGCTGCTGTGTAGCCATGAGGCAGCCATTCAAGCACATGATACAAAATGATACAAAATGGATAAATAAGTTCTGAAGAATCCCATTGTATACTACAGAGCTTATCTGTTATCTACTGTGTATCCTGTGCCTTTTCTCCTTTTTCAGCTTTGAATGGCTGCCCCCATGGCTACACAGCAGCTTGTTTATATAAACTATAGTAGTACTTATCTGTTATCTACTGTGTATCCTGTGCCTTTTCTCCTTTTTCAGCTTTGAATGGCTGCCCCCATGGCTACACAGCAGCTTGTTTATATAAACTATAGTAGTACTTATCTGTTATCTACTGTGTATCCTGTGCTTGAATGGCTGCCCCCATGGCTACACAGGAGCTTGTTTATATAAACTATAGTAGTACTTATCTGTTATCTACTGTGTATCCTGTGCTTGAATGACTGCCTCCATGGCTACACAGCAGTTTGTTTATATAAACTATAGTAGTACTTATCTGTTATCTACTCCTGATGGAGCTTTTTTAAAAACGCAACATAAAAACGCCAGATCTGGCCTTGCCCTTAGGCTCACATTGTTACAGGCCCAGTTGCTTCATGGAAATGTATCTCCATTCCTGCGGGATTGAAAAGCACCTTAACCCCTGCTCTAATGTCTCCGCAGCCGCCCTTTCTTATGTCATGCAACTGTATTTCCATTCATGTGCAAATGCAATGCATTAACCTGTGCAGCGGTTTCTTAGGCAGCCGGTCACCTGTGAATAAGACGATTTGTTCTTCAAGAAGATTACCAGCACCTAGCAACTACTGGCGGGGAACGGGCAGATGCTCGTCGTGATAGAAGCGCGGCTTATGATAATGGAACTGAAGATTAGCATTCAATATTTTCATCAACAGGAGATGAACGACAGGCAGACACAGTTTTATAGAATTCAGCCAGCAGCGCAGTTATATGTAGTGTATTATCGATGGGTAGTTTTAATGTGTCTGTTAGTGATGGGCGAATTTCTCCCATTTCGCTTTGCCAAAAAAATCTCGAATTTCCTGTGACATTCGCGAAACGTTGAAAAATTGGCAAAGAATTAGTGAAACGTAAAAATTGACACCAGCGTCAATTTGGACCCCCTCGAAAATTTTGATGCCGGCGTTAAAGTCAATAGGTGTTCGAGTACTGTTGACGCGCAGTGATTTTGACGCAAATTACTTTTCGCATGTGCTTCCAAAATGTAAATTTGCCACAAATTCACGCCTGCTGAATTTATTCGGGTTCAAATCAGGAATGGGATTTGTTATCCAGAATTCTCAAGATCTTGGGTTTTCTAGATTAGTCTTTCCATAATTTGGCTCTCCATCAATTATGTTCACCAAAAAATTATTTAATCATTAGGGGGCAGATTTATCAAGGGTGGAATAGTAAATTCATATTTGAATTTTCAAGTTTCAAAATTCACACATTCAAATTTTAATCCCCCTGTTCGAACGCAAATTTGAATGTGAGATTTATCACACCTCGACCATAGAAACAATACTAATTCAAATATTCGCCACTTAAAACCTGCCGAGTTCACGTACAGTACAGAGGGCCGTTGAGCCATTTGGAGATTTCATTTGCCTTCCTGACATTCAAGTTTTTTTTTTTCTGGAGAAAAACTCGATTCGAATTTCGGTTCGGAACCATTCGATCGAATATTAGACATTCAAATTTTTCTTAAATAACTTCCCGGTGGAATTGTGTGTATATTCAAATTTCGAAAATTCACATGAATTCGAAATTCGACCTTGATTCACAGCTTTCTGGGTGAGGGGTTTCTGCACAACAAATCCCATACCTGTAATAGTTTAATTATAAATTAGCTCACATTGGGATACACCACCTCCCCCAAACTGCCAGAATAAAACTATATGTGTATGGAGTAGGCTGTAATCTCCCCAAACTGCCTCCCGCTGACTAGAATCTATCACCGGCTGGATGGCAATTGGTGCGCTTTGTTTTCCAAAGTCACCTGAAGTTGCCTCAAAAGTAAACTTTGAGCGACTTCGGAAAACAAAGCGCTCCGAGTGCCATCCCTGCTGGCGATTTAGATTCTAGCCGACAGGGGCAGTTCCGGGAGATGAGTCACCCCGAAGAAGAGTTGATTTATCGCCGGGCAACTAAATCTCCCCAAATCTGAGCATATGTCTCTGCCCTAAGGCCTGTGGCTGGAATAGTGATTTGGGCTCTCAGGAAATCTACAGAAATGGGGAGCACAGTAGCTGGCAGTGTAAGTTGGGGATACCCCGCGACACATAGTTTCCTGCTAAAGGGAGCAGCTGGGGGATAACATATTAATCTCCATGGTTCTCCTTGGAACCTGTATTTTACCTGTACCTGTATTTTTCATGGGTTGATAAGGAACCGTGAATGAGCAGAACTAGTCAAGGAACGCGTAGTAGTAGTATTATTGTATCTGAATAGTGTTTATGATTAGTGATGGGTGAATAAATTTGGCAGGTGTGAACTTGCGACGAATTTCAGCGTTTTGCCGCCGCCAAATTAATTCGCAAATCTGCAGCTAAAATTCGCTGGAGTTTAATCCGCTGCATCAGAATAACAAAAATTGTTGCGCGTCAAAATTATCGGACGCCCATTGACTTTAATGCATTTGGACAAAATAGGCGCGGATATAAAAATTGTCGCGGGCATCGGAATCGATTTTTGACACACATTGACTTCAATGCCCTTTTTTCATCAATTCAGGACAAAATCGCCCATCACTATGTACGATGTTATCGAGATGGAGGCTACATTCAGTGACTGATAATCCCATATTAAAGGGGGCAATATTCACCTGTTTTGAGCATGAGATCAATAAACGACTCATATTAGAAGTTATTCTATATATCATTTTATTCATGTAATTTAGGGTTCTACTATTAGTGTCCCAATAGTCACACCTTGGTGCCACTTCTCTGATCCATTAGGGCTCTTACACATGGGCGGTTTTGCCTGCGCTCCCCTGCATCTCGATTTCTTCCGTTCAGCCGCAGGGGAGCGCAGGTAAAAACGCCCGTGTGTAAGAGCCCTTAACATGATCCCTGGTTGAACGTTACAGGCAAGCCAGTCAGCCAGGCCACCTTATGTCTTTGTTCTGTTAATTGGACGAGAGACAGAGATGCTTAACTGCTGCTTGAATCACTTGCCGCTTGTCCTGTCATTGCACTCCTTTGTTTTCAGTACTGAACGCATGGAGTGGTGTGAATGGGACAAGAGGCAGCAGATTCAAACAGCTGCCAAGTATCTCTGCTGCTTGTTCAATTAGCAGTGCACCTTCTCCCTTGTTTTCTATACAGGAGCTCTGAAGAGAACATAGAAAAATAGAATCAAGGCTCTTACACACGTGCGTTTTTTGATGCGCTTCCCTGCATTGCACTTTCTTCCATTCAGCCACAGGGGAGCGCAGGAGTAGATGCACTCAGTTATTGAGAAGGGGGTTGTACTCACACAGACGCATGTAAACGGCAAACGCAGGTGGGACTCAGCATGTTGCATTTCACCTGCGTTCGGCGCATAAATGCGTCTGTGTGAGTGTGTGACCCCAAGGCAGGAGGGGGGGAGCTGTCTCCAGCTTCAGGTAAATTGGCTGCCCCTTCTATTTGGCCAACCTTCTTATACCCTCTAATCCTCCTCCCTCCTTTACCCTGTTACTACACTTCCCATAATTCCAAACCACTTCTACAAGGCCCTATTCGTCCCCTAGTCAGGACCCTGTCATAGAGTCCTGCGAGGTACCAATTTCTAAGTCCTGAACCCGCAACCTGCAGCCCACGACCCAAACCACAACCCGCATATTTAAACACTTTGATCCGCTGCCCGACCTGGACCCGCAACTTGCTGACCTCCATCACACAGGAAGTGATGTTGCTGCAAACAGGATGTGACATCATCAAAAGTGGGCAGGGACAGAAACACGCTTTGTAAAACTTTAAAAGGAGTAAAATATAGACAATAGTACATAACATAAGAAATTTAAATGAGAACCACAACCCGACGCACGACCCGCAGACCCGCACCTGAAAATCCTCCCCTCATTTTGTAGGGTTCCCGACCCATTGCAGGACTCTACTCTGTCACTTAACTCTTCGGTTTTGTTTCCCAGGGTCCTCTTTAAGGAGGGAGAGTGAGAAAACAGAAAAAAGTATAACAAGAATTAAAGTAGACATGGAATTCCTTCAAATTTAATAGATGCAGCAGTGACCAGCCCCATATTTATGTGGCTATTTTTATTGACCCATCAGCTTCTTTCTGCAACAATAGATAACCCTCAGTCTTGTTGAAGTTGGACAACACAATCAGAAATTATTGTAGGTTGTTTTTATCCGCTAAACAATTCATTTGAAAATGGTTTAACGTTCCACTCAATCCAGATGCCTTTGCTCTTGAGGTCAGATGCTAAATGAGGAAAAGATATTTAGTTCCCTCCCTGATACATTTTCACTTATAAGGGTCGGCAGAAAAAGGGGCTTGTTTTATAGAGTTTATTCTCACTCTTTAGTCATTACCCTACGCCCATAGACTTTAATGGCCGTTGGAGCCATTTCGCCGGCAGCTAATTTTTGTCGAAATGAAACGGGTCAAATTTGCCCATCCCTAGCCAAAACCCTTTTCACACAAAAAGTTTCCCAAATGTATGTTTTAGCCTGGGGGGGGGGGGGATAACAGTTCTGTTGACAAATATTTGAACAAAAAACCCAGAGGAAAAGGGAACTTGTGAATAAGGGAAGGCGCAGTAACATGGCCCTGGAGCTTTTCTGTGGACAAGAGGACTCAGCAGAATGGACCATCTCCCTCTGTGCAAACAAGCTCAATAAGCCACTGCAAACAGCAGATAATTTACCATTATTGCTAAACCACAAAATTTAGTTTTTTTAGTTTCATAAGCATACAAAGGCGAAGCTTGTGCAAACGTATGAAAAAGGAAAATAAAAGAGCAGTGTCGGTTTGCAGAGAAAAGGGCAGCGAGTTGCTTATATCAGTTAACCAACTTAAAAGACTTGTGCCCGTATTGGGGATTGAACTTTCAACTGCTAGGTTTCCAGCTTACGAAATCAAATGATTATTGCCGAGAGAACTTCAGTGGGAGTCAACATTCCAGAGCCATCATTCTCTTGACTTTAGCATGGCATAGCGAATTCTGAATGCTCGGTCAATGTTCATTTTTACATGCCCATTTTGGGTTGATTCCATCAAACCACAGGCAACACAGTTAATTGGGAATTAATTAAGAGTCATCGTTCAACTCGCCTTTATTTGCCAGTTGAAGGCTTTGTGGTTGGAATTGGTCCAACCAGGGACTATTGCTCTATAACAGTTCTATCCAAATGTTTCTATGTAGTGTAGGGATTTATAATAAATGGCACATGCTTTATGGTCACATTTTATAAAAATCTCTGTATAACAATCCCCATTATCTTAAACTGGATAGCCCTTTACTATCTAATTCACTTATTCCCAAAATTTGGGGGAGGCTTCTATGGGTAGAGGGACAGGAGGGCTTAGGTTGAAGACCAGGTAGGGCTTGTATTCACAAGCTATTTAACCTGCGCTCCCCTATGTTCCATTTTAAAGTGCTCAGCCGCAGGAAAGCGTAGGAAGAAACGCAGCTGACACTTCTTAATGGGCCACTGAACGCAGGAAGGCAAAATGCTGTGTTCCACCTGTGTTCAGTGATTACATGTGCCAATGTCAGTACAAGTCTCTTTAATACGAATAGTCTGCGTTAGTGATGAGTGAATTTGTCCCGTTTCGATTTGTCAAAAAATCCGCAAATTTCCAGCGAAAATTCACAAAACAACGAAAAAATTTGCGAAAGTCAATTTGCGCCTGTCAAAATCAGCGCTGGTGACAATTCCGACGCCTATTTGGTCCAATTGCATTAAAGTTAATAGGTGACCGCTAGTGATGGGCAAATTTGCGAAAAAACGCCGGCATCTCGTTTTGGACACCAGCGTCCATTTTTTTTTGGTTAAAATGCGCCGGCATCGGTTTTTTTTGACGCTGGTGAATTTTCATGGCCGTTTAGCAAAATTTATTCGCCGGCGGTGAATCGCACAAATTCGCATCTGGTGAATAAATTCACCCATCACTAGTGGCTGCTTAATTGTCGCCGGCATAAAAATTGTCGTCTACGTCGGATTGTCGCTGGTGTGGAATTTTTGCGACAATTTCGCAAACGTATTTGTCGGCGGCGAAATGTGGAAATTTTCCGCAAATCTGCGTCTGCCGAATCAATTCACCCATCACTCCTTCCTCCACTCCCCTGTGGCCCCTTGAAACTGAATGCAGGGGAGCGCGGTTTAAAACACTCGTCAGTACGAGCCCATAAGGTGGGAAATTTAGCCAAGTGCCCATTTGCAGCTTAATAGTAATCATGGGCGAGATTTGGGGTGAATCTCTATCAGCTGTCCTTGATATTCTTGAACAGTGGCGTAACTACCGGGGGAGCAGGGGGTGCGAGTGGGCCAGGGCCCGCACCCCCTCAGGGCCCCCGGCAGTCCGCGCGCCGATGTGCGGCGCATATTCCCGGCCAGTTCCGGGTGTACGGAGGGGGGCGGGGGCGCGGCTGCGAGTCCTGCGCCAGGGCCCGCCCCCTCCAGTTACGCTTCTGCTTGCATCTGCCCCAGGTGAGTGAGTGAGAGCTATGCGGGGCAGGGGAAGTTGGGGAGTGCAGGTGGCTGCGAGGTCCTAGTACAGATAGAGACACGGCGAAGCTGCTACGCCTCCCCAAACCTCACTGTTACATAAAAAAATAAACACAAATCAAAGTTTTTTTTAATGATGCGTTAGTAAACGGTGCGACTGACTGCCGATGTGCCTTTATCTTGGAGATGGTGGGGAGGCTGTTAGCTTTTATTAAGGTGGTTGGTTCATTGCCTGTCTGCCTCCCACCCTCCCTCATAAATAACAGCTTAAACTACGGGCAGACTGTAGGAGAGAGGCAGCCAGAAGGTCCGTAAGGGTCAGGAGCCAGTGAAGAGTCACAGATATCTTCTCTCAAGTGAAGGAAGATGCTTCCCTAAAAGCAGCGAACAGAAGCCCCGGATATTTGAATGACAGAGTAGCTATGGCACTAGGCAGCTTTCTGTCTTCCTAACAGCTGCTGGGCTGATCCATCTTGTCTATGCGGCAAAATCAGCGGTCATTACCTGGTATGTCTCACTATTTGCAAGTCTTACATTTTATGTTGCATGGTCTGCTGGGCCAGGTACAAGAAGGTAGCATTCTAACAAAAATTGCCAGAATGGAAGGTGTATAAGCCAGACTTAAAAAGAAAGATAGAAGCAAAAATAATAATAAAATGAAAGTCTGCCTTTTGGGGGGGGGATTTAGGTCCCCTATAAGTCAGGCCATGTGTGGTCACCTGTAGCCTGCCCAAACTAAAAAGTTACCCTCCGCCCATGCTGCTGCTGTATTCAAACAGATTCTCATAGTTCTCATAATGAGGCAAATGCTTCCACTTTCCTTCCGACCAAATAGTTCTGAGCAACAACTGTAGTTTATTATCCACCAGCACCACACACTTCTGCACACTGCTCCAGCACTCGTTCACTGTCACACACTCCTATAGTGTCGCACATACTTTCTCTCTCCTCTCTCTTTAGCTCTCTTGTACTCGCTCTTCTCTATCTACTCTCTCTTCTATTTTCTATACAGTGCCTCATCACACACTCACTCTCTCTTTCCTCTCTTCTCTTGTCTCTCCTATACAGTGCCCCATCACTCAGACTCACACATATACTGGGGAAGTGTCAAAATAAGATGCCACGTGCCATCTTGATATAAGTTCTGGGGTATTTATACATGGAATTGCCATCTTGATATGACATGTATAAATACCCCAGAACTTATATCAAGATGGCACGTGGCATAACCATAAAACTATGCTCATAGTCTGTACAGAGAGAACCCATAAAACTATGGCAGTATAGGTATTTCCCTGTACTAAGCACAATTCAGCAGGGAAAGCCCCCTACGTTTGCTCATAGTCTGTACAGAGAGATCCCATAAAACTATGGCAGCATAGATACTCCTTGTACTAAGCACAATTCAGCAGGAACAGCCCCTAAGTTTGCTCATAGTCTGTACAGAGAGATCCCATGAAACTGCATAGGTATTCCCCTGTACTAAGCACAATTCAGCAGGAACAGTCCCTTAGTTTGCTCATAGTCTGTACAGAGAGATCCCATAAAACTATGGCAGCATAAATATTCCTTGTACTAAGCACAATTCAGCAGGAACAATCCCCTCAGTCTGAAAAAATGCATTGCTTTTCCTTGATTTTATATCCTGTTTTACACCAACATTTGTTTATTATTATTTTTATGTTGTTCTCTAGTTCTCTGTTAATGTTGTTAGTGAACTTTAAAGGTCTAAGATATTTGCCATGGTTCTGTCTGTAAACATTTCATTCCAATTAGTCTGTTCCTAAATTCATGCACCAATTCACCTATTGCACTAGGCTGTGCATGTAATGTAACTGGCAGAGAGGCCTTGCACATGCCCCCCATAGTGTAACATTAAAGGGATGGTTCACCTTCAGATTAACTTTTAGTATGTTATAGAAATAAATTCTAACCAACTTTTCAATTGGTCTTCATTTTTTTCTTTTATTATTTTAGTTCTCTCCTTCTGAGTCTTTCCAGCTTTCAAATGGGGTCACTGAACCCATCTAAACAACAATGACTTGTAAGGCTATACATTTATTATTATTGGTACTTGTTTTTTTTTTTTATTCAGGCTCTCTGCAATTCATATTCTAATACTTTATTCAAATCAATTCATAGTTGCTAGGGTAATTTGGTCCATAGCAACCAGACTGCTGACATTGCAAACTGGACAGCTGCTGAATAAAAAGCTAAATGACGCAAACCGCAAATAAAAAACATTAAAAAACCAATTGCAAAGTTTCTAAGAAAATCCCTTTGTGTACCATATTAAAGTTAATGTAAAGGTGAACAACCCCTTTAATGCTTCACTGATTAACCCTTGTCCTTAACACAGTATAAAATGCATTTCAGACTCCTTTGCTTATATCCTTCGAGTACAGGTATGGAACCTGCTATCCAGAAGGCTCAGGACCTGGGGGTTTCAAGATAACGGATTACCGTAATTTGAATCTTCATACCTTAAATCTACTAGAAAATCATGTAAACATTATAATAAACCCAATAGGCTGGTTTTGCTTCCAATAAGGATTAATTATATCTTAGTTGGGATCAAGTACAAGCTACTGTTTTATTATTACACAGAAAAAAAATCATTTTTAAAAAGTTGAATTATTTGATTATAATGGAGTCTATGGGAGACTGTGTACCAATCCAATGCATAGGAGGGTCGGTGTCGCGTAGGGGGGCCCAGTTGTAAATTTATGTACCAGGGCCCTTAGGGGTCTAGTTACGCCACTGTTCTTGAAACTATGATTAACTGATACCCCAATGTTTTCTAATATTAGCAAATGGGGCCCTGACCAAAGGTTGGACAGTCAAGATTTAACTGAAAATCTTAGATTAATACTAATTTAATTGCTGTAGTCCATTTCTTCCCCTTCTGTGGTTAGGATGCACTTGTAAAAATAAAATGCTGCCCCAATGGCACCCTCCTGATAGCATCACAAAAGTGCATGGCCCGGTTTATTGAATATAGCAGCTCCTTGGAGCAAGGAAACCTGATCCAGAACGATATCTGTTTGAAGCACACCTGAAAGCCGGTGCTGTGACCTACATTCTGAAACAAACACAAGCCCAGTTTGCATAATTTCATTATGCTCCGCTCTGCATTTTATGTTGGCTTAATGGACGTGCTGTGTCGACTCATTGTTATCTTGGTGCTGGTTTCGATTATCAGCCCTCAGGAACAGTTGTAATCTCTGCATTTATGCATTTATGCGTGAATGTTTGTGTGCATGCTGCCATACCCTGTTCCCTAATAGTTCATGTTTTTCATTAAAGAATGGCTTGTTCTGCGCCGCTCACTCATTAATCCAAACATCATTTATTTCAGGTCGGCTCTATCGTTGTCAGCAAGCATTTCGAAAAACAACAGCCCTTGAGCCAATTGGATCCATTGTTTGAGAATAATCCGGCGGCGCATCTCTCCCTCTCTCGCCGGGAATACTTGATAATAACAATTAGAAAGTGTTAATGAGAAAAGTAGCTCGAAATATATTTGGACGTCGAATGCTCTCAGAATAAAATAATCGCTCGAAGCGAAGAAAAGGCACCAGCGTCGATTCTATTAATCATAACGGTCAGCTCAAAGCGAATCCGAACTATAAATAATCGTCTTTGTGCGCCGAGAAAGGTGCCGGCTTTTTAGAACCCTTTTCACAGCGGATTGGCTAAAACAATGGCCGCAGGGGACATTACAATATCAAATGAATACGTTTAATTGAAACTGATTACAGTGACCATGTGTTGCTGCTTTATAAAACAATGGCTACGACAACAGCTTTTTCACGGTCGACACGTCGGAGATATTTATGAAGGTCAGGCCCGTCGTCGTTTCGAACTCAGCGACACGCCATCTGCAAACTTTTACAGGCCAGGCTTTGGCCGATTTGCATATTCCATTGACTATTATTTCGAGAAAACTCAAGTGATCAGCAAGTCGCACATTTTGCATGGTCTGTGCGAGAGAATACTCTTTTATCCTGAAAGTCACACATTCAGCTTAACTCCGTCAGTGCCAGCAGCTATTACAGACATTCATGTCCCAGACCTTTTTCAACATACAGTATAAATATAGTTTCTGTTGCACTATTACATATGACAAAAGTATTGGAAAATGAATTGATAAAAATGATGAATTATGCAAACATGCTTTGCATGTACAAGATGTGTGCACAATTTCTCTAATCCACATTTGAGGGAGACCCATTCAAATTTCAATGTGGAAGACTTTTCGCCTGCTTTACAACCAGAAGGGACTTCGCCAATTCACTAACTGGATCAGGCGCCAATTCGCTAGCGAATGGGACCTTAACTAACGTTTATTCGCACTCTATCACCAGGCGACTTTTTGCTCTGGCGAATGATCGTTACTCTGCAAATTCATTAAAGTGTGGATTTTACTGAACGTTACCTCTTCCACCAGAGTTGACTTTGCCACCTCAGACCAGGTGAAGTGCTAAAAAGCAACTAAATCTTCCTCAATCTTCTGTCTCTTACATCATATTCTGTCTGCCGAAAATGCATTAAAGTTCAAAAAACACTGACGACTTTTCCTTTTTTCAAAAGGGATTGGCTACAAAAGTCCTAACTTGGACTTTTTTTGGGTAACCGGTTTTCTCCAGACATTTCAGAACATATGGAACATTCATTTTACAGTGGGCTCATGTGTAGGGCGTTATATAAATTCTCTTGTCTTTATTAAGGGTCCCTGGAAATTTGTAAGGAAAAGGGGTAACTTCAAGCATTTGCACCAAGCTTTATAATACAGATGTCCATACAACTTTAAATTTCCCGCCTTATTTAAAGATCACTAGCGAATTTTCGGTAGGCACAAATGAACGCTAGCTCATGAAATACTCGCACTGCTGAAGTAACGCTAGCCAAAAGTCGCCAGCACTCATGCCCAAGACTAAACCTCATTTTAGTAAATGAGCGTATTCGTAGCGCATTTGCGCCTGCCGAAGTGGTACGAGGGGTGCGAAGCTGACGCTGGCGAAAATTCGCCTGTTAGTGAATCTGCTTCAATGTGTCTGCACGTTGTGGGTACCATAAGTCTCTTTGGAGCACTGGGAAAAACAATATTGCATTAGATATTTGTATATATATATATATATATATATATGTGTATTTGAAATTATTATCCCAAATGGCCCACAATAATAGGATATATCTTTCAGCTAAATGAGTGGATGGCATGGGGGTCTCTTATAGACTCCAACCACATTTCCTTGGATAATAGGATTTGCTAATTTACTTGATCAGAGTTTGGCTGTGAAGCACTCAGGGGCAAATTCACTAAGATTCGAAGTTGCGCCAGGCGCAACTTCGCCGCGCTTCGCCAGGCGTAGTTTCGCCAGCGCTCCGCAAATTCACTAAAATCCGAAGTTGCGCACAGGGGTAGCGTAAGTTTGCGAAGTTGTGCTAACGTTGATTCGCCAAGCGAAGCAAAGTTTCGCTAGCGATGGTTCATTTGCATATGGCACCAAATTCAAATTTCAATGGAGGAACACGTATCAGCACTACAAATGCCTAGAAAACCTTCAAAACATCAAATAAAAAATTTATTTTGCCCTACACATGTGCCCACTGTATAGTTAAGTTGCCATGAGTCAGGAAATGTAGGTGGGAAGGAAGGGAGCCCCAAAAAAAATTTCGATCTTTTTCAGGCTATCACCCATAATATAGAAAACACGCCAGCGTTTTTTGGGACTTAGAAAAAATTTGAACTTTTTTGGAAGCAATCCCTATCTACTCTATTGCGCTTCGCCTGGTCTGAGGTGGCGAAGGAAGTCTATCGTAAAAGGTAGCGTTCAGTACACTGCGCAAGTTAGTGAATTTGCGTAGTTACGTCCGTAGCGAAAATTTGCCTGGCGTAAGGGTGCGAAGTAACACTAGCGAATTTACGCCAGTGTTCATTAGTGAATTTGCGAAGTACCGAAAATGCCAAACGCTAGCGAATTGACGCTAGCGTTCGGCGCTTCGGCGCTTAGTGAATTTGCCCCTATGTGTCTGCTCACTGTGGGCACCTTGTGTTCAAATCCTATAAAAACATATAATACACTCCTACTGTAAGACCTGTTCATACTAAAAGATAAATACAGCTTGAACAAAAACATATACGTACATGTAACAATTGTAAAAAGTTTTTCCAGACCTTGTAACCCATAACAACCAATCAGCAGTTAGTATTTACTGGTTAAGGGCAGTGAAAATAAAGAAAACTGAATTTCTGATTGGTTACTACAGGTTATTAGACCTGAGCCACACATTTTACATTTAACTGAACCCTATTATTTTTGCTTAGAATTTCTGTACAAAATTTCAGCAATATATATCAATAGAAGAGGGATATGAAAAAACCCCATCTTAAATCGGTCATCTTTTTCTTACTACCATATCAATTATCTGTTTCCCATTCAACAGACCTTCTGCTTGGCCCGCAAGGTGACATCTCCATTGAAATCCCAAGCTGTCCAACCTTAAAACCAATTAAATCCTGGAGACATGCAGCTACAGTGTATCAATATTGTTTTCTTTTCAATAATTAATTATGCTAATGAGCTATTTTTAAAACAATATAAGGTGCATGTTATTGTGTATACGTGTCCCTCTAATCTTATACCAGAATATTCTGGCAGTTTGTATTTCTGTATTATCTACTGTATATGGCAGGTAAATTCCAAAACGGAGTAAATAAAACATGTTATGAGTTTCCCAATGCATTTTTATTCTTGGCTCACGTTGCCAAATACATACGGTATTAATATATCGCATTGGATACTTATCCGTGGGGAGCTAGACTAGAGCTATTAATGTTCGGCTTGGGATTGATGCCACAATTTAATGAGCTGGTATTTTGTAACACAGGAGACCAGCTGTCAGTCTGTCTCCAAATCAATGTGTTGCAATTATTTGCATCAGGCAGAGAGTTCAAATAGACAAGCATTTTGACTCCTGATAGACTACCAACTAGCTGAACTGAAAAAAATATGCAAATGTAATACATGCTGAGGTCACTTGTTGTACAGTCTGTTGAACCCTGGTGTTAATGCTAATATCTGTGGTAAGCAGAATAATATAACAATTCTTATTGTATGCACTGCTGGTAAGCACGAAGAGGCATCTACATATGGTTCTTGGGAGCTGAGACACACCTAATTTGTCTGGAATACACACAATATGCACCACTTGCTACACTAATGGAAGCCCTGTTAGTATCACATGCAGTACTTAAACTATCCTTCCAAAGGTCCATTAGGATTAGATCTCTGTTTAATTAACCTACAATCCTTTCAGTCATAGGTTGAGTAAATAGGGTGCAGGAAGCCATGGAAGTGTTGATGTTCATCAGCTAAATAATTTCTCCTTTCAGTGTATCCATACGTGAGGCTGTTCCTCCCTGACCCCCAGAAAGTGTGCCCTAGTCTAGGTACACAAGGTTGATGTTGGCATGATGAAGATGCTTTGTTTGGTGCAAATTGTGTCACCAATGACTTGCAAGGCTGTAGGTTCTGTTGACCTGCTCCTGTGGGATTCTGCTGGATTCCTGTATAGAGACTCTTGTCTAGGTCCCAGAACTCTTCCTACTTTGGCCCTTTCCTGGACTTTGACCATATCATCTTTTCTGTCTTGTCTAGTAGCTCCTGCAGTATCTGCCAGTCTTACAAGTCCTGCCTGCTCTCCAATACTAGCTTCCTTCATACTATTTACTAACCTTAATGAAGACCATTGGTCCCATCCAATAGTGGGACCAATGGTCTCCTAATTGATTCATAGCTCTTCTTGGTCTATATAAGTGTCTAGCCTATAACACCTTCAATGCCTCCTCCATTGCCTCATTTAAGCGTGCCATAGCCTTGCGCTCCAGCTAGTAACATCTACGCAAAACTGTTTTGACTTTACTAATGTACAATGGACAGCAAACAAACAATTGGGGGAATGTAATTTAAGTTGCAAAGAGCAAAACAATTCGCACCAATAAGAATAAAAATCCACATCTCTCAATGTAATATTGTTCCTTAAACTGTTATTGCATCGTGAATTTTAATTGCACATTGCGAATTTTAATTGCGCACTTTCAAGAAGTGCGTGAAGGTGTCGTAATCTCTTGGACGACTTTTAAAGAAAGTTTTATTATATTTACTATAAAATTCACAAGCGGTCTTCCACTGTCGGAAGTGGTCGCTAAACAGTTTCTGGGTTTGCAAAAGCTATATTAAATTCGCACAAAGCAAAATTTGTTGCGCAAAGGCATAACTTTTTTGAATTGCGAATAGTGTTTCCGTTACCGACTTTTATTACATTCCCCCGTATGTGTTTTAAATGCATTATTAATAAATAATTTAATAGGTCAAGTGCATCCATTTAAAGTCAGCTTGCCTGGGTCTTCTGAGTAACAATTGTGCCTAGACTCATGACGGTTAAACAGCGAGTTGTTTAGAATAACACAGATGTCATGTATTCATAGGACAGAAAGTACTGGTATGCAGGAAATCCAGTAGCCGAACTCCAACACATCTACTCCCAACTAACTGCACTGGAGCTCGGCCAAGCTGCAAACTCCTCACTGAAAGAATGGGAATAAAGGGATCATTCCAGGCATATAACACATTTACACACTTAGTAATGCACTGGGTGATTATACACAGGCTTTCAGACATTTACTTTCAGCCGACATTGCTATTTCTTTTAAGTCAGTGGATAAACGGATGTGCGCAATTACTAATGCGTGCGATCAAACGCAAGAACGCTGACATGTCGTAGCTCACAAGCTGCAATCTCCAATCAAAGCGAGAAGTAACCACTGTTCATATTCAATCACCTGTCATCATTACAACTTCACAGACCATTGTGTCAGTTTTGAAGATCTCCAGCCCTTAGACAGAGGCTGTTTAGGGATTTGGTGATCAGATGTAGTTCAACAGCTAGAAAAGCACACTTCAGAAAGGTTTAAATGGCATTTTAATGTCAATATATACAGTAAAGGGATACATTACTGAGCATACATAATGACCATGCAACACTCATGTCTGGTTGGGTGCAGTTGTCTGATACACCTAAGGACCATATTGCAATAGTTGCTTCCAGCGTCTTGGATCTTTTCACTGCATCAAATTATTAGAAACAACTGGAGTTGGAACATAGCACACAGATAGTCTGAGTGTTTCCCTATAACTCCCAGCAACCCAGTTCAGACCACCAATTCATGTGAAATCATTGCACTCTGATCCCGCATAATTCCTTACAATATAACTTTTAATGGGGATAATAGTAAACGTCTAAGATGCACCATATGTGAACAATTCACCACAACCCAAGTTGATACAGGGACTAGTCCGATTGCCATTTTGGAGTCAGGAAGGAATTTTCCCCCTCTAAGGCAAATTGGAGAGGCTTCAGATGGGTTTTTTTTGCCTTCCTCTGGATCAACTGGCAGATAGGTAGTTAATAAAAAAAAAAAAGTTGAACTCGATGGACATGTGTCTTTTTTCAACCTTACTTTCTATATAATCCGACAAACCCACTGCGTTTATTAGCACAATGCTGGTCCATGACCATAAAAAAACATGAAACTAAAACCGGCACAAGGTGGACCGGTGGTGGAACCTTAATGAGCCATAGTTGGCAGCCCACCTCCCTTATGCCCCTGAAGAAGCAGTTCACGTGGTGAAATGCGTAGGGCATTTGTAGACGGTGGTGAGAGTAGCTCCGACCCCTCCCTACATGGATAACAACTATGGCTCATTAATTATAGATATGTTGTTATTAGTGATGAGCAAATTTGTCCCGTTTTGGCAAAAAATCAGCAAATTTCCTGCGAAATTCATAAAAACTGAGAAAAATTCACGAAACGGCGCAAGTGTCTTGTTTTTGATCTGACGTCCATTTTCGCGGCAGTTTCACGGATTTATTCGCCAGCAGTGAATTGCGGGATTTTGCTACAAATTCGCGCCTGGCGAATAAATTCGCTAGTTGTCATACAACCTTGCAGATCAGCTCAGTACATTACATTGTCTCAAATTGGATGCTTAACATAGCACCTTGTAATCTTTTCACTGTACCCTTACCTGCTGCACCCACAGGTCTGCAACTGAAACTGACGACATGAGGTACAGGTAAGCAGGAGGTTATAATTATGTTTTATTTTATAGTGCTGTCATATTCACAGAGATTATCGAAAAGCGGGAAGTAGGTGTAGGCAGAAGAGGTAAGTGCCTAGGCAGAAGGGGGGGCTGGAACCCTAGGCACTTACCTCTTCTGCTTTCTCTAACTCTGACGAGTAAATAGCTGGTGTATGGCAGTTTTTATTGGTGCCACAAGTTGCAAAGTGAGGGGGGCAAGATGGTGAAGGCTACATCATGACAGGCGGACAACAGCATGAGGGTTTCCTTGGATGCGCTTACATTTTGGTTCTGTTCACATCAGTCTCTGTTCCAGTGGAGCTTACCTGCTAAGGGCCCTATCACATTCACACACAAGTAAGCCAAGATACATGGCAGTGGAGAAACCCACACAAACACAGGGAGAACACATAGACAACCTCGGCGAGAGTTCTGGCCAGGACCCAAGTGCTGCAGGATGCCCACCAGGGGTATGAGGACTTGATAAAGGGAAACAATCAAGAGTAGGCAGTCGCATCAATCAAGATGCAGTTTGGGCCATAGACCTAAAGAGAAATATGTGCATAATTACATGTGAACATTCACTTTAAAAACAAACGCCCATATGTAATATAAGCCACTAACGTTGCCCAGGAGCATAATATGTATAATTCAAATATTTTAAAAAGTGTTTATCCAAATAGTACCTTCGATATGTGACTTTACTGTCACATCCTGAAACCTCAGGGTCTCACAT
This sequence comes from Xenopus petersii, assembly GCA_038501925.1. Taxonomy (NCBI): domain Eukaryota; kingdom Metazoa; phylum Chordata; class Amphibia; order Anura; family Pipidae; genus Xenopus; species Xenopus petersii. Next base: position 11,249,269 of record CM076675.1, on the reverse strand, counting down.
TTGGGAATACAAAGCATCTCTGTCTCTTTCTTTCTGGTATATTCCCCTCCTCACCATTATCAGGCACTTATTTAGCCTTCAGCTTTATAGTTAAACATCCCCTGGGGATGGCAACAAGGAGATCCATATGACATCTGCTTTCATCTCTAATCCTAGGTCAATTACGGAAAGCCCTAAAATGCTTTATAGCCCAATTACCACCTGCCCCCACACAGTCTTTAATTTTTAAAAAAGCCATCGATACCAGGGGCCACACTACGTATCAGCTTTCATTTTGCTCGTGCGTCTGTTAGGCAACGTTGAGGAATAGGCAAGTCGATTATAAATAATAAGAAGTCATTGATCAGGGTTGTTCCGTCTAATGTTATCCAGCTGTTCATGAACTACGACTCCTAGCACCAACAATTATCCAAGCAGTCTAAACAGACATTGCTGAAAGAACCTAAAAACTATCCAATCTTGACTCCAGTGAACATTAGCATTAAATAAAAAAATAGTACTTATTAAAGCACAAAAGTTTATATGTTGCATCATTCCTAGTCCTTAAAGCAATTGATAATATAAAGAGATTCCAACAATCTAAGCCTAATAAAAATGCATGGATCTACTGTATATACTAATAATCTGCACTGGTAAGTCTTGTCCCCCTCTGTAATGGTTTTGCCCCTTTGGCTGCATTGTCCACTGCCCCACTGTATAGGGAAACCTCTTCAAAATGAGCTCTAAGACTTCTAGGATTGCAGAGACCACACCCACTAAGGGCACCCAACAATTGCACATATGAAAAGCTTAGTCTTTGACCCCCTTTCCTCTTACTCATTATTGAGCAGTGGCACCATCTTCTTCGTGTTTCTAATGTACTACAACATGTGCATCCCATAAAAAATATACAGGTATTGGACCTATTATCAAGAAAGCGCAGCACCTGGGGATTTTCTAAGGGTCGAAGTGAATTTTGGAATTCAGAAACTTCAAATTTTGAAGTAATTTTTGGGTGCTTTGACCATCGAATAGGCCAAAATTAGATCTAAATTGAAAAAACTAGACAAATTCGATCATTCGAAAATCAAAGTACTGTCTCTTTAAAAACCGTCAACTACGACACTTCTCCACCTTAAACCTGCCGAATTGCTGTTTAGCCTATGGGGGACCTCCAAGAACCATGGCTAAGTTTTTAGAATTTCTAATTTTGAAGTATTATTTTGGCTACTTTGACCATCGAATTGGCTACTTCGACCTTCGACTACGACTTTGACTTCGAATCGAACGATTCAAACAACAATTCGTTCTACTATTCGACTATTCGACCATTCGATAGTCGAAGTACTGTCTCTTTAAAAAAAACTTCGACCACCTACTTTGCCACCTAAAACCTACTGAGCACCAATGTTAGCCTATGGGGAAGGTCCCCATATCGAAGTCGAAGGATTTAGCGCAGAAAATTCGATCGATCGATCGAAGGATTATTCATTCGATCGAACGATTAAATCCTTCGAATCGAACGATTCGAAGGATTTTAATCCAACGATCGAATGAATATCCTTCGTTCAAAAAACTTGGGCAAGCCTATGGGGACCTTCCCCATAGGCTAACATTGTGTTCGGTAGCTTTTATCTGCCGAACTAGGGGGTCGAAGTTTTTTTTAAAGAGACAGTACTTCGACTATCGAATGGTCGAATAGTCGAATGATTTTTAGTTCGAATCGTTCGATAGTCGTAGTCGAAGGTCGAAGTAGCCCATTCGATGGTCGAAGTAGCCCAAAAAAAACTTCGAAATTCGAAGTTTTTTTACTTCGAATCCTTCACTCGAATTTAGTAAATCTGCCCCTTGGAGTCATCAGGACTTATTCCCCTATTGCTACACCTCTGTCAGTGGTACCAAAGAAAGGGGAAACAAACATACTTTAAACAAAGAACTCAACAAATCATTCCACCATACAAGATGCCCCCAAATGCACCAGAGCAATAACAGCAGACTCTGATTTTTCCAGTAAAACGGTTGTTTGTTGTTGTTGTTTGATACACAGAGATAAAATGCCCAACATATGCTGGTGTTAACAAATACATCTGTACAGATTTCTGCACTTATTAATAGGTGCCACATTGTAATTCCCTAACAATATATGCACAGCCAGCAATATGGAGACAGTTTATCCCCATTCCAAAGAAAAGACTCCTAGATCAGGTGACACCAGTTATAAAGGGCCTGTCTGCAATGCAGAGCTGTCTGACTCCCAACTCTTTGGTTTGGGTAAGAGAGAGTGCAGTTCATAGCCTTGGGCAGAAACTGAATACAGAAATAGCATACACTGCTTCGTGTATATAGTGCTGCCATATTTACAGGGATTATGCATAATTCCCATCCAGGGTTGGAATTATGGAGGAACTCCACAATGCGTTTGGTGCCGGCACGTCGCCATGAAACGCATGCGACGTGTCAGATGTTGTGAAGAAACAAGAAGTGAAGGAGAATCACATGTAAGAACTACATTTATCCGACTGTTGGATGAAAACGCAGCGTTGGCGACATGTCGGCACCAAATGCATCGTGGAGTTCCTCCCTTAAAGTGGACCTGTCACCCAGACACAAAAATCTGTATAATAAAAGTCCTTTTCAAATTAAACATGAAATCCAATTTCTATTTTTTATTTAAGCATTCATAGCTGTTGTAAGCTCATTTAAAAATCTCAGCTGTCAATCAAATATTGTCTGCCCCTCCTATGCCCGTGGCATAGAGGCGGGGCAGACAATTACTTTCACTTTCAATTCAGCACTTCTTAGATGTCACTGCTCCCCACACATTCCCCCGTTCTCTTTACAATATAACTGTGTAACCAGGGCATGGGGATGGACATTGGGTCCCAGATTCTGGTGCAAAAAGAAAATTCTGAGATGATGCAAGACTTGTCTTAATAACAGTGTCCAGAAAATGGCTGCTGCCTGCTTGCTATAATTTTGAAATCCCAGAAGGAAACAATATTCAAATAATTTATATAGTGTAATTAAAGTTCATTTTCCTTGACTAATCTGATAAAATAGGATTTTGAATATTTTTTTTTGGGTGATGGGTAGACAGAAGGAGACAATTCTGAAGGAGGCGAAAACCCTTAGGCACTTGAGGGGAATGTTATTAAAGTCGCAAAGAGAAAAACAATTCGCACCAATAAGAGAAAAAAATCCACATCTCGCAATGTAACATTGTTCGCAATGTTATATTGTTATTGCATTGCGAATTTTAATTGCGCACTCTTAAGAAGTGTTTGAAGGTGTCGGAATCTTTTGGAGCAAACATAACGACTTTTTCAGTGAGATGTTTTATTACGTTCACTGCGCATTAGCGCAAACTATAAAATTCGCAAATGGTCTTCCACTGTCGGAAGTGGTCGCTAAGCAGTTTCTGGGTTCGCAAAAGCTATATTACATTCCCACAAAGAAAATTTTTCACACAAAGGCATAATTCTTCGCATTGCGAATTGTTTTTCCGTTACAGACTTTATTACGTTCCCCCGACACTCTTTCTGCCTAACGGCTCTGCAAATAAGTGGTAAGTGGCTGTGGGTTTAGTTGATGGCACAGCTTTCTATGACAGTTTTGGTGGGTGGAAGCCAAGGTGGTGGTTGGTTACAGCAGGGGGACAGATGATGGTAGGGTGCTTGCCTTGACTGCCCTTGTTTTTTGTCCACCTCTGTTCACATCATTCCCTGCCCCAATCGAGTTTACAATCATAGGACCCAATCACATTCACACATACTAGGGTGAGTTTTATCAGGAGCCAATTAACTTGCCTGTATGCTGATGGAGTGTAGGAGGAAAATAGAGTACCCGGAGGAAACCCACGCAGACAAAGGGAGAACATACAGACTCCATGAATATAGGATGGCCCATTTAATTTCATGGGAAGCAATTAAGGGTGCACAGCAGAGATCTACATTTAGAAAATGTACAGAGCCCGATCAATTAAACTTCATTCCAGCCTTATTATTTCATTTAACCTAAGCCCCTTCTAAGAACTGCTTCCGCCACTTTTGTAAACAACACAGAGAGGACATTTCATAAATTAATTTCAGACATTTTTAATCATACAGAATAACTGTTTTACGTGAAGCTATGCGCTTATATTATTATATGAACCACGCCCTCCTCTTATAGTCATAGAACATTATGGGGCAGATTTATCAAGGGGCGAAGTGAAAGTTTGAATTAAAAAATTAGATTTTCAAGCTATTTTTAATGTACTTAGACAAAATGCAAAATTCGATTCCAATTTGAAAAAAAAAAATCGCATATCGAAATTTATCATGTACAATCACTTTAAGACTTCGACTTCAAACATTCGCCATCTAAAACCTGCCGGATTGCTGTTTTAGCCTATGGGGGACCTCCTAGAACCTAATTGGAGTCATTTGGTAGACTTTGAAAAATCCAAGTTTTTTGGGGCAAATACTTTGTTTCGAATTCGATCTAATGCGCTAAAACTTCGATTCGAACAATTTGAATACAGTCTATTCACCCGAAGTTAAAAACTTAGATTTTTAAAATAGATTTCAATTGGTCTTTTTTTATTTGAATTTCGAAGTTATGGGATTTCATAAAAAACTCCCATTGCTTCGAAATTCAACCCTTGATAAATCTGCCCCTATATACACACACATTCATCATTAACCTAATTAAAAGGCTTTAAGTGGATCACTTCAATAAAATAGCTGAATAACAAAAATACCAATTGCAGAGACTGTTATGCATCTTAAAGTGGAAAGGGGAAGTAAAAATTAAATGTTGCCCAATGAAAAAATGTTAATCTAAGCAACTTCCCAATGTACATCAGTTTAAAAATTGTCTAAAAATACTGCTACCACTACTGAAAGCAGGACCTTTCCATTTTTGTATATTCTTTACCCTGATGGCTCTGACATTGAAACAAAGTAGCAGAAGCCAGTTGGTTTACAGACCTACAAAGAAGCAAACTTATGTATATATTGATGTAAAACTAGTCAAATGATCCATTTGTTTTCAAAAATGTGTTTCATTTAGTCTTTAGGTTTTGCCGAATGAAAAAGGAAATGCCTAATCAATATCATTTTCATAAGAAGCGGTTCCTCGGAATTTGCCAAGCTCTGTTTTGTGATTACTTATAATAATCTGAGGGAGCAGATATTAGATATTCATGGATGTGTCCTGAATGTTCACTACATAGTAACATAGTAAATTAGGTTGAAAAAAGTCCATCAAGTTCAACCGTTTAACTCCATTTTGCCCTGCCTGACTGCCAGTTGATCCAGAGGAAGGAAAAAACCCAAACTGAAGCCTCTCCAATTTGCCTCAGAGGGGGCTATTGGCAATGAACTCCTAAGAGGTATTTCTCATAAAAATCTACCTTTAGCAGAGAGCGATTTACTAGCACACAGCCCGAGTATTTCAAGGTGCTTATGTGAGTCTGGTCATGGAATATTAGTTGGGAATCTTCTTTTCCCGTACATTGTACATTTTGCATTATTGTATAAAACTGTAGCTCATTTTGAAACATTCAGTTCTTTGCTTTCCTTTAGGATATATCCTATATAATAAAGTTGAAGTGTCTCTGCGTCCAGTCCCTGTGTCCGTGGGATTGCGCTACTGTGCATGTGCCCCACGGACCGTCTCTGGCAAATTTTTAAGTTGAAGTGTCTCTGCGTCCAGTGTGTTACCACAACAAAATGGCCCCCAAGCCCACCATAAAGCGACAAACTCAGTTCTACCATCACAATTCAAAAATAAACAGCCGGCACTGAAAGGGGCGGCGCTACGTGCAACACACCTGCCCACATCAACGGCCAGAGCATTAAACCCGCCACGCCAACAGCGCCCACCCACTGCCTCTTCCATGAACTATGGAGGCTGAACCCCATCTCCGTCTCCTGATTGGTCGAAATGTCTTGAAGAGCGGCGCTCACAGTAATAGGTGGGGAAGTAGTAAATCATTGTGTCAGGACCATGCGTGTCCACACCTACTTACGAAGCTGCAGTTGACGGCCTGCGCAGGTTGGGAGGTGGAGAGTATAGAATTTGTAAGCATAAAGTAGCCAATGAGAGCGGAGGACCCTTTTGGAGGCGGGGAATAGGGGGTTAGAGACTGTAGTTGTTCAGTGAGAGACTGTGAACATCCAGTCACTGCACTTCCTTCCCTGAACCATCTCTGGCGAATTTTTTTTAGATAATAAAGTTGAAGTGTCTCTGCGTCCAGTCTCTGTGTCCGTGGGATTGCGCTACTGCGCATGTGCCCCACGGACCGTCTCTGGCGAATTTTTTTTAGACTAGAACAATTCTGTTTTTATAAATGTTTGACTACATACGTTCTAGCGCCCGTTAATTTAACGGGCTTAATGTCTAGTATTTTAATAAAAGGCTTATCTAAGGTGTGACCTGGGGCAAGTCAAGCAATGTCAACCCACAGATAGTTTCTCAACAATGTTTTAATTTTAGAAACTATCCATTGGTTACTGCACAAATTGCTGTTGCGCACAGTTCCGATAAAGTGAAAAAACGCAGAACTCCACAGGGGGCCTCAGCAGTGCATAATTGTTATGGTTTACATCCATATATGTATTCTCATTTTGAATCTTAATGTAAAGAGTTGCTATCACCTTGCCATGGGTTCCATCTCATGGAATAAGTATAACCTATCTATGTACAGTCTCTACAGTATCTGTCAATTCATCTACTGTATCTATGTTTAACCTATGGTATCCTAGAACCCAGACAAACCCCAAGGTCTCTGCTCATGCTGTTGTCTATAGCAGCCGCCTTTGTCTTCGGGAGAGGACCGACACTGCTCAGATGTCACCAGGTCTTAAAGTGAGAGGACTAGGGAGAAAGTTCTGGGCAGTCAAAGGAACTGTAATGTATACAGGATGAACGGGAAACCAAGAGTGAAGTTGTGGAACAGGTTGTGACAGTACCAACCAGACAGGACAGTACAGAATCAGGAGCCATGAGCGTTGTCAGGATAAACAGGCTGGATCAGTACCAGTCAGACAGTGCAGTACAGAATCAGGAGCCAGGAGCATAGTCAGGATAAACAGGCTGGATCAGTACCAGTCAGACAGTGCAGTACAGTAGCAGGAGCCCGGATCATAGTCCATAGCTACGCCAGACAGGCGCCCTAGGCAAGCCGGGCTGTTGCGGCACCAACTTAGCGCTCCTGTGCATGCGTGAATTGGTGCTTGCGTGCGCATGTGCTGGAGCGAAAAAAGAAGTAGAAAGCACAGAGTCGGCCAGAGAGGGGAGCAAACTGGGGGTAAGCTACAGAGGAGGTACGTGCCTGGTGCCCTTCCAGCTTTGTGCCCTAGGCACTTGCCTACTCCCGGCCCTGATCAGTACCAGTCATACAGCCCAGTACAGAATCAGGAGCCAGGAGCATAGTCAGGCTAGACAGGCCAGAACAGTACCAATCAGACAGGGCAGTACAGATTTAGGAGCCAGGAGTCTAGTCGGGATAAACAGGCTGGGGTCAAAACCAATCAGTAACACGGTACAAAGTCAGGATCCAGAAGAGTGGTCAAAAAAGCAATGGTCTGTTCAGAGAGCAGTGGTAATGCAGACAGCACAGGAACACCAAGTCTCCAGTTCAACTACAGGCAGGTTGATACACTACCACTCTCTCACTCTCTTTATCTTTAAATGCATGGATTGCCAAATTACAATGAAAAGAATCAATTGCCCATAGGGTTAGAGTCTTGCAGATGGTTAGGTACCCTACAGGTTGTGGGTAGGGTTTTTAGATGTGGTTCAGTGGGATGGGTTGAGGGTCTCATCTATATGTCTTATCTTATGCTAAATTATCTATCCTTTAACATTTTTTTAAATTTTTTTTTACTACCCCTGCCCATTTCATGTTGTCACTTCCAGTTTGTGCCAACAGCAACATTGGGTTGTGGATTTGGTTGAAGATAAAGCAGTTGCGAATCAGGTAGAGGGTAAAAATTCCGCTTGCACATCCAGGTCACAAATAGCAGGTCTAGGTATTGTTCTGCTCAGGGCTCTATATAGCATAGTCAGATATCTATGCCAAAATGTGTCTGCTTGACGATGCGACAAATGGGTCATCCCCATTTTTTCAGTTTTCTCAATCTCTGTAGTTCAGTGTTGCTAGACTTGTCAATTATTGGTGAATTAACTACCCATTTAACATTATTTATTACTGTATTCATAACTAAGACAACTCCATTCCTACATCTGTGTGTCATTAACCTATAGGTATGTACATTACACTTTTTCTGCATAATTGCACATACACTGCCTGCTGTCAAACAATACATTTATATACAGTTCCAACTAAATTTCACTCATAAAATGTTGCTCTGACAGTTCTGCCCCCAACCCTAGTGCAAATATATATTTATAGGGTAAAGCTTGCAAACCATTAGCCATCATCTCCCAGTCTGTATGAATCTACCCTGCTCTGCTCCATTCCAAATGTACCACTTCTCTTAATTAATTATTAAGCAAACTCCTTCCATATCATATTTGTTATGTTTAAGGGCTACTACTGGATATTTCTGGTTCTAAAATAATTAGCTCCTTGGCTCCCCGATGTCTGAATTAGACTAAAACATGAGCCCAATTTGCCCTTGAATACAGTTTAAATCCCTTCTTATCTTTTCTCATCTCATTTTTAAGTCTCTGTCAAGTGAAGCACGTGGAACGTAACATTTTCATTCTGCAAGGGCATATCATAGTATAATCCTACATATGTGTAATGCAAATGCAAAGCTGCACCAGAGTAATAGACTGAGAGATTATTATACCAGGGTAATGCCACTATTAGCATATACATCTGTAGGTTGGCTGGTTGGAAATAAGTAAGAATAGCAGCCATTAGTTATGCAGCTTTAGTAGATTATGGCAGAATTGCTGATGATTATAATGTGCTCTGCAATGTGTTTCTCCTCCTAAATGTATAGGGCTGAACGTGATAAAGTGAATTTAAGATCTTCTCAATAATGTTGAGAATCATCTCAACATCATCGTTCGCAAAATTGATCGGATGAGTTTAAAAATTTTAGTCGTTCAGGGATAAAATCCCTCTTTGCGCATGTCAGGATTGTAGCACAAGCCAACGAACATATACGGAACAACAAACATATATGGAAGGACGCTAACATTCTTTGCTGAAAGCTTCATTTGTAACCATATGAACTATGTAAAGAAATAAATTGGTGCTGACTGCAGGAATATCACCCTATCACCTCATATGTGAAAGAAGTTTATTATGCCATAGCAAGGCATAAAGCCATATGTCTGCATGGAGCAGGGAAGGAGAAATTGACTATATACTACAGACAGTGACACTCGTTTGTTGAACAGCGTTCGTCCGTACACGAAAGCAAACAATACAGTTATATCTGTTCATATAATCGTTCTCCGTGGATGGCATATCGTATGGTAATATAATCGTCAGGCGATCATTTAACGATACGATCGTTCATCGCAGAGCGATAAAAGTATGCCGTGTATGGCCACCTTAAAAGGTTTATGCGGGGGAATGCAAAAGAGGAAAATGTAATTTTCTAACTATATAAATCAGTGATTAGTAGGGATGCACCGGATCTACTTTTTTGGATTCGGCCAAACCCCCGAATCCTTCGTGAAAGATTCGGCCAAATACCGAACCAAATCTGAACCCTAATTTGCATATCCAAATTAGGGGTGGGAAGGGGAAAACATTTTTTACTTCCTTGTTTTCTGACAAAAAGTCATGCAATTTCCCTCCCGCCCCTAATTTGCATATGCAAATTAGGATTCGGATTCGGTTCGGCTCGGCAGAAGGATTCGGCCGAATCCGAATCCTGCTGAAAAAGGCTGAATCCTGGCCGAATCCCGAACCGAATCCTGGATTCGGTGCATCCCTAGTGATTAGCCCCTATTTATAATTCAGGGGTTTAACTGAATACAAAAAGGCAGATTATTGATCTTGGAAATGTTCAGAGCAGAGCGACAGATGAATTAAGAGGTTAAAGGACTTGAGTTATGAAGAAAGTCTCATCCAATTAGATTTGTTTATCATTAGAAAAGAGGAAATGGGGACAAAAGATTCATCAACACAAACACACTACGACCAAGGTCAGTTTAAGGTATTCGCAAAAGAACATTTCATTCCCTGGATAATGCAAGTGGCAGAAAAGTATGGCTTCCACTTGAAATAGAAGAATAGAATTGCTGTAAGAGTGCGCTCTCTAAGAACACAAAAGTTAGGGGTTTTCCTTTAAACAGGCACTCTCGGTTTTAGGTTTGAAAACTTGAAGTGAACCCATACCCCTAAACACTTGAGCTTTCTCTATAATATTTTTCACAAACAACAACCCATATTGCAAACACTTTATTACAGAAAAAGCTCTTTCTCGAAAAGTACATTTTCAAGAAGAGTATAGTACAGGGATGTGATCCGTTATCCGGAGAACCGTTATCCAGAAGTTAAGAATTATGGTCTATCTCCCATAGACTCAATTTCTCCAAATAATCCAAATTTTTAAATATGATTTCCCTTTTCTCTGTAATAATACCGTACCTTGTATTTAATCCCAAATAAGATATAATAAATCCTTAATGGAAGCAAAACAGTACTATTTGCTATCTAAATGATATATTAGTAGAGTTAGGGACAGATTTATCAAGGGTCCAAGTGAAAATTTAAAAGTTAAAAAAAAAATTGAATTTCGAGATATTTTTGTGTACTTTGACTATCGAATAGGCCAAAATTAGATTTGAATTTGAAAAAAATGTACTGTCTCTTGAAAACTTCAACCCTTCGCCATCTAAAACCTGCCGAATTTCTGTTTTAGCCTATGGGACACCTCCTAGTTTGGAGTCATTTGGTGGACTTTGAAAAATCAAAGGTTTTTTTGGGTAAATCCTTCGATTCAAATTCGATTGTATGGGCTAAAACTTTGATTCGAACTATTTGAATACAGCCTATTCACCGGAAATTAAAAACTTTTTCAAATAATTTTCTATTGGTCTATTTTTATTTGAATTTCAAAAGTTAAGGGAGTTCAAAAAAAACTCCCATTACTTCAAAATTCAACCCTTGATAAATTTGCCCCTTCGTCCAAATCATAGCAAAACCCTTAATACTGAAACTCTCAAGTCCCAAGCATTCTGGATAACAGATCCCATTCCTGTACGCTGTAGTTGTGCACATGTAACCTCTTTTCTTCTCTCATAAAAAGAGAACACCCGGACCTCATTCCTCCTATGTATAAACAGCTCTTTGATTTTTTGCTAAGCTAATACTTTCCTATGTGATGATCTCTAGTGGATAAAACTGCTGAGAATGCACATGCATGTTGGTTTCTAGGCAACTGCAAGATAAGCCTTAGGCCTGTTATAATGTGAGAATCAGATTTCTTCTTTAAAAGTTATAGGGTGATGAATTTCATGAAGGCTCCCATGCCATTTGTACAGGCACAATTTTTGCAGTGTTGCTTTATATTGTATCAAGCTGTGATGACAATTACATTCTGTACAGTAGACCTGCAGATACAGTATATTAATAAAGCAGGGATCATTATCGCAACCTGTCACCGTCTGTTAAGCAAACATAGACATTGCCTTTAGAAGCAGCTTCAGCAATTCTAATAAGTTCCTTGGAGCCCAGATGAGCTGCATATCCATTTTTATGGTACACGGTAGACCAGTGGTTTTCCAGTTCAAATCCCACTTGAAGGTCCAAGTTTTGGTTAATGCGTCCTTTCGCTCATGAAACGAGTGCAGATATTGGAATATATTGGTTAATTTCAAAAATATCTACAGCAGCAAATATTTATTCACCCCAAATCTCATGCTAACTGACTTTCAAGCTGGCCTTCAGGTGTATCTAGGTGAACAAATATGCGCCCTACCCAAATCTCACACTTTTTAGCTACGGGCCAAGACTACCAAAGAGAACTGTCTGGTAGGTTGGCAATCAATGGATCAGACAAAGTCTACAGTCATGTACTTTAACCAGGTATCTGTTATTTACAGTATCCCAAACCCAGAACTCCAAGGTTCTGGTCTCAGCCCTCTCTTCTGCCTATAGCAGTAGCCTTTGGCTTTCGGTGGAGCCCTCTTCTACTCAGATGCCACCAGGTCTTATTGCAGAAAACTAGGGAGAGAGTTCTGGCTGAACACGGGAACAGAATGTGTGCAGATAGGACGGGGGAGCAGTTAGTGGAGTCAATTAACAGGCCAGGTCAAACCAAACGGGCAATGTGGTAATAAAACGGGGAACAGGAGCAAAGTCAGGGTCACAGCCAAGTTCATATACAGAGAAGAATTGCAGAACCAAATCTATCCCAGAAGAATAGTCAAAACAGGCCAGGGTCAGTTCAGGCATCAGGGACAGGCAAGGGTCAAACACAGAATACATCAGAAGGAGTCAAATTAGAAGCACCCAGGAACCAACCTTTAAAAAAAACCTTTACATTGGGCAATGAGAAATAGCCCAAGGCCCCTTTAAATATTTAAACTTCGGACCGCGTATAAACCCGGAAGCAATCATCGATCGATGTGCACAATCCTAGGGGAAGAACAGCACACAAAGAAGGTTAGAGCTGCAGACGCACCCGATGCCCCGCTAGTAGTGATGGGCGAATTTGTCCCGTTTTGTTTCAGTAAAAATTTTTTTTTACATTGGCGACAATTCTGAAGCTGGCAACAATTCCGATGCACATTAAAGTCAATGGCCCTCTCTTAAATTTTGTCCAGCGAATTTTTGCAGCGATTTTGTGAATTTATTCGCTGTTGAAATGAGGAACTTCACCGCTAATTTGCACCTGATGAATAAATTCGTCCATCACTACCCGCTAGACCACCAGGGCTTCTCACAGTATCTAACTGCAGATCTAAAAAAACATAATTGCCAGATATTGGTGGGTGAGTGCCATATGATTTAATATAGCTAAAGATTGTATGATTTCTTGAGCAGCAGATCACCACAATTCATTGATTTTGCTTGAGCAGCGTATGGACTAGATATATGTTCTGTATTTTGGCATATGCTGCTTTTGGTGGGTAATTTGAGGTTTTGGTTGTGAAATGACATCTTGTTCTTGTTCCATTTTCTTTTTGTGGCCATCAAGGTGAAAGAGTGGAGCAGGCATCACAATTAGTCATAGGGCCCTGAGCATGCATGGTCCCTAGAAAATCTGTGTTTCAATGAATAGAGATTAGAAGTAAGAGGTGAGCACCATTCTTCTATTAGAGACCAGTGTCATATCAAAGAGAAGCCTATCACAATAATGAAATGGGGAGTATATTTAATAGTGTAGCATTGCAGCAATATTGTAGCATGCAACTGAAGCAGTAAGTATCATTGGATTTCCAATATAAAGTTGGATTACATCCATTTTCATCCATGTCAAGTGATATAAGCCATGGAGAATCAGGCTGAAATAAGTTGATGGAGAAATGTTATGTAAGTCATTAAACTAAAGAGATGGATCCGTCTCTAAAAGGCTCCACAAAAAGTAGTGGGCATCTTGTTGATGGCATCTAGATGGTGAATAGTTGAATTTGAATTCTTAAAGGCACATGATAAATTACGAAATTCAAATTTTTTTTTTTTAAACCTTTGAATCGAATTTGGACTATTCCCTAGTCGAATTACACAAAAATAAACTCAAAGAATTAATTTGAAATTTAAATTTAATTACGTTTTTTGATTTTGATTTTTGAGTTTTTTTATGGCTCAAACTGTCAAATTCAACTAGGAAATTGTTAAATTTTGATTTGAGTTTTTTTTTAAAATTAAATTTTTGAAATCTATGATACACTCACCCTTTTGACTTATTTGACTAATTGGCACCTTAAACCTGCCGAATTGCTGTTTAAGGTCAATCTAAGACATCCTGTGATCAATTTGGAGTTGTTTGCAGCCTTCCTACCTTTGAAAAACCCGTTCAATTTTTCCCGCACATGTTTTTTTGCTCTGATTTTTTAGTTAATGAAGGCCATTTGTGATTGGGGTCAATTTTTTTTAAATATAAATGAGAAAAAAACATTTTTAATAAATACCCCACAAAATATTATGAATGAAATGGCTTTATATACATGAATCATTATTTTAAATGGACTGTTGTATATTATATCATTCATATAACATATCGGGGCACATTTACCTAGGGTCGAATATTGAAGGTTAATTAACCCTCGATATTCGACTGCCAAATTGAAATCCTTCGACTTCGAATATCGAAGTCAAAGGATTTAGCGCAATTCGTTCGATCGAACGATTAAATCCTTCGAATCGGATTATCCTTCAACCAGAAAAACCTTGGAAAGCCTATAGGGACCTTCCCCATAGGCTAATATTGACCTCTGTAGGTTTTAGGTGGCGAACTAGGGGGTCGAAGTTTTTTTTAAAGAAACAGTACTTCGATTATCGAATGGTCAAAATTTTCGAACAATTTTTAGTTTGAATTGTTCGATTCGAGGTCGAAGGTCGTAGACGAAAGTCGAAGTAGCCAATTCGATGGTCAAAGTAGCCAAAAAAAACATTCAAAATTCAAACTATTTTTCCTCTGTTTTCCTCTATTCCTTCACTCGAGCTTAGTGAATGGGCCCCATCATGTAATCCTGCAATAATCAGGGGCATACTTTGGCTATATCCTCATAGAAAAGATTGTTGTAGTTGTTTCTTGTTACATCTGTTGATGTGTTTAATTATTCTGCTTTCAAAACAGCCCTTGAAACGGAATCAAGAGTCATACATTTGAGTCCATTGGTGATACAATCAGCCATAAAATGAATCATTTAATATCAAAGTCAGTATCAAAAAGGAGGCCATTTGATTAACTTTTCAATCTAGAATTTTAATACTTTGCAAAAAGCTAAAAAAAAATTGCATTATTTTCTCAATTGCAAGTAAGTATACAAAAAAAGTACCATAAACATTAAAAATACACAACTCATTGACTTTCATGGAAACAGGGCAGGTCTTTTTTTATTCCATTTTTCAAGAGTTGTTCAAATGATACATTTTGAAAACCTGGGTTTGGATACGATCACATCCTTTTTCCCCTGATTTTCTCCAACTAATACATTTGCCCTGTGGATATGCAAGGAATACTTTGAAATTGAGACAGGAATAATCAAAAAGCAGTTTAAATAGTTAGAAGAGTTTTGTGCAGATGCATATGAACAAATAAAAAGATAAAAAGGAAATGGACAATGCTGCAAGGGTAACAGGAGTGTGACAGTAGGAGGCAATATGTACGTAGCAAGGAAAGCAACAGAGATCAAAATAGATTGATGGCTCCGGAGGTGGTGGGTTAAATGAAACAGAGTATTAAAAAATTAAAGGAATAAAGATACAAGTCTGTATATCTTACATTTAGATGCTATTTTCCCACAATTAGAACAACAGTAAATTCTCACTGAATAGTGTTTTATGTAAGCTAATTAATCTTTGAGTTCCCAGCACCTCCAAAGCCATTTGATAAGCATTTTCAACAGGGTTTTTCTCTAATTAAAACTGTACTTACACATTTATTTTCTTTCTCATTCAATACCCCCTTAGAAAAATGAAGACACAACATTTTCTAATGTGTTATTTAATTACATTAATGTGTTTTACACATCATTAGGAATGGAAGTGGAATATATACTATTTGGGCTTAAAATGAATATATTTTTTGTATTTAATGGGCACCAATCTGAGAACAAATTTCTTATTCTTTTTGTTTTGGTTTTAGGCAAGGACTTTTATAGTGCACATAATCTGATTAAAAGAAATATCCAAACATGTATTCTGGTCTTCCAAAAAGGTTCCTCACCTTTTGCCCCAACTCTGCTATAAAAATAAACACATTTTATTCCACTTCTAAAATGCTTACGGTGTGGCATTTGTTTGTTTGGCAGTGTATCCAAGGTCTTTGTAGTAGACCATCTCTACTGCAACAATGCTGGAATTTTTTTTCTACTTGTTAAAAAGAACAATGAGCTGAACAGCAGCACTTGTGCAGTATCCATTAACCAGCAGGCTGATTTGTTGAAATACCACATGGGTTGCCCTATGTATGGCCATCGTTAAAGGAACAGTTCAGGGTAAAAATAAAAACTGTAGAAATAGATCATTTTTCTAATATAGTTAATTAGCCAAAAATTCAAATGTATAAAGGCTGGAGTGACTGGATATCTAACATAACAGAACAGACCGCTACTTCCTGCTTTTCAGCTCTCTAACTCTGAGTTAGTCAATGAATTTAAGGGGGCCCACATGGGACATAACTCTTCAGTGAGTTTGCAATTGATCCTCAGCATTCAACTCAGATTCAAAAGCAACAGTTATCACCCAGGTCCCCCCCTCCCCCTCAAATCACTGATTGGTTACTGCCTGGTAACAAAAACCCTCGATATTCGACCCTATGTAAATATGCCCCCACATATTACTCCAACTCATAAAAGTACCTTTCTAGGAAAATAACTATATTTATATTCTGCCCTAGATTCATGGACACTTTAAATATAAAATATCATGTTGTCAAGTGCATATTTAATTTTCTTACTGGGAATTTATTTTTTAATTCACACAAAATTAGAATGCTTATTTAATTTTTTTCCCACCAGTATTTTTCTTGATTATTATAAATTAAAATCTTTGCA
This sequence comes from Xenopus petersii, assembly GCA_038501925.1. Taxonomy (NCBI): domain Eukaryota; kingdom Metazoa; phylum Chordata; class Amphibia; order Anura; family Pipidae; genus Xenopus; species Xenopus petersii. The sequence goes on along the minus strand of CM076675.1, from coordinate 11,232,649 downwards.
AGGCTTCTATCTATATGGATTGTATGCAACTAACCTGAAACCAGTACTGTACAATTAGCCCTTCAAGATCTGCTACAATGCAGAACACAGGGTTATACTGTATAGAGTACAATTCTATACATGTAGATCATTTGTATGCATAGTATCAACATTTCTGTCTGTCAGCAGAGAATGTGTTCACCATTGCATCAGTGCTCATACGTCTAAAGTATCAGAGGATCCAGAATTAGATGGAGGTGAAGCACCAGCAAGGGAAATGATCCAACTCTCAAAAAGGTTATCTTGTGGGTAGCTGATAATGCAGCTTTATCCAGGTGACAAAAAAAGAAAAAACTCATCGCTATTGAAATGCTGAATAGGTTTCCGAAATTAAAACATTATTGATTCTGGGTTTATCAAATGTGTACTGTATTTGCTGTGTATTTTCATTTTAAACCAATTATTCTAGAACAAAGAATATCTTCTGTAAAAAAAAAAAGTGAATAAAAAATTGTTTAAGAGAGAGAGAATGTGTTAAAGATAGAAAATGTGTTAGAGAAATCATCTCTGTTGATGGAATCACACTCTCAGACACAGCAATGAATAGAATCATTTACGGAGAGTACAGAACAGCAATCTACTTGCAAATAGATGTTTATTAAGGTTCTATACATGAAATATTTCAACAATTGCTCTTTATCAAGTGTTGAATAACGGCACTTGAGGGGCCAAACATGACGAGACCCAAAGTCCAAAATTATCTCATTATTTTATGAAAACGACTCCAACCAAATCCGCACCGTTTTTTCCCCCTTATTTACCAATACATTTTCCCAAACATTTAAAAAAGGTTATATGAGCTAGACAACAGGTTGCTTTATACCAGACATACAGTATATTTTACAGGTATGGAGCAAAATGAGAGCCTTTACAGTTAGACAAATGTGTCAAATGAAAATTATTACTCAAGACGGGTGAATTTCTCATGTTTCGATTCGTGTAAAAATTCTCGAATTTGCCGTGAAATTTGCGAAACAGCAAAAAAATTGGCGAAAGATTTGTGAAACTCGTCGGTGTCAATTTTGGATACCATCAGAAAAGTCAATTGAGTCAATTTTGACGCCGTCGTTAAAGTCAATGGGCGTCCGAATAGTGTTGACGTGCAGCGATTTTGACGCAAGCAACTTTTCGGACAGGACCAGCAAATTTTCGTGGGAGTTTCGCAAATGTATTCACCGGTGGCGAAACGCGGAAATTCGCTGTGAATTTGCACCAGGCGAATTTATTCATCCATCACTAATTATTACAGATATTTTGAGTTTTTAGCAGACTATCTAAGAATATGAACAAAGTCTTTAAATAGGTAGTGTCAGTGCCGGAATTGGGAAAAGATATCGAATCTGAAACTCACTATGAAGCTGTGATAGTTAATTCTGTACTGAAAAACAGGAATAATCTCTCTGAAAGTGGACCCAATGATAACAGAACAAAAATAATGGAAACAAATGATGGAAACACTGAGGTACATGCACTTGCTAGCTATGAAGATAATGACTTGCTGTTTGCAGAAACAGATAATAATTAGTATTGCAAACTTAAATTAGGAAAATTAGAAGAAGCAGCTGGGCCAGGAGTGAAATCCGGTTCTGGATCATATCATGAAGGAAAATAATTATCCTGGGAAAGTAATAACTGTATGAGTATAAAAAAAATACTGCTTATACCTGCTGATTAGTGATGGGCGAATTTGTGCAGTTTCGCTTCGCCGAAAAATTCGCGAAATTCCCGAAACGGCGAAAAATTCGCGAAACGGCGCCGGCGTCTCGTTTTTGACGCCGCCGCCCGTTTTTGACGCCGGCCAAAATTTTGACACCGGCGAATTTTTTCCGCGAATTTTCGCGGCCGTTTCGCGAATTTATTCGCCGACGGCGAATCGCGCAAATTCGCCACGAATTCGCGCCTGGCGAATAAATTCGCCCATCACTACTGCTGATGAATCTGACTTGTAGGTAATATTAAAAATGTGATATTTATAGGGTATTTTTGGGCTTTATCATGATTGAACTAGAATTAATGCATTTGTTTAGGCTCACCAAAATTTCAGTTTTCATTGCCATTAAAGTGTGGACAGGTTTAGGATATCCATTGTCCAGAAAAAGCTCCAAATTACAGGAAGGCCATTTCCCATAGAGTCCAAATACTGTAACTGTTATTTTTTTTTTCTCTCTAATGATAAAACACCTCATCTAGTACTTGATTGTAACTACTAACTGCATGAATCCATATTGGTGATAAAACAGACCTAATGGGTTTATTTAACATTGAAATGTTTTAGCAGACTTATTGTGATCCAAATTACAGAAAGATCTCTTGTTCTGAAAACGTCCTACATATAACATCACATTATTGCTGTGCTAAAATATTAGGAAGAATAAAATCACCAATACAATGTTGTCCAGTAAGATGTTACCCATTGTAAATTATGTTCCACCATTTCACGAAATACACTTGGGGGATTATTTATCAAACTCCGAATACAAAAATCACAAAAAATTCTGATTTTTTTGACAAAAAATACAATTTTTTATCGGAATTTATTATACCCCGAGGCTGAAAAAGTCCCAATCGGAAAATCTGCAATCTCCAAGCTGTCAGGGTCCTGTAGAAATCAATGGCAAAGGTCCCATTTCAATATCATGGTCCGCACTGAGTTTCGGACAAAAATCAGATTTTTTTAATTTTGTGCCAAAAGTCCGAATTTGGGGGGGGGGGAATCTGACTTTTGGAGGGAAAATCAGGTTTTTCCGGATAACTAAGGTCCAATCGGCAATTTGGAGTTGGCTAGACTATTAATAGAAGTAATGAGATAAATTCGGACTTTGATAAATAACCCTCTTGATGTGCCTGGGTGATAATTCTGACTCTAGACTTCAACAAACTTTGCCAAATGGCTTATGTAATGTGCTTGTTTAATAAACAGCAAAGCAGCTCTTGTAAAATCTCCTGGTCTGGTCTTATTTCTAGAACAAAGTCCTCAAATCTCAAGACCCTTTAATAAATGGACAAAGACACTCAACGGTCAACTGTGTCCTGACCAATTTAGCATGGAGTCACTTAGCTCTACCATTTGCATGGCTTAGCACACATGGAGCAACAAGCTTAATGCAAATGTGTCAGGTCTGGCCATTGGTGAGTGACCTGCAGGTAGGAGCTGGTGTAATGATTAACCCAGAATTAACTCATTAATTTCTGAAACTCGAATTTTTAACTTCTGAGCGTCAATTTGACGCTGCTGTTAAAGTCAATGGGCGCCAGAATAATGTTGATGTGTGATGGTTTTGACAGGAACAACTTTTCCGATACATGTCCAAAATTTTTTGATACTGGAAAATTTTCGCCAGTGAATTATAGTGGCAGTTTTGCAAATTTATTCGAAACACTGAAATTCACTGCAAATTAATGCTTGTCTAATTTATTCGCCCATCACTAGTGAATGGGACAAGGTTTATTGGGGAATAGAAAAGGTCTGAGCAGATCGAGTAGTATTTGAGCATAATGGGGCATAATGAGAACAACTCTCTAACAATGGCTTTTATGAAAATTCTCAGTGTTTGTAATAGCAAAGTGTATTTTGTGACAAAATATTTAACGAACCTACAGAGCACATGTTAATGCTAACTTTTTCTTAGCGATGTAACATTTGCCATTAAATTATTTTCCAATGTGAACAGCGCTGAACATTCACAAAAACACCATTTTAATGCATGTATCATGTGCATGACCAGTATCAGAGTTGAGGTATAACAAGAAAACAATTAGGGTAGAGAAGTTCAGTGTATATTTCTCCATGTAAATGTTGGGCGCACCACTGCCTAATCAAGGCTTTAAGTACAGAGGCTCCACATTTCTCACTTATCTCGTCTTTGTTGCGGACGATCTATAAAATGTTAACCCAAGGTAAACATATGGCTTGTGGCCGGAGCAAGTAAATGAAGCTAATTAAAAGGATCCTTGTAAAAAGTAAAACAATCTAATCAGCCGACCTTGCTCCATTTTATGGTGTTCGTTGTAAACACAGATCAAAAGTCAGTTTTACTTCATATTTCCATCGGTACCTTTTTTATTAGAACATCAACATTTAATGACTCTCTGACATTGCCAAAAAGTTTATTGCTTTCAAAAATTTGGGGACAAGCAGAGAACAGCTGCCATTAACTTCTACTTGAACTCGGCAGGTCTGAGTTGGAGTACTTTTATATTCAGACTTTTAACACCATCAGAGTTTAATAAATCTATGATAAACGGTCTTTCCTATTAAAAGTCAGACCAGAAAACAATGGACTTTAATAAATAACCCCCTAACTGTCTGCCCCAGTTGGTGAGCCCCAGCTTTTGAAGAAAAAGAAGAAATAAAACAACTGCAGAAATGGTGGATCGTTTTTTGTTAATCACTGACTCAGCTACCCCAAGAAACTTAAGGTATACAGGTATGGGGCCTGATATCCAGAATGCTCTGGATGTGGGTTTCAGGACAATGGATCCCATAACCTGTGCTAATGTAAACAATTAAGAGCAACCCAGAGATCACATTATTTTGTGTTATATGCTGGAAACCAGCAATCAAAACCTCACAACCTTCCTCTAAATGGGACACCACCAAAAAGTTTCCACAATTGATTCTAGCATTTATTTTTTTTTAGAAGGATCTATTTGGAGTATTTTTTCCAAAAACAGTTATACTGTTCCAGTTGATAAAAACGAGGGTCCTTCCATTTCTGAGTCTTCACACAATATACATAGTGATGGGCGAATTCATTCGCCAGGCACAAATTCGAATTTGAGCGATTCACCGCCAGCAAATAAATTCGCGAAACGCCCGTGAAAATTTGCGGCGAAAATTCGCATGCGTCAAAAATTCACCTGCGTCAAAAAAATTTTTCCCGAAAAAACGGACGCCAGCGTCAAAAACGGGTGCCGGCGTAAAAAAAATGGGTGCCAGCGTCAAAAACGGGCGCCAGTGTAAAAAAACGAGACGCCGGCGCCGTTTCGCAAATTTTTCGACGTTTCGCGCGAAATTCGTGAATTTTTCTGGAGAAGCGAAAAGGCGCAAATTCACCCATCATTAAATATACAGTTATAGCACATGAAAAGTCTTATGGTGGGCTGCTTTCCTGTTAGGCCCTTGGCAAATACCCCTTAGCACTTTATAACAATAATCATCATGTTTATCATCAGGGTCAGACTGGGGGGCTTGGGACTACCGGGACTGCTGTCCAGGCTTGTCCGACCCTAATCATCATTAATATCTGTTGAGAGAGCAAAACCAAGGAGTTCCCTCCTCACCCACCTGGTGACATAAAAAAGCAAACCATACTGTAGTGTGTATAGACCTAGAACATACTGAAAAACTACACACAGTTTAGGTATACACAAAAATAAATATGTCACTAATTGCTTATTAAACCCATGTAATGTAAGCCCTGACAACAGATCCTAGAGATAAAATAAGAATTACCATGTACTATATACAGTATCCTGAGGGTTTTTGTAAACATTTTTTTTTTTTGTAAAAACCAAATGTTACCGGAAGTGAGCAAATCATAAAAAGAAACCTTGTTTTAATTGTTCAAAGTCTCCAGAGTATCAGAAAAGCATAACATTTGTAATTGATGTATTTTCCATTTTTACAGCTAGAGCAAGACCTGCTGGAATGAATTTCACCAGCTGGATTAGTGGCATGGCAAATCAGGACACAAATTTGTGCATTTCCCAGTTGTCTTAATAAATTACTCAACATTCTCATTGCAGTGCAGCCCTTATTTACATTTAGGGGGTTATTTACTAAACTCTGAATGCCAAAAACTCGAAAAATGTATGTTTTTAGTATAAAATCCGAATTTTTACTGAAAAAAACCCAAATTTTTTGGGATTTATTAAACCCAGAGGATGGAAAAAGTCAGAATCCAAAAATCCAGCATCTCAGACCTGCCAAAGTTGCATATAAGTCAATGGGAGAAGTCCCAAAGATTTTGTGATCTGCACTGGGTTTCGTGCAATAACCTGAAGATTTTGGAGTTTTCAGGCAAAAATCTGAAAAAATCTTTGTTTCGGGTGGAAAATCCGAAAATTGTATTAATAACTCTTACATATTTCCTGTTCTTTGTATTCATGATGAAGCAAATTTAAAATAAATGTTCATTTTCCTAAAAGTATACAAACTGAGTATAACAAGGCAAACCTTTGTGTTTTTTGATTTCAATTTGTGTTTGCCATATATAGCCTAATTATTTTGGATCTTGAAATATATTAGTGAAATTATTTAAAGCAATGTGACAGTGTCTGTTCTGATTTGTGTTCTGACAGAATGCTTAGGAGCAATATTACTTTGATTTTAATTTGATCCTTACTTCGGAGTGAATGGCAGGTTTCTCATCACATCTAATTAATACATTTTGGGCACCAATGTCTATAGGGGTTCCTGGCAGAAATCTAGTTTGCAGTGACATTAATTTGTTCCTGGCTACTAAGGTCATCATACAGTTATTTGTAAAGTTACTATTGCTGATATTACTTATATTAAAGATAAAAAGCATTTTGTGGCAACATCATAATTCCACATTTTCTCCTTCCAAAACTTTGGCCAGAAATTGGTTACCAAAATGTGGGTCTGGTCTCCCTGGAGGGACAAAGAGCGGTGTCAGAAGAGGGTTCAGCCTGAACAACTCTTAGGGGCAGATTTTTATATGGTGTAAAAAACTGCGGAAAAATTCAGCTCACATAGCCATGTAAAGAACGGCATAAAATGGCAAAAAATGTTAAGGGTTTTTTCTTTGAGCTACTTAGTTACATAGTTAAATTGGGTTGAAAAAAGACAAATTCCATCAAGTTCAACCCCTCCAAATAAAACCCAGCATCCATACACACACCCCTCCCTACTTTTAATTAAAATTCTATATACCCATACCTATACTAACTATAGAGCTTAATATCACAATAGCCTTTGATATTATGTCTGTCCAAAAAAATCATCCAAGCCCCTCTTATAGTCATTAACTGAATCAGCATCACAACATCACCCGGCAGTGCATTCCACAACCTCACTGTCCTGACTGTGAAGAACCCTCTACGTTGCTTCAAATGAAAGTTCTTTTCTTCTAGTCTAAAGGGGAGGCCTCTGGTACAGTGATCCACTTTATGGGTAAAAAGGTCCCCTGCTATTTGTCTATAATGTCCTCTAATGTACTTGTAAAGTCTAATCATGTCCCCTCGCAAGCGCCTTTTTTCCAGAGAAAACAACCCCAACCTTGACAGTCTACCCTCATAATTTAAGTCTTCCGTCCCTCTAACCAATTTAGTTGCACATCTCTGCACTCTCTCAAGCTCATTTATATCCCTCTTAAGGACTGGAGTCCAAAACTGCACTGCATACTCCAGATGAGGCCTCACCAGGGACCTATAAAGAGGCATAATTATGTTTTCATCCCTTGAGTTAATGCCCTTTTTTATGCAAGACAGAACTTTATTTGCTTTAGTAGCCACAGAATGACACTGCCCAGAATTAGACAACATGTTATCTACAAAAACCCCTAGATCCTTCTCATTTAAGGAAACTCCCAACACACTGCCATTTAGTGTATAACTTGCATTTATATTATTTTTGCCAAAGTGCATAACCTGCATTTATCAACATTGAACCTCATTTTCCAGTTTGCTGCCCAGTTTTACAGTTTAGACAAATCACTCTGCAAAGTGGCAGCATCCTGCATGGAACCTATAGTTCTGCACAATTTAGTATCATCTGCAAAAATAGAAACAGTACTTTCAATGCCCACCTCCAGGTCATTAATAAACAAGTTGAAAAGAAACGACCTAGTACAGAGCCCTGCGGTACTCCACTAACAACAATGGTCCAATTAGAAAATGTTCCATTTACCACCACTCTTTGTAGTCTATCTTTTAGCCAGTTCTCTATCCAGGTACAAATACTATGTTCCAGGCCAACATTCCTTAATTTAACGAGTAACCTTTTGTGTGGCACTGTATCATTAGCAAAGTCTAAGTAAATCCCATCCACTGCCATCCCAGAATCGAGGTCTCTACTTACATTCTCATAAAAAGAAATTAAGTTAGTCTGGCAAGATCTATTACGCATAAAACCACGCTGGCACAAACTCATAGAATTATGATTTGCTATGAAGTCCAGTATCTTACCCTTTATTAACCCTTTGAAAAGCTTTCCTACCACTGACGTCAGACTGACTGGCCTATAGTTTTGAGGCTGAGAATGGGATCCTTTTTTGAATAGAGGCACCACATTAGCAATTCGCCAGTCTCTCGGCACTATGCCAGATCTCAATGAATCCTGAAAAATTAAGTAAAGAGGTTTGGCAATCACAGAGCTAAGCTCGCTAGTTACCCTGGGATGAATACCATCTGGCCCTGGACCTTTGTTAATCTTAACATGTTCTAGTCTCTTTTGAATTTCACCATGTGTGAACCATGCATCATTAGTTGTATTACTATAATTGGGACTGTTAAGAAGGAAACCTTCACTTACTGGTTCCTCATTTGTGTAGATAGATAAAAAATATGAGTTCAGAATCTACGCTTTTATTATCAACCAGCTGACCCCCCTCTGATAGTAAGGGTCCCACCCCTTCCTGCTTCATTTTTTTACTATTAACATATTTAAAAAATAATTTTGGATTTTTTTTACTGCTTACTGCAATATCCTTTTCTATAGCAATTTTAGCTTGCCTTATAGCTTCTTTGCATGATTTATTGGCCTTCTTGTACCTTATAAATGTTTCGGCTGTACCAGCTAACTTGAAAGCCTTAAAAGCACGTCTTTTCTTACCCACCTCAACACCAACGCTTCTATTGAACCAAAAAGGTTTTGCTTTGCAACGACGTTCCTTGCTTACAAGTGGAATATACTGACAAGTATATTTATCAAGCAGCATTTTAAAGACTTCCCATTTTTGTTCTGTGTTTAACCCTGTGAAAAGCATTTCCCACTTAATATGTTGCAGAGATGCCCTGATACTGTCAAAGTTTGCACGTCTGAAATTTAGTGTTTTAGTTACTCCCTTATAGAATTGCTTCTGCAACAGAATCTCAAAGGAGACCATGATATGATCACTATTCCCTAAATGCTCACCCACACAAATGTTAGAGATGAGTTCAGTACTGTTAGTTATTACAAGGTCCAAAAGAAAGTTATTCTTAGTAGGTTCTTGAACGAGCTGGAATAACTTGCATCGGATGTAATGTAGTTGTTACCTCTGACTTTTCATTCAGACCAATTATATCTTCACGCATGCTTCTCCATCCGACTTGTTGGCGGGCGTCGATAGTTGGAAAGAATGCCTATATGCTCACCTAGATACACCAGAAAGTCCGGCTTGAAGGTCAATTACAATGAGATTTGGGGTGAAAACCTTAGCTGCCCTAGATAGTCTTGGAACTATATCTGAATGTCTGATATACCCTGGCCAAAGATTGGGTCTCCAAGGGAGGCTTGAACTGAAAAAGACCTCTCCTTCAGTACACATCATGCAAACAGCAATTCATATTAAATATGGAATTAGATGATCTTTGGTTATGGATGGTGGGAAAAGGAGTGTTCCAAAAGTAAGGCTTGATCTTTTGTAGGTAGCGCAATAACATGTGTGCATTAAATAACAGAGAAAACACTTGACTTGCATATGACTCAATTTGGTCCCATCCCAAACCCACATCAATTATTCATAACACAAACATATTGCGTGAAAAGGCCAAATCTTAATTTATTATGCAACATTATCTTAACTTACTGTAGTATAACATTATTCATCACAACATACCAACATTATTATGACAAATACATATCATGTTAACATTATTATTATTATTATTAACATGTATTTATATAGCGCCAACAAATTTTGTAGCACTAGTGTGTAAAACACACTAGCTGCTTAAGGCTGCATTTAACAATGAACCATAGTTTAACCACACTTCTCCTGAACACTAACCTAAGGCTAAGGGTTATGGTGCTGTCTCTAACTGCAAAATAAATATAAAAAGTGAACAGAGGTTTATTTAACATCATCTCTCACTCTGCTCTACAAGTAGCAGATGAAAATACAAGACATAAAGAATTAGAATAGTAGAATAGTAATGGTTAGTCCATATTGAGAGCTGGAAACCAGTATTTAGTGTATGTGAGAGTGAAGAGTAGGGTTGTTAGGCGATTGGTCAGGTTGCTGAAGGCTTTACTTAAAGGGATACTGTCATGGGGAAAAATGAATCAGTTAATAGTGCTGCTCCAGCAGAATTCTGCACTGAAATTCATTTCTCAAAAGAGCAAACAGATTTTTTTATATTCAATTTTGAAATCTGACATGGGGCTAGATATTTTATCAATTTCCCAGATGCCCCTGGTCATGTGACTTGTGCCTGAACTTTAGGAGAGAAATGCTTTCTGGCAGGCTGCTCTTTTTCCTTCTCAATGTAATTGAATGTGTCTCAGTGGGACATGGGTTTTTACTATTGAGTGTTGTTCTTAGATTTACCAGCCAGCTGTTGTCTTGTGTTAGGGAGCTGCTATCTGGTTACCTTCCCATTGTTCTATTGTTTGGCTGCTGGGGGGGGGAAAGGGAGGGGGGGTGATATCACTCCAACTTACAGTACAGCAGTAAAGAGTGATTGAAGTTTATCAGAGCACAAGTCACATGACTTGGGGCAGCTGGGAAATTGACAATATGTCTAGCCCCATGTCAGATTTCAAAATTGAATATAAAAAAAATCTGTTTGCTCTTTTGAGAAATGGACTTCAGTGCAGAATTCTGCTGGAGCAGCACTATTAACCGATTAATTTTGAAAAAAACATTTTTTCCCATGACAGTATCCCTTTTGAACAAATTAATTAATTATACTGTAAGAGTGTAAGTGATTATTTGAAACTCTGGAGTAGGGATGTAGCGAACTGCCGTTTATGTGTTCGCGAACGCCGTTCGCGAACACCGGCAAAAATGCGAACAGTTCGCGAACAGTTCGCGAACTTCGAACATCCGCAAAATCGTTCGATTCGAACGATCGAAGGATTTTAATCGTTCGATCGAAGGATTTTCGTTCGAATCGAACGATCGAAGCCATTCGATCGAATGATTTCATTCGATCGAATGGCTTCGATCGTTCGATTCGAACGAAAATCCTTCGATTTTAGCGGTCGAAGGAATCGAATGGTCGAATGGTCGAACGATTTTTGTTCGAATCGAACGCGAACTCGTATTGGCGAACGTCGCGCGACGTTCGCGAACATTCGGCGGACGCGAACAGTCGAAGTTCGCGCGAACTAGTTCGCCGGCGAACAGTTCGCTACATCCCTACTCTGGAGGTTTTGGCAGTGTCTAATGGGAAGGGGGTAGGAGTTTCATATGGATAGGTGCAGAACATGAAAAGTCAGTGGAGAAGTTTGACAGTTGGGTGGTGTGGGTTGAGACTGACCTAGGGGTGCACAGGTTAGAAATTTGTCCCTGGCAGCAACATATCAAGTTCCTATAGGTGCAACATGCAACAGACACACATGCCTACATAGCACGCTTACTAATAACATTCTTTTCTGTCTAATAGAGATGAGTAAACTTCTTTGCCCAGTATAGAGAAATTTGCAGTTCTTTTGCAATTTTTTTGCCAGAATTTGGACATGTGTTCTGGTTTGCCTAAAAAAATCCATTTTGTTGTATACAGATGTCAATATTATCTACCCCTTCCACAAATTTGATTGGAGCCCACTCCTTAGCCATCCAAGGTGCCATGCCAACACTGGAACCTTTTTTTTTTTTTTTTTTTCTATGAAGAACAGTTGTAGCATAGTGGAAAGGAGCTTGGAATGTATAGACTAGTGCAGAGCAGGGCAATGTATAGACTAATGCAAAGCAGGGAAATGTATAGACAAGTGCAGAGCTAAAAAGGCCTTAACAGCAACTGCTTTCCGATTGATTCTGATGCCTCAGGGAAACATTTTTTTGTTTTTTTCCGTGGTTTCACAATTTTTTTGCTGAAACATTCCAGTTTCTCTCATCACTATTATCTAAAGGTCCAGCTACTTACACAAGTGAGGTGAATATTAAAAGGTACACTACTTTTTAATTTTTCCTGAAGAAAAGGTAAATGTATAGTTATTTTATTAATGTTCTTTATTTTTGCTGCTATGAAAAGCTATGGGCTTCTCTTGTGGTCTCAGTCTTGCCTAAGGTTCCATTGCTGTCATGACACAAACTATGTCCCTCCTATGTCATATGCTGCTACATATTTACCAATGGTTGTTTCATCTCATCATTGCTTTGTAAAGGTATAGCTGCAGCACAATATGCTTCACAGTTTGCTTATATCCTAAACAGGAACATACCATGAAAATATCCCAGTATTATCATCCCACTGCATTATGTATAATTCAGCAAAAAGCACTTGAGTAGTGATGGGCGAATTTGCGAAACTGCGCCGGCGTCTCATTTTTAACGCCAGCGCCCGTTTTTTACGCCGGCACCCGTTTTTCCGACGCCGGCACCCGTTTTTGACGGGAATTTTTTCCGCAAATTTTCGCGGGTGTTTCGCGAATTTATTTGCTGGCGGCGAATCGCGCAAATTCGCCGCTCTGCAGTCTATGGCTTCCTTCACTATTCTTCATTTGATGTTATTTGAGGTCTATACGGTGTGACCTTTGGAAGGAGAGCACATTATTATAAGGATTGGGGATACGCTGATAATTCGTTTTTTGAATTCAGCAAAAAGCTTGTAACCCCTTAATGAAACATATGGCACACAACTATGTAGGCCTCCTGAATGAGGATTATTATTCTTATCTCTCCAATGCATGAATGGGGTGTGTGGTGTTCTGGGGAATATAATTGATTAGCTCATTTATTTACTTGATCGAAGTATTTATACAGTATATAGAAATTATTTACATATATTTATTTTTTACTATTCTTATACATTATTGCATGCAATTCTGTTTGAGCTGAATATAACTATATAAAAAAAGGACCACATGCCTAATTATAGCATGACAGGTATGGATTCTAGAGTTATTCAAGGTATAACAATGATATAGACTGAGCATCTAATCTAATGAGGTAAAAAACTGAATTATTTAATTTGCATCTTATATTTCTTAGTTGAAGGCTCAGGAATAATTATCACTTACAAGTAATTTATAATCAAAAACATTTCCTTGTGAATATGCTCTCTGCCATACAAAGAAGTTATTCTCCTTTCTTTAAAGTTATGTGTTGCAAAAAAGTATATATAAAACTAATGGGTTATTTACGAAACTCTGAATGCCAAAACGCCCCAAAAATTGTGTTTTTTAGTATAAAATCCAAATTTTTAGTGGGAAAAAAACCACAAATATTTTGGGATTTATTATACTTCCAGGATGGAAAAATTTCAAATCCAGACCTGCCAAGGTTGCATATAAGTCAATGGTAATGATGGGTGAATAAAATCGCCAGACACTAATTTGCGGCAAATTTCCACATTTCACCGCAAGCAAACTAATATGCAAAACTATGGTGACAATTCGCTGACTAAAAATTCTGCCACGTCTAAAAAAAATTGGCACCCATATAAAAAAAATGTTGACGCCCATTTACTTAAATGTGTTTCAAGCTTTTTTTGCACAGATTTGCCCATCACTAGTCAGTGGGAGAAGTCCCAAAGCTATTTTCATCTGCTCTGGGTTTTGTGCAATAATTTGAAGATTTTGTGGTTTTCGGTAAAAATCTGAACAAACTGAGTTTTTGGGTGGAATATCTGAAAGATTCATACAATTTGTATTTTTCTCAATTAGCTGAGAATATGCTGACAGTGTTAGGTCAAACCACAAGAAATGTGTTTAGATAATGAATATGAATATCTGCTAGTCAATGGTCAGAAAATGGTTTGCTTAGCATTCAGAGCCATTACCTATCATTACACTACTAAAATCATTAGAACTAATAGAATTTCCATAATTTATGGTTAATGTACCATTATGCTGATTTAGCCATTCCTGAATGAAAATTCAATCAAAGAACCGCAGGTGTTGCAATATTTATCTTTAAATAATAATGAATAGTAATAGAGGCAGAATTAGAGAATAGGGGGTGGGTGGTTGCTGGTAATGCAACAAGGCTGGTGGATGAGCTAAATCACAGATTATGAGAGTTGCAATGCAACAGCAGGAGGACCGGAGGTTACATATCCCTGTTGAGTATACTGAAAATTGTTACAGTATAAAATATGTATTATGTTTTCCTCCAAAAGAGCGTCTCAGATACCGAAGGGGACAGGAACATCTTTTTTTGTGTTTTTTTCTAGAAAACTATCCCTAAACATGACCTTACATTCAGCCATTTTATAAAGTTCACTCTTTCCATTTATCTGCAACCCTATTATGCTAAATAGTAAGGAAAGCAAAAGGCATGGGAGGTGCAAATTTATAATCTAAATATTAACCTTAAATGCACAATGCCTTAAAAGTTTACTAGTCCAGGTAATATTCTTGAGAGGAACTCTGAGGCCATCTTGCCTCCATTTGCAAGTGGTGAAAATGGTGCCACCATCTGGTAAAGAAAGATAACCTGACTCATCTCTAAAGAACATTAAAGCCAAAATTTGGTATCCACGTGTCCTTGTTTGAGGAGGCTACATTTTCCAATATTTTATCTCCTAATAGAAGGACAATACAAGTTCTTAGAGCAGCTAGACAGAAACTATCCATTTGTGGCAGTAGTTAATGTAGTTTGTTAATCTTTTCATGAATAAAATATCAATCCCAAAAGACTTTGTTCTTCTTATTGTTGTAGGCCATTTATTACATAACACATATAGGTGTTTTTCTAAGATGAATATATAACCAATATTTATTACAGATTACAGACTATTGACCTGTCTTTGTCTTAATCAGAAAAAAAAGATATTGCCCTTAAATAATCCAACGGTAACAATAAGATCCCTAAAACAGACAGATTATGATTTTATAACATGTCAGTCAAAATTGCCAACTTGATTTAGGAATTTCTTACATGGTTTCCCCCATAAATTTTTAGACAAGGTATAAAATCATCATCTGTCTCAAATCAGCTAATGCTGAAGTTGAAATTGATTTTTTGTAAGGGTCCAGGAAAAATGGGCTGACACTTGTCAACATGCCTATCAGAGGGGAAAAAACTGCAGAAAAATATCTTGCAAAAGCAAGTGATGGCAAAGTATTCATCACATGACTGAACTGTTTTATATGCTCTTTACTATGTATTCCTGCCTTTCATTACTCACTGTTAAATAAGTGTATATTCGGTCCGTGTGTTTGAATCTCTTGGGTATTTTGATTTTTTTTTTCTGGGCGGTACACACAAATAGTGTCATTGCTGCTACTCAATGAAGCAGCCACTAAATTTGTCCTCTACAATGGGCTTAAGATCAATAACTAATTTCAAAAGCTGATTAGTTTGCAGCAGGGAACTAGACACATTCCTGAATCTCGCCAGAGGATATAATCAACCGGCAAATAGCAGTATTACTGTTATAGTAATGTAAAGGGGAGGAAGCATGTTATGGCGTGCCATAAGGTCCCCAACAAAGAATGAGAAAGAATTTTAAGGAATTCTACTTTTCCATAAGCCTTACAGAAACTAACATTCTTCTATGCTCCTTGTTGGTTATGACATATGTTTCTAAATGATAAAGACAGGGTAGCCTGAAGTGGTTATTTAAGGGGTATAAATATTAATACAGGTATAGGATCCCTTATCCGGAAACCCGATATCCAGAAAGCTCCGAATTACAGAATGGCTGTCTCCCATAGACTCCATTTTATCCAAATAATCCAAATTTTTAAAAATGTTTTCCTTTTTCTCTGTAATAATAAAACAGTAGCTTGTACTTGATCCCAACAAAGATATAATTAATTAATTGGAAGCAAAACCAGCCTATTGGGTTTATTTAATGTTTAAATGAATTTCTAGTAGACTTAAGGCATGCAGACCCAAATTATGGAAAGATATGTTATCCGGAAAACCCC
Organism: Xenopus petersii; assembly: GCA_038501925.1. Classification (NCBI taxonomy): domain Eukaryota; kingdom Metazoa; phylum Chordata; class Amphibia; order Anura; family Pipidae; genus Xenopus; species Xenopus petersii. The sequence continues at coordinate 11,216,622 of CM076675.1, read as the reverse complement.
AGGTCCCGAGCATTCTGGATAACAGGTCCCATACCTGTATTAGAACATACTTTCCACCACTCAGTTCCAGATGTTTCTTTTATGACAAATGCCCATCTACAATTATTAAACGGCATTATCAACCATTCCGGAGACAAGTTCTTATTTTTGAAGAGAAATGTTGCCATGGGGAGTAATAACAAACACAAACATGTTTATTTACAAAAATGGAAAGGAAAAAATAGTGGGAAAATAATAACATTATAGCATAGATAGATAGATATTAACCACTGAAAATAAAAGCAGAAGTCAACAAAAATTTGTAAAAGTATTAAATTCATAATTATTTATCAACTGGCAGATCCTACTTTATTTATACTGTTTTTTTTATACTTAAACTGTAGATAAGATAAGATAAGATCAGTATATGAAAATAAAGATAAGAATGTGGAATGGGAACATGAGACAGGTCATGAACCAACAGGAAAAAAAAGTATAAATAATCAATCAAAATAGCAACCGAGCATGGCCTCCCCAGAGGTAACCTTGGGCATCTTTGGCATTAGCCTCCTATTAAGCCCCAAGCTGAAAACAAATTGTATTACTTGTTATTGTTTTACTTTATGAAGCTGAACAAATTATTTTTTCTGTGGGCTAAATGTAATCTCAACACTTTCTTCCATCACCTTTTTTGTGGGGATATTTATCAATCCATCTCTTACTTTCGTTGTGATATTTTTAAAGCCATTTTATTTTTCTTATAACGTTATCAGACAATATAAATTCAAAAAAAGTAAAGCAAATGAAGTTAATTGTATAATGTGATTTGTGCTCTGCATTTAGTATTAAATATAAAAATTAAATTCCATTGAATATATCTTACTCTTATCCATTGTCTATGATTTCCACCGTTTTTCTCAACAAGTTCCCAATTTTCTGCTACACTACCCAAATTTACGTATTTGAATTTTTTTTTTGAAGTAAGGTTCACCAAGGGAGTACAAACCCTCTAGTGAGAAGAGCCTTAAAAAGTAGCACGTGACCAGTCAATATGATGCCTGGATCTCTGAAATGCAATCAACTCAGAGTCTTAGGCATTTTGTGTCACCCAAGTAATTAAGATGATTGAGTTGTCAAGCTTTCAAGTCAACCATCCAAATTATTGGCATGTCAGTGGATGACTGAGATTCAGGCTGGATAATGTTACAATGAAATCTGCTTCAAAGGCATATATCCTCGTTAACATACTCAGAAATAATAATTATAATAATAATAATAATAATAATAAATAGCCATTAAAATATGCTCTCTAAACTTTTTAGAATTGGATGGCCTCTACTTTGTTAGAGGCCTCCATTTTGGGATGGCTATGTTTTAATTTACCTTTCTATTTGGAAATACGATAATTGATGAAAATACCTTTACAATTTGCACATTATGTCATTAACATTAAAGGGATACTGTCATGGGAAAAACATTTTTTTTCAAAATGAATCAGTTAATGGTGCTGCTCCAGCAGAATTCTGCACTGAAATCCATTTCTCAAAAGAGCAAACAGATTTTTTTATATTCAATTTTGAAATCTGACATGGGGCTAAACATTTTGTCAATTTCCCAGCTGCCCCTGGTCATGTGACTTGTGCTTGCACTTTAGGAGAGAAATGCTTTCTGGCAGGCTGCTGTTTTTCCTTCTCAATGTAACTGAATGTGTCTCAGTGAGACATGGGTTTTTACTATTGAGTACTGTTCTTAGATCTACCAGGCAGCTGTTATCTTGTGTTAGGGAGCTGCTATCTGGTTACCTTCCCATTGTTCTTTTGTTTGGCTGCTGGAGGGGGAAGGGAGGGGGGTGATATCACTCCAATTTGCAGTACAGCAGTAAAGAATGATTGAAGTTTATCAGAGCACAAGTCACATGACTAGGGGCAGCTGGGAAATTGGCAATATGTCTAGCCCCATGTCAGATTTCAAAATTGAATATAAAAAAATCTGTTTGATCTTTTGAGAAATGGATTTCAGTGCAGAATTCTGCTGGAGCAGCACTATTAACTGATTCATTTTGAAAAAAAAAATTTTTCCCATGACAGTATCCCTTTAACAAAAAAGAGTACTTTAATGGCACTTATTCCTGCTGCTGTAGTACAAAATGAGACATTGCTCTTCTTGATGGAGAAATTAGGATATACCTCTATAATAATGTTCTAATTCCATATCCTTTCTAACATTTGTTTGGTATTTTATGGAATTGCTAAACAGGCCATCTTCAGATGGGTTGGCCTTCAGATACCCTGCTTATGTGCACTTTTCTACCTACTATGGATACTGTCGGTCTTTTGTAGCAATTTTTCTACAGCTGAATATATACAGTTGTCATAATCTATTGGTATATCATTTGAATGGTTTCCAGGCAAGATCATTTTACCTGTTATCCAGAATACTCGGGACCTGGTGTTTTCCAGATAACGGGTCTTTCCATAACTTGGATCTTTTTACCTTACTAGAAAATCATGTAAACATTAAATAAACCTAATAGGCTGGTTTTGTTTCCAAAAAGGTTTAATTATATCTTAGTTTGGATTAAGTACAAGGTACTGTTTTATTATTACAGAGAAAAGGGAAACCATTTTATAAAAATATGGATTATTTGATTATAATGGAGTCTGTGGCTTTTCTGTAATTCGTAGCTTTCTTGATCACGGGTTTCCGGATAACAGATTCCATACTTGTATATTTGATATATATGTATATACTGTATAACATGACTAGAAGAAAGGGACTTTTCAGTCCCTCAACCCTTTTTTCTACACACATAATTAATATAATTAAAGGAGAAGGAAAGTCATATCCCATTTGGGGTGCCAAATGTTAGGCACCCTCAAGTGATTGTATTTACTTTTTACTTACCTGAAAGACCATCTGGTGCGCTTATCAGCAGAAAACTTAAATGGCCCGGGGGTAATTCCAGCGAGCACCATGGAGCGATCCTCTTCCTGCTTTTTCTTTCTTCAAATTTCCTGGGGCAAACACATGCGCAGTAGAACGAAATAGCAAATTTTTTCATTAAATAACTGCTTTTTGCTGTAATGTGCATGCGCAGCCACAAGAAGAAATTGGAAAAGGATCTCTCAGCGGTACTCACTGGTATAACCCTGGGCAGATTCAGTTTTCTACTGATAGGAGCACCAGCCTGGGGCTTCAGGTAAGTAAATACATTTACTTAGGGGTGCCTAACATTTGGCACCCTCAAGTGGGATATGACTTTCCTTCTCCTTTAACATTACCAAGCAAAAGGACAGCTTCTATGCTATATGGCTATATGTAAACATGGTGGCATGGTGCTATGTATACTAGCTTATTGATGTAATGATGATCGTGTAACCCAATTTGTTATTTTATTGGCATGTTTCATTACATCATATATGTTTGTTCTCTGGTGCAAATGTAAACAATGTATATACCCTGTTTTTTAAAAATTGAAGCTATTATAAGTTATTTTGGATTTCAATGATTTGCATAAAAGCAAACAAACTGCAACCTTTCACCTTCATATAGTCATGATACTCCTCTATGACATCTAATATCCTTTTATTTTTCAGTTTAATGAACAATAGTAAAGACACTCTCTGAGTACAACAAATGGTGAGCATGAGCGAGTTTATGGCAAGGGTAAAGCAGTTCACAACAGCTCAGGAACCAATATTCTTGGGAGGTAGATCTTGTGAAGGAAATATGCATGCCTCCAAGGGATAAAACAATGCTGAGACCATTTCCAGTTTATGGTTCATTCAATTAGGCAGGTGACACAATGGAGCACTAATTCCACACAAATTCTCCTTGGTCGGATCTAAATATTGCTTTTCCTAATCTGCCCTTCTTAACTTACAACTTCTATGAGTGTGCTATGACAGAAGCTAATATTAGACGTCACAGATGAGTTCTATAACATTGAACTAAAGGCGCTCATTGAAGTAGCATTATTATTAACCTGCCTGAGCTTCAGTGAGTACCCTAATTTGTCTAATCATTATTGTATTGCATTTTAATTCCTAGCAATGTCATCTGATTGTGTTAAATCAACCAAATATTCAAGACAATAAAGCCAATTAAGACATCCTCCCCAACCCATTTTATAGCAATGCTCTATATCACAGCACTATTGCTAATGCCACCTTCAACAACTTGCATATTTTTCATTTAAAGGCTCATTACAAAACAAAAATGGCAGTTTTATTACAGACCATGACAAACCATTGAATGCTATTAACAGTTTATTGCAGTCAACAGAAAATTGCTTGACTGCAACGGCCTTTAGGGAAATGAGGATGTTTGTTGTAATAAACATTGTGCAATTATTGTTTTTACAGCTTTAAAGGAGAAGGAAAGGTTAAAACTAAGTAAGCCTTATCAGAAAGGTCCATCTAAATATACCAGTAAACCCCCAAAGTAATGTTGCTCTGAGTCCCCTGTCAAAAGAAACACAGCATTTCTTTCCTTCTATTGTGTACACATGGGCTTCTGTATCAGACTTCCTGCCTTCAGCTTAAACCTCATTGCCCTGGGCAAGAGCATGCTCAGTTTGATCCTCTCCCCCACCCCCTCCCTTCTCTACTGTAATCTGAGCCCAGAGCAGGGAGAGACTCAGGCAGGAAGTGATGTCACACCACATTAATACTGCAGCTCCTATTCTAAACAAACAGGGAGTTTCTAGAGCTTTTTACTCAAGAATGGTAAAACATTATACAGAATAAATATAGCATTCTAGCTTGCACTATTGCAGCTAATCTATTGGCAATAAAATGCCTCCGTAGCTTTCCTTCTCCTTTAAAGCATTAAATTAACATTAACATCTTGAAGTATATATTTTAAGGGGACACTACCAACACTACCATAAAAATGTAAATATCTACAAAAATAAAATATATATGATTAGTTGAGTATACAGGTATCAGAGTTCTGATGAAACACTTGTGTATGACTTTTACTTCTTTTATTAAATTGATTTAATTCAATTTAATAACACAAATCAATTTAAAATAAACTGATTTGTGTTTCATGTGTAGTACAACTGATTTATTAATGAATCATTACTGAATTAATAAACCTACACCTCAGCTGTCCCTGTGCGCTTAGCTGTGCCCCTCCCAGTGTGGCCTGGTGCAATCCAACAACAAAGCAATCAATGTATATACTAAGTACAACATTCTACATAACTATACACAGTGACTACCACTGTGTCATGGCATGAAAACTGCTTATGCTAATTTGTTGGCTACATTTCTGGAGGCACCAGTGATATTTTTGGCATTCAAGCCAAAAAGACTGGTACTGGGCTCAATACACAGGTTAATAATGTAAACGTTATGCCCTTGGACCAAATGAACAAAGATTTAATAGGGAACACACACGGTGTAACCACCTTCCTGTTAATCTGATCCTTTGTGCAGAGCGTGCAAACAACAGAAACAGCAGAAAACAAAGAAAAGATGTTCTTTCACTTTGGTTCCTCATCTGCCAATGCATCATGAACTGAGTAACATGGAGCATCAACAGATTAAATTGTCTAACTAGCTCAATTCCAGAACTTGGTGGCATACCATAAACATAACAACAATAGTGATGACAGAGCCTGTTCTGTTTCCCTTCACCAATTTGCGAAACTGCTGAAAAATTCTCGAAACAGCGAAGAATTTTTTTTACACTCTCCAAATGAATTAAAGTCAATGGGTGTTTTTCTTGCAGTGGCTTTTTTGACTTGGCGACTTTTATTGACTAAAGACAATGGTCATTTTTTCTTGCAGTTACGTTTTTGTCTCGGAGACTATTTTGCCTTTAGAAACTTTTTTTTATCTTGGTGGCTTTTTTGTCCAGCTGCATTCAAGTCAATGGGCATTTTTCATTACTAACCAATAATCATATGGAGCTTTGTTTTGTATAATATTATTGGTACGTGAATGGACAGTTTCAGACAGCACAGCCTTTTTTTTATTTAGAAGTAGGTAGGACAGGCAAAACAAACAAGGAGATGCCCAAAGTCCAAAATGATGACAAAAAATTGTAGCAAAAAAAGTTCAGATATAGGTCAAGGCTGGCAATCTTCAGGATGCAGTTCACTGCTGAGCAACAGAAATCAAAGAACAGGCAACAAGGCAACATGGAAGTGGTAGTAGGAAGATACCAAAGCTTCACTCCAAACCTAGCACCCCATTTGCACCTGTAATGATAAATCTGTGCAGTGATTGTTCTAGTCTGGTTGATGGGGTCTCTGTAACCCAATCTGGACTTCAGGCAAGATCAGAGCAGAGGTCCATGAGCGGTACAAGCTTTCAGATCACTGAGGTCCAGTAGTGATGGGCGAATTTGACAATTCGTTGTGCATTACAGTCAAAGGGCATGCAATTAATTTTCACCAGCATCAAAATTGTGGCCGGCGTCAAAACACTTTGACGCCGGTGAAATTTTGTCGCAATTTCGCGAATTTATTCGCCAGCAGCAAATTTGTGCCTGGCGAGTACATTTGCCCATCACTAAAGTCCAGTACTAGGTGATTGTTCATAAGTCCACACAGCCTGTACATGTATGCCTCTGTACTTCTTGTTGCTCCTATTTGACTTTTGGCCTGTTTGTGAGCCTGCCCTGATCTCTGCCTTGACTCTGACTAAGGGCTTGTAAACCCTGCTGTGCCTTGCATGGCAAGAGGCCTTGGTTTGCGTGTGTGTTTCCAGGTGGAGAGGTACTGTAGTCTTATTCTTCTAAGCCCTAATGCTTAGACCCTCATCATAGTATGATCATAAGAAGACTCTGACATTAATTTAAAACATATTACGTGTTCAGTGCTCGTTCATGTATGATGCTTTACTATTTTTACACATCATTCATATATCACCTTGCTTTTAATTAAACTAACAAAACATACCTTTCTCATTACATGATTAAACAGACTCAACCGAAGCAAAATTCAGAAAATCTGTGTATGCAGACAATTACTCAAAGCTAAGCAGAAAGACAAAGAGGGTAAAGTAAATCACTGCAGATGCAAAAAAGAACGTTTGAGATTTATGAATGTTTTCTTGCACTTTATCACCATCATTAAATCTGACATTGGTTTTATGTTTGCGGACATTGATTAGTCAGGTGGCTCATACCACTTGGCAGTCAGGATAACATTTTGAGTTTCCTGGTGGTTAAAAACATGAACGGCAAATCAATAGCAAGCTTATTACTAATCAGAATTTCTCTACACTGAGAAGCACAAACACAACAAAATGAGTATATTTGACCCCTCATGTCCCCCGAAGTCCAATCCTGAAATTGTTATGAGGATCAGGCAACAAATCCAATTTATCAAAACAAAGGAAATCTGTTATACTAAAACATATTCAGGCTGGGGTGGTAATTACAGGTGTACCTTGTTTTCAATAGTTGCTGCCACTTGGATAAGCAGAAATGAGAAATGTTTACCCATAGAAATATAATTTATATATTAAAACAGATCCTGAATTTATGATTTTTTTTATTTACAACTTTTGGATGGCCACATGTTCTTTGCTCTACAAGTCACAGACGCTCTAACGTTCAAGGGAAAGCATGAACAGATGGAGCATAGCGTACTGGAAAAAATGGCTCCTCTAGAGGCAAAATGGTACAAATGCTGAAAAAAATCAGTATCAAATATTTGAAACAAATTACATACGCCTCTCAATTCATCCACTAAAATACATTAATGAATGTTGTTCTGGAGCATAATGAATATTAAAGTCTTCTCTATCTGTATATTTCACAACTGATTTATCCTATGGTAACCCGTGGGATTATTTTCAATGGATAGAAATGAAAAAATACATGATTATTATTATTTGTGTGGGCTTATTTATCAAGTAATTTTTTTTTCTGCTTTGATTAAATTCTGATTTAAAATAAAAAATCAAATGCTTGCTTGTTTTTTTAAAAAAAATCTGATATAAAAAATATGATAGAAACATTTGTTTACTATAGTTAGCATATTCAATGTGTTGAAAAATACTAAAAACTTGCTTTGAAAAAACATCTTGAAATGGTCATAGACAGCTCCCATTGACTTTTATTTGAACTCTTCATGAGCTTTTAGATGGCAAAGTTTTACATTCAATGCCACGCCATCCTGCTCCTTCAATGCCTGCTTCCTAATGCGCGCCACACGTGCACTTCCGTATTTTATAGGCGCATGCGTGCTGGCCTGATTACGTCAGTGCGCAATGGCGCGAAATTCAAATAGTATTTAAAGGGACATTTTTTCCTTTGTCATTGCCCGTGACAGGTTTTATTCCTCGTGCCTTGTGCTGAAAAGCTTCTAGTCTGTCTGATTTCTGTGTTTGCCCTGCCTGGCTTTTTGACTACCCTGATATCTGGAACCTGACCCTTGGCTGAAACCGACCTTGATTCTGCTTAACTCTCCTGATTGACGTTCTGGTTTGACCTCTGCCTGTTATTTGACTCCGATTCTGCCTCATCCCATCTGATTGTTTACCCGGTTTTGACCCTTGCCTGCCTGATGATTCTAGCTATCTGCCTGCCTCGACCCCGGCCAGTCTGACCATGAATCTGTCTTATCCTGTTGTACCGCGACCTTCGGCCTAACTGACTTTAACAACTGTCGTGCCCCTTTGCTTGCCAGAACTCCTCGCCTTGCTCCTCTCGAAAAGTCCAGGTGGCATCTGAGTATGTTGAGGGCTCCTCCCGAAGCCAAAGGCGGTCACTCTACTGGTGAAGCCGAGCCGAGACCAGGGAGCTTGGCACCAGTTCTGGTTTAGGGTGCCGACCGTGACAGAATTGTTTCTGAGATAATAAAAGCAGTTTGGTGTGGAAAGGAGAGGAAGTCCAAGTTCAGGCACAGCTCAGAACAGGCAAAGTTCAGATGACAAGGTCAAGAAAACAGGCCAAAACTGAGATTCAATATCATCAGTGCTCTTAGGAACAAGGTAACATGGAGCTACAATTGGGCAATAGGCATTGGCCTCAGTAGGATTTAGGTTTTATAGAAAACTTTCCTTCTCCACTCTTTACCCTCTAATAATTGAAAAGTCCAAATATACATTCGTATAACATTTACATTTACAACTGTATTTTAATTACATCCACAGCAACCCTAAACCTGACCACTTATGTCTCTATAAAGTCAGGCTGGATGCCTGGATCACAAGGGCACAATGTAGCCAGGCAATGACCAAGCACACTCTACTACAATATTTAGCCAATCAATATTACTAATAAATGCTCTAAACATGCTTTCAGCGTTTAAAGACTGAATGGAGCCACCATACTGTCATGGTTCTAAATGGATCTATTATGTGAGTAACCATAGTATCATTGTCTGGTCAAGTTAATTTATTTTCATTATAAGGGAACCAGGCTCAACCTTCCATTCCTCTGTTTTCTTACCTCCTTCAGCCAAATGTTTACTCGTTTTCAACAGCTGTTCCACTTTAATTATTTACATTATCTTTAATCACTGCTGTTTCATTAAAAGCTGATTTTTAACCCGTCAGTTTGCATATTGTACTGTTTCATCCCCCCAGTAGTAATAATATCTTACCACTAGCTACCTATGCTCACTATGGTGTTCATTCATTAATGAATAATATTAGTTACACATAAGGTTTATTTTTTTCTCCTCATCACTGAATAGGTTATATTTATATGTAATTAAATATATGGCTGAAGTGCAAAATATTAATGTTTCTTGCAATTAAAAAAATGTAAGCAAAGTTAAAGCCTGGATAGTATTAGCTAGTGCTGTATAAATAAACATGATTTAGAGCCTAAAAAAAGTGACCTGAGGGCCTGCTGCATGATAAATTAACAACAAATACGGCTTGACCTAGACGGATGTAGTAAAGCAAATGTGCTTCGAATTTGGCATAAGCTGCACAAATGCTGCTTCATTTTCTTGCTAGTATACAATGTACTTTGTTTTAAAATGTTCATCCTTTTAATTTAAATGAAAGTGTGTTGTATATGCAGGCAGTCCCCGGGTTATGTACAAGATAGGGTCTGTAGGTTTGTTCTGAAATTGAATTTGTATTTAAGTTGAAACATATACATTTACTTATTAAATTCAACAAGACAGATGTGTGGCTTAATATAACATTTACTTTTACCTTTCTGTGCTCTGCTGTAGACAACACATGCCATTGGGGATTGGGGGGTGGTTTCTTAAAGTTAAATGCTAATAAAATTCAAGCAAACCACAGTACATTACTGTAGTAGCCCCGTCTGTAAATATGCGTTGTATAAATGTCAGGTGTATGTAATCCAAGGACTCCTTGTATCCTAAGGAATATGTATTTACCAAGAGGATTGTGGCAAATCAGAACTACAGTACCTTGGGTAAAGAGAAGAATTAGCATGGCACCTCCTGTGTTCTCTACTAAATTAAGTGGGTGAAACCTCTACTGAGTTTTAAATTGTGATTTGTTATATATTTATTTGAGGGTTTCCTGGCATCTGAGCTGCTTCATGTTTTGCTTGCATTCACCTGGATACGCGTGTATTAGAAAAGGGTTGAAGTTGAAGGATTACATTGACTCTGAGACTGTAAAGGGCAGATTTATCAAGGGTCGAATTTCAAAGTTAAAAATACTTCAAAATTCGACCGTCAAATTAAAATACTTCGAATTAGAATATTGAATTCAAACTTTTTTTCATCCAATTTGGCTATTCTGCGGTCGAAGTAAAATCGAACGATGAAATCCTTCGAATCGAACGATTCAAAGGATTTCAGCGATCGATCGAACGATTTTTCTTCGACTTCAAAAAACGTAGAAAACTGCTCTATAAGGTCCCCATAGGCTAACATAGCACTTCAGCAGGTTTAATTGAATTGAAGTTGAAGTTTTTTTAAAGAGACATTATCGAATGGCCGAATATTAAAACTATTTCACTTCGAATTGAATTCGAAGTCGTAGTATCCTATTCGATGGTCGAAGTATCCAAAAAATTATTTCAAATTTTTTTTACTTCGAAAATTCCCTCGAATTCACTTCGACCCTTGATAAATCTGCCCCAAAGGGTCATTAATCAACACAACTGCAATTGCTGGTAGTATAAAATGGATGCAATGGAAAGCGCATATTGAATCCATTTATTAAGGCATTTGTTCCTGTACTTTCCTGTGGTTGCCATTGTGTTCTTCCTGCATCTGCTGATGAATAGTGGGCAATTGTACAAAGGTAGCTCTGGTTTATGTCAAAAGACACACAAGACTTACATCCAGTGAACTGGATGCAAACGCCATTGAATGTGCTCTAGAAGTAATTCAACCACCACTATTGCTAGATGCACCCAGTTTGTGTCAAAATGCTACTGCATTGTGTCTGTTTTGACTCATTGGGTGCAATTGCTCCAGATGCAAATGCTTCTTGAGTGGAATTATGAAAAATGCTCTATTACAGAGAAAAATTTAGATTTTGGGTCAATATTGCATTATGCACATTTCTCTTGCATTCCTAAATAAATCCTTATGATTATTGGGGTACTGCATTCTTAGGGGCATGTTTACTAATATTGGAGATAAATATTTGGAGAGATTTCTGGAGATGTTGCCCATAGCAAATCTAATTGCTGATTGGTTGCCATGGGCAACATCTCCAGAAATCTCTCCAGATATTTATCTCCAATGTTAGTAAACCTGCCCCTTAGCTGTGACACCTATTCCATGTAGGTCTTGCTAATTTACTGTAGATATAAGGGATGCCATTACATCATGCTCTAATTATCTAAACTGTACCATTCCCTTCTCAATAATAATTTCCCCAATTCAACTCATTACTATTGTATATACATGACATACAAAGATTTTTTATCTGATTCATAACTAGGAGGTGAGAAGAAGATAAAAAGAAAAAAAAAGGAAGATTTAATTATCTGCTGAGTGAGAATCAGAGGAGAGTTTGAGTAGGACCATATGGAGACAAAAACAGACCCCAGTTCAACACTGCAGCCGTTGGACTTTGCAACAAGGTCAGCACATTTTTTTGTGATGTGGCTCATATTGTATATGTGCCTAAGGGGAATGTTGCAGACTGTGTGTGTGTTGCAACAGGACACTTCAAATAAAAGCAGGTCGTATTTATAACAACTAGCAAATCAGGCACCTGTAAAAAAATCCAATTTGTTCTTAACTTGAAAAAAAGCATGTTAAGGGAACATTCTTGACCTGTAAAGCTGTCTGGGCTCACTTACTCATGCACAAATGAAAGGACTGTAGGTCAGATAGTCCTGTAAACCAAAAAAAAAAAAACAGAACAAATTAAACAGGGACTCAAAATAAACAGCTTTACAAGCTTTAAGTCTATTTGCCAAGAGAACTGGGTCTGGTTCATATGTTTTTTAACATACACATAAAGATGAAGTTCACCTTATTATGTTCTTAGTGTAAGTAATTTAGGCATGGTTCAGTTTCTGCTAACTTTATTAATTTTTAATGTTTTATCGCAAAGGATTGGGCATTCTGTTCTGCTGCTGTACCATATTAATGTTATATTATATTATTTCTCCTGTTCTGTGGCTACCTTGTTGCTTAGGTCAATAACTCTAGAACCTAAGTGGCAGTTAGTAGGTACTGGAACTGAAAAGCTAAAGGAAAAAGCCTTACCTGGGAAATAAAGGGTTGTGGTAGGTAAAGGACTGGTGGGGTTTTCTTGGGACAAGATGAGTGGAGAGAAGTGAAAGGATCTGGATGGGAAGAGATGCAGGAAAAGGGAGGATCAGGTAAGAGTAGGATAAATATAAAGGGGCCAGCCAAATGAACAATTCCTTGCCTATGCTTAGTTATTGTCATAGATTAGCATTAGGGGATGGTGTTAAATCCCCCTAGGTTAAAAAAGCAAAAAGGCACTTATGGTGTTCAGTTGGATAGAGAGTCCTGGGAAGCAGGTGCACATTTTTGGTTATCTGCTCTTAACTGACCTCCTGACACTGCTGGAGAAGATGGATTGAATTGCAGGAAGCCCTCTGTGTTGACTGAATAGCATTCCAAAAGGGGAACCATATCCCATATGTCCATAAAATGGTCATGGCAAGGCTTACATATACTAGTTTACCTAACCTAACTGGTTATACTTATCATTTGCTACATACTCTATATTGCTATATACTGTAGATTGTAACAAAGCTGGTTCTCTTTTACGTGTCTTATTTATGGGTTAGGCATGGAGCTATTAGATCCAGGAACTGGGTTTTTGACTCTTGGCTCAGAGCTCCTACCTTGTTCCTGTCTTGGTTCAGAGCTGCATATAAAGCTATTAAAATATTCTAAAACGTAACAAATTCTGAAATAAAGCACCTGTGGCTTCTTGTATTATATCATTATATCATGATTATAGTTAATTTCAAGATAAATAAACAATGAACACGATGATGTGAAAGGTTACACACTTTTTTTTGGTCAATACAATCAGCATTTTGATAGCTAGTTCCATCCAGGAGCTCTTTTGTTCATGTGAGAGTTTATGAACCGTCACTGCCAACCAAGACTTTTTAAAAGTTGACCTTAAATAACATTAAATTGAAATCTAATAGCTTCAGTGTATGCCATATAAATATTTTGATTAAGCACAGGAAAATGTAATATGTTTATAGACAGAGCACAAAGTATCGTTTCAGAGCAGATTACATAAAGAGGGTTCCAACAGTTAACTTGAAAGGAGTCCAGAATCACGCTACTTTATCAGTTTTCTCTTCTGTTTTTCTTTTAGTTTTATGTTATGGGAAAATGTGCAGTTTTTTTGCTCCCCTGATATAAAGAACATAATCTAAGCTGACAGGCTTCTGGTGTTCATCAGGCTTTCAGCTGTGCCCACAGTAAAAGTAGCATCTTAAAATATTTTTCTTTCTGGAAATGTTTGTCTTGGGAAATAATGCTACTGTAGGAAAACATTTGGTAACGGTGCAACAAATTTCTTGCTTAGTGCTGAAAGAGATTTAGCTTACATTTTTATTATTTCAATTTAAGTAATTACCTTATTTAAAGGGAAATAAAGTATATGCACGTGAAAATAAACAGATTTCCTAAAATGTTCTCTGTAAATCTGTCTACTGTATTTAGGAGATCATGGAACCCTAGAATAAGTATTTAGTACAGGTATGGGACCTATTACCCAGAATGCTCGGACCCGGGGCTTTCCGTAATTTGGATCTTCACACTTTAAGACTACCATAAAATCATGTAAACATTAAATAAATCCAATAGGCTGGTTTTGCTTCTAATAAGGATTAATTATATCTTAGTTGGGATCGAGTACAAGTTACTGTTGTATTATTATAGAGAAAAAAGAAATAATCTTAAGAAATTTGGATTATTATGGGACACAAACTTTCCATAATTCGGAACTTTCTGGATATCGGGTTTCCAGATAATGGATTCTATACCTGTACAGTAAATTTAAAAAAAACTCTGAATAATATCTTACTTTTACCTAAAAGTTACTACCAAACATTACTCAAAAAGGCAAATAAAACAAATAATAAAATGCAATACACAATGTACTCATCATTGGCTGCTTGAGCCAGATTTGGTGACCATGAAAGATGCATGGGGCACCTGCACTGAATACTTCTAGGTATAAATATAAGCAAACAGCTCTCTTTTTTCTGTGCTGCCAGCAGACACTCTATTCCTCACCAGTAGAAGTGTACACAATTGTGTACACTTCAACCTCTTACATCATGGATACAAGTTGTGCTCAACTCAAATTATTGTGCATTGTGTATCCACCTCAAAATTTTGGGCCAGTTTTCCATTGTGCCAGTTAGCAAGAAACAAAAAGAATATGGCAGCTTTGAACTACAGAAGAGGACTCGTGTTCAAGTGGTGGGTATTTAGCTCCTTAGGGGCATGTTTACTAACATTGGAGATAAATATCTGGAGAGATTTCTGGAGATGTTGCCCATGGCAACCAATCAGCAATTAGATTTAAACAGCCATCTATAACTTAGGAAACAAAAGCAAAGATCTGATTGGTTGCTATGGGCAACATCTCCAGAAATCTCTCCAGATATTTATCTCCAATGTTAGTAAACATGCCCCTTAGATGTGGTGTTCATGGTTTCCTGCTACTACTTGTGCACCCAACACTGCTAGGGAAGGTGGACGGCATTGCAGTCAACGATATAGTAATTTGGGATAACAAGCATTCTGGGTGCATGTAAACATGTTAATCTTATTGGTGTCAATGTATAAAATGATAGTTGTTGTTACATGTGTATAACTTTGATCATAAAATCTGTGGCCTTTTACCAACCATGATGTCCTTATTGTCACCAAAGGTAAGATATGGGTAAGATATAATCCTAAAAAGAATGGGACAGTGTATGGTTTATGAGAATTAGGAGTGGGAAGCCTGCCATTTTAGCACAGAACATTCACATACCCTAGAAGAGTGTCAGTTTTTAGGTTATAGTCACTAGAAGGTGCATAATGAAACTGTTAGCCCCACATAAACATATTGCAGAATTTGAATATGAGCATATACAACATTTAAACAATCTTTTAACTCTTTGAGTACTATCCTCAGTAAAAAAAAAATGTCTGCAACCACAAACTGCTAGTCAATATGTTTTCTCCATAGGTTTACACATAACCCAGGAACAATATAATCTAGGACACAGCCACACTCACACTTAGTTATTTTCCTGGTTATGAACATTCATCCTTTTTTTAGGGACAAATATTGTATAAAACATACACATGTAAGGGTTATTGATCAATAATACATGAATAATTTAGAGGTGGGTATGCCCTCTACTTGTTATTCTTTTGTAGTACAAATGTGTCTAGTCTGGCAATGGTTCATTTTTTAGGAGGGTGTTTCCTACAAACCTTTTAGATTACATTTTTGATGTGGATTAGTAGACAGATTGCTTTTGAGGAAGTGGCGATAGCCACAAAGCATGTCAAGTGTTTTCTGCATGTGTGCTCCATGATTTTAATATTTATTGAGTATGGATTCATAATATTTATCAAATATGGATTTTATTTTAAAAATGCCCCTCTGGTACTCAGTGTACTGTAACAAGTATCTTCACTCAGCATTCTACAGTGTAAGATCTACAGCACTTCAAGAGTTAAATGGGTCTAATGAGGTTATACAGTAGTTTCACAAGGACAGCTAAAACGATTAGCCTTGGTTTTGATTCTAGATTCATATACTTTCCCAAAGCTTGACAGTAAGTAAATAAATGCATTCATAGTTGCTATTTCAGCAGGTGAAACCCACATTCCATCTATAATGTCCACAAGAGAAATTATGTTGTATGACCTTTCGTCTGTCCAAATCTGATTGTGTGGAACAGGTGTTGATGCAGGTCACATCTACTATAAGCTTGATTTCTTTCTAGTAATGCAATCTCGTAACATGATGGATGACTGGTTATTGACTTTATGTTGTAGTTCTATCAATTGGCCTTCCCATGGAGTCTGAAAAACTGGAGAATAAGAAACACAAGTCTGTTCATCTGTTTTTACCTCCCTCTCTCTTGTTTATTTTAAATTTATCTAAATTTCTTCCTGTAGTTTTTACCTGCTGCATTTTTCATATCTGTTTCTTATTTTATTCTATCTGTCTCTCCATCTTAAGGTTGAAATGAGACTTCCTGCCAGAATGAGATGAGAATGAGAGCAAGATGAGATCAGCATATAACCCGGGACCTTGGCTTTCTCTAGAGTCCAAAAATATTGGGGGTCATAAAGTCGCACTGGTTACTATAATGGGCTTCATTCTTTATAATATAATGGAACAAACAGACAAGACAGGTTACAAATAAGACAAGCAAAAGAGGCAAGACAGGCACTGATCACAATGTAGTGAAGGTAAGGGCTGCTGGAACTTGTAACAAGGCAACGTCCAAGAAAGGTCACAAAGGAGGTCAGGAAACAGGCTAAAGTCTCTTGACAAGGAATCCAGCAGTAAAAACACCCATGGGAACAGGTACCTGGATCAACCATCAGGTCCAGAACATTGGCCTCATACATAAATATTTGCTCTAGATACAGTGCTGACAGAGCTGACTTTGCACTAGAACATTTATTGACTTACATGAACATCTGCACCAGTACTAGACTTCTGACACAAGTCTGATGGTATCAACTATCACAATCTCCATACTGGTGGAGAAACAGAGTAAGAGCAGGTTGTTTTTGTTTACTTTAGGAAATCCAGACAGGGCTCTCTGTGAATAAGCCAATTGCTGATCACCACATCATAGTTCCGTCCAGTTATATCACAAACCCACCCTTGATATCACCCCTCCGAACCACTGAAATCACCTGTCCCTTTGATGTCACACCCCTGCCTAAAGTTCTAGAGACAAAGTTGTCAACCCTACATGACATGCATCTACAGTATTTGACTTGACTTTCTTGTGAGAATTAGGGGACAATGCCATCTGTGGTGTCAAATTCCTAAACACGATTTGTAATTCTTTGAATTTCACACCTTTCGCAAGTTTTAATATCATTGAAACTACAGCATCAAAATAGAGTAGAATGTATTATTGCTACAATGTATATAAAATGTAATAACATTTTCAAATAACAACAAGGTTAGTCCATCCAGGGTCAGCCTTTCATCTGTTTGTGAGATTCTACAACTTAAAATTACATTTGGTGCCATTAAGTGACTAACATGCAGATAGGGTAATGTTGTTACTAGCTGGGACTCCAAATGAAGCGATATATCAATGTCGTTGGTTAACCCTGCTGCTGATTAAAATTTATTGCCAATATCTTTCACTAGAATGAAATAATCAAAGACATTTCTAGAGAGAAGGATGTCCAGATGGTGATTTATAAACTGTAAAGGTAATGATATCATTTTGAAAATGCAACCAGACACAGGCTCATCAAAGTGTTATATTGGGGACTATAATTATTGTGTAAGACCATCGTTAGCTCCGTTTAACTGCACATACAGTTTCATCTTGATATACTGGAATGCAAAAGTGATAACATATTTAAATGATTCTTCAAAATGAAAACCTCATTAGCATATTTTTTTCTCCAGCACTTTGCAACACCCTTTCGGTTCTGAGCAACATGAATCAAATTGTCTTGCGCTCTAATGTGTCTTATTACTAATGTCAATTATTACAGAATGCTCTCCCAAAATATAAACCTTTTTACTTGTTTATTGCTTGCATGTTGGCTCTAGAAAGTAAAATAATTGAGCAAATTCAAATTTGATTGTAGAGTTCTAATATCTGTGCATTGTGGACATGAAAAATTGAATCTTGCCTATGTTTATCCCTTGTAAAACATCATACACAGCTATTGGTTTGTGTAAACAGTTTGCATTTAATTAGCTCATACTGTAGCTAGTTGTGTGTGAAACTGTCCCATTTTGTTTGCCAAAAAATATGTTGGAAACAGTTGAAAAATTTGCGAAGTTGCAAAATTTTGATGAAATACATAAAAATCAATGGGAAGGTGAAATTACACTGTGATTAAAATGTTCATTTTTTGGCGCTGGGCAACAAATGCAAGTGTTGGATTTTCAGGACATTTATTTTGGGGGGGGCTGGCAAAACAGACCATGGCCAAGGTGGTTTCCATAATTCTAGTTCAGATTCTAGGAAAAATTAGCGATGATGAAACTACAAGTTTTTCTGGAACTCTGTACCAGGCGAAAAAGTTTTCTCATCCTTACTCATGACCATTTCTTACAACAAATGAACGTATAAAAAACACATAACTTACATCTCATCCAGCAAAAACAATCCACTGGGTTTGCAAAAGATATATTTAAATTATAGTATGTATTTTTGAAAACAGCTTTTTAACATTTACGGGCAGGTTTATCAAATCGAAGTGAAAATTAGAATTAAAAAAAATCGAATTTCAAGCTAATTTTTGTGTACTTCTACTAGGGAATAGTATATATTTGAATTTTGAAATTTGTCATGTACTGTCTCTTTACAAATTCAACTTTGACCATTCGCCATCTAAAACCTGCCGAATTGCTGTTTTAGCCTATGGGGGACCTCCTAGTACCTATTTGAAGTCAATTGGTGGACTTTGAAAAATCAAAAAAAAAAATTTGGAAAAACTTTGATTCGTACGTTTCAAATTCGATCGAAAACGGAACTATTCGGCCAAAAAAAAAACCCCTTCAATTTAATTTGGGTTGGTCTTTTTGAATCGAATTCCAAAGTTTTTCAAATTCGAAATTTGATCCTTGATAAATCTGCCCCTTAATTTTAAACCCTACAAATGACCTTAAAGCAGTCCATTATGGAATTTGTGATATTTTGATGCCATGTCCTATTCAAACCAGTTCTATTGTTATATATAGCCTAAAGAAAAATAGGGAATGTTTTTGCCAACGTGACTCTCTTGTCTATAATTATTATCATAATTAGCATGCCTTCCAGCTTCAAGCCACACGAAGACTGTACATATAAATCCCATCAGATTTTTTTTTTATTTTAAATTATGTATTCATTCTGCTTTTTTTTATTCTAAATTTCCCTCTCTGATTATGCAGGAGCTTTATAAACCCATGGATGCAGTAAACATAGAATACTTTTAATAACCTTCTACATAACCAACAAATTATGTCTTACTTTTTCCAAATTCCAACCTTTCTTTTGTTGTTATGAATTTAATTGCCTTGCTGCATTTCATATTTCAATTTTATATTGCCAAAAACGTTTCGAGATCTGAGATAATTTTATATATTCTTTAATTTGTTTTAGACAAAGTACATGTATCGGCTTAAAACCGCACTTTCATTTATGCTTTCCCCTTCATTGCTCTTTCTGTTATCTGCATTGCCGGACTACAAAATACATTTTAGTGAAACAAAAATCCTTTTCATAATATGGAGAAAGAAAAGGAAACATTCATTGTAGCCCAGGATTACTCTACCACATGAAAGAGAACAAAGCTCATTTGAACTTAACCACATGCTGACCAACATGCTAATAGCATATTAATGTATGATAATGTCGAAGATGTCCCAAAGGCGAGTTAGAAGCTTTAAAGCTGTTGCACAGGTCATTATAAACAATAACACTCTCCATAATTACTTGTTATTCTAACTCATCTACATTTGGTTATGGGCAGTTGCTTCTGGACTAATCCATTTATTTACTGGACTGGATAAATGTATATAAATTCCATAGCCTTATAATAAAAATAAATTGTAGGCATTACAGAACATCAATAAGTGTGACCATAATTTTGTTGTAAACACAAGTTTTGCAGAGAACAATTTATAATATATAGTAAAATTGAGTGTGAGTTCATTGTTCAATGGTTTTTTTGTTATCCTGAATTGGTTCCAGTTTTATTTCCTATTGGGATGTCAAAAACATCAGACCATAAATGACTTTGTCCACGATGCTAAAGCCTTCCTTTAATTAGAACCTGACACACGACTTGTTCCCCCTTAAAACACCATATGGTATCTAGACAAACAATTATAAAAGAAATATTATGAGCTGTGAATAACTTTATTTTATAGAGATATTGGAACATACTCATGAAAAAGGAAGGATCATGTTAAATTACACACCACTTTATAATCCTTTATAACACCCTTTTGTTTTATACATTCAAAATTACAACCATGAATATCACACTACAGGTATAGAGCTGTTATCTGGAAATCTGTTATCCTCAAAGCTCTGAATTATGGGAAGGTCGTTTCCCATAGACTCCATTTTATCAAAATAATTTAGATTTTTTTAATGATTTTCTTTTTCTCCGTAATAATAAAACAGTAGCTTGTACTTGATCCAGAATAATATATAATTAATAGTGATGGGCGAATTTGCGACTTTTCGCTTTGCCGAAAATGCACGAATTTTGCGCGGAATTCCCAGAACAGTGAAAAATTCCCGAAATGGCGCCGCGTCTCGTTTTTGGCTCCAGCATCCGTTTTTGACTCCGGCGTCCAATTTTTTTTACGCCGGTGTTCGTTTTTTGATGCCGGCGTCCATTTTTTTGGGTGAAAATGACCATTTTTTTGAAGCGGGTGAATTTGCGCGCCAGTTTCACAAATTTATTCTCCGGCCGCAAATTCGCGCCTGCCGAATAAATTCGCCCATCACTAATAATTAATCCTTATTGAAAGTAAAACCAGCCTATTGGGTTTATTTAATATTTTCAATGATTATTATAGGGTGGTCATTTACTAACAATGGAATTTCTATTTTCCATGAATTGTGAAAAATTTGTGGTTTTCCTGTCTTTCTAAAATCTTTAAAATTTAAGTTTTAGCAAAGGAAAAAAACATGAAAGCCTTTCATCCCAAACTTTGCCAAGAAAAAGTTGTCAAATTGCTATAGAAGTCTATGGGAGGAGTTCTGATCCTTTTGAGCCATTTTTAAACCAATCAGATTTAAAAATACAATTTCTCCTCAAAACTCAGATTCACATTTTTAGAGGTTTTAGGGGCATCCGATTTTTTTTCCCAGAATGTTCAGCGCATTTTTTGTTTATACTTTAGTTAACCTGAACTTTCAATAAACTCAATGACAATTGTGGTTTTAGAGTTTGTGTGTTTAGTGGTGGTTTCCAAAACCTTTTAAAACCACTAGAATCCAACCAATCCGATATGAAAATTCAAATTAAGGAAAACTCTGTTATCTGGAAAACCCCAAGCACTGTGGTAACAGGTCCCATTTTTGTATTACTAAAGTTCTTTTGCTATATAATCCAGGAAAATAAAATTATTTCCCAGTGAGTTTTATGCTTCCCATTTTTATTTTTCCTGCTACCCTCCCAATACAAATTTCAACTTAAATCTAATTGATTACATCCCCCAGCCCCATTTTGGACAAGCAATGGTGGGAGATCCCCACAAGGGTCAAACTTAATAGACAATTGTTTTGTTTCCATGCAAATGAACTAAGTAACTACACTGTAGTTATAAAGATGTCATGCCTCTTGATGTAGTGATGCCATAAATAAAAAGAAAGTTTGTCACAAGTAGGAAAGTTTAGTAATGGAAATTCCTTTTACGTCTGCAGAGGAAGCAGTATGTCCGTTCCCACTCCTACTGATAAATAAACATATGCAGACAAATTAGACCACAGATGCAGTTCCCATAGCTTTTACTAAACAGTTATAGTAACATAAAGTGAAAATTAAAAAAAAAAGTTCATAGCTTTTAAACAAGCCTTTCCTAGCAAATGTTGGATTCTTTAATTATGCTGACATTTGTATAGTTCAATAGTTAATGCCACCCCCTACTGTATCTCAAGTTGATTTTTTTTTCAGAATTTTACAGAAATGTGCACTAGAACCATCTGTGTTACTTTCTAACTACAGGTATGGGATCTGTTATCCAGAAACCCATTATCCAGAAAGCCCCGAATTACAGAAAGGCCGTCTCCATTAGACTGCATTATAATCATATATTCCAAATTTTTAAAAATGATTCCTTTTTTCTCTGTAATAATAAAACAGTCGCTTGTACTTGATCCAAACTAAGATCTAATTAATCCTTTTAGGAAGCAGAACCAGCCTATTGGGTTTATTTAATTTTTACATGATATGAAGATCCAAATTACATAAAGATCAATTTTAACAATAATATACAGCATGTGGTTTTACCAAGTACAGTGTTTTGTCAGTTAATTGATTCATATAATTTTTCCCTGGCATATTCACCCACACAATGTTCAAGGTCTATACATGTTTGGAAAACAGTTATTGTAAGATCAGTTTCAGAAGAAAAATATATTAATCATTCTAGGAATAGTGATTTTAGACAGAATGCCATTAACATGCAACAACATGATTAATTGCCCTGGAAATAGATAGAACGTACTAATTATAAAGTAGAAGATGCAGTCTGATTGTCAGCAATTATGAACAACAAAACAGACTCACCAGTTACAAAATGTTCTTCCCCCCCCTCCTTCCTTTTACATATTTCAGCAGTTTTGGTAGGTTGCATATAAATATATATATATACACACAAAAACTCTAATTGGACAAACTGGATTGCATTTATTTTTAAGGCAAAATTGTGATTACCACAAAAATCACATTCAAAATGTATTAAATCTTCCCCTAGGTGGTTTTAAATAAAGTCAATTTTAATTGAGTAAAAGTTTACTCCGTATATAAAAAAAAAGGAAACATGTTATCCAGAAAGCTCCAGGAGACCATCCCTGAATATGATTTTGAAAGAGACTGGTTCATTTGTATTTGTACTTAAACTACTTCCCGTTTGTTGCATTCCTGCTTATACTGTACATTCATATTCTCACATATTTCTAATCATTTTATGCACTACCAATGTGTATTTCTCAGTAATATCCTTCACATATGTCCTTGAAATAGATTTTATTATTATTATTAATAGTGACGGGCGAATAGATTCGCGAGGCGTGAATTCCTCATAAATTTCCACATTTTGCTGCCGGCAAAAAAATCACAGGCAAAAAATCATCAAAAAAATTTGGTCGTGCGCTAGAAGTTGAGTGCATAAAAATTGTCGTCCGTCAAAATAATTCGGATGACCCTTGACTTTAATGCATTTGGACAAATAGGCTCGCGCATAAAAATTGGCCCAGGCAGCGAAATTGTTTTGAAACCCATTGATTAGGGCCAGCATTTTAGTGGAATCCCGCCAGTGTCTGTGACCCTAAGATTTGAGTAGTATTTGTTATGCTGGCAAGGATGAAAGTCTAAAAGGCTTGGGGGCTTAGGCAAGAGCCGGTGACTGGTGGTCTCCATTAATACTCATGTGGTGGCTTATCAAGTAATACCTTAGCAAGTACAGGCATAAGGGAATAAAGGTGGCCATACACGGAGAGATCCGCTCATTTGGCAATGACGCCAAACGAGCAGATCCCTCTCCGATATGCCCACCTTGAGGTGGGCAATATCGGGCTGATCCGATCGTGGGCCCTAGGGCCCAATGATCTGATCCTAATGATCCGATGATTGATCAACGAACAGATGCGGCCACGATCCAACAAGATTTTTTGTCCCATCCGATCGAGATCTGGCCAATTTCGGCCAGATCTTGATCGGGGCAGCCCACAGCTTTTATCGGCCCATGTATGGCCACCTCAAGAGGGCACAAGCAAGAGCCATATGATGTTTTATATATCAAATTAAGTGTACTGGTGTACTGGGTGGAGGGTGTACTGGGTGGAGGGTGGTATAATCTACATGTATAATTGCCAACACACTCTCCTCCAGTTGCATCTAGCGCCATGCATATGTACTTGGTGTGCATGCTTCGCCCCTCTAGCCTATAATTCTAGTCTATGCCCCACCTATGCCTTCACGCGCCACAACCCTGGCAAGGCACTACATTTTATGTAAATAAAGCAACTAGACAAAACCAACTGAATCCTGTGAATGGGACATTACATTGCACATAAGACATCCCACCCCACCTTCCCTTACATCCAAGATAAAGTACTTCCCAGGACATTTGGCCATTGTACTAGGGGTGGGGGAATCTTGATTGTTCACGAGTGTTATTTAATTGTTGACATGTCAATCTAAGTTATGTTGATATTGTATTGTGAAGTTTTCAATAAAAACAAACTCTACAAGCCTGCCATAAGCTTGCCTTCACAACCCATCAGTTGGAGATCAGAACCCTCCACAGAGGGTATTGCATGTGTAATATAAAGATTATATACATGGCATTTAACCAAAATCCCTTCTACTCTTTTTCTTTATCTTGCTTTCTTACTCTTTACTGATGTGAATCATTCATTTTTAACCCCATTAAAACATGTTTGTAACAGTTAACTTTACAAGAAGCAAATCAAAGGTTAAATGTAGACTAGCCTTATACAAATAGTTCCTGCCCACCCCTTCCTCGTAAAAGAGGATTATACTGTTTTAGGCCTGCCATGCAAATTATACGGTCAATTAAGAACAAATACACCTCTTTTGACGAAACTTTAAAAGGTATTTTATGATTCTTATAAAATAAAGTAATGGGTCATTTCACTTTGCTTTACCTATAGATTGCAAACCAGGCCTGACATTTGCGAAATGTCCACATAAACTGGCTTAAATTTAAACTCCAGAGGACTTTTAACTGTTTGCAATATATTTTCATTGCTCTGCTGCCCACAAACTCAACTCAAAGTAGGAGATTATAGGTTTTCTGTATCTTGGGAAGGCTCTTTATGGAACTTCTCACCATTTCTATTGGCAGTACACACAACTATTGATTGAACGTGATTTCAGACGGGTAAATATGACATTCCATTTATTCATATTTAAGGGGCAGATTCACTAAGGGTCGAATTTCGAAGTTAAAAATACTTCGAAATTCGACCCTCGAATTGAAATCCTTCGACTTCGAATATCGAAGTCGAAGGATTTAGCGCTAATCCTGCGATCGATCGATCGAAGGATTTGTCGTTCGATCGAACGATTAAATCCTTCGAATCGAACGATTCGAAGGATTTTAATCCAACGATCGAAGGAAAATCCTTCGATCAAAAAAAGGTTAGCAAGCCTATGGGGACCTTCCCCATAGGCTAACATTGACTTCGGTAGGTTTTATCTGCCGAAGTAGGGGGTCGAAGTTTTTTTTAAAGGGCAAGTACTTCGACTATCGAATGGTCGAATAGTCGAACGATTTTTAGTTCGAATCCTTCGATAGTCGTAGTCGAAGGTCGAAGTAGCCCATTCGATGGTCGAAGTACCCAAAAAATACTTCGAAATTCGAAGTATTTTTCATTCGAACCCTTCACTCGAGCTGAGTGAATCGGCCCCTAAGTGTTAATTATGGCATTGCGCCTAGTAAATTCAGCCTGGAAAGTAAAACATGTTTTTTCATTGCCTACTTAGCAGCATTTATGCACATGAAGATAACACTTTGCACGTTATTATACTTACATTGTAGCCCATTAGCAGTTTACTAATGATAAGTTATAGCTACATATATCCTCACGCTATTGCGGTCAGGAAAGCGCGTACATTTGAAATAAAAAAGCATATTTAAAGAAATGCAATTTAGAGAACAGATCTATCCATGTAATCCAATAGGATAGTGCCTGTGAATATTGTATTAGTGATGGGAGAATAAATTCGCCTGGCACGAATTTGCAGTGAATTTCCGCATTTCGCCACGATCTAATAAATTCGAGAATCTCTAATTCTCTAATAAAATTCACTGGCGTCAATTTCCGGTTTTCAAGATTTTTCATGAAAATGTTCAAATTTCAGGATTTTTTTGTGAAAAATGTTAGAGTTTTAAGGTTTTTTTGTGAAAACTTTCGAATTTCATAATTTTTTAGTGGAAACGTTCGAATATCATAATTTTTTGTGAACTTTCTGATTTTACAATTTTACCGCAAATCTTTCGCCGTTTCTCGAATTTTGCGGGAGAAATTTGCCCATCACTATCCAGTATCCATAAATCCTTACTTTTGCAGAGTTTGGTAACCAACATGATGGGCTAAATTGGTCTATTTAGATTGGTCCGATGAAGACTGCATCTAAGCACAAATGGGGTCCTCTTGCAATGTTTTTAAACCTGCTAATTAATATTGGGCTATTCATATGCAGATAGGCTTCCAACAATTTCAGAAGGGGCTTTTCTGAATAAGCAGCCAACACTTTGCATTATTATTATTATATAATCAGTGGCGTAATTATATGGTCACAGCACCCTCCATACAAAATTGAGAGTCCCCAAATGGCAAATTGCAGGTCACCTTCAATTCTGAGTGTGGTACGGCTGACTTACATACCTACCCCTCTTGGGTCCTCTGTATAGAAAAATAAACCTGGTTTCCCTGTGGCCGCTTGGTCTGCTTTCTTTGTAGTTACACCACCGTATTTAATATTTATTTATTATTAATAGTTATTTTACATCTTTCATAACATACTTGCAAATGTGTTGATGCCATTTCTTAAAGGTGCTTCCATCCAAGCATGATCCTTGCATTTCTGTGCAGTATTGCTAGGCACCATTGTGTCTTTAAAATTTGTACTAATGAATCATGTACAAGTGCAGTATTGTTCCTGGGGAGACCTGATGCTACAGCAACCCTGAATGTGGTGATAATCCCAAGGTCCCCATAGCGAGCTACTGGCCCACAACAGACTGGCTCAAAAACAATCAAACACTAATGGTGCATTAATGTTGCAAATGATACAATCCATGCAACTTTGCCTGCAAATTTTGCTCCGTTTGCAATGATATTCAACAGTCTTTTTTGCATGCATCAGGTGCAATTGCAGCAGATTCAAATCAACGTGCAGCTCAATTAATTGTGGGAGAACTTTCTTCATTGTGGGTTGAAACAAGGCAATTTGCATTCAAAAATACCTCTTTGGAAATTGAACTGTGTTTGTACATAACCCTTTATAAGGTGGACAACTGGGAGCTGAAAAACGGGCACCCAACTGTTCGTTGAATAGTAGATGAGAATTAAAAAGACTAAGTTCAAACTTCTATCCAAGTAAAATCTGCTAACTTGTAACTTATTCCGATGAAGGTAAAATAGCCCCTTTCAAAACTAGAGGGGAAAAGTTTCTTACTAACTCCTAAAGGTCAATGGGCCCCTAGAGATTTTAAAGGCAAATAGGAGAAATCCTATCACAAACTCATTATAACGTGTATACACACAGAAATGCACATACTTATAACATGCTAATTCTCAGCTTGACTCATCACCTCACATTCACTAAGAGTTGTGACATGTAAGAAACAGCTTGCCAGATACATTCTGAAAGTGGGGCAACTTGCCAGGAGCTTTTTTTTGCTTTACAGTGTAAATGTTGTCCCAATCAATGGGACTGTTCCCATGGACTTTTATGCAACCTCGACAGGTTTGAGATGCTGTGTTTTTATATTCGGGTTTTTTAGCCCTCGGTGTTTAATAAATTCCGAAAAATTCATGATTTTTTTAAAAGCCTATTATAACACAAAAAATCAAGAATTTTTTGGATTTTGGGGTATTTCGGGTATTCAGAGCTTAGTAAATAACGCCCTTAATATAGGTTCCCGAGTAATTTTATTGCAAGTATATATATATATATATATATATATATATATATATATATATATATTTTTTTTTTTTTTTTTTTTTTTTTTTAAATATACTGTATATATATATATTTTCCCTCTTGCTAAAATGTTTTTCATCTTCTTAGTCCACAAAATATGTATATTCCAGGCTGAAATATTTATATAATTATTAAAACATATTTACATGGTGTCAATTATTTAAACAGTATAGAAACAGAATTTGGAATCTTTACACCAATCTCTGCAATACCTTCTCCAAATAAAAAAATCACAACAATGTTCATAAATTGAAAAAAAAGATCAAACTTCCAGGAACCCTTCTAGATTCACGATAAATATTCTCCATACTTGTAACTTGAAAAAAATTTATATCAAGTAATAATGGTGCAATAATAATTATAATAATGCAAATGATATAGCTGTAAAGGTTTTCATCCGTTCAGGTCATAATATCATGTCTCTAGTCTTAAACAACTGGTTGAATATGTAATAATGAAAATATTTCACCTCTCATCCAATCTTCAGTCTACTGAATGGTATGAAATTCTACTTCATTTAAACCATAAGGGTCGCTAACAACCAATCACAATGGAAGTTATTCAAGTTGTTGTTAGGTGAAACCCACAATAATAATAATGTAATAATAATAACAACAGTGAGGTTGATCACAGTTTTATACACATTATAGCTTTATAGAAGATGGAAGAATGCAGATTTCTTCTAGGAAGAGCAACATCTTTTCATCTAATATATTAATTTATATTTTTCAAATTCAACACAAATTTACAGATGAAATAATACAACCAAGCATTTAAGATATAAAGCCCAGGCTTAATTATCTATAAGTGTCATGGCTGAATGCTGATATAAAACCAGCCATTACTTCTACTATGTTTATGTTCCCTATGACGATCTGCAGTCACTGTTCTTTACAGATAATTTTATGGCTCAACTGTTGTTTTTAGAGTTTAAATCAAATACAATTCTTAGACTGCAGAATCTTTAGACTTTAAGCAGTGAGCAAAGAAAATAACTGCTTTAAATTGACAACTGGGGTCTAAACTTTAGTTTTTAATCGAAGCACTAGTCACGTTTAATAATTGCCGTTACAGGGTCTGATGCCAAAGAAACAATGTACACAAAGCTTAGAAGACAAATGTACTGAGCCGAATATTTTTTTGAAGGTAACAAAGTACATAAATTACAAAAATAGCAGGTGCTATGATGCAAAATAATGGAATACATATCCGAAAGGGTGAAATACGATCAGATTGAAAGTTTTGAAGATCTATCTTCCACACACCATTTGGAAAATTGCTTTTGGTGACTGAGTCTCTCTTACAGGTTTTATGGTTTGAGTTTTGTTCTCAATGTCAGGATAAAATATTCTGTAACTTTTGTTGTGTAGTTATTAATGTGACAAGCTTTATTTCAGTCCAAAGACAACCCAAAGATTTTGGGGCCAATTCATTAACTTCGAGTGAAGGATTCGAAGTTAAAAAAATTCGAATTTCAAAGTGTTTTTTTGGCTACTTCGACCATCGAATGGGCTACTTCGAACCTTCAACTACGACTTCGACTTCGAATCGAAGGATTCAAACTAAAAATCGTTTGACTATTCGACCATTCGATAGTCGAAGTACTGTCTCTTTAAGAAAAAACTTTGACCCCCTAGTTCGCCACCTAAAAGCTACGAACCCAATGTTAGCCTATGGGGAAGGTCCCCATAGGCTTGCCTAACTTTTTTTGGTCGAAGGATAATCCTTCAATCGTTGGATTAAAATCCTTTGAAACGTTTGATTCAAAGGATTTAATCGTTCGATCGAATGAGTATTCCTTTGATCGTTCGAAGTATTTGCGCAAAATTTTGCACATAATCCAATATTATTTTTCAATATTCTATGTATGCTTCACAAACATAGTACTTCGGTTTTTTATATAGAACTTAGTATTGAAAATTGCTCAAGATGCACAACCTTTTAAATAGATTGTTATTTTCATACTTTTTTCCCCATCGAAATTAAACCCATGGTGTCATCAGTGAAGAGCCCACCTGTCTGGTTTATGTTACTTTTAGTTACTTTTGATAACATTTATTTGGCATTTTCTAAATAAAATCACTGATTGACTACAATATTCCTTCTTGTTCCCTGATACCCCCTGGTGTCAGGTTAGTGAGCTATGCAGGGGACTCCTCAACTGACCCTTTGCCTTAAACCATCCAACTGAACCCCATTGTCACATACATTAATGAAACACCAGGAGCCAGAAATGGGGTAAAATGGCCACAGCATTTATTCACATTTTATTAAATAAATAGGACCTTGCCAGCCTCACCTCAAGACAATATTCTAAAACCAGAATTACAGGTATATAAGAGATCGTTACTATGTTCTGCCGTTCTTTAGTAAAGACTTGAGTTTCACTTCTATCGTTGCCTATTGAGATCAGCACTATGTCATTATATCCATCACTGAGTGTTAGGCTGCCTCTACCAACAGAGAAGATTGACCCGAACTCTGTTACCAGCAGGAGCTGCATCTCCCACAATGAGAGAAGTTCAGCAGCCCTGCTGTTGGTCCTGAATCTGCAGTGTCTCCATGATAGGAAATCCAATCAGGCTGTCACCTAGCACAAGCAGTAGCAGCATCTGTATCAATCAACCCACAGTGCAGTCACTAGAGAACCTCCTCTCTCCCTCTTCTAAACTGACCTTCCTCTTCTAAACTTACCTGTGCAGTATTCTGGCAAGGTTCTACCGCTGCTGTGACAAATAAAACTTAAAATAATTACATTTAGTAATCGTTAGATAATATAAAAAACCTAAAGAAGTTAAACTCCTGACATTTTGCAAAATATGTAAAAAGGGGGATGGTGGGTGGGATGTATCTACCTGCTCAGAAGATAAGGAAGTTCCCCTGACATCACATCCCTCTTTTTCTCCACACCCAGCCCAGCTTTTCCCTGCCTGAACTTAATTTTCACCCAATCACAGCTGCATCTGACTCTGCCAGTCTTTAAACATGAACCAATGTAATCTGGCTGGTAGTTATTCTGGTCCCTTGTCATGTAGCCCTTGCATTTATAGCTCCAGGGCTTTCCTTTCTTATTTTACTATCTCATTATGAAGAAATACCCAGACAATCTTCTAGTCTTTTTGTCTTAACTTGGTCATGTAGTTTTTGGCTGAGGTTCAGTATTTGATCAGGGCCTCCCTTAGCCTGACAACAAGGCTAGAGATGTATGAAAACATTACTATATCAGACACTTGAGTATGTTTGATCATTTTAAATCTCACATTAATTGACATTCGGGTTGGGTTTGCAAGTGTTTCTAGAAGAATAAGTAGGTGATCTTCCCAAATCTTGCCCTAACTGGTTTTCAGGCTGAGCCCTCTGCTAAACAATTGTGTTGTGTCCCACTAAAGGGATTATTCAGGCAGTTTAGAAGCCAGTGACTTGAAGGGAAAACCAACAACAAGTTGGTCTTCAGATAGTTCTCAAATCTAGCAAAAATCACAGTAATGTTAAATAAAAAAACGAGTTATATATATCCATTACTACAACATTGCTACTCTATTATCTAGAACCCAGGAAGCTTTGATATACAGGAAAACATTTTCTAACAAATATTTAGACAGGCAGACCACAAACATGGGAAAATGCTACACAACAGGTTACTTGCTTGTTGTAGCTCAGGTACAGTGAAATATATTCAATGTGATGGCAAAACAATATTGTTAAATATTCACTTAGTTTAAGGGGTATTTTTCATAAAAATTATGTTTTTGTAGCACGATTCGAATTGTCCCACAAATTTTATCTTGACTTTTTGTTGCACGGATTTCTTCAAGAATAATTATTGGTAAATGAAGGGGATTCGGGATTGGGATTATGGTCAACATTTTTTTTAAGTGAGAAAATTGAGTTTCAGTTAGTAACCCCCTAAGCGTTTTTAGTAACCTTAAGGACCCGTATACAAAAAAACCTTAGGTTCAAAGTATTCCAAATAATATATTCCATACATATTATTTATGCCATAGGCAAGGCCACCCTAGCTTGCAGAAGCATATTCAAACTGATCATTTATAACTGCTTACAAAATCTAGTAGTTGTCAACATGTCCAAGGCAAATAATAAAATCTCATACTCTCACAATCAGGTATCCTTCTATGAATATTCATCGGCAACTGTACATGGCAGATTTATGAATGTGCTCACCTGCTGCCTGAAAGGGAACAGAGAAAGAGACTGTTCAACAAACTATAGCCATTACCATGAGATAAAGGACAATGGATATTGCACAGATGGGTAATGAACTTAACAATCATGTTAGGAGACTTATTTTCTACAATTATACCAACATGTTTGTGTCAAATCTATGCAAAGTGGCACAAAGGGAAACCATAAACCCCTGCGCATTGGAGATTTCATATAAATAAAGCCTTTTCAATAAATATTTATTTTTTAGAAGCTTGTACCAGTGGAAATTCCCAAATCCAACATCCACTTTAGGCACTTACAGAAAGAATACTTAATTCATAGACAAATGTAGCATATATTTATATTATTTACTCCGACTAAAAATTCCCTCTCCATTAGCACTCAGGGGGAGTTTATTTGGCTTATTTATTAATACACTTTCCTGAAAATTTTGTTTGTGGGAAAAAAATCCAAAAAAAAACTTGGAGAATACAAATTTTACAATTTTTTGGAATTTCCACCTGATGTTCACGATTTATTCAGATTTTTCACCCGAAAACTCACATTTCTTATGTTTTTTGGCTGAAAACTTCAGGGTAATGTGCGAAAACCAGTGCACATTAAAAAAATCATTGGGACTTCTCCCATTAACTTATTTGCAACCATCCTTGGTGTTTAATAAATTCACGAAAAAAAGGGTCGAAGTGGGCAGGCAGGACACCAGAAAATGATTGCCGTTGCTTGTGGCCCTTAGATTAAAAAGGTGCCACAGGTAGGGCCAGGGTGTTGCGTTTGGGGCTGGTGGGGGACTTGAGGCAGCAGCCCCAGTCGGACGCTGTTCTGTGATCAAAAAAAAAAATTATGTTTTTTCTGCCATGATTTCTGCAAACATATACAAAATGCAAATGTGAAAATGAATAAATACACCCCCAAAAAACTGTAAAACACCAGGGACGTAACTACAGAGGAAGAAGACCCTGCAGCTGCAGAGAGGACCAGAAAGTATAAGGGGCCCCTTGAGGCCCTAATTAATGAACAATTTTAACATATATTGGTAAAACAAGACAACCTCTGGATCTAATGGGGGCCTTAAAATTAATTTGCTGTGGGGACCGTTACATCTTGTTAAGCCACTGTAAAATGTGTAGGAGAGCAGTGCACAGAAATTGGCTTCCATCAACCCAAGGAAAAAAAATGTGTATATAATAAAACCTTATCAGATAACTCAATCGCTGCCTATAAATGTTAACATATACTGTATATATATACATATATGTGTGTGCTTGCTTTAATATCTGTTGCAAGCAGGAGCCTCTGCTGTAATGTTCCCTCAACTTTTATTACCCCGTTATTCACATTATGCCAAAGTGACTGTAATTTTACACACAAGTGGATCGTTGGACCTCATAATAGAGTAGCTGTTCTCCACATTATATCCAGTCTTATCTCTATCAACTTATTCCAGGTCACAGTATGGTAATGGTTCACTGGAACTTCTCTATTCCCATTTGCTGGTTCCTTAGCAACTTGAGAATCATAATGAAAGATCTGAAGGAAAAGGTCTGACCTGGATCATTATCAAAGCATTAACCTGGAGTTAGTTGGCAGATAGTATCCTTTTATTCCTACAGCTCTCAGTTCATATATAAAATAACTAAACCAGCCGAGTGCATTTTGACTTTTTATTACATTTATCATTTTTCCAGGCTAGGTTAAATCAAAGTGAGATGTTAGAGGCGCATTTCAAAATGGAAATTCGATGTCATTTTACGGAGGTTTCCATACTGTTTTCATTTTTATTTTTGCTCCTGATAAATTTCTTTCATATGAATCATGTGTATTTTATTTTTTTTTAAGGAAACCGCCAGCTGATAATAGTTATTTGTTATCTTGGCTCTGCATCAGTTTTACTTTCACTGAGCTTGGGTTGTGGCATTCTGCAACTCCTCCAGTCAGCCAAGTTCAGAAATTGCCATGCAAATTATCAGCTGCTGTAGCTTGGAATTATATAGTACTTAATAATAGTAAGTAGATGTTGTTGCAAGTAAAAATGTGTTAAGTCTACAGCTGGAAAAACTAGAAAGCTGTAGATTTGCCCTGATGCATAATTGATGCAATTTAAAGTAGAAGTAAAACCCTAAAAATAAGTATGACTAAAAATGCCATATTTTATATACTGAACTTATTGCACCAACCAAAAGCTGAGTTGGTCTTTAATTTCAGTAAGTGACAGCAGCACAGAGCGTGAGCAGTGAATCAGCAGAAAAGAAGTTGGAGACCTACTGGGACATCTTCAGAGGCACAAAACTTCCCTGCCAACGGGCTGTGGTTGCCTTCGACTGGTACAGAAGCACAAAACATCATGTACAACATTTCTACCTACTTCTTTAGTTAAAGGGATACTGCCATGGGAAAAAAGTCAGTTAATAGTGCTGCTGAGATTTTTTTTTTATATTTAATTTTGAAATCTGACATGGGACTAGACATATTGTCAGTTTTCCAGCTGCCCCAGCCATGTGACTTGTGCTCTGATAAACTTCAGTCACTCTTTACTGCTGTACTGCAAGTTGAAGTCCCTTTCCTCCAGCAGTCTAACAACAGAACAATAGGAAGGTAACCAGATAGCAGCTCCTTAACACTTAGCCTGGACTGCCACTCAGTGTTATTTTTTTGCATTTTTGCAATGTGTAATACAATAGTAAAGGTATGAAATGAAACCAACAGGAGAAAACAATTATCTATAAAGATATATAGGTACAGGTATGGGATTCATTATCTGGGAACCAGATCCAGATCAATGCATGGTTGCTAGGGTAATTTGGACCCTAGCATCTAGAGTGCTGAAATAGCAAACTGGAGAGCTGCTAAATTACTCAAAAAACACAAATAAAGCAAAATGCAAACCAGCTACAAATTGTCTCAGAATATCACTCTCTACATCATACTACAAGTTCATTTAAAAGTGACAAAGGTGAAATAGGAGCATTGAGATGTCATGGGAGAGAGACTGAAGGGAGGGCAAGGAGGAGGCTAGGCCTTCAGGAAAATTAAAGGGATGCTGTCTTGGGAAAATATTTTTTTTCCCAAAATGAATCAGTTAATAGTGCTGCTCCAGCAGAATTCTGCACTAAAATCCATTTCTCAAAAGAGCAAACAGATTTTTTTATATTCAATTTTGGGGCTAGACATATTGTCAACTTCCCAGCTGCCCCAAGTCATGTGACTTGTGCTCTGATAAACTTCAATCACTCTTTACTGCTGTACTGCAAATTGGAGTGATATCACCCCCTCCCTTTTTCCTCCCAGCAGCCAAACAAAAGAACAATGGGAAGGTAACCAGATAACAGCTCCCTAACACAAGATAACAGCTGCCTGGTAGATTTAAGAACAGCACTCAATAGTAAAAACCCATGTCCCACTGAGACACATTCAGTTACATTGAGAAGGAAAAACAGCAGCCTGCCAGAAAGCATTTCTCTCCTAAAGTGCAGGCACAAGACACATGACCAGGGGCAGCTGGGAAATTGACAATATGTCTAGCCCCATGTCAGATTTCAAAATTGAATATAAAAAAAATCTCTTTTGAGAAATGGATTTCAATGCAGAATTCTGCTGGAGCAGCACTATTAACTGATGTGTTTTGAAAAAATTTTTTTTCCCATGACAGTATCCCTTTAATAAAAGAAAGGTGAATACATGTAAATTAATATAGAAGCTGCATGAGCATAGTTTTTTTGCAGGTATTGTCTCAAAGTGCAAAATTAGAAAGCAAATTTGCCTGCAATCATCATAATAGCAGGTGCCACAACTTGTGTGCGATTAGTCCATTTGGTGTTAGTCCACAAGTTGTTCTTACTGAATGGCATCACCTTTTTCCCGTGCCATAGATAATGGGAGTCCAATACATTAGATACACTAGCAAGGGGTGCAGGTAGAAAGTAGTCCTCTAAGACCTAGTAGGTTCCATTAACAAATCTTAACCTGGGCCCCAGTAATCAATGTAGTTTTTAGACAGCAGCCTGTTCCCTCGGTCTGGCAAGTGAAATGGCTGTGCCTCACAGTCGGATCTCCAGCAGATGAATAAAAAAAGCCAGAATCACACCTCATCAATCTATGAAGAAGATTTCTGTCCCTTTCTACCTTTAACAGCCACACTATTAATCAAGCAACAATTCATGCTTTGATAAATAGTTCTGGCTTTTAAATCGGTGTCTTGAAGGTCTTCAAAGCAACTTTCAGAATAACAAATGCCACCCCATGCCTAGTGGTAAGTTGTATCTATCTTTCCCTCATTGTAATTCCTTATTTTGCAGATAAAATAATCCCACTTTGGTTCACTTGAACTACGTGCTGATTTTGTATTTTGTACAAATCTACAATTAACCCATACAATTATCGCTTTATGAATCGGAATAATACCCGTTTATATTTTACATCAAGTGAAAGAGTTGTCTAATTCTGTCGGATTTCATTCCAAGGCAGAACACACACTAGATCGTACATCTTATTTCAAATTGTGTTGCTTGCTCAAGTCAGTTTAGTGTCAGATTTAAGGCAGAACAATCCTTCATGCTGTCAACAGTTTGAGGAAAAGAAATATGTCCAGATAATGATAGTTTCTAAGGGATGAGAAAATGTTTGTTTCATATCTTTAAATTCACACAATATACTACTGCTCAGGGCTTTCATATGGAAGGTAGAAATCCAAGACAACTGTTTTATGTTCTAGGGAAGCTTTTCGGAATTTTAACCCTGCATTACAAATATTTATTTCAGCTGAAGAACAGAACAAAATGTAACAATAACTAAAGTACCTTCTCACTTTTACTTAAAGCTGGAGGCACTTGGGAGTACTATACATACTAAGCAAATTTTTGTTTTGATGTCTTTTTTTTATTCTCTAAATAAAATGCATTTGGTACTAACTAACAATAAAGAAAGCCAATACCTCCTTATGAATCAATCAATATCAATCAATAAGGAGGTATTGACTTTCTTTATTGCTGGATTCATTGCTGGCGTGTGGCTAGGCCAGTGTCATTACCTGCATCCCCTCCTGTCTATCGTTATTGCATATTTGGTACTAACTAATACACTCGGCCCCTTCCCCAAATGACTATTAGGTGATAGTACATGGAGTATTTTGATCGCTGCTACATAAATAAATTAATGTATTTAAAGATCACATGTTGCTTGTTATGGCTGA
This sequence comes from Xenopus petersii, assembly GCA_038501925.1. Classification (NCBI taxonomy): domain Eukaryota; kingdom Metazoa; phylum Chordata; class Amphibia; order Anura; family Pipidae; genus Xenopus; species Xenopus petersii. The sequence continues at coordinate 11,179,234 of CM076675.1, read as the reverse complement.
AAACAAAAACCATAACTCCTTAACCTCAAGGACACCTTATTCTTACACATTCACTCAAATAGATTTGGGTGTCAGTAGTTGTTAACATTAAAGAACAAGGTACTAACTGTATACTCCAAATATTTAAGGGCATAATGTAATTTTACACACCAGGTTCACAATCGGTCTTACTAATTTGACAAGTATCTGCTCCCAGTGTACCTGTTTCCTTAGGGAAATCCTCCACTATCAAACAATAAGCCTCTTCGGTGGAGCGCACAACTGCTTTTACTAGTTATCCTTGTCTAACACTCCTAGGGGCGTATTTACTAAAGTGCAAAGTGACGATTCCCCTGCGTTACTATTTTTAGGCACTTTGCCGATTTACTAACGGGCGCAGGTGAAAGAGACAGATGCTAGCTTTCATTCACACTCTATCTATCGCTCTGGCAAATGGACGTTACTCCGCAAATTCACTAAGATGCGGTTTTTCGCCAGACTTGCCTTCGCCAGCTCAGACCAGGTGAAGTGCATTGGAGTGCATAGATCTTCCTCAATCTTCCGGCCTCTTTTCCTTTTTTCAGAGTTATAGCCTGCAAAAGTTTTTTTTTGGGTAACCAGGTTCCCCCATTCATTTTCTAACATATGGGACATTAACCATACAGTGGGCTCATGTGTAGGGCAATATAACAACTCTATTGTTTTTATTAAGGTTCCCTGGACTTGTGTAATGTAATGCATTTGCTGCAACATATACGTCCATTCAACTTTAAACTTCCCGACATATGCAAATTAGCCTGAGCAGAGATTTGTCGCCTGCGATAAAAATATGCGACTGTGGGTGACAAATTTCTTGAAAATAAAAATAATGCATAATTTCTTCCTTCCAAAGTTACCCGAAGTTGCCTCTAGGGGAAACTTCGGTCAATTTCTCAATATGTAGATTTTACCACCGGATAAATCTCCCTTAGTCATCCACTGCCCTAATCCTCGAATTTACCAATTCCTAAATAACCTTCTTACTAGTTTCTGCTGTTTTACTATTTTCTTACTAAGACCACCTTCCTAAGTTTCTCCAGCAGTATTTACTGTACCGATCCATAGAGTAGAGTCCAAATACCTTACTAAGTAAATACCTTACTTAGGAAGGTGGTCTTACTAAGACCACCTTCCTAAGTTTCTCCAGCAGTATTTACTGTACCGATCCATAGAGTAGAGTCCAAATAGACAGGTCCAAGTGTTAACTCCTTCATATAGATTAGGAAGCAAATATTACACTCACTATCCCTAGGTCTATGAGAACATATACAGTACCTCCTCCAGGTAGGAATTTTTCTTCATAGTAGGGTCAGTAAACTCAATCACATCCCCTAGAGCAGGGATCCCCAACATTTTGAACCTGTGAGCAACATTCAGAACTAAAAGGAGTTGGGGAGCAACACAAGCATGAAAAATATTCTTCAGGTGCCATATAAGTGTTGTGATTGGCCATTTGACAGCCCGTTTGTGGATTGTCAACCAACATTGGGGCTCTGTTTGGCAGTTCTCCTGGTTTTTATACAACCAAAACTTGCCTCCAAGCCTGGAATTCAAAAATAATCTCCTGCTTTGAGACCACTGGAAGCAACATCCAAGGGGTTGGAGAGCAACATGTTACTCACGAGCTACTGGTTGGGGATCACTGTCCTAGAGCAATTTAATATGGAAATAAAGGCTTTCTTAGTTCCAACAAGTAGACTATCCTGAGGAAGCTGGTGAGCAGGGTTACCAAGGTTTCAAAAATGCAGAAACTATTGAAATGTATAGAAACATAATTAGTCTTGAGGCTTGGCAGAGCTGCATGTTACACCTTTTTTCACACAGGATGTGAAAGAAACCTTTAGTTTGAAAGTAAGTAAAAGCTAGACATTTATTTCCTAACCTTGGGTACAGCAATATCGATGGACTACAGATAGTGATGGGCGAATTTGCTCCGTTTCGCTTCGCTGAAAAATTCGCGAATTTCGCGCGAAATTCGCGAAACGGTGAAAAATTTGCGAACCGGCGCCCGTTTTTCCGACGCCGGCGCCCGTTTTTGACGCCGGCGTCCATTTTTTCGAAAAAATTTTTTTGACGCCGGCGAATTTTTTGACGCAAATTTTCACGGGAGTTTCGCAAATTTATTCGCTGGCGGTGAATCGCGCAAATTCGCCGCGAATTCGCGCCTGGCGAATAAATTCGCCCATCACTAACTACAGATGGAAGAATCATCCAACATTTTATCTAGTTAAATAAGTAAAATAGCAATTTTGACGCAGACGACAACTCGCCGGCGTCAAAATGGGCGCCGGCATCAAAGTTGATGACTGCGCTCATTGAAGTCAATGGGTGTCCGTTTATTGTCACCGGTGCCCATTTAGTCTGAACCGTCGACAGCTTAGAAAAAACTTTGATGCTTTTCATGGCAAATTCAAAATTTATTCGCTGACTGCGAAACGGGCAAATTCGCAGCAAATTCGCACCTGCAGAATAAATTCGCCCATCACTAGAACTCACTATATACAGAAAAGCTCTCTTATCCTATCCATAGAGATAGCATTAAACTAGTTAGACTATAGTTCAGGTTGTGAGGGTATAACTGCCCTTCAGACATACAGTACCAGTTCATATTAATTGGGACTCATAATAATAACAAATCTATTCTTTAGCTCTTTAAGCATCCCTATAGCCTTTTTGTCAGCAATAAATTGTTGTCTTAATTGTTTATTCGCTCCCTTGCATTTAACATTCTTGTTGATTGTTCCTGAGATCATAACCTTCAATTTGGCACTGCTGTATTCCCTTCCATTTGTCCTCTTTAATGCATGTAGTGTGTTTAAATCTTCCCGTATAATGTATCTGCCACTTTCACAATATTGCCAAAATACCTAATTGGATGTCATTTGTAACTTTTATTAATATTCTCTTTGCCGTATGCCAGAATTGCATGGCAGGAAAAAAAAAAAGGATTTCATGTGGCACCTGAGTTGTGACATTACAATATTCACACAAAAGTCCATTTGCGGTAAAAAAAAATCTCATTTACAACATTGGGATCCTTCTATACATTTTTAATTTCCTCTAGTAATTTATTGCACTGCACCTTGGGCTTTGCAGCATTCAGGCCAGTCACCAGTGCATTTCACGGAGGTGGAAGATAAGTTATCTTGTCAAACAAGATAAGAGATTAACACAGACATGAACTCCCTTCAGCAAAACTTTGCAACGTGTCATCTTAAAAGCTTTTCCTTTCTCCTTTCTGCCCTTAATTAATCCACTGTTTCCTCTGGTTCAAGGATTTTACACAGTTTTGAGGTCACACAAAAATGAGCTGGAAGTTGTTAGATGCCTTGCTCTTATGAATATCCATTTTTATTAACCAACTGTTAATTGTCCAGCAATTACATGCATTGCTTGTCACGACTGCCCATGTTTAGTCTCTGTAGACTATCTGTAGCAAATCAGTCTTATTGTAGGCCAGTTTCAGAATTATATCAGTGAGAATTTTGCAATTATATTCATAATAACTTTTTCTGCTTCTTTGCTCCCGTGAAAATGTTACATTCAAACACTAAGCAAGGAACAATTATTCGCTTTAATGTTATATACACAGACGGCTTAAATACCAGCCTTGCATCAAACAGAACAATTGCTGTCTAGCAAAATAGATCAAATATGATGGCAAGGAGCTCTACAAATATAAAGGAAGTAAAAGCCTTCTTTAATGCAAAAAGATAAAGTGAATTAGGGTATAAGGATAAATGTGGCAAGTAGTGATGGGCCAATTTATTCTCCAGGCATGGATACATGGGATTTTTGCAGGTCAAAATTGGCGCGCGTATAATTTATTATTTTGATGCCCTTTGACTTCAATGCGTTTTGCAAATTTTTTGATGTTTCGAAAATGTTTCAGTGTTTCACGTATTTTTCGTTGAAGTGAAACAAGACAAATTCGCCCATCACTAGTGGCAAGCAGTAGTTCATTATAATATCAAAGCCTATGGATTTTGAGGGTCCAATTGCAACATGTTTATGTCAGCGAATAGAGGTTTAGACTACTTGACCAAAATGAACCTCAAACATATGGCAGGAGGGTCCAAAGCCACAAGGCAACCACAATGCAACATGTTTATGTTTCAGAATAGAGATTTGGCCTGCCTGACCAAAAAAGAACCACCAACATATGACTGGGGTTGATTAAGTATAAGGCGTGGGCTAGGGTTTCCACCTGGCCAGTATTTTAACAGCTTGGCCAATATTATTTCTAAAGAAAACATATACAAATATAGGATGGCCTGTATTTTGTTTTCCAAAAAGAGGTAGAAACCCTAGTGAGGATCCCATACGTTTTTAGGCATCATAAAAGAGTGCTCTACTAACAAATAAAATACTCTGCCACACACAAAGTCTTCTGCATGCATTGGTCATCTTTGTACCTTGAGAAAGGGGTAGAGGGTTATCTGGCATCTGCTCTGCCTATTACTTCATGGGTCCCTCCTAGTATGATTTCTGTCCCACCCTGCCTGATATTTTGTTATACTTGTTTAATTGCATGTCAAATGGCTAAATATATTGCAGCTCTGGTACCCGGTAAGTTATGATTTTGAATGTTATTGGGATCATTTGTTATGAACCAGTCATAAGTGGCACTGTGCATCACCTTGTTAATGGTAGGACCTACAATTATCTTCTCTTCTAGACCCTGAGCCCCCTAGCTTTCCATACAACAAGAATGCTTAACATTAAGTCTGGGGCTTAACACAGCTGAATTGGTGCAGAAATGCAACCAAACAAGGTGGAGTCAAACAGAGATAAATAGAACCTCTACATGGGATTTACCTGTATGGTGGCTTGGTAATTTTATGATCATAAACTGTAACTAAACCCCTTGTTTTGAAAAATGTATGCATGCACACAGATACTAAATGTCTAATATTAATAGTAACATTTGGAGATGTTGAAGAAAAATAAGGACTTTAAAGGTGATGATGAGATCCACATAGGTTAAGTTGAGATTCTCTAATGCAATTTTAGGAGCAAGTAGGTTTTCTTTTGTTTCATTATTAACACATGGATTAATGAGATACTCCCAGATTATAGATCCTGGACTCAATGCTGACATACATATTTCACTCTGTTTCTCCAGAGAATTTCTTACTATTTCTAGTTAAATAAAAGGAAAGTCATGAACTCATCTGAAGTCTACTGGACTTCAAAAAGCAGTCCTATTGCTTCATGTAGGAAAACATGCTTTGAGTTGCACATGACTGAGCCCAAAAACAATTAACTTGCCACTGTAAACCCCTCAGTGAATTGTCTGCTTAAATGGACCTGTGGGCATATAATGAGACTTTTGACCTAAATCAATGACAACCTATTGTTGCCTTTTGGTTAGGATACAATGACTGCTGTGAGTGACCAATAACCGTGACTGATGTCACTACTGTCATTAAAGAGGGATTATTGCGTGATCCTGGAACCATAGAGTGCTCTTTCTGTGTCAATTTATCTGCCGGCTATAACAAGAAATGGGATAAGACTCACTTTACTTTCCTAAGAAACTGTACTTCAAGTATGTGCCAACATCTCACTTTGAACAAGAATGTAAAATGAGTAGCACAAGTTCTACAGATAAACCTATAGTTCATCCATAGTAAGAAAGGTTTATATTAAATATTCAGTAACATATTATCTAAATCTTCAGTAAAATAGTTACTGAACTAGGTGTGAGAGGTAGACAAAGAAAACAGTTTGTCCTTTTCCAGATACCCATGTCACTCATTCAGATGTTTTTCATTATAATTTTACAAACGCTACGTGATGTTGCTGGTTAGTTATTGTGGGTTGCAGGAAAGTGGCAATATTTATTACTAAGTTTGTTATTTTTTTTAAAATCTATAACTGGGCCAAATAAAGGGCCTACTTTCACTGGTTTTTGTTTTGTTATTTTTTTGATTTGAGTGGAATTTATAAAAAGCTATTCTGTCCACTAAATAAAGCGTTTTGGTTGAAAAAAGACTTCCTCATTTGCATGCAAAGCAGTAGAAATTCTAGGAAAGAAGCCCAGGATTGTTCCCAAAATTTCCATTTAAATTGAGTACTTTAAAGACTGAGCCTTACCCACTTTGGTTTAAGAGCACAGCTAGGACAATAGGCTGATTGAACTTCCGATGAAGTTGTCAACACCAGCTTGATTATAGTTAGGGATGCACAAAACAAGGAAGAACATTTTTTTCTCCTTCCCACCACTTATTTTGCATATGCAAATTAGGATTCGGGTTCGGTATTCAGACAAATCTTTCAAAAAGGATTCGGGGGTTTGGCCAAATCAGATCCAAAATAGTGGCTTCGGTGCATCCCTAATTATAGTTTATACCAGCATATCCCAAGTTTGCTCCCCAAAAGCTATAACCTATCATATTGTAAAGCAATAGAACAGAGGACCCCAAATTGTACCAAACTGATCCTAAAACTAAAACCTGACCTGAAAGTTAATCAGAAAAAGAATGTGAAGTTGTTTAGTACTTTTGGGACCAAAAATAAACAATATTTAGGGGATTGTTTATCAAAATCATAACTTTTCAGATGTTTTAATTAAAAAAAAGTCAGACCAAACTAGAATCCACAATTTGCTCTTATTTCTCAATTAAAAACTCGAAAAAATCAGAGTGTCGCATGAAAACCTCAAATTTTTCAAGTTTGAAGGCCAAAAACCACAAAAAATATGTTTTCATGGAAAAACCAGCGTCAAACCCCACAAACTCCAAACATTTCATGAGGGTTAAAACATCTTCAAATGGTTAAGGGATTTTAGATGGCGTATTTCTGGATTCGGACTTAGAACATCCTCGGGGCATATAAAAATGAGCGTCATTTTTTACCGCAACTTTTTTGGGTATTCGACGTTAAAACAGATGCTGTAAAAAAATCATGAGTTAATAAATAATCCCCTCAATGTATCACTAACCTTGTTTTAAAGTAAGGGGGCATGGACAATGTTAGGTTTAAATGGTGAGCTTGGAACTAAAATGTCTCAAAAAAATAAAACGTGAAAGAAACAAAAAGTGATGTAGTCAAGCAGTTAAAGGAGAAGGAAAGGCATCCCGCACTTGGGGGTGCCAAATAGCAGATCCTTTTGAGGAGTCCGGACTTTTACCTTGGAATGTGATGTGCTTTTGATGCTGAACTGTTTGTGAGTAGGCAATTGGTGTTCTGTGATTGCTTTTAAAATATTTATTAAACAGAATTATACTATTGTTATTTTCTCTTTTACTGTATCTCTATTTCATGTAAGAAATAATGAAGTAACTGTGGAACACAAAACAAATATAACATGCAAGCTGAACACTGACTGTTTGTAAGTACGTGCCCAAAAGGGAAGTCTGATTCGTGTGTGCACCTTGGGTGGATCCAATTAACCGTTTTTTTTCTGAACACCTTTTAACCCTATTGTGGCTGGATTGCCCTTATCAGACAACATAAAACAGTATTGCCCTATGTGCGCTTCTTTCTCTTTTCTCTTTAAGATGATTGTATTGACTTACCTGAAACCCCGACCAGTGCTTCTATCAGCAGAAAACAGCACCGGGCCAGGGTTATACCAGTGAGCACCACAGAGCCGAACGTTAACTTAAACGTTGGCTGTTTCGTTCAACTGCGCATGTTTTTGCCCTGCGAAATCTGAAGCCAGAAGAAACTGAAAGAGGATTACTCCATGGTGCTCACTGGTATAACCCAGGGCCGGTGCAGTTTTCTGCTGATAGGAGCACCGGCCCAGGGTTTCAGGTAAGTCAATACAATCACTTGGGGGTGCCTAACATTTGGAATCCCCAAGTGCAGGATGACTTTCCTTCTTGTGACAGAATCTTTGGCAAGGTTGGAGGCAAAACAACCACCAAAATGCCTTAGTGAATGTGTGCCATCACAGTAAAGTCCTTGCTAGGGAAGGGGTGTAAGGCTTACAGTATAAAGATTATTTTGAAGCACTTCCAAAAATTGTTTGGAAGTATAATTCTGCAAAAAAAAAAAAAAAACCTCAGGGTATGGTGGCCCTTTAAAAACATACTGAGCAAAAGTGTGAACTCACAGCACACACAACACATTTCTGCAGTACATTGAAAACAGTTGTATTGCATGACAGTAACATATTTAACTACAGGCATGCATAGTGTGATGATAATGTAGGAAGCATAGAAATGAACTCTATTATGTGGTTTTAAAACACATTTGCAATGTATAAACAAAAATGCTTGAGTATGAACGTGAAGCAGTCATTACGAGGTCAAATCATACATTTATTGCAAACATAAACAACAGAGCTTTGCAGACTCGCTATAACAGCCTTGATCCGATTCCATGCTTTGCCGGAAAATATATACACTAACTAGAAGGGAGTTCTGACTTCAGTTCTCAGTTTATGAAGTTTGAAATATGATCAAATGCTAAAAAAGGATGGTTTATTACTGTGTGTTTATGTCTACAACAGATGGGCTGTAAATATGTGAGTCAAAGTCTTATGACGGTGCTTTGTGATGGTACATCTGCAAACGCTTCTAATTCTAAAAATTTCCACAGCTGAAATGCGTTTGGTTCTAATTCAAAAGCGTTTAGGCTAAGTTTATAAATGCACGACAGCCTGACCGGGTAGCACCGAAGCAATAATATTCTAGGGATTAAATAACAATATTTCCATAATATAAAGTATATCAAATGAATGTTGCTAAATAAAATCATTTGCTATTCACAAATTCATCATGGAGAGATTATAGTGGTAAATTACAAATGCAAGTACAAAGTAAAATTTCAATTTCAGGGGCAAATTTTTGTGCTTTTACATGTAATGCATTACATGCATGTTGAGCCCATGCATGCATTTTGATGCAAATTGCCTATAGAATTTTTAGAGCTGCAGAGGGGGGTCATTTTCAGGGCATGCATTCAAAACAGCTTTTACATCAAATTGCTGTGGGGACTCTGGAGCCACCACCAGGTCCAATGTGGTCAGAGTTTCCCGCTATCAATTTCTCAACATTCATCAGAAGAGGTCTCCTGCATGGGTGCTATTCTTGTATCTACCACTAGGTAGAGCATTGAAGAATGTTTAGCAAAGCAAACAATTTCTGACTTGCTTTTGATCTACTGTATAATTTGGAAACCTTCACCAACCTTCACATAATCTGCTTGAGCTATGGTTCCTTCTGCCTCTCACTGTATTGGGCTAAGGTTCAACGAGATCTGGACTTGGAGTCTATATAGGCCTTCACATTCCAAGTACATAGAGGTCCAAACAGCCCTCACCAGCCTACTAAATACTGCATCTTCAGCAGCCTCTCTGACATTTGCTAGAACCCATAGATTGGCAGTCTGAGCCTGGTTCCAACTGCCTCTTACTATATTTAATGTATTTAAGACTAAAGTTCCTACAGCCTCACACTGTATTCCCTGCATTTGGAGTGTCACCCAATGTATTACCAAATGTAAAACATATTACTGGCTACAATCTGGCTTAATTACTGGACATTTCTAAATACATTTTCTTTGTTCTTCTCTCCTGGTCTGCCATAGTCCTTAAAGTGGTAGTTCACCTTTTAGTTAACTTTAAGGGCCAGATTTATCAAGGGTCGAAGTAAAAATTCTAAGTAAAAAAATTTGAATTCTGAGCTATTTTTGTGTACTTCAAAATAGGCCAACATTTGATTCGAATTTGAAAAAATTAGACTATTCGAATATCGATATTTACTGGCGCTTTAAAACTTTGACCATTCACATCTAAAACCTGTCAAATTGCTGTTTTAGCCTATGGGGGACCTCCTAGAACTTATTTGGAGTCATTTGGTGGACTTTGAAAAATTAAAGTTTTTTTGGGGCAAATCCTTCAATTTGAATTCGATCAAATGCGGTAAACTTCTATTTTTTTTAATACATTTTGGTTGGTCTTTTTTTTCTTTGAATTACGAAGTTATGGGAGTTCAAAAGACTCCCATTACTTTGAAATTTGACCTTTGATAAACCTGCCCCTTAGTATGTGATAGAATGGCCAATTCTAAGCAACTTTTCATGTATTGTTATTGCTACTTTGTATTTCTTATGTTTCTATTTTTCTCAGGTCCTCTCTTATTCATATTCCAGTCTCTTATTCAAATCAATGTTTGGTTGCAAATTAAAGAGCTGCTGAATAAAAAGCTAAATAACTCAAAATCCACAAACCAGTTGCAAATTGTCTCATAATATCACTCCCTACATCCTACTAAAAGTTAACTCAAAGATGAACAACTCCTTTAAGGGTTTTGACACTCTGGGAGATTATTTTGGGCATGGGAAATCTGTGCTAAATATAGATGACAAATCTCCCTAAAATACCTTCCTTTAGTGTGAATTGAGAGCAGTAAATAAATCACATTAAGCACGAAAAATGCAGGGGAAGGTATATTTTGCCGATTACACAATTTGTGTGCTGGAATTCACACTGATGTTAAAGAAAAGGTATTTTGGGGAGATGTGTCATCCACAAGTATCAGAGTTTGCCATGGGTGGGTCGTCCAGATATCCGGTGAGAAACAAATGTACACATGTGATATGCCATATATATGGCATTATGGTTAATTTTGCTGTTACCACATTTGCTGAAACACATGCTATTACCAAAAACAGATCAATGGTAGCAGCACTGAAACATGGAGGTGCTATTAGTTCAGGCAGCAGAATTTTTCAACACAGGTGAGAGATTTGATAGGCTGCTGGGAAGACATGGGTGACATTTCTCCAGCTTGCAATGCTGCAATAAATAGCAACTGATGTTTATCAGAGCACAAGTCACATGGCTAAGGGTACTTAGGAAAGTAAGAAAATGGCTAGCCTCATGTCAGATTTCAAAATGAAATATAAAAAAAACTAAAAACCAGATTCCAGTAACGTATATGTATTAGGCTAGGCTGACTACTCAGATATAAGAACAGAGACATACTGTATTTTACAGAGCAAACATGTCATGGGAGGGCAAATCCTTTTTTCTTTAGGTACATTATGTTGAAGGAAAATTAAAGAAAGCCATTCTGCACATAAAAGGAATTCCAAAATGTCAGCATGAATTTGTGAAAAATAGGTCAGAATAATCTTGTAAATTTGATGAAGACATAAGTGGGAATTAGGACCCAGGAAAGCAGTTGATGCAATATATTTAGACTATTTTATGGTTTTCAGTACACTTACCCAGAAGAGATTATTGCATAACCTAAAGGAAAATGGCAGAGGTGAACAATTTCGCAGACAAGCAATGAACTGGATAAATTAAAAGTGACAAGTTTCTATAAATGGAATGTTTTCAGAATGGGTTAAGATAATTAGTATTTAACAGTAGAATTCAGTACTTGGTTCAGTTCTTTTTAGCTTTATTGTGACCTGGGTGAAGCTGAGAAGCAAAATATCAATCACAGTCAGTACAAAGTTGTTTACTATAATAAATGCAGAAGATATATTTTCTTCAGAGAGGAATTTGGAAAAGCTGGATAATAGCCAATTAATTGGCAAATAAAATTCAGTGCTGATATGTACAGGTATGGGATCTGTTATCCAGAAACACCTTTTACAGAAAGCTACAAATAATGGAAAGGCCATTTTCCGTAGACTCCATTATAATAAAATAATCCAATTTATTTTAAAAATGTTTTCCTTTTTCTCTGTAATAATAAAACAGTACCTTGTACCTTTATTTGACAGAAAAAGCAGCCTATTTCGGTTATTTAATGTTTATATCATTTTCTAGTAGATGAAAGGAGCGAAGATCCAAAATACGAAAATATACGTTATCTGGAAAACCCCAGGTCCCGAGAATTCAGTATAACAGGTTCCATACTTGTACTATAGATAGTTTTATATATTAAGGGGCAGATTTATCAAGGGTCGAATTTCGAAGTGTAAAATACTTCGAAATTCGACCATCGAATTAAAATACTTTGAATATCGAAGTCGAACTATTTTTCAGAGAATTTGGCCTTCGAACGATCGAAGTAAAATCGTCTGATCGAACGATTAAATCGTTCAAATCGAACGATTCAAACGATTTTAGCGTACAATCGAACAATTTTACTTTGATGTGTGATGAGTTAGAAAAATGGTCTAGAAGGTCCCCATAGGCTAACATAGCACTTCGGGAGGTTTAGTTTGGCGAAGTATTGAAGTTGAAGTTTTTTTAAAGAGACAGTACTTTGATTATCGAATGGTCGAAAATGCAACGATTTTTACTTCGAATCAAAGTCGAAGTAAATTTGAAGTCGTAGTATCCTATTCGATGGTCGAAGTATCCAAAAATTTACTTTGAATTTTCAAATTTGTTTACTTCGAAAATTCCATCTAATTCACTAAGTTCTAAATTGCATTTGTTTGCTCATAATTTAGTCTTAAAGGCAGTTGATTCATTCTATAGCAGGTAGTGATGGACGAATTTGGGGGCGTTTTGCTTCACCAAAAAATTAGCGAATTTCCCCCGAAATGAATTCCCAAAAAAATGGATGCTGGCGTGGCGGTTTCACGATTTTATTCACCGGCGGCGAATCGCGGGAATTCGCCGCAAATTCGCCCATCACTAAGAGCTGGTTATTCCATTTGTTTACTTAGACGTCCAGTGACCAGGCAGGTGAATGTTGCCTAATTTTCTTTGGCACACTATAGATACAACAGAAACAACAACTGCTTCTAGGCCTCCAGGGAGTGGTCAACATAGAACTATTACAGGTAAGGGCCCTATTATTCAATATTCTTTGGCCTGGGGATAACGGGTCTTTCCATAGTTTGGATTTCTATACGTGTTAAAAAACATTTAACATTAAACAAACCCAATATGATTGTTTTGCCCCTGATAATAATTCATTATATCTTAGTTTGGATCAAGTGCAATGTACTGTTTTATTATTATAGAGAAAAAGACAATCAGTTATAAAAATTGTAAGTACTGGAGTCTATGGGAGCAGGCTTTCCCATAATTTAGAGCTTTCTGGATAATGGGTTTCCAGATAACAGATCCCATGCCTGCACCCTTTCCTTGGGGACCTGCCTGACTGGTAGGGATGTAGCGAACTGTTCGCCGGCGAACTAGTTCGCGCGAACTTCGACTGTTCGCGTCCGCCGAATGTTCGCGAACGTCGCGCGACGTTCGCCAATTGGTGTTCGCGTTCGATTCGAAGTAAAATTTCGTTCGACCATTCGACCATTCGACCGTTCGATCGCTAAAATCGAATGATTTCCATTCGTTCGAACGATTATAAGCATTCAATTGAATTAAAATCATTCGATCGAATAGCTTCGATCGTTCGATTCGAACGAAAATCCTTCGATCGTACGAATAAAATCCTTCGATCGTTCGATCGTTCGATTTTATCGAGCGTTCGAAGTTCGCGAACTGTTCGCGAACTGTTTGCTTTTTTGCCGGTGTTCGCGAACGGCGTTCGCGAACACATTAACGGCAGTTCGCTACATCCCTACTGACTGGTAAGTCTTCTGAGTCTTGCTCTGTTTTTTTTTTCATCATCACAAGATCATAAGAGGATTCATTATGAATTTTGACGCCGGCACTAAAGTCAATGGGCATTCAAATAGTGTTGACGCAAACGACTTTGCAGACATGCATCCAAAATTTTTTGACGCCGGCGAATTATCCTGGGAGTTCGTGAATTTATTCGCACAATGCGGAACTTTGCCGCAAATTTGCGCCAGGCGAATTTATTCGTCCATCGCTAATCCTATATAATAAAGTTGAAGTGTCTCTGCGTCCAGTCCCTGTGTCTGTGGGATTGCGCTACTGCGCATGTGCCCCACGGACCGTCTCTGGCGAATTTGAAGTGTCTCTGCATCCAGTGCGTTACCACGACAAAATGGCCCCCAAACCCACCATAAGGCGACGAACTCAGTTCTACCATCACAATTCAAAAATAAACAGCCGGCACTGAAAGGGGCGGCGCTACGTGCAACACACCCTGCCCACATCAACGGCCAGAGCATTAAACCCGCCACGCCAACAGCGCCCACCCACTGCCTCTTCCATGAACTATGGAGGCTGAACCCCATCTCCGTCTCCTGATTGGTCGAAATGTCTTGAAGGGCGGCGCTCACAGTAATAGGTGGGGACGTAGTAAATCATTGTGTCAGGACCATGCGTGTCCACACCTACTTACGAAGCTGCAGTTGACGGCCTGCGCAGGTTGGGAGGTGGAGAGTATAGAATTTGTAAGCATAAAGTAGCCAATGAGAGCAGAGGATTCTTTTGGAGGCGGGGAATAGGGGGTTAGACTGTAGTTGCTCAGTGAGAGACTGTGAACATCCAGTCACTGCACTTCCTTCCCTGAACCGTCTCTGCCGATTTTTTTTTTAGATAATAAAGTTGAAGTGTTTCTGCGTCCAGTCCCTGTGTCCGTGGGATTGCGCTACTGCCCATGTGCCCCACGGACCGTCTCTGGCGAATTTTTTTTAGACTAGAACAATTCTGTTTTTATAAATGTTTGACTACATATGTTCTAGCGCCCGTTAATTTAACCGGCTTAATGTCTAGTTATGAATAGTTATCTACATCATAACTCTTCTCTCTACCAAAAACTATTATTCTGTACACAAATATCGAAATGCTGATAAAATATCTGCTGCTTCTGTGCAGATTTAGCCTCTGTTGCTTTTGCATGTAAAGTCACAAAAGGTTTCATCTCCTGGCAAGGAATCCATTTAATACCAGTATCTGGAGGTGTTATCTCAGCTTCAAACAGTTTGCAATTAACTCCATGCAGGGAACAAAAAGTGCAGGGTTCCTGGGAAATGATTCCTACATTATGATATTTTTTCTGTAATTGCTCTACTTTGTTATTAAATTGTTCTTTTTTTTCAATGTGATGACTGCACACCAAGATATAAATTCAATAGATCTACTGATGACATTTCTCATTAGCAATACTACTTGCTCAGATTACCTGTAATCCTTTTTCTGCACAAATAAATAGACGTGCCTCTACATATAAAATCCTGTAAAACAGTTATCACTTAGAGTTGTGGAAATGAGTTTTAAAATGATCATGTGTTTACAGTATCTATTATTTCAAACATTTTTTTAAAAATTTCCATTTCCAATACTTTTATACTGTATATTTATTTCAGTGGATCCAATTCAAATGCTGGAGATTAGTGATGGGCGAATTTCTTGCGTTTTAATTTGCCGAAAAATTAGCGAATTTCACACAAAATTTGCGAAACAGAAAAAAATTAGCGAAAGATGACAATTCCGACGCTGGTGACAATCATGATGTCCATTATGGGTCAATGGGTGCCTAGAATTGTCGCCGGCGTCGGAATTGTCGCCGGCATCAAATATATTTTGACGCCATTGAATTTTCGCCGGGAATTTTTGCGGCAATTTTGCGAATTTATTCGCCGGCAGTGAAACGTGGAAATGTACGACGAATCCGTGCCTGGCGGATAAATTCGCCCATCGCTACTGGAGATTCAATCCAGCAAAAATATTTAGTTGACAAAGGAATACAGGTATAGGATCCGTTATTTGGAAACTTGTTATCCAAAAAGCTCCAAATTACAAGAAGATCATTTCCATAGACTCCATTATAACAGCAACTTCCACTTGATCTTAAGATATTGCTAATCCTTTTTGGAGGCAAAACAAATCCTATTGGATTTAATTAATGTTTAAATGATATTTTAGAACACTCAGGGGCCCATTCACTAAGGTCGAGTGGAGGAATAGAGGAAAATAGAGGGGAAAAAAATGATTTTCGAATGTTTTTTTGGCTACTTCGAGCATCGAATTGGCTACTTCGGCCTTCGACTACGACCTTTGACTTTGAATCGAACTAAAAATCGTTCGAATATTCGACCATTCAATAATCGAAGTACTGTCTCTTTAAAAAAACTTTGACCCCCTAGTTCGCCAAATAAAACCTACCGAGGCCAATGTTAGCCTATGGGGAAGGTCCCCATAAGCTTTCCAAGGTTTTTCTGATCGAAGGATAATCCTTCGATCGATGGATTAAAATCCTTTGAATCGTTCGATTTGAAGAATTTAATCCTTCGATCGAGCGAATTGCGCAAAATCCTTCGACTTCGATATTCGAAGTCGAAGGATTAGAAATCGGCAGTCGAATATCGAGGGTTAATTAACCCTCGATAGTCGACCCTAGGTAAATGTGCCCCTTAAAGTATGGAGATCCAAATTACGAAAAATATAGAAAACCCCATGTTCCAAGCATTGTGGATAACAGGTCCCATAACTGTAGTAAATATACACATTAAAGACCAACTGAATGAAGATTGCAACAAAAACACAGACACTCATGGGTGACTGACCAGTCTACCAAGTTATAATAATAACCCTAATAGAGACGCAAAATACGGATATGGGATCTGTTATCCAGAATTTCCAGGACTTAAGGTTAAATAATTTTTTTGGTAGACTAAAGTATGGTGATCCAAATTATGGAAAGAACAAGAACGCTTGTTTGAAAAACCTGGATTACAGGTGCTATGCCTGATTGTCGGTAATATGATATAAATGATTGGAATCTGTCCCGTTCGCCAAAAAATTACTCTGAAAAAATGAGTGCAATGGCGAAAAATTTGCAAAACGCATTGAAATCATGGGGCATGAAATTAATTCTGATGGGCAACAATTTTGATGCAATTGACAATTTTTCTACTCGCGACTCTTTTGTCCAAATGCATTCGTTTTTCGCCGCAGCAAAATTTTCCACTGCGAATATATGTGGGAGTTCCGCAAAAACTTTTGCAGTCGGAGAATCCATGCCTGACGAATAAATTCGCCCATCAGATAATTGTTATTTTTAAGAATATTTGAAAACCAAAGTATATCATTTAAAAATGTTTGTCTAGTTATAAAGTAGATTCCTTAACAGCGTGGTGGACTGTTTCCACAGTGATAAATCCATTCACAAAGGAAAATGGAAGCATTCGTGTGTCTTATTACAGTCATTTTGAAAATGCACGACCCACAAGAAAAATCACAGACAAAATGGGCGATAGAAAGAAAAAACAGAGATCCGGGTAATGCTACAGTTATTGCTAAGTCTGCATTTTCCATTTTATTCTGTTTATTGTGTCTTTTCTAGTTAGTTTATATCCTCTGTCACTTGGTATAGCATCAAAGATCGTACTGAATATTTCATTAAGTACAGGTATGCGACCTATTATCCAGAATGCTCGGGACCCGGGGCTTTCCAGATAACGGGTCTTTCCGTAATTTGGATCATCACACTTTAAGACTACCAGAAAATCATGTAAAGATTAAATAAATCAGAGTTAACAAGTTGTATTACATACACTGCGTCACAAAATTCACAATCGCTATTCTACTCTTGTGTGAGGGTCAAAGGATTTGCAAAGGCAAAATTCTTTGCAATGCAAATATTTATTCACATTGCAAACAATTTTTCTGTTAGTGACCAATATTACGTTCCCCAAATGAGTTTTAGGTAGGCAATTTACCACTTGTATTGTTTTTAAACTTCTGTGCAAATCTCTAGTGAACGGCGCCGATGTCTCGTTTTTGACGCCGGCGCCCGTTTTTGGCGCCGGCGCCCGTTTTTGACGCCGGTGTCCGTTTTTCGGAAAAAAAATTTTTGACGCCGGCAAATTTTTAGCGCAAATTTTCGCGGGCGTTTCGCGAATTTATTTGCTGGGTGCGAATCGCGCAAATTCGCCGCGAATTCGCGCCTGGCGAATAAATTCGCCCATCACTACAAATCTCAATTTTGAGCGAAGTCTCTGAATGATTGGTTGACAGGTGAAATGGAAAGTGTGAGAGCCACATTTGGTATGACCTCTTTTTTATCTTTTTAATATTATCTGTGTGTTTATGGCCAACTGTAGAGTGCACTCATTCTTGCAAGAAAAAATACTATACTTTAGTTTTCAGGGATTTAGTGAGAAGTAAAAAAACTTTGAATTTCAAAGTGTTTTTTTGGGCTACTTCGACCATCGAATGGGCTACTTCGATCCTTCGACTTCGTCTTCGCAATCGAAGGATTCGAACTAAAAATCGTTCGACTATTCAACCATTCGATAGTCGAAGTACTGTCTCTTTAAGAAAAAAACTTTGACCCCCTAGTTCGCCATCTAAAACCTACCGAACTCAATGTTAGCCTATGGCGAAGGTCCCCATAGGCTTGCCTACGTTTTTTTGGTCGAAGGATAATCCTTCGAAAGTTGGATTAAAATCCTTAGAATCGTTCGATTCGAAGGATTTAAACGATCGATCGAATGATTATTCCTTCGATCGTTCGATCGCAGTTTTTGCGCTAAAATCCTTCAACTTCGATATTCGAAGTCAAAGGATTTTAATTCCCAGTCGAATATCGAGGGTTAATTAACCCTCGATATTCGACCCTTGGTGAATTTGCCCCTAAAAGTGCTTTGATTATACATTGGCTAAAAGAGGGAAAGGATCAGTAGAGGTAACAACATACATTGCAATAAAATAACAACTTTTGCTTCAAAACAAACAAAAACATGATATGATAGATAATGAATGGCATCACATTCATTATAAAATAAATTTAAATCGCTGTAATGCTACTAGTCTTTTATAAAGAAAAAAAACGAATAAACTGCACAGCTCTGCTCAATGTCACTGGTGTTGCTAAATGTATAAATAAGAGCTGTCAGTTATCCCAGTATGTTGCCTTCACATTCAACCTGTGTCCTGCCATTCCATCTGCTGTCTAAGACAGTCTCTTCCCATTCTCCTCTTCGTCAATCATTTTGAAATCTAAAGGGTCATCCATAAAATCAACTCACAGTGAAAGCTGTTGGGCAAAATGTTCATTGAATTCATGATTTATTAAACTCTTATTTTGAAAAGTTTGCAGGTTGAGACGCGGCTGTGGATCACCAAGTTTGGGGAAGCCTATAGACACTGACATGATTGCCTTTACTACTAAAGATTCAAAATCAGTAGACTGAACATTGGAAAGTTGGAAGCCTGAGCATCTGTGATTGAGGTTTTTTTGTTTGTGTGTTACCATAAGATAAACATTGCGTGCTTCTTAGCAGCACAGTAGCAACATTTCCATACAGATGTAATGGACCAAAGACAAATGGCTTTCTCTACCTGAGCAAGACCACCCTACCTTGTCTACCAGATAACTGACACCTCCTAACTTGAGCAGTTGTCTCCAAAGTGATGTGATGACTCTTCTGGCCCAGCAATATTTGCTTAAGAATTCATAAAAAGTAGGCCTTAACCATAATGTCACAACTCAAGCTCAGCTCAAAAACATACAAGCCACTGTACCTTCATATAAAGACAGGGCTATTGCTACACAAAAAAAACCCAAGAAAACCTTTTATTACCATAGAAAAATCAATTTGCACACATTACTGACAAAATGAATTAATTACTGGAGTCTTCGCCAGACATTTTCTGTCCAGGCTGTCACTGAAGTCACTTGAAATCCGACGTTGACAATAATAATGATGATGTGTTCAATATGACCCTGAAGCCTTCCCCAAGTATTCCTCCTCCATTAACCAAACAATCGTGAAACAAAGCCTCAAGCTCAGAGACCCAAAAACTCTTAAGGCCGTATATTTGTTTTTATTTTTAGTGAAATAAAAAATAATAACCATGGCATCACATTATTTTCTTTTTTTTTGCACCTAATGGCTTCTTTGTTATTTCTTTGTTACTTGATAGTAACTGTATGTGACACTCTTCCGGACTTAATGGACTTAATGGAGTGGAGAGTCATTTTTTGAGTCTAACCCCATTGGGTAATAAATATAGTAGTATGTAATACTACTCAGCTTGGCTACTCAACAACTGCACAGAGCCCACTGAGAATGTTAGGCGCAAATTCACTAAGCGCCGAAGCGCCGAGCGCTAGCGTTATTTCGCTAGCGTTTGGCATTTTTTGTTACTGCGCAAATTCACTAACAAACGCTGGCGTAGTTTCGCTAGTGTTACTTCGCACCCTTACGCCAGGCGAATTTTCGCTAGCGACGTAACTACGCAAATTCACTAACTTGCGCAGTGTACTGAAAGCTACCTTTTACGCTAGACTTCCTTCGCCACATCAGACCTGGCGAAGCGCAATAGAGTAGATAGGGATTGTTTAAAAAAAAGTCAAAAAACGCTGGCGTGTTTTCTACATGATGGGTGATAGGCTGAAAAAGATCGAAAATATTTTTGGGGCTCCCCTCCTTCCCCCCTACATTTCCTGACTCATGGCAACTTACCTAGACAGTGGGCACATGTGTAGGGCAAAATAAAATTTTTCTTTGCTGATTTGAAGGTTTTCTAGGCATTTGTAGTGCTGATACGTGTTCCTCCATTGAAATTTGAATTTCGCGCCCTATGCAAATTAGCCTTCGCTAGCGTAACTTCGCTTTACATAGTGAATCAACGCTAGCGCAACTTCGCAACCTTACGCTACCCCTGTGCGCAACTTCGGATTTTAGTGAATTTGCGGACCGCTGGCGAAACTACGCCTGGCGAAGTGCGGCGAAGTTGCGCCTGGCGCAACTTAGCATCTTAGTGAATTTGCCCCTTAGTGTCACAGACATTTTCCAAGATGGTGACCCCCCTGTGACAAGTTTGAAGTCCTGGATCATTGCTGCTATTGACAAGCTGAAACATGATGCTGGTGCAATAAGTTCAGTATATAAAGTATGCCATTTGATTTAATTTATTTCATTTTTAGGGTTTAGTTCTCCTTTAACTCTCCTTGCATTGCATCTTATCATGTCACTGCTTGTTTGCCCTTCCTGTGCCAGTTCCTACCTACCTTAAACCTGCAGATATATGTCATATATTAAAGTGTGTTCTGGTATTCAAACATCTGCCCTTCCTATGTTCCAGTTCTTTTCCTACTTGGTCCTTTTTTTTTTTTTTTGACCCTTAAAGATGGTGGCCCCTGGCAGTTCAAGTTTGCCCCATGCAAAATTGAGACAGATATTTTCACTTTGCACATCTATAATAAAAAGCTCTTTAATTTAATCTTTAAAAAGAAATGATGGAACTGGAACAAAAAAAATAATAATGAAAAAAATATTAGAAGACTTCTGGTGGCAACCCTGAATTTGTGTCTATTTTAAAAGGCAATTCCACACACAAACGTTATTTTTCTAAAAAAGGATATACGATCTCTATACTAAGAGAAGCCCTAGGGATTTAGAGAATGGGAAGTTTCAAACTTGTAACTATAGAAGTTTCTCCTAAGGGACATTTTGTTGACAGATTTAGATAACACACACAACTACAAGATACTTCAGCTTGCGGCAATTTGAAAAAGCCATACACACATTTTACATTTGCTGCTGGCAACAGCCAAGCAAAAAAAATAGTTTCCTCCGTCTGCTGAAAACATATATCCTATGCAACGTTCCTTTGCTGCTGACTTTATGAGCTTTTACAAGCATAACCTGCTGTGTCTTACTAAAAGCCATATAATAGGTGGCTGCTAAAGCAAAAAACAGACAGTTGTTGCAGAACAGAGATATGAGCATGAGATGAATGGCTAATAAGTGCTTTCTCCAAGAAGCAGCAGTTGCAGTTTCATAGGTTATAAATTTGAGTTTTTGATTCTAGTAACTAGCCCTATACTACTTAGGCATCTATATACAGTATAAAGTATCAGAGAAGTTCTTTTATATGTTTCAGAGAAACATATAGAAGAAACAAAGCCCTTTTAAGCGGAAAAGCCCCCATCCAATAACCTCCACTGCTCCCTGCCCTGATTGCTCCCCACATAGTCTTACTTGAAAATGTACAAAACTTTATTCCTGCTGTGAGCACTGACCGATATATCCACGGGTGGTAAAGGTGATTTATATCAATTTGGCATTATTATAGACATAGTTAGTGGTAAAAATCCTGTAGTGGGTGTGCAAAAAACCAACGCGTTTTGTGCCTCTACAACCGGGCACTTCCTCAGAGGAACTGAGTGTCAGGTGGAAGTTTCAGAGATCCCGCTGCAACTGATGAGGAGAGGCTGTGCGCTTGGGTAGAGGCCTGCCATTATTGCTAGGGATGTAGCGAACTGTTCGCCGGCGAACTAGTTCGCGCGAACTTCGACTGTTCGCGTCCGCCGAATGTTCGCGAACGTCGCGCGACGTTCGCCAATTGGTGTTCGCGTTCGATTCGAAGTAAAATTTCGTTCGACCATTCGACCATTCGACCGTTCGATCGCTAAAATCGAACGATTTCCATTCGTTCGAACGATTATAAGCATTCGATTGAATTAAAATCATTCGATCGAATAGCTTCGATCGTTCGATTCGAACGAAAATCGTTCGATCGTACGAATAAAATCCTTCGATCGTTCGATCGAACGATTTTATCGAGCGTTCGAAGTTCGCGAACTGTTCGCGAACTGTTCGCTTTTTTGCCGGTGTTCGCGAACGGCGTTCGCGAACATCAAATCGGCAGTTCGCTACATCACTAATTATTGCTAGGGATGTAGCGAACTGTTCGCCGGCGAACTAGTTAGCGCGAACTTCGACTGTTCGCGTCCGCCGCAAGTTCGCGAACGTCGCGCGACGTTCGCCAATAGGCGTTCGCGTCAAAAATAGTTCGATCATTCGACCATTCGATTCCTTCGACCGCTAAAATCGAAGGATTTTCGATCGAATCGAACGATCGAAGCCATTGGATTGAATGAAATCATTAGATCGAATGGCTTCGATCGTTCGATTCGAACGAAAATCCTTCGATTGAACGATTAAAATCCTTCGATCGTTCGAATCGAACGATTTTCGGATGTTCGAAGTTTGCGAACTGTTCGCGAACTGTTCGCATTTTTTGCCGGTGTTCGCGAACGGCGTTCGCGAACACATAGTCGGCGGTTCGCTACATCCCTAATTATTGCATCTCCACAATTGCCATTACTTGAATGTGTCCTTGGCCATAACGCCTAACCATGCCTCTCCAGAGTAGCGCATTGGAGCTCATGAGTACCAACTTTGGATCTCTTTGCTAAGGGACCTCTGACACTGAGCTGTTTGGCACATGTGTAGTAGGAGTCACTCTGGTATTAGCAGCAACTGTGCATGTGCTTCAAAAGTTACTGAAGAGGAAGAATATCCTAATAATTGGGAGTCAAAAATAATTTTTTGCCCTTAGACCTCAATGAATTTGGCTAATTTGACGCTGTTTCATATTTTCAGCGAAGCAAAATGTGTCAGATTTGCCCATTACTACTTGCAAATACAAGTAGAGCAAAAGGACCAACTTGTAACTCCGTATATAGGGGTTTAGGGATATGGCTAAATAAAAGGGTGTGGCACAGTATCTGAGAAGACTCTGCTTAGAAGGTATACCTGCCAAAATGCTCAGGGCAAATGTGCAGAATAACAGGGGCTCTATTCACTGGAACTGGCAAAGCTGGGACTGGTGTTGGGATTGTTAGGATTTGCCCTAAAAGTGAGCGAGTTATGATACAAAGCAGGTTTCTTGGATATTCAGACAGTCAGTGAATCAGTCTGCTCTGGTGAACTTTTGATTTGTTGGTAAAACTGGAAAGAGCCTTAACCCCGTTGTGAGAAAAAAACACAGGCAAATACCTGCTTAAAATTGCCCAATTGTTTGTCTACCTTTGGAAATGGTAAATCACTCCCGGCAAATGAATACATTCCCAAAAGAAACGGGTAGTGATTAGCTAAATGTGGTATATTGGGGAAAAGTGTGTATTAAGGAACCATGAAACATAGATTTGGTGATGCGTTGGAAGCAAGAATTCTTTGTTGTATCAACTGAAACATCTACATAGGCAGCAGAAAAGATGATTTTTGTTAGATACTCAGGGCCGGATTTACATAGTGGCCACCCCTAGGCCCACTGCCGCCCCCCCCCCCCTTTATTTGTGTAAATTTTTATCATCAATGGGGATTGGCGCATGGGAAATTTAAAAAATTTTTGTATCTCCAGCGCATCCCCAGTGTTTTTGAACCAATGTGGGTCTGGTTGGCCAGCATGCTGCCCCCCTAAAATTCTGCCGCCCTAGGCCCGGGCCTAGGTGGCCTTTCCACAAATCCGGGCCTGTAGATACTATGAAAGTTTTATTGCTGACATCAATAGAATTCTAAAGACAACTGAGTATGATAAAGCAGCACGTTGGCTTTCGAATATCTATTTATTTTTCTAGTCCAAACAAAAGCATTCAACAAATATTTCTTTGATATTTACAGTATTGTCAGCTTTTTATTGTGTTTCTATGGATCTTTGTCTTTGGGCTATCACCAAAACAATCACAGAAGTGCTGATAAGTGAAAATGATTTATGAGTAGTATCCTTTACTTCAGTCATATTTATTGCACACTATGAAGGTGAATTGACTTAACTGCTGAACCTAACCCAGTGCGGATTTAATATTTTTCCAATTTCAGTCCAACTCTATGAGAATGAAAAACACATTGAAGGGCATAACATTTAGAATCCGCGGAATGAGAGAGCAGCGCACCGAAAAATGCAAGCAATTCAACTTTACTATACATCATTTTGAGAAGAAAATGGGCCCTCCACTCTTGAAGGAAAGAAATCTGCTGTCATTTAACTTCTGCCTCTATAACACTAATCTCATACCGTGCTGTTATTATGGAGCGGCTTATCCAGAACTTTCTAATGGTTTTCTGTCAGTGCTTACGGATGAAGTTGGAAGTGAAAGTGGAGCTTACTGGGCTAATAACATTTAAATATGTTGGAGCTCTTAGAAAAGTTTAAGATCTGAATATGTAATGATGCCTTTTCTGCCTTTCTCTTTTAAATCTGGTAGCAGATGTCACCTTTCAATGGAATACACCAAGCTTGTTCATTTGAATAAGACAAATTCATGTATACTGTACCTTGGCTCCATCAAGTATTAAAACTGGATGGGTGTTTTTCTAATGAAATGTAATCTAGAACAATAATCTTTTCTTATTGCCACATTCCTACCAACTTCTTCCTAAATCCACAATTAACCATGTCCTAGTGAAATACTCCTCATAGGAGGAAAAAAAGCCAGACTGCACAGTTTAGGGTAGGGGAACTAATCTGGTGTCAATGAGGTTACTGGGAAAGTACAGCAGAGCTATTAATGCCAGAGACCAACAATAGCACATATATTCCACAAACAGGTTTATAAGCTGCTCAAAAACATGTCTATGCCTAGTATATGAATATAGGACACAATTAAGAACATTTTCATTTACTATGCCTTCAAAGGACAAAAATAAAAGTTTTCCTAGTAGTGCTGGGCGAATTTGTCCCGTTTTACTTTGCCAAAAAATTCCTGAGAAATTCACGAAACGGCAAGAAATGTGTGTAACGAGAATTTTGACACTGGAGTTAAAGTCAATGGGCTGGGCATCTGCATAATGTTGACACACAATGGTTTTGATGCAAGCGGTTTTTCCGATGCAGTTTTGTTCGCTGGCGGCGAAATGTGGAAATTCGCCCCAAAATTGCGCCTGACAAATTTATTCACCCATCACTATTTACTTTTTATCTTATTTCTATCATCACTATTTACTGTTTTATTTTATTTGATTTTGCCAGGTGTCCCTAGTGCTGATTGACACTGAAGTATGCTTATTAGAGAAAAATTGGAATTGTTGACTCTACTGTGCAAGTCCAAACTAGGGATTTCCACGAATAAGGTAAGATGATGATGGTGCTTTGCTCTTTTAGTTTTTCTCTGTGTCAATACCAACGAATGTTTGCAGCGGTTTCGCAGATTTAATCACTGGCAGCGAATTGCGGGAATTTGCACCTGGCGAATAAATGCGCCCATCACTATTGGGGTATCTAATGGTACTCCTTATCCTTTAAGGCTAATGAACCCTAAAGTGCTAAGTAATCAAAGTCTTAAGAGTCATCGACTTTCAAAAACTCTCCGAAAAAAACTTGAATGTCGGAAAGGCTGCAAACAACTCCAAATTGATCCCTGGACATTCCCCATACCCCTGGTCATGTGACGTGTGCCTGCACTTTATGAGAGAAATGCTTTCTGGCAGGCTGCTCTTTTTCCTTCTCAATGTAACTGAATGTGTCTCAGTGGGACATGGGTTTTTTAGATCTACCAGGCAGCTGTTATCTTGTGTTAGGGAGCTGCTATCTGGTTACCTTCCCATTGTTCTTTTGTTTGGCTGCTGGGGGGGAAAGGGAGGGGGTGATATCACTCCAACTTGCAGTACAGCAGTAAAGAGTGATTGAAGTTTATCAGAGCACAAGTCACATGACTTGGGGCAGCTGGGAAATTGACAATATGTCTAGCCCCATGTCAGATTTCAAAATTGAATATAAAAAAATCTGTTTGCTCTTTTGAGAAATGGATTGCAGTGCAGAATTCTGCTGGAGTAGCACTATTAACTGATTCATTTTGAAAAAAATGTTTTTTCTCATGACAGTATCCCTTTAAACTGTGCTATGTCTTCTAAATGATTGTTTACATACATTTTATTATTTTTTCATTTGCTTATATTTGCTCACATTCAGTTAGTGGCTTTTAGTGTAAACTTATGTCAAATATGAGAAAAAAAATATATATATATATCGTACAATAAAAATTGGAGCACTCATGGGATTAAGTGAAGTGAAGTTATTTATTTATTGGCATATAAATAAATAAATGAAAATAAGTATTGAACACGTCCATTTTTTTCTTAGTAAATATATTTCTAATGTGGCTAAGATGTTGGTAGCAATCCAAGTAATCCACACATACAAAGAACTCAAACACATACGTCCATTAATGAAGTTATGTGTAGTAAAGTGGAAGGATAAATGGAATAAGTATTGCACAAATAAAAGGCATGGAAAGTCAGGAAACCTGCAGAAATCTATCAGTATTTAGTATTTCCCCAACAGTAATGTGTTTTATGGGTTGCTTATCACTTGCAATGTTTGTCTACCAGTCAAAAAATAAAAGAGGTGAGTGAAACTGGGGAAGGATATATTAAATTAAATAACTGCCCTGTTCAACAACCAAAACCTCAAAAGAAAAAAAAAACATGAAAAGATAAAAAAAGCAGGAATCACCAGGTAATATTTTAGAATAATTGGTCATAAAATACTTGTTACTAAATTTTTTGGTTTAAAAGTATGTAATGTATACATGCAATGTACTGTTAAAAGTAATGTCTTGTAATAGCATTAATTAATTTAAGCAAATTAATTGCTATTAAAATTCGCTACAGCTGTTGTTGATTGCAATTAAATCAAAATAATAAAAGCCCATATGGACTCAAATAAAGTGGATAAAGTACTCAAGTGATTTATGTTTCCTTATTGCCATTTTCATAACATATTCCTATGTGTGCAGTGTTGGACTGGCCCTCATGCTGCTAAACATTTGGACTATTTCATGGTCATTCCCTATTTCTATGAGAACAAAGGCTAACTAGATGGAATAATAGATTATAGTATTATAGTATATAAAAAAGAGACTAGGAGAATAGAGGTGAGTGAGGAAAGGAAGAAAAATAGTGAGAGTGGGCCCCTGGTCTAAGGTTTTTTGGTGGGCCCCTGGTGTCCCAGTCTGACACTGTATGTGTGATCAAGTAAGACAAGTATTTCATAATTTACTTTATATTTTGAATTCTTGCAAAGATGTCTCACAATAGACAGTTGCAAGTAGTCAGTGGCGTTAGTGCAGGATGAATATCAAGGGGGTTATATGTTAAAAGGTGCACATTATGTCTAGTACAGATCTAGTAACCCACTGTAACCAAAAAGCAGTCAACCAGGATGCCCAGCAAACTCTAATACAGGCCTACTAACCTACTGTAACCAATATGCAGCCAATCAGGATGCCCAGCAAACTCTAATACAGGCCTACTAACCTACTGTAACCAATATGCAGCCAATCAGGATGCCCAGCAAACTCTAATACAGGCCTACTAACCTACTGTAACCAATATGCAGCCAATCAGGATGGCCAGCAAACTCTAGTACAGGTCTACTAACCTACTGTAACTAATAAGCGGCCAATCAGGATGCCCAGCAAACTGTAGCACATGTCTACTAACCTACTGTAACTAATAAGTGGGCAATCAGGATGCCCAGCAAACTGTAGCACAGGTCTACTAACCTACTGTAGCCAATAATCAGACAATAGGGAAGCCCAGCAAACTCTAGTGCAGGTCTACTAACCTACTGTAGCCATTAAGCAGCCAATCAGAAAGCACCACAAATTCTAGTACAGGTCTGCTAACCTACTGCAGCCAATATCAGTCAACCAGGAAGCCCAGCAAAGTCTATTACAGGCCTAACCTACTGTAACCAATATGCAGCCAATCAGGATGCCCAGCAAACTCTAATACAGGCCTACTAACCTACTGTAACCAATATGCAGCCAATCAGGATGGCCAGCAAACTCTAGTACAGGTCTACTAAGCTACTGTAACTAATAAGCGGCCAATCAGGATGCCCAGCAAACTGTAGCACATGTCTACTAACCTACTGTAACTAATAAGTGGGCAATCAGGATGCCCAGCAAACTGTAGCACAGGTCTACTAACCTACTGTAGCCAATAATCAGACAATAGGGAAGCCCAGCAAACTCTAGTGCAGGTCTACTAACCTACTGTAGCCATTAAGCAGCCAATCAGAAAGCACCACAAATTCTAGTACAGGTCTGCTAACCTACTGCAGCCAATATCAGTCAACCAGGAAGCCCAGCAAAGTCTATTACAGGTCTAGTAACACACTGTATCCAATCAGCAGCAAATTAGGAAGCCCAGCAAAGTCTTGTACAGGTCTAGTAACCGACTGTAGTCAATAAACAAACAATCAGGAGGCTCAGCAAATCTTTAGACCAGAAATTTTATAATACCAGGGAAAAACTAAATGATGAGTAGGGTCTAGGTCTACAAAGTGTACCCAGTTTCCTAGCTTTCTTTTTCTAGCTAACCCTCTTCCTATTGTTAAAAGTAGAGAAGAAATATATGTAAAAATAATAAAAATAATCAAGTGGTTCTTCATTTGCAAGTTAAATCAAACAGGAGAAAACAGTGAATGCTGATTTACCCTTCATCTAGTTTAAATATAACATTCTTAATGACACCCTGATCTATGTTCTATGTCTTAAAGCTGTGAAGCTTTAGATGGGCTAAATGTATCCAAAAGTACTTCACAATGCAAGACATGCAGTGTAACGCCTTCTGAAAACAGAAAGCATTTACATGCCTCATAGTACACACATAGCACTACCTTAATACCCAAAATGAGATTTTAACTCTCACATGAGACATTTTGGGGGTTATTTATCAAGGTCTGAATTTATCTCAATATCAGCTGCTACAAACTCAGATTTAACCTGCTCGGGTTTTTAACGATTATTTATTATTACATTTTCCCGAAAATTTGCTTTGCGGGAAAAGCTCAGATTTTCACCCAAAATCTCCGAAAACATCTTGAAATTGCCCGAAACCTCCGACAAAACCAAAAATCAATGGGACTGTTCCCTTTGACTTTTCTGCAACCTCGACAGGTTTAAGATGCTGTTTTTATATTCGGGTTTTTTAGCCCTCTGGGTTTAATAAATTCTGAAAAATTTGTGATTCCGATTTTATAAAAAAAAAAAAATCCAAAATTTTTTTTTGGATTTTGGGGAATTTCAGGTATTCGGAGCTTAGTAAATAACCCCCTATGGGTAGAGACATGCAAATCCATCTTTATGTCCCTGTGGCCAACTATGTATCTAGAATGGCTGGTTTTATTGCACAGATACAGGCAAATAGTTCAGAGCCATATATCTAAACTTGCAGACATTGCAGCTGTTTAAATCAGATCCCTGCAAGATATTGGAACATAGCTTCTGAGTAGGTAGGACTTGGATAACATCAAAGCAGAGAAACCAACCTGGTTAGGGCGAGACAGGCTAAAAGGAGCTAAAAAGTCCTTCTCAATGTGAGTTGGCATCAGTCTGTGAATGAATGTTCCACCATGCCTGGGAATTGTAGGAATACAGATAAAAAATTTAAATATTGTTCCACACTCAACTTTTATTTTTTGGCTGTAAAGCAAAATAACTATTATTAGCATTATTTTTAATTAACTATCTAAGATGAAAGTCTCCATTCTTCTCTGCATGTACTAAAATTCCTAATTCTGATATGTTTAAACCTTTCCGAATACTAAATAGAGCTGTGTTTTTTTTTTTATATAAAGCACAACTTGATTGATTAATCAAATGTTGTAATATCCTTGCCACTTGTGGCTATACACAGTGTTCTTAAATGGTTTTACGGGACTTTAATGGGAAACATCTCTTTTATACCAACGAGAGCCATTCTCTTGAGCTGCAGCCTTTTCACATAGTTGTCAAGAAAACAATGCCGTAATAATAACAGCACAGGCAGAAATCTAAAATATCACTCAGCTTCCGGTTCCAACTGCCTTTCAGAGAATATTTGTCACTGATATATTTTTTTTGCAATGCTTTGACATTTTGGAACTTGTTTTCTGTAGCATGTATTCTTTTCTGTTCAACTCAGAAAAAGCTAAAACCTACTGTACAATAAATATCATACCATAACAAACCACTGTTTTCTAAAAAGCAATACACAAATTTTCTTGGTAAGATTTGTTCTTTCTTCCTCTCCAACCATATTTAGGAAGAACTAAGATAGTTTCTGACAAGAAGCACCCAACTGAGAAGCTAAAATCACATCACCCGCTGGCACCTCTCATTTTCATTTCAAATAGTTTCAGAACTCAACAGTTTTGAGATACCTTTTGATATCTGACTGATTCTATTTTTTTTACTTTTGACATTTTTAGTGCATTTCCTAGGGTTTGCATGGAATAATCCAATTTTAGTAACATTAGATGGTCCACTTTGTAGAATTAATTATGGTAGAATAGTAGAATTAATTATAGCAGGCTGGTCGTGTCATGATGTACCAGAGGGTCTTCTAAAATAATGCTTTACTACATTTAAATGAAAACTGCTGCTGTCCCATGTATCTATCGATTTACGTGTACAAAAGAAATGCATGTAAAGGTTCAAACAAAACTAAGATCAGTTAGCCCTAAACACCCCAAACTTAAACTGAAATAAATAAAAATAATTATTACAAAGTTCCTTGAGTGTCTTGGTTAGTCCTGACAGTTTGACATATACCATATAATAGCACCAGGGCATTTTAAAGTTGTGTAAAGCTTTTCGATGCAGGGGGATCAATGGCGCAAATTTACTAAGCGCCGAACGCTAGCGTTAATTCACTAGCGTTCGGCATTTTCGCTACTGCGCAAATTCACTAACGAACGCTGGCGTATTTTCGCTAGTGTTACTTCTCATCCTTACGCCAGGCGAATTTTCGCTAGCGATGTAACTACGCAAATTCACTAACTTGTGCAGTGTACTGAACGCTACCTTTTACGCTAGACTTCCTTCGCCACCTCAGACCTGGCGAAGCACAATAGAGTAGATAGGGATTGTTTCCAAAAAAGTCAATTTTTTTTCTAAGTCCCAAAAAACGCTGGTGTGTTTTCTACATGATGGGTGATAGGCTGAAAAAGATTGAAAATTTTTTGGGGCTCCCCTCCTTCCCCCCTACATTTCCTGACTCATGGCAACTTACCTAGACAGTGGGCACATGTGTAGGGCAAAATAAAATTTATATTTGCTGTTTTGAAGGTTTTCTAGGCATTTGTAGTGCAGATATGTGTTCCTCCATTGAAATTTGCATTTCGCGCCGTATGCAAATTAGCCTTCGCTAGCGAAACTTCACTTTATATAGCGAATCAACGCTAGCGCAACTTACGCTACCCCTGTGCGCAACTTTGGATTTTATTGAATTTGCGGAGCACTGGCGAAACTACGCCTGGCGAAGAGCGACGAAGTGCGGCGAAGTTGCGCCTGGCGCAACTTCGCATCTTAGTGAATTTGCCCCAATGTATTCAATGTTTTTGTCCCCCTAATGGGACATTTATAAGTATGATATTCTCTTGGCATATTCCCAGTAAGGGGAGTAAAACCTTCAATACATAAATCCTTCTGCGTGGAGCATAAATATTTGTATGTATTAGGGATGCATTCAATTTCCGGATTTGGTTTAGGTTCAGTGAGTATGTTTAAAAGTCATCTGGTTCCAAATGTTGAGGCTTGTATATTGAGTAAAGTATCCCTGTATAAAAGGTAAATTGCTGTGTTTATTGTATTGTGATTTCTTTTATGTTGGATTCTGACCTGTATCGTATCTTCTGAAAGCTTAAATAGGCGTAGGTCAGGAGTATGAGGTCAACACAATGTCCCTGTCTCTAAAGCAATCCGCTAATATTTAATGCTCAGCAAAAGCTTATCATCCCACATCATCATTATGGCTGTCTCCTCAGCATATACTGTATATCAAGAGTACCCAACCACAAGCCACATTCAAATGTAAAAAAAGTTGGAGAGCAACAAAGCATGAAAAGTTCCTGAGGTTACCAAATATGAGCTGCGATTGACTAATGGTAGCCCTATGTGGACTGGCAGTTTACAGGTGGTTCTGTTTGGCAGTACACTTGGTTTTTATGCAAACAATACTTGCTCCCAAGTCAAGAATTCAAAAATTAGCAGCTGCTTTGAGGCCACTGGGAGCAGCATTCAAGGGGTTGGTGAGCTACATGTTGCTTACGAGCCACTGGTTGAGTTCCACTGCTCTATATACAGTAGTACAGGTATGGGACCTGTTATTCAAAATGCTTGGGACGTGGGGTTTTCCAGATAATGGATATTCCGTAATTTAGTTTTTACCTTAAGTCTACTATAAAATCATGCAAACATGAAATAAACCCAATAGGCTGGCTGTGCTACCCATTAGGATTAATTATATCTTAGTTTAGAAGATACAAGCCAGAAGTAGAAGCTACAGTATTATTATTACAGAGCAAAAGGAAATTATTTTTAAACATTTGGCTTATTTGAATAAAATTCAATGGGACATGGCCAATCTGTAATTTGGAGCTTTCTAGATAATGGGACTCATACCTGTAAACAGTACTACGCCCTGCCCCTCCTGGTGCTCTTGTCCATTTTGGACGTGCTAGTCCTGATATATGTAGGGCAATGCTTTTAACAGCATAGTTAGTCTGATAGCCCACAATTCAGCGTGGAAGATTTGGCAGAAGCTCCACCTACCTCATGAGGAACCTGGGACTAGTGTAAAAGAGGTACCAGGGTGGAGACCACTATTTAATGTAAGTCAGCAGTAGCTCATTTACAAACAAAGGGCTATGTACATTGTGCATAATGTATTTTTTTACTGCCAATTCAGTTTTGTTTTTTCCAGAATGATAGCATTGCTGCAATATTTGCCAATATGGATGGAATGAGCATGAGCAAATTATGCTAATCCTAATGTCATAAAGGCAATGCACACATTGACGTTATACTTGACTTTCTTGGGTTTATTAAGTGGGTAATTAAAACACATATTGTTTTATGACTCAATGCATTGGGTACAGTGCTTATAAAACCTTTACATTATATGTGGGCACCTGTCATCTCATTCGCAAAGCAAAAAGTATTAATATGAAGCTGATTGTCCATGTCTACTATATCAGCCTCTACTCTTCTGGGAAGGCTTTCCACTAGATATTGGAACATTGTTGGTGAGACTTTTTTTCACTGATCCACAGGAAAGAACTTGATCTATACTGTAACAGTACTGTACAAAGCAGTAAGCACAGAATTGTATAATTGTGCACTGTAACCTTAAGTTTTAGCGGCCCTAACCCCAATAGTGGAAAAATACTCCAAAACTGTGCCACTAAATCTTGCATTATAGATGCAGACAGGAAGGTTTTTTTTTTTTTATCAAAGTCCGAATTTATCTCAAAATTTTCTGAAAAAAAATCTGACCAAATTCACACAGGTTTTTTGGGCTTATTTATTAATACACTTTCACGAAAATTTTGTTTGCGGGAAAAAAATCTGAAAAAAAAGATTTTTTGGGGAATTTTTCATCCGGTTTTCACGGTTTTTTTTGGATTTCTCACCCGAAAACTCTGAAAACTTTAGAATGCATTTAGCTTTTATTGATAAATGAGCCCTACAGCCATTATGTAAATAAATATCTAAGCCATGAAAACATTAACATTAATGAACAATTAAATATTTCTTAGTGGGGTTTTTCATAATTCTTCTGCTATGTCAGTAGGTTTATATGTTACATGTGGTTCTCTCTACAAAGGAGATTAAAGCCAACAGTTTATTATTTCAGCAGGAGGCCCTAAGTGCAGAACACAAAACAAGCAAATAATTCAGAGGGATAACCTTTCAGCCCAGTAATTCATTTGATGTCCTTGCAGGTATGAATTCAGGAAGGCATTGGACATTTCAACAAATACAGTCACTGCTATTTATACAGTGAAGGAAATTATGTAAAAACGTCCATTTTGCATCGACTGCCTGTAAAAAAAGACTCAATTAATTTATGAATGATGATGTTTTTCTGGTGCTGTTTGGGCTGCATAGATTGGAAGCTTCCAGAGAATGGGTGGAGTGCAGGCTGGTGCCAACCCGGTAAAGCTGCTATTTGCCAATAATTGTGCATGGTGACACCCATCTCTTGAGTATCATACACAGTGACCAACTGAAGAAGGGGAACAATGGAGCTATCATCATAGCGAAGGATAAGTGAAATATTTAGCTGTTTTTCACCAAGACAAAACATCAGTAGACTCTAAAAAAAAAGAAAAAATGCAGCTCAATTAATAAAAAAAAAGGTTGCATGGTTTGTAAAATTGTCATGTGAAAAAACACCCATCGACTTTAATGCTTTTGGTGAATTGTTTGCCGTTTCATGAATAATTGGCAAAGAGAAACAGGTGAGATTTGCCCATCGCTATCATAGAGTATTGTGCAGCTAATTGTGTCTTTAACTGACAGTTAGTGATGGGCGAATTTGAAATTCGAAAATATCCCGCAAAATTTGCGAAACCGCGCTGGCGTCCAATTTTTTTTTCCCGCTGGAAAATTTTCCCTTGCAAATTTTTGCGTCGCTTTCTTGAATGTATTTGCTGGTGACGATTCACGGGAGTTCACCACGATTTCACGACCGTCTAATAAATTCGATCATCACTACTGACAGTAATAAACTTTGGTCAACACATGACCTCCTTCTATCTCCCCTCACTCATTACTTCTTCTAACTCCCACATCTAGGACCTTTCATGCGCTGCACCTATTCTCTGGTAATCTCTCCCCCATCCCATTATATAGTATAAGAACCTCCAGTCTTTCAATGACTTAAAACCCACACAAAACCCACTAAACAAATTGATAGGGATGTAGCGAACTGCCGTTAATGTGTTCGCGAACGCCGTTCGCGAACACCGGCAAAAAAGCGAACAGTTCGCGAACAGTTCGCGAACTTCGAACGCTCGATAAAATCGTTCGATCGAACGATCGAAGGATTTTATTCGTACGATCGAAGGATTTTCGTTCGAATCGAACGATCGAAGCTATTCGATCGAATGATTTTAATTCAATCGAATGCTTATAATCGTTCGAACGAATGGAAATCGTTCGATTTTAGCGATCGAACGGTCGAATGGTCGAATGGTCGAACGAAATTTTACCTCGAATCGAACGCGAACACCCATTGGCGAACGTCGCGCGACGTTCGCGAACATTCGGCGGACGCGAACAGTCGAAGTTCGCGCGAACTAGTTCGCCGGCGAACAGTTCGCTACATCCCTACAAATTGACCACCTTCCTAACCCCCTTTGCTCACACAAACTGACTTCTGCTTTTCCTTATTCTCCATGAACATATCACTATGATCATAACCAACAGGACTTCAACAATCACACCGGTCACTTTCACGGTATATCCCACTTAGTCTTATTTTTAGATTATGATCAGGACCCTCCTTCTAATACAGAGGCAGAACCTGAATTGGTAGTCAAATTATTCATACACACAATTTAGATTTTTGGGTACCTACAGGCCACATACACAGAAATCTCCATAAAAACCTCCATCAAACTATAAATATTTGGTATTGGCATGTTTGGGAAACATGGGACTTTGCAAATCAGTTGTTTTTTCATGCATTAAAATATTATGGTTGTTTTTGTTTTCATTTTGTAGACATTTAGAAGCCTATGGGGCATATTTACTAGAGGGTGAAGTGACTAACGCTAGCGACAATTCGCCAGCGTTAACGCTTTCAGACACTTCTCTGATTTACTGATGGGTGCTGGTGTCACTTCGCTAGCAAAGAAGATAGACGATAGCTTTGATTCGCACTCTAACGCCAGACGAATTTTCTCTCTGGCAAATGGTTGTTACTCCACAAATTCACTATGTCCAAAAAACGCTGGCATTCTTTCATTTTTTCAGGGTGTTAGGCTGCAAAAGGCATAACATTTTTTTTTGGGTACCCGGTTTCCCCCCTACATTTTCTAACATATGGAACAATATTTTAAAGTGGGCTCATGTGTAGGGCATTATAACAACTCTATTGACTTTATTAAGGTTCCCTGGACACGTGTGATTATCAGTGGAAATTTAATGTATTTGCTGCAACATTTAACATAGCTCCATTCAACTTAAAATTTCCCACCGTATACACTTAACCTGAGTGAAGACCTCTAACGAAGTTTCGCTAGGCAGAATTGAACGCTAGCGTATCTTCACTTTGATTTGCTTGCATTGCCGAAGTAACGCTACAAAATTCGCTAGCATTCGGCGCCTAGGATGCAACTTCGTATTTTAGTAAATTACCATTGCTTGGGCAAATCTTTGCCTGGTGAAGTGTTGCTGCAAAGCCTTCGCTGGCGAATTTTCGCCGCTTAGTAAATTTACCCCTATATCTTGTTAGAGAAGTTGACTAACATAAACCAATGCATATGGATGCGTAGTTTGCCGTAAAAAAAACAGTATGTAGTTTTCCTAGGTAAAATAAAAGTACCCCCTGTCATTGAAAGGGTTAATAGGCAAATCTTAATCTAGTTTGAACAACAACAAGCTCACACTCCTCAGAAAGTAACGACTGGTATGCAGAGAGAATCACAAATAATCACAGGGAAATAAACGTGCCATAGGTGCCTTTTGATAGAACAACTTACAGTCAGGCAAACGTGTGAACAGAGAAAACGTTTTGGCAAAAGCTTAAATTCTAGACTTTTTAGCCTGAGCAACCAACTGTGATAAATTGATTCAGGTAGGAGTCTTCTGATCACAGCACAGAGCAATATTAATGACATTGTGAAGAAGATACAAACCAGCAAGAGATAAATATTATTTTTCAAGGCTACATAATTTATTTGAAAAATAATGCATTCAGCAGCCGTATTTAGTTATTTAACCACAGTTTTCTTTATTGCTTCGGCACCCTTGTACTGTATGGGGCCGATTCACTAAATTCGAGTGAAGGATTCGAAGTAAAAAAACTTCGAATTTCGAAGTATTTTTTGGGCTACTTCGACCATCGAATGGGCTACTTCGACCTTCGACTACGACTTTGACTTCGAATCGAAGGATTCAAAGTAAAAATCATTCGACTATTCGACCATTCGATAGTCGAAGTACTGTCTCTTTGAAAAAAACTTCGACCCCCTAGTTCGGCAGATAAAAGCTACCGAAGTCAATGTTAGCCTATGGGGAAGGTCCCCATAGGCTTGCCTAAGTTTTTTTGATCGAAGGATATTCCTTCGATCGTTGGATTAAAATCCATCGAATCGTTCGATTCGAAGGATTTAATCGTTCGATCGAAGGAATAATCCTTCGATTGTTCGATCGAATTTTCTGCGCTAAATCCTTCGACTTCGATATTCGAAGTCAAAGGATTTCAATTCCTAGTCGAATATCGAGGGTTAATTAACCCTCGATATTCGACCCATAGTGAATCAGCCCCCAAGTGTTGGAATTGCTGGATCATGATTGTTAAGTGGAAATATATATATATACACACATTTTCCAATCTATGAAACATACACAATACAGAATATTACAAATTAGTCTAAAAGTAAAGGAAACAACACTCTGTGGTTAAAGGGACCCCAAACCCCTCTTTATTTTGCCTTTTGTTTGAAATGTTTTTCAAAACATTATTGGATTGGAGGGCCTACTTATTTAAAGGTCTTACTGGAATTGCACTTTCAATCTTTACTTGTCTCATCCCTTTTCCATAAACCCTTTATCTCCATTCAAAGGCATTAGGACAGTCAATAA
The DNA here is from genome assembly GCA_038501925.1 of Xenopus petersii. NCBI lineage: Eukaryota > Metazoa > Chordata > Amphibia > Anura > Pipidae > Xenopus > Xenopus petersii. The sequence goes on along the minus strand of CM076675.1, from coordinate 11,141,090 downwards.
TCCTTTTAAGATCAAGGCAAATGGGCATTTTAAAAGGTTTCTCTCCTTGCAAGGAAGATCATGGAGTTCAAACCACCAATCTCTGACACGGATAGTAGCAGTACTGTACAAAAATGCTGAGGGTCTAGGGAAGTGAACCCCAACTAATGGCTTGTGAGTAACATGTTGCTCACCAACCCTGCGGATGTTGCTCCCAGTGACCTCAAAGTAGGAGTTTATTTTTGAATTTCTGGATTGGAGGCAAGTTTTGGTTGCATAAAAACCAGATGCCTCATTTACACTGCCAGTCCATATATGGGCTACCAAATAATGAATCACAACACATATTTGGCACCCCAGGAACTTTTTTGTTATACTTGAATGTGGCTGACGAGTAAAAGATCCTGGTCTAGGTTAATATATGTGGCATGTCATTTCAGTTTGTCCTATAGGCCATGAGCCATTCAAATCAGTAGGCAAAATGGAGGATCTCCCTGAGAGGTGGCCATGGGCACCGCCATCTTGAAAACAAAGCTGAGCGCTCCAGAACGGAGTCTCCATTCCTGTGTTGTATAAATTGTATCTTATTATTATAAGACACTATCGGGGGAATGTAAAAAAAGTCGCTAATGGAAAAACTATTCGCAATGCGAAAAGTTATGCCTTTGCACGAACAAATTTAGCTTTGTGCGAATTTAATCTAGCTTTTGCGAGCCCGGAAACTGTTTAGCGACCACTTCCGACAGTGAAAGACCATTTGCGAATTTTATAGTTTGCGCCAATGCGCAGTCAATGTAATAAAACTTCTTACTGAAAAAGTTGTTATGTTTGCTCCAAAAGATTACGACACCTTCAAGCACTTCTTATGAGTGCGCAATTAAAATTCGCAATGCGCAATTAAAATTCGCAATGCAGTAACAGTTTAAGGAACAATATTACATTGCGAGATGTGGATTTTTAGTCTTATTGGTGCGAATTGTTTTGCTCTTTGCGACTTTTATTACATTCCCCTGTATCTGTGCCTAATTTCTGCTTGAGTAATAACATTATTTTTATGAAGGAATAAGTAGAATATAGATGATGTTTATGCTGACATCATGATCTACTAATGTGAACACCTGGTCATTAATAACCAATTAATTTTGATGGAGTAAACAGTATATACAGGGCACAATAATGTCTTCTCATGATGTAATAAAATCCAGCTTTAACAAGAAGCTGTGTTGCTTAATAAATCAGAAGTCAGCTTGCATTTATCTACCAGGTTCTGTGCTATATCATGGCCCTGTAAATAAACTCTTTCCCTATCTGTTGCTGATTAGGACTGTACAGTGTAAATTAGTGCGGCCATTGCCTTCCTGCAAACTCACAATCTACTGGGTAATTACTTGAACAACTCACAGGCTGGAAATGTCTGCTCATTAAAAAGGAGCCTCATTTGTACCCAACAGTCAAGATAATTAGGAGGCATACATTTGTATTAGCCGGTAATTCATCTGTGTAAGAGACAGTGCCTGCAGTCTGTAATCTTATTATTTAGTAAATAACTTCTTGCAACTTTTTAATTTAAAGCCTGTTTATAAAATACCTTTTTTTTGTTAAATAGTGTTCAAAGAGCCTGTATTTGTCATTAGTTGTAAATATAAATTTTTCTTTAATTATTAAATAAGACGAGAGGACATATTAGGGTAGGGGATCTACTATCCTAAGACACGTTGTTCCAAAAGATTCAAGATTGTCATTTCCCAAAGTGTATTGTTGAAGTACAGGTATGGGACTTATTATACAGAATGCTTGGGACCTGGGGTTTTTCGCATAAGGGGTCTTTCTTTAATTTGGATCTCCATGAATTTAAGTCTGCAAACAAAAATCATATCAACATTAATTAAATCCAAGTTATGATCACGCACAAGGTATTTTTTTTATTTTTTGTAAGGAAACAGGAATTTTTTTTTTTTAATTATAATGGTGTCGATGGGAGATGGCCTTCCCATTATTTGAAGCTTTCTGGATTATGGATCCCATACTTGTTTATCAATTTTCATCTTAAGGTGGCCATAGATGCAAAGATCCTCTCATTTGGCGACATCGCTAGGGATGTAGCGAACTGTTCGCCGGCGAACTAGTTCGCGCAAACTTCGACTGTTCGCGTCTGCCGCATGTTCGCGAACATCGCGCGACGTTCGCCAATAGGCGTTCGCGACAAAAATCGTTCGACCATTCGATTCCTTCGACCGCTAAAATCGAAGGATTTTCGTTCGAATCGAACGATCGAAGCCATTGGATTGAATGAAATCATTCGATCGAATGGCTTCGATCGTTCGATTCGAACGAAAATCCTTCGATCGAACGATTAAAATCCTTTGATCGTTCGAATCGAACGATTTTCGGATGTTCGAAGTTCGCGAACTGTTCGCATTTTTTGCCGGTGTTCGCGAACGGCGTTCGCGAACACATAAACGGCAGTTCGCTACATCCCTAGACATCGCCAAACAAGCCGATCTTTCCCTGAAATGCCACTAACGGGCATGGCTATATCGGGGGTAATCTGAACGTTCGGCCCTATGGCCGAACGATCGGATTACGATGAAAGTCCAATGGGCGGGACGGTTAGTCCAAACGACCGATCTCCGCCGGACGAAAAATGTCAGGACTCTCCACACACGGTCGGAAAATCGTACGAATCCTCGATTCGTACGATAGGATCTTTGCGTCTATGGCCACCTTTAGACTGGCTCCCTCTTCTTCTGTAATAACGAGACATTAAGGGACGAACTCCACACTGTGGCTCGAGCCGACACATCGCAATGCGACGAAACGCATGTCACGTGTCAGATGTTCTAAAGATACAGGAAGTGAAGGAGAAATTGCAAGTAAGAACTACATTTATCCGACTGTCGGATTAAAACGCTGCATGCTGCGCTTTCATTCGACAGTCGGATAAATGTAGGTCAATGGGCATCCGAATAATTTTGACATGCGACAATTTGACAAATTTTTTTGACGCAGTGGATTTTTCACCAGCGAATATTCTCCGTAGTTTTGGCAATTTATTAGCCAATGGTGAAACAGAGAAATTCGCCACAAATTTGCGCCTGGTGAATTTCTTCGCCCATCAATATTACTGAGCAATGAGTATAACTGTAAGCAAGAGTCCCACATAAAATAATCCCCTAACACTGCTGCTTTCTCATCAGTTCCAAATAAAAGATTCTGTGCCGATGTAAGAACAAAGCATTTGCATTAGTTGGACCAGCATTACCTTGCTAGAAAATATGTCACCAACTGTCAGGATCAGCCCAGGACTTGAACTCTGGTGGTGCTGTTCTGGTCATTTGCAGCACTTACCTCTTGAGCCACTGGGGGCTCTCGGGACTGGTTCTGAACTCTGTTTAATGTTTCTGTTATCTGCCTGTTCAGTGTTTTTCACCCACCTCGTTTACCCTCATGTGTCTCCCATTTCCCAATCACCTTCCCTTTATAAACCCCGCCCTGAGCTTTGCTCAGCGCTGAGTCATTGAATGTATTCTGTTTGTTCCTGACCTGCCAATCTGAATCTGAATCTGAATCTGAATCTGAATCTGAATCTGAATCTGAATCTGAATCTGAATCTGAATCTGAATCTTGAAAACCTTGTATGCCTTGTTCCTGAAAACCTTGTTACCTAGTTTCCTGAGTGAGCACCTTTGTTCCTGTGTTCCCCATTTTTCCCTCACCATCTGGATACCTTGATTAGCCTTTTTGCCTGTTCCTGCCTTTTGGTTTCTGTGTTCTGACTGCCAATAAACCTACTATTACTTTCATCATCATCATCATGTCTTTGCCTCCAATCACCTATGGCTACACCCCTGGGCTCCCACCATATCCACTCCCCTTGAAGTGGCTATCCTCGGTTACAGCGGTTCCTCGCTGTGAATGTTACACAAACAAAGTTCAAGGGTGTGGAAAATTCATTTAAGTTCCGGTACTAAGGGGCTGATTTATTACTCCAACTGGGGAATCCAGAAAATTCTTGGATGTTCTATGTATATATGAGTTCACAAAGTTTTTAACAAATTGACACAATGATCAAAACAGATCAATGTGCCAGTCTGGCCAGAATGTGTTGACTATTCTAATCCACAATTCCGTATTACAATTTGGACAAGTTGCTGGAACAAAAAACGATAGTAAATCCATCAGTATCATCGATATTTATTTAGTGAGTCCTATGCATGATTATCATTTGGTAAAGAAAAATTACTGATCTGCCATAAATCAGCCTCCAAGGATAGAATGAAACTTGCTGACAATCTGGGAATACAGATCTTTATATGCTTTGAAGAAAACACTGCAAGGAATGTGTTATGGAACAAAACAATGAAAAAACGGGAAATGTTTCCTGCTACTTTGCTAGGCATGTTATGAAGTATGAAATATGAATGTATCTTGCAGTGTGTTTTTGGCATATTTCATTAATCCGTATTTTATAGCAATTGATTTGATAAAGTTTTATTTTCTCTTGTTTTTCTTCATATTAAAGCAAACGGCTGATGTCCAGTCTCCATTTTTGCCATGTGCTGCACTCTAATGGTTGACATGTATATGACACCCTACGTCTATAGAAATGCCCGTTTGCTGATGTACATTTAGGGGGTTTTTATTTATCAAGGTCCGAATTTATCTCAGTATTTCTAATATACAACTCAGAGCAACTCCTTATTTATGAAGAAAAAAGCCCGAAAAAATAGGGTCGGGCAAAACTCTGAAAACTTCAGAGCTTTCCCCGAAAACTCTGAATTGTTTTTAGCAAAAACTAAGATTTTTTCCGGAGTTTTTTGCTCTGAATCCCCGATATCATCGGATATCTGTATGGACATCATCGCAGAAATTGGGACCTTCCCCTTTGACTTATACGGGACCTAGAGAGAATTTAGATGCCAGAGTTTCGAACTCTGAGTTTTCAGACCATCTGACTTTAATAAATATCGAACAATTTGTAGTTTTTTTTTTAGTCCGAAAACTACGAATGTTTTGTAGGTAGGATATTCTGAGCTTGATAAATAACCCCCTAAATTATTATTGTAATTATGTTGCTGACTATAATTATTATTCTAATGCATATTTATAAAGCACCAACTTATTCGGCAGCGCTGTACAGTAGATGATGTATATATTGAACATCCAGAATAAATACAAATTCTGGCCGATGATAGAAGGCATCTTAGGTAATATATTATAAGTATATTATAATAATAAACCCTCCATTACAATTCTTAAAAATGGACTCCATTTAAAAGGCAAACATTGAGCTATGACAGCGCCATGTCCAGCCTGATAATTCATGAATGAAGCAGTAGAAACACCACCAAACAACAAAGCAACCGCACTACTCTGTAACGGGAAGACTCCAGCCTAAGGCTAAGGGTAAATAATATTACATTCTATACAATACATTTAGCCAGATTAAACACTGTGAATGTAATCAATATTATATTAAGTAAAATGCTAATGACATGGCTGACATTTAGAACATTGATCCCTACGAATATATACTCTTTCCAACGGCCATTGCTGACTGTATGTTTTCCTCTTTCTAGGAAATCAATGCACAAAATCTATATCCTTAACGGGAGGAATTGTAAGAGGGGGTATGCGGAATACATCTGAAATGGAAGGGATGCCATGACGAGAGCATGTATTTGATGAATGTGTTGTTCAAGGAAAGTAAATGCACCTTGCAATTTCAGTGTAAAGCATACCTCCCAACATTTTGGAAGTAAAAAGAGGGACAAATTTTTTTTTTCCGCATGTAGCGCATCAACTTTTTGGCCACATCCCTTTCTGTGGCCACACCCCCTAATTACCACGTCTGTTTTACAAAATTTGGCAGATTATGAAAGTTTGAAAATATTTCTCCTTATCTAAACTGTGTTTTTGTGTCTCAAAATTGTTACAAAGTATCTTATTTGCACCTGTTAGCTGTTCTGGGCTCTCTGCTAAAAGCCAATTAAGTGAGAAACTTTGTTTCTTTTTCTGGCTGTTCAGTGCAGAGAAAAGAGGGACTTTCCAGTACAAATGAGGGACTGCGGGTTGAGCTGTCAAAAGAGGGACTTTCCCTCTGAAAAAGGGACAGTTGGGAGGTATGGTAAAGTCATTTGAGTATCAATTATCATAAACTTTAGCATTGCATTTCCAGCGCCTTAACCTAATTGTTCAACAAGGATTTTAATTGAGAGATTCTAGATGAATGGTAACCCTTGAAGCTGCCCAGACATATACAAATAATATTGTACAAACTTCACTCCATACAATTATTGGGATGTTTGTTATGCCTGTCTGTTGATTTCCGACCAATAACCGTTTCTCTTCACATTTTAGAGTTCCTATTGATTGTTCTCTTGGAACACTGGAAAGACTACCATACCACGTGTGGTCAGCGCCGGATTTCTTCTCCGGCCGCCCCTAGGCCGCGCGGTCCTAGCGCCTGCCTTCCCAGCGCGCCGGCAAAAAAACGCCGGCGCAGCTGGTGTAGTTGAATGGGGACGCAAACGTCCCCATAATGCGGCTGGGCGACATGCCGCCCCTATTTTTTGCAGCCCTAGGCCCGGGCCTATGCGGCCTTGCCGCAAATCCGGGCCTGCGTGTGGTCCCTTGTACCTGGACATACTCACAACTTTAACTATGTTGTTTGGGGATCCAGACTGTATATCATGTATCAATAACAATAACTCCACTAAATCTCTATATTTTTACATAATTTTTTTAAAAATATCCACAAAATGTTTTGATGATATGCAACGTGATGATACATATAGAGTAAAGTTTGACCATGCTTTGACAAATTACAGATGAACCAGCTATAGGGTATCTTAGGGGGTGGGATGTCAGTTTGGATAGATCACAGTCTGTCTGTCCAAACTAAAAGTTTAATCTCCCAATGCCCTTCTTGGCATGTGGATAAGGTCTATGCAGTTATGGAAGCAAGAAAGGTCTGCTGAGATCTACTAATTCTGGCCATGCCCCATAACAAACAGATCTATGTTTCTTGTTTGCCTAGTCAAGAAAATCACACAGTAGCTGTCCTTCTGAAACCGTGGGCTAACAGTCTCAAGAGCACATATGAAGATGCATTTACCTAGTTCAGGTCATTATTAAAAGTCGAATCGAACGATTCGAAGGATTTTAATCCAATGATCGAAAGATAATCCCTCGACCAAAAAAAGTTAGGCAAGCCTATGGGGACCTTCCCCATAGGCTAACATTGGGTTCGGTAGCTTTTAGGTGGCGGACTAGGGGGTCGAAGTTTTTTTCTTAAAGAGACAGTACTTCGACTATCGAATGGTCGAAAAGTCGAACCCTTCGATTCGAAGTTGTAGTCGAAGGTCGAAGTAGCCCAAAAAACACTTAAAAATTCGAAGTTTTTTTACTTTGAATCCTTCACTCGATCTTGGTGAATGGGCCCCTTACTGTAGATCTTTCATTCAGCCTTTGTTCTTTTGAGTTCTAATGCTTATTATCTAATGTCCTTAGAGGCTGCAGAGAATCATATTATATGTTTATGTTGGAATGCTAAAAGGGTGTTTTAATAAGATATCTTCGCATGTGCGTATCTACAGGTATAAGCTTTAGACATTCTAAACATTTCAATGGTACAAAGTCAGGAAAAAAGTGAAAAAGTTTACCTGAGATTTTGGAAAATCAAAGGTCCAAAAACTCATCAAAATACTGAAGTACATCAAATGGTTTAAGATAAAGGAAGCATCGTCCTTTCTGTGTGATTATATACTAGAAAGAAAATAAACTGTATTGTTTGTGGCACAATATTTATAGGGATGGATGAAACAAATAAATGAGAATTACAGGCTGAAATAAAGAAAAAATTCTGCTCAGCAATAAACACCATTTGGTAAGTGCAGGTCATGGCCATCTGACCATTGTAAAGTTATTGGTTTTTTTAATTTAGAGGGAATTTACTTAAAGGAGAACTTAACCCTAAAAATTAATGTGACTAAAAATGCCATATTTTATATAGTGAACTTATTGCACGAGGCTAAAGTTTCAGCTTGTCAATAGCAGCAATGATCCAGGACTTCAAACTTGTCACAGGGGGTCACCATCTTGGAAAGTGTCTGTGACACTCACATGCTCAGTGGGCTCTGATTGGCTGTTGAGAAGCTAAGCTTAGGGCTCGTCACTAATTATCCAGCAGAAAATGAGCTTCCCTGGCTGTAATATAAGCTGATGCTACAGGTTTGCTGATTATTAAATTCTGATGCTAATTGCACTGGTTTCTGTGCTGCCATGTAGTAATTATGTGTATTAATTACTAATCAGCCTTATATTGTGACATTTCTATTCTATGTGTACTGTATATTGTGAGTGGGTCCCTAAGCTCAGTAAGTGACAGCAGCACAGAGCATGTGCAGTGAATCAGCAGAAAAGAAGATGGGGAGCTACTGGGGCATCTTTGGAGACACAGATCTTTACTGCTAAAGGGCTGTGGTTGCCTTGGGCTGGTACAGAAGCACAAAACATAATATACAACATTTCTGCCCTACTTCTATAGTTAAGCTTTAGTTCTGCTTTAATGTTGGTGGTTGTAAGGGGGCTCTGCAAGAATGATTCCCCCCAGTAAGTTTTATCTTTATCTCAGGTGGAACCATAACTTTGTGAGTTGAGTGCAGGGGGTGGCAGTGGTGTACAGCTTTGGTTCTTCTCCTTGCTGCTAAGGACACCAGGAGGTTGAGGTTATGATTTGTGCTTTCTGCTCTTGAGATAGCAATTGGCAAAATGTGTGAGGTTATGTTCATTGATTATTTATTAATGAAGTTGCGCCCTTCTTTTCCCATAGTTACTTGTGTTATAGGAGGAAGGGAAGTGTAAACATTCAGCTCCAAACAAAAGACTTATCATCAACCTACTGATCACCCCAACCCAACAGGGTATACAGAAAACATAGAACTGGGTCTACCTCACCTACAACCCATGTACCCATTTAACCTTGTGTTTTTTTATTTTTTTAGTTACTCCAGGGGAGCCCAAACCTATCAACTGCTGCAACTAAACTCCTGCCTAAATAATGTCCTTCACACCTTGTACACCAAAGTCACCGGGCAGGAGGGTGTGAAGCTGTCCACTCCCAGATGCTAAAGGTATGGCTACCTATGACCTAGTTTTTCCAAAATAAATCAGTTTTTTGTGCTTGGAATTGCACTATTTCTATCAATATAAAGAGAAAACACAAATCTTAAGGCAGTTGCATCTGTAGAAAGAATGTAACATTCGTGACATCTCCATTTTGCCTTTCAGATGAAACAACAGACGTTGCCATGAGACATGACCTTTAATTACTAGCAGGATTTTATGTTTATGCATACAATGCCACATATAACGGTTTTCATTCATTAGAACACAAAATAATGTAACGACTGCCCCAGGCTGTAGAATAATTATACAAGAATGACAAGAACTATACAGTGAAAGAAGGCTACTTATTGGACTTAAGGCAAAAAATTATAAGACAATACGTTTTTTTTCTGCAGGTATGTTAAACTAAATACACATTCAGCTCATTTTAAAAAAAAAATATTAGGTACTGTAAATATAGTGCAGACCGAAGAACTGTTAGCTAAAGGATTTTACTGTTGTATACCCTGAATACCATGGCACTTAATCACTATACAGTTATACAGGTATGGGACCTGTTATCCAGAATGCTTGGGACCTGGGGTTTCCCAGGTAATGGATTTTTTTCCGTAATTTGGATCTTCATACCTTAAGTCTAATAGAAAATCATGTAAACTAGTGATGGGCGAATTTATCAATGGGCATCCGAATAATTTTTAACGTGCGACAGTTTTTATGCGCGCGACTATTCCGGCGCACGTCCAAATTCTTTTTGATGCAGCAGTTTTTTGCCGGTGAATTTTTGCTGCAGTTTTGCGAATTTATTTTCCGGCGGCAAAACGCTAGAATTTGTGGAGAATTCGCACCTGACAAATTTATTTGCCCATCACTAATGTAAACATTAAATAAACCCAATAGGCTGGTTCTGCTTCCAATAAGGATTAATTATATCTTAGTTGGGATCAGGTACAAGTGACTGTTTTATTATTACACAGAAAAAAATTATTTAGAAAAAATGGGTAATGTAGAACTTTCTGGATAACGGGTTTCTGAATAAGAGATCCCATACCTATACATATTTAATTATGATAGAGTTGATGTATGTGTACTTTTTGTAAAAGTGTAAAGCACTGCACTTTATAAATACAATGCATACACATGTGTAAATACAAGCTGTAATTGATGCAATTAACTGAGCTAAAGTATTTAGATCTGGAGGTTATACAGAATACATGTTGAGCTGGTTCACAAACAAATTAAGATCAATATGCAGGGAGGAATTTTGTTTTGAGCCCCTCATATTCCTCATATTATTATGCAATCTTTTTGTTCAACCCACTGAATTAAAGCTGAAAGTCTGCAGTTCAACTGCATCTGAGTTGCTTCATTTAAAATTCATTGTATACAGAACCAATTTTTTTTTGTAAATTTTGTTTCCTTGGTTCTTGAAATAACCACATGCATGCACGCAGGCAGGTGCCATTTTGTGGACACTGTTATTAAGACAAATAATGTATAGGGATGGGTGAATTTGACCCATTTCATTTTGCCAAAAACTCGGCGGTGAAATGTCGCCGACGCCCATTAAAGTCGATGGGCTTCAAAAAAATTTTGATGCACACCAAATTTTTTTTTGGATGTGCGTCTTTTTTTTTTTTTTGTCTCCATATAAGTGGGAGACATTTCCGCGACAAAACAAGGCGAAAAAATTTCCCCAAAATCTTGTGTATGCACCAGAATAGGGGACCTTAAAGCAGTTAAACACATTTATCCAATAAACTTTGCAGTTTCAGGAGCTGTGGTTCAGAAATGAATAGTTACATTCAAATGAAAAAATTTAGGAACCCCTCTCAGCCTGCATAATAATTTACTCCACTTTCAACAAAAAAGATAACAGTGGTATGTCTTTCATTTCCCAGGGTCATCTGAGTACTGGGGTGTTTTCTGAACAAAGATTTTCTAGTGAAACAGTATTCAGTTGTGTGACATTAAATCAAATTTTAAAAACTGGCGGTGCAAAAATTTGGTAATTTTGCTAATGTGAATGCATGTAACTGCTCAATACTGATTACTGGCAACACCAAATTGGTTGGAATAGCTCATTAAGCCTTGAACTTCATAGGCAGGTGTGTCCAATCAGGAGAAAATGTATTTAAGGTGACCAATTGCAAGTTGTGCTTTTGTTTGACTCTCCTCTGAAGACTGACAGCATGGGATCCGTAAAGGAACTCTCAAAAGATCTGAAAACAAAGATTGTTCAGTATCATGGTTTAGGGGAAGGCTACAAAAAGCTATCTCAGAGGTTTAAGCTGTCAGTTTCAACTGTAAGGAATGTAATAAGGCCACAGGCACCCAAGTCTGGAAGGCCAATAAAAATACAGGAGTAGCATATGCGGAGGATTGTGAGAATGGTTACAAACAACCCAAAGATCACCTCCAAAGACCTGCAAGAACATCTTGCTGCAGATGGTGTATCTGTACATCGTTCTACAATTCAGCACAATTTGCACAAAGAACATCTGTATGGCAGGGTGATGAGAAAGAAGCCCTTTCTGCACTCACGCCACAAACAGTTGCTTGTTGTATGCAAAAGCTCATTTAGACAAGTCACAGTCATTTTGGAACAAAGTGCGTTGGACTGATGAGACAAAAATGTAGTTATTTGGTCATAACAAAAAGCGCTTTGCATGGCGGAAGAAGAACACTGCATTCCAAGAAAAACACCTGCTATCTACTGTCACATTTGGTGGAGGTCCCATCATGCTGTGGGGCTGTGTGGCCAGTTCAAGGACTGGGGCCCTTGTTAAAGTCGAGGGTCGGTTTAATTCAACCCAATATCAACAAATTCTTCAGGATAATGTTCAAGTATCAGTCACAAAGTTGAGGTAACGCAGGGGTTGGATATTCCAACAAGACAATGACCCTAAACACACTTGGAAATCTACAAAGACATTTATGCAGAGGGACAAGTACAATATTCTGGAATAGCCGTCACAGTCCCCCGACTTGAATATCATGGAAAATCTATGGGATGATTTGACTGTCCATGCTCGGCAGCCATCAAATTTAACTGAACTGGAGAGATTTTGTATGGACAAATGGTCAAAAATACCCACATCCAGATCCAGTGCCCAAATTTATGCACCTGTCTAATTTTGTTATGATGAATATTTTCTGTTAATCCAATAAACTTTATGTCATTGCCGAAATAATCCTGTTTCCATAAGGCAAGTTATATATTAAAAGGAAGTTGCTACTTTGAAAGTTTAGCCAACGATAAACAAAACTCAAAAGAGGTTCCCAAACTTTTTCATATGACTGTATTTATTGTGGGTATTGATCTTTTTTTTTTATTCATAGAAAAAAAAATACAAGAGGTACAATAAAATATTAATTAAAATAATGCAGAGGGCTCAGCGGTGTATTAAACTCTGCAACTCTCCGGCAATTACTGCTTCCCAGAATCTCAAGGTGAACATGCTTAATTTGCTTTATCTACTCTTTACCTTTACATTTGAAAATCCTCCCTGGAGTTTAGCTGTAGACAGCTGGAAGCAGCAGATAAACACTAGCATTTATGATCAAGACCAAACAGTCTCTCAGATGAAAATGTGCACAAACTGCTGTAAACGGAGCCACATCCACAGTAATGGGATTAGATGAAATTGCCTACAGGGAAGTGTGTTCCAAACGGTGCCAACTACTGAGGATTATAACAAAAACTGTGACATTATGAAAATATCTCAGAGTGAAGCTTCAGGACCTTAAGGGCTGCATGGCAGTTCTAAAGAATGCGACTCATTAAAAAAAAAATAGGGTAAATATGAAGCAGTGATGTTTGTTGGAATAAGTTATTTCACTTGTAGCTGATTACATGGAATTCTCCGAGCATCACAGTTGGCAAAGCAAACAAAATCTGCTTCTGTGCTGAAAATAGTGTGTGATGCCCTGGCATGGCATTGAGCGGGAGTCTACAATAAGTTATACTGTACTGTTCCAACACTACATTACATTATACATATTTGCTGTAGAATTGGGACGCCCAGTGGCGTAACTAGTTGTTACTGGGCCCCATAGCAAATTCAATTTAGGGCCCCAAAATATTTATAAATTGGCCTATTTTACCAAGATATATTAAAATTGCTAATTAATAAGGGTCTCACGGGGCCCCCTACACTCCTGGGCCCCCCTGCAACCGCAGGGTCTGCTTCCTCTATAGTTACGCCCCTGGGGACACCATCATATTAAGGTTTTACAGGATTTTTGCACAAAACAATATTGGATCAAATTTGGACCCCAAACATAAATACAGAGACAAAATTATGGAAAACGGTTTCATCTTGAGGATGCCCAGTGATTGAGACTTTTCTTCTCCTTAATGGAGAATTAAATCCTAAAAATGTAATATGGCTAAAAGTGTCATATTTTATATAGTGAACTTACTGCACGAGGCTAAAGTTTCAGCTTGTCAATAGCAGCAATGATCCAGGACTTCAGACTTGTCACAGGGGGTCACCATCTTGGAAAGTGTCTGTGACACTCACATGCTCAGTGGGCTCTGATTGGCTGTTGAGAAGCTAAGCTTAGGGCTCGTCACTAATTATCCAGCAGAAAATGAGCTTCCCTGGCTGTAATATAAGCTGATGCTACAGGTTTGCTGATTATTCAATTCTGATGCTAATTGCACTGGTTTCTGTGCTGCCATGTAGTAATTATGTGTATTAATTACTAATCAGCCTTATATTGTGACATTTCTATTCTATGTGTACTGTATATTGTGAGTGGGTCCCTAAGCTCAGTAAGTGACAGCAGCACAGAGCATGTGCAGTGAATCAGCAGAAAAGAAGATGGGGAGCTACTGGGGCATCTTTGGAGACACAGATCTTTACTGCTAAAGGGCTGTGGTTGCCTTGGGCTGGTACAGAAGCACAAAACATTTCTAATCTACTCCTTTAATTAAGCTTTAGTTCTCCTTTAAGTCTAGAAGTCTGATCAATGCGATTATAGAATAAATTCCACAATATGTAATAGATGCAGCTGGTGCTTTCAGATTTCTTGTATGAACCCTGAACATCTGCAGAACCTACTTTCAAGCTTACGCTGACTTCTAGCTAAGATTGAGGGAGCAGGACTTCATGGGTATTGCCTTTTAACTAAATGTGGAGCCCTTACTAGTGATGGCGAATTTATTCGCCAGGCATGAACTCGTGTAGAATTTCCACATTTAGTTTTGAAAATGTCCCACGAAAATTCCCCGGCTTCAAAAAATTTTGGACGTGTGTCCGAAAAGTCGCTCGCGACTATATAGGCGCACGTCAATTATATTTGGATGCCCATTGTATTTCATGCCGTCAAAATTGACACAATCGACTTTTCAGACGTGCGTCAAATTGGACACGGCATCAATTTTCTCTTTTTGGGGGAAATTTTTCGTCATTAGCAGGAAAAAAACAGGAGAAATCATCACCATCACTAGCCCTTACCCAACAGTGCCAGGTGGCTTTTAAAATAATTTTTGCAAATTTCATATTAATAATCCAAATTTTGTTAGTGCCCAGGCTAGTTCCCATCCTTCAAGATCTGATTAACTTTTGACAACACTTTATACTTTAACAGTTATCAAAAAAATAACATCCCTTTAGTGAATCTTTCATGGCAGCACATAAAACTATATATATATATATATATATATATATATATATATATATATATATATATATATATATATATACACACACACACACACACACAGGTATGGGACCTGCTATCCAGAATGCTTTCTGGATACCGGATCTTTCAGTAATTTTGGTCTTCATGCCTTAAGTCTACTAGAAATTCATTTAAACATTAAATAAACCCAATAGGCTGGTTTTGCTTCAAATAAGGATTAATTATATCTTAGTTGGGATCAAAACAAGCTACTGTTTTATTTTTACACAGAAAAAGGAAATAATTTTTGAAAATTTGGATTATTTGGATAAAATGGAGTCTATGGGAGACAGCCGTTCTAGTAGACTTCTGGATATCGGGTTTCCAGATAAGGGATCCTATACCTTTATGTGTGTATATATATATATATATATATATATATATAAACAACAAACTCAGATTCTTGCCATAATCTTAGGAACAGTGTGCTGACTTTAAGGGGCCGATTCACTAAATTCAAGTGAATTCGAGTGAATGATTCGAATTAAAGAAACTTCGAATTTCGAAGTGTTTTTTGGGCTACTTCGACCATCGAATGGGCTACTTCGACCTTCGACTACGACTATCGAAGGATTCGAACTAAAAATCGTTCGACTATTCGACCATTCGCTAGTCAAAGTACTGTCTCTTTAAAAAAAAATTCGACCCCCTAGTTCGGCAGATAAAAGCTACCGAACTCAATGTTAGCCTATGGGGAAGGTCCCCATAGGCTTGCCTAAGTTTTTTTGATCGAAGGATATTCCTTCGATCGTTGGATTAAAATCCTTCGAATCGCTCGATTCGAAGGATTTAATTGTTCGATCGAATGAATAATCCTTTGATTGATCGATCGAATTTCCTGCGCTAAATCCTTCGAATTCGATATTCGAATTCGAAGGATTTCAATTCCTAGTCGAATATCGAGGGTTAATTAACCCTCGATATTCGACCATTGGTGAATCGGCCCCTAAGTATTTCTTATTCAACTATTCTGTATCGCATTTAATAAAAAAGAAATGAGCTGCCATGATCATAAACCAACTGTTCTGTCAACTGAGACTTATCAACAAATGCTGAGAAATGACAATGAAATTGCAGAGTGCTTGACAGGTTGTACTAATTAAGAGAAAAAAGTTATTTTGTCATACCATTTTTTTTTAACATATGACTCCCAGACTGCTCTGCCAGTAACACAAACTGTCACTTGAAAGTGTCAGGCTCTGTTTAGGTGAAAGATGTCAGTCTGTTTTAAACTTAGCTGGTTTTACTAAGTATAAAAATACTTCTGCAAGGCAAGGTGGGTCTCAGTGCTTTTCATTAGTGATGGGCGAATTTGCGGCTTTCGCGCGAAATTCGCGAAACGATGAAAAATTTGCGAAACTGCGCCGGCATCTCGTTTTTCGACGCCGGTGCCCGTTTTCGACGCCGGCGCCCGTTTCTTACGCCGGCGTCCGTTTTTGCGAAAAAAAATTTTTGACGCCGGCAAATTTTTTCCGCGAATTTTCGCGGGTGTTTCGCGAATTTATTCGCCGCGAATTCGCGCCTGCCGAATAAATTCGCCCATCACTACTTTTCATGTCAAGAATGTAAATGCCTAGTCCATCATGGTGTGAATATGTGTTTATCTCAACTCTTATGTGAAAGTTCCTTCTCATGGACAGACATCAATATGTACACACTCTCCTATGCACAGGCTTGGTTACATTGTTATGTTTGGGAGCCGGGACACTTTACACATGTGCACACATTTAATTTAACAAATGGCACCTAAGGTGATGAACAAGACGATGGTGATGGTCTAAGAACTGACATGATGTCCAAGCTAGAAAGATATGACTGCATCTTCAGACAAAATAATTTTTGATTGAAGGCTAAAACAGCAATTCTGCAGGTTTTAGATGGCGAATGGTCGAAGTCAAATTTTTAAAGAGACAGTACATGATCAATTTTGAATTTAGAATTTTTTTTTCAAATTCAAATCGAATTTGGACTATTCCCTAGTCGAAGTACACGAAAATTAGCTCAAAATTAGAATTTTCACTTCGACCTTTGATAAATCTGCCCAATACTGTATTCATAGTAATGTTCTGACAGCTGACAGCTGTGCTGCTTAGAAGGCAGTATAAAAATTGCTTTTATTTGGCCTTGCAATAGACCTCTATTTCTGGATGGTACAAAATGTTTAATGCAAGTCAAATGCTGATATGTTTATTTTTGGGTGGAGAACCTAAAAATCTATTTTTGTGTTTTTTGACTTTAGAACCCCTTTAATTTACAGTACTTTACTGGATACTGCTGCAAACCGTTTAATAAATCAGCAAGGGTTTACCCTGCTAGCAGTACCTGTGTGCCAGTGAATTTCTTCTGATCCGTTGTTACAAGGTGGGAGGCCGATTCCTCCATTGCTGTGCACCAGGGATTATCCTAATTGAAGGCCGGGGTGTGTGAGTGCAACTCGATTACTTTCCAGTTGACCTCTAGTTAGTCGTGGGCAAATCTGGGCCATTTTGCTTTGCCAAAAATTTGCAAAATGGTGAAAATTCGTCTAAATGAATTGATGTGGCGGTTCACAGTTTTTTTCACCCATTGGAGTCATTTTTGTGGCAAAAAATTTCACTGATCACTATCTCTAGCCTGTTTTTTGACTACACTTGTCTCTCTTTCACTTTGGCTTGTCTTACGGACCTTGTCTATCTTCTGCCAGCCTTGACCATTTCCCCTGTTAGTGGACTCTGCCCTTGTCTACAGTTAGTCTCACCACAGGCCTGTATTGGAACTTACTATTCATTTTGTTTTTGTATTCATTAAATATATTTTCATTATATAAAGGCTTCTGCTCATTATCCAGCCATTAATTATCCAGTCATTAATGGTTTCATCCTGGATTACTCAACACACTGGCTCTTACCCGTTGGTCACTCACCATGCATGTTTTGATAGCTTCTATGTTTTTTGCCATTTGTAGGTGAAGCATGACTAGTTACTGGAATGCCTATTTGTTCCAATCCAGTTTCTTACACTAACTTCTTAGCCAGTACCAATCAATTTTGTTTAAGTTGACCTCATCTACTCAGTTCTATCAGCTTTCATGTTAAGTCCAAGAAATGCTTAAACCTCAATAGCTTTGCTGGCACTCCCTTAAAAACTAAGGTTGCTCTTGAGGCCAAAGATTGATTGTTAGGTCTCAATCCCATCACTCCCCTAGGTCAGCCTACAAAACATACAGATGGAAATGTCATCTCTGTGTTAAGGAAGCATTAAGGCAACAATAGCTATGGTCTGCACCAATTTTAGGGACACCAAGTTTGAACTTATACCATCAAGTACATTTTACAAAATCATAGATGCCTGCATAGTTAGTTGTATGTGCAAAATGGATCTGGACCATTAAGTCTAATGGTTCTCAGTTTGAATAAAGATTTTTAGAAATCCTGACAGTCAGGAAGATTTATCAAAGCATTTACCACCTTTATCAATGTCTAAGTTTGATCAGTTGAACTCCGTTCCGTTCTATGGGATGTAAATATTCACTGAATCATTAAGCCCCAGGAAATTAATGAGCAATGCATTAGAACAAAAGTAATACAAGTTAATGGGGGGTTTAACGGTTCAGCAAAGTTCTTTTAGTGCTTTTCTATGCTACAGCAAATCTTCACAGCCTGAAAAAGAGCAGTATATTAAACACTGAACATTTGGCCCTTAATGGTTTGATTTCAAGGGGAAAAACGTTTTAATGGCCCATGAATGCATCTGCACACTCTGAAGACAATAAATAGGTGAGAATAATGTAATGTTTCCCATCTCAAGAATGTTAACTGTCTGTAAGTGACATTAATGTTGGCTGTAGGGTGAACTATGTAGTGGATAAAGTAACCAATGCATCTAAAAGTCTAACAGTAATTTACAGTGATTTAGCTCTTAAATGCTCCATTGAAGTCTACGGGAAACGAGGAACTGGACAAGGAGACAAGTTTTCACATGGAATTAAATCTGGTCCATTGTGTTAGACACAGTATATATCTTGCTGGAGAAAGTGTGACAGCGACTTGCTTTGACTGAGATTTAAAAGAAATATTTCGGCTACAGCAATTTTTCGCAGCGAAAAACGCCTTTACACTGCAGTGTTTTCTGCGTGAAAATAGGTGGCACAAGAAATAATCACGGAAAAAGTCGCCACAATAAAACTCAATAAAACTCATTGACTTCTATTCATTTTTTTGCTGTTTTGCAAATTTCCTCACGGTTTTAGAGATTTTTTGGCAAAGAAAAATGGGGCGCACTAACACAAAAACTCAAAGAGCTCCATTTAGGCCCAATATAAAGCACAGGACTGTGGCTTCATGTAGCATCTCCATTGGCAAAGTATACACATTGCCTGGATTGTGATATGTTAAAATGCATGTGACATAGAAAACCATCAGAACAAGTTTTTTTTTTTTTCTATTTTAGAACAGTTTGGTTCCCAAGTATTATAGGGATGAGGCAGCATTTATTAAATGATGATAATACACATTTTTATGGGCATTATGCTCAGGGTCGGACTGGGCCGGAGGGAAACCATGAAAAAACCCGATGAGCCCCCGGCTCTTGTGGGCCCCGCCGGCCCAGATCCGCACCCAGTTCTAGTGGCTTCTTTCCTGCTGTGACCTCCCTTTTTTGGGCAGTCGGGGCAAACATAGTGCCTGTGTGTGCACAAGCATGGTGGCATGGAGGTGCAGCAGAGGGGGGCCCTGGGACCCCCCAGTCCGACCCTTATTATGCTAGCAATTAGTGAAAGTTTGTAAACCTAGTTACTATTTGTTCAGTAAGCTACTAGGGATTTCTCTGGTCCTTGAACATCTTTAACTAAGAGTAGGAAAGGATGCAAAGTGCTAATAACTAGCACAATCCAACATATTTTTTGCACTTTGCACTGTGCCCTGCATCTTGAAAAATTACCGCAGGTTGCAGTGAATGAATACATTCCATATCTGTATTTGGCAGCACTGTATTCATGAGGGATAGGTGGGAAGAGGCATGTAGGCATTCCCCTTCTGCCCCTTACCCATCCCTGTCATTTAGACATGCAGGTTATGGAGTGCTGGAGGGTGCAGGCCGCAAAAGAAGTCCTGTACATACTGCCTGCCCAAGGAAAAATGGTAATTCCAGAGCTGCCTTGTATTCATTTGTGCTGTGCTCTGCAGAGTGCAGCTATACCAGAATGCAAGTACTTTTGTGCCCTAAACCGCTCTTGCACTTGCATCTTGGCTCTCTGTAAATGACCTTTCTAGTCTATTAGATAAGATCTATGCAACAAGTGCTTTGTCTAATTTCTAAGTTATGGATGCGGACAAAATGCTTTATTTATCATTAGAAAAATCACAATATAATGTTAAATAACTTGCATAGCCCCAAAATATTCTGCAAGAGACCAGTCTGACATTTACATTTCCTTGTTAGAATTATTTCCCATTCCCATCTTTCCACTGCATTTATTATTGACTGAGCTCAAAACTGCAATAACAACAAGACAGAGAGATACATGAAGTACAAAAAAAATCTTAGGTCTTCGGGGGTTAAGTCCGATTTCATCTCAACATTTTCTGCTACAAACTCCAATCAAATCCGCTCAGGTTTTTTACGCTTATTTATTATTACATTTTCTCAAAAATTTTGCTTTGCTGGAAAAAATAGTTTTTTTAAAAAAAAAATTGTATTTTTCACCCGAAAACTCAGATTTTTTATGCATTTTTGTTTGAAAACTTTTGCCCGAAACCCAGGGCACATCAAAAATCATTGGGTCTTCTCCCATTGACTTATAGGCACGCATTTAGTTTAGCAAATAACCCCCTAAATGTTTATATCTACACCTCCTTTAGATATCCATTCTGTATTACTGAAAATGTTAATCAATAAATATTATCAATAAATATTGAAAAGGAAAAGAAAAAATTATATTAGGTCTTTAAACTCCCATGCTATTCAACAATTTGTGTAAAGTGAATCTAATTGAAACCCAGTCATGTTCAAAGTAATCTTTGTATTAACGGGCTGTGTAATAATTAAATAAAGGTCAGCTATCTTTTATTGGCTTGTTCTTTCTTGTTTTTCTGTAATTAAATGCTTCAAACAAAGATCTCCCTGTCCAGCAAAGAGCTATACAGTCATATGGAGGTCTGAGAAGTAATCTTATGAAATAAAATGTCTGTTGCCAGTAGGGATGGGTGAATTTTTTCGCCTTGTTCACCGAAAAAATGATGCCCATAGACTTGTATGGCGTGCGTCAAAATAAAAAGACGCAAAACAATTTTGCCACGCGACAACATTTTGACGCCCATAGACTTTAATGGGCGTCGGCGACATTTCACCGGCGGCGAATTTTTGCCGAAATGAAATGGATCAAATTCACCCATCCCTAGTTGCCAGTCATTTTTTCCAGTCACTCAGGACAGAACTAAAGAGATAAACAAGTAAATGAGAATATTAACATTTTTATCAGTATTATTATAAGGGGAATTTTCATGTCACTAACAGGTGCAACTCTTTTTCCTCCCAGAATGGAGCACATGAACACAAAAGACCTAGCTAGGAGTAGCTAGTATTTAGGGATTTTTTTTTTAAATAAAACACTCACTATTAAGAAACAAATATATAATGTAATTCTTTAACCAACAAATCAAAAACTAACGGCAAGTTAAATTAGCTTTGGAACAGTTCCCATGCAATACCCACCAGCAACCCTCCCCATTTAACCCATACAAGGACAGCCAACTATCAGTCCATTACTTTGGGCATATTGATCGTCTTCTCACCAGTCCCACCAACACCAAATGAAAATCCAGTTTCAATGTCTTGTCCAATTTCTCTTCCTTTCTCCTCCACTAAACCAAAATGCCCACAGCTCACCCCACTCTAACCCCATCCCCTCACCCAAAATAAGAAGACCCCCAAAATAAAGCCCCAAGTCATCCGCCCTATTGAAGACAGCAGCTTGAAATCAAAGTCAAGAGCTAATATATAGGGCAAGCAATAGTGTTAAGCAGAAGAGGTCAGAAGAGATTAAATCCAATGGAGGTACAAAGGTCTGGACTAGGGATGGGCAGGCAGAAGCACACCACTGTTGCCCCCTCACCTCTTCTGCCTACCCTTACTTCCAGCCCTGCTTTTTGTTATTTGTTAATTTATCTTTTATGAGTACAATAAAAAAAATCACTAGTCTACTGAGATGCCTCTATATAATCAAACCATTCCCTTTCCCCAGTTGAAGTATTAAAAAGGCATCTAAAGGAGCAGCTCATTAGACGTAGGGCTTCTCAGTGGTCAGCTGATTTGTTTTTGGTTGTGTTTGTACAAAGTGGAATGTGGCTTCAATTTCTGTTTTTGCTCAATTGAAGAATTGTAAATAGTTTGCATAGTTCCTAAATAAAACAATAGGCAAATAATATGTCCAGCACATGTCCTGTTCATTGAAGGACATTTATAAAAGGTAAAGCATACAGCTGTTTTAGTGTCTGCTTCAGGAATACATTTAACACAGAGCCGTGTTTATCCGGCAGAAGGTTACAGCACACCACTGTTCTGAACTCAAATGCTCAATAGCTGCATGCTGATGGTCATTGATAGATAAACTCTTGTTTCTCAACTGTCATATTGGCACGTTTCATCGCAAACCTTTCCTCTTTCCTTAGCTGCTTCAACATATGAAATAGCCAGAAGCATGGAACCAAAATCAAAAGCTGCAGCAAAATCTAAACATGTCATCCACTGAATTGTCCTTATCCTGTTTACTACTAAACTAGTTAGAGCAGCTAATCTGATTAGTGTGGCATGAACATTATTTCAAAATAGTATACTGGCTCTCTGCAACTGATTCATTTTCTGTAATGAATCCCTAAATGGCTTTTCTTATTATCCTTGTGTTCTTTCCTTCCTTATACAGGCAATACTTATTCATTCATGCAGGTTTCATTTTAATTCTAGAATTTGTATGATGGCAGTGTATATTTCTGTATTTCTGTAAGGCCAGTGATTGAAGTGGGGAATTATGGGGTGGAACGCATCCCCTTACTCCATATTTTTATGAGCCAGTAAGGCAGGGAAGCCAGCAAGCACCCAGTCAGTTGACATTATAGCTTTAAACAAAGCTGCAACTTTCTATCCTGTATGGTGAACAGCCAAGTCAGTTAGGGGTTTGGTCTTCAACAGGGGATCTACACTTTTGAAGACCATATGACTATTCATCCAAATTCAACTAGACTATGTATGACATGTACATGTAAAAAGTTGCTGTGTCACGAAATGCTTTGATTACTGTGTCATGAAATGTGGAGGCCACTGTGTATTGACAAACGGGGGTTATGGTGAAATACTGAGGCTGAAATGCTGGGTTCACTGTGCCAAAAATTCCTGGGGCACCTGTGTTATTTACTGCTGCAGCCACTGTGTGAAAACTACAGGTGTCACAGTATCATGAATTTGTAATGGGTACATTGTCTCTCTTTCTCTGAGACTGAATTATTGTTGGGTTCTTTACATGGAGGAAAGTATTGCTGGAAACAGTGCACAAATTGGCAATTTAGTGGACCATACTTTATGCCAATGTTTGAGGGGCTTAATTTTTTTTATCCACATAACCCAGTGGCAAAAGCTTTTAACAGACAAAAGTGGCAAAGGTATTTTAATAGAGATTACAGGTATGGGACCTCTTATCCAGATAGCTTGGGACCTTGGGTTAACGGTTAACGGTGTCTTCGCTCAAAGCTCAACACTTCGCCAGGCATAGCTTCGCCAGGACAACGCTAATTCACTAAAATCCGAAGTCCAGGGCGCCAAACTATAATGTTAGCGTTACTGCCGCAAGCGAAGCGAAGTTGTGCTAGTGTTGGCTAATTTGCATACGGCGGGACGTTAAAGTTAAATGGACGTATATGTTGCAGCAAATACATTACACTACACAAGCCCGGGAAACCTTAATAAAAATAAATAAAGTTGTTATATTGCCCTACAGATGAGCCCAGTGTATAGTTTATGTTCCATATGTTAGGAAATGTAGGGGGGAAGTCGGATACCCCAGAAAAAAATTACGATCTTTTGCAGCCTATCACCCTGAAAAATGAAAAGTTGCTAGCGTTTTTTGGGACTTAGAAAAAGAAAAAAATTAAACAATTTTTTGAGGAACTCCTATCTACTTTATTGCACTTCGCCTGGTTTAAGGTGGCAAAGGCAAGTCTGGTGCAAGAGGTAACGTTCAGTAAAATCCACATCGTAGTTACGTACATTTGCCAGAGCGCAAATTCGCCAGGCGTTAGGGAGCGAAGTACCGCTAGAGTCTATCTCCTTCGCTAGCGAAGTTACGCCGAAGGCCATTAGTAAATCAGCAAAGTACCGAAATGACATCACATTGGTGTATTTTCACCAGCTTTAGTCACTTTGCCTTTTAGCAAATTTGCCCCTAGGAATGTGCTTTCTAACTCAGAACAAAGAGAACAAAATGAAACTGCTGGGAATTCTTTGAATTTAAGGGATTCTGCCCCATAGTGTAGGGGACATGTCTTGAGCTATGAAACATATGTGCCAGTTGCTTGCCAAACCCTATAGAATGTCAAGCCAGCAGCCCAATGGGTGACAAAAATTAAATAAAAAAGGGTATCAAGTTAAGGGATGAAAGAATAATTTTGCCTCTGTAGGTACCTAGTAAGGCCTAGCATTGAGCTTGCAGTGCAGTTTGGGCTACAGTCTTTAAGAAGGATTATTATTATTATTATTATTATTATTATTATTAATAATAAAATAATAATAATAATGTAAATGAGCTGGAGAGAGTGCAGAGATCTGGCTAGAGGGATGAACAATTTTAATTATGAGAGTAGACTGGTAGACTGTCAAGGTGGAAGATTGTAAAGATAGGTCTTTATGTATGCATAGGTATAATATATATATATACTGTATACTTCAGAAGGCCATATTTCATTGTGTGTCCCACGTGTTTAATGTTGTTTGAACTGCACCCATACAGTTTTGTGCGCAACAGATCAATGACTCCACTCATATCGGAGGTGCTTGGGTGCCAGTGTTCTGCATTGAGCGAAGGCACCACTGAGAAATGTAATCCGCCAAATACTTCTCTAGCTGTCCAAATTCATAAACAGAATAATTCTTCATTTGTCATTGGGGTTTCCTTTCAAGCATTCCAATTTCCTTTATAATGTAAATAGATTTCTATTGAACCAACACAGGGAGCTGGAAGCGTATTTTTGTTAATGTCGTGTGGATGATATGAGAGCCATTTAGGCTTTTCAAGTTTTCTATTGACAAAGTTAGCAGTACTTATTTCTTTCTGCCTGTAAACACTCATCTCTCAGCTAGACAGCATATTCTATATACAATCAAACACATTTATAATAGGCCAACAGATTGGGTATTGGCTAACTCTGGCTAGGATACGTATTGTTTTAGCATTAAGCATAAACTTAATCAATTGTTTCAATTAGCAATGTCTTATAATGGAACTTAAACACATAAGGACTTGTAAATATTGACATGCCCAATAAAACAATGATCCATTGCAAGTACAGTGCTATGCAATATGTTGGCGCTATATAAATACATGTTAATAATAATAATAATAATAATAATAATAAAGTGTGAAGCAGATATAAACTTATGGGGGTTGTCTAAAAATCTGAGCTAATGGGACTGTAGAGTTAATGGGAAACAATCTCCTCAATATTTATGGGGCCAGTTATATTCGGGCTATGAATGCCTTTTCTACTGTCATCCTTTCCATTCTACTTTTAGCAAATTAATTTGATCCATCCCAGATATTGCCTTATGTGACATTTAAGCTACTTCACTGGTTTGCTTTCTGGCTTTCTGTCGGGACATCCCCAATGTTTTTAAACCAATGTGACAACTCCAGTAGGGCCAGTCAATATGTGGTAACCAGATTTCATATATTTAAAGGAACAGTAAAATCGAAAAATAAAAGTGTTTTAAAGTAATATAATGCTGTGTTGCAAATAAGCTCTGTAGAACATTATGGCAGGGCCGGCCCAGGCCGGTCAGGTGCATCAGGCAACCCGGCCGGCCCCATCTCCCCCTCCACAGCCCGCGTTAACAAGAGCTTGTGCACATGTACCTGAGTGCAGCAGGATCACCTCCCCTCACCACTCTTACGCGAGCAAACAAACAAAACTAGCTGCACTTTGTAGACCGGACTGGGGTAGGCAGCAGTGAAAGGTAGGTGCCTGGAGCCCCCTAAGTTTGGCACCTTAGGCACATGCCTGCTCTGCCTACCCCTAGTTCCAGCCTTGCATAATGGCGTTATCTGTTATCCACTATTTATCCTGTGCCATATAGCCTTTTTTCAATGTCCACCATTGCTACAGAGCAGTTTGTTTATATAAACTATAGTAGTACTTACTGTATGTGTTATCTATTGTGTATCCTGTGCTTGAATGGCTGCCCCCATGGCTACACAGCAGCTTGTTTATATAAACTATAGTAGTACTTATCTGTTATCTACTGTGTATACTGCGCTTGAATGGCTGCCCCCATGGCTACACAGTAGCTTGTTTATATAAACTATAGTAGTACTTATCTGTTATCTACTGTGTATCCTGTGCTTGAATGGCTGCCGCCATGGCTACACAGCAGCTTGTTTATATAAACTATAGTAGTACTTATCGGTTATCTACTGTGTATCCTGTGCTTGAATGGCTGCCCCCATGGCTACACAGCAGCTTGTTTATATAAATTATAATAGTACTTATCTGTTATCTACTATGTATCCAATTCTATTTGGTATAAAATATTTGCAGGTTATTTGTCAGATTATTCTGAAAGCGGGATACATATTTATGGGGTCAGTTATGTTATTAGTATGACAGCCTCGTCTATAGGCATCCTTTCCACCTTAATAGGGATTAGTGAACTTTTTCATCTGGCATAACCTTGTGGCAAAAATTATATGTTTTCCCCAGCAATGAACTTACATAAAATGAACCTACTAAAAACTTGCCATGATTTTTTTCACGGGAAGGAAAATGTGATGCCTTCCCATTGACTCCAAGGCATTTCCAAACCAAGGAAAAAATTGAGAAATGGAGAAACCACCATTTTGCAATTTTTACCATGGTGTTGCATATTTTTTCGAAAAATCAATACACCCTGCTTTTTAGCAAATCAGTGTGATTCATCACAGATTTAAGGGCAGATGTATATCTACAAGTGCAGAGAAATACGTGCAATTTTGAGTGCAATTCCCCTCTTTTTTTCATCACATTTTGATGAAAGTACCTTTAATGAGAGTGGTGTTATGGACAATTGACTGAACTTACATGTGGCCTTATGTGATTTTTTAAGCTGCCACTTTTTGACATTGTGTAGGACCAGTCCCTTTGTTTAAAAACCAATATGTTGGAGCACTGAATCTTCCAATTATGCAAAGCCTAATTTTGTGTTTTTCAGAGTATTCTTTTGTGCGAAATGCATTCGAGACAATGGGTGTTTTATTACATAATTTTCCTATGCAAAAAGAAAAGATGATTTTTTTTTTTCCAGAAAAACAAATGCATGGTGAAACGATAGCACAGATATATGAACATTTTTTGTCACTCATAAAAGCAAATCTTTGGCCTCAAACCTGTATCTGCTGAAAACATTAGCTTACCCTACTGAATACATCGCCCCTTTGTCTTTTGGCAATCTCTTGTTTAATAAATGTAATAACTGTAATTATAAACTTGGGTTAATTGTCACCGATATGTGTCAAGCTATAGACCATCTATGACATGTTTAGGGTTTTTATCTGTATCATTACTATTATTTTTGTTGTTCTAATTCTTATTACCACCTGTTAATTATATCATATTACCTTTATTACCAGTGTATAAACTAAATAATCACTATCCATATTGCCAATCCAGCTGCTACATCTAATAGGATTTTTTTGTGAATTTTTCCACTTCTTTTTCATGTGACAACAATTTATTTGAATTTTGTTATGTGATAATGAAAGCAGCCGTAACACTCCCTATATTGATTATATTTCCCATATCTTGATGCATTTTGCCACCCTAATTAGCTTATGGGACGCTTTATAAGATAGTGGCTTTCAATGAAAAATGTGCAATAAAATGCTAGGGGGGCTTGCTTACATCTGTTCAGTTATTTTGTGATTATTTAAGCCTGTTTAAAGTTTGAAGTTGCTAATAGCTGACTAATTTTCAACAGACATGTTATCTTGATGATGTATCTTGCAATATGCCCAGTGGGAACGAGACTTTTTCAAACGATTCTATTTATAAATCTCTGGCAGATGGATTCAAGATTTCAAACTTTTTCAATTAGGATAACTTTTTAACTTAAGGGAAAAAAATACAGTATAGGTTGTACACTTATTATAAAGGAATATTAAGTTCTTCAATATGTTACTGTTTTATGTTATATATATATTTAAAATATATTAAGTATATTTGTCTTTAATCGGTTAATATTTTGTAGGAATTTAGGTGTGCATTGTACATATGATCATCAAAAGCCCATAAGGATGCTGGATTGAATTTCCAACTTACTGTATTATATTTCCAGACATATACATTATTTTCATTGAAGATGGAAATGTTTGATTGTAGGTCTCAAAAGGGGTGGGACTTGCATTGGATGATCACAGAGTCTGGCATAATTGGTATGTGGCCATGCAGATCAGAGGCGGAGTTTGACAAAATTTGGGAATGGCTGAGGCAGATCAGAAGTGTGGCCTCACATGTGCGGGGCACTCGATATTTCATTGAGGCTCTATTTTACATGTTGGCAGGTCCAAAAAAGGGCCAGAAAAAGAAAAAAAATGTAAATAATATTATTATTATTATTAATAAAAAGTGCATACAATATTAAGGGGCCGATTCACAAAGGGTCGAATATCGAGGATTAATTAACCCTCGTTATTCGACTGGGAATGAAAATCCTTCGACTTCGAATATCGAAGTCGAAGGATTTTGCGCAAAAACTATAATAATCGTTCGATTGAACGATAAAATCCTTTGAATCGAACGATTCAAAGGACTTTAATCCAACGATCGAAGGAATATCCTTCGATCAAAAAAAGTTAGCCAAGCCTATGGGAACCTTCCCCATAGGCTAACATTGACTTCGGTAGCTTTTAGATGGCGAACTAGGGGGTCGAAGTTTTTTCTTAAAGAGACAGTACTTCAACTATCGAATGGTCGAATGGTCGAACGATTTTTAGTTTGAATCCTTCGATTCAAAGTTGTAGTCGTAGTCGAAGGTCGTAGTAGCCCATTCGATGGTCGAAGTAGCCCAAAAAACACTTCGAAATTCGAAGTTTTTTTACTTCAAATCCTTCACTCGAGGTTAGTGAATCGGCCCCTAAGCATTTTTATATACCATTTTAGTCAGCTACAGTATGTGATCTATATGTGATCTTTGCCTCATAATGCCAACCTCCTGGTTCGATTTTTTCCTTTACTGAATACATGATTCTGGTCATTGGATCATTGAACATATAAAGGCTCATAATGGAAGTAATTTGTTGCATGCATTGACACCATTAATTGCTTTCAAGAACAGACCTTTGTCAGGGGACTTTCGACTACTAGCGGAGAAGTCCGGACCAAGAAGGAAGCTTTAGGATAAATTCCAAGTTTGCAGTAACCAAAAGGGATCAGGAGTAATCATAGTCAATATTCAGACAATAGATCAATAGGCAGGCAGAAAAGTCAAAGTCCAGGAATACAATTAGGAACAATTTAGAAACACAGGTAGCAGTTCCTATATTGGGTATTGAACCTGTGACCTGGAAGGTCTCTTATTTTCAAATTTCACACCATTCTGTTCATTTTGCCACACAATTGCAGAAAACTAAATTCTGTGCTAGGCCACAGTGGCACTGAGATTTTGGGCAAAAAATATGGTGATTTAGTTTAAAATTGCACTTTGCACACTGTTGAACAACATCAGTCATTGCCCCTCCCCAAATATTATCAAGCTTCCCTGCAAAGGAAAGTATATAAAAAAAAAAAAATATAAGAAAAATCCATGCTTCATTAGTGCACCTAATTGCTTACATCATTTTGTACAAACCGTAAAAAAAATAACACAAAATAGAATACTACAAAAGCAAATATAGTTATAGAACACAGTCTCGTGTATTAGCCTCTATTCTTGTATAGAATTATTAGAAAGTGTCAGATCCCCATATATTTGCAAACCCAAATGCAAAGATAAAAACATACTAAAACCATTCCAGTTTCTCTCATTGTTAGTCTAATGGTTCCTCATTTATGCTAAGATGTTCTTTAAACCATCACTTATGCCTGCCCAAGACAAAAACGGTATGTCTTGTATGACCTCAATATCTAACTTGTTGTCCCTTTGCTTTGATAAGTCACTGTCTTTACTAAAATGTCTATGTGATTCAAGCCTGCAAGCATACATCACAAGCATTTAACTCATAAAAAATTCTGACCACAAAGTATATTGTGGCATAGAAGTGAAGAAATTATGCCGAAACCTTGCCTTGAATGATAAAGACTAAATTACTTTGATGTATTCTAGAATTCATTTAACATTTTGCCCGGATCCAGTACTTATATTTTATGTTTCAGGTCTGCACTGCTGAAATAAGAGAGAGCTGTCAGGCTATTAGAGATTAAAAAATGCTTACTTTCAAATATTTCCTGCTTCTATAAAGTCTAAAAAAGAATTTAAAAAATTCTGCCATATTATTGTATACAGAAGCTATACCTGGTCATGTAGAAAGCTGATTAACTCATAATGACATGGTATAATATAAAATACAATAATTTAAAAGCATGTATATGAACACAAACCTTTTAAAGGAAAAAAAGAGAATTAACCTTGCACACCCTGGCCGTCCTGTCCTAACGAAACCACGGTGCTCGATGAAAGTGTTGGCAACCTCAAATTTAATGTGAAGGGGTAAAGAATCACCGGCACAATGTGGGTATTTCTAGCAGGGAGAACCCTTGCTCGTTTATTGGGATGCAACGTTTCGGGTGTAACCCCTTTGTCAAACATGCTTCCTTCACAAACCTATTAATCCAGCATCAATGTTGTATTGTATTTTAATTTTATACAGTAGCTACATCTAATGTACTATCAGGATCAATTTAAGATCTTGGAAATCATTATCCCTCCTGAGGCAAATTTCAGGCCCGAATCATGGAAAGCTTGATAAGGGACTTGGTTGTGTTTCAGGAATAAATTACCATTTCACTTGTAATAACACAAAGTTGGACTCTACCAAAGCCTTCAGTTCTATATTAATTTAATAAATCATTTGTGGAATTGCCATTAGGGGTAAAGAGTTTGTGATGTATATCTCTCACCAAATGGCTTTATACAAGATGGTGAAGCTAAAAGTGGTTCAAAGTACTACATTTACTGCAGGAAATATTACAAATTACATACAAAATAGAGAGAGATAGATAGATAGATAGATAGATAGATAGAGATAGATGATAGATAAAGAGAGCGAGATAGATAATAGAGAGAGAGGGAGAGAGAGAGAGAGAGAGAGAGAGAGAGAGAGAGAGAGAGAGAGAGAGAGAGAGAGAGAGAGAGAGAGAGAGAGCATCAAATTGTTATTATATGCAATATATCCTTTACATCTGATTTTCCTTTGAGTTTCTGTTGATATTGTATAACAGTAGTAATATAATACAATAGGGTATTATTTGGAATGCTTTCATTAAGGCCTCATGCACATCTGCAATTATGCTGGTCCTTTGTCCATTCAGTTAACACTGAAAAATCACACGTTTCCCAGCTGATGCGATTTGATCAGACCACAAGTGATTCCCAAAAAGAATATCAAATCTGACCTAACTAGTAGATTCCTTGCAAATGAATCCTGATATGACTAAGAATCATATCCTAAACTAGGAATTCCTGACCTAGGGGTAGAGACTAGGGATGCACCGAATCCACTTTTTTGGATTCGGCCGAACCCCCGAATCCTTCACGAAAGATTCGGCCGAATACGGAACCGAATCCGAACCCTAATTTGCATATGCAAATTAGGGGTGGGAAGGGGAAAACATTTTTTACTTCCTTGTTTTCTGACAAAAAGTCACGCAATTTCCGTCCCGCCCCTAATTTGCATATGCAAATTAGGATTCGGATTTGGTTCGGCCAGGCAGAAGGATTCGGCCGAATCCGAATCCTGCTGAAAAAGGCCGAATCCTGGCCGAATCCCGAACCGAATCCTGGATTCGGTGCATCCCTAGTAGAGACATAGTTACATAGTTACATCAATTTGCAAAAAGACCAAAGTCCATCTAGTTCAACCCCTCCAAATGAAACCCAGCATCCATACACACACTCATACTGACCCTCTATTCCAGGGATCTGCAACCTTGGCTCTCCAGCTGTTAAGGAACTACAAGTCCCACAATGCACTGAAGGAGTCTAATGAAGGAGTCTAAAGGCAAATGCATTGTGGGACTTGTAGTTCCTTAACATCTGGAGAGCCAAGGTTGCACTTTACAATGTACTTGTAAAGTGTAATCTCTTACTGGCAAGCCACCATACATGCACGGATAATTGTAGAAAATGTTAATTTTAAACAATTTGGTCTGTGCATGTATAGCCATTTTTAGTGTTGTTAAGATGGATTGAATAGCTTTGATCAAACAAGATGGAGTGGCTGAGTGGACAGAGTTGAATTGCACTCGAAAGGCAAATGTGCTTGAGGTTAACTGCCAACTCCATGACGTCCACCCTCCCCCATAAAATCATGTAACAATATTTTGCTGTACAAGAGCTTTTTTGTGTTCTTGGTATAGATTAAAAACAGTCCCCATGCTGTGTTTTTATAGCAAACCAAGTAAAGGAATGTCAGAAAAAAGGCTAAGTTATGAAGCATCTAAATCAAAAGCAGGCCGCCTTGGCTTCCGCATGAATTTACAGTTGGTCTGCTGGGATAAAACATAAAAAACAATCTTTTGCCTGCTTTAAACTTAGAAACTTCAAAAATAAATCTTCGAAGGCTTTAATAAAATGTTAAAATTCTACTGGAATATTACACACCGCATAGAATTCTGATTTAAGCAGCTCTTAAATAACAGTCTGTTTTTCAGTGAGAACCTAATAATGAAGAAAGAGAACTAGCACCCCAACAAATAAAATGTCTATTGCAAGTTGGACATGTTATTTACCCCATTCGCACTGGAGAAGTGTTAAATCAATGTAATTTAATTCTGACAAACTCCTCCAGGCGCTAAAAAAAAGCTACAAAGCTCAATATAATAATATAGAATAGGGTCAATTGCATTGCAGCAATTCTGTGTAACAATTCCACGTTAAATGCGAATAATACCGAATGGTAAAATATATTTCTATTGTAAATGGCTTTAGGGTATAAAAAAGGCTAAAAGCTTCAACGTGATAGGACCTTGCCCAAATCTCAATATTAGTGCTCTGTGACCTGTGACTTGTCACTTCAAAATGAAAGCCAAGGGCTCAGAGTGAACATGTTAATAGCTTTTCATAGCAAAAAAAAATAATAATAAATTCACAGCAGTTCACAGCTTAAACAACAGTTCAAATAATTTGATCAAAGCAAAGTCCCGGGAATTCACCACAGTTATTTCAGAGCAAACTTACAGAGTGGGAATTGGCTGTCGGCATAGATTAGATGAAAATGCATATCACGTTTAGCCGGGATATAGATTAAAAAGCAATAAAAAATATTCTGCAAATATCATCGCTCAGAAGGAAAGTTGAAATATCAAGTCTCTTTCATATTTGCTGCCTGTGTCTTAAAAGTGGGACTTCAAATATTTATATATAGCAACATGTTTATTCTGATTGCTCAGAGATATTTTTTCCTTAGGAAAGTACATAAAATTATTCAAAAAGGCATAGTTACTAACACTGACCTATCCTCTTGGTTGGACATGCTCAGTCTCTGCCGTATGTGCTCAGTATAACAGTTCCTCCAATTTGAACTGCTTGAGACTAAAGCTAGAACTTATGACTGTCGGTTAGTGATGGGTGAATAAATTCGCCAGACACAAATTCGTGGCAATTTCTGTGTTTTGCCACAACCAAATTAATTTGTGAAACTGTGACGACCATTCGCCAGCAAAAAATCTGCTGCGTCAAAAAAAAAATTGACACACATCAAGATAGTTGTGCGCATTAAAATTGTTGTGTGTCAAAATTGTTCAGACGCCCATTGACTTTAATGCATTTGGACCAAATAGTCACGCGTATAAAAATTCCCGAAATTTATTTTGACGCCCGTTTTTTTGCCCACAGATTTGCCCATCACTACTATGGGCTGATCAGTAGTTTTCATGTCTTCAGCCACCATAATTTAAAGGAGAATACACTAGGTTTTTTTCACTTCTTAGACCAGACATGATCTTGGTGTCACCATCATATTCATTTAACTTGATGCCTGAAAACCTTGATGCTGCAGACTAGACTAATCAGATTTGTTTCAGTATTATGAATTAACTAAATTGCGAGATGAACTGAATCTAATCAGTTGGTATATAACAAGAACCAAACATGGGCACCTGGATCTTAAGAACATCTGTTATTCTTCTACCTTTTGCTTGATAGGTACAAACTGTGGCGTTTGGTGCAGCAGAAGGAAGAGCTCAACCTGAAGGCCAGTTAAGGTGAGAAGTGGGGTTATTGTCCATTTGTTCTCTTAGATACACCTGAATGTCCAATTTGAAGGACAGTACGGTGAGATTTGAAGGTGAATGTTTACTCATTTCTAGTGATGGGTAAATTTATGCACCAGGAGCAAATTCGCTGCAAATTTCCACGTTTTGCACTGGCAACATTTTTTGACGCTGAAGACAATTTTGACGCCGGTGACAATTTCGACACCCATTGACTTTAATGCAATTGGACAAATTGATGCTGAATTTTTTGCCCTGAATTTTGCTCAAAATTCACAAATTTACCCACGAAGCAAAACCATGGGGCACAATCAGTGATGAGGCCATGTGTGATAGCCACTTCAGTTAAACATACTTGATACGTTTACAATTATGAATAAAAGTAAGTGTGGTGGTTATAATTCCCAAGAATAAACCACCCCACTCATTCTTACCCCAAGACATCTATCCAACCATCCAGCTACAGGAACATGCAAGTAGGGATGTAGCGAACGTCGGAAAAAAAGTTCGCGAACATATTCGCGAACTTGCGCAAAAATGCGAGCGGTTCGCGAACGGTTCGCGAACCCCATAGACTTCAATGGGAAGGCGAACTTTAACATCTAAAAAAGACAT
Source organism: Xenopus petersii (assembly GCA_038501925.1). Classification (NCBI taxonomy): domain Eukaryota; kingdom Metazoa; phylum Chordata; class Amphibia; order Anura; family Pipidae; genus Xenopus; species Xenopus petersii. The sequence continues at coordinate 11,106,039 of CM076675.1, read as the reverse complement.
TTCTGGCCAGAAAAATGATTTTAAAGTTGTTTAAAGGGTGCAACGACCTGGACAGTGGCATGCCAGAGGGGGATCAAGGGCAAAAATTTATCTGAAAAATCTGCCTGTGTGTGCTTGGAAGAGATAGTGTAGGGGGAGAGCTGTTAGTGATTTCAGGGACAGATGATAGTAAGTTTGCTGGCTAGTAATCTGCTTGATACTGCTCTGTATTGGAACAAAAAAATAAATAAAAGCAGTCCTTACAAGGACTACTGTTATTGCAGCAGTCAGCAGATGAGATCAGAAGCAGGACAGCTGCCCACTGCAGCTACATACAGAGCACTGCAGTAGAAGGTAGATTACTAGCCAGCAAAGCTACCTAAGCTTAAATGTCCCTCAAACCCCTGCAGACTTCTGTCCCTCCAATAACAGAGCAGTATCAACACGATTACTAGCCAGCAAACTTTCAACTGTCCCTGAAATCACTAACAGGCAGCAGCTCTCTCCCTACACTATCTCTTCAGCACACACAGGCAGAGTGAAAAAAACGCTGCAGGGCTTCGGTTTTTATAGGGAAGGGGAGTGGTCCAGGGGAGAGCTTCCTGATTGGCTGCCATGTACCTGCTGGTCTGGGGTGAGAGGGCAAAAAAAAGCGCCAACAATGGCGAACCCAAAATGGCGAACGTCGCGCGACGTTCGCGAACTTCCGGCGAGCGCGAACACCCGATGTTCGCGCGAACAAGTTCGCCGGCGAACAGTTCGCGCCATCTCTACATGCAAGCACTACACTCATTGTTCAGTTTATATTATCTGTATCCCTGTTTGTGTTTCTGCTTTGCACTGTGTACACTTGTGGTTCAATATAAATCCAATACAATACTACAGGCAGAACACAAAAGCAAACTTAATGCCTTCATTGGTAAATGAATAAGGATGATGGGAATTGAGATTTTCTGCTTAGACTGCCATATAAATGAGCCATACATGGTAAACAGACAAGTGGGAAAGATGGGTTTTCTGCATGATTCTGACCTGTTTTGGATTCTGTTGCTCTCAATAAAACAGGCAGTGAACTTGCTAATTAGCTTGGCATAGTCTCAGATGTTTGGAATGTAGGTAATGACGAAGTGCAGCAGAAGGTACCTCTTGGCAACCCTATCTTATAACTCATTATACTTATTGAAGTATTCTAGTGAAAGGGAGTCTTAGAAATCCATCTCATTTGTAGTGCTTCCTAGCAAAATGAATTTCCTTCTTATTCTTTATGTAAGGTAATAAAAATGTATAAAATGAGTGGAATTTAAAGGTTATAAACAAAAAAAAAATGTTAAGTCTAAAATAAAGACTTTGAAACTACAGAAAGGACCTTTTCATCTATAATATAATTAGGGGATTTCGAATGAAACATGTTTAATACCACCCTGCAAATTGCTCTACTGCTTGCTGCCGTGTATTAAATGGGATTGTTTTTAAATTATATTCCTCTTATTTTCATTATAATAGCAGTTTAGCACTACTAATATGTATGAGTAGGGAATATCCTCTGAATGAAAAAAAGTTACTTATGCAGGAAACAAATCCTGGCTCTTCTCCACTCACTTCTATAGCTACTGTTACAATACAACTGAGCTGAAAACTGTACGGAGATACTTCCTTTATCAGTTAGTTTTTACTGTTCTGTCCAGCCCATTGCATGACAGAACGGCAGTGGGTGCCTGTGCACATATCAATAAAAAAAAGCAGCATTGCACTGCTAATATCATGAAAACCAAAAAATACATAATATAAAATGCAAAAGTGCTCAGAAGAGCACTCTGAGAAATTTTATATTAAGTCGAATGGTGGCTATATGTGCTCTTTGTTGCTGTCTATTTAAAAGTACCTTATTCTAGAACTATGTATAGAATATCCTGCCCTTGTCTCCCTTGGCCAATGTGGATGGTCTGTAGCCCACCCAGATCTGACATCAGATCTGACATCAATCACAAGGAGGGCATCAGTCCTGATGCTTGACTCTTATCCCCCAATAATATACAGTAAGGGGGAGGTGGAGTCATGCCATTGATGTCAGCGGACCTTAGCCCCAGTTCCATTCAACAAACAAAAGATAAATACAAATGAAGATGAGGAACCCCTTCAAGGAAGAAAATAAAGATTCAAAAGATAACTTAATCTAATATTCAACTGACCTGATGTATTTGACTGCCTTAAAACTAATGAAATAAAGACAACAAGGAGATGAGTAATGAATAAACATAATCCTCATAAGAATGGGCAAATGCAGAATAAGATTCACCATAACAGGTACGGGTTCTGTTATCTTACCTAGTTTGGATAATTCTTAATCAAACTATTACTAGACAATTTTTATACGCGTGACTATTTGGTCCAAATGCATTAAAGTCAATGAGCGTCAGAATAATTTTGACAATCTTTATGCACACGCAAATTTTGACATTGGTGAATTGTCACCACAGTTTCACAAATTCATTTGCTTGCGGCCAAACGTGAAAATTCGCCACAAATTCATGTCTGGTGAATTTATTCGCCCATCACTATTCACGTACATTACAGCATCAATCAATTATGGATCAATTGGGTTTTACTGATCTGCTTGGAAAGATGCTTTTGCCTCCAGGATCTGATCCCTATAAATACCGATTGATCCAAATTGAAGATAAATTGTAAAGAATATGCATCACTGCCCATAGCCATAGCTTTATTTCATGTCCAAGACTATTTGTTCTTTTGGTGGCTTTGGCCTCAGAAAACATGAAGGTTGTGACAATGCTAAATATGAATTTTAATCAATATTTATTGAATCAATTCAATCATTCAATGGATCAATTCTATCATGTTCGTTTTCATAAATCCGTCCTGTAGTGTTTTTTTCTCTGTTAAATATGCCAACAATGTAATGATTAAAATGAATCCATTCATTGTAGCCGCATGTTTTCATGAGTAAATATGACACTGTTAAAATGTATAATTATCCTTATATCTCTGGCATATATGAAACATAACCAGGGATAAAATGATGGCCTTTAAAGATATGATGCACATGCATGTGGTTGGACACATTATTTCTGAAGATGCTGTCTCTTTATTTAGTAGAATTAAGTATAACAATGACACATTGAAAGGGCATGGGCTTGGAAATCCTTTGTATGAGGTGCTTGTGCTCCTGAATATACAATGTATAGCTCCACTTCTTTGTTGTTGTCAAGGTTTTCTGCAAATCTCTGCATCTGTTCCATCCGTCTCTTTGTTAAGCAGAGGCATCGGGAACTTGTATGAGAGGTTTGTGGAAATACAAAGGAGCCTGAGGAAGACCAATTATACTTAGTATATGGTGCTGTAGCTCTTTGTTTCTTCAAAATACAAATGGAAACATAGAACAAGGCAATAGGCCACGTTTCTATACCGTTATAGTCTATCTCATTTCTTCTTGTGTAACTAAAAGTGTTATTTTTTATAAGTGACACTGAAATACAAAGGAAGCTATCATATATCACAAAACTGAAGACAAATTACGAGAATGCTGTTTAAATTAAATGTAATTTAATTGATCAAAATATTTATAGATGTGGGTAACAGTACATTCCCACCTATGCACTTTAATAAGGATAAGGACACAAACAGTTGCTGTATTATGAAGTAGGTACCGTATATACTCGAGTATAAGTCCCGAGTATAAGCCGAGGTAGCTAATTTTAAAAAAATGGAGGGTTTCTGCTCCCATTGGAGGTGCCGGCGTCTCGTTTTTTTCTCGTAATTTTATTTCTCACAACATGTTTCGGATATACATATCCTTCAACAGTGAATATTACTCCACAAACAAAGTAATAAGCTTATTTGCAATGAAACCTGCAGGGCTACAGCCCTATTCTGCTACTGCAGGAATTCTTACATTGTAGAAGGAGTCCTGTGTTCCGCTACAGGTGAGAAGAGGTGCATTATGATTTGCCTCCATGCAGGGTTGTGATACCCTTCCCTGGTAATTTATATCTCCAAACCCTGTTAAGCCAACATAAAAACAATTAGAATTATTTGCTTAAAATGGAGATAGCCATCTTATAATTCTGATCATTCTAGATAACAGGCTTCTAGATAAGAGATCCACATATATTCTATACATACATATATGTGTATACAAATAAGGGGAATGTCATTAAAATTGCACGGATCTACTCCTTAGCACCAGGGAAAAGCAAAGAGGCTAAATGTGAATGAGTCATCTATGGAACAAATTTAGCAAGTTGTATCTACAGCACAATGTTCCCTCTAATTAGTGATGAGCAAAATTTTTCAGAGAGAATCACTGCAAAAATGACCTCATTGACTCCAATGAGTGAAAAAAATTGTCAGGCAAAAAAAAAGAATTTGATGTGCCGAATAGCGCCTATAGACTTCAATGCATATTGGCGAATTCTTGCAGTTCCGCTAATTTTTTTACGCAGAGAAGCGGTCAGATTCACCCATCACTACATTTAATTCCTTTTTGGCTACGTGTTCTTTTGTTCACACATTTTAAACTTCTGTGTGCATTTATAAAAACCAAAAAGTTGGTGTTTTGTCACAAAATTCTCTGTGCGCACAATTTGCTGTGTGCCCTGGCCTTAAAACTTGTGAGTGCATGTTCAGAGGGAACATTGGTACACTACAATGCTCACAGGCTCCACCAATTATTTGGTTAACCAAAACATTTAGGAAGGCTTCAAATCATGGGGTCAATTCCAGAACAGTTATTTTCATGAATCAGGAAATTCCATACAAACACCAGAATATGTAATATCACAAAAATGTCAAAAGAGACAAAAAAAGGATTTCCTATGTCACTGCAAGGAGGTCCAACTTTACTTGGAGATCAGCTTGAGTTTATTCACAATTGATGGGGAAATTTGTAAGCAGTAACCTATTCAAACATCAGCTTTCTGCAGTTCTTCCTACATGTGACTGAACAAAAGCACTCACTGATTGGTTATAATTAGGGCTGGGTGAAGGCCATAGACTTGCCATAGGCGTTGTGCTTCAAAAAAAAGATGTGCGTCAAAAAAATCTTGCCGCGCGACATTTTGTTTTGACGCCCATAGACGCCGTTAATTCGCAGGTAAAAAATCCAGCACGTCAAAAATATTTGGGTGCGTGCCAGAATAGTCAAGCACATAAAAATTGTTGCTCGTTAAAATGAAATGCAAATTGAAATGCATTTGGACAAAATAGGCGTGTGTATAAACAGTCGCAGTCATCTAAATTTTGACCCCATTGACTTCAATGCGTTTTGCAAATTTCTCATCGTTTCGTGAATTTCTCTGGAAATTCACACATTTTTCAGCGAAACGGGACAAATTCTCCCATCACTAGTTGTAAGTGGGTTACAGCCTTGGAGCAAATCTGGCCAGGGTTAGTATATGAACCTGGTTGTCTGCAGCCCAAAACTCAGTGGAGGACACATTAACCTTGACCACTTAATGTGGGTAAAAAAAAAGTGAATTGACATTAAAGAAGGACATATATAAAGGCATACACACATATTTTAATTGCCTAAAATGACAACAAATTATATACCCATAAATGTATTATGCCATTTATGGCTACTAATTAGTTTATTAATATCTTTCCCATTATTTAGAGCAGAGAAGGAAAGACCAGTCTTGAGCACAAGATTTTTTTAAACATCGTTGAATAAGACCTAATATTGTTAACCAAGATACACATAAAATTGTGTTAAATTGCACCAACGTTAATTGAAATTTTAATTAAAGTCTGGGAGCAGACAACATAAATATTATATTTTCATGTTAAAGTAGAGACCCATCTTACGTTACAATTCATGGCTTTGGCTACATCCCACTGCGGATTTTACAGGGTTGCTTATTACGGTAAACATGACTTTAAATCCTTCTAATAAAAAAATCCAATAATGAGGAAATATACAAGAGCAAAACAGTTATTTTATAAGAAGCCATTTGGCTTAGGCTGCAGTTTTCCTAAAGCCGAGCACTGGGATTATTATAAGACTCCTGCCCCACCCAGTGGACTTACAGGGATTTCTCTTTATTTCCATGTTGTCTTTTTTTCCTTGAGTGCAGCAAGTCAGTATCCATGGAAACAAGGCAAATTCTTTCTGAATTTAGATATTGGAACAAAATACCTAACTACTTTTTACTACCCTATTTTAATTATAAAAGGTAACAGTCTATAAAAAAAACAGCAAAGGAGTAGAGGGAAGCAGAACTTTTATGTACTTTGCAAAAATGATGTAAGTTATTATACACAGAATACATTTACATTTCACCAGAGAGAGCTCTTTGGGATCCGCTTGCTTGTTTCCACCTCTCTGCCAGTGCATGACAAGAACTAGTCATTTTTTATTGCTTATTGCACTCTGAGGAATGGGAAACAATTCTGATATTGCTGCTTTAGATCAACTGTTTCCCAACATTATTATTTCAGTTCATGGCAAGATATATAAGTCAGAGGATAGATAGATAGATAGATAGATAGATAGATAGATAGATAGATAGATAGATAGATAGATAGATAGATAAATATATAGATGATAGATAGATAGATAGATAGATAGATAGATAGATAGATAGATAGATAGATGATAGATAGATAGATAGATAGATAAATAGATAGATGATAGATAGATAGATAGATAGATAATAGATAGATAGATAGATAGATAGATAGATAGATAGATAGATAGATAAATAGATAGAAGATAGATAGATAGATAGATAGATAGATAGATAGATAGATAGATAGATAGATAGAGGTAGATAGATAGATAGATAGATAGATAGATAGATAGATAGATAGATAGATAGATGATAGATAGATAGATAATAGATAGATAATAGATAGATAGATAGATAGATAGATAGATAGATAGATAGATAGATAGATAATAGATAGATAGATAGATAGATGATAGATAGATGATAGATAAATAGATAGATGATAGATAGATAGATAGATAGATAGATAGATAGATAGATAGATAGATAGATAGATAGATAGATAGATAGATAATAGATAGATAGATAGATAGATAGATAGATAATAGATAGATAGATAGATAGATAGATAGATAGATAGATAGATAGATAATAGATAGATAGATAGATGATAGATAAATAGATAGATGATAGATAGATAGATGATAGATAAATAGATAGATGATAGATAGATAGATAGATAGATAGATGATAGATAGATAGAGGTAGATGGATGGATGGATGGATAGATAGATGATAGATAGATAGATAGATAAATAGATAGATGATAGATAGATAGATAGATAGATAGATAGATAGATAGATAGATAGATAGATAATAGATAGATAGATAGATAGATAGATAGATAGAAATATAGATAGATAGATAGATAGATAGATAAATAGATAGAAGATAGATAGATAGATAGATAGATGATAGATAGATGATAGATAGATAGATAGATAGATAGATAGATAGATAGATAGATAGATAGATAGATAGATAGATAGATAGATAGATAAATAGATAGATGATAGATAGATAGATAGATAGATAGATAGATAGATAGATAGATAGATAGATAGATAGATAGATAGAGGTAGATAGATAGATAGATAGATAGATAGATAGATAGATAGATAGATAGATAGATAGATAATAGATAGATAATAGATAGATAGATAGATAGATAGATAATAGATAGATAGATAGATAGATAGATAGATAGATAGATAGATAGATAGATAGATAGATGATAGATAGATGATAGATAAATAGATAGATGATAGATAGATAGATAGATAGATAGATAGATAGATAGATAGATGATAGATAGATAGATAGATAGATAGATAGATAGATAGATAATAGATAGATAGATAGATAGATAGATAGATAATAGATAGATAGATAGATAGATAGATAGATAGATAATAGATAGATAGATAGATGATAGATAAATAGATAGATGATAGATAGATAGATGATAGATAGATAGATGATAGATAGATAGATAGATAGATGATAGATAGATAGAGGTAGATGGATGGATGGATGGATAGATAGATGATAGATAGATAGATAGATAGATAGATAGATAGATAGATGATAGATAAATAGATAGATGATAGATAGATAGATAGATAGATAGATAGATAGATAGATAGATAGATATAGGTAGGTAGATATAGATAGATAGATAGATAGATAGATAGATAGATAGATAGATAGATAGATAGATAGATAGATAGATAGATAGATAGATAGATAGATAGATAGATAGATAGAGGCCCTCCTGTCACCCAGCTACTGAGGGGTCCTCCAATTAGAGTCACTTTTTTGTTGTTCTGCCATTATCCTCCTAGTGGCCTCCTAGTGAACGATTCGAAGGATTTTAATCCATCGATCAAAGGATTATCCTTCGATCAGAAAATTGTAAGCAAGCCTATGGGGACCTAACATAGGCCTCGGCAGGTTTTAGGTGGCGAACTCGGGGGTCGAAGAAATTTTTAAAGAGACAGTACATCAATTATAGAATCGTCGAATATTCAAACAATTTTTAGTTCGATTCAAAGTCGAAGGTCGAAATCGAAGGTCGAAGTAGCCAATTCGATGGTCAAAGTAGCCAAAAAAAACATTTGAAATTCGAACTATTTTTCCTCTATTCTTTCACCCGAACTTAGTGAATGGGCCCCATACAGTAGTTGGTCTGTTTTTTTTTTATTTACCATAGCCGAGCAATGCCCACAGGCAGTTCACCAACGTTCTGACCTTGACATGCAAAAGAACAGAGATGTATGTAGTCAAGGATTATAATTCTACAGGTAGGTACACTTCAACAATTTTTATTTTCTCTGATTTATTTTCAATAACTCACAACATCATGCCTAGATGGATCTTTGCTGATATTTTGGCATACAGTGAGTTTTGTTTCATGTACTTCAAGAGATTCACTGGTAAGTAATATCCTTCAGACTGGTAATGTAAAACAACACTAAAGTTCTGAGGCAATAGAAAAGTCACTGAGGCACAGTTTTTATGTCTGAGAGCAGATTGTACACTGAAGCAAGAGTGAAGGACCAAAGTACATTTTGTTCTTTTTCTACCACTGATAAAAAAACATCATTAATCCACAGAGCGACAGCAAACAATTCTGGGTATTGACTTGGAAATGATCACTGTCATTTAAAGTTTTATTTGCTTTAATATAGATCCCTTAAGGTCTGTAATCATGCCATTAAACAGCTTTTAACCATTTCTCTTGTGGGTTTCTGATGAAAACAATATATTTTAGGTATCACAGCTCTTGATTTAATATTTTGAAAATAGCTGGCTATAAAAGAAAGCATATGTTACTTCGTCCTTCAGCTTCTGATATTGGATAGTACCGCCAGCGAATAAATTTGCGAAACGCCCGCGAAAATTCGCTGAAAAAATTTGTCCCATCACTGGCCCTCAACTGAATAAATAGAAATAACAGCAGGTAACAAAAAGCACATATGACTATTTTGATATCATTTCTGCAGTCGATGAAGTGGACTATACGCAACCTCCCTCAAAGGGAACCCATCACATGTTCTTTATGCGGGTTATTTATTAAAGTATGAATCACAAATTTTTTTTTTTTTTAACTACAAAGCTTGAATTTTAGTGGAAAGAAAAAAAACTGAGGCTACTCCCTCTCCAACCCGTTGAGGTCCTGTAGAAGTCAATGGCAAAGGTCCCATTTCAAATTTGAGGATATCATGGTCTGCGCTGAGCTTCATCCAAAAAATGTGTAGGTTTTGTGCGATATAAGGAAAAATTTGAGTTCGAGTTTTTTTTCTGAACCGATTTTATCATGTTTTTTTTAATGATAATTAAGGTAAAATCATGGATGGGAGTTTGGACAGGCATTTTTTATTTAGATAATGAGAAAAATTCAGATTTTAGTAAAAAACCTCACATGAGTCAGTTTGGTATTTAGTTGTTACCCAGGTTCCATACTTAGACTGCCATGCTTTCTTTGCACTTTGTTTAGATTATTACTGGTGATTAAATTTGGCTGGCATGGACTTGCAGTGAATTTCCACATTTCGCCGCCCGCAAATATTTTCGTGAAACTGCATTAAAAATTTGCAGACTAAAAATCCACTGAAACAAAAAAAGTTGTTGTGCAACAAAATAGGGGCCCACACAAAAATTTATGTGCATCAACATTTTCTTGACACCCATTGACTTAGTCAATTTTCGCAGTTTCATGAAATTTTCACGATTTATTTGGCAAAACAGGACAGATTCGCCCATCACTATTACTCAAATTTCCTGTCAATTTACAAAGTATTAAGCTTAAGTGTGCACTTTACCTTTTTTATAATTTATTTTATTTAATTTTTATATCATTTTCCCTTGGCTGTTTGGCCATCCATTCTGAACCTCAGCAGCTGAGTTTGGGGCAGATATTAATTATATGCTGGTTCTGGTAAGAGCAACATTTCAGATGGTTTGATGATCAATTAGTGAGACAAGATGTCCTTAATCTAAGATAAAACTGTAGCCTCAGAATATAATGAGATTGTGTCTTGGTAGAGGAACCATTCTTGAAGAGCACATTCATAGTGATGAGTGAATTTATTCGCCGCCGGCGATAAAAAAATTTGCTGGCAAAAAGTTTCTTTAACACAGGTGACAATTAAAAGAAAGCCCATTGACCTTAAAGTGCGCCAAATTGTTGCCAGTGTTGGAATTGTCACCAGCGTCAATTTTGACGCTCGTGAATTGACGCCGGAGTCACAAAATCGAAAATTTCGCTAATTTCACGGGAAATTTGCAATTTTTTCGTTCAAACAGGACAAATTCGCCCCTCAACTACACATTTAAGCATTTATGATATGCTTTATGTTACCCACTTCAGGAGCAGTGCCCTTTTGAAAAAGAGCTGATGGACAGGGATGTAACTACAGAGGAAGAGGCCCCAAGTATAATAACAGGATGATGAAGGTTTCAAAAACGCAATAAGCTATATACAAACTGATAACAAAATGGCATTATACCCCTAGTAGAATCAATAAAATGTTCCCACAAACATCAGACAGATGCTGAAGATGTAAAGAAGGGGTAGGGAACCATATACATACTGTATATGGGTATCGTGCCCACTTTTGGAAAATTTTTGGAACCAGATATTGGAAGGCATATATAAAATCACGGGCACAAGAATCCAGAGGGGGGACAGTACATTGATACTATTTAATTTAACTTGTGGCTGCAGGGGGGCACAGGAAGTATAGGGGCACCATGAGGCCCTAGATCCTATACAATTTTAATAAATACTGGTAAAACTGGTCAATCTCGAGACATTTTGGGGGCCTGAAACATAATTTGCTACGGGGCCCAGTAATATCTAGTTACGCTGCTGAACATGGAGCAATACTACATTTTATTTAACACAAATTAGATATTAAAAAAATAATTTTGGAGCTTAGATTTACAAAGGTAATCAACATCTAGATAAGAATACAGAAAGTCAATAGCAGTAAAGGAAATGCTAAGACAGCAGTCAGTTAATTAGGGCAAAATACAAGAACACAGCTGTGTTACAAGGAGAGACAAAGAGAAATAGTTGAAGATAGAGAAGAAATCAGGTAGAAAGGGGGCAGTGCATTGACCCTTAAACTAAACAGCTTCTACTGTGTTGACAATATGATACATCTAAAGTACTATACAAAAATGGACAAGAATAGAAATAATCATTATTATAGTAAGCCTTTTGAAACACTTTTATTTTTGCTTTACAAATCGTATTATATCTGCATCAGCTGAGTAAGAAAGCGTAAATAATACGTATTCGTACATCTGGCTTTAGATAATGTAAAAATATGTTCATTTCAAGTGTTACATAGTTACATAGTTACATAGTTAAATTGGGTTGAAAAAAGACAAAGTCCATCAAGTTCAACCCCTCCAAATGAAAACCCATCATCCATACACACACCCCTCCCTACTTTTAATTAAAATTCTTTATACCCATACCTATACTAACTATAGAGCTTAGTATCACAATAGCCTTTGTATTATGTCTGTCCAAAAAATCATCCAAGCCATTCTTAAAGGCATTAACTGAATCAGCCATCACAACATCACCCGGCAGTGCATTCCACAACCTCACTGTCCTGACTGTGAAGAACCCTCTACGTTGCTTCAAATGAAAGTTCTTTTCTTCTAGTCTAAAGGGGTGGCCTCTGGTACAGTGATCCACTTTATGGGTAAAAAGGTCCCCTGCCATTTGTCTATAATGTCCTCTAATGTACTTGTAAAGTGTAATCATGTCCCCTCGCAAGCGCCTTTTTTCCAGAGAAAACAACCCCAACCTTGACAGTCTACCCTCATAATTTAAGTCTTCCGTCCCTCTAACCAATTTAGTTGCACGTCTCTGCACTCTCTCCAGCTCATTTATATCCCTCTTAAGGACTGGAGTCCAAAACTGAACTGCATACTCCAGATGAGGCCTCACCAAGGACCTATAAAGAGGCATAATTATGTTTTCATCCCTTGAGTTAATGCCCTTTTTTATGCAAGACAGAACTTTATTTGCTTTAGTAGCCACAGAATGACACTGCCCAGAATTAGACAACGTGTTATCTACAAAGACCCCTAGATCCTTTTCATTTAAGGAAACTCCCAACACACTGCCATTTAGTGTATAACTTGCATTTATATTATTTTTGCCAAAGTGCATAACCTTGCATTTATCAACGTTGAACCTCATTTTCCAGTTTGCTGCCCAGTTTTCCAGTTTAGACAGATCACTTTGCAAAGTGGCAGCATCCTGCATGGAACCTATAGTTCTGCACAATTTAGTATCATCTGCAAAAATAGAAACAGTACTTTCAATGCCCACCTCCAGGTCATTAATAAACAAGTTGAAAAGCAAGGGACCTAGTACAGAGCCCTGCGGTACTCCACTAACAACACTGGTCCAATTAGAAAATGTTCCATTTACCACCACTCTTTGTAGTCTATCTTTTAGCCAGTTCTCTATCCAGGTACAAATACTATGTTCCAGGCCAACATTCCTTAATTTAACCAGTAACCTTTTGTGTGGCACTGTATCAAATGCTTTAGCAAAGTAAATCACATCCACTGCCATCCCAGAATCGAGGTCTCTACTTACATTCTCGTAAAAAGAAATTAAGTTAGTCTGGCAAGATCTATTACGCATAAAACCATGCTGGCACAAACTCATAGTATTATGATTTGCTATGAAGTCCAGTATTTTATCCTTTATTAACCCTTCGAAAAGCTTTCCTAATACTGACGTCAGACTAACTGGCCTATAGTTTTGAGGCTGAGAACGGGATCCTTTTTTGAATAGAGGCACCACATTAGCAATTCGCCAGTCTCTCGGCACAATGCCAGATCTCAATGAATCCTGAAAAATTAAGTAAAGAGGTTTGGCAATCACAGAGCTAAGCTCGCTAATTACCCTGGGATGAATACCATCTGGCCCTGGACCTTTGTTAATCTTAACATGTTCAAGTCTCTTTTGAATTTCTTCATGTGTGAACCATGCATCATTAGTTGTATTACTAGAATTGGGAGTGTTAAGAAGGAAACCTTCACTTACTGGTTCTTCATTTGTGTACACAGATGAAAAATACGAGTTCAGAATCTGCGCTTTTATTTTGTTTTCATCAACCAGCTGACCCCCCTCTGATAGTAAGGGTCCCACCCCTTCCTGCTTCATTTTTTTACTATTGACATATTTAAAAAATAATTTTGGATTTTTTTTACTGCTTGCTGCAATATCCTTTTCTATAGCAATTTTAGCTTGCCTTATAGCTTCTTTGCATGATTTATTGGCCTCCTTGTACCTTATAAATGTTTCGGCTGTACCAGCTAACTTGAAAGCCTTAAAAGCACGTCTTTTCTTACCCACCTCAACACCAACGCTTCTATTGAACCAAAAAGGTTTTGCTTTGCAACGACGTTCCTTGCTTACAAGTGGAATATACTGACAAGTATATTTATTAAGCAGCATTTTAAAGACTTCCCATTTTTGTTCTGTGTTTAACCCTGTGAAAAGCATTTCCCACTTAATATGTTGCAGAGATGCCCTTATACTGTCAAAGTTTGCACGTCTGAAATTTAGTGTTTTAGTTACTCCCTTATAGAATTGCTTCTGCAACAGAATCTCAAAGGAGACCATGTTATGATCACTATTCCCTAAATGCTCCCCCACACAAATGTTAGAGATGAGTTCAGTATTGTTAGTTATTACAAGGTCCAAAAGAGAGTTATTCCTAGTAGGTTCTTGAACGAGCTGGAATAAAAAGTTGTCATTCAGCATATTTACAAACCTACTAGCTTTTTCTGTCTTAGCAACCCCATTACCCCAGTCAATGTCTGGATAATTGAAGTCACCCATAGCAACAACTTGACCCAGCTGTGAAGCCGCTTGTATCTGCAAGAGTAGCTCGGCTTCATACTCGACACTTATACGAGGTGGTTTATAGCATACACCAATGATAATTCTTTTTGATACCTTTTGCCCAGTCGAAATCTCTACCCAGAGTGATTCTACACCCTCACCAGTGCCAGCTATTTTTATTTCTTTAGCGCATGGCTTTAATTCAGGCTTTACATACAAACACACTCCTCCACCCTTTTTAATCCCTCTATCCCTCCTAAAAAGGGTGTAACCATTTAAATTCACAATCCAGTCACATGTTTCATCCCACCAGGTCTCAGTGATACCAATTATATCATAATTTTTAGAGCATGCAATTAATTCTAGGTCTCCCATTTTACCTGACAAACTCCGTGCATTTGCCAGCATACAGCGGAGGTTATTACTTTTACTTTTGAAATGTGCATTACTTGGTAAAGAATTATACGTTAAGTTAGTATTATTCTGTTTTCCTTGTAACAGAGGGACCTCCTTAGCTGGTAAACTGTATGCCCCCCTCACTCCTCCCCCATGACCCCTTACTAACCCCACTGCCCCGTCTACACTAGCTTCCCCATAATCCTTTCTCTCACCCACCCCCCCCTTGCCTAGTTTAAACACTCCTCCAACCTCTTAGCCATTCTTTCCCCTAGCACCGCGGACCCCCTTCCATTGAGGTGCAAACCGTCACGGCTGTATAAGTTGTACCCCAACGAAAAGTCAGCCCAGTGCTCTATGAACCCAAACCCTTCCTTCCTGCACCAAGACTTTAGCCACGCATTAAGCTCCCTAAGCTCCCGCTGTTTTCCTAAACTTGCACGTGGCACAGGCAAAATTTCAGAAAAGATTACATTGGAAGACCTTTCCTTGATCTTAGAGCCTAGATCCCTGAAATCATTCTTTAAGGTCTTCCATCTACCATTTATTTTGTCATTAGTACCGATATGTACTAAGACAGCTGGGTCGTGCCCAGCCCCACCCAATAATTTGTCTATCCGATCAACCACATGCCGAACCCTGGCACCAGGTAGACAGCAAACTGTTCGGTTGTAGCGATCCGGACGACAAATTACCCTATCCACTTTCCTAATAATTGAGTCCCCTACAACCACAATCTGCTTAGGCCTGACTCTACTCTCCCCCCCACCACTACTAGAGAAACTGGTCTCCCGGCTGTTAGAGAGATCAGCCCCATCTAGAATTGCCAATCCAGAGTTCATACTCCCATCATCTTCACACAATCTGGCAAATTTGTTGCGATGTATAATCTCCGGATCAGCCTCCATTTTCCTTTTGCCCACCTTAGATTTTCTAACTGTCACCCAGCTAGCTGCCTCAACATCCTGCTGCTGTTCTGTTCCCCCCAAACTATCTGACCCCGCTAGGTCCTGCTCAGTGAGCAAAAGACTCCTTTCAAGATTGTCAATCGACCGCAGTGTTGCAATTTGTTGCTCTAGTGCTCTAACTTGAGCCTCCAAAGTGGCAATTTGCTCACAACCACCACAGAGGTAAGCATTTTGGATCTCTTGTTCCAAATCTGCATACATATGGCAGACTGTGCACTGAGTCAGACCTTCAATCTTGCTAGCACTCATTATCCCAGTTACAGATCAAAACAGGAAAAAATATAAATAAATATATAAAATAAAAATGAGGGTTTAGAACAAAACTTTTGACCTAGTTTGAACCTCCTTTAGTTTTCAACTCCGGTGTTTGTAACTCCACTTACAGATCCCCCACTTAACTCCGGTGTTTGTAACTCCACTTACAGATCCCCCACTTAACGAGCAAACACTTAAGAGAAGCTAACACTAGAGCAAGCTCCACTGGAGTCCCAGGGGTTCTATTTATACAGTCTGTTCAGGTGCAACTAATCAAACCCCACGCCCTCAAACGGAGGGAAAACTGCAAAGTAAAGCAGGTTGTGACAAACTTGCTGTAAGCACACTAGCACACCAAACTTTGCTGTTTAGCACCCAAGACAGAAAAAAAAAAACCTTTTAAAAAAAAATTAAACCACAGTAGTTAAATATAAACCTTAATATAAAAAAGCAGTTAAGAAATACTTATCCTTTTCAGATGATTTTTTTGCTTTAAGTTGCTTTAAACCTGTCAGCAGCCTGATTCAAACAGAAGTGTGTAGAGAACATTTCAATAGAAACAATACTTTTAGTGGTTAAAAAAGGTTTTCAATTGGTTCTCGGGTTAATTCTTCAACAATGGCGGATAATATTGATGCATTGGCGCATCAATACAATTATGATGACAAAGAAATGTACACATTAAACAATCATTTTATATAGCAGTTTCAGAAAATAAAGGAAAAAAAAATAAGGCATTTATAAAGCTAAAATAGTTTCCCTTTTAAGTTATACTAAAACAGTTTTTCCCCCTACCTTCTCATTCCATTAAATCTAGTGCAAATAAAGCTGGAGATTAATGCACTTATCTTTTCTTGATTGTTTATGCAAATGACAGTATCTGAACTGGACTGTATTGAATGGCCTAGTTTTTAATAGCGACGAAGCTTATCAAACTTTTAATCATTTTGCAAACAGATGTAAGTCATTTTAATTTCCCATTTAGCAAAATCAATTCCTAGTGTTATCAAGGGAGCTGGCAGAGCAAACAAATCAAATATATTGATCTAATGAAAATCAGCGGGAATTAAGGACAATGCTCTGGAATTTCGTTTCCAACATGATCTCAGCATACACAAGGAGCATTAACTTTGAGAAGCTGATGCACATTAACACATGGCGTTCTGATGAAATATTGCGGCTTCATATTTTAAGAGGGGCAACTCGGCTGAAGCTTCGAAACGGCAAAGCTAAGAAGCGGATCAAAATGTTAATGTGTTCATTTCTTAATTCATCATATTTTGGCATGTGCTAACACATAATCAATGCTACATGTTTACTTGTAGTAATATTTTGATCAGAGTGAAAGAAGAGATTAAACTGCAGTACTTTTGGGGCCGTGGTGCCGCTCTTGGCATTTTGATCATCTCTGCAGTCAAAACATTGTGAATCATTAAGAGATATTTTGAATTAATAGGCAGAAGAAAAACAAGAAGCCCTTCATCTGATATTAGCACCTTACAATAGTGATGGGTGAATTTGCGCCGCTTCGTCGACAAATTCGCAAAATTCGCGAAACGGCAAAAAATTCACGAAACCGCGCCAGCGTCTCGTTTTTGATGCCGGCGGCCGTTTTTGATGCCAGTGCCCGTTTTTTTGACGCCGGCGGGCGAATTTTCGCGGGCGTTTATTCGCTGGCGGTGAATCCCGCAAATTCACGGCGAATAAATTCACCCATCACTACCTTACAATGCTCGTTGTCACTGTGGGGAAAAATTGTGTGTGTGTAGTGATGGGCGAATCTGACCTGCTTCGCTTTGGCAAAAATTTGAGAAACAGCAAAAATTCAGCAAAATTTATTGAAGTCTATGGGCAACAATTTTAATGCACAGCAAATTGTGTTAGGGATGCACCAAATCCAGGATTTGGTTCAGAATTCGGACAAATCTTAGCCCTTTTCAGCAGGATTCACAGTCAGCCAAATACAGTCGCCAGGCTTAACCAAATCGAATGCCTTGATTCGGGGACAATTTGTCAAACACTATGGGGCCGATTCACTAACTTCGAGTGAAGGGTTTGAAGCAAAAAAACTTCGAATTTCTAAGTGTTTTTTGGGCTACTTCGACCTTCGACTACGACTAAAAATCGTTCGACTGTTCGACCATTCGATAATCGACCCCCTAGTTCGCCATCTAAAACCTACCGAATTCAATGTTAGCCTATGGGGAAGGTCCCCATAGGCTTTCCTAAATTTTTTTGATCGTTGGATTAAAATCCTTCGAATTTAATCGTTCGATTCGAAGGATTTAATCGTTCGATTCGAAGGATTTAATCGTTCGATTCGAAGGATTTAATCGTTCGATTCGAAGGATTTAATCGTTCGATTCGAAGGATTTAATCGTTCGATTCGAAGGATTTAATCTTTCGATCGAAGGAGTAATCCTTCGATCGTTCGATCAAACTATCTGCGCTAAAATCCTTCGACTTCAATATTCGAAGTCGATGGATTTTAATTCCCAGTCGAATATCGAGGGTTAATTAACCCTCGATATTCGACCCTTGGTGAATCGGCACCCAAGCCTTCGCTCACCAATTTTGGATGCATGAACATGACCGATGTTCCTTCTAATTCCTTCTGGGCTATGTGTGCAAAAAATCTTTTGTGAGCACATTTTAAACTTGTGTGCACAGTTTTTAAAAAATTGTGTGCTATGGTTAGAATTAATACCATTGTATTTACACACAAAATTCTTTGTGGGTATCACAATTTGTTTTGTGTGCTGGCCTCAAAATTTGTGTGCACACATGAAAACACACCATATAGAGGGAACTTTGAACATGGCACAAGAGTATTTAAATTAGGGCTTTGATTCAGTTTGTGATTCGGCTTAATCCTGCATGAAGGATTCGAAATTCAGTCGAATCCCAAATATGTGGATACAGTGCATCCCTAGTGTGTATAGTGGTACTGAGGGCCTAGGCTCAGAGACCAACAGCATGTTCAACTACAATACAAATAGGAGTGGTCATACGCGGGGAGGTTGATTTATCAGTTTTCAGCCATGATCAAGAGAAAATTTCACTTTAACCTGAGTTTTTCTAAGCAATTTCTTTAATTTCTCAATTGCTAGCATTCTTAGGAAACACTGCAAAAACTCAGTCATGTTAAGGTGAGGACAAAAAGTAGATCACAAATGACAAAAGTAGTGACGGGCGAATTTGTGCGATTTGCCGCCGGTGAATAAATTCGCAAAACAAACGCGAAAATTCGCTGGTGAAAATTCAATGGCATCAAAAAAAAAAATGTTGCCGGCGTCCAAAAAAACGGGCACTGGTGTCAAAAACTGTCGCCTGCGGCAAAGAGGAGACGCCTGGCCTGTTTCGCGAATTTTTCGTCGTTTCGCAAATTCCATCACTAGACAATAGCTTTGTTTTATTCAAGAAATATCCAAAAAGAAGCTTGTATGTTAAAAATACACATCCTATTGACTTCTATAGAAATTTGACAAATTGTATCCCCTGGGGCCTGTTTATAAAAGTATGTAAAATACATCAAACATTAATTTGCCACATTAATGCCATGGTACACCATGTGAAATTCGGGTCTTTATGAAGATGTGAATTTATTTTATGTATAAAATGTTTAAAATAGACATTAATGTTTAAGCCATATTATTCAGTTGAAGGTACTCTCCCTTCAAGTTTCTTTTAAGATTTTAGAATTAGTATACAAATTCCTTAAAAGAAGTAGTGACCACATTAGATATGCATAATAACGTGTGGTTTCCTTGGGACGTATTTAAGATCAATACTGCAATAACAATGGACTAATATTATACCTAATGAAACTAATTACTTTTTATTCCAATGTCCCCTTCACAATACCAATTACTTTGTCAGGGTGATGTGCCTATTTTTCTGTTTGCTGACAACAGTGGTCAATACAGCAAAAAGTCACAACAGGCAACTGTCAGGACCGGATAATCAGACAGGAATCACACCCAGGAACTATCAGGAAATAGATCTTCATTGGGCAATGCGTCAGTGCAGTGTAAGGGGTTTTATAGCCAGACTAATGGCTTACTTGCAGTTACAAAGCATAGCCATAGGAGTGAACGAGGGCCTTAGCTGTCTGCTCACATAGGGGTAGATTTACTAAAGGGTGAAGTGGACATCGCTAGCAAAAAATCTGCAGGGACATCACCAATTCACTAACAGGTGCAGATGACAATTCGCTAGCGATAGAAACCGCTGCTAGCGTTCGTTTGCCAGGCGACTTTTCACTCAGGCGGCTTTTCACTCAGGCAAATGGTTGATGCCCCACAAATTCACTAAAGTGTGGATTTTACTGAGCGTTACCTCTTTAGCCAAAGTTGACTTCGCCACTTCAGACAAGGCAAACTGCTAAAATGAAGCTGCATCTTCCTTGATCTTATGTCACTTACATTATATCCTGTCTACCCAAAATGCATTAAAGTGGAAAAAATGCTGGTGACTTTTCCTTTTTTTAAGCTTTGTCTGCAAAAGACCTTACTTAAACTTTTTTTTATTTTTTGGGTTAACATTTTTCCCCAGACATTTGGGGGCCGACTCACTATGGGTCGTTAATTAACCCTCGATATTCGACTAGGAACTAAAATCGTTCAACTTCGAATATCGAAGTCGAACGATTTAGCGCAAATCCTGCGATCGAACGATCGAAGGATTATTCCTTCGATCGAACGATTAAATCCTTCGAATCGAACGATTCGAAGGATTTTAATCAAACGATCGAAAGAATATCCTTCGATCAAAAAATCTCAGGCAAGCCTATGGGGACCTTCCCCATAGGCTAACATTGACTTCGGTAGCTTTTAGCTGCCGAAGTAGGGGGTCGAAGTTTTTCTTAAAGAGACAGTACTTCGACTATCGAATGGTCGTATAGTCGAACGATTTTTAGTTTGAATCGTTCGATTCGAAGTCGAAGTAGTAGTCGAAGGTCGAAGTAGCCCATTCGATGGTCAAAGTAGCCCAAAAAACACTTCGAAATTCGAAGTTTTTTTAATTCGAATCCTTCACTCGAGCTTCATGAATCGGCCCCTTGAGGTCCATAAAAACTTCATTTTGCAGTGGACTCATGGTTTGGGCATTTTATAATCTCCTTTGTCTTTATTAAGTTTCCTTGGACATTTGTAATAAAAAGTGGCCACTTCAAGCATTTGCACCAACATCTCTAATAAAGACGTCCATACAACAGTCCTATTCAAACTGACCTAAGCGTAAGATCGCTAGCAACTTTTTGCTAGGCATAAACAAACGCTAGCGAATCTTCACTCATGAAATGCTCGCACTGAAGAAGTATCGCTAGCGAAAAGTTGCCAGCGTTCAGGGCCCAGGAAGCAACTTGGCATTTTAGTGAATTATCGTAGTGGTAACAAATTTGTGCCTGGAGAAGGGGTGCGAAGGATGTAAAGCAGTCACTGGCAACAATTCGCCATTTAGTAAATCTGCCACCTAGAGCGGTGGTAACGCAGACAGCACAGGAACGCCATGTCCTGCTTCAACTCAGGGCAGGTTATCACATAAAGTTTTAGAAGTCACCTCGGAGTACCTTGACTTGTATAAAAGCATTCATAGTCAAAACGATTAATTTAACAGAGAGAGAGCTTAAATATGCATATGTAGATCTATAAACAGATTTCTATTTTCAGCTATAAGTTGCATTCAACCATCTCACTTTATAATTATTGTAATAAATGTCCTATTGTGTTTCCCTTGGAGTCTAGGCCGTCTGTTTATATCACAGGACATGGTGATTGAATGTAACCACTGATGCAAAGCTTTGTATTTCAGATACTTCACATAGGTAATCATTCAGGATAAGAGTGCCCTGTCTTAATCAATACACGTTGTACTATCTAGTAAGAACCAACAAAATGAGCCTACAAAACATCTCATGCTGCTGTTTAGAAGATGAAAATGTTATCATCGCACAGGTCACTAAACTATCCATGGGAGCAAGCAGTTTAAGTGGATAAAACCTGCAGTACATTTTTATGGGTAATGTCGCAGGGTGCTCTTTAAAATGCAAAGCACAGAACCAGTCTCAGCATTGTCTTTTTTTTGTGCTTTGAATAATTCAACAAGATCAAAAAAAAAAAAAAGAAACACCAACTTTCTGATGATAATGGAAGCAATTTTCATTGCATTTAAAAATAGTAAATAATCTTCATATGCAAATTTCATGAATGTAAACAGACAGTGTTTGTGAATGTTTTGAATAAACCCTCTTAATACAGTGCCATGTATACAGGTTTCTGCCTCCAGTCTAGAAGGACAAGTGCTAATGTGTGTAAGTAAAATGTGGTGACATACAATAACATACAAATGTTTTTTAGCCAAGTACCTGCTGGTTGAGTTGAGGGGCAATTCTCTCTATCCCCTTCTCTAAAACATTGCTTCTTAGGGGCCGATTCACTAACTACGAGTGAAGGATTCGAAGTAAAAAAAACTTCGAATTTCAAAGTGTTTTTTGGGCTACTTCGACCATGGAATGGGCTACTTCGACCTTTGACTACGACTTTGACTTCAAATCGAAGGATTCAAACTCAAAATCGTACGACTATTCCACCATTCGATAGTCGAAGTACTGTCTCTTTAAGCAAAAACTTCGACCCCCTAGTTCGTCATCTAAAAGCTACCGAACTCAATGTTAGCCTATGGGAAAGGTCCCCATAGGCTTTCCTAAGTTTTTTTGATCGAAGGATATTCCTTCGATCGTTGGATTTAAATCCTTCGAATCGTTCGATTTGAAGGATTTAATCGTTCGATCGAAGGAATAATACTTCGATCGTTCGATCAAACTATTTGAGCTAAAATCCTTCGACTTCAATATTCGAAGTCGAAGGATTTTAATTCCCAGTCGAATATTGAGGGTTAGTTAACCCTCGATATTCGACCCTTGGTGAATCGGCCCCTTAGTGTAACCTGTATTTACACTGTGTACTAACTAACTTGTTAATTAAATATTTCTGTTTCATCCAATATGCCTTACTTGTTAAAGTGACTTCAAAAATATTTTCAATTGACTATAATTAGATTATACCAGGTCCAAGCTAGAAAATGGCAATTTAAGGCAGATATTTTAAAACTCTGAGACTTTGGGTACATGGGAACATATTAGGAGTCAGAAGCATTGACAGAAATGGAAAGTGGCCAATTTAATTTTATTTTATTGACTCATTATTCATTATATTAATTATAGTAATTACAATGCCTGTGTTCAGCGGTAAACTGTCTGCACAAGTGAGAGGCAAGATGATTGATAAACTACTAAGACTCTACAGGTGGAGAAGCTTAGTTTAAAAGAGAATGAAAACCTGTCCAACTATAAAATTCACAATGTCAATTTTACATAATGGAATTTGGAATGTGGGGGAAGAAAAAAGAGGAATGAACATGGAGAGAAGAGGATGTAATGAAGTCAAAAGAGGAATATAAACAGAACTGGGGAGACGAGTGAAGGACGTAATGGAAGAAGTGAAGTGGCAAGAAGTGGAAAGGGCAAACTTAGGATGGCAGTTTTGGAAATTGGCAGAGAAGAAGAGATAGGAGTATGGAATACTACAGAAAAGTAGAATAAAAAAAGCAAGAAAAGGAATGAGTTATATAGAAAGAGTTGGAGAATAAACAGTTGATGTGGAACATGAAAATGGGGGAGCTGGGGTCACAGGGAGAGGTAAAATGCAAAAGAAAACATTTGAGAAAGGGATAATTGAAGAAAGGTTGGAAGAACAAATAAAGGGCAAAAATGATCATTGGAAACCAGAAAAGAAACGCTGTATTTTATAATGCCAAATAAAAACACTTTGGCAGGAAGTAGTAAAGGGTTATACAATATATATATGTGTGGTCAAGTATCAAACTGGGCCTAAACAAAACAAACTCTGAATTTAAAGTTTAAAACGTTTTAGTAAAATTTTCACTTTTACATTTTTATGAACAGTTATAACAATATATTTTGCTAGAATAAAATTTAACAAAATTCCCCTGAAAAAAAAAGGATTTTCTATTTCAGAAACAAAAATGTTTAAAATTGTATCCTTCAACAGTTGAGCTATTTTTTATTGCATGACGTTTGTCCAGTAATAAGCTTCTTCCTGATAAAAAATATTAAGGGTCAGGCTTGCCAGCCATAGCCTCTATAATGGTTTGAAGTTGCAGGCTGTACAGCAATTGCAATTTCATGAAATGGAATATCACAATAAAAATATAATAAAAGATCATGACTTGGAACCAACCATTTAAAAATGTGTCCTTATCTTCCAGGGCATCCTGTATACAGTATATACTGTAAGGTTTATGGAAACAGGCAGAATGGCTGAAAGAGTTTTGTCTTGGCTCATTGAATGTGTGTCCTCAGCAGCTGCAGTAAGAAGATTGTGCGATGACAATATGAGTATCAGGTAAGTTTTAAGAAGTGGTTTGAAGATGGTAAATGTACAGTATGGAGATAATAATTCGGAGAGCTGAGAGGCAATCAGTGTGAAGGTCTGCAATCAGTAGAGGGTTCTCGCTGGACAGAAATGATAAGAAGTATTTGCAAGAAAGCTCAAGTGGAGAGCAGGGTTGTGGCTTGTCATAAGAGCAAAAATATGATTGAAGATATGGAAGCCTGTATCATCTTTATATACAATTAAAATACATTTCTAGTTGGTAAAAAAGAATAAAGATTCAAGAACGAGAGGAAAAGAGTTACTATTGAGTGTAATAGCTTTATCTGTAAGCAGATAGATAAATTAGGTTGCAATAGTCAACTTGCACAGGAGGTATGGAGCAGTGATTGGTTCAAATAGTTCTGGGGATTCAGTTTATATCAGTAGCAGAGTGAACCTCTCTAGGTCACATAGGACCTAGTTTTTTTTGGGCACACCATATCATACACAACTTCTTTATTTCTTGAAACTCTTTAATTTATGCCAAACATGATATTGCTAAAAGAGGGTTCAGTGTTACTGAGTCCAACCTGCCTACAGCAACCCTCATATCTGGGAAAACTGCAGACTGCAGAAAATGTTAATTACTGATTACCTTCGATGGGACAACATGTAAGACCAATACATAAGAGACAGCTAAAAGTCAAAACTGCATTATATTCATGAAATTATACGTATTTATCTGCTGATATACTACATACTACAGTCCTTCACACCAATTATCTCTCAATCTTCCTAACTACAAAACACTGAATATATTCCTTCAGCTCTTACCTAGAATTTTCCAGAAAGAGATTCTTCAATTTACATTGAGATACTGCCTGCCACAGACAAAAGAGAAAGTGTTTTCTGTCCCAGAAGGTGTTTTCTGCCCCATTTTGCCACTACAAGGCAATATTGTACATATGTATTATAATATTGTGCAGGAAACCATATTCTCATCTTCCTAGACACTACAGATATGTCTAGGGATAGAGTACATATGGCTTCTAATAATTTACATTTAGAGTAATAGACCACTCCAATTGTGCCACAATAACCCAGTCCCTTCTCATATAAACATTAAGGCTTCCTATTGTTGGTCACGGCAGAATCACCAATGCAAAGCTAAAAAATAGGCTGCACCTCCTCAAAAGGTTCTTTTCTTTAAAGAATCAAATTTTATTCATGACTATTAAAAACATGAGGACAAGTAGACACATCATCACCTGATGCGTATCGACACATCCAGAATGGATGCGTCTGAAATGCATCAGATGATGATGCGTCTACTTGTCCTCATGTTTTTAATAGTCATGAATAAAAAAGAAATTACTAATTAATTAAAGAAAAGTAACTTTTGAGGCGTGCGGTCTATTTTTCAGCTTTTTCTTATCATTTACACCATTATTATGCAGAAAAAGTCAGAGGGATAAGCAATTAATGAGCAATTAAAAGTATGTGCACTAGAGTAATTGTGGGGTAATAACTGAGGGTCTGTTGTTACACATTAATGTGGCTAGTAAAGGGGCTCATAGCAGGCAACAGATTTTAAAAACGCCTACACTGTAGCCTCTATATAAATTTAGGGGGCTGATTTATTAACATTCAAATTCACTACAACTCACAAATTCAAATTAAAAGTTTCTAAAACTCAAATTTGCAAGATTGATAAACCGCAAAAAAAAAAAACTCAATGCAAAAATTCACCATCTAAAAGCTGCTGAGTTCATGTAGAAGTCAATGGGAGCTGTTTTGATTTGAGTTTTTCAAAACTGTTTTTAAAATGATGAGTTGAATGCAATTTCTTTGCATTCATTTTCTGAGATTCCAGTGCACATTCGAGTTACAAGTTCAAAATTAAATTTTTGATAGCTATGTCTTTGCATTAACACAAAGAGCAAAAAGATATTTTGACCTTTAGTAACTTACTGAGTTTAGAGTTCATTAACAACTGCAAGGGCAGAGTGCAAAGTTCAGTTGTATTGGGAGTCAAATCATCATGGTTTCTATATACAAATCAGTATTTCCCTCCCACACTTTCAGGTTAATTGTAGCCACACTCCAATTGCATCCAACACAATTGGCACAAGTTGCAGTTAACATTTGTGTAGTGAAGATTTTTTTTGGTGTTAAACCATGTCATTTTGGGGGGGAAGGTCTGTTGCACCTATTGATGGGACTACTGTGGGAACCTGTAATTATAGCTACATCCTCCAGGATACACTAGCATCAATAGGCACACTTGTGCATAACATTAGTTAGAAGTAAAATGCATGAATAAGGCTTCGTTCAACTATGCAGAATTGCATGGATCATGTTTGGAGCAAAGTTACTTTAATGAATAGCATATATACAAACAACATTTGCGTTCATTTAGCAAAGCCCCCATCAATGAGCCCTTATATCTTGGAACTATGCTTCCCCCTGGCAATTTTCTGCACAAAGCCAATAAACATTCCCATTCTCCAAATGAACTGTTTATGTTTACTGCAATTCTTCCATTGAACTCATCATTTAAGGCCACACAATGATATGCCAAAGAAAAAGTGCAATAACTGGGGCATTTAAATAAACTCAGTGAAATAATTTGCATTACAATCTGCTGATAAAACACAAACCCTGAGGAACAATAGACAGTTACAGTGGACGTTTCATTCTTAATAAATGAAAATGTTGTATTTCAAGGCAGAAATCATCTGAACAACAAACAAAAAAGTTTATGCTCTTGAGGAGTAAATCGTTCTCAAGTTAGAGCTTTTAAACTCTGACATCCATTACAATAATTATACGCCATTATGCTGCAAGCGTTTCCCTTTTTACGTGTGGAACAGAACCATGAAAATGCTTTACATTGAGTGTTCTATAGATAAATATGTTGCTGTGCAGGGAATTCCGGAATCACTATGTTAAGTGCTTTCCATAATTAACAGACTGCGCCTCTTTGATGCCGTGCCAAGAAATAATAACTTTGTTCCGGCAAAATAGAAAACTCGGATGAAAGAAGGAGCATCTTTCTATTTCACAAGCCCTGTGGTATTTCATTTGGTTTTAATTAAGAGTGGGCTTCTAAACTAAGAGATAATTGCTGATATACATAATGCTCGGAGTTCAATAGCTAAGTGGGAAAGAATAAATATTCACTGTGTGACAGATACCTTGGCTCCGAGTAGGTTAAGTGAGAGCTTTTAAATGCAGTTGATAAGTAGAATTCTTTGACTTAAGGTACAGGGTGGCAGCATGTTGAGAGGGAAGCGAATGTATCATAAGTGTATATTTGCACTCTTAATTCTCTTAATTCTGAATTCTCTTAATTAATAAATCTCTTAATTCTTCATCCTTCTACCATGTATCCCGTGCACAGAGCCTATTACTGCACTCAGCCAGGACAGCTTGTGACAAGACATCAATTGTTTTAAAGTCTATAATAAAACACAAGAGCTAATTATTGTAACATTCTCTGATTCCACACACCGTTGGGATATCAACTTCCCTGAAGCTTCTGCTGCCGTCTGCTTCTGTTATGCCATTGCCTCTATGATGAACAAGTGGCTTCCAGTGCACTAAAATGAGCAAATTGCCTCCATCCCCATGTAAATTGGAAACCTGAATGGCAACTTGAATGTCCCAAGTGTTTCCTCTACTCTCACAGTTAGAAATGATGGAACAAGCATACTGTATATTGGAATAACTGGTATATTTCTCCTACCCTTTCAACAAACCAATGAATTGATACATTTTTAGGAATTTATCATGACAAAATAACAAATCCAATCAAACTGAATGCAATTAGAATAAATCTTTCTGAAACAAATTCAAGTTTCAATTCAATTAATATCACTCAATAGTGATAGGGATTCAATCATTAGGGACAAAAAAACTTTATGGCTCGGACAATAATAAACATTGATGGACATAATCGAATTGGTCTATTAGATTAATCTTATCGATTGACAAGATAGATCGATATTTTACAAACTCCTCAGATTTAATGGCTGGGTATCCTGGTTCATAAATCTGACACCATCATGAGTTTAATTCCTACAGTGGTAGCAAATGAGAACTGATTTGAATTGATATGACAAGGACAAGGCCACCTAGACCTTGCACAGTTCTAGTAAACTATAGAAGCTGATCAGCTCTAATGGTTAAAGGTCACTTATTTGAAAGCAAAAATATAATTAGTTACAATTGGTTACTAATGTGGTTAAACATGGATTTTTTCCCCCCAAATTGCTCCAGAAACACTAAAATGTATAGGATGACATTGTTGCATTATGGTCCTTGTTCAACATTTTTTATGCCATTTCCTGTATATGGAAGAAGCATTGATTAATGAAAAGAGCCCAAAAGACAACAGCAAAATATGTTCTTATTGAACTACATTTCCTATGATTTACTTATATTGTTACAGTAGGGGGCCCATTTACTTAGTTCGAGTGAAGGAATAGAGGAAAAAGAGTTTGAATTTCAAATGGTCGAATATGGCTACTTTGACCATCGAATGGGTTACTTCGACCTTCGACTATGACCTTCGACTTCGAATCGAACGATTCGAACCAAAAATCGTTTGACTATTCGACCATCCGATAGTCGAAGTCTCTTTAAAACTTTCTTCGACCCCCTAGTTCGCCACCTAAAACCTACCAAGGCCAATGTTAGCCTATGGGGAAGGTCCCCATAATCAAAGGAATATTCAAAGGAATATCCTTCAATCGATGGATTAAAATCCTTCTAATTGTTTGATTCAAAGGATTTAATCGTTCGATCATAGGAATAGCGCAAAATCCTTCAACTTCGATATTCGAAGTCGAAGGCACATTTACTTCGACCCTAGGTAAATGTGCCCCTTGGTGTGTTTCTCACCTATAGTACCATATGCATGCATGGAATATATCAATAATCGGAGCAATTGCAACAAGTGGTTAGTGAAGGACCAACCCAAGCATATGAAGATGATTTTAAAATGCCCCAGAGTTTTGTAGCTGATGCTATATGCTGTGTTTGTTATATATTGCCTAGTATATCTTCTCCCTCATTATTTTGCTATTTTGATAACATAATGGGACACTCATTACTACTGGTAGCTAAGTTCTAGAGAAATATTCAGCTAGAGATTCTGATAATGGAGATCTGGAATGGAGAGGTGGATTTACTGATATGGCACATGGTGCTGAAATTCAGCAGCACAGTGTGTGGGAGCCAGACATGCTTCTAGCTATTCTTTTCACTTTTCTTACTTTTTTGAACCTTAATTATGGTAAGTATTGATTCAGTAAGCAGAATGTTAATGGCATTATTATTTATTGATAGCTGCACAGAAAATATTAAAATAACTTCATAGGTCGCTAAAAATAAGCAAAACAGCCTTCAACATTCCTGTTATGATAAATTACAACCCTTTTCTATTTTTTAAAAACTTTTTTGCGAAACAGAGTACAAATATAGTTGTCAAATAGGTCATTGGAAGTGTTTTTGAGTATTTTAAAATATAATTATTTTGTTAACTCTGTGGGAAGGTGAGAACAATCATACGTTTTAACCATACTTATTGGTGGGTTGGGGATTGTTGAGGTTGGTGTGCTGATATTTAACCTTTCATATTGTGTGCATCCGGTCATAAGGTCCAAATTTTTTCACATTTTACAGAGGAGTTTTTATTGGCCCAAATTGATTTATCTGATTTTCCCAAAACCGTATGGATGGGGCGGTGTGTGCCTTTCTGGCATATGCAAACAACTTTGAGAGGATTGCCCAGCTTTCAGTTATTGTCCGAGCTAGATCAGTGACTTGGTGAAGTAGCATTCCATATGGAGTTGACGTTATATAATACAACTTATTAAAGAATGTTGGTTTAGGGGACACCATTTAGGCAAGTATGGAAAGTTCTTCCTCAACAGAGGCTCTTGAGCCATCCTCCAATGATAGCAAATCCATCAGGGCTATCATTGACTCCCTATTGACTGCATGGTATACTGTATGACATTTGCTTTTTTGACACAACAGAGGTGCTTGGCCAGGTTGCAAAGTATGTTTTTGGACTTTTTGCCATGCCCTGCACTTCTCTTATTAGCCAAAGCTCTCTGTTTAGAAACTAAAGAAAAATGTTTTTCTGGTTTATACAAATGTCCTTTTGTTGCTCACAATCCCTATAAAAGGCATATACAGGGATGTGCCCAGTAGCCAATGTTTAAGTGCCCTAAGAGGCACAAAATGATTTAGGCCAATTCTTTATGTCCTAATACATTATTTTGTATTTTAAATTACTTTTTGCATTTAAGAGATCTTAATACACATACCCCGAAAGATTTCTGTTTTCCAAAATGCATATAGCCCCCTATGAATACACACAAAATACTAGTGATGGGCGAATTTATTTGCCAGGCATGAATCTGTGGCAAATTTCCTAATTTTGGCACCGAATGTAGCGCCCATTGACTTCAATGCATTTGGACAAAAGATTTGCCGTATAAAAATTGAAACTCATGTCAAAATTGTTGCATGTCAAAATAATTGTGACTTTCGCAAATTTGTTGGCGAAGCAAAACAGTGCAGCCCTTTACTAACCCATACTCTAACTTGAGCATCATGCAGATGTTCAGATTTACTTACTTTAGCTTTTGGGTCAAAATAGCATTGAAATTAATTTGCCAGCTCAGACTTTGAGCTGTTAACTGTGGGAGGATGAGCAGCTTATCAATATGTATTATTACTGTTCCTACTATGAGGCTGTATGCATATGGCTCATAAACAAGTAAATCATACCATTATCTGAACAATAATTTATCATAAAACTTGAACTAAATACACATTTTTAATCATATTCTAGCACATGGAATTTAAAATTTAAAATGTATTAAATAAATACAATGGCAGAGTGATTTGGCAGTGTATATTTGGTAGGAACTGCTGCCATTTTTATGATTGTGAAGTCATCAGAGATAACCTGTTGTCCTCTAAATTAGAGTTTCTCAAATTCTAAACATCAAGGAACACTAAAATGTCCGGTTGTAAGTATTCTGCAAAGGGTTCAGAGACGCTCATCTAAATTGCTGATCTAATGAACATGCTTTTACTTGTGACTGGAGAATTTTAGTCCTAGATTGTTTTATGCATATTTAGCAATGGAACCCCTCACATTATTTAGCTGTTCCATAGGTGAAAACTTTAGCAAATAAAATACAATGATGAAAACAAAATCCAATTCTATATTTTTTTTTTTTTTAAATTAAGGATTGAAATCAAGTTTTATCAATCATGATGTGCGAATAAATTTGTCAGACTAATTTACAGTGAATTTCTGCGTTTTGACAGCGAATAAATTCACAAAACTGCAGCAAAAAATCATCAGCGAAAAATTTGCTGGCGCCAAAGAAAGCTTGACCCACATCGGAAAAGTTGCTTGTGTCAAAACCGTCGCGTGTCAACATTATTCGGACGCCCATTGACTTTAACGTCAGTATCAAAATTGATGCCAGCATCAGAAGTGACCCGGGCGTCAAAATTGACACGGGTGTCAAAATTCGCGTTTCACGAATTTTTCCCTGTTTCGCATATTTCACTGGAAATTCACAAATTTTTCGGAGAAGTGAAACAGAACAAATTCGCCCCTCCCCAATATTTATCAAGGAAATATTTACTCTGATAAATCAATATAATTTCATAGTGGTAACTGTATATCCGCCTACAGAACAGATAACTCTACTACTGCTGTACTTACTGAGCCAGTGTTTCATTCATTTATTGCCGACTGTTAGCTCCGCAAACATGAAGGTTCTTGTAGCAGATTTTATTTGTGTCCTAACCACTAAGTTGACCAGTAATGTTATTTGACCCATTTGTCATTGAATTGCTCTTCTCTGAACGGGGTGTGGAGTGTTTCCAGTACTTGATGCAATCGCCACTGTAATAATCCCTAAGCAGTGATTACTGTGCTACTAACACAGCTAGGGAGATTGTTTATTGTTTAGAGCTACTAGCAAGATCATGGGGCGTTTACAAGCATACAGTACATCTTTACCACTACCACCTTGTTTAAATCTGTGATATTAAATATAAAACATATTAAAGCACATTCAGGGGCGTAACTATAGAGGAAGCAGACCCTGCGGCTGCAGGGGGGCCCAGGAGGTATAGGGGCCCCACAAGGCCCTAATTCATATACAATTTCAATAAATATCGGAGAGTCAACCTCTAAACATTTTGGGGGCCTGAAAAATAATTTGCTGTGGGGCCCAGTAATATCTAGTTACGCCACTGAGCACAATATATTTAAATTGTGTTTCCTTAAAAATAAATGCTGTTTTCATCAATAAGCAGTGTTCAGCTGAAAATTGTACAGGATACCTATGGGCATTGTTGTTTTGCAGTGTTGGGGTCCTGAGGGCAAAGGAGTTTATATGTTCTTTTCTCGTTTAGAGATGGGCGAATAAATTCAACTGGCGCAAATTCATGTTGAATTTTGGCGTTTTGCCGCTGATGAATACATTAGCAAAACTCCCACAAAAATTCGCCGGTATCAAAAAAGTTTGGACGCGTGTTGGAAAAGTCACTTGTGTCAAAACCTCCAAGCTTCAACACTATTCAGATGCCAATTAACTTTAACGCTGGCGTAAATATTGACGCAGGCATCGATTTCCAAGTTTTGCAATTTTTTTTTTTGCAAATTTTCAGAAAAAGAGCAGAGAGGAACGACCCATTCAAATTTGCACCAAACCACCTGAATTGCACCAAACCACCTGATTTCTCACTTGTTTCTGCTGTAATGAACGCAGGAATCGATTTCCAAGTTTTGCAAATTTCCAGATTTGCAAAAGCTTGGAAATCGATGCCTGCATTCATTCCAGTAGAAACAAAAGACAAATCAGGTGGTTTGGTGCAATTTTGAATGGGTCGTTCGCTCTGCTCTTTTTCTATACTGGAAGGCAGGATTTATTTTTCAGGGGGGGATATGATGTAAAATCAGGTTAAATGTAAAATCAGGGAAACGTGGTGGGACCGCAAATAAAACTTTGAAGGTGAACTTAAAATCTTGATGTAAATCCTAAATATTAATAATAATAGTAACAACAACAACAATAATAATAATAATATTATTATGCTAATTATATATTAATATTATTTAGTTATATATATATATATTTCTATTTCCCAGTTGCCGAGAATATCTGTTTAATGTAAGTGTATAACAATTAATTTAAGTGCTGCACAGTAATACAACACTGAACCATTAAAATGCTACAGAGCAAAGGAAAATGATTTATAATATCAGGTATACACCTAAAAGGTTGAAGTAGCACCATTATTATGTCTGTATCTCCATTTACTATGCTTAATGGTTATTGCAATATTTCCCCATATTACAGTATTAAATTGGGGTTAAACAGCTTTGATTATCTTTCTTTCAGAGTTAATCTGAGATAATCTTCCCTCTGTACAGGATTTATAAACTGCTTCATATGGCTTTTAGTAACATCAGAGGTTCTCTACTGTCTTTATAACTTCAAGGGATAAAAAGTCTGTCACCAAACAAAATGCTGACTTGCAGGTTTTAATGACAGATAATGTTACTATTCTAAGGCAGTACTTGAGAAGACTGGGACAAACTGATAACTAGCACCCGCCACTTGAGCACATGCTTTATCATGGACAGACATCATAATACATGAGTTAAGGTGGCCATAGACCTAACAATTACAATCTTTCTTGGAAAAGATCTTTCCAAGAAACATAGTTTGTTCAATACACACGTGTAGAGCTGAATCTTCAGATATACAGGTAGAAACTAAAGAATTCTACCTGTATCTGATGTTCCTTCAAAGGCACCCGATCAAAATTTTCCGTCCAGCCCAATCAACGAGCCGACCGATATCCAAGTCTATTGCCGATATCGGTCAAATCTTTTCCCACCGAATATCGTACGAAAATTCATTTTATCCGATATTATCTGTGCGTCTATGGCCACCTTTAGAAAGTGTGTGTAATGAATTTCAATTCAGCTATAAGAAGCAAATAGAAAGAGAGTCTCCAATAAATATAGGACAAAGTTCCAGAGACTCATGGAGGGTTTCAGAAAGGGGGGGAATGTAGGGAGAGATCCAGTGGCCAAGATGTGTCTTGTGGGGGGGGGAGGGTTTCCAGAGATAGAAAGGTACTAGGGAGGTCTGTCCTCTCTGCAATGACTAAACCTATGAAGAAACCCAGTTTCTAAGAAAGTCTACCATATTCCCACTGTAATGACTAAGAGTGCTCGAAACTTTTCAATTTGTTTGAGTTGCATTAAGCATTGCCTTTAAGTTTAATTAGTGGCACTACTTAATGGTATTAATAGGTAACTAGTATGAAACTTATTGGTTGCTTTGTGTTATTAGGCCAACTTCTTTGCCCAAGCTTGAAGGTCACTTAAAGTGAGAGTGAGGGAGAAAGGCTATTTTGTTATTACATATTATTTTATTTTCATATACTATATAAAGAATATGCCTGCCATTAAATGAGCTGAAGACCACTGACAATAGAAGTTAAAAGTGCATTGGTTCCTAAACTGTGGGGTTGGCCCCTCTGATGGAGCAGTGGTAGAGGGCCTCAGTCTAAAGGCCAATTAAGATAAGGTTTTGGGAGAATGCCAATGTGCTCTCATAGTGAACTTCAAAGCCCAGCTTGAAGGCCAATTAGGAAGAGATGAAACCCTACTTTAAGAGCTTGATATTCTTGAATCTGTGGCTGAATTACTATTGAACTGAACAATATCTTTTGATTTTTTTTTTTTCAGAAGAAAAATGTGAGATGACCCCTGTGGTGAAAATAAGATAATCACAGTGCATCTATATGAAATGACAGGCCTGTTACTGTTGCTCCTATTAATTCCTTCCCCTTTTTTAATTTTTTCGGATGCCCTGCTTTTTAGTGTTTGGAAAAATCCCCAAATCCAGGGGTTCAGCTTCAGTTCAGCCAGTTTCTTGGATTTGGCTGAATGAGTATCTTGATAAAAAATAGTATGAATTGGGCTAAATCCTCAACCAAATGCAGGATGCTGCCAGGTCTTATAGTGAGAGAGTCAAGGCTCAAATTCTGGGCAGGCAAGGGAACCAGAGTGTAAAACAGATGAACGGAGATCAAGCAGTACATAGTCAGGGGACTGGCTAGGGTCTGCTAGATAGAGTAGAATGAGAGTATAACAGGAGAAACAATATATTTATCTTTTTTTTAAGTCTCGGGGCCCTGATCAAACCTTAAATTTCTAAGGAGGGTTAAAGGGTTCTAACAGTACGGATCTAACAGTAGATGTTAATTTCTTTTAACTGAAATTCTCTTCTACTGAAATATGTGTGGCATCACATGTAAGACTAATCATTATCTTTACATGTCACAATTCCGATCATAAGTGTATAAAACCTACGAATGATAAAATATGCTCTTAATTTAAATTAAAATTTATAGTTAACACGTTATCCCGACAAGCTGACAAATGCTCTACTCTTTTAAAGAAATATATCTAAAGGAACTGAAATATTCATGGGAAGAAAAAAAGCTGAGCAAAAGAATAATTTAATAATGAATAAAATTACAATTTTGACAAGCCTAATATTATGTTCCCGTGTGATCCATCATTAGTTGTAATGAAATAGTCAAATGTGTTATGGTGTATTTGCATTGATACATTATACAGTTTGGGAAGGGAAGTGAGCATCATCTCTTGGCAGTTATTTGCTTTCTGTGTGAGATGAATTAATCATTTATAGTAAACAGTTGTGGTTAAATGTCAACATTTATTTTGTTTCTACTTTTTTTGTGCTCACAGTAACAGAAAATATCCTATATAATGATCACTTAGGGAACTACTAAAGGGTTCGTGGAGGGTGCAGCCTGAAGTCCAGTTAGGGTGAGATTTGTTTACTTGCTCTCCTAGATACTCCTCAAAGCCTAGTTGGAAGGTTAGGGTGAGATTTGGAAAGAATGCCTAATTAAAGTACTCCTGAAAGCCCAGGTTGAAGCTTATTTAGGTCCAGATTTGGGAAGAGTATGTTTTCTCTGTAATAGAAACTTCTGTAAGCTCAGTTTGAAGGTCAGTCAGGGTGAGACGGAGATGCCTATTTGCTCCATTAGATACTTTTGAAAGCCCTGCTTGATGTTCAGTTGGGATGAGATTTTAGTAGAATCCCTGTTTGTACTTTTAGGTTAGTCTGAAGGTTAATCTTGAATGTAATTATGGGTGAAACTCCAAGGGGCAACTGAACTAAAGAACAATAATTAGTGATGGGCGAATTTATTAGCCAGGTACGAATTTGCAGCGAATTCCCGTGATTCGCCGACGTCGAATAAATTAGAGAAAATTCAGCAGCATCAAAAAAAAAGGAAGCTGGCTTCAAAAACGAGACGCCAGTGCCGTTTAGTGAATTTTACACCGTTAATTTTTTCGGGAAATTCGCTAATTTTTCGGAGAAGCAAAATGCCCAAAATTCGCCCATCACTAACAATAATGAATTAGTGTATAAGAAGAACATGAACAAATAAAATCCATATGTGGACATCTAACTGCCAGAAAGCCAGAATGCCATCATGCAAAATGTACAGAACTAACGACTTATCCATTTAGTAGAAAGTTAAATAAAAATTACTTTGGCATGCTACACTGTAAGATTATCACACACAATGACTGCCAAAACTATTCTGTTAAATTAAGTTTCCAATTAGGAATTCTTGATCATTACTGGAAAAACATTTCTATATAAATACAGGGGATTTTTCCAAGTAACCCTATATTTTCTGTCTGCCGAAGATTTATGAATGTTTTGAACCCAGAACAATGCCAACCTATATGAAACTAAGACTAAACACACACTTGGGTTCACTAGGTCAGCCATCAATATGCAGCTAGCTCCAGTTATAAGATCGCTGCATACATTAGGGATAGCAGTAAGGAGAAGCAACCAGTATTTTTTAACCATAATGGTTTGCCAAAAGTATTCAGCAGTTTGTAATTTTCGAAATACAATTGTTTTAATAAGCATTCATAACATTTATTATATTCTATGAGGTACTGTATATACTCGAGTATAAGCCGAGTTTTTCAGCCCCCAAAATATGCTGAAAAACTCTACCTCGGCTTATACTCAGGTCAATCGCAAAAACGGTCGCTGACGTCTAAGAATAGTCACCGGCGCCTAAGAATATTCGCCGGCGTCCAAGAATGGTCGCCGGCATCCAAAAACGAGACGCTGGCACCTCCAATGGGAGCAGAAACCCTCAATTTTTTTATTTAAACTTACCAGAAGCTGCTGCATTTCTCACCCTAGGCTTATAGTCGAGTCAATAAGCTTTCCCAGTTTTTGGAGGTAAAATTAGGTACCTCGGCTTATACTCGGGATGGCTTATACTCGAGTATATACGTTATATTAAAGGGCTGGCACAACAAAATTGTCACAGAGACAAAAAGTCGCCATAAGAAAAACCAACCATTGACTTGAATGCATTTGGACAAAAAAGTCGCCAAAACAGAGAAGCCGCCACCAGAAAAACACCCATTGACTTTAATGCATTTAGAGTGAGGAAAAAATTGTTGTGTTTATTGACCTCATTTCATTTGGCGTATTTTTCATCACTTCGCACATTTCATCATCACTAGTTATTCACATGCCTCAAGACTAAAATTGAGGAGAATAAGAACTTAATCATTAATGCCTCTGTGGACCAGACACACCAAAAATTAGCAGAATTGTCTAGATGACTCTTACACTTGTTTTGCCCTGTCCCTGGGATTTTCAGACCTTCTCATGGTCTGTCCAACCCCTCCATCAATCCACCTAATTTCTTTCCCTTTTGTGCCTGTTCAGTCCCACTACTGCCTGTTCCCCTGATGTAGGCCCTGATTCAAAGGTACAAAATTGTTTATATAAACAAGCTGATTTGTAGTCATTCTAAATAAAATAGACCACATATTTATGTAGGGTCCCAAAAGGTTAAATCCCCTAATGGCTTGATTAATCCTCTACTGGCTCTGACAATCCCCTAATGGCTATAAAAGCCCTGGGGTGGGATACTTTTACCTACTGGCCCAGGGAGGTAATTATTATCTCCTGGTCACCCATTCAGATAAGAAGAAAGGAGGTTTTGACTTGATATTCGGAAGGGTTTTTTTTTACAGTGAGAGCAGTGAAAATGTGGAATTGTCTCCCTGAATCAGTGGTACAGGCTGATACATTAGATAGCTTTAAGAAGGGGTTGGATG
The DNA here is from genome assembly GCA_038501925.1 of Xenopus petersii. Classification (NCBI taxonomy): domain Eukaryota; kingdom Metazoa; phylum Chordata; class Amphibia; order Anura; family Pipidae; genus Xenopus; species Xenopus petersii. The sequence goes on along the minus strand of CM076675.1, from coordinate 11,067,369 downwards.
GTGTTTAGCAAGTGAGGGAATACAGGGATATGGAAGATAGCTCATAGTACAAGTTGATCCAGGCACTGGTCCCATTGTCATTTTTACCCCACTGAGGCGAATAAGAGAGGTTTCAAATGGGGTTTATTTGCTTTCCTTTGGAAAAACTAGCAGTTAGGCAGGTTATATATAGAGTTAAAAACTTGATGGGCATGTGTCTTTTTCTCAACTTAACTTACTATGTTACTATTTTATGGTTAATAAATTAGGTGGGAGCTAGTGATGGGCGAATTTGTCCCGGTTCGCTTTGCCAAAAGAATTGCCAAACCGCGAATTTTGACGCAAGCAGCAATTTTGACGCTCGTGTCAATTTTTACGCCAGCGTTAAAGTCAATGGGCGTCCAAATAATGTTGACGAAAGCAACTTTCCCGATGCTCGTCCGAATTTTTGCAGCCGTTTCGCAAATTTATTCACTGGTGGCGAATTAATTTTCGTGGTTGTTTCGCAAATTTATTCGCCGGTGGCAAACGTGGAAATTCGCAGCAAATTTGCACCTGGCCAATTTATTCACCCATCACTAGTGGGAGCACACGGCCTCTTTGGCCTACACCTGCTGAACAGACTGGTTGTTGCTGGGGAGCCTGGGGCACAAGGCCCTAGTAAATGAGGGTACCTGTTGGTACCTCAACCAAGCCCTTAGTGAAAGTCGGGTAATGGGGACCCTGTGAACAATATATTTAGGTATAGCACCAGTAATAGTACAGGGGGGATGAAAAAAGTCATTAATGAAAACAACCAAAAATGTATTCCTTTGGACAAGCAGTTTTAACGCAAGGCCATGTATGGGATGTGATTGCAAAGAGCTGGATCACACAATTTTTAACAAAGACAATCTTTGTTTAGGTTTTAGTTTACATGAAAGGGTAAATAAAGATATCCAGCAATGATAAATTCTGCATAATGAACACATTCTATAATTAATAAATCTAAAACTACGAAGAAGTTAATTATTGTATAACCTAGCATCAGTGTATATTCACACACACATATACAGGTATAGGATCCCTTATCCGGAAACCCGATATCCAGAAAGCTCCAAATTATGGAATGGCTGTCTCCCATAGACTCCATTTTATCCAAATAATCCAAATTTTTAAAAATGATTTCCTTTTTCTCTGTAATAATAAAACAGTAGCTTGTACTTTATCCCAACTAAGATATAATTAATCCTTATGGGAAGCAAAACCAGCCTATTCGGTTTGTTTAATGTTTAATTAATTTCTAGTAGATTTAAGGCATGAAGACCCAAATTACGGAAAGATCCATTATCCAGAAAACCACAGGTCCCGAGCATTCTGGATAACAGGTCCCATACCTGTGTATATATATATATATATATTTATATATTTATATATATATATATATATATATATATATATAATATAGTTCAGCGCTGCTGATAATTCTTCTTGTTCTGGAAACTGGAAAGGCACTAGACAGTCCAGAAAAATGTGTAACGGCAATATATCTAGTTTTGTTTATTTTCCCTTTACGATTCAGGCATATACATTTTTCCCATGTATAATTAATGGCTCTGGGTACCAAACGTTCAGGCTGCAAGTTAAGATATCACCACTTGGGGACACTTATGCTCCACAAAAAGTTTTCAAGTTTCTTAACTTTCCAATTACAATTTTTAGCAGAATTTACAATTCATTCAATGCTTTTTATGCTGGGAGAATATGTGCTAAAATATCCTTTTTTTTAGCATTTGTGCTCTTCCATACCATTATTAGATAAAAGTGATTTATGTAAATGCAAAATAATATTTTTCCTGTTAAGGCTTTAATTTATTTATGCATGGTCAGGATCATCCCATTAGTTATCACAGTTAATAATACATGGCATGTTTGTCTAGAATAGGCTCCCTAAATTCAATTTTATTTATTAGACAATTCATTTTTTTTTTCCTAGGTGTTCTTTCCTCAGACGTGACAGCATTATTGCACATTTATTATGCAGGATGTTAAATTAAATCTATATTGGTAAGAGAAAAAAAAGAAAGAGACAGTAAAATAATCCTTATGCCAGAGTGAGAGAAATGTGTGTTATGTGTTATGTGCAAATAAAATATTAATGGTTACTCTGGAGTTAAAGAAAGGCACACATCCCTATTAATAGGAATATAATGTGCTAGCTGAATTTAGCTTTACTCACAGATACATGGCTGGCCTTTAGCAGTTGCTGGACTGTAACTTTCTGCTTCCATGGGAGAATTGTACATTCTGATAGCCTATTAGCAGAGCTCAGTCACTGACCACAGCAACCAGATAGATGAGCAGAAGGGAGAATAAAAAGATAAAATGAATAGTGATGGGCAAATCTGTCCCGTTATGCTTTAGTGAAAATTTGTGAAACATTTTGCTCATCACTAAAAATGAAAATTGATTGTTTAGCTTGCTTCTATGCACGTTCTAGAATTGTATTATGCTGCTTACTGTCCATAGCCTCAAAGGAATCTATACCAAAATAAATACATCAGCAACAGATAGTTTATGTCATAATAAGTGTCATATTAAAGAATGCTATCAAACTGGAATATATATTTAAGTAAATATTGCCCTTTTACATACATTATCTTGAGCCCTCATTTCATGATGGTCTGTGTGCTGCCTCAGAGATCACCTGACCAGAAATACTGCAGCTCTAACTGTAACAGGTAGAGATCACCTGACCAGAAATACTGCAGCTCTAACTGTAACAGGAAGAGATCACCTGACCAGATATACTGCAGCTCTAACTATAATAGAAAGAGATCACCTGACCAGATATACTGCAGCTCTAATTGTAATAGGAAGAGATCACCTGACAAGAAATACTGCAGCTCTAACTGTAACAGGAAGAGATTACCTGACCAGAAATACTGCAGCTCTAACTGTAACAGGAAGAGATCACCTTACCAAATATACTGCAGCTCTAACTATAATAGGAAGAAGTCAAGTGTGAAAGCATAAAACTCTGACAGAAGACAAAACATGTGACTTAATGTGTGGTTTGTTTGTGTGCACTGTAAATCGTAGGATCACAGGGGTGGCCCTTATCTCCTAAAACAATTTCTATTTAGGATTAAACAATAGCACATACTAATAAAAAGTATATTATTATTAAAATGGTTTATTTACACGAAACAGGGTTTTACATATGAGCTGTTTTATGCAATATATTTTTAGAGACCTTCATTATTCGGGCATATAGTTTTTTTATTTAAGGGTTTATTTGTTATTCAACTGAAAAAATCTTAACCAAATTTAATATTTTTAAAGTAAAATTTAAATTAAAACCTTTTTTCAGTTATTTTCAGACTTTTTTCAATTGCTTTGCATTTTTTTATTTTTTATGTTTTCCCAAAAATTAAGTTTAAAGTTTAATGTTTGTGTCTACATTTAGTTGATACATTTCTCAGCCATATGTGTTATTATTATATTATTATTATATGAGTATTAGCAGCTATTGTATCAATTCTAACAGCTGCCTTTAATGAAACTCGTGGATTCTGTACAGCAGGGCCAAAGATAACAAATGTATCAACTAAATGTATCAATATAGAGCAGTTAAAGAGTCGGCGACCACTCCCCCCTCCCAAAGCTGCTCTAGAAGGTGAAAAATGACACTTTATACTTCAATATTAGAAAAATGGTCACAAATAGAAAATAGAAAGTAAATGGGTAAAGTCTTTATTTCCGGTGAACAATCTGAAACCAACTGGACTGAAAAAAGTGTTTGAAGGTGAACAACCACTTTAATTGATGTGTGTCTGAAAAAAGGCAGAAGGGGAATTTGATTAAAGCATATAAAGGCAGTAATATTTAGTTACAATTCCAACCTTTGCAATTTACAGGATCATGCAGCTTATATTCAAATACGATTTATCTCCCATTTATTATACATTAGAAAGTAATCAGCATACAGTCGCTTACATTATGGGCACACCAAGGACATTCTTTAATTTAATGAAAGAAGGAAAGAAGGAACAGTACCAAGCACTTCATATTCCATAAAGATCTGAATAGAATATCAATTATCTTAAACCAAACATCAAATTGTGTTTGACCAAAATATAATTTGCATCAGTCAGATCGACGGTAAGATAGACAGAAGTAAGTCAGGTCTCCCCCTGCTGTTCATAAGTATAATTGTTTCCCTGCAGAGCAGTTAGGGGCTGTCTGACAATTCCTATCCACAGCAGTAAATGAAGGGAGAATTTCACTGTATACACTCAGGTTTCTTATAAAAACAGGACACATTTTTTTATTAAAGTATATTGGAGATCGGGTTCTAATTTTTTTTGCCTTTACATGCCCTTTAAACAAGCAAAACAGTTCCCTATCAGGCCTAGCTGCTGGTTCCTATCCTACACTGCAGTGTGCTGAGTGCTGCTGGCTTCCCTGCTCAGCCTGGGAAAGGAGGCAGCGGTACGTGCAACAGGACTAGTAGGGGTTTTTCAATAAATAAACCCAGAACGCTACTTTTTCAGTACTTTCCTTCTATATTTAAAATAGAATAATGAACTGGCACATTCTTGTTTTTCACAAAATATGTCTCATTTAATGAACCCATGGCTCCTGTCGCATGTATGCAGAGAACGCCAAGGTGAAAAATGGGAAAAAGCCGGTGCCCAGATGCCTCATTTGGTGAAGTTCGGTGACATAAAACATTTCTAATAAACATTGGTCTTTTTCATAAATGATATACGATGGACTCAAAATATAATTAATTTAAAAAATCATGCTGTGATGTTGGTAGAAAAATATACTGTTTTGAATTAAAAAAACAATATACATTGAGAAACATATGGCAAAAGGAATTTAAGCATTTGTTGGAAACATTTTTATATTAAAATGAAAAGTCTGTCTTGGAATCAGCATGCAAATACATGCAAATTTATGAGGAAAAATATCCCAGACCAACGAGCTTCAGACTTTGTAACATATTTCTCACAGCAATTTATGGTACACAAGTTAAAACTTAAAATATACTGCCTTGAGCCTGCTGAGTTTAGCAGATAAACAGGTAGGTTTCCTTATGTTTTCAGAAAGCAGAAACTGCAGACTGCACGGTAACAGTGGCGCCTGAACTTTTTTATAATTACATTTTAAGAGCAAATTATCAGCAAGGGAAATGGTCCCTTAAACCAATAAATACCTCCAAGATATTGTACATATTTAACGACCCAATAGCAAAATTATAATAAATATGTATGAGCAAAGGTGTAAATGATTCTTCAGGCACAAAATAGTTTTAAAAATATTGCTTTCAATGATGCTATTTTTAATATTTGAAACAAATGAGATGTTTTTTCTCATGAATTATAAAGGAATTATATGTACATCGTGTGTGTATATATATATATATATATATATATACATATATATATATATACATATATATATATATATATATATATATACTGTATATATTTTAGTATAATGTATATCTTAACAAATAATAATAAATTTCACCTTTGGAAATAGAAAAATTTCTCTATTATGATTTCAGGTACAAGTATGGGACCTGTTATCCAGAATGCTCGGGACCTGGGGTTTTCCGGATAATGAATCTTTCCATAATTTGGGTCTTCATGCCTTAAGTTTACTAGAAATTCATTTAAACATTAAATAAACACAATAGGCTGGTTTTGCTTCCAATACATTTAATTACCGTATATACTCGAGTATAAGCCGTCCCGAGTATAAGCCGAGGTACCTAATTTTACCTCCAAAAACTGGGAAAGCTTATTGACTCGAGTATAAGCCGAGGGTGAGAAATGCAGCAGCTTCTGTTAAGTTTCAATCAAAAAATTGAGGGTTTCTGCTCCCATTGGAGGTGCCGGCGTCTCGTTTTTGGATGCCGGCGACCATTCTTGGACGCCGGCAAATATTCTTGAAGACTATTCTTGGACGCCGGTGACTATTGTTGGACACCGGCGACTATTCTTGGACACCGGCGACTATTCTTAGAAGCCGGCGACCGTTTTTGTGCTTGACCCGAGTATAAGCCGAGGTAGAGTTTTTCAGCATATCTTGGGGGCTGAAAAACTCGGCTTATACTCGGGTATATACGGTAGATGTTACTGGGCCCCACAGCAAATTCATTTTATGGCTCCAACATATCCATAGGTTATCCTGTTTTTCCAATAGATATTAAATATCATTATTTGGGTCTCTTGGGCACCCTATAATTCCTGGGCCCCGAGCAGTCACAGGATCTGCTTCCTCTGTAGTTATATCCCTGAATACCCTGTAGAAGGGAGGTTTCCCCAACTGGTAAATAGTTTTTCAAGGAATTGATGGTTTCAAAGTCAAGTGCTCTTAATACCATCATACGTGTTGGATAAATTCTTCTGCGGACAAATGCACCACGTTTTGGGTTTGCAAAGAAGAACCTGAATCTATTGCGACTGCAGATATTAAGACCCCCCAAAATTAAGGCCGCAGAAGAACCACCTATTTCCACAAGGAAAGATTGGATTTACATGCCCTTTAAATTGTCAGACATGCAGCACAGCAGGTGGTGAATTACAGTAAAAATATGACATGGCGCCCTCATGGTAACAGCAATAACACCACAGCTCTTTCAAGTCCATGAGTGCGGTTACAGTTACACAATCACACAGATTAGGCTATTTCTCCATTATGCAGGATGCTGTAATATTCAATTAATATGTGCAGCTGTCATTTAGTCATAATAAATTAGAAGCCCATTATTGCCCATTATTACCTTTATATTTTGCGAAAGAAAAGCTATTCCGGAGCAAAGTGTGTCCGACCTCTGTTTCAGTAAAGCGGCAATATATCTATTAGATGTCCCCCGGTGTCGCTAGAGTATCGTACAGTGGCTCTTTTAAAGGTTTTAATAATTCCATATAACAGTAAAGAGCACGACTCTGGCTCACCTTTTCCAGGAAACTGAGAAACTGTCAGCCAAGGCCTTTATTTGAGCTTCAAACTGTATATCATGTCATGAGCTCTTTCCAGGTCTTCAATTATAAGCTGAAAATGAAGGCATTCACTTTAAATTTAGATTAATGTGTAGTAGCGCTGTACTATTTTATTTAAGGGAAATTCTATTCTGTTTATAAGAAGAGGCGCGCTGTCCTTTATCTAAACAATAATGGGAAAAAAAATCACCTTTCTCTTTATATCTGCACTTAAACTGTATAGGACCTGCCTTGCTGCTTATCTCAGCAAAGTATTCTCCTAAACAACTGCCCCCTAATGGATATAAGTACATAACACTAATATATTGATCTTCATGGAAAGTATTTCTGCTGAATAAACCGCTCTCTTTCTTATGAAGAAATGTGAATGTGCAGATGCCAAAACCTTGCTTGCAAAGTAAAGTATGGCCTTCGTAAATATAAAATCAGCTCCACTTACCAGTAGGATTTGTTCCCATTTCAATCTAATACTAAAATGCAATCTAACATTTTGTTTAGGTTGGATTTTCCAGTAAAGACTTTACTTTTCATTTATTCATTTGCTGTGGGTTTTGTTTGCTGTGGTAGAGAATTTAGCTTTGCCCTATGAGTATTTTAAATGTAATACATATATGAATTTCTTATGAACCATTATTGATGGGCGAATAAATTCGCCAGGCATGGACTTGCGGCGAATTTCCGTGTTTCACCACCAGCAAATGTTTTTGCAAAAATGTGTTGCGTATCAAAATTGGCTTGCGCATAAAAATTGACGTGCGTCAAAATTATCCGGACAGCCATTGACTTTAATGCATTTGGACAAAATAATCACACTTGTCACTCGCGTCAAAATTGTTCTGACGCCCATTGAGTTTCGTGAATATTCACAGTAAATGGCGATAAAATGGGGACAGAATCGTCCCATCACTATTAACCATACAACATTGGCCTTGTTTATAGGAAAATTCAACACTTTATTTAAAAAAACCCTAACTCCCTACCCTTCATAGACCCCCTCCCTCCTCCCTCCAGCATAGCTGCTACCTCAGGTAAATGCCCCTAATTTTTTACTTACCCCTCAGATTCAGGGCGTCAGAGTTCATGGCAGCCATATTCTTCTCTTTGGTAAGCTACGGTAAGTAAGTGCCTTATTGGTGCATGCGCAGCTGGAAACCCGATATCCAATCCTGAACAACTGCGCATGTGCCGAAAGTAGTGGAAATTGCCAAAGCGCCAGAAGAAGACAAGAAGATTACCAAAGAAGATGGCTGCCGTGAACTCTGAAGCCCTGAAGTGCCTGGCCAAAACAAATTCAAAACCAAAAAATCACATGACTTTTCACCACACAAACAAGGAAGTTAAAAAGTTTTAACAATGCATGCAACACTCAGTTCTCATTTCCCTTATTTCCAAATAATTAGGGTTCGGAATTGGTTCTGTGTTCGGCCAAATCCTAAAATCGTTAATTTGGTGCATCCATAGAAAGAACAGGCTCAACATTATGATTCCTCTGGCAAATTTACTAAAGGGCGAAGTGGCTAACGCTACCGAAAATTCACCAGCGTGACGTCATTATGCCCCTTTGCCAATTTACTAACGCTCCCTGCCGTAATTTGGCTAGCAAAGTAGACAGACTCTAGCGCTACTTTGCACCCTAATGCCAGACGAAGCTGCGCTCAGGCGAAGGGACGCAACTATGCTAATTCACTAACATGCGCCTTGTGCCAGACTTGCCTTCATCATCTCAGATCAGGCGAAGTGCAATAGAGTAGATAGGGCTTGCTTCAAAAAAAGTTAAAGATTTTTCGAAGTCCCAAAAAACGTTGGAGTCTTTTACTTTTTTTAAGGGTGATAGGCTGAAAAAGATCGTAAATTTTTTTGGGGGTACCCTCCTTCCCCCCTACATTTCCACATGGCACCTAAACTATAGAGTGGGCACATGTGTAGGGCAATATAATAACTCTATTTTATTTTATGAAGGTTTCCCAGGCTTGTGTAGTGTAATGTATTTGCTGCTACATATATGTTCATTGTACTTTAACTTTGCACCATAAGCAAATTAGACATCGCTAGTGTAATTTCGCTTTGCTTGACGAATTAACGCTAGCACAACTTCGCTACCTTTTGCCTCCCTGGGCGCAACTTCGGATTTTAGTGAATTTGAGCAGCCCTGGCGAAGTGTGTGCATTTTCGGCACTTAGTGAATTTGCCCCCTCATCTCATGAAGGTCTTTACAAGAACTAAACAGCTAGATGTCTAGGAAACAAGGTATAATACTGTTGCCCAATATAACATCAGCTCTGTTAATTACAAAAAGACTTTCAGTTGGATTTGAGACTCCACATTCCATTAAACCTATATTTAGTTCTATTTCTAGCTTCAAGTTGATCCAGTAAATAACCACATACACATACTTGTATCTTCTTAGAATATAAAGATCTACATTATGTCATTAAGTAATTAAGGACATTGCTCTGCTTTACTTGATAAAAAATAAATATTTAGTACACTATAAATAAAAATATCGAGGTCAAGCGTATTTACAGGTGTATGCAGAATTTCATTCTTAATAATTGTCTTTTGGATGCAGTTACAGTACGTAGAACTTAAATTAATTTGAGTTTACCCACACTTGTGTATGTAGCAGCAGAACCATGGAAATCCTTTTCAGTCATTCCTATTGGTTATTCTCGATTCTGTCTGATTCTTAAATGTTGCTTGTCTACAGATTATGGTGCTTACTACCTGACATGACCTTTTGCTTGGGTACTGACGATTGCTGTTTGACGTGACCTCTGGTCTGGCTCTTGTGTTTCAATATTTCACCTGTCCACTCTACTTAAATGAGTTTGATCTCCATCAGTGTCTCCACAAAAAGCCTTGGGTTCCAATCAGACATCACTGAACACAGACACTTCTGAAGCTCACCATTTTTCAAAAGATCATCTCTAAACTATTTCAAAGTGAAACATGTGAACAAGTCATATGGATCTGAAAAGGAGGACTACAACCCTAGATGAACGTGGCTTTTTTTAAGTTGCACCTGGCAACCCTAGTCAGGTATATCTTGGGAATGGTAACTAGCCATACACATGACATGGGAATCACTGTTGATTATCACCTTAGGTCAGGGATCCCCAACCTTTTGAGCCCCTGAGCAACATTCAGAAGAAAAAGGAGTTGGGGAGCAACACTTGCATGAAAAAATGTTCTTAGGGTGCCAAATAAGTGCTGTGATTGGCCATTTAGTAGCTTCCATGTGGATTGTCACGCTACATCTAAGCTCTGTTTTGCAGTACATCTGGTTTTTATACAACCAAAACTTGCCTCCACGCCTGGAATTCAAAAATGAGCTCCTGCTTTGAGGCCCTGGGAGCAACATCCAAGGGGTTGGAGAGTAACATGTCAATGATTTAAATCTGTCTGCCTAATAAAATAACTGGTTAGTATAGGACTGGTATTATGCCTGACATCATGATGTTGCCATGGCTTATCTCAAGTCACGTCTTGCTTACAGACACACATAAACTCCTGAAGAATTCACTGTTCATCACAGGTGACTGGGTGCAGTGGAAGCAATTAGAGAACAATGTGCAAGTATATAATTCACTTCCATGTACATTCAATGTAGTTGGAAAGGTCACCCAACAAAATGGCAGTCATGCCCTAAAGAAAAATAGAACAAAAACAAGAACCTGGTGATAAATGATTATTTAAACACATATCATTCAACTTACAGCAAACATCAATATAATACAAAGAGTGATGAATGAGACACAAATGCACAGACCAAACAAAGCCAATCCTAATATAGTATGCTACATTGATCTTAACACTGTATATATAACTCATGCAGAAGGTCCCATAGAATGGTGAATGCTGGATCAATGAACCTAGTGTTATACAGAGGTGCTTTCAATTTTGTTGATGTTCTTGGTGGCGTTGGCAATTGGATCTTTTAACACTGGAAGTGGTAACATTCTAATGCTCTACTTGATTATAGGTTAATCTTATAATCTAGTCTAGATCATGTTTTAAAATGTCGATGTCAGCCCAAACTTAGATTTTTCTATACTGGGCTCTTCATCATTATACAGGAAATCTGGTTTCACAACTAAAGAGCAGGAAAAAATCTGACCTCTGACTAGGATCATATAAGCTGTATATCCTTGCAATAAATAATTTGTAATCTTTGCTGTTATTGGTCTTTTAGGTTATATTAGTGAATATTAGTGCATATATGTAACATAATATGCACATTTAGGTATTAATGACAGCACCGATTTTTATATGCAGTGGTTGCTTTAAGTTAATTTAATTAGTAAAATATATTCATATTGTAAATTTGTATAGCATGGTTAGAAAATCTCTTGGCTTTTCTATGTCACATGTGAATTGTCTCACTATGTAATATTAGCATTATTACCAACTACACACTGGAGAAACTCACATACAGTTCAAAAACTGTAGGGCTGGGCCTGGAGGACTTGTATAGTGGCAATGGGACTCAGTTTGAAGGCTAGTCAGAGTGATTTTTGGGAAGATGGTCCATTTGCTCTTCTGGCTACACCTGAAATCAAAGGTTGAAGGCCAGTCAGGGGGAGATTTGTGTTATAAGCATGTGTTGTACTAGATATTCATGGAATTATAACCAACACACCAACATTCTTTTATATTTAAGATAAAAGCCTAGGTTGGCCCCGCACGGTCTAAACCATGACTATGATTTGAATCCATTTGTTGTAAAATAATTTTTAATAATTTGATTTTATCTTTTATAGGTTTTTGCATGGATATATTAAATTCCTTTTTTGGGATCTGCTTACAGCTTGTATCGGATATTTTTCAGATAAGTTGTCCTTTTTGATGTTATATGGATACAGTCAAATTTGAGTATTATAGGAAGGTATTTTGACACAGGATGATGCTTATGTAACAATCATCATCATCATTTATTTATATAGCCCTGTCAAGATACGCAGTGCTAACAATAACTGGACACTTGTGTATGTTATTTCCATGTACCTTGTATAAATGTGTGATGACACTAGGGGGCACTGTGCCTCATGGTATTTAAGGCCAGGTTCTTATGGGGTATTTTATGCTTGACAAAGAGTGGAGTACCACTCGAAACGTTGCATTATGATGCTGTCCTAAAAACAATAAGACGGTTTTATTGAACAGGAGTGCTGTCTACTGGATGACAATTTGTATACCTTGATGCGGCCCTTGTGAACAGGCTTCCAACCAAAAATGTGGGCAGAAGTAGTAAGTTCGGTCTAATTGGTATTGTGTTGGAGATTTGTGTTATAAGCATTTGTTGTACTGGATATTCAAGGAATTATAACCAACACACCAATGTTCTTTTATATTTAAAATAAAAGCCTAGGGGGCAGATATACTAAGTGGCTTATTTTCGCCAGCGTCCGTTTCGTACCCATTGCAACACTTCGCCAGGCACAAATGCTCTCAGACTACACCAATTCACATATATGCAGAGTTTTGTCCTGGGCGCTGAATGCTAGCGACTTTTCGATAGAGTCATTTCGGCAGTTCGAGCATTTCATAGAGAAGATGCGCCAGCGTTCATTTGTGCTTTGTGAAAATTTGCTAGTGATCTTGCGCTTAGGTCAATTTGCATAGGGCGGGAAATTTCAAGTTGTATGGACGTCTTTATTATAAATGTTGCTGCAAATTATTTAAGTTACCGGTTTATATTACACATATCCAGGGAACCTTAATAAAGATAAGAGAGTTAATATAAAGTGTTATGAAAAATAATCACCCCCGCTACATAAAAAGGTTGAGCAGCATTTAGAATATACAGCATGAGTATAAAGTGAAGTGAAGAACACACTAAGGGGCTGATTCACTAAATTCGAGTGAAGGATTCGAAGTAAAAAAACTTTGAATTTCGAAGTATTTTTTGGGCTACTTCGACCATCGAATGGGCTACTTCGACCTTCGACTACGACTACGAATCGAAGGATTCGAACGAAAAATCGTTCGACTATTCGTCCATTCGATAGTCGAAGTACTGTCTCTTTAAAAAAAACTTCGACCCCCTACTTCGGCAGCTCAAAGCTACTGAAGTCAATGTTAGCCTATGGGGAAGGTCCCCATAGGCTTGCCTAACTTTTTTTGATCGAAGGATATTCCTTCGATCGTTGGATTTAAATCCTTCGAATCGTTCGATTCGAAGGATTTAATCATTTGTTCGAAGGAATAATCCTTTGATCGTACGATCGTAGCATTTGCGCTAAATCCTTCGACTTCGATATTCGAAGTCGAAGGATTTCAATTCCTAGTCGAATATCGAGGGTTAATTAACCCTCGATATTCGACCCTTGATACATCTTCCCCATAATGTGTAAGGGTTCAATTTCATAGAAGCTGTGGCCTAATTTTCTCCCAGATGGTACTGAGTATCGTGATTAGCAGTCACAACTTGGGATGTCCCCTCTGCAAGAACATCTCCCTCTAGGCAGTCATGTGTAACCCAACTGTTCCATACCTGACTGATTAAGTGTAGCATATCCAGGAATTCCACATTTGTGTCTCCAACTTAAAACCAACCAAGAAATCTCACAAGTTAGAAGAAATATACGTTAATGGAAAAAAAGATATTCACATGAGACAGAGGCAAAAATATAGAAAGACACAGAGAGAGAGAGAGAGAGAGAGAGAGAGAGAGAGAGAGAGAGAGAGAGAGAGAGAGAGAGAGCACTAGAAGGAGAGATAATAAGATCATGCCTACATAATTGTAATATCTCAATGACTAAAACATTATATTTTAGACATTAGAGGGTTTTAACATTCTGACAGTATATGAATGAATACAGAAATCACTTTCTACCAGTATGCTACATATACAGTATACACAGACATTTTGCCATATGCATTTCACATCAGTGCAGCAATGTTAGATCTTTAACAGGTAAATAACTCTTCCTATTTATAGAGAGTAATATTTCTTTTGGTGAGTGTCACTAAAATACTTTGAAGGATAATGTGGCAGTTTAATGGTCTCAATTTGATAACGGGAGCATATCAGTCTTCTAATAGTAACAACTCAAGGATGGAAAGTAATTACCCTCTACTTCAGGATTCATTCCCAACTCCAGTGGATCAATATAATAGGTCTTTTAGTCTGGAGAGCATTTATTTCGCTCGACTTTCTAACCTGCGGTAATATTTGTTGAATTGCTGATGTCCATATAACAGAATTACATCACAGGGATAATAATGGAATCTGCCTTAATAAATGAACCATAAACAACTGGTGAATTCTACGGTGTCTATGTGCTATTCAATAGAATAAATACCCAAGGAACTGTGCAACGTAGGTATTTGTCTACATCATATTATTAGATTTAACCACAGTAAAATAGTATAATTGTGTTTAAATAGGTTTGTTATTGCCATGAAATAATTTTTAAACATATTTTACCTTTCTAAATATCTGTGTGTGTGTTAAAAGGATAAAACTTGTAAATGGAGGCCGTAGACCCAGGAGAACTTTTAGAGGCACCGTTCCTTTTAGAATTTCTTTACATCTACTTTTAAAGTGGCCTATTTCTCTTTGAATTACACCTTTGTATAGCAAGACATTTAGCATGCAATTTGATTTTTTGGGGTCGCTGACCATGGCAACCAGAAATTTCCCAAATCTAAAACCTGCTGAGATGCTACAGAAGTCAGCTGGAATTGTATTTCAAGCATTCAACAAGTTTTTTTTTGAGGGGTTGTTTTCTTGAGTTTTTTGAGTTGAGAATTTACAACTTCATAGAAAATACAGTAGAACCACAATTTTACATCCCCTTATTACGTTTTCCCTCATTTTACATTGTTGTTTTGTGGTCTCCCCTATATAATATGCAACACACCTATCCCTGGTTTTACATTTACATCCTGGATTTTCCGCCATTTTTTTCTGGTCCCTTTAAAAACGTAAAAAGAGGGTTCTACTGTAATGCATTTAAGTTTTAAACTTTTTCCCACAATTAAACACAATTGCACCAAGGTTTTAACTTAAATAAATTAGAGATCACTAGGGATGTACCAAATCCACTATTTTGGATTCGGCCTAATCCCCGAATGCATAGTGAGAGTTTCGGCCAAATACCGAACAAAATCCGAATTTGTATATGCAAATTAGGGATGGGAAGGGGAAAACATTTTTACTTCCTTGTTTTGTGACAAAAAGTCAAGCAATTTCTCTCCCCGCCCCTAATTTGCATATGCAGATTAGGATTAGGATTCAAATCCGTATCCTGCTGAAAAAGGCCAACTCCTGGCCGGATCACTAACCGAATCCTGGATTTGGTGCATCCCTAGAGATCACAGATGCAAAAAAGGTAAAATGTAATGTAAACTTTTAATCCAAATTTTTTGTTTCCATCCAAGTTTTCAGTAGCCAGTTGATATAATCTAGAGATGCAATACAGTACCAACCCGCAGAGATAATATCCACCTTTGCATCTGAACCTCAATGATTCCGACAATCAGCAGAACAGTGTTGGAAACAGATGTAAGTGAACTGGCCCCGAGCCCACCATGCACTGTACAGTATCAATCTCAGAGGTTGGCAAACATGGAAAATGGCACTTAGCACATTTCTACTAAATGAAATCTGAAACCAGATTAGAGCAGCATATTGATCATACAGTAAATATAAATATCCCTGGGGGGCCATACCCAAACAGATTTCACTTAGTCTCCTGTGAACCCTAGAAAACAACAGAGAGAGAGAAAGCTCTATGTGAAATCCTTTGGTTTCATTCCAAGAAGTCTCTTTTTTTTAAGTGGATAAACTTCACTCAAGGCAACTCAATAAACCCTCCCTCCTCCAAAAAAATGGTAATTTCATTGTCATTGTGAAATCACAACTATTATACGTCATCTACATAATGTGCAAATACTGATGTTCAGCAGTGTTATTACCATGCCTAACTAACAAGATTATGTAGTATATAGTATATGCTATATTTTCAAGTCTAGGCCAAGATGCCCAGAATCAACCAAGTTCTTAAGATTGTAACAATGTAGATAATTTTGGTTACTTTTCCAGCTTCTCTCTGTGTAGAGCACTACTACATGGGTCTCCTCACGGCAGCTGGGCCTTTACAGCAGTAATCAAGGGTTGGTCTACAGGCTCCAGACGGAAATTCTAAGCACATTCATTGTCACGCAGACAATGCTATTGAAGAAATAACAAGGAAGAAGGATAACAAGTGCTCTCCTTCCACTATCTTTAACTCATCCATGAGGTTTCTTATCCCATATTTATTGGAACACCTGCGCTTTCCCTCCCTTCCATCCTTTCCTTGCTTCTAAACTTGCCACTGTTTTATTTTCTTTTTAATCAAGATTATATTGATTTTTAAAACTTTAATTTAGGGAAGGGGTAGAGATAGCAGTGGAGAAGGATGAAGGATGGTGCAAATGTGAAGGACCAAAGGGGAGAAATACAGCCAATGAGAGTGGCTCACTGATTGGTTAGGATATTTTTACCCAGCCTTAGCAACTAGTGATGGGCGAATAAATTCGCCAGGCACTAATTTGCTGCAAATTTCCGTTGCACCATAAATTAGCAAAATCTGGAATAGTCGATTGTGTCAAACCGCGCGTCAACGTTTTTCAGATGCCCATTGACTTTAACATGGGTAAAAAAATTGACGCAAGCATCAAAATTGTCGCGAATTGATGCAGGCGTCAAAATTTACGCAGGCGTCAAAATTCGAGTTTCACAAATTTTTCGTAGTTTCATGTATTTTGCTAATTTTTCAGCGAAATGGGACAAATTCACCCATCATTGTTAGCAACATTAGGAGCCTTCTAGGGATGGACTTTTCTACTCTCCCCCAGGCCATGCTCACATCCAAATTCCCCTTTTTCTGACATAGCCCATTTTTCCTCCTTCAAAGTTTCCACTTCACGTCATGCATACTCAAAAACTTTTCAAAAGCAGATAATACCAACCTCTTTGGAAAGACAACACTTCAGCAAAATCTCTCTTTTTGATTGGTTACTTACTTTTTGATGTTTTACTTTGATACTTATCATTTCTAAAATTGTACAACTCTGTCTGCTCTTCAGCATCAAATTATCTAAAAATATATATGTACATTGTGACAGAAAACTGCAAATTACCATCTATGTTTTGAAAACTTTAATAACTACAGTTTACAAAAAAGATACAGTTATCCATTGCTTAGCAGAAACAGAAAACAATGAAATATTAATGGTTATTAAGATAGCATTTCTATAAATATATTCTTGTGGATTTTGTTAAGAATATATTTTAAAAAATGAAAAAAATTTCCTTTAAAAAGTGTATACTGTCCCCATGTTCAGCGAGGAAACTGACGAACATTTTTCTGCCCTCAGCAGAAAAGTTTCTTACATGACATGTATTCGGCATGAAAATGCGGATCCACAAAGCTGCTCAATTAACTCGTTTTTAATTAACTAACTTGTTCGGTAGGCTGGGATGTTTCTATTCAGTTTATGATTGATGTTTTCATTTAACAAAAGGTCATGTAATAATGAAACAGTGATGTTGTGGTTATACACCAGGCGCTGAGCACCAGAGAATACATAGTGGGTAACTGCTAGGATCTCTGTGTAGGCAAAAGGCATTTATAGGTATAATATCACGGAGCCATTATTTCATATCACAGTTCTCACAAAGGAACAGACTTCGCAGATTGCTTAGAAATGAGTACTGCAACCCTATCAGTACCCAATAAAAGCCACAATGAGAACATGGAAAGTAAATGGAATGCTCAGGACCTGGGTTTTTATAGATAAGGGAATCTTCCTTAATTTGATCTCCATACCTTAAGGACAGTGACACACGCTTAGATTCAGGGAGATTAGTCGCCCGAAGTCACTGGGCGACTAATCTCCCTGAATCTTAGCGTGTGTCACTGCCCCAAGTCTGCTAAAAATAGTTTAAATGTTAAATAAACCCAATGGACTGTTTTGCCACCAAGATGGACTCATTCAGCTTTGTTACCAACAAGTACAAGGTACTTTTTTTATTATTACAGAGAAAAGGGAAATCATTTTTAAAAAATTATAAGTATTTGCTTTAAATGGACTCTATGGGACATAGAGCCTAAAGGATGAAAGTGAAAATGTGTATATTCACCAAAAATTTAATTTAATTGTCTCAACAATGCTACAGTAATTTGCTAAAAGTAGAGTACAACAGGTTTTTGCTCAATGGTGGTGTAAATGTACATTTTTCTTTGGATGCTAGTGTATTCAACCAGACCTCTCTTTTTCTTAGCAATTAGTGATGGGCGAATTTTGGGAATTTCGATTCGCCAAAAAATTCCCGAAATTTCCTGCGAATTTCTCGAAACGGCATAAAATTCGCAAAACAGCAGAATTTTCACTGGTGAATTTTCGTGGCAGTTTCACAAATTTATTCGCCGGTGCCAAATCACTGGAATTCGCTGCAAATTCGCACCTGGCGAATAAATTCGCCCATTACTATTCGCAATGGCTCTTGGTCACCTCCTCATCCAAAATGGGGACACTTTCCAAAACCAAATATCTCAAATCCAGTTTGTCCTGCATCCATAAATTTTTTGACACAGGTAGTTTGACTTTACCATATAGTGGTCCTTTGTTGCAATATCCAGTTTTTTATCTGTAATGTGGTCTTCTCTACATACTTTATGGTAGACCACATCGGCCAATCAACAAATGTTACAAATTTTGTAATCAGTTTTCAAATAATAATTAGGCAGGTGAGCAAATTCCTTAATGTCAGAATAGGAGGATCTCAAGATATCCTAATGCTACAGCAGAACAGAGGCCATGACCCCACTCTCACCACTTTACTGATATATATCTTGAAACATTGTTGTCCTTCAAACTATGGGGCAGATTCACTAAAGGGCGCATTGTCACCAGCGACCTCTTCGCACACTTCGCCAGGCGCAAATTCATTACCACTATGCTAAATCACTAAAGTGTGAGGTTGCATCCTGGGCGCCAAATGCTGGTGACTTTTCGCTTGCGATACTTCTTCATTGCGAGCTTTACATAGCAAAGATTCGATAGCTTTCATTTGTGCCTGGCAAAAATTCACTAGTAATCTTACGCTTAGGTCAATTTGAATAGGGGAGGCACATAAAAGTCGTATATGTCTTTTTTTAGAGATGTTGGTGTAAATGCTTGAAGTGGCCACTTTTTATTACAAATGTCCAAGGGAGCTTAATAAAGACATAAAAGCTCATCTAATGCGCTAGACATGAGCCCACCCTAAAATATATGTGGCATGCCCCTCAAATGTGTTAAACAAAATGTTTACACAAAAATCTTTAATAGTTCGGACTTTTGAAGGCAATCCCGCATTAAAAATCAAAAAGTCGTTTGCATTTTTTACACTATATATGACTTTCCGGGGTACAGGAGATGATATCACTGACATCCGATTGAGGAAGATGTAGCTTCATTTCAGCAGTTCAGCCTGGTCTGAGGTGGTGAAGGAAACTCTGCCAGAAAGAGGTAACGTTCAGTAAAATCCGCAGTTTAATCAATTTGCGGAGTAACAACTACGGATGGGCGAATTTTTTTGCCTTGTTTCGCCAAAAAATGACGCCCATAGACTTGCATGGCATTGTGCGTTAAAATAAAAAGAAGCGCGTCAAAAAAAATTGCCGCGCGCCAAAATTTTTTTGTCGCCCATAGACATTTCGGCGGACGGTGAATTTTTGGCGAAATGAAACGGGTCAAATTCGCCCATCCCTGGTAACAATCGGCAGGCGACCAAAGTCGCCTGGCGATAGAGTACGAACGAACTATATCGACGGTCTCTTTTGCTAGTGAATTGACGTCTGTGCCTGTTAGTGAATTGGCGTTGTCCCTGCAGATGGGATTTCTGACAAAAAGTCGCTAGCGTTAGCCACTTTGCCCTTTAGTAAATCTGCCCCTATGTATAATACATGATAAGCTGCCAGGCCCATCTGGGCCGCACAACAAGAAGTCTTTGGAGCAAAATAAAGCCAGACCGCAGACCCACATCATATTCTAGTCATACTAAGATAGGTATGAAACACATGAAGATTCTAGTACAAATAACCTTTTTTCCCTGTTGTGAGCGAGGCTGACTTGTCATGTATACAAATCAGGGGTCTTTTACATCCACAAGTGCAGTGAGCATTTACTCCAGCGTTGTTGTGGTCTGAAGTGTGTATTGTGTCAGATACAACTGCATGTGCACTGTGGTTACACTATACTCTAGCTGCTGTGTCTTGTGTGTGACTTCAAATAATCTGCCGACCAAACAAATCAAGAAACACCCTATTAACAACCAATATAAATATAAAACAATATAAAAAAACCCTTACAATGGTTAACACAGTCTGCAAAGCAATTCCAGAAGACAATAAGAAAAATTATAGGGCCGTATAAACTAACTATAATGCTAATGAGCTTATCATTTAAGGTACAAAATAGTTTTTTTTTTTCAAGCAAACCATCGGAATTATTTCAATTCTTATCTAACGTCTGCAGAAGCCCAACATGCTGCCTTTATTAGAAGCATATTGAACTCAGAGTAGCTGTTTTTCTATGCTGACCCACTTTTTTTGCTCTACTTTAGTATTTTCCATACATTCCTATGGGGCCTGAGTTGCTGAGCGTGCCTCTGTATATAAGCTTATAACGTTCCTTTTGAAAAATCTAAGTAATGTCAACTCCAGCCATTTCATCAGCTATCTTGACAATGATTTGTAATGCAAAGTAACTGACGTGAATTCACACAGATAGCCCTTTATAGTCGTCATTTTCTTATTACTGCAATGTATTGCTTATCCGACACTTCTTTCAGAAACTTCTAAATGCAGTGGTTAAGATAAGTGCCCTATGATTTTTTTTTCTCTTTAGATATAACCCCAGCCCCCGGTGTGATTTGTATTTCATTAGCATATGACATTTCGGATTTCCAGTATTACTAATCTCCTTTTTACTAAATTGCTTCAATGATCACAGATTTTAAAGAAGCTTCATTTAAGAAGCATATCATTTTAATCCGTATCTTTATTTCAGCTTTATGTAAGCATTTTTTTCTTCTTTTTAAATTCTAAGAGCTTGTTTCTTTTTAGCTCTATTTATTTTCTTGCACATCAATCATAATCATAATTTGACCTATCGATACACAAACACTGTTGGGGAAGACTAAAAGAAAATGATTTTAATACAGAATAGCTCAATGGCTTTCTAGACTGATACAGATGCGGTTTCTAAGATCAGCCATTGTGTAAGCCCAAGAAAAACATGTCCCGGGTATAATATCTGCGTGGCTTTCATTTAGAAAAATCCTTTGATTTAATTGTTCGATCGAACGATTATTCCTTCGATCGTTTGATCGTAGGAATATCGCAAAATCCTTCGACTTCGATATTTGGGGGCCGATTCACTAACTTCGAGTGAAGGATTCGAAGTAAAAAAACTTCGAATTTCAAAGTGTTTTTTGGGCTACTTCGACCATCGAATGGGCTACTACGACCTTCGACTACGACTTTGAATCAAACTATTCAAACTAAAAATAATTCGACCATTCTATAGTCGAAGTACTGTCTCTTTAAGAAAAAACTTCGACCCCCTAGTTCGCCATCTAAAAGCTACCGAACCCAATGTTAGCCTATGGGGAAGGTCCCCATAGGCTTTCCTAAGTTTTTTTGATCGAAGGATATTACTTCGATCGTTGGATTAAAATCCTTCAAATCGTTTGTTTCGAAGGATTTTATCGTTCGATCAAAGGAATAATCCTTCGATTGCACTATTTGCGCTAAAATCCTTCGACTTCAATATTCAAAGTCGAAGGATTTTAATTCCCAGTCGAATATCGAGGGTTAATTAACCCTCAATATTCGACCCTTTGTGAATCGGCCCCTTGAAGTCGAAGGATTTCAATTCGGCAGTCGAATATCGAGGGTTAATTAACTCTCGATATTCGACCCTCAGTAAATCTGCCCCAAAATGTTGAAAATGCTCCAATAGCTCCTAACTGTAAACAAACACATTTCTACCACCCAGTCACACACATAGTGCATTAGAAGTTTCATGTCTTTAATTGGTGATGAGCAGTTTTTTTGGCATGTACTATATGGTTTTGCTGCAAATATCTGAGTTTGTGGAAAGGCGACAAAAATTTGCCGTGCGGTAATTTTCTCCTGCAACAAAGAATGTCACACAGTAGACAAAAATGTTGCAGTAGATAAAATAGACCATAGACTACAAAAAAGTCGCTGTTTCATGAATTTTCTTGTAATTTTGCACATTTTTTTGCCAAACCAAAACGGGACAGATTTACTCATCACTATTTTTAATGCACTGGGTATTTGGAGCCTTGATTTGGCACACTCTAGCTTATATCATTTGGACAAAAAGTTGTTCCAACTAGAGCCCTGCATGGTTCTATTTCCTGATACCTGTACCATACCTGCTACCCGTGACCCCCAACCCAGACCCCACACCCACAATTTCCCCCCACTGATCCACTTCCAGACCCACAATTGACCAACTAATCTTCCGACCCAGGGATACACAAAACCGGAAGTGACGTCACATTGGACCAGAACTGACGTCACTCCAGCTCCGAATCGTTACAAACAAAGAATAAAACTGAAAGAACCACAAGGGAGGGTGGGAGTGATCAAGCCCACACCTTTGTCAGATACTCAGCCAGATTACCTGCAAAGTGGCCACACAGCCAGGGAATAGGGGAACTTTTCCCCAAAATCCGACAACTTTGTGGATATTTTACTGGTCCCCACCCAATGCAGGACTCTAGTTCCAACACCCCAATGAGTATCTAAACATAAATGGGGCAAAGATTAGAAATAGGTCAGTGATATCTAAATTGGAAGGCTGTATATACAGTATTAGCAAGTGAAAATCACGTGTAATGTTGATTCAGCACACTGCATCTTTTCAACTCCTAGTTGCTAAATACAGTTTTTCTGTTCCTCCGTCATTATTCCTTTTTATTGTGGCTAAAGACATATCAATAGCTTCCTACTGAAACAACATATAGTAGCCTTCATTGGCAGCAGAGATTGGTTATCACTCACATCAGTCCCTGCCACAGTGGAGCTTACAGTATGCTGCATGCTGCCTTTATTAGAAGCATATTGAACTCAGAGTAGCTGTTTTTCTATGCTGACCCACTTTTTTTGCTCTACTTTAGTATTTTCCATACATTCCTATGGGGCCTGAGTTGCTGAGCGTGCCTCTGTATATAAGCTTATAACGTTCCTTTTGAAAAATCTAAGTAATGTCAACTCCAGCCATTTCATCAGCTATCTTGACAATGATTTGTAATGCAAAGTAACTGACGTGAATTCACACAGATAGCCCTTTATAGTCGTCATTTTCTTATTACTGCAATGTATTGCTTATCCGACACTTCTTTCAGAAACTTCTAAATGCAGTGGTTAAGATAAGTGCCCTATGATTTTTTTTTCTCTTTAGATATAACCCCAGCCCCCGGTGTGATTTGTATTTCATTAGCATATGACATTTCGGATTTCCAGTATTACTAATCTCCTTTTTACTAAATTGCTTCAATGATCACAGATTTTAAAGAAGCTTCATTTAAGAAGCATATCATTTTAATCCGTATCTTTATTTCAGCTTTATGTAAGCATTTTTTTCTTCTTTTTAAATTCTAAGAGCTTGTTTCTTTTTAGCTCTATTTATTTTCTTGCACATCAATCATAATCATAATTTGACCTATCGATACACAAACACTGTTGGGGAAGACTAAAAGAAAATGATTTTAATACAGAATAGCTCAATGGCTTTCTAGACTGATACAGATGCGGTTTCTAAGATCAGCCATTGTGTAAGCCCAAGAAAAACATGTCCCGGGTATAATATCTGCGTGGCTTTCATTTAGAAAAATCCTTTGATTTAATTGTTCGATCGAACGATTATTCCTTCGATCGTTTGATCGTAGGAATATCGCAAAATCCTTCGACTTCGATATTTGGGGGCCGATTCACTAACTTCGAGTGAAGGATTCGAAGTAAAAAAACTTCGAATTTCAAAGTGTTTTTTGGGCTACTTCGACCATCGAATGGGCTACTACGACCTTCGACTACGACTTTGAATCAAACTATTCAAACTAAAAATAATTCGACCATTCTATAGTCGAAGTACTGTCTCTTTAAGAAAAAACTTCGACCCCCTAGTTCGCCATCTAAAAGCTACCGAACCCAATGTTAGCCTATGGGGAAGGTCCCCATAGGCTTTCCTAAGTTTTTTTGATCGAAGGATATTACTTCGATCGTTGGATTAAAATCCTTCAAATCGTTTGTTTCGAAGGATTTTATCGTTCGATCAAAGGAATAATCCTTCGATTGCACTATTTGCGCTAAAATCCTTCGACTTCAATATTCAAAGTCGAAGGATTTTAATTCCCAGTCGAATATCGAGGGTTAATTAACCCTCAATATTCGACCCTTTGTGAATCGGCCCCTTGAAGTCGAAGGATTTCAATTCGGCAGTCGAATATCGAGGGTTAATTAACTCTCGATATTCGACCCTCAGTAAATCTGCCCCAAAATGTTGAAAATGCTCCAATAGCTCCTAACTGTAAACAAACACATTTCTACCACCCAGTCACACACATAGTGCATTAGAAGTTTCATGTCTTTAATTGGTGATGAGCAGTTTTTTTGGCATGTACTATATGGTTTTGCTGCAAATATCTGAGTTTGTGGAAAGGCGACAAAAATTTGCCGTGCGGTAATTTTCTCCTGCAACAAAGAATGTCACACAGTAGACAAAAATGTTGCAGTAGATAAAATAGACCATAGACTACAAAAAAGTCGCTGTTTCATGAATTTTCTTGTAATTTTGCACATTTTTTTGCCAAACCAAAACGGGACAGATTTACTCATCACTATTTTTAATGCACTGGGTATTTGGAGCCTTGATTTGGCACACTCTAGCTTATATCATTTGGACAAAAAGTTGTTCCAACTAGAGCCCTGCATGGTTCTATTTCCTGATACCTGTACCATACCTGCTACCCGTGACCCCCAACCCAGACCCCACACCCACAATTTCCCCCCACTGATCCACTTCCAGACCCACAATTGACCAACTAATCTTCCGACCCAGGGATACACAAAACCGGAAGTGACGTCACATTGGACCAGAACTGACGTCACTCCAGCTCCGAATCGTTACAAACAAAGAATAAAACTGAAAGAACCACAAGGGAGGGTGGGAGTGATCAAGCCCACACCTTTGTCAGATACTCAGCCAGATTACCTGCAAAGTGGCCACACAGCCAGGGAATAGGGGAACTTTTCCCCAAAATCCGACAACTTTGTGGATATTTTACTGGTCCCCACCCAATGCAGGACTCTAGTTCCAACACCCCAATGAGTATCTAAACATAAATGGGGCAAAGATTAGAAATAGGTCAGTGATATCTAAATTGGAAGGCTGTATATACAGTATTAGCAAGTGAAAATCACGTGTAATGTTGATTCAGCACACTGCATCTTTTCAACTCCTAGTTGCTAAATACAGTTTTTCTGTTCCTCCGTCATTATTCCTTTTTATTGTGGCTAAAGACATATCAATAGCTTCCTACTGAAACAACATATAGTAGCCTTCATTGGCAGCAGAGATTGGTTATCACTCACATCAGTCCCTGCCACAGTGGAGCTTACAGTATGGGGGCACATTTACTATGCTCGAGTGAAGGAATAGAATAAAAAAAACGTTGAATTTGGAATGTTTTTTTTTGGCTACTTCGACCATCAAATTGACTACTTTGACCTTCGACTAAGACTTCGACTTCGAATTCAAACTAAAAATCGTTCAACTATTCGACCATTCGATAGTCAAAGTACTGTCTCTTTATAAAAAACTTCGACCACCCTCGATATTCGACCATATGTAAATCTGCCCCTATAAGTCCCCTCTCCCATTTACACAATGGAGTCAATTTCAGTTAATATGCCTGCGTGGGGGGACAACCGAAAATGGATAGAATCCCTCCTATCAGTTGAACCCCAGCGCTCAAAACATCGGTCTTAACTACTAAACCACCCTTACAAACTGCAACGCAAAACATACAAGTTCTGTGTCTAAACACATATTCAGTCTTTTATATTTCACAGATAATTACATTTTTTTTACAAAGACAATAGGATACCGAGTAATGACAGTTTTTTTTTTTTTTTTACTGAGAATAGCATCACACACCCCCTAGTAATATTGCTTTATAAGATTTTATTCAGTCTCAGCTGTCAGAATGTATACCATAGTGTTCCATTAATATCATCTTTGTCTTGTGTGCTCTTGTCTCCATTGTTCCCTGCTGCAGAATGCCTTTATTTCCATGATAGCTTTTTCTCTGTGTCTGATTCAGCTTGGGAAAAGGTTATTTTGTATATCTGAGCTGCTGGATTTAAGTCTGTCTGTCATCTTTCCGCAAATCTTTGTATGGAGTTCATACGCAGGGCTGTTTTAAAGGGATTCTGTCATGATTTTTATGGTGTAGTTTTTATTTCTAAATGACACTGTTTACACTGCAAATAATTCACTCTACAATATAAAATTTTATTCCCGAACCAGCAAGTGTATTTTTAGTAGTTGTAATATTGGTGTGTAGGTGCATCTCAGGTCATTTTGCCTGATCATGTGCTTTCAGAAAGAGCCAGCACTTTAGGATGGAACTGCTTTCTGGCAGGCTGTTGTTTCTCCTACTCAATGTAAATGAATGTGTCTCAGTGGAACCTGGATTTTACTATTGAGTGTTGTTCTTAGATCTACCAGGCAGCTGTTATCTTGTGTTAGGGAGCTGTTATCTGGTTACCTTCCCATTCTTCTGTTGTTAGGCTGCTGGGGGGAAAGGAGGGGATAGTGATATCACTCCAACTTGCAGCACAGCAGTAAATAGTGACTGAAGTTTATCAGAGCACATGACACATAACTGAGGGCAGCTGGGAAACTGACAATATGTCTAGCCCCATGTCAGATTTCAAAATGAAATATAAAAAAATCTGTTTGCCCTTTTGAGAAACTGATTTCAGTGCATAATTGTGCTGGAGCAACACTATTAACTGATGTGTTTTGAAAAAAAAACATTTTTTCCCCTTTAAGTTGTTGCAGAGAAGGTATTTGCTCCAGGACCCACTATTTCACCCTTGTTAAAAATGACATAAAAGCCAAAAAGGAATTATTCTGTTTTGTATTGGCTGAATATTTGCAGTTAAAAATGTATCTTCTTTATTATTAATTCTCTATCGTTGTGCATAGGGATGTAGCGAACGTCGGAAAAAAAGTTTGCGAACATATTCGCGAACTTGCGCAAAAATGCGAGCGGTTCGCGAACGGTTCGCGAACCCCATAGACTTCAATGGGAAGGCGAACTTTAACATCTAAAAAAGACATTTCTGGCCAGAAAAATGATTTTAAAGTTGTTTAAAGGGTGCAACGACCTGGACAGTGGCATGCCAGAGGGGGATCAAGGGCAAAAATGTATCTGAAAAATCTGCCTGTGTGTGCTTGGAAGAGATAGTGTAGGGGGAGAGCTGTTAGTGATTTCAGGGACAGATGATAGTAAGTTTGCTGGCTAGTAATCTGCTTGATACTGCTCTGTATTGGAACAAAAAAATAAATAAAAGCAGTCCTTACAAGGACTACTGTTATTGCAGCAGTCAGCAGATGAGATCAGAAGCAGGACAGCTGCCCACTGCAGCTACATACAGAGCACTGCAGTAGAAGGTAGATTACTAGCCAGCAAAGCTACCTAAGCTTAAATGTCCCTCAAACCCCTGCAGACTTCTGTCCCTCCAATAACAGAGCAGTATCAAAACGATTACTAGCCAGCAAACTTTCAACTGTCCCTGAAATCACTAACAGGCAGCAGCTCTCTCCCTACACTATCTCTTCAGCACACACAGGCAGAGTGAAAAAACGCTGCAGGGCTTCGGTTTTTATAGGGAAGGGGAGTGGTCCAGGGGAGAACTTCCTGATTGGCTGCCATGTACCTGCTGGTCTGGGGTGAGAGGGCAAAAAAAAGCGCCAACAATGGCGAACCCAAAATGGCGAACGTCGCGCGACGTTCGCGAACTTCCGGCGAGCGCGAACACCCGATGTTCGCGCGAACAAGTTCGCCGGCGAACAGTTCGCGCCATCTCTAGTTGTGCATTTGTACAAAGTTGTAGCAGCCAATAATATCTTTGATTTTACACAGTTGCCCAGTAGATTCTACTTGCTGATTGGTTTCTATAGGTTACTGCAACCGGGCAGTGCCTCTTTTACATAAAACGCAAAATGTCTGAAAAGCATCTAAGAATTAGAGGCTTTAAAAGAAAGGACAACACATTTTAGGTTTTATTTACAAATATAGGAGCTAAATGGCAGCAACCAATAAGGTCTTTGCTTTCATATTCCTATTTGTATTAAACTGGTCTAAGTTAATAGCTGATTGGTCTTTTTTAAGTTATAGTGCGGAGAGTATTTGCACCAGGATCCACTGTTTCACTCTTGTGCCCCTTAGCACTCCTGCAATTGCACCCCTGGGGAAATTAAATGACCCCTATAGATTTAAAGGGGTGGTACACCATTAAGTTAACTTTTAAGGGCAGATTTATTAAAGTTCGAATGGTAAATTAGAATTAAAAATTTTGAAAACTCACAAATTCGAATTTTAAATCACCAACTCGAATTTGAATGTGATATTTATCACAATTTGACCCTAGAAAACAGTTCTAATTTGAATATTCACCACCTAAAACCCGCCGAGATCATGTACAGAGGTCAGTTGAACCATTTGAAGATGTTAATAGCCTTCCTGACATTCGAGTTGTTTTTCAGTGGAAAACTTGATTTTATTAGACATTCAAGTTTTTTCATAAATAACCTCCCATTCAAGTTGTGTTTCAAATTTATTAGCGTTAAAAAAATTCACATAACTTCAAAATTCGACATTTGATAAATTGGCCCTTTAGTATGTTGATAATTCTAAGCAACTTTTCAACTGGTCTTCATTTTTTCTTTTTCTTCGTAGCAATCATATTGCTGAAAATGCAAGTTTGAGAAAAAGCTAAATAACTCAAAACCCACAAATAATAAGAAAATGAAAACCAATTGCAAATTATCTCAGAATAGGTAGTTCCCTCTATTGATGGGTGAATCTGTGCCATTCACGAAATGGCGAAAAATTTGCGAAAGTATTGAAGTATTGAAGTCAATGGGCGTCAAAATAATTTTGATGTGAGCGACAATTTTTATACGTGTGTCTGTTTTGTCCAAATGCATTAGTCAATGGGCGTACGAATAATTTTGACGCCTGGCAATTTTATGCGTGCGACTTATCTTATGTGCGACAATTATTTTTGTTGCGCCGGATTTTTCGCCTGCTTATTCCTGCTGCCATTTCAGCAAATCGCGGAAATTTTCAGCAAATTTATGCCTGGCGAATTTATTCGCCCATCATTAGTTGGACCATATGACAGAACTGGTAGGAATAAATACACCATATAGAAAGCAGTTTCCCTAGTAGTTATCTGAACTTTTCTTTTTTTTTGCTACCAGTGACCGGCATCTGTTGATCCAGTTATAAATACATATACAATATAGTATATATGCCCTCAGTAATGTGAATCTGAGTCTTGGATTCTATATTTGCTTTATTGAAAGAAATTAAAGAAAGTAAAAATTCTGTACTTTAAAAAAAACAACAAAAAAACAATTTCCTTTATCTGTGTTTTTGTGCATTTTGAAGTTATGTACTGGATTCAAAGAAGTTTGAAACTTGCCCAATGTTTTTCACTCGTCTCCGACTCCAGAAAAATCATAGAACTTTCAGCTTCACATCGATAGCAGGAAACATTTCAGATGGTGATTAAGAGCTGCTCTTTAGGAACGCATTATAGATAACTAATTGCAGAAAGTCAGCATGGTTTTATGAAAGTCCAATCTTGCCAAATTAATCTGATTAACTTGTATGAAGAGGTAAGTATATTGGAACAGAGTGAGGCAGTTGACATGATATATATTTAGATTCTATCAAAGCTTTTTATGCTATTCCATATAACAAATTGGTTAAATTTGTTATATGCAAAATTTAAAAAAAGGTTTATAAAGTACAAAGGCAGGGATTAGACGTTTGCTATAAACAGAATACATATATAACATGTACACACTTATTTATTATATAATACTATATCTATGGGGCCCATTTACTTAGCTCGAGTGAAGGAATAGAGAAAAAAATGTAGAATTTCAAATGTTTTTTTTGGCTACTTCAACCATCGAATGGGCTACTTCGACCTTCGACTTTCGACTTCGAATCGAACGATTCTGACTAAAATTCATTCGACTATTCGACCATTCGATAGTCGAAGTACTGTCTCTTTAAGAAAAAACATCGACCCCCTAGTTCGCCACCTAAAAGCTACCTAAGTCAATGTTAGCCTATAGGGAAGGTCCCCATAGGCTTTGGTAGCTTTTTTTGGTCGACCAAAAATCGTTCGATCGATGGATTATAATCCTTCGAATCAAATGCTTCGAAGGATTTAATAGCGCTAAATCCTTTGATATTCGAAGTCGAAGGATTTAAATTCGACAGTCGAATATGGAGGGTTAATTAAACTTCGATATTCGACCTTAAGTAAATTTGCCCCTACGTGTTTAGATGGATTTAATATGAAGGCTTATTTATCAACAGTCTCATTTTAGTGGTTTTAGAGGTTTTGGAAACCAAGACTACACTCACAAAAGGCACTTACAATTTAAAGGGGTAAAGTATAAAAAAAGTCCTAAATTCTCTGTTTAAAAATAAACATCTAATTGGGTGCTATGGGTTATAAGATCTGAGCAAACTTTGCTACATTTATTGCATTACCCTAAACCTTAATCACATTAATTAGGATCCATGTCATTAATCTTCAGTTAACCTGCAAATATGTTAGAGGTTTAGGGGCAGATTTACTAACCGGCGAAAAGACGCAAGCAACCTCTTTGCACCCATTGCTACACTTCGCCAGGCGGAAATTTACTCAGACAACGCTAATTCACTAAAATGTGGAGTTTCCTCCCGCGGTGTCGAACGATGACGACTTAATTAGGATCGATGTCATTAATCGTCAGTTAACCTGCTAATACGACAGAGGTTTAGTAGTAAACCTACACAGGGTGAACATACAAAACCTCAAATATTCCTCATGTCAGAATCAATATCAGATCAGGCACGAGTGCTAACCACTAGTTACCTGCTAGTTAACCTAGTGCCATCACATAGTCATTAAATACCCAATATTATAAATCATTAAATACCCAATATTGTATTTACGGTTTGTCAAATGGTGATTATTACTGTAGATAAAGAGTTACTGTGCACATTTTACACTCTAACATATTTAACAAGAACAGAACATTTTTCTCCCCATCAAAATGGATGAAATAATTGAGCACTGGGCGACGGGTCATAAAGATCGGTTTAAATTACTGGAAGGTTTGGCTCCAAAGTCATACTATTGCTACAGTCACTTGTAAATTTTAATCATTATATGTAATTGAAAAAATTTACAATTTTAGGTTTAAGAGTAGAAAGCAGATTAAGTACCAGCACTAAGAATGCAATCTTAGGGGCCGATTCACTAAATTCGAGTGAAGGGTTCGAATTAAAAAAAAATCGAATTTCGAAGTTTTTTTGGGCTACTTCGACCATCGAATGGGCTACTTCGACCTTCGACTACGAAAATCGAACGATTCGAACTAAAAATCGTTCGACTATTCGACCATTCGATAGTCGAAGTACTGTCTCTTTAAGAAAAACTTCGACCCCCTACTTCGGCAGCTAAAAGCTAACGAAGTCAATGTTAGCCTATGGGGAACGTCCCCATAGGCTTGCCTGGGATTTTTTGATCGAAGGATTTTCCTTCGATCGTTGGATTAAAATCCTTTGAATCGTTCAATTCGAAGGATTTAATCATTCGATCGAATGAAAAATCATTCGATCGATCGATCGCAGGATTTGCGCAAAATCGTTCGACTTCGATATTCGAAATCGAACGATTTTAGTTCCTAGTCGAATAACGAGGGTTAATTAACCCTCGATATTCGACCCTTCGTGAATCGGCCCCTAAGTATGTATTTTAAAGAGAGATAACATTTAAAGGGATACTGTCATGGGGAAAAAATTTTTTTCAAAATGAATCGGTTAATAGTGCTGCTCCAGCAGAATTCTGCACTGAAACCCATTTCTCAAAAGAGCAAACAGATTTTTTTATATTCAATTTTGAAATCTGACATGGGGCTAGACATATTGTCAATTTCCCAGCTGCCCCAAGTCATGCGACTTGTGCTCTGATAAACTTCAATCACTCTTTACTGCTGTACTGCAAGTTGGAGTGATATCACCCCCTCCCCCCTAGCAGCCAAACAAAAGAACAATGGGAAGGTAACCAGATAACAGCTCCCTAACACAAGATAACAGCTGTCTGGTAGATCTAAGAACAACACTCAATAGTAAAATCCAGGTCCCACTGAGACACATTCAGTTACATTGAGAAGGAAAAACAGCAGCCTGCCAGAAAGCATTTCTCTCCTCAGACCAGGCGAAGTGCAATAGAGTATATAGGAGTTCCTAAAAAAATAGCTGAACATTTTTCTAAGTCCCAAAAAACACTGGTGTCTTTTCCTTTTTTCAGGGTGATAGGCTGCAAAAGAACGTAAATTTTTTTTGGGGCAACCGCCTACCCCCCCTACATTTCTTAACATATGGCACATAAACTATACACTGGGCTCATGTGTAGGGCAATACAACAACTCTTTTTTCTTTTATTAAGCTTCCCTGGCCTTGTGTAGTGTAATGTATTTGCTGCAACATATACGTCCATTCAACTTTAACTTCCCGCCGTATGCAAATTAAGCAACATTATTGCAACTTTGCTTGGCGCAGTGACGCTAGAGCAACTTTGCCAGTGTTTGGCGCCCTGGTCACAACTTCGGATTTTAGTGAATTAGTTTTGTCCTGGCGAATCTATGCCTGCCGAAGTGTTGCGCTGTGAGCGAAGCCGTCACTGGGGAATTTTCTTAGGTTAGTGAATTTGCCCTTTTATATAGGTGTGGTCGGGGGGCGTGGTGTGTATGGGCCCCAATTCTGCAGCGTCGGTGGGCCTAGACCCTCAGTATGACACTGCCTTGAAAGCACTGCCCATTCTTTCCCATGGGACATTGTATTCCACTGGTTGAGAAAACTGTCCAAGACTGGAAAGTCTGGTGAAGTTGATTTTTATACTGAAAACTATTTTATTTTAAAGAAAAGCAGATTTGGCACTTTTTCCTGCATGTGTCAGTATCACTTTAATAAATATGCCCAGTTAATATATAGAAGATTAGGATTGTATTAGAACATGTGTTGGCATTCTGTAATAACTCTGGCAATCCCAGATAACTGAGTTATTTATTGATTCCTTGCTCAAGCGAACCTTGAAAGAGAGATGAATTTTAGTCATACACAGGCGGCACTGCTTTTCTCCGGCACAGAGCCATTTAAAAGTTTAAATTTGAAGCTAGTCGGGAATAGTGCTGAGTGGCAAAGACTTTTGTTGCAGTTGCTAATGTCATATTTTATAAAGTATGAATAAACTTGATTACGGTGACTGATAATGGGAAAAGGCTGCAGATGTTGACATGTGAATGGAGGCAATAAAGTTATTCTGGAGACTGACATTTTTATATCTGTCATAACTGGTTCTAATTTAAACTCAGTTTGTCAGTTGAGCCATTTATTATTATTAAAAATAAATGGTAATAATTGTTAACTAGGGAAGGACATGAGTGGAACATTAATGGCTGATATCACCACAGGTAGGCTAACGGAATGGAAAATGCTTGTATACAGTATGGTAATATTTTCTATTTAGATAATGTTATTAGCAAAACATTCCGTGTCACAATCTGTTGAATCAACTTTAACCAATATAAAGTCAATTAGAATTAGACCATCTGTCTAAGTTAATGATAACACATTAACAATATTCCATACTACAATGGTATATATGGTATAATTCTACTGAAACAGTAAGTTCCAACAACCAGTTCATCAAAGAACTGAGATTAAAGGAGAATTCAACCCAAATGTTAAAAAAAACCCTACAGCACTATCCTACATAGACCCCCCTCCCTCCTCCCCCAGCCTAAGGGGCCCATTTACTTAGCTCGAGTGAAGTAATAGAAGAAACAATACTTCGAATTTCGAATGGTCGAATATGGCTACTTCGACCATCGAATTGGCTACTTCAACCTTCGACTACTACTACGACTTCGAATCATACGATTCGAAGTAAAAATCGTTTGACTATTCGACCATTCGATAGTCGAAGTACTGTCTCTTTAAAAAATTCTTCGACCCCCTAGTTCCCTACCTTAAACCTACCGAGGCCAATGTAAGCCTATGTGGAAGGCCCCCTAGGCTTCCTAACAATTTTCTGATCGAAGGAATATCCTTCGATCGATGGATTAAAATCCTTCGAATCGTAGGAATAGCACTAAATCCTTCGACTTCAATATTTGAAGTCGAAGGATTTTAATTCGGCAGTTGAATATAAAGGGTAAATTAACCCTCGATATTCGACCCTAGGAAAATTTGCCCCGGCAAATTTACCCTGGCAAATGCTCATTTTACTTACCCCTCGGTGCAGATTCAGGCATCGGACTTCACAGGCGCCATCTTCAGCCGATTCCATAACCTTCGGAATGAGACCGGTGCTTAGGCAATTTTCGTGAGTTTTAGCACATGCGCAGTTGTCACAATACACAAAATTGCTCCAACTGCGCATGCGCTGCCACACCGGTCTGATTCTGGAGACTTCCGAAGAGATGTCGTCCATGAACTCTGATGCCTGAATCTGCACCGAGGGGTAAGTAAAATGTTAGCGGCATTTGCCTGGGGTAACATTTAGGTTGGGGGGAGGAGGGCGGGGGGTCTATGTAGGGTTGCCGGGTAGGAGTTTTTTAACGTTAGGGTTGAATTCTCCTTTAAGGGAGGTTCCTCAGCATGCCCATGCTCAAGACCAGTACAAAGGAAAAAAATAAAAGGAATACTAGAGAGAAAACAGGAGAAAAATAAAGAGTTCTTAACCCCCTTATAAGCCAGCACCCCAGCTTGCATTATTTAGACCCGTACATAGAGAAATAACAATGAAAGATTAGCAGTTAGATGTTTGAGGAGAATCTATGCTTCAGCAATGTTTGCTATGCTCTTAAAAATTTCCCACAGAGTGATTCGGAATACTAGTCAATCACTTTGTAAACATGATCCAAGATTTCTAACCAAAGTAGTACATAGATTGCTCTTGTTTTTAGTTTGTACAGTATCACAAAAGTGACAGCTTTTCTAGTCTAGACTACTGGGCTATTTTATCATCTAAAAAGTCATATCTGGATCCCTAGTGAGCACCGATGACTGTCAATAATAGTTCTTAACTAAACCATGATAAAACCTTAATTTTTAATATAATTTTAATATAATGTAGCTGTAAATCCAAAAGACTAAAAAATATGTGTAGCCTTTTCGAAAAAAACCCCCATACCTATAAGAAAAATTATGGGACCGGTTTACAAGTTTATAACAAGTTGCATACTATGCTGAAGAATGTAGACATCACACTTCTTAGAATGATAGGCAAGTGCAATTGCTCCACAATGATTGAAATGTTAAGGCAACACATTAAATAATCAATGCTTATTTCTGGCCTGGAGTTGATCCCATACACATTGTGACCACCGCTCCCTTGGGATTTTATTTGTATATCTTCCACAACATCTGCATGTATCAAGATCTTAAAATTGCACCTCCATGATTTCAATTGGCTTTCATCAGTGAGATGCTCTTGGCTGGGCTCAAAATACATGGAAATAAAATATGTTACTTACCACAGGATGCAACAGGTATGAGGACTGAGAGTAAGTACATTTTGGGGAGGGGTCTAGAGTAGCATATTGTCTATATCTTGAACACTTAATAAACTGCCTCAATAGTGATGTGCAG
Source organism: Xenopus petersii (assembly GCA_038501925.1). Classification (NCBI taxonomy): domain Eukaryota; kingdom Metazoa; phylum Chordata; class Amphibia; order Anura; family Pipidae; genus Xenopus; species Xenopus petersii. The sequence continues at coordinate 11,031,363 of CM076675.1, read as the reverse complement.
ACTATCCTGAAATCTATGGGACCTGTGGATTTGCCTAAATGTTGGGTGGGTTTGGGTTAGGTGCAGGTCAAACTGATCCTGTTGTTCACACAGTATCTTGTAAAATTTGCTATGGCTCCTCTCATTCTTTAGAATATTTCAGCACCACTGGTCTGTGGGAACAGGTTGGGTTTGACTTCTGCAATGGCAACATTTTGTAAATTAGAGTCAGGTGCAGTTAGGATAGGACACAAGTTGGGCTCTTCATTATGCTTCAGGTATCTGCTCAAGAAAATGATACAGCTGCATCACTATAAAATCCTGTCCAATCCAAGAGCATTAAAAGTTGTTGGGAATACCCCTAATTTAAAGTTAATGTTACTATTAACATTATTAGCTAGAGACTTGGTAAAATGCATTTTGATCGCAAAAACAATAAAAACATTTTTTTTAACTAACTTTTAACTTTCATGACTTGCAGAACTTACTAAATACTTAAGCTGAATCAACAGTCAAAAATTGACTTTTAACTAAAGTCACAGATGAAGTAGAGCAAGTGGGAAAACTGTATTTTATGTCCATGTAGCTGTCAGCTGCCATTGTGTCACACTTAAGAGTTTGTTAAAGTGATTATCTTAGGTCTGGTACAGGCTTTTATAGCTATACCAGTGCCCCAGAGGTCCAAGAGGAATTGAAAATAGAAGCACATTGCATAAATAATCTATGCATTTATAAGAGTTTCAGCATTTCAACATTAATAGCAAATGCTAGTTAGTGATAACACTCTACTAACATTCATAGCTCTGAGGTCTTTATTATTAGCGTTTGTAGCTCACATTATTGCAAAAAATATATACAGTATACTGCTTTGCAAAGAGTTGATCATAGAAATCATTCATATGTATTGTTCGCCATCAGGGGCGATCCTGGGAATTTTGCCGCCTGATACAGCCTTCCTTTTGTCGCCACGTTGCCCTGGAGTTGGTCGGGGGCAGTCCACATAGCTATAGCAAAGAGAGCAATTGCGCTCTCTGCACTAGTAGAGCCAAATTTCCGGGTTGAAAAATAGAAATTTGGCTCTTAGTTACGAGGAACAGCATTTTTGCCGCCCCTGGCAAGTAGGGGGGCGCTGCCACCTGAGACGATTGTCTCAACTCGCCTCATTGGTGGAGTGCCCCTGTTCCCCCATAAATATTTTACTATTATTGATAAACCACTGATAAACAAAATCAATTCTGATAACACTGTAAACACCTCATTATTTATTTGAAGATATTAATATTTAATAGAGCTGCCACACTCATTTCTCTTCTGAAATAAAGTGATACTTTGTTTATAAATAAAGCAGTGTCCCTTGCGTTCAAATACTCAAGAACGCTTATATTGCTTGTTTGGTTTTACCATTGATCATTAGTACTACACAAATAACCCAATTAATCAAGTAGCTACAACTGTACAAATATTCCATAAATATGAAATGTGGGCATTACAGCATGGTGCTGATGGAAACCTCCATTGAATTCCCTAAGGCATCATATAAAACTGATCTGCTGTTGTGGATTTCTGTAGTAGGCTTACAAGTACTCATTCCTTTTTAACTGTGCCCTACTGAGTAAGCCACAAGTGGAAGAATATTTCCAGAACCACAATGCTGTCCATAAATACTAGAAATGAATAAGTATAAATATTATTAAGGAATAAGTATAAATATTATAAAGGAATAAGTATAAATATCAAAAAAGGAATAAGTGTAAATATTATAAGGGAATAAGAATAAATATTATAAAGGAATAATTGTAAATATTATAAAGGATTAAGTATAAAAATTATAAAGGGATACGTGTAAATATGATAAGGGAATAAGTATACATATAATAAGGGAATAAGTATAAATATTATAAGGGAATAAGTATAAATATTATAAAGGCATAAATATAAATATTTTAAAGGAATAGGTATAAATATTATAAAGGAATAAGAAGGAATAAGTAATGTGTTAGTACCTGCTACTGTATGTGTGAGCAGGTATTTTGTGCAAAAAAAGGTACCTGTATAGTACTTGCTGTGGGTTAAAGATGGTTCTTGGGTAGGGATTTTGAGCAAGGACTTTATCGTCTGAAATAATTAAGGGTACTGTTAGTTCATACTCAACGTATTTAAAAAAGGAATAGAATGATAATAACTGGACCAGACTTATAAGTCCAAAAAGGGGTACCACAAACCCGAGCAACAAACAAGTGGACCATTTCAGGACACTTACCTAATTACTGCCTCATAGGAGGAAATTAAAATCATCTATGGCTGAGGATATATGTTCGTACACCTATTGCATCTAATTACACAGCTCACTAATTGCACCACACATTGCCCATCACCCACAACCCACTTTTCCAAATTCCCACCACCCACTTTTCCAAAATTTTCCAAACTCAAGGACGAAGCTGTTGTTGCAGCAAAACACAGAGTGACATGAGTGACTGCGGTGTGAACTAGCCCTCTCTAGTCCCAACACAATGCGATTGAGGGATTGAATTTTAAAATTCAGTTTTTTTTAAAGTACTTTAGTGGAATTTATAATTATTTGTATTCCTAGTGAGATTTCCTCAAGGTGCATCACTTGGAATCTGTTGGGTGGAGGCACTGCTTCCCAGTTCCCCAATACCATTGCGAGATCCCAACTTTGGCTAATTACCTGCAGTTTGATGCCACCAAAATATTAGTAGGAATTACCAGGAATGCATGTGCACATGCAAGAAATATTTATGTTTAACTACATACTGTATCTGGGAGTGCCCACAATAACCATGTACTGATGGATGCCGCATATTTCAATAAAGCATTAAAAATTTGAGGAATGGGGATTTCAATAGAGGTTAAAGTACTGGGCATATTTGTTTTGGATTTTTTCATTGAAAATTTTGACATCTCTAAGGGGCCGATTCACTAACTTCGAGTGAAGGATTCAAAGTAAAAAAAACTTCGAATTTCGAGTAGTTTTTTGTGCTCCTCGACTATCGAATTATTGAATGATTTGAATAGATCGAGTGCAAAAATGCTGCGACTATTCGCCATTGGATAGTCGAAGTACTGGATCGAGCACAAAAACTCTGCGACTTCGCCCATTCGATAGTCGAAGTACTGTCTCTTTTAAAAATACTTCGACTGCCTACTTCGCCACCTAAAACCTACCGAATTGCTTTAAAAGCCTATGGGAAAGTACCATAGGCTTGTTTTCCAAGTTTTTGATCAAATAAAAAGGCATTTGATCGAATGAAAATCCTTCAAGCGAATATTCAATTGAGCGCCTATTCGCCAATTCGACTATTCGCCAGCGCGTAAATTCGCCCGAATTGCCTATTCGATTATATTCGATTCTATTCCCCAGTCGAATTTCGAGGGATTTAACCCCTTGAAATTTTGTTGTGCAAAAAAAGTTTCATGAATTTTTTGCCGTTTCTCAATTTTTTGGCGAATTGAAAATGGGTTTGCTGATCACTACTAAACACAAAACTTGTTACCAATTACACAACTTTGAATAATTCTACTTATTGGTTAATTAAAAAATCTCAAGCAATCATTATATTATTTCCTTTTTCATACATTTGCATTTGAAAGGCTCTCCAGTGAATACAAAAGACAGCAGATTAGCATGCCAATTGCTAAAAGTATATACATACATTTCTCTTTTGTATAAAACATATTTGCATATGCCATTTATTTTGTGGTCTAGATTACAAAAAAAATCAAATGAAGAGATATGTACAAATTATAGGGCATAAACATTATTGTGGACAAATCACCCACTTCCAATCAATTTCAATGTTGTGGCTAATTATAGGATATAAAAGTTTGATTTGAAAAAGATTTTAAATGTCAATGCTCTTTTTTTTTTTTTAAAGAACTCAGTGAATGCAAAGTTAGTTTCTTTGAGATTTTCTTAGCTGCTTTCCCAATAAGCAATTCATAGACTAACAAGTGACCAGAAACACATTTCAGAACAGCCTTTCAAACTTCTCGCAAGCAAATAAGACATTCCAGGCCTCAGTTACTATAAAGGGCATATTTATTATAGCTTGAGCGTGCTGCTAAATATATTTCAAAAGAGAAGAGCCTGTTATTTTTTTAGTGTGTATTTCAAAAAAAAATGTTTGCCCAGAAATCCGAAAACTCCACCAAAAACTGTATAATTAAGTTATAATGGATTGCTGAAGCTCGAAGCCTAGAGCAATAAGAAATATTGGGGAGACCCCTTTGTCAAATTTTTTGTTATTTTAGAGGGTTTTTGCTGCTCTCATAAACTCACACTTAAAAAAAACTCAAATGTTTAATTATTTGTGAAAAAAAATCAAAAACTTGATTGAATTAAAATTTGGAAAATAAACTCCACACCTCAAATTTGTGAGTGTGTGAAGCTCCAAAAATGTTAAAAAGTGGTATTGAATAAATAATTCAAATTATGGTAAGGACAGATCATATTGAATTCTGCTTGATTACGCAAGCTTTTAGATGCTGAAGTTTTACATTTGAGTTTTTCAAGTAAAATAGTATAATAATAATAATAATAAATACTTGTTATGAAGTAATAATTAAAGTTTATGGGGCCCATTCATTAAGTTTGAGTGAAGGAATAGAAGAAAAAAAAACTTTGAATTTTGAAGTGTTTTTTTGGCTACTTTGACCATCGAATGGGCTACTTCGACCTTCGACTTCGACTTTGAATCAAATGATTCAAACTAAAAATCGTTTGACTATTCGACCATTCGATAGTCGAAGTACTGTCTCTTTAAGAAAAAAACTTTGACCCCCTAGTTCGCCACCTAAAAGCTACCGAAGTCAATGTTGGCCTATGGGGAAGGTCCCCATAGGCTTGGCTAACTTTTTTTAGTCGAAGGATAATCCTTCGATCATTGGATTAAAATCCTTCGAATCGTTTGATCGAACGATTATTCCTTCGATCGTTCGATCAAACTATTCTTATATTGGATATTCGAAGTCCCAGTCGAATATCGAGGGTTAATTAACCCGCGATATTCGACCCTTGATGCAATTGCCCCTATGAGTCTTCTTAGCACAAAAAAACTCTAGTTGCAGTAAAAACCCAAATTCAAACATTGATAAAATAGCCCCTTATTGTGGTCAGTGAAAAACATAAGCATTTGTGCACACCAAACACAACCGGGGTAGACCTGTTTATTAATATTTTAGCTGGTGCATCATTGGAAAACATTGTTATTAAACTTTGAGTTTGAGTATTTTTCAGTAATGACTTTTCCACTAAATTACTTTTCTTTATTTGTAGAATATTTATGAAAAATCTTCAATCAGAATTAGTGATGGAGGAAAAAATTTTGCATTTGCATTTTGCTGCCAGCAAATAAATTAGCGAAACTGCAGTGAAAATTTGCTGGCGAAGAATCTGGCGTGACAAAAAAATTTACATGCATCAGAATTGTCGCGTGAATACAATTGTTACGCGTCAAAATTAGTCAGCTGCCCCTTGACTTTAATGCATGTGGACAAAATAGCCACGCGTCAAAATTGTCACGCCTCAAAATTATTTTGACGCCCATTGACTTCAATGCATTCGCAAATTTTTCACAGTTTTAAAAAATCTTGATAAACAAAGCTGCTTAAATCATATTCCAATTACACCATCCATTGGCTTCTATAGAAACTCAACAGGGTTTATCTGCCTTATGTTTTCATTTGAATTTTTGAAATTCTTTCAATTTAGAAACCTTGAAAATAAAAAAAGACGGCAGGGTTTAAGGGTTTAAAATCATGAAAAAAAAATTTAAATCACAGGAATATTTTTTTTAACCAAAATAATGCTTTATTTTCTTATCCACAGTTAAAAGATTATGTCATACATGTCATATTCATTAATTATGTGGAATGTCACATAGGGATGGGCGAATTTTTTCGCCTCGTTTCGCCGAAAAAATGACGCCCATAGACCTGTATGGTAGACGTGCGTCAAAAAAAAAAAGACGTGCGACAAAATAATTTTGCCGCGCGACAAATATTTTTTGACGCCCATAGACTTTAATGGGCGTCTGCGACATTTCGTCGGCGGAGAATTTTTGGCGAAACGAAACGGGTCAAATTCGCCCATCCCTGCATACAATGACTTGCATTGTGAAAATAAATAATGAACAACAATACCCTCAGTAATATGCTTCCTCATTTTGAGGGGCACATTTACTTAGCTCGAGTGAAGGAATAGAATAAAAAATACTTCGAATTTCGAAGAGGCAGATTTATCAAGGGTCGAATTTCGAAGTAGAAAAAGCTTCAAAATTCGATCATCGAATTTGAATACCGAAGTCGAAGTTTTTTTACATCGAATTTGGCCATTTGCAGTCGAAGTAAAATATCGAACAATTAAATCCTTCGATAGGGATGTAGCGAACTGCCGATTTGATGTTCACGAACGCCGTTCGCGAACACCGGCAAAAAATGCGAACGTTCACGGACAGTTCGCGAACTTCGAACACCCACTAAAATCGTTCGATTCGAACGATCGAAGGATTTTAATCCTTCGATCGAAGGATTTTCGTTCGATCGAATGCTTACAATCGTTCGAACGAATGGAAATCGTTCGTTTTTTAGCGGTCGAAGGAATTCGAATGGTCGAACGAATCGAACGCGAACCCAAATTCGCGAACGACGCGCGACGTTCGCGAACATTCGGCGGACGCGAACGGTCGAAGTTCGCGCGAACAAGTTCGCCAGCGAACAGTTCGCTACATCCCTATCCTTCGAAAGGAATGTTTCAAAGGATTTCAGCGATCGATCGAACAATTTTACTTCGACTTCCAAAAACTTAGAAAAATGCTCTAGAAGGTCCCCATAGGCTAACATAGCACTTCGGCAGGTTGTGTTGAAGTGTTGAAGTCGAAGTTTTTTTAAAGAGACAGTACTTTGATTATCGTATGGTCGAATTTTACTTCTGATCGAATTCGAAGTTGAAGTCAAAGTCACCTATCCTATTCAATGGTCGAAGTATCCAAAAAATTACTTTGAATTTCTAATTTTTTTACTTGAAAATTCCCCCGAATTCACTTCGACCCTTGATAAATCTGCTCCTAGGTGTATTTGCAACATTCAAGCTAATTTTTTTTTTTAAGTCATTTTAAACAGTAACATTTTAAATGAAACAATGCAGTGTTCTGTGAATTAACACAACTGAGCTTTTCTGATTTTTCAATAGCAAAATAAACTGGAAGCTATTGAAACCTGAATACATATATTTTTGCTCTGGTGAATATATTACTGTCGCGCAACTTGGACCCTTAGGTGCCGTACCTTATTAACAACAATAATATGTCTTTTGCTGTCACTAAAGTATTTTTCAAGAGCTCATTAAGCAGGTTTAGATTTCACAATTATATTGCATTTTAAGCACCTCCGACACGGTGGGGAGTCATATATTGTGAATTATGATTATTTTGGAAGTTTAATATATATGAACAACGGCTAAATAAAGTGCAACTCTTTATGAGTGCTAATTATATCCTGTAGGAAAGAGATAAGAGAACTAACAGCGGACCACAAAAACAGAAATCATTATAATACCTAAATTTGTTTTCTATCTCAAATATTATTAAATTTTATTTCATTTGCTCCAGAGAGGAAAGTTTGCCCATTTTTTTTTTAACATGTTGAATACAAATGTGTTCTCTGTATTTGTTACATTTTATCATTTACAGCAACTTCTGATTATATGGATGGCTTCCTGTGATGGGCGAATTTGTCCCATTCCAGCAAAATTCGCGAAATGGTGAGAGATTTGCGAAACACGTATTTCAACGCCCGCATCAATTTGCATCAATTTTGACACCCGCATTAAAGTCAATGAGTGTCAGAATAATGTTGACTCACGACAGTTTTGACGCAAGCGGCACGCCTCCAAATATTTTGGACACTGGCGACTTTTCGCAAAATGTATTCGCTGGCATCGAAACATGGAAATTCGCCACAAATTTGCACCTGGCAAATTTATTCGGCCATCAAGAATGGCTTCCTTTACTGTCCTTCTAAACCAACCTCTGGTTAATATGCATTGATTTTTTTTATTCAGTTTTAATTATAAAATATCAACAGCAAAAAGTCTGGATCTTTGGATGCTAATGGGAGGGTCAACAGGCAAACTATCTTGATGCTGAAGCAGTTTACAGGTATGGGACCTGTTTTCCAGAATGTTCATGACTTGGGGTTTTCTCGTAAAAGGTCTACCAAAAAATCATTATAACGTTAAATAATCTTAATTGTTTTGTAAGGATTAAATACATCTTAGCTAGAATCAACCACTTTTTTTGCATATTTGGAGCATATTTATTATGCTGTATGAAACAAATTTTGCAAAAAAAAAAAACTGTATAAAAAGATGTTTAAAATAAATGGCAAATTTATGAAGGTGACACCATGCGAATGCCAGATTTGCCGGCGTTATTTTAAATTGCTTCTGGCGGAAGAAGAAATCTGTAAAAAATGTACGCCGTTATTGACGCTATTTTTTACACAGCAAAGCCTGGCAATGTGTGGTGTATTATCCCACCTTTTTTTACACAGCATATGCCCCATTATTGTGGTGTTATTATTACAGAGAAAGGGAAATCATTTTTAAAGATATTTCATTAAAATGGAGTTCATGAGTATCCCGGTAATTCAGAACTTTATCCCATACCTGTACAAAATGTTAAAAAAGACACCAGCCACAGTGTCGGATGGGGCCGGCGGGACACCAGGAAAAAACCGGGTGGGCCCCAGATCCTCACCCTGCTTTTCTTCCTGCCGCATCTTGCTGGGTTCGGTTCATGTATGCTCTGCCGCTGATCTGGTAGTACTGGTAACGACTTTCCATGCCCAGAGATCCTGCTTACCCCAGTGCGTCAGGTGGTGCATCCCTGTTGCTTTCAGAAATAAAAGATACAGTATGTCAAGGAAGGAGCCTCTGCTCCAGCTCTGAAATGTGAGACTGGGGCCCAACTAATGGGTGTCAGTTGGAGAGGAGGCTTTGATAATAACTGCTAGAGTATACTGCATTATGCCCCAGAAAGTATCTGCTAGCAACAGAGACTAGAGACACTGGTAAAGACAGCAAGTACCACCACGAGGAGGAGACTGATAAATACCCCAACATTTAGCAACTAAAGAAGGAACTGGTACATACCCCAGAGGTTGTACCAGCTATAAAGGGGGCAGATAAATATACTTCAGAATGTATCAGCTGTAAGTGGACAGGTATATAACCCATAGGGTACTAGCTATAAGGAAACAGATACATACATATATACCCCAGAGGTTACTAGCTTTAAAGGAGAAGGAAAGCTACGGAGGCATTTTATTGCCAATAGATTAGCTGCAATAGTGCAAGCTAGAATGCTATATTTATTCTGTAGAATGTTTTACCATACCGGAGTAAAAAGCTCTAGAAAGTCTCTGTTTGTTTAGGATAGGAGCTGCAGTATTAACATGGTGTGACATCACTTCCTGCCTGAGTCTCTCCCCGCTCTGGGCTCAGATTACAGCAGAGAAGGAAGGGGGAGGGGAAGAGGAGCAAACTGAGCATGCTCACGCCCAGGGCAATGAGGTTTAAGATGAAGGCAGGAAGTCTGATACAGAAGCCCATGAGTACACAATAGAAGGAAAGAAATGCAATGTTTCTTTTGACAGGGGACTCAGAGCAGCATTACTTTGGGGGTTTACTGGTATATTTAGATGGACCTTTCTGATAAGGCTTACTTAGTTTTAACCTTTCCTTCTCCTATAAGGGGACCCTCTGAATCTACCCACCTCCTTCACTTCCCTGATTTCATCATGGGAGAAAGAGAAGCAAGGAGGGAGCTGCTTATAACACTAAAGCACAGCAGTCTGCAGCCTACCACCCTCCCGCCCCCACATGGTCAGTCAATGCCTCATCTTTTGTATTTTTAAAGTTGTCCCTGGATGATTGTGCTGGCTATTGGTCCACTTTCCAGTCAAAGCCAAAGAGCACTGCAGGCAGTAAATCATGTCAAATATCTGTGCCATTCTGCTATGAGTTCTGGGGTATTTATACATGAAATTGTGCCATCCTTTATATTTAATAAAAATAAAAAATGTTACTTAAAAAATCAGTTTCAATGTCCAATCCAGTGTTGTAACTATATATTACTGGGCCCCACAGCAAATTATTTTTCAGGCCCCCAAAATGTTTTGGGGTTGACTTGGATATGAATTAGGGCCTCATGGGGCCCCTATACCTCCTGGGCCCCCCTGCAGCCGCAGGGTCTGCTTCCTCTATAGTTACGCCCCTGGTCCAATCTGTTACTGGGGTGGGGATAAGTAGACAAACATATTGCTTTGTTTACCTCCTAAAACCAAGTTTCACTGTAGTGATGAGTGATCTGACCCGTTTCATTTCACCAAAAATGTTGGTACCATGGGGATGCGGGCCCTTGAGATCAGGTTTTCTGGTGGGCCCCAGGCACCCCAGTCCGACACTGACCAGCCATTATTTTTTTGCACTTTGCACCCTGCTACCAACACCAGCAGAGTGACCAAAGGTCACAGAATTTCCCCTATGAAGACAGTGCTGCCTGCATTAGGCAGGGCTAGAAAGGCACGTAGACAACACCTTTCCCATCCCTCAACTTGCTATTTATTTCAACATGGAAGTTAGATGGCCCCGGAAGGCACAGGCTGCAAAGGAGTGCCGTGCAGTCACCATTGCTTCAATCTTGCAACTCATGCCATATCTTCAAAAGCAATGCCTAAATTCAGCAGCACTGGGTTAGGAGCAATACATCAGTATCCCCTTAGATGCCCTCTACCTTGCATTTCCGATGGATTTTTCAGCCTTTGAGCAGATGGCTCCCTTGTATCCAGGAGTGCTGCCCTTTGCACTTTGTTTCATATTTTTAATCCGATGCAAGGTGCAGAGCAAATGCCATTGGCACAAGAACTCAGTGGATCAGAGCCAAGGGATAAAGTTTTGCACCTGTTAAGGTTGTAGCACTTGTGTCCATGGAATTAGTCCTATGGTAACCTAAAAAGAGCAACATGTGTCTACTGTATATCCCATTTAGCTATTAGCTATTTTTTATTTCCTTTTTTTGTATGATACAAAACCATTTTTCCTTTACTGCACACTTATGAATAATCTCCTTAGTACAACGAGTATGGCAAATGGCTTCACAGCAAAATTCCACTTGATTACTGATATTGACTTCTATGCAGTGAAGAGTCTGATTGCATTTTGATAACAGCTGATATAAATGGAAATAATAATGCACAAGTCGCTCAAACAGGATTACTTCAGCGCACAGCCCAGTATTACATGCAGCGGTGCTTCTTTCCTCAAAGACTTTACCGCAAGTCTTCGACATATATCAAAGTAGAACAGTGAGGAGAGCAACCCAGGGCAGAAAATCTGCAACAATGTGGTTTATTAGCAGCTACAAACACACAACATGTTTCGGGCCTCAAACGCCCTTTATCAAGTGACACTTGATAAAGGGCGTTTGAGGCCCGAAACATGTTGTGTGTTTGTAGCTGCTAATAAACCACATTGTTGCAGATTTTCTGCCCTGGGTTGCTCTCCTCACTGTTCTAATTTAATAATGCACAAGTATTTGGAAGCCCCAGCTCTACCTGTATATACATGTACTATAGGGATTATGTATCAGAAAAGGTCGGATTTTTGGGCTGATTTGGGCTAATTCCAGCACAGACCATAGAAACAAAAAATAGAATAGGGACCTTTGCCATTGACTTATACACAATCTCAGCAGGTCTGAAATGCTGGATTTTCAGATTCAGACTTTTTGCAGCATCGGGGTGTAATAAATCTTGAGAAAATAGAGTTTTGCCCAAAAAAGACAGACTGGAGTTTAGTCAATCAGTAAAGCACAATACTCTTCCAGAGCCTAGAAATTGTGTACTGGATAACCAATTGAGTATATCTGATAATACATATACATACAGGATATATATATACTGTATATACATATCCATTAAGTGCCCAGGTGCAAGTCACCAAACATAGCAACACAAATCATAAATGTAGAAGACCGCACACATGGGACTATAATTCACATTGTAGGCAAACATACTGACATTTCAGCTGAAAACCAGCCTTTTTCAAAGTTTTGAGAAAGTGTATTATTGGGATCGCAGTTGGGATAGAATGAAGAGGATTTTATCCTACAATGTTATCACCAGCTGCTAAACACATTTGTTAAAAAAAAAAAAAATGGTGTCATTTCAGATTGTTTTTCCTCCGTTGGCTTCTACTGTCTGACTATGCATTTTGTGACTGTGCATGCAATTACCTTAGCACATTGCCTGGCTCTTATCTTACAATCTCAGAGAACTGTGGAAAGATGGCTGTCTTCTTTAATCCTGTAAAGTAATCACATCCGTTCTTTTGTATCCTGTTGTACTGATGAGAGCGGTACAGTATAGTACATGATTTATTTTAGCCAAGGAGTGGTTAGTGCACCACCTTCAATAAACCTCCTATAGAATACAGCTATGGGATTTGTTATCTGAAAACCCATCATCCAAAAAAATCTGAATTTGTCTGCATTGGAATCAAATCACTGTAATAATAAAACAGTACATTGTACCTGATCCAAACTAAGACATAATAAATCCTTACTAGATGATTTTTTTAGTAGACTTCAGGTATAGAGATCCTTATAGAGATCCAGGTTCTGAGCATTCTAGATAATAGATCTCATACCTGTACCTTTAAATAAATCAGAACATTAAAGAGGAAGTAAAGGCGTCCCATTATAAACTATAAAATCTGAATTTTTAGTGGAAAAAACCTAAAATTTTAAGATTTATTATACCCCAAGGATGGAAAAAGTCCAAATCTAGAAATCCGACATCTCAGACCTGCCGAGGTTGTATATAAGTCAATGGGAGAGGCCCCTATTCTATTTGTAAGTTTCTATAGTCTGAGCTGGAATTAGCTGGAAATTTCGAACTCTTCGGGCAAATATCATACAATTCTGGAAAAACTCAGAAAAATCATATGATTTGTATTTTCGCTCGATCTTATTGAGTTTTTTCCCAATCCGATTACAATGTGCTTTTTTAATAATAAAGGTCACATTGTGGATTCTAGTTTAGTCTGACTTTTTTATTTAAAAAAATCAGAAAACTTGGATTTTGATAAATAACCCTCTAAGATTTTTGTTTTACTTTGATGAATGTGTACATTGTTTTTGATAAACAGACAAAACAAATCACATCAAAACTAATAGAGTTTGAGCCTACTGACACTGTAAACATATTTTAACATCTCAATACAATTTTCACTGCAGTGGAAAGAGCAGGGATGCGCCTCAACGGGCCGTTGTCAAACTGTGGAGCTGATTTAAGAATGCTAAAGCCTTCAAGCTTAAGCTTTCAGGTACTAAAACCCCATAAGAGTTCCTAAATTCTTGGGTACTTTCTTCGTTTGAATACCCTGGCTTCCTGCCAATTGAGGTTTTTTCCCCCAAGACAATTATTTGAAGAAATAAAAATCTCGCCACCTTCAACCTTTGACAAGATATTTGAATAAAGAAACATGGAAGAGTTTATGAGTTTTAGTCCAAAGGCTTCAGCATTCTTAAATCAGCCCCTATGTCTTAGGTTTTCAGACCTTTTGGACTTAAGTCCCCACCAAGTAGCTCAACATTTTCCCAGGACCCCCTTACTTTGTACAAGTATTGTAGATCATGTGTAGATCATGGAGTATTCAGGACAGTAAATAGTCACCATTTAACTGCACCCAGGTGGCTGCTCTTAGGAAAACAAGAAAATCAAGGAACAAGAAAACAAGAAAATCAAGGAAAACATTCCACTCACTATTATTAGCCTGTGTCTGCTCCTACCTCATTCCTGTGCCTAGGGCCCACCTGGGAGATCCTTCTAAGACATCCTACTAATTATAGAAAAGTGAACATGTCTTTCCAGAATCTGAATGCAGTCAGGATTCTGATTCTAAAAGAAATGAATGTTTCAATTTATTGACACAAGCTGAAAGTCTGTAGTGTAAATGAGACCTAAATGTTCGCCAAGGCGAGAGTCAACCATTGGTCCGCCTCTACAAATTGTGTTAAACCTTAGTATCTTCCTGTCTTTCTTCTCGTTTTTTATTTCTTACTAAATACAAGTTGTGCTACCCAAGAAATCATATATTATTTTTTAATTAAAGCAGCTGTAATTCATGCAGAATCTAAATATACCTCCCGTCACCAGAGAGATCTCAAGCAAGGTGCCATGCATTAGTGACCTTCCTGTAGTTAATGCACCAGCTGCCTGTTATATTCAGACAGGTGTTAACTTCCACAAAAAAGATATTCAGCATACTCAACCCGTAGTTGGACAAGTTGTTTGTCATATTAAATCTTCACTTACTTTACCATCAGCATTTAATTCATGATATTATAATGAATTGCTGCCATCAGCTCCTTTTTCTTGTTGGTTTCTTGTAGGCCCCCCTCTTCTTTATTTTGCCCATTCTAGAAGTAAAGGTGTTACCCGTTTAGATCCAATTAGTGTGCTTTCTTATAGGACATTAATAATTCAGCAGCTGCTATACCCTTTCCTTTTTCCCTTCACAACCAGTAAATCAAGATTATACAGCCAGGTGCATTTGCATTGAAATTCCATTAACCTCGTCATCTACCCCTCTGAGTATTCGTAAAGGTGTTCAAAAGGATATTCATCTTTCCCTCGTACATGCAAAATAAAATGGCAGGTAAATGCACATAGCGTTCCTTCAAAGATTTTTTTGTTGTTGTAATTTAAATGTTGCTGCATAGGAAATTCCGCTTGTATTGATCCCCTAAATGGGCTGAATGATTTTTTCTCCCGATGTTCACATATAGCCCAAGTGCATGCATTTATCAACATCTCTCTGATTTATTGCCTTAATAATGGGAAATCATTTGGTACAGCAGTTTTGTTTTTCCTGAATATCGAGCCATGGCCTTAATTTTCAAGATTCCTTGTTTTCCAGACAAAATAATATATTTAGGTTAATAGTCGGCCTCCATATGAATAGTAATTAGTCATTGTGATGTGTACATATAACCTACAGCTGGTTTGTAAGTGCTGGGAGCTTCCGTGTGAAATAGTGACCTATAGTTTTATATAATATATATTATAATATATACAGTATATAATAATATATATTATAATTAATATTTGTTGTATAAAATATATGTTCTAAGGTTGCTTTTCTCACTTTGTGCCTGAAAGTGATAGTGATGGTGATTTTACTTATTTATATTTATATTATATTTATATTTACTTATTTTACTTATTTATATTTTTGGCTACACCAAAATAGCTTCATTGTCTATCATTCTTCCTTCTAACAAACTTAAAGGCCTATATATTAAGGGGCCAATTCATTAACTTCGAGTGAAGGATTCGAAGTAAAAAAACTTCGAATTTCAAAGTGTTTTTTTGGCTACTTCGACCATCGAATGGGCTACTTCGACCTTCGACTACGACTTCGACTTCGAATCGAATGATTCAAACAAAAAATTGTTCCACCATTCGATAGTCGAAGTACTGTCTATTTAAGAAAAAACTTCGACCCCCTAGTTCGCCACCTAAAAGGTCCCCATAGGCTTGGCTAAGTTTTTTTGGTCGAAGGATAATCCTTCGATCGTTGGATTGAAATCCTTCGAATCGTTCGATTCGAAGGATTTAATTGTACGATCGCAGTATTTGTGCAAAATCCTTCGACTTCGATATTCGAAGTCGAAGGATTTTCATTCCCAGTCGAATATCGAGGGTTAATTAACCCTCGATATTCGACCTTTGATGAATTTGCCCCTAAAACTCAAGATTGTGGGGTTTTTTCCGATTTAGGAAAATTGCACTGAAAAAAAAAATCTGTCATCTAGAATTGTTTCAAATTTGAGATTTGTGTGTTCAAATTTTACTCATTTTTTTTTATTTTTCAAAAAGAGCATTTCCATTTGCACAAAGTCTGTTCTGAAAACGCTAATCTGTTATACAGTATAAACATGGCTACGAAGTGTGCTTCTCTCAAGTGGAAAGAATATGACAAACTAGTAAAGTAAAGTAAAATAAGGAAAGTTATATAGAAAGGATAGTAAAGGGATAGTAAGAGAACAGAGTATAGTCTCCTCATTGCCTGCACAAACTGTTAAGGTTGAAAAAAATACATTTTTTATGTTTTTGAAAAGTAAGTCTTTTTGCATCAACATAGCTTATCCATGGTGTCCAAATTTCAACAAATGTATCCATATTGCCCTGTACTCCTACTGATCAATGTTCCATTGTATAAAGTACATTAATCTTATTCAAAGTCTGTTGCCAGAGTATTTCTGATGTTAACCAACTCATGGCTAACTTAATTTTGCTGCTGAAATAGTTTAGCATTTGAATTTGTAGGGGAGTATTTATCAGGTTCCAAATTTATCTGAATTTGTATTTCTAATATCAAACTTCAAGCAACTCTGAATTTCCGAATGGACTTTATTTATGAAGAAAAAACCCATAAAATAGGGTCGGGCAAACTTCGGTGCTTTCTCAAAAACTCAGAATTGAGATTTTTTGGTCGTTTTTTGCTCTGAAACCCCAAAATCATTGGATATCGGTACGGACAACAGCTCAGACACTGGAACCTTCCACATTTACTTATACAGGACCTTGAGAGCTTTTAGATGTCTGGGTTTTGGATTTGGAGTTTTTTAGACCATCAGACTTTAATAAATCTCAAAAATTCGTAGTTACTTTTTTGCTCCAAAAACTTCAAATTATTATATTATTAATAAATAACCCCTGTAAAGAGACAGTACATGATAAATTTCAAAATTCTAATTTCAATTTTTCTTTTAAACTCAAATTAAATTTGGACTATTCCCTAGTCGAATTACACTAAAATAAACTCGGAATTCGACTTTAAAAATTTGAAATTTTCAATTTGACCCTTCATAAGTCTGCCCCTAACTGTCTAGACTGCTTGTTAACATTTTTTAATGGAAGGTTGTATAGCAATTCCCAAGGATTTAGTGGAAATGTTATTGAAAAGATCTCCTGCAACAGGAAGTGTTTTCTAGTCCAATGATCTTGCGCAACTGGGCAGTCCCACCAAATACAGTATGTACTAAAGCTTTTTTGTTTCCACTGGATGTGGTATTTCTCCCATAAATTTTTATAACCTTTGTGGTCAGTTCCTATACCTCGTCCTTGGTACTGGCAATCAATTGAAAGTATAGTTTGTGCAACAGACCAAGGTAGACGCAGAGCTGCAAAAAATCCTTTTATTGACATTACATGTTTTGAGCAAAAATGTCCTTTGTCAAGTGTACTAGTTACCATTAACACATCTTTATAGGAAATAGGTGGGAGGGGAAAGTAGTGGTGGGCGTAAAAATAACAACTTTACTTAGGGAATTAACCCATTATTCACCCTCAGGGTCTAGTGCAACATTATTAGTGCATTATTACTTCATATTCAAATATCCAAACAAGTCTGTATATATACAATGGTTATTAAGAACAATTAATAACAATTATTAAAACACCTCCAAGTGTAAAAAGATCAATAGTGCTTGTGTCTTCTTATAAATTATTGTCCATTGATCACCATAAAGTGCTGGTTGGACAACCACTGTTTTGTAGGCTTCAAAACAACCTGGTCAAGCGAATACTAGTAGGCAAACTTTATTGCAGTACTAGGCTATTTATTGTATATATGTTTTTATTTAACCAGGTTAACCACCACTCCTTTCCCCTCCCACCTATTTCCTATAAAGATAGTGTGTTAATGGTAACACTTGGTAGTACACTTGACAAAGGGCATTTTTGCTCGAAACATGTAGGGGCCAATTAACCAAGCTCAAGTGAAGGATTCGAAGTAAAAAAACTTTGAATTTTGAAGTGTTTTTTGGGCTACTTCGACCTTTGACTACGACTTCGACTTCGAATCGATTGATTCGAACTAAAATTCGTTCGACTATTCGACCATTCGATAGTCGAAGTACTGTCTCTTCAAGAAAAACTTCGACCCCCTAGTTCGCCACCTAAAAGCTACCGAACCCAATGTTAGCCTAAGGGTAAGGTCGTTCGATTTGAAGGATTTAATCGTTCGATCGATGGATTATTTCTTCAATCGTTCGATCGAACTTTTTGAGCAAAATCCTTTGACTTCGATATTTGAAGTCAAAGGATTTTCATTCCCCAGTCGAATATCGAGGGTTAATTAACCCTCGATATTCAACCCTCGATATTCAACCCCCGTAGTGTCAATAAATGGATTTTTTGCAGCAAAGCTCTGCATCTACCTTGGTCTGTTCCACGAACTATACTTTCAACAGTATGTACTAAAGTTCCTATGTTGTCGCAGCCTCTGAAACATAGAGGCAAATGTATTGGGGAGATCTTCTGCTTTCTCTGGGGACTCATGTACTATCTAGTGAGAAGTTTATATAAAAGTTCCATCGTTGCTACATTTTCAGATATCCCTTTAGTGGCTAACCAAATTTTATTTCATCCATCTCCTGGCAATGGGGTGGGTAGATTCTGTTCCCAGGCTGTGCAATATGTAGGTGTATGTTGCAAATAGTTTCAAATTGTGTGTTCAAATTTTGAGCTTTATCACTTAGTTGAAAAAAAATCTCAAGATTCAAATGAAATAATTGATTTGCAAAAATGAATGAAACAACTGCATTTTGTTGTGATCTATTTTTCTATTGTTTTTCACAAATAAGCACGGCTGAGATTTTCCAATGAAAGCTAGCAGCCAGGAAAAAGAAATTGCTTGAGTTTAACGGTCATTTATTGAATGTTTGCACAGAAATAGTTGCTGCGAAAAATAGTTGCAGCGAAAACGAGTCACAGACTCGAAAAAAAATACCCACTGACTCAAGGCATTCTGTTTTTTACAGTATACGTGAATGTACTCGTAGTTTCGTGAATTTTTCAGCAAACCAAAAAAAGTCTAGAAGTCTAGCGTCCAATCAAAACTGATACAAAATATTTCTGCTGCCTATGCTATGCATTTCTTACCACTGAATCCTCCCTCCTCTGCTATTGGACGCTCAAGCGGATGTCGAGGTTTTTGGGTACCTCGACCATCGAAGAGGCCTAAATTCGACTTCGACTCAAAGTAAAAAAGTTCGACTTTGAAAATCGAAGTACTGACTTTTTAAAAAAGTTCGACTTCGACACTTCGCCACCTTAAACCTGCCGAATTGCTATGTTAGCCTATGAGGACCTCCTAGAACCTATAGCCAACATTTGGCTAAGTTTTTAGAAGTCAAAGTAAAATCGTTCGACCGATCAATTAAATTGTTCGAATCGTTCGATTCGAAGGATTTCATCGTACGATCGAACAATTTAACTTCGACTGAATATGGCCAAATTCGATAAAAAAAAAAAACTTTGACTTCAACTTCGAAAATCGAAGTAATTCCATTTGATGGTCAATTTTCTAAGTTTTTTTCACTTCAAAATTCGACCCTTGATAAATCTGCCCCTAAGGGACCTATTTATTAAACCTCAAATTTTTCTGGTTGAGTTTTAAAAAAACTCAAATTCTTAGAGGAAAAAAACATTTTTTTGAGATTCATTATGCTCTGAAACTGCTAAAAATTTGAATCCGAAAATACTCTAGCTAAAACCTGTCAAAATCATGTATAAGTCAATGGCAGATGGTCCCTTTAACAACTGGAACATGTTTTTTACCTTCAGGTTTCTCAATAGTTTTGGGCTGTTTGTGCTAGTTTTTGTTCGATAATCTGATAAATTTGAGTTTTCGGGGCAACAATTCAATAAAGTCAAATTTTCAGAGTGACAATTCTAAAAAGTTGCACGATTTGAATTGACTTTCAATTTTGTTGTGACTTTTTGTTGAACCAATTTTTTCAAGAGGTGTTATTGGTATATTTAAGGGAATTCTGGTTTGGGAGTTTGGTGGAACTTTGAGTTAATAGTAAATAACCCCCTTTTAAGTGATAACAAACAACCCATATACTGTACAAATAGAAAAATACAAAATCAATAGAATGTATTATAAATACACTTAGAAGATAGTAAGATGAACAAGCATTTATATATTATAAATTGCCATAACAGACTGTGGGCAATTCTGGAAATTAATTCTGACAACTTTTATTCTTATTAATAAATTGGACTATTAGTTTGTTAGAAAGTACATATAGGGGCAGATTTACTTAAGGTTGAATATCGAGGGTTAATTAACCCTCGATATTCGACTGTCAAAGTTAAATCCTTCCACTTCGAATATCGAAGTCGAAGGATTTAGCGCTATTCGTTTGATCGAACGAAAAATCTATCGAACGAATAGCGCTAGATCCCCAAAAAAGCTTAGAAAGCCTATGGGGACCTTCCCCATAGGCTAACATTGACTTCGGTAGCTTTTAGGTGGCGAACTAGGGGGTCGAAGTTTTTTCTTAAAGAGACAGTACTTCGACTATCGAATGGTCGAATAGTCAAACGATTTTTAGTTCGCATCGTTCGATTCAAAGTCGTAGTCGAAGGTCGAAGTAGCCCATTTGATGGTCGAAGTAGCCAAAAAAAACATTTGAAATTCGAAGTTTTTTTTCTTCTATTCCTTCACTCGAGCTAAGTAAATGGGCCCCGTACTGTATATACCCTTTATTGTCCTTTTAATGGATTGATTTACAAATTGGTTAGGAAGTAATTAAAACATGCATGTATATTTATTTAATCTTCTACTGATTATATTAATAAAGTTTTGTTTTAATAAACTTACTTTTACTAGCCTGCACGGTTTAAAATTACAAATGTAAGAACATTTCTTGTGTATTTCTACTTTTGATCTGCCATACAGTCTAGCTAGCTGTCTGGTGATTAATTATACATTTCATTTTTTCAATTCGCTATCAATGTAGTACTTTAAATCTGAATCAATTATTTGGAAGCATTATAATGTAGAAAATGCAAATGCGTAATTTTATTTTACTTATTATATTTTTAATCTATGATCGCCTCTCTGTTGGGAACTAAAATGGAATTTATTTTATGATTCATTCTTCTGAAATGATATTACATCCTGTACTATTTTTCAATAATAGGCTTATCACTCCTTTGTGTTTTCTATTCATCTAATGGCTTTTGCTATGACCATAGAAGATTAGATAACTTTTCTGAATGTAGTTAGTTTAGATTGCGTATGTCAGAAGTTTGTTTCTGCCAGTAATAGGATAATTGCCACATAGATGACTCAACTGCCTGATGTAACCCTGTCCAGTGTAGCTTGCTCTGTCCATTTCGATGCTTCTCTTTGACCTAGTGGTTCTTGTTCCATTTTTCAATGCAATGTAATAACAGGTACTCATGTTGCTTTATTTCTAGTAACCCTACTCTGTAGATTCCAAACACCTGATTGGTTACTAGACTGGGAGCTAATTATTACTTACTAGCTAATTATTACAGTAATGTTTATAGTCTGTCTGCTCTTTCTCCATCACTTCTGGTATATATGTGGGGGGGTTGTGTATATATATATATAGTGTCGGACTGGGGGTCCAGAGGCCCACTGGGACTGCTGTCCAGGGGCCCATCGGACACCCCTGCTCCCTTGCTGCGCCGCGCTGTGTGCTCACTCCATAAAAACTGTAAAGTTACTACTTTACAGTTTATATAAAGTTAAATATTGTTATCTGCAATGTGTGTGTGTTTATTATTTCCTAGGGGATTCCTCTGAGGTAAGTTCCTCAGTGCTCTCTAGGTGGAGGCACTGCGCTGTGATTCCCAGTTCCCAGTACTTTTCGACTTGCAAAAGGGACTCAGGGCCCCTGAATTGCCAAGGAAGCTATTATTTAAAGGGACAGTAACCAATTTAGCGTTACAGAGACATGATGAATGATGACATATTGGGTTTAGGAGAAAACATATCAGTTCAGAAATTCTCTGTGCTTAGTATGTTGCTACAACAATACATCTTTTCTTCAACCATCACACTAATAATATAATAATGACATTGCTTTTGTTAACATTGCAAAACCTTCTTTCTAAAGAATTGCCCTTTCTCTGGAAAAGATATTTGTTTTACTGTTTATTGTATCCATGGATCAACATTCGTACACTGGTTATGCTGAAAAGTCCCTTAGATTTCGGTGGCGTTTAATAATTGAGAGTGATGGGGCTTAAAACATGAAAAAATAATATGCTCATTATGTATTTTTAATCTGTTTAATTTAAAGCGGTCTAGGAAGCTCTGCTTAAATTTCTTATAACTGATAATATTTCTCAGTGTCTCTGAAGTGTTCAAAGCATTCCTTTTTTATTTCTTTATCTTTTTGTTATCTGTTAGTAAAATTTTGGCAGTCACAGTTGGACATAAACTGAATTTAATTTTGTTTACAAAACACTGTTTTTACATTTTGCACAAATATTAGCCAAGGGGGAATTTGGGGCTTTTGGGGCATTTGGGGAATTTCCAGTGAAATTCACAAAATGGTAAAATATTTTGACGCGAGTGTCCATTTTTATTTGTTTTCCCGGGCTTTTTTGACACTGTCGAATTTTCATGGTGGTTTCACGAATCACAGGAATTCACCACAAATTTGCGTCTGGCGAATAAATTCGGCCATCACTAACGAATATACAACTGAATCAAACTTTGTGCCAGGCTCACATGGAACACTATAACACACAACGGGAAAAGGTGTGACATTTTTTCTAGATTTAATTGTAAAGCTCAATCTTTTTTCATTCCTTGACCACTAGCTTATTTATGAAAAAATCAAATCAGAATAAATTGGTTGTTTTAATTTACAGAAAAAAAACATGATTGCAATGAAAAATCTCATTAACCTGTTAATCTCTACTGATTTGGTTGTTTAAAAAAAACACAAAAAAATTAAATATCTTGAATGTTTAATGTTTTCATTGAATTATTGTATATAGCCATTCAGCAGGGTTTTAGGTAGAAAATTTGTTCATTCTAATTTTCAAGACTTTTTCTATTGATAAGTTTTCAAAATTCAAGTTATGAAAACTTGAAATTGAAAGAAAATTAAGATCACATTAAAGTTTGTTTCATGCCTACTATCTACGATTTTTAGCAGAGACTACAAATACTCTCAATTTTTTTGCCATTTTGCAAGTTTTTCTGAATTTGAGCAAATTCGGGACGGATTCGCCCATCACTAATTATTTGCTCTCAATCAAGTATTCACACAAGCTCCTTGTTTCACATTGATATAAAAATTGTTGCTCTTGTCAAATTTTCACGTGTCAAAATAAATTTGACGCAGTGGCGTAACTAGATATTACTGGGCCCCACAGCAAATTATTTTTCAGGCCCCCAAAATGTTTAGAGGTTGACTTGTTTCTCCAATATTTATTGAAATTGTATATGAATTAGGGCCTCATGGGGCCCCCATACCCCCTGGGCCCCCCTGCAGCCGCAGGGTCTGCTTCCTCTATAGTTACGCCCCTGATTTGACGTCCATTGACTTCAATGCGTTTCACAAATTTTTCTCAGTTTCGCTAATTTCGTGGCAAAACAAACGGGACAGATTCACCCATCACATATTTGCTATGCTTGAGTCATTTTAAGTTGCTGCACTACTAATTTGTTTTAAGCTCATTAAAAAATGTTATGTGCAAAAAATTTTTAAGTACACAATTTTTTTTTCTTTTTCCAAATGCATTAAAGTCAATGGGTGTTTTTTCTTGCAGTTTTTGTCTCGGCGACTTTTTAGTCTAAATGCATTAAACTCAATGGGTATTTTGTCCTGTGACAACTTTTTTGTCTCAGTGACTTTTTTGTCTTGGTGACTTGCAGTTTCAAGAAAATATTTGCAGATGGCCAAACATGGAATTTCACTGCAAATCCATGCCTGGTAAAAAAAATTGCTCATCACTAGCAGCAAACAAACTGGAACCTGACCTTCTATAAGATCTATCCAAACTTAAAAAAAACTCAGTGTTCCATGATCCCATAGCTCCTCCCACCGTATGCATTTCAGGTCATTAGACACTTCATCAGAAGAAGAAGCTCAGAGACCATGGTGCACTGAGGTGCCTCTGTCCTTTATTTGGTTCAAATAGACACTAGGCCTCATTTATAAAATGGGGCAACTAATAGCAACTGATCAATGATTGACTTTTATCAGCTAGCTAATTCGATTGGCTGACATGAGTTACTGCCCACAGTCAAATTTGCCAGGTGTTGATAAACAACCTCCAACGTTGAGTTCTCTAATCCTTTGTGATGTGATCTTAGTTGATGCATTACTGAGCCATATTTATTCTATGATTCATTGCATTATTAAACCTGTTAAACTGTTGACCTGGATCATGTCTACAGATTTAGATATGTACTTTGAAACATTTACTATGTAACTTATCCCATTCCTCCACAAAGTATTTTCCTGTAATCACTTGTCCCTTGCATTGTGTCACGGGGCCGGCACCGAACAAATGCCAAGGACCCTGGTCTCGGCTCGGCTTCACCAGTAGTGTGACCACCTTTGGACTTTGGGAGGAGCCCTCAGCTTAATTGGGTGCCACCTGGACTTAACGAGGGGTACAAGGCGAGGAGTTCTGGCAGGCAAAGGGGCATGACTGGATAGCAAGAGTCTTTGGGCAGAAGGTCAAGGACAAGGCGTCTGGTGGAAACGGAACAGACCGGATCAGGACAGGCAGATAGCAGAATCGTCAGGCAGGCAAGGGGTCAAAACCAGATAATCAGACAGACTGGATAAGGCAGAAGGATGGTCAGACAGGCTGGGTCGAGGCAGGCAGATATCAGAATCATCAGGCAGGCAAGGGTCACACCAGGTTGTCAATCAGAGGGTTAAGCAGGAATCGTTGGCGTAGGCAGGCAAGGGTCAGAATACAGAATGCAG
This sequence comes from Xenopus petersii, assembly GCA_038501925.1. Taxonomy (NCBI): domain Eukaryota; kingdom Metazoa; phylum Chordata; class Amphibia; order Anura; family Pipidae; genus Xenopus; species Xenopus petersii. Next base: position 11,006,512 of record CM076675.1, on the reverse strand, counting down.
AGTAGTCAGGAACAGGCAGGTTCAAACACGGATAATCAGTCAGGATAGCAAATTCAGGAACAGGTAGCAAAAAGCTCAGGAAACCTCAGGATATGATCCTATAACGGGCACTAGCTACAGGTCTGAATGGGCCTTAAATAGGGATCCAATTGGCACCAAAACGTGAGCAACGTGATTGCGCCAGTGCGCCTGCGCCAGGAGCGGCGCAGCAGACGTCCACACCAAGGACACGGCCTGGACCCCGCTGCCCACTAGACCACCAGGGTAAGTTTCTTACACATTGGAGGTGTAGGAGAGGTAATTTCCTCCATTGACTCCTCAGTCTAGTTCTTGACACACAGATACAATCACCCCATCATTAAACTAAGAGAAAACAGTCATCTTTTAAAGAGTAATTGGATGGTCTTCTGACATCATTGAACTTGGAAGTATTATGTTGAGAAATGCTAAGATCTAAGATCACCACAATCAAGCAAGAGATTTCTCTTATCCTAGGGCAGTATGGCTTGCTATATTTTCATTTAGCTGACATGTTTTTTGTGGTGCATTACTTTATAGTAACATTTTAGTTAGAATGGACTTGGTTGAGCAGCTTATTGAGAAAGCAACAGCGAAACAAAATGTGTCATCAAAAGAAAAATTGCTGCTTTCAGCTTGTAAGTCACCATTAATCTAACATCCCACAGAGTTTTCATTTCATTAAGTGTGATACTGGTACAATGTAACCATCAATCAGAATGTACCTTTCCATTCATCCACAGTTTGATTTAGACACCAAAATATCTACCTACAAACATAAACTCATACAACTTTCAATATATTCTTGATATCTACCTTGAGCTTCTGAGATGTTGCTTTTACTGACTGGGAATCTTCTTGTAGGAATACTACTAAATAGAAACAACAGCAAAAAAAGATGACTTCTAATTAATAGTGGGGCATGTTGAACTTCAACATTTAATGGAATCAATCCAATGGGCAAATCCTTAAATTAATATTAATATTTGTCATTGTCTGAGAGGTCCAGATGCGTTATTCCAAACCAGCCAAAATAATGGTGTGGGGAATCTATTGTAATAGAGGGCTATGGGCAGTGATATGACTACTGTATGTGCCATGTGTGACTATGATCTTCGTTATCTGAAAAAAGATATCACATTTATGTTACATTTTCTGGTAATTAATTTGGTATTAAAAGCAAAATTACAGCAAGAATACTTTCTTTTACGTCTTTGAGGTGGAATATTTACCCCAGGGAATAACAACAGTGTAGACCATAAAATAGAATACCTTAGAAATCCTGCTGCCACTTTGATAGATATTACAAGTATTGAAAACATGCATACTGGGAAAAGTAATTTCATTCCTTAGGAATTTTTTCATACAAGCTTTTTTTATGTAGCACAAACATTAAAACCATTAATTTATTTACATGTGAAATGTTCCAAGAATAAAATAGGCATCCCTCGTTTGGGTGTTGATAGCTTTAACTTGATTTTTGTAACCTAGAGGCCACAAGTGATTTTTTCATGAATCAATATGAATTTCAAGAGATTTTCTTTTTGCTACTGTCTATAAAAACCTCTACTGGCATGAACCTTCTTGTCATCAAGACATATGAGTTCAGTTGGAATCCATCGAGCAATCTTATCTTACTCCATAAACGCCAAAGAAGAAAATACCTTGTTTATATTAGGACTACGGTAGTTTTAGTTACATCCTTTAGGTTAAGATAGACGTGCTTCTATAAAGGTTGTCCTTCTTCAAGTCTCCACAGTAGCTTGTGGCAACAGACTTGCAAAAATCAAGAATATAGGGAAAGTGCATCATATACTGTATTAACCTGACTGATGGAAGATTCTCTAATTTTATGAAGCAAATATTATTTCAATAAATATAAAGTTTCATTTAGAAAACTGTGGATTGGTGTGCTAATGTGCACACACTTCAAGGGCTGCTATATATATATATATATATATATATATATATATATATATATATATATATATATTCAAGTTTCTCTATGAATTGTTCTTAGTACACAAGAAATGCTTTTTCTGGCAACCCCTCTGCTTAGGGGGTTATTTATCAAAGTCCAATTTTATCTCAACGTTTTCTGCTACAAACTCTAATCAAATCAGCTCAGGTTTTTTACGCTTATTTATTGTTACATTTTCCCACGAATTTGCTTTGCGGAGAAAAAATCAAATTTTTTACGATTTTGTTGCATTTTTAACCCAAATACTCTTATGCTTTTTTGCAAGAAAACAAATAAAACTTCGGAGTATTGCACAAAACCCAGGGCACATCAAAAAATCATTGGGAATTCTCCCATTGACTAATATGCAACCTCGACAGGTATGAGATGCCGGATTTTGTAATTTGGACTTTTCCATACTCGGGGTTTAATAAATTCCGACAAATTAGTGATTTTTTAAAAGTCCGATTTTATTTTTAAAAAAAATCACAAATTTTTCGGGATTTTTTGCATTCGGAGTTTAGTAAATAGCCCCTAAGTGTCTCAACACAGTGAGCATGTGCAGTGTCCCTGACACATAAAATATGCCCTAACAAATTTCAAGATGGCAAGCTCCTTTCGAGGCGTGTGTAGTTGTGTATCATTACTGTTATAGGGCTGCTACACTTCACTGCTGGTCATTTTTTAGGCCTTAATTGTTCTTTAAGTTTGGGGCTCCCAATGCCAATATTTTTTGGAGGACTGATTATGGCCCAAATTTAATTTGATGACAAAATCCAATTCAATTCCAGTTTGTTCCACAGATTTCTACCAAGTTTTCAAGACATACAAGATGAGATAATTAAAGTGACTCTTTCTACTGGCAAATCACTTTTTGTATTTTTTTCTGCTTATACCCACTAACAACCCACAGCGTCATTAACCATGGCTCAACCCAATACCAAAAAAAAAAATAAAGGCAACACAATAATAGACTTGATCCAACATAGATGCTTCTATGTTAAGTACAGCAATGTAATATTTTTCACCATTTTCATGATATTAGCAGTTTTAAACTCCTAATATAATGCCTCACCACCAGCAGATGGGTTGCAGAGAAAAATTTAAATAATTTCAGTATTTATAGTGGATACATTAGACAAAAGCAAAAGTTTAAAAAAATAATAAAGATATACATATAGCTCTTTAATATAGAAAATTCTACTTTTTTTGGGGGGGGTCGACTCAGGACATAAAAACATATGTCTGGTAAATGTCCTTTGTTTTTCATTGTGTGTTTTACGCAAAGCTCTTCTACATGAATATATTCACCCAGCTCATCAGAATAATTCCTAAATATGGAACTACAAAAGTGTCTTTCATTTGAAGTGCCAAACTAATTATAGAAAGGTTCAAAATGTCTTTAATTTTCTAATGGGCACTGTTAAATATGTGAAATTATTTATGCATACGACTTAAAACAATCCATTTGAAACCTGAGTTTCTCACAGGAGTATAATCTAAACACTATTATCTACTTCAAAAAAGGCTTCTAACATAATGTAGGTCAGAGGGTTAACACCAATTTTCTAACACGTAATTAAGCTTTGCATTATTAATGCAGAGAAAAGTCTAGATAAATATATGCACAGAAGAAATCCCATGAATTAGAAGCAAATTTATTTATGTTTGCGTATAGTGCCTGTTGATATATATACAGTATATAGAGACTAGAAGCTATACATGAGAGGCAGTTATAGTGGTAACATGTGCATAAATATCAAGTACAATCAAATTTCCATAATAAATATTTTTCTATTATATATGGCCTTTGGGAGCTTTAAGTGAAAATTGCAGATAATGGCACTGTCTAATCCCGTGTAGAAGATAAAATAGGTCAAACCTGTTAGAGCAATCACAGACAGTGGAGGAAGTACTCATCCAATCAATTATTCTCAAACTTTCATTTGAAGAATGGCATCTGGGAAATCTATACGGAACGGCAAAAGCCAAGGGACGGGAAGTTGTAGCAAACCATTCTCAGAAAGCAACCGCTTATCAGTAAGGAATTTCATTAGAATAAATGTCATGAGTAACAATAACCTTAAGCAAAACGATCATTACAAATAAAATCACTGATTTAAAACAGTGTCACAAATGTTTTGAACATTTCTACACAGGTGGACCTTGGTTGCTGACTAAACATAGGAAGAACCTTTTGGATGACCAAATATATATATTGGGGCAAGTTAGAAGGACAAGGAAGAATGTAAATGGACATGATGGTGGAGAGATGTATAGTGGTGAATTTTGGAGTTAGGGGGCACCAATGATGAGCTATGGGGTAGTTCCAAGTAGACATTAGAAGGGATAGGGTGACCAGACCCAGACATACGTAAATATTATTATTATTACTGATATTTTGACTACTGGCACAAAAGCATGGAAGTAAATAAAGTGTATTCTTCAACAAACAGAGAGCAAAGACATCCTGGAAGAAACAGGGTAGTACCATATTGTAAGTAGGAGTCATCTGCAATTAGGACACAGATAACATGTAATGCCATAGGGCCAGCTATACTGTGTCAGGTACACTATATGACCAAAATAATATGGACACTGGTCCTGATTAATGAAATTTGCTACTAAAGCCAAACTAGTCATTGCCAACATAAGTGTCACTACATTATGCAATTACATTCTTGACAATTTCATCAAACTTTGTGGCAACAATTTGGTGAAGGTCCTTTCCTGGTTCAGTGGGATAATACCCCTGTTTGAATCCCTTTTGACCAATTACAGACCTAAATGACTTTCTTGCAAAGTTTGCGACCAAATGGAGACTGCCAAGATCTATCAACACCAGAGGCCTCCCCTTCAGACTAGAGGAAAATAACTTTCATTTGAAGCAGAGTAGGTGGTTCTTCAAAGTGAGGACAGTGAGGTTGTGGAATGCTCTGCCAAGTGATGTTGTCATGGCTGATTCTGATAATTTTAAAGAGTGGCTTGGATGATTCGACAAGCATAATATCAAAACGAAACTCTAGTGATGGTTGAATTTATTTGCCAGGCGCAAGGACGCCAGCAAATTTTTCCAGCGAAATTCTCGAATATTTTGGTGAAGCAAAACGGCCCAAATTCGCCCATCACTACTAAACTCTATAGTTACTGTAGATATGGGTATATATATAGTTTATGTGAGGATGCTTGGTTTCATTTGGAGGAGCTGAACTTGATAGACTTTGGTCATTTTCCAAACCAACTTAACTACTGTATGTAACTATGTAATTATGTAAGTACTTTAAACTACATCTGTAACTGGTAGTTCAGAAACAAGACTTCCGGTATAAAATACTAGGTTAAAACAATTTGCTGTCGTCTCCATTTTAATGAGTTAATGATACAAAAACATTGGAGCACTGTGAAAAATGTGTGTTTAAATAAAAGACACTGATTTCACGAAGGGAAGTGCTGGCCCAGGAATGATTTATTCCACGGTGTAATTATATACGTATAAATATATAATACACAAAAGCCATAAATATCTTGTAAATTATATCCTAAACGGTGAGTTCTGATATCATCAGTTATAAACGGTGACTTCTGATGTCATTTCTGTCACATGACTCACCAAAACTTGTGTATTATAATAAATAAAGTACCTCCAGTTGTAAAATATGAGGATATTAGGAGAAGTTCCATGACCTGTATAAAAACACTTGGCCTTCAGACTCGTGTTGTCAGACTTGTGTTTTTATATGGTCATGAAACTCCTCGGTAACTTATAATATCCTTATATTTTACAAGAGGGGCTACTTTATTCAATACATATATATATATATATATATATATATATATATATAGATATATATATACACTGTATAAATACAAGTTATCCAGAATGCTTGTGCCTTGGGGTTTTCCAGATAATGAGTGTTTCAGTAATTTGGATCTCCATACATGAAATCAACTAAACATTAAGGGGGGGTTATTTATTAAAGTCCAATTTATTCTGGTCTGACTTTTATTGGGGAAAACAATTTTTTAGTAGAAAGAAAAACTCAAATTTTTTGTGATTTATTAAACTCTGATGGAATTAAAAGTCTGAATAAAAAAGAACTCCAACTCAGACCTGCGAGTTCAAGTAGAAGTCAATATCCCATTGATATCCTTGTGCTGGGTTTCGTTCAATAATCTGAATTATGGTTTTGGGGCGTCAAATCTGTGTACATTGTAAAAATGTGTACAATTTGGATTTTTTCACGATTTTATCAAGTTTTTTCCCCGGAAAAATGTAGTGATAAACAGGGGGGAAAGTCAGTGAGGATTTGGTCGAAGTAGTTTTCAGAAAACAGTGAGAACTTTTCAGATTTTGATAAATAACCCCCTAAATAAACCCAATAGGATTGTTCTGCTTCTGAGAAAAAGGTAATTTTTAAAAATGTGAATTGTTTAAAATAGAGTCTATGGCAGATTGCCTTCCTGTAATTCAGAGCTTTCTGGATAGCAGGTTTTCAGATAATGGATCAATTGAAAAAACAGGAGCAGTTGTAATCCGGTAGAATGAGCCCACATGCAGGGAATCTGCACACCGGTATGTCCAAGGAAACCGCTCTGGCCATAGCAAACAACCAATTCAAGAAATTCAAAATGGACTCCACCGGGTAGGTTGACATGTGGAAACCAGCGTATTAAAAGTATGAATACTTTATTGAACATCGTTTAAAATCACAAGTGGGCAGGGGATGTGTGCTCGACGTGTTTCGTGACCATTGTGTCACTTCATCAGAAGCATACATCAACCTACCCGGTGGAGTCTGTTTTGAATTTCTTGAATTCCAGATAATGGATCCCATGCCTGTACATGCATACATAAAATTAATAGTGAGCTCTTCATTCAGCCTACATTTATCATTGCTTTGGTGCTACTTATATTATAAACTAGCATTTCCATGTAAAAACACTCATGGGACTTTGCATTGAACACATGTTTTGGTTCTGCTCAGTAAACTTTGAGTATTTTTTTTTACTTTATTTGTACAATTCCCGTGATGGCTCCTTTTTGCACATGGACTATAATATATATATATATATATATATATGTATATATATATATATATATATATATATATATATATATATATATATATAGATATATATATATATATATATATACAGTATATATATATAAAAGCAGGATCAAACGGCACTCACCATTCAGAAATATTCTCACCGGGTGCTGACCAATTAATCAATAAAAAGTTCAAAGAAAGCACTCACGGCATTGACCATCAGATGTATTTCAAAGTGTATTTATTTGTGCATGGTGCATCAACGCGTTTCGGCTCTCATAGAGTCGTCGTCAGGATGATATACATGAATAAATTTGGCTGGCACAAATTTGCGATGAATTTCCATGTTTCGCCGCCAGTGAATAAATTTGCGAATCTCCCGTGGTAATTCATTTTGCAAAATTTTGTCGCTGTAGAAAAAAAATTCTGGATGCGTGTCCTTCAAAATATGTATATATATTTATTTTAAAAGGGTGTCTGTCTATGAAAATACATTGATTCTGTGTGTGTTTTACCAGCATTAGGCTCATGAAAAGTAATGCTGTTTAATTCAATTCCAGTTTAGGAAAAGCTGGATAGTGGGTCCCTGGAGTGAATGGAGAAGAGAGCAGGGTGGGCTTCCATTCCTTGCTCCATAAGGTGTTTTGCAGCTGCCTAAGCTAGAGGTAGTTAAGTAAATAAGCTACAGGTGAGCTGTAGTTAAAAGGAGGTGCGGGACTACACCTCAGAGCTCTTACCCCTGGATACCTCCTGGAGTGGAGGTGGGTGAGGGGCCACGTGAGAACCTCCTTGAGTGAAGGAAAGAGTCTTGTGTATGCAGCTGGGAAAAGAGTGGGATTCCCCCTGTATTGTAGAGAGCTGCAAATGGAATGGAGAGGAAAAGAGAAACCCCTCCGAGGACATGAGTGTCTCGATTGTGCCCATAGAGGATTCTAGGACTTGTGTCCGCTGAAAGCCAGTGAGGGCTAAAAAACATGAGTTATGTAAACACCAGTGACGGTGTGAAAGTGGGACTGTTTATACTTATGTGATTCCCCATGTGAACACCAGTGGGCTGAAGATTTGTGTTTGTGCCAAATATAAGCCACCAAACCGGCATTAACACATAAAAGTGGTGTCAGTCTCCAACTGTGTGCTGAAAACTGTGCCATGGCTGTGATCTTCGCTACCTGAAGCTCATAATATAAATATATATTTATACATCCTGACGACAGTTCAAGGAGAACCAAAATACGTTGTAAGGGATTATATGAATCTACAATAAATTCACATACTAATATACTTGTGAGTGCCTCCAGTATATATATATATATATATACTGTATATATATATATATAAATATATATATATATATATAAATATATATATATATATATATATATATATATATATATATATATATATATATATATATATATATATATAACCTTCAAATGAATGCTATTGCCTCTCTCCCATAAAAATCAGCTTTAGCAAGGGTTCTGCCTGGTCAGCTCCATCACATGGTTAGACATCTGCCAATTTTTCTAGCTTCTATGCCAGTTTGGACACAAAGTTTATTCAGCAGATCCTATGGGAATTTCCAGAGAGGAATAATTTTTGACAGTGTGAAAACTTGAACTCAGAATGCAGCTAAACACGGTCTATGTGAGTTTAGCATTGTTCTGTTTTATTTGTACGGTGTAAAATCCAATCTCCTATATTACCAGCAATTCTTTTTGTACTGCCTGTTGGTTGGGAAACTCCAATTTTAGATATGATTTTCTACAACATTTGCTATCGTCAGGAAAAAAAAATGACATGTGGGAAATAACAGAGTGAAAAATTTCTTTCAGCCTGAATAGTAAGAAAGAGAAAATTACATTACTATGTTCTGTTTTTTTATGGAAATTGTATTTCTTTCAGAAATACTTGATAGAAGCAGCTAACAAATCTAGTTTAGTAGCTGTTGGGAGAATGTTTAAGTACTCATAATGTGCAGTTGTATTACACACTGGGATTTGTTTTCTTCACTACCACAATACTATGGAGGTTATTTACTAAACTCCAAATACAAAAATAGGACTTTTAAAAATTCACTAATTTTTCAGAATTTAATAAACCCTGAGGATGGAAAAGTCCAAATCAGAAAATCTGGCAGCTCAGACCTGTCGAGGTTGCATATAAGTCAATGGGAGAAGTCCCAATGATTTTTGATGTGTGCTGGGTTTCGTGCAATACCCCAAAGTTTTAAGGCAAAAAGCATAAGAAATCAGAGTTTTTGGGTAAAAAAATGTAAAAAATAATTTTTTCCTGCAAAGCCAAGCAGATTTGATCGTAGTTTGTAGCAGAAAATGTGGAGATAAATAACCCCCTAAATGTAAATGAAGGACAATCCTTCACTGATGTAGTGTCTACAGGGGTCATTTATCAAAGTCAGTATTTGGGGCATGTTTACTAACATTGGAGATAAATATCTGGAGAGATTTCTGGAGATGTTGCCCATAGCAACCAATCAGATCTTTGCTTTTGTTTTCTAACTTGGCTGTGGCTGTTTAAATCTAATTGCTGATTGGTTGCCATGGGCAACATCTCCAGAAATCTCTCCAGATATTTATCTCCAATGTTAGTAAACATGCCCCTCTATCTCAATATTTTCTGGAAAACAAAACTCCTACCACATCCACACAGGTTTTTCAGCTTATTTATTAATACACTTTCCTGAAATTTTGTTTGCTGGAAAAAAATCTGAATAATCGTGAAAAATACTAATTTTTGCGTTTTTTTTGGAATTTCCACCCGTAAACTCAGATATTTTTTTTATTTTTGGCTGAAAACCCCAGAACTGTTTTATAGAATCCTTGACCTGGGGTGTTCCGGATAACAAATATTTCTGTCGTTTGTATCTCCATACCTTATGTCTACCACAAAATCATTTTAATATTAAGGGAGTTATTTATAAAAATCCAAAAAGTTCTCACAATTTTATGAAAGCTATTTTGACCAAACCTTCACTGGCTTTTCCCTTACATTTTTTCGAAAATTTCTTGTGTGGGGAAAAAATTACAATTACAATTAAACCCAATCAAGCTTTTTTTCCCAAGGTTTCAATTTCCAAGTTTTTAATGGGAAAAAAAATTCAAGGTCACTTTTTTGCCTCATTTTCTCAAATCACACAAAAAAAACCCTTGATTTTAATCAACGTGCCACTATGTTTTGGGAGCTGCAGTCTCTAAAATATAGTAATTTAAAAACAATGTGCTAGCCCCAAGATATCAGGTTCTAAATAAAAAATCTAATGGCAGTTCCAGCAAGCGGAGATCATTTGCAAGCAACAATTTTCCCATGACAGTTCTCAAATTGATACAACCCTATTCTTGCACCTTTGCCAGGACAGAGTCTCCTTATTTTCTCCCACTGAGAATTCCAATGATTTGTGCATATCATCTTTGCTGTTGATTTGCCCTAGGACACATAGAAGTGGTCTTCTGCCAGTGAAGTGTCAGATGCAGAGGAGCCGTTTAGTTAATCTTTTCTAAGACATTTGGCCCTTTAGTTAAAATCAGCTTCCTTAAGCCACTTCATCACATTGATGTATTGCGATGTTTAAGCAGGTTTATTTATATGATCGCCGGAGGACATTCATTATACAGTATTTCTAAAAAGTGTTGCGCCTGGTTCCTGTAAATTTCCTGGGAGAAAATGAGAATGCTATAGGAATACTTTATATCTAACTGCATTCGGCTAACCCTAACAATGCTTTACTGTATCCTGAGTGTGGATGTACCGAATGTACATTTAAAATCACATTTATCTATGTACAAGAGCAGCGGAAGTAAATAACTTTAACGTAGCATTTGATGCCTTTTTGATATTACAGAATAATAAAAAAAAACCCTTCCGATACACAGAAATGTGCATCAACTGTGAAATGCAGGTGCTATAGGAAACAACAATAAATGTACAAGGTTGCAGAGATAAACTGAAAATGGAATTGAAGAAACAGAACATTAGAAAGAGCTGAATAAAGACGTCTTCCATCACTTTGTACTTTTTTTTTTTAGTCTAAATGAAATTTTGCATGTAAGCAGCCTGCTGAATTTTAATTTATGCTTGCTCAACAGAAAATAAACACCTTAGTATTTGCCTCCTGAGTGACACATAATAGAGCACTTTTGGGCTTTTTTTCCAGCTTTGTAATCTGCAGAGGCTACTGAGCTGATGAACCTCATCTATGAATTTCTGAATTTTAATTGTAAGGGCAGAGACACACGGTCAGATTTGAGGAGATTAGTCGCCTTGGGACGGGGCCGGAACTAGGGGTAGACAGAGTAGGCACATGCCTAGGGCACAAAGCTGGGGGGCCCCATGCACGTACCTTCTCTTCCGCCTACCCCATGTCCATTCCTCTCTCTCGCTGCATTTTCTTCATCTTTTGCATTCCTGCGCGTGTGCATGGTCCGTTTTTGTGCATGCGCACATGAGCACGCTCAGTTTTTGCAAATGGCATGCATGAGAGCAATACATTTCACGCATGAGCGCTAATTGGTGCATGCGTGCACAAGCCCCAATTCATCTGCGCACGCTCAGCCGGCACCAGGCCAGACAGGTTGCCTATGGCGCCTGGCTGGCCTGACCCGTTGAGGTGTTAGGTATTGATGGGCGAATTTGTCCCATTTTGCTTTAAAGCGAATTTCAAAAAAATTTGCGAAACTTCAAAATGGGCGCCGGTGTCAAAGTTGACACCGGCACACATTAAAGTCTACATTGATGCTGGCGTTGAATTTATTCACCAGAGGCAAAATGCAGAAATTCACAGTGAATTCACGCCTGGCGAATACATTTTCAATCACTAGTGTTAGGTTATGTAGGGTTGCAGGTTATAGGTACACTTTATGGCCAAACATTTGAAGACATCTGTTTGTCCAGTATTATATTCCAAAATCAAGGGCAGTAATATGAAGTTGGACCATTCTGCTGCAAAAACAGCCTTTACCCTATAATCTTCTGGGAGGTTTCCACTAGATACTGGAACATTGTTGGATATTGGAACAGTCATCTACCTGAATAGATTCTGCTAATTCATTTCATTTGCTAAAGTCACTCAAATGACAAAGGACAGAGGCAAATGCAGTTTAATACATTAAAATTAGAAATTAAAAGATTAGTTGCCCAGAGACAAATTTCATCTTCTTCAGGCGAAGAAAATGCCGAAAATGCCTTCCTGAAGTCGCCCAAAGCTTCCTTGTAAGGCAAATTTGAGCGTCTTTGGAAAACAAAGCGCTATATATGCCATCCCGCCAGCGATTCGAATTCTTGCCGGCGGAAAAGTATTTGGGGAGATTAGTCGCTCGAAGATAAGATTTGTCGCTGGGCAACTAATCTCCCCAGAATCTTCCTGTGTGCCACCAGCCTAATTATATACCTTAAAGGAAAACTATACCCCCAAAATGAATACTTAAGCAACAGATAGTTTTTATCAAATTGAATGACATATTAAAGAATCTTACCAAACTGGAATATATATTTACATAAATATTGCCCTTTTACATCTCTTGCCTTGAACCACCATTTCGTGACTCTATCTGTGCTGCCTCAGAGATCACCTGACCAGAAATACTACAACACTTAGGGGCCGATTCATGAAGGGTCGAATATCGAGGGTTAATTAACCCTCGATATTCGACTGGGAATTTAAATCCTTCGAATTCGAATATCGAATTCGAAGGATTTAGCGCTAAAAATTCGATCGATCGATCGAAGGATTTTTCATTCGATCGAACGATTAAATCCTTCGAATCGAACGATTCGAAGGATTTTAATAAAACGATCGAATGAATATCCTTCGATGAAAAAAACTTTAGCAAGCCTATGGGGACCTTCCCCATAGGCTAACATTGAGTTCGGTAGCTTTTAGCTGCCGAACTAGGGGATCAAATTTTTTTTTAAAGAGACAGTACTTCGACTATCGAATGGTCGAATAGTCAAACGATTTTTAATTCTAATCATTCGAATCGTTCGAATTCGATCGAATTTAACCAATTCGATGGTCGACGTACCCAAAAAATACTTCGAAATTCAAATTTTTTTTTTATTCGAACCCTTCACTCCAATTTCGTGAATCGGCCCCTAACTGTAACAGGAAGAAGTGAGGAAGCAAAAGGCACAACTCTGTCTGTTAATTGGCTCATGTGACCTTACATGTGGTTTGTATGTGTGCACAGTGAATCTTACGATCTCAGGGGGTGGCCCTTATTTTTTAAAATGGCAATTTTCTATTTATGATTACCCAATGGCACATACTACTAAAAAAGTATATTATTATGATAATGGTTCATTTACATGAAGCAGGGTTTTACACATGAGCTGTTTTACTCAGTATCTTTTAATAGAGACCTACATTGTTTGGGGGGTATAGTTTTCCTTTAAGACATCTAACACACGGGGGCAGATTCACTAAGGGTCGAATTTCGAAGTTAAAAATACTTCGAAATTCGACCCTCGAATTGAAATCCTTCGACTTCGAATATCGAAGTCGAAGGATTTAGCGCTAAAAGTTCGATCGAACGATCGAAGGATTTTTCGTTCGATCGAACGATTAAATCCTTCGAATCGAACGATTTTAATCAAACGATCGAATGAATATCCTTCGATCAAAAAAAGCTTAGCAAGCCTATGGGGACCTTCCCCATAGGCTAACATTGACTTCGGTAGGTTTTATCTGCCGAAGTAGGGGGTCGAAGTTTTTTTTAAAGGGTAAGTACTTTGACTATCGAATGGTCGAATAGTCGAACGATTTTTACTTCGAATCGTTCGATTTCGTTCGATTTCGATCGAATTCATACGAATTTAACCAATTCGATGGTCGAAGTACCCAAAAAAAACTTTGAAATTCGAAGTTTTTTTCATTCGAATCCTTCACTCGAAGTTAGTGAATCTGCCCCTTAGTGTTCACAAAACATGGAGAACTAAGCTACTGATTTAATTATACCGCACCAATTTTTTTTTACTTTCCACAGGGACTAGCCACGCTTTGGCATTATCAGCTTCTATTAGCCAGACAAGAGCAATGTGAAACAAGGAGCTTTTGTGTATACTTGATTGAGAGCAAATAATCAATTCACTACAGCGTCAATGAAAAATACTAAATCCTAGAGTTTTAATAAAAACTTCCCCCTATTTTTTTCATATTGAAAGAAAATATAATTTTGAGCACCTTTTAATTATACAATATAGTCATTATAATATCGGTTTTAACATTGGTTATTTGTAAAGGTTATTTGTTATTTGTCCCTTAGTGCTGGTTCTCATGCTTATCAGTGTAGTAGAAGCCAGCAATCTTCCAGCCAAGACTCGAATTCCCATAATGCCCAATGTTTACTCGTAGGTCTGTTAATCAGATTTCTTTAGCTACATGGCTAATAGAGCAATAGAACAAGCAACGCAGAGAATAAAATCACTGATTTTAATACCAAATCTTTCCATTTACCAATAGCTCTAAAGCCATTCAAAATGTTTAAAGGGTTGGTTCACCTTTAAAGGAGAAGTAAAGGTTAAAACTAAGTAAGCCTTATCAGAAAGGTCCACCTAAATATACCAGTAAACCTCAACGTAGTGCTGCTCTCAGTCCCCTGTCAAAAAAACCCACAGCATTTCTTTCCTTCTATTGTGTACTCATGGGTTTCTGTATCAGACTTCCTGTTTTCAGCTTAAACCACCTTGCCCTGGGCGTGAGCATGCTCAGTTTGCTCCTCTCCCCCCTTCTCTGCTGTAATCTGAGCCCAGAGCTATAAGTGAGCAGGTAGATACTCACGCAGCAAGCTAATACTGCAGCTGCTGTCCTAAACAAACAGAGAGAGCTTCTAGAGCTCTTTACTCAGGTATAGTAAAACATTCTACAGAATAAATATAACATTCTAGCTTACGCTATTGTGGCTAATCTATTAGCAATAAAATGCCTCTGTAGCTTTCCTTCTCCTTTAAAGGGCACCTATCACAGCCAAAATCAAACACATATTAACAATCTGACCAGTACAAGCTAAACACGTTTAATCAAACTACATATATAGTTTTTTGAAAAAACTGCAGGTTTTAAAAAAATCCCTTACTTTGTCAAATGGGTTCTTTCACTGAGGGAGGCCATATTGAGACTCTAACAGAGACTCTAATGTGCAAATTTCAGGAGCATGCTCAGATTGTAACACTGCTTTGAGTATTCTACCCAGAATGCCTTGTTTTAGTAAACTCCTCCACTAGAAGTATCCACTAGAAGTGCTGCTACCTGCTAACTTCCAGCAGGTGGCAGCACTACTGAACAGCAGCTAACACACAGGTTTGGCTGATTTGAAAATAGCTCAGAAGTGTTGATAGGCAACAAGGAATTTGAACTGAGCATGTGCGAGATTTCAGCTACAGTTGGCTCGGAAGATATAGGGGGGAGGAGTCAGTGAAATCCAAGATGCCTGCCTAGAACTGCAGGGGAGATAGGGGAGATCTTGCAGAAGGAATAGTGAGCTGATCATTTACATTATACAAACAATTCTAACTGTTTTAAAAATCGGATTTCTTGAACTTTCACATAGTGTATTTACTTAGTAAATGATTTTGGTCATGATTGGTGCCCTTTAAGTTAACATTTTTTAATTAAACAGAGTGGTGGGATTTTTTCTATATTTTTAAAAAACACATGTAAAGGGTATGTCACCCTCATCAACACATTTCTTCAACACCCACCTATGTTTTAGTTATGTCATTTGTTGCCATGCTACAATTCTTCTTCCATTGCTTTTCTTCTGAGTTCTTCTTTTATTACAGCAGCCCACCCCGCCCCTTTCCCCCCCATATAACTATAAGCAATTGCTTTAAGCAAAGTGGATATTTATGTAGACAAGCATTCCGGTGAGACTTAAACCTCTCCCAGAAGCTTTTCAGCAGTCATGCTAAAACATTGCTGCCAAAGCAAAACAGCCGAGGAACTAGAATGGGTTTTTATAGTAATTATCCTACTGACTATGATAACAAATAAAACACAGGGTAAAACAAGCACTGGACCTTCAATATCTTAACCTCTTTGGGAGGCAAATATGTCTGATTCATCTAACTATCGGTTGAAAAAGTGTCAGGAGCACTCATTGTCGCTCCTGTCTTCAGCGACGTCCCTTCAAAGATGGCGGCGCCCATGATCCACGTGGTCCGACGCTGGCGTCTTGACACCGGCATGATGACATCACGTGCCCGGTGCGAACTTTGAAAATAAAAGGACTTCCAGGTCACGGATTTGATGCCCGATTATAGGAATTCTGAATCATGTTCCTGGGTTTCCTTAATTCTTGAATTGCTGTTTCCTGGCTTCTGATCCTTGGCTTGACTTTGATTCTATTCTTGCTGCCTGCCCTGTTAAACTCTTGCCTGAACTTGACTACACTTACACCTGACCCCTTTTGGATACTGCAAACTTGGACTTTAACCCTAAGCTTCCTCCTTGGTACGGACTTCTCCCGCTGGGAGCCGATAGGCCCCCTGACAGTAAGCAGGCACTTTGTAGGTTAACGTAGAGCTTGCTCAGTTTGGTCATTTTTGAAATAAAAATGTTGTTACTGGAATTGGTCAAGACCCATACAAGAAACATTTAGGGGGATATAAGGATATAGTCCCACGCTGAGCTTGGCAGCTGCGATAATTGTCTGTAATTTAATTGGTGACAGGCTGTGATCCTAAGTACTACAGAACTTCAAAACTTTCCCTGTGTTAATACATTATTTAAGTTAATGGTGACCCTGAAAGAAAAAATGCTTCTTATCTCCTGAAAGTTTTATAGTCGAGAGTTTAAAATGTGCACAAGCAGAGAGGTGCCCTGTATGTTCTAATGAGATGTGAAAGGAGGACGTTTTTAACCTATTTTATATATTTATAATGTGCTGGAAAGGCTATGTAATTTAAAAGAATAAATAAACATTTTAATGACTCAAAGTGTATTCAGTTTAGATCAGGGATTACAGTGAAAGAGATATGAAAAATACAGTGCATGGGGTTTCACCGAAAATGCTTCAGATGGAATGCCTTGTTTGCTTAATTCTAACATTCTAATAAAATAGTTTTTCCCAGGGGGCTATATATTGGAGTGTGCTGGGGTTAAATTGTGCAGTATGTAAATCAATCCTCACCCATGTGCACCCAATAAAAAGGAATGAGTGGCATATATAGATAGATAGATAGATAGATGATAGATAGATAGATAGATAGATAGATAGATAGATAGATAGATAGATAGATAGATAGATAGATAGATAGATGATAGATAGATAGATAGATGATAGATAGATAGATAGATAGATAGATAGATAGATAGATAGATGATAGATAGATAGATAGATAGATAGATAGATAGATAGATAGATGATAGATAGATAGATAGATAGATAGATAGATAGATAGATAGATAGATAGATAGATAGATAGATAGATATAGATAGATAGATATATAGATATATACACTACTTTCCGTAGTTTGGATCTTCATACCTTAAGACTACTAGAAAATCATGTAAACATTAAGGGGCCGATTCACTAACTTCGAGTGAAGGATTCGAAGTAAAAAAACTTCGAATTTCGAAGTTTTTTTTGGGCTACTTCGACCATCGAATGGGCTACTTCGACCTTCGACTACGACTTCGAATCGAACTATTCGAACTAAAAATTGTTCGACCATTTGACCATTCGATAGTCGAAGTACTGTCTTTTTAAATAAAACTTCGACCCCCTAGTTCGCCATTTAAAAGCTACCGAAGTCAATGTTAGCCTATGGGGAAGGTCCCCATAGGCTTGGCTAACTTTTTTTGATCGAAGGATATTCCTTCGATCATTGGATTTAAATCCTTCGAATTGTTTGATTCAAAGGATTTAATCGTTCGATTGAAGGAATGATCGTTCGATCGTACTATCTGCGCTAAATCCTTCAACTTCGATATTCGAAGTCGAAGGATTTCAATTTCCAGTCGAATATCGAGGGTTAATTAACCCTCGATATTCGACCCTTAGTGAATCAGCCCCCAAATAAACCCAATAGGCTAGTTTTGCTTCCAATAAGGATTAATTATATCTTAGTTTGGATCACTGTTCTATTAATAGAGAAAAAGGGAATCATTTTTTCAAATTTGGATTATTTGGATAAAATGGAGGCTACAGGAGACGGCTTTTCCGTAATTCGGAACTGGATAGCGGGTTTCTGGATAATGGATCCCATACATTTCTTAATCTATTTTTACATATATATATATATATATATATTTATATATATATATTTATTTATATTATATATATAGACACACATACACACAAACAATATTAACACTATAAATACAGTATACTTATATATGCATATATGAAAATATATCGCATATACAAATATATATCGCAGTTCATGGCAGCCATCTTCCGGGTCTTCTGTAAGCTGAGACTGAGACCGGAGAAGCCGATCATGCGCAGTTGGAGTGCCATAAGAAGACAAGAATGGCCGGAAGATGGCTGCCATGAACTGCGATCCCTGAATCTGCACCGAGGGGTAAGTAAAAAGTTAGGGGCATTTCCCCGGGGGGGGGCAGCTAGGCAGGGGGGAGGAGGGAGGGGGTCTACATGGGGCAGGTAGGGTTTTTTTTAGTTAACAATTGAATTCTCCTTTAATTTAGTCAAAAAGTTGCCTTTGATGGACAATCATCTTTTTTTTTAACTGTAATTACTATGTTGCTATGGCACTGTATATAATGTGCTTGTGCTGCAAAACCCACTACTCTTGTTGTATAATATGATAATTATGGCAATTGTGATTGAATTTGCTGGAAGCGACTGACACACTGTACACTGAGGGCAGATTTATTAAGGGTAGAATTGAAAATTTGAATTCAGCTAAAAACACAGAACAGAAATGGTTGTCATTTAAAATGATATTAAATTGTTACTGTTCTCAATTTATTCCCTTAAGGAGTAAATGTAGAAGCACCAAGAATCACCCTATGTGGCTTAATATAGAAGTAAAGAAGTTAATAGGAAAGAAAAGGAAGGCATTTAAAAACGATAAGTCTGTTGGGACAGAAGCTGCATTTAATGAATATAAACACCGTAATAAATGTTGTAAAACAGCAATGCGGAAGGCGAAGAAAGGAAATGAAAAGTGCATTGCATAAGACTAACCCCAAAAAGTTTTTAAAGTATATTAATAGTAAAACGATGCGGGTCGAGAGTGTTGCTCCGTTAAATAATGGTACCAGTATGTTGTAACAGATACAGAAAATGCAAATGTGCTAAATCAGTTCTTTTCTTCAGTGTATACAATAGAGGAGTCTGGGGCCGAACGATCGGATTGCAAGGAAGAGACTGGGCTCCAACGGGATGAGGACCGCATCAACTAGCTGATGCGCTCTTCAATTGCCGAAAAAATCAAACCCCCTTGATCGTTATATTGACCATATATCGATCGGGGAGACCCTTCAAAAGCCCCCTGTAACGTTCATGTAATCTAGAACCTTGAATGGTTTTAGGTACACTCACATGAACAGGGAATCCCTGTGGATTCCGGTGTTCACCAACGCCCTTTTGGGGCCCCCAGGCTTTCTGCTGCTGGAACTAACAAGGAGTAAGTGCGTATTCTAGTAACAAGTCCGTAAGCGAGGTACCGGCAAGAAGTACTCGAAGATCAGGCAAAAGGGTCAAGGCAGGTGACGGGAAGCAAAGTCAAAACTCAGGCAGGAGTTAAAAACCAGGAATTCAATCACAGAATAAACGTCTCGACAGGATCTGAAAACAGAAGTCAGCGTGGGCTCTTTCAAAATGGAGAATTGGCTTTTTAAAGGAAACTTGGAGCCAAAATTAAAAATTCAAGACGTCAGCGCCGGGCACCTGTGCCCATTCAGAGACTCGTCGGGAGGCAAGAATTCCGGAAGATCTCCTGGCGCGTCTTACACCCCATACACTGGCAGATAAGCTGCTGCATCTGACTAAAGGACCAATGTTGGCAGCTTTCATCTGCCCATGTATGGCCACCTTAATATTGGCTTGAAGTCAGACTGCATATGGCCAACTTTTGCCTCCCCAAACCAAATAATCACCATCCGCCTATGGTTCCCCACACCAATACACTATCCCCCCTGATGCTCACTCTCTCAAACAAATCACAATTCACACTCTTGAGCCTATTGCCAATGCACCCCACACACCTCTCTCCCCTGGGTCCCCTGGTCTCCTGGATTTACCTACACCCATGGGGTCTGCTTCCTCTATAGTTACGCCACTACATAGAAGATCAATTGTGCTGTATTGTAAAGAAAACTTTAGTGTTTCCAAAATGAAAAAAAGTCCTTTTTAAACAATTGCCATAAAAATTTAAACACAGTTAAAGTTTCATAAGCCTTACAAAAAGCAATTATCTTTAATGAATTTGTTTAATTACTACGTAAGTTACATTTGCAGAGGTCTACAGCAAATATATACAAGTCAAAGAAACATGAAATCGTCAGCTACAGTTATCTGCAGGAAGTTGGGAGAGAATATAGTTTGGCAGGTGTGTAGCTTAACATGTTATCAGTATGACTGTCCTTTGTATCAACCAATCTTTCAGACTGTAGCCAATCCAATGATACCTGTCATAGGTAGAGTATATCCCATACATTTAAATTAAAAACGAAACCCTAAAAATAAATTTGGCTAAAAATGCCAAATTTTATGTAGTGAACTTATTGCACCAGCCTAAAGTTTCAGCTTCTCGATAGCAGCAATGATCCAGGACTTCAAACTTGTCACAGGGGGTCACCATCTTGGAAAGTGTCTGTGACACTCACATGCTCAGACTACAGTCTACAGAACATTGAAGCCTGTGTAAAAATAGTAAAACATGGAAATAAAGTGGACCAGTAATATAAAATCACAAATTATTTAGTCATGGTTTATATTTTCTGCCTCTCATAATTGTTGTTCTTTTAAGTATATTCTTAAGCTACAACATTCAACAGAATTCCCCACTGGGCATATCTAGAGCCATGTGCCCTCGTGTACAGTTTAGGCCCTAGGGCCAAGGTACATTTGCTACCCTAATATTTGCACCATTTACTAGCTAGTGTCATCTTCATATATATTGTAAATCATCTGATTTGACAAGACTGACCTTCCCTTCAGTTTACTTCCTATTGGTACACTTAGACGTCTTTGCTCCCTCGTTTGCAATCATGGATATTGGACACAAATTTGTGCGCCTATAAGAGGAAATTGGGCAAAACATTTTCCTTCCATGTCCATGTAATGTGCCTACCCAGCCTGCTCCAATGATGAGTGTGCCAATGCTCCTACTGATGCTGAGAAACCTAGAATTACTGGATGTTTCGAAAAAAGGACAGTATATAAACGCACTCTCTTTCCGATGGGCTGCAGAAAGATTATTCAACTGGTTGTTAGGTCACAGCTGGGCATTCTCTGCGGAATCTAGCTTGGTGTTTACAGATGTACAACCAATTCACTAGAATAATCTCTAGGGAAGAGACCGTCTCATAAAGGTTATTACTGTTGCACTGCTCGCAAGGTCAGGCACAAACGCATTAGATTGATTCTCACTCAAGCTCTCAAATGGAGCATCGTAAAATTCATCTCTACCGTATTATCTTATAATAATGTGCAAAGGGCCAGCTAGTTCTTTCTGTTTGGTGCATATGTTGAATTTGTCCCTCCAAAAAATACACAGATTTTAAGAAGGGCTTATGTAAAATATTAGTTCAATGACACAGAATGATGGAATCTCTTTTAGGGGGTTATTCATCAAGGTCCAAATATCCTAACCTCAAATAATTAGTTGTTTTCGGAGCAAAAAAAAAAAAAAAACAACGAATTTATACAAGATTTATTAAAGTCCGATGGTCTAAAAATTCAGAATCCGAAACCCGGCATCTAAAGTTTTTGAGGTCCTGTATAAGTCAAAGGGGGAAGGTCCCAGTGCCTGCGCTGTTGTCCGTACCGATATCTGATGATTTTGGGGTTTCTGCGGAAAATTTCTTTTTTGCGGGAAAACTCTGAACAATTCTGTGTTTTTGGAGGAAAGCTCCGAAAATTGCCCGACCCTATTTTTTCAGGCTTTTTTCTTCATAAATAAGGTCCATTCGGGAATTCTGAGTTGCTAACTTAGAAATACTGAGATGAATTCGGACCCTGATAAATAACCCCCTAAGTGTGCAGTGAGCTAGAAAAGCTGCCATATTGTTCCCCGACCATCAGCACATCAAATAATATCAAATAACCAATGAAAGCAGTATTTATGCTGCCATATACATGTATAAATTAATATACGCAGCAACAGTGGCTTATTTTGATACAGGAAAGCTGCTACTCTACAAATACTTATGGGATGAATAATAAAAGGGAAATGTAATTATCTGCCTACTTAAGGGAAATTCAAAGGAAAAATGACTGACATATTTAAGAGAAATATTTAAAATGTTGTACATTTTTATATATTCGGCCTACTATAGACGCATATATTATCCCCCACATTAAAGGATCCGACATAATATGAATATACATGTTATTCACCTAGCAACAGTAATTTAGTGATGGTTATTCAAATGAGACTATCGCACGCATCATACAATATTAAAGAAGTGTAAATAAATCATCCAAATAAACCTGAATAAAATACCGTAAAATGATAGAAGATCAAGCATGATTGAATGCATTGCAGGTGGCGTGTGTTGTTCTTCTAAAGTTTCTACTGCATAAATCATGATCCAAAAATGAAGTTCCAAAAACAGCTATCTGGAATAAAAATAAAGGTTCTATTTTATTGTGATTTGCATCCAGTTTGGTTGTGAGGAGAAACAATCAAACCCTGCATGACAGCACAACCTTGCTTTCTGGCTGTTCCAAGCACTGGCTGGGACACCATAAAGTGCAACGTGGCAGTCGCTAGCATCAATTTGGCAGAAATCTCATCTGCAGGGACATTGGCAATTCACTAACAGGTGTAAAGGACAATTCGTTAACAACGAATTCCATCGTTATCATTCGTTTGTACCCTAATGCCAGGCGACTCTTCTCTTGAGAACTGTCTTTACCCCGAAAATTCAGTAAAGTGCGAATTATACTGAACTTTACCTCTTTCGCCAGAGTTTACTTCATCACCTCAGACCGGGTGAACTGATAAAATGAAGCTACATCTTCCTCGATATTATGTCAGTGACATCATATCCTGTATGCCGGAAACGCAACAAAATAGTAAAAAAAAACTGGTTTCTTTTCTTTTTTTAAAGTGGGATTGTATTCAAAAATCCAAACTATTTTTTTAACTAATTTGAGGGGCATGGCACATTTACTGTATATAAGGACGGGCTCATGTCTAGGGCATTAGATAATCTCTTCTGTCTTTATTATGGCTCATTGGACATTTGTTTTAAAAAGTGGCCACCTCAAATATTTGCACCAACATTACTAGTAAAGACATCCATACGACTTTCAGGTACCCGCCCTATTCAAATTAACCTAAGCGCAAAGTTTCACTAGGCAGAAATGAACGCTAGCAAAAATTTGCTATGAAAAGTAACAGATAATTACTACATGGCAGCACAGAAACCAGTGCAATTAGCATCGGAATTTAATAATCAGCAAACCTGTAGCATCAGCTTATATTACAGCCAGGGAAGCTCATTTTCTGCTGGATAATTAGTGACGAGCCCTAAGCTTAGCTTCTCAACAGCCAATCAGAGCCCACTGAGCATGTGAGTGTCACAGACACTTTCCAAGATGGCGACCCCCCTGTGACAAGTTTGATGTCCTGGATCATTGCTGCTATTGACAAGCTGAAACTTTAAGCTGGTGAAATAAGTCCTGTATATAAAATATATTTCTAGGGTTTAGTGCTCCTTTAAAATAAAAAGTCTTCATCAGCCAAGAGTAAAGTATCCATGTTTAATGAGAGAATACTAACCCAGCTTCTTGGGAGCCATTAAAACTTTGTATGTATCCAAGTAATAGGTTCTTTCTAGCTCATCTATTTCCCCTGGAGCTCAGACAACCGACCAATAGCTTAACCCTTGTACTCCTGAGCTAATAATGTGTAGCACTTAAACTGTTGTCTTTTAATTAGATCAGACTCACTTTGTCACAGACATAAACCTGGATGTGGAGCTAATTGTAAAAACGGCACAAGGTGAAATTTGAAGTTTGCAATGTTGACAATTGTTACTAATTCTAAGGTCTTGGTAAGGGCTAATGGTCATATTGTTTGAATTTATTTTTCACCTTTTTCTTAATGAAATTAGCCTCACAAAGTCTGGATTTCAGGGTAAAATTTAACAGAAATATATTTTTTCATATGATTAAAAAACTGGAAAACCATGAGACAAATAGTGACATATTTTCGGATGTGATAAACAGATTACTAACATCTTAGCTATAGTGATGGGCGAATTTATTTGCCAGGCGCGAATTCACTGCGAATTTGCACGATTCGCCGCCAGCGAAGAGCCCACGAAAATTCGCCCAAAAATTTTTCGCCAAAATGGACGCGCCAAAACGGGCGCCGGCGCCAAAAATGAGATGCCGGCGCCGTTTTGCAAATTTTCTGGCAAAACTGCGCAAATTTGCCCATCACTACTTAGCTAATTTCATTTCTCATGACAATGAAATATAAAGTGTCTACGTAATGAGCCATAGGTACAAAGACAATTTTTACAAGCAGTAAGTCATTCAAGTTCAACTTTAAACAGTTTCTGAATTTCGCGAACCAGAAGAAAGTAAAAAAAAAATATTCCTTCTGCCTTCAAATGTAAAATAATTCTACTCATTATCATCAAGACGACTGGATTCCTCCATTCATCTTTCTTCTTCTTTTTTTTTTCTTTTTTTTGACTTGAGACAGTATTGTATGTTGAAAGAATTATTTTGCTACTATAATTTGTAATACTTAAGCCTTTTATTGTCTTGGAATGTATAGCACTGACAAAAAATGACCATTGTACCAACCCCATAGATTCTACTGGGTTTCCTTTTATCATGGGTTCAAAAGGGTTGAGCATTCCCATCTTTTAAATCCCCATATGGGATTGAAGTGATATGGTGGCTTACCAATTTTATGTATAGACAAATACAAGAGGTCCTCTGCACTCAACCCATTATCAATATATTTAAGACAGAGACACCCCCTGCCTAATGGTTTTAAAAATTAGTGGTGAGCACAACTTTCCCTTGTTTGTTATAGTTATACAGGAGCAGTGACCAGCTCCATGTTGTAGCTCCCACCCTTCCCAGCTATAATCAGGTGATCCCACTGGTGTCTAATAAAAGGGCAGCCAAGTTTGGGAGTTTTACTTTGAAAGCAGCAAGTAAGTTGCAGGTAAAACTTAGTCCCTTTGTAAAATGTATAATGAAGCAATAGAATTCTTAATGAATCAGATGAAAATTGAGCGTAGGACTGGCCAGATATGGGATGACTTTGACGTAGTTGGCCAGCTTAAATATATTGCAATATATGGACAAACAATCCCTGTTTTGTTTAAAGGGTAAGGCATTTTTCAGTAGCAGTAGCACAAAATGTCTCTGTCTTAAATATATTGATAATGGGTTGAGTGCAGAGGACTCTTGTATTTGTCTATCTGTATTTTGTGGTCACAGCCTCATTGCACCCCCGCCTAATGGTTTTAAAAATTAGTGGCGAGCACAACTTTTCCTTGTTTGTTACCAATTTTATAATCATATCTTTGTAACTTAAACCCCTTGTTTTTGAAAATATATGCACTGGCATAGATACTAAATTACTAACAGGGAACCAGGGAATGTGCATTGATTAATCCTTTCTTTCTTTTGTTTGTAGCTCTTTGGCCAATTCAGTATTGTATTTAATATGTTTAGGCTTGGTGCGAATTTGACCCGTTTCATCAAAAATTCGCCACCACCGAAATGTCGCTGATGCCCATTAAAGTCTATTTTTTTTACGTGCGCTGCCATACAAGTCTATAGGCATCATTTTCGCAGCACAACAAGGCGAAAAAATTCTCCCATCCCTAAATACTTTTCCTTAGCTTTGGCACGCTCCCACAACACCATTTTTTGCACTTTAAAAAAGTTATTCTGTAGGAAGGTAGGCAGTTATTTTGCAGGCCATGTGGTTGGAGCGCCTTACCCCTTTCCCTTTAAACGGTGGCCTTATGCCTTTAAAAATATGTGTGGTCTGGGCAGTCTTTCTTTCTCTCTCTTTTATAAAAGTGGGGAAGAATTAAACCTTTGGAACCAATGATGTGGTTTTGGCAATCTCACTCTTTTGAAAGCTAATGGTGGGGGAGAACAACCACTGACTAATACCAATGTCCAGGTCAGGAGATACTTATCCCAAGAAATGCTACCATGCAGGGAGGTGCCAGCCTTTGAAAAATATGACCAGACATAAATAGTTAGGACCACCTTATGGGGTTGACAAAGTATGGTGGCTTACCAATTTTATTATTGTAACTTTGTAACTAAAAAACTCATGTTTTTGAAAATACATGCACTTGCATAGATACTAAATTGCTCATGAAACAAGGGACCAGGAAATGTGCCATTGATCAATCCCCTAAATTGTTTAAATCACTCACACGTTGATCCAGAGGAGGCACCTCCTAATTAACCAGAATTGCCTCTTGGTAGAGGATTAAATACACGCGGAATGTGAAAGCTTCATAATGTGCAAGTGGGTTTTATTTTCCTCTTATACCACCTCTCTCCCTTTTTTACCCCCTTACCAGTTCTCTTGCTCTTATTTCTATTTTAGTTTTATTTTGCTATTCAATGTATGATTAATTAATTGTTTACTTAAACAAACGATAATAAGGCTGAGTTATTGGTACCCCACTTTGAGCAAGAGTCCAAAAGTCCATTTTCCCCAAACATTTCTGCAAAAGGTAGCCTTGTACTTGGTTTGGAGGGATTGGCACCTCCTCTATAGTGTAACTTACAAATAATCATGAGAAAAGGCATGGATTTGCCATAAAAAATCCATGCCTCTATAGTGTAACTTACAAATAATCATGAGAAAAGGCATGGATTTGCCATAAAAAATGCATCCATTGGTGCATCCATTGACCTCAGTGGATTTTATTGCCGTGAACAAATGCCCATTTACCAATGTATTTTGCTCAACAAAAAGTTGCTGTGAAATATTGCTCATTGATTGACTTTAATGAGTTTCATGAATTTTTGGAAATGGGACGGATTTGCTCATCACTAATTACAAAATGAAACATGGGGATCCTCTTGACATTTATTATTATGTAGCGGTATCCCAGTCAGGGTCAGAGTATGCCAGACCTTCTTCCCACAGCCTCTGTGCTCCCGGATCTCAGACCACCCCGATCGATAACATAAGAGCAGGTACGAGCTGGATGGAGGAGTTGTGGAGGTGGTTTGCAGCCTGGCAGGGGGGCATGGAGGTGGCAGGGTGTGGGGCCCAGATTCGGCAGCCCTGATGGGCCCTTACACGCCCCAGTCCGACACTGATCCCACTATGTAAACACAAAAATCGAAAGCATGCTGATCTAGAAGCTAACACGTTATGTTGATCAAGCTGATTCCACATGGAGTTAAGAACGCAATGCAACTGTTTTATTACAGTTTCCCTGTCAAAAGATGCCAATATACAGTGATAGAATCCAAGTGCATTCCAGATAGCGCTTCCAAGTTCAAGGACCTTAAATCAATGGTGTCTGGCACACAATATCATTTTCTTTGAAGATTACAAGAGGGAAAAAGTGAACCAGCTGTTTTCTAATCTTAGCGTTTATCATAGGTGAATCGTTTTTATAAATTAGAATTTTAATGAAATTGCTTGCAACATTTAACAAACAATTTCAACATATCTGTCCTATTAGTGTATCTAATTATCTGAGTTTGTCTCTTCCTGCTGATTCTCTAATGCGCCCGATACTTCAGAAATAATGCTAATTCAACGCTACCATATTTACTTTTAGCAGAAAAGATAGTGTAAACTCCTAACTATATTGTTATTGTTCCAAACTATTGACTGCATTTTTCTCTGTTCTACCATTTACTTAAACAGCTTGACTTACTTAATGTGCCCAACATCATTATGTTAAATGGAAACCATCAATGGAAAAGAGAATCTCTCAGAACATAAAAAGGAATACTATTATCCAATTATTTCATCCTTTTTTAATATTTCCATTACTTTTCTTTATGCATGACTAATATGTTCTGCTCAGTCTTTGTTAGTATAAATATCATCCCACTACAGTATATTTTACTAATGCTGTTTAGTTGTTTCTTTGGCTTTCCGCTATCCCAACTGATAGCAATCCTGTTTTAATCCTGCATTCACTTAGGGAGCAAATGTGTTAATTTTTTAGTTTCACTGTTTCCATGATCTTGATGCATGAATTGTGGTAAAATCTCATTCAAGATTTTTTTTTTATTTGCCAACATGTTTTCTTAAATTATTTTTCACAAGTGATATTTTTGGGTGGTGGGATTAAAAAAAACTCAATCATGGAAAAAAAACCTTATTATGAATAAAATTGTCCATACATTACAGTATATGTAACCATGCATGTTCATTTAATATTGCAGGAATTTATGCTGAGGCCACAAGGATATATAGTTCTCCCAATATATAAAGCTGGCCATACACAGCGAGATCTGCTCGTTTTGCAATGAGCAGCTCACAGCCCGATTTGAGCACCCATACTCCGAACCAAATAAAAAAACATGTCAGTCAGACAGGACAATAGATGAGCCGTACACATAGGTCAATAAGACTTGAAGGGGCAGATTTACTAAAGGGCGAATTGTTGCCAGCGGCAGCTTAGGTCAATTTGAATAGGGCGGGTACATTAAAGTTGTATGGACGTCTTTATTATTACTATTGGTGCAAATGCTTGAAGTTACCACTTTTTATTACAAATGTCCAAGGAACCTTAATAAAGACAAAAGAGATCAGATAATGCCCTAGACATGAGCCCACTGTAAAATGAATGTTCCATGGCCCTCAAATGTCTGGGGAAAAATGTAAACCCAAAAAAGTTCAAGTTAGGACTTTAGCAGGCAATCCCGCTTTAAAAAAAGGACAAGTCGTCAGCATTTTTTCAACTTTAATGCATTTTTGGCAGACAGGATATGATGTAAGTGACATAAGATCTAGCTACATTTTAGCAGTTCATCTGCGGAGCAACGGCCATTGGCCTCAGTCGCCTGGTGATAGCGTTCGAACAAACGCTAGCGACGGTCTCTCTTGGAATAGCTCCAAGTGTCTGAAATGGGGACATTTTTCTGAGAAAGTTGAGACCTCTGATGTCAATAAGGACATCCTTTCCCGTGATTGGAGTTCCTATTTCAACCTGAAGTAGGCTACTTCTAGGGGCAAGATGATGTAGCCCGCTCGCACAACCCTGGCAGTTCAGCGCCTGTCTGAGGGATCGGCGCCCCCCTCAGCAAACTGTCCAAGAAGACACTGGCACACAAGGCACGCAAGGGTATAACCCTGCTGCTACTTGCCTTGTGTGCCAGTGTCTTCTTGGACAGATACTTCTAGGGGCAGACAGAAAAGGAATGTGCGTGCAACAATGGGGAGGAACGCTAGG
The DNA here is from genome assembly GCA_038501925.1 of Xenopus petersii. NCBI lineage: Eukaryota > Metazoa > Chordata > Amphibia > Anura > Pipidae > Xenopus > Xenopus petersii. The sequence continues at coordinate 10,976,909 of CM076675.1, read as the reverse complement.
CACTAGGGATGGGCGAATCTGACCCGTTTTGTTTTGCCAAAAATTCACAGCCGGCAAAATGTCGCCGGTGGCCATTACAGTCTATGGGCGTCAAAAAAAAATCTTTTTTTTTGGTCGCCCAACGTCATACTGCGTCATACTGGGAGTCATTTCTGCGGCGAAACAAGGCAAAAAAAAAGGTGCCCTTCCCTACTAGGCACATAACATTCTTCTCTGGGCCCGCATCTCCCCACCTTCCACTTGGCACTAACACTTGTCCCCTAGAGTGCCCCCCACAGAAGAGGGAAGAGGTGGCTGGCTGGGTTGCATTGGCACTGGGTACTACTGCTGAAGACATATGATAGTCACTATACCCCAAGAGAAAGGCATACTTGGACTATAATAGCTGTGCATCCAACATGTCAGACTTTTTATCACCACCCAATATGCTGTCATTAATGTACCATAAATATCAAAAATGTTAAAATGTTTTGTAATGCTAATCTGGGCTATCCAGATGACAGCTAAGGTAGGAGCATGGGTTACATTGGACTCTCTCTTCAGGATCTGGGCCTTCGCCAAGTTGTATGCTTTCCCTCTAAGGTGTAGTGCAACTACAACACTCAGGCTACTGTGCATACAAAATATACAAAATTATTGGTCGCCAGGAGGTTCTTATGATGCAAACAAAGAACTGTTTATTAGTCAAAGACAATGTCCCCAGGTTTACTCACGTATACAGATGAGGTATTAGCACATGACACACACTACACAGCTCACACAGGACTGGCAGGCTCACAAAGAGCTCATAGATAGAGACATCATATGGAGAGGCAAATATAACTCACACAGAGCTTCAGGTAATAGGCATTTCAGCTGAGGAAGAACATCCATTAGGCATTTGCAGTATTCAGAACGCCAGTCCCATCCAGTGCAATGTTCAGGAAGTTGACAGCTGACCTAACACTCTCCTCACTGAGGTCCCTGCACTTGAGGCAATCACACAGCCTCTGAGAAGCTAATCCCTGCTTCAAATCCATGTTGGAGCTTCAACTGCTCATTCGCTTTACACTATCTACCTTTCTCTCCTAGAGAGACTATTACAAGTCTGCCCTACTATAGCTAAACCTCATTCACGGGGTTTCCTGGACCCCAACTTCTTCTTTCAAGAGCACATGGCTTTCTGGGCCTTGTTGTACTCAGGCCCCCCTGGGCACACCCAGCATCCAGCAGCCAAAGAGGAAGAGGCCACTCCTTTCCAACACGATATTGCAGTGTGGCAGGAAGTGGTCCTTACATCTCTTGACCAATAACACTGAGCTACACAGGATTTTGCCTGGTAACTGAGAAAATGGTAGGGCCTTAAAGCCATAGGGGCAGATTAACCCCTATGGGCCCCTACAGTTTTTACAAACTTTGGAACTATACATTAAAGCCTGTTTGCACCTGTATATTTACTAGCGAAGCAACATTCATCGAAGAACAATCTTCCAGTTGATCAAGCCAAAAAAAAAAATTACACAAATAATTACACAATTACACAAATAAGCTTCAATAATTACATATACATATCTCTAAATAAGATCACTGCATTTTGTAGTCAGGTTAGGATTTACTGTTATGTGTATTAGCTTATAACGTATCCTCTAATGGGCACGAGCCGGCACACAAGCATGTGAACAGACTTTTTTGGATGTGCTCTAACCCCTTAGCAAATATTTTTAACAAAATGAAGTAAAATACAAAAATCCTTCTTATAAACGTTCACCCGATAACTCGGTGGGTCCAGGTGCAAATTCCCCAGACTGGTAGTTTAAGTTGTTACTCTCAAAGGCATTCAAATCAGGTTACTCATCGCTCAACGACTCTGGCTCGGGTGCAACCCCCCCGAACCCATAGCTTAGGGAAGCCTGCCCGACAAAACACTTCAAACTGTTGCGTGCACTTTTACAAACCAGAGGCCAGCGGTGAATTAAAAAGTGACTTTATTTCCCCAACATTTCTCCTCCTAACGCGTTTTCTTGTATTAACACACGAGTTAGGAGAAGAAATGTTGGGGAAATAAAGCCACTTTTTAATTCACCACTGGCCTCTGGTTTGTGGAAGTGCACGCTAGTGTTTTGTCAGAACACAAGCATGCACAAACAATTTGGGAGTTAATGGAACATTAAATTATGTGCATATAATTCAGAACTTTCTTGAATCTACTGCTCTGGGTACACAGATTTTTTTAAGTAGACACAGGAAAACAATGTGCACAAAACCATTGCCCTTGCATCAAAGCTCTGATTCACAGTGTGGCTGATGCTGCTGTATCACTTGCACATTCAGGAGGGAAATTAATGAGGAGAAATGGATGATTTCCATGCCTCTTCCAACTTCTTCTCTGAATTGCCCCACAAACTACAGGGATGTGACCCCTGCTTGACACCCCCTACAAAATCATCTTAGCTTATATTAACAATGTTCCAGCCCCCTGAAGCATTCATTTATTCTCTTCTTCTTATCCAGTCACAAATATGACACAGAACAGTAACCTTTACGTTGAATACTCTGCAGCACCAACTGGAAAAGATAAATATGAGAGAAGCCACCAAGGCTTGCCATGAGCATAATAAATAGAAGGCTGCCTTCCAGGTTATACAGGTCAAGGGACTCTTGGGAGAGTTGTAACGCACTTTATACTTCCCAGGTCTTGCAGTATTTGTGCAGTTGTTTCAAACAAATGAACCTGAATTTCTATTAGTTACATGAGTTTTGTCAACTGGATAACCTAAAGCCTTATTCTTTCAAATTTGTTGCAGGATTCTGAGATGCCTTAGTACATGGGGGAATTTCTGCAGCCCTGTATATGTAATGTAAATCAGACAGAAAAGCAACATAGCATGATACTGTGAAAATCTTTTATACTGTACGTGGAATTATGCTGTAAAACTAAAATCTTACACAGAAAATGTTCCCCATAAGGTTACAGAAAGAAAAAACTTGAGTACAATAACCATTCACATCTAACTGCTTATTGAGTCTTTTTGGTGCCGCAATGAAATATCCAGTAACTTTCTCTTCTACATAACCTACAGAACCAATAACCTCAAACCCTATTATCTTGCTCTGTAGCCCTCAACTACCTTCAGACAACCTAGTGCTTTCACTACAGTTATACTAGTTCAGCTACAGCGGGAGGACTGCATGTTACAGAACCGTTATTAATATCTCCAAGCAATAATTTTACCTTTGTGTAAGCTATGCTTTTAAATGCCTTTTGGATGCAAGAGCTAGAGCAAAAGGCAAAATGTCTGTGTGTTTCCCCCTGCCAACCATGCATGAATACAAATACCAAATCCAGGCAGCTCTATACTCATACAGGAACCAGAGACCTTTATCTTTAAGGCAATCACAATAACCCTGGGTGCAGGTGCTAGGACACTAAGGGGCAGATTCACTAAAGGGCAAATCGTCGCACCACTTCGCCAAGTGCAAATTCGCTACCACTGAGTTAATTCACTAATACGCAAAGTTTCGCCCTGGGCACTGATCGATGGTGACTTTTCGCTATCGTTACTTCGGCAGTGCAAGCATTTCATAGCAAAGATGCACTAGCGTTCATTTGTGCCTAGCGAAAATTCACTAGTGATCTTTATTATAAATGTTGGTGCAAATGCTTGAGGTTACCACTTTTTAGTACACATGTCCTGGGAACCTTAATAAAAACAAGAGAGTTAATATAATGCACTACACATGAGTCCACTGTAAAATGAATGTACCATACAGTATGATATAAAATGTCTGGAGAAAACTGGTTACCCAAAAAAAGTTTGTTAGGACTTTTGCAGGAAATCCCATTTAAAAAAGAGGTAATGTTCAGTAAAATCCATACTTTACTGAATTTGCAGAGTAACGATCATTCGCCAGAGTGAAAAGTCGCCTGGTGATAGAACAAACACTATTGACGGTCTCTTTCGCTAGCGAATTGACACCTGCGCCTGTTAGTGAAATGGCGATGTCCCTGCGGATGTGATTTCTGATGAAAAGTCGCTAGCGTTAGCCACTTCGCCTTTTAGTAAATCTGCCCCTAAGGGCTGCAAAATCAAGCCCCTTGATTTCAAAGTGCAGTCTGCACCATCTAGTGCAGGGCTCGTTTGTGACCAGTTCCCATCAGCACTCCTTTATTTTCCTATCTAAATGATGCACAAATTAGAGGATGGGTAAGGAGCAGCAGAAGCATGCCTACATGCAAGGACTTGTAGCCAGAATTGCTGATTTAGGGCAGGGTTCAAAGTGCAAAAGACATGGCAGCTTGAGTCTCCTGCCCCATCATCAGTAAATGACCACAATAATCTACTATGAACTTCCTTCTTAGCCAACCAAATTTTTAATAAACGTTAATAAAAAGGAAGATGTAATTTACTGTTTTTTCACTTTACACAATATAAAAGAAGTATCTGAAAAGCTTAGCTTTTTCTATTTTCTTCCCATCAGCCACCTGATTCTGATGCCAAGTTACTATTAGCAGTGGCGTAACTACTCACCAGCGGGCCCTGGTATAGGATGGGCACCTGGCCCCCCCTGTTGGGCCCTCCCCCTATGAATCGTGCGAGCTGTAAAATCTCCCCCTGCCCAGCCTCCGGCGATAACCGTTATTGCGGCTCCAGTAGGCCTCAAGGGGTTGTGGACCCTGGTGTGATCGCACCTCCTGCACCCCTGGTAGTTACGCCACTGACTATTAGCATGCTGATCACTGGATCCCTCTACATACTGCAGGTGCCCATGGTTTTTTATCCCAATGCAACGGGTCTATATTGAAATGCATAGGAATAGAGACAAAATAAGTTATCCATGTTCCAAAGAGCTTACACTATTAGTGCTCTTAAGCTGTTGCAAGTGGGGTACATATAATGTATGCATTTATGTTTCACTTTATGTTCCTATTTATAAACCTTTTACTGTACACATTATCATCATGGCTGAGTTAGATATTCTTAATTCAGCATCTCAGTTCCCATGGTTTGGCCACATTTCCCTGTGCATAAAGAAAGCTAGACTCTGACAGTGTTTTTGAAATAGCAGACTGTAGCAAGTCATGTGTGTAATGGATAAAAGTGATTACCTAATCATTTTCTTGCCTCAGGTGAATTTCCTTACAGTCAGTCACAAAGCTGGAACCTATATCCACAGTACTTTATGCACTTTTTTCCCCCTCGTTCAGGCTATTAATGGAATTGTGCTTATAAATAAAATAGAGGTGGCTGGCTATAAGATCGGGAAGCACATGGAGTGTGTTTAAGAAGAAAACTGGTGTTTGTCCCTTGAAAACTAGGGCACATGTTGATTGCTTTAATTGAAAAGACTCCTGAGACCACACGACTTTCATCTTAGTGCTTATTCTAAATTTAGAAATTCAAAGCAATGAATAAGTTAATAGTCCCTCTTAAACAGCATAATATTACGCTTGACATAGGGAATAATACAACGGATATGTTTAAATTTCCCAGGATTAATGCAGGCTAATAGGCAAACAGTTGCTGTATTAATATTTTTATAAAAAAGTATCATTTCTGCATTGGATTCTTTTTAATGGAGGTTTTCTTTCCCACCACTCTCCACTTCTCCTCTGTTCTTGGCTGACTGGCCCTCAGCTCACCCTTCTCTTTGGGTAACTTATCTGCTGCCCCACCCACCACCTTACTACACGGGGCACTGGATTCCGACTGTACAGCTTCCCTCTCTGATCCCACCACTTCAGATGTTGGGGCACCCTCCTCCAATATCTACATTCCCTGGCCAAATTCCTCCTGTAAATTAGGGCAATCTCTAACAATGTTGTGTCAGGCATCAGGGCAAGAACAATGGGCATGGCCTAACTTCAGGCACATATTGCAGCAGATTTCCTGGCATTCTTTACTGGGGTGCCCAGTTTCACCACAGAGTGCTCACTTCACCACTGGGCGTTTAGCTGCAAAGTGCCTGTTTGAGTCACACCTGAAACACACCCTGGGTTAACAGACTACTGGTCTGACTCTCACCCACCTCAGTGACATTCTGCCTAAACAGTCTCTTACCATCCCAAACACTTCTCCTCCCTTGTGCCCCTATACTCTCACTATTTACTGGAGGATTCCCTGCACCCTCTGTGACACTGCTTTTACCAGCTACGTTCTCTCTTACTGCAGCATCATATACAGTTTTATTGGTCAGGGGTGCAGCCATGTTAGTACTCCCTGTAGCCATTTTAGTACTCCCTGCAGCTTCGTCACACTGCACACTCACACCTGAACTGGCACCAGGCACCTTCACTGCAGAAACACTGGCACTGGGCACACTCACTGCACTGGGCATGCTCACACCAGCCACACTCACAGCATTTATATTGGCATTAGTATGGCCACTAGTGCTGGGCACTGAGACAGTCTCTGGGACCTGGGAATCTGCACACAAAGGCCCCACATTGCCACTCCCAGGAATCACAGTCTCTTTAGAAAAGGAAAAGTCTTTAAGCAACTTTTCCAGTTCATTTTCCTCCATTTCCTGGAATCTCTTTTGATTATCACAAACCTCTTTCCAGGGTTGTTATTCTCAATGTCCTCCAAGTCATTAGACATGAAAACAATTTTCCTTACGGCTTTAGATCTCTCAGTCCCTTTAAGAGCCCTCAGTCCAGCCACCATGTCACTAATACTCCCCTCCAAAATGTTCATTTTCTCTTCCAAGACTTTAATTTCTCTCAGGGCCCTGATTATTTGGCTGTGATTGGGCCCAGTGGAGTCCACAGTCTCTGGCTTCCGAGCACCATTTCCAGCAGCCTCCTCTCCCTCATGATCACACAGATGTATTGCTTCTACCTGTGCCATTGCAGCAGGATTGGGCTTCTCTCTCAGCACCAAATCAGCCACCTCCATAGCCACACAGCATGTTGCCTCAGCACTCTCCATGGCTTCCTCACAGCCTGCAGCACTTCCTTCCTGGCTGCCAGCATGCCTTAGAGCAGCTTCCTGGCTTGCCTCTGAACTGCAACTCTCAGCAGCAGAACTGCCACTTCCCACAGCAGAATTGCAACTCTCTGCAGCAACTTGGGCTTGTACATTCAGGGTATTTGCGTGCTTGGGAAACTCCATAACAGATGGAACACTGCATGTAGAGGTATTTTCTCCTTCCTTGCTGTCACTTGTAGCCATGGCCACCACCTCCTTGCGCACCTAAACTTTTTCAACTGCTGCTGCCAAACCGGGAGCAGCGGTCCTACTGTTAGACCCCAAGTGGGTCCTCACGCCGTCTTCCTCATTTTTTTGGAGGCATTTCAGGGGGAAAAGCAGTTTGCTCCCCCCAGACCCAAAAAGGGCCTTGGAAAAAACTCACAGCCTGGAGCTCTCACCAATGCAGGTGTTAGGGAGCTGCTATTTGGTTACCTTCCCATTGTTCTGTTGTTAGGCTGCTGGGGGGGAACGGGAGGGGTGATATCACTCCAACTTGCAGTACAGCAGTAAAGAGTGACTGAAGTTTATCAGAGCACAAGTCACATGACTGAGGGCAGCTGGGAAACTGACAATATGTCTAGCCCCATGTCAGATTTCAAAATGAAATATCAAAAAATCTGTTTGCTCTTTTGAGAAACGGATTCCAGTTCAGAATTCTGCTGGAACAGCACTATTAACTGAAGCATTTTCAAAAAAACATTTTTTCCCTTTAAACATGGCTTTAAGTCAAATGGCTCCCACAGGGGTTGCTTCAGTAGGTACAGCAGATGCACCAAAGGCATCATGAACTAATGGCGTTTTAATGTCACACAGCCGAAATGTCAAAATCCCCACCATTTTTATTGCAACTTGTATCAGCGATTGTATGTGCGACAGTTTGGATGCAACTGTGGCTGCCAAAAAAAATCCAACACTGCGCTGCATTTCAAATGGTCCTGCGACCTGCATTCCCTTTAGCTATGCTATTCTTCTAGCTCTGGCCAGGACATTAGCTTGGAATGTTGCTGTCACAGAGATCTATTGCTGGAGGTCAAGTGACTCCTACAGCTAATTGCAGGCTCCAATTCTTTGTGTGGGGACTCTGCTATGGGTTTTATTTCGACGGCCGCAGGTAGAACTAAGGTGTCAGATTGCCAATACTCCAATTAGAAATTGGGAAGAAAATAACGATAGAGAAAATGTATCTGGTAGGCAACTATAATTTGCCATAAAATTCTTCTGTGCTTACAGTGATTTACAGAGCAACTTTAGTGCCGGCAACATAACAGCATTCCCACTGATTTCTGGAAATACTAGAAAAAAAGCAAGTCAACTAGAAACAGTTTACTTTTATTTTGTATCCCATCAGCATTATACAGTCTCTTTGATTCGTCACCCATAACGCATATTGCTCCTTCTTTTAATTAACTTGTGTTTCATTTGCTTGGGTTTATACGACTTGTGTTTTAGTTCTTTAAATATTTGTTTGTTGGCTTTCAGAAAAGGTATAAAAGTACTTCACTTTAAATGAAATAGAATAAGCAATATCTGGGGTAGCTTTTATATGCAGTCATGGGATCCATTATCCGGAAACTTGTTATCCAGAAAGTTACAGGAAGGTCATCCCCCATAAACTCAATTTTAATCAAATCAACATATTTCCTTTTTCTCTGTAACAAAAACAGTGCATTTTACTTTATCCCAACTAAGATATCATTAATCCTTATTGGTGGGAAAACAATCCTATTGGGTTTATTTAATGCTTAAATGATTTTTAGAAGACTTGAGATATGAAGATTAGTGATGGGCGAATAAATTCGACAGACATGAACTTGCGGCGAATTTCTGTGTCTCGCCGCAAGCAAATTAATTCGCGAAACTGCAGGGACAGTGGCACTCGACAAAATTGGCGTACGCATGAAAATTGGTGCGCAACAAAATTATTCGGAGGCCCAAATATTTGCATTTGGACCAAATAGTCGACTGTATAAAAATTGTTGCGCGTTTCAAAAATTGACACAAAATAATAGGGATCCCCCGAATCCAATTTTTTGGATTCGGCCGAACCCCCGAATCCTTCACGAAGGATTCGGCCGAATACCGAACCGAATCCAAACCCTAATTTGCATATGTAATTAGGGGTGGAAAGGGGAAAACATTTTTTACTTTGTTTTCTGACAAAAAGTCACGCAATTTCCCCCCCAGCCCCTAATTTGCATATGCAAATTAGGATTCGGATTCGGTTTGGCCGGACAGAAGGATTCAGCCGAATCCGAATCCTGCTGAAAAAGGCCGAATCCTGGCCGAATCCCAAACCGAATCCTGGATTCGGTGCATCCCTACAAAATAATTTTGATGCTCATTGACTTCAATGTGTTTTGCAAATTTTTCGCCGTTTCATGAATTTTGCTGTAAATTCACAATTTTTAGGCACAGATTCGCCCATCACTTATGAAGATCCAAATTAGACCTTCTCTGGAAAATCTTAGGTCCCCAAGCATTCTGGATAACAGGTCCAGTATCTGTAATATGAAATGTACAGTACTTTTCCGTTTGGCAGAACTTTCCATTCTGTTATACAAGAAACTTAAAAGAAGTTATTTGTCTAGTCTAATGACCTTTGGAACTTTTCTTTTTAAATGGAGTGATTGACTAGGGACTTGAGCAACACATGACTTGGTCAAGAAAACAGGACAACTGAGTGCTGGCAAGTCATGTGGCATACTTGCAGTTGCAGGGGATGCCAGTGAAAGTGGCAAAAGGCAAGACAAGTAAAACCATTTGCTAGTAAGCATCATAAATGTTTATGCCATTCCTTTGGAACTGGAAAAATCCATTCTCATCTAGTGACATCTGGTGAAAAAGAAAAGTTCAGCGCATCTAATTTCCCATTGTTATGTCTTTCTCAGAGATACATTTGAAGCCAGCATGGGATATCAGATCCCCCAGAATGTCACGTACGGGTCCCTAAATTCAGAACAAGTGTTAATCTCCCTGGTTTCGACACAATCTTCCACCTGTAGCAGCTGTATTTGGCATTGGGAAGAGCCCTCAGCTACTCAGATGCTGCCAGGTCTTAACTTGAGAGGAGCAAAGCAGATGTTCTGAACGAGCAAAGGGGCACGTATGTTATCACAGTTGGACGGAAGGCAACAGTTCAAGGAGTAGACGAAAAGCGTGGTCAGACAGGCTGGGGTCGGTACAGGTAGAGTTCAATCTGGGTCAGACAGGCCGGAGTAGGTACAGGCAACATTGAAGAATAGTCAAGCAGGCAACAGTCAATATCAGCAGAGTTCAGAATAGTCAGGCAGGCAAAGACCAGAATAAACACGAAACAAGTTAGACCTAACAACGGGCAATGAGTTTGGGCTTAAAGCCCCTTTAAATATTCGAATTCCGTGCCACCTGGCGTGATGACGTCACGTGCATGGCACGTAAAACCTGGTGCGCGCCATAGGAAAACCAGCGTTAAGAAGAGGAAGAAGCATGTAGCAGGCATGCTCACAGAGAGCTCGGCAGGCATCCTTACACAGATATTCTTGTACTTCAGCCTCCATCTTCCTTTATTTAAACTTCAGTAGTGATGGGCGAATTTATTCGCCAGGCGCAAATTCAATGCAAATTTCTGCGATTTGCCGGCGGCGAATAAATTTGCGAATCCGCTGTGAAAAATCGTCGGAGTAAAAAAAATGGACGCCAATGTCCATTTTTTTTGGACGCTGGCCCAATTTCGCCAAAAATGGATGCCGGCGTCCAAAAAAAATGGACGCTGGCATAAAAAATGGATGTCGGCATCAAAAACGAGAAACTGGCGCAGTTTTGCTAATTTTTCGCCGTTTCACGAATTTCGCGGGAAATTCTCTAAGTTTTCGGCGAAACGCCCCAAATTCAACCATCACTAAACTTCAGGCCTTTTTAGGTTTCATTTTTTTTTTCTCTTTAAGATTAAATTATTAGAAATAATCTGTTATTATTTTGAGAAGACATTAGGGTGATGTTGGCTCTTACAGATGTGGTAAAGGCTATGGCACCTGGTGAGTTTGTCCAATTGCCTTGTTTTAACCATTCCTGTTATACCTGGTATTTTAATAGCTATTCCTCATAACGCTTAAGACGTTGTTTACAACCACTGATGCAATTTTGAGCACAATCACCATTTTTTCCCATAATGCAACATTTTTCCCAACCGTTGAGGCAACTGAGGCCAATGTGTTAAAATTAGAGCAAATGTGGTTACCCATCAAGGTGAATTGGTTGCAATTACGCTGAATTTTTTTGAAGTCCTGTTGGTGGGTTTTTTTGCACTGCAGCAATTGACTGGTTTGGAGATGGAGGTAGGCCCTGTGTCAGTGGGAGCAACTGTGTTTGATTGGGAACAGGAGGAAAAGTGGCACTTTTGATGCAACTGTCCTAGCAGCCGTAAATTACCCCTTTATTCTGTTCATAGAAAGAATTTCTGTGTTGCATATGTCAACATTTTCAACTCCCAGCCTACCCTAAATTATCATTTCAAAACTCTGTTCTTTGACATAAACCTGAATACAGGTATTGGATCCGTTATCCAGAAAGCTCTGAATTATGGAAAAGCTGTCTCCCATAGCCTCCATTATAATTTATAATCTAAACTTTTAAAAATGATTTCCCTTTTCTCTGTAATAATAAAACAGTAGCTTGTACTTGATCCAAACTAAGATATAATTAAACATTATTGGAAGCAAAACCAGCCAATTGGGATTATTTAATGTTTACATTAACTAACTATGTAACTACATGATTTTCGAGCAGACTTAAGGAGTATGAAGATCCAAATTACAGAAATATCCATGATCCGGAAAACCCCAGGTCCCGAGCATTCTGGATAACAGGTCTCATACCTCTACTAACATGACCTTGCCAAAAATGTGTGTCTTACTGAATTATAGTAGATTGATTCATTTTTATCTCTTGAAAAGGTTTAATTAAACATAAAGGATTAAATCTATAAATTCAGAATTCGTTCAGTTCTACATATAATGTAATTAAGACATATCATTAAAACAGTTATATATATATTATAAAATTATGGGAGACAACATATTTCTGCCAGTTTTCCCATGAAATATGTTCCCAATCTGTTATCTGCTGCCTGATGTTCCATCCATAAGTAATATCAACAACATGGATCAATGGTCTGTATGTAAATCAATATCCGTGTTGTAGCAGTGATGTTAACCTCGAAAGATAAAGTATATCGCAAATGTACACTCATTCTGGCCCTTTTTATTGCCTTATAGCTATTCCTGGCAATGCTAATTCATAATGTTATCCATAATATTTATCACTGTTCATAATTAGCACTTGCGAGAAAAGGTGACGTTTTAGACTTTTAAATGTGTTCTGCGGCCGTTGGATATTATAGCAGGGAAGGATTTTAGTATGTTGTACAGGGAGGGGTGATGCGTTATATGGAATGCTTGGGTCTGGCTATTTCCAGATAAGGGGTCTTTCCATAAAGCAGCACATCAACTGTTTCGGCAGCGCACTTTGAAGAATCGCACACTTCCAGATGACGGGTAAAGGTTGACAATCTTTATTTTAACATCTCACTTATAAAGAATAGAAACGCGTCAGACCTCGGACGCTATGCTTCGTAAATCAGATGTTAAAATAAAGATTGTCAATTTTTACCCGAATCTGGAAGTTTGCGGGTTCTTCAAAGTGGTTCCGGAGTGCGCTGCCAAAACGGTTGATGTGCTGATTGTGTTTTCTTAAAGGGGACCAATCACCCAAATAAATTATTCAAAATCCTATATTATCACATTAGTCAAGCAAAATGAACTTAAATTACACTATATAAATTATTTGAATCTTGCTTCCTTCAGTCTGGGAATTCATAATTATAGCAAGCAGGCAGGAGCCATTTTGTGGACACTGTTCTTAAGGCAAGCCTTGTATCATCTCACAATCTTGTTTGTGCACCAGAATGGGGGACCTGATGCATACCTTCCAACATTTAAAGAGGGACAAAAAAAAAAATTTCCGCATGTAGCGCGGCATTTTTTTGACCACACCCCTTTCTGTGGCCACACCCCCTAATTACCATGTTTGTTTTACAAAATTTGGCAGGTTATGAAAGTTTGAAAATATTTCTCCTTATCTAAACTGTGTTTTTGTGTCTCAAAATTGTTACAAAGTATCTTATTTGCACCTGTTAGCTGTTCTGGACTCTCTGCTAAAAGCCAATTAGCAGAGCCAGGGCATAGAGGCGGGGCAGACAATATTTGATTGACAGCTGAGATTTTTAAATGAGCTTACAACAGCTATGAATGCTTTAATAAAAAATAGAAATTGGAGTTCATGTTTAATTTGAATAGGGCTTTTATTATACAGATTTTTGTGTCTGGGTGACAGGTCCACTTTAATGATGGACTCGGGGTGGCGGCGGCACTCGTGTCACAATGGCGTTGGGGTTAGACTTGTTTTGTATTTACCTAGATACATGTCCTGTGTGTGGGGAGATCGGGTGGATTGTATCGGCTCCAAAAGTGGAGTCGGATCCCATATTTTGTATATATATATATATAGCCACGGTGAAGCCCGGGAGTAGCACTGGATGTATATGCTTTGTTGCATAAGTGTCTGCAAAATTAATTTCCATTAAGCAGAGCACCATCCTTTAAGGGTGCGAACAATGGGCTCCAAATTTTTCTTTGGCACACCACTTACTTTCTTTCCATAGGGTACATTCAACTCCTCGGGCTACTTCCAAGCCAATTTGTCATACAAGAATTCCCATAGGGAGGAAGCACACCAGACACTTGGCTTTGCCTTTTAGGACATTTATTCCAGCAGAGTTGGCACTCCTCTAAATACCACATGCTGTAGTATCCTCGCTGGTGCCTGATATAATTGAACTCTAACCTTTGAGGTTGAAGTGCAGAGAGTGTGCTCAATCAATCTGTAGTAGTCTCATAAATCACAAAACATCAACAGCTTTTAGCCACATATTTTATTTGCTCAAATTGCTGGTATGTCACATATTAATACTGTTCTCCCAAATAAGGGACAAAGTAACAGAAGACCTTGGGTACCCTGGCAATGCCAGAAGGCTGGAGCCCTTATCTAAGGACAGTCATGTAAATTAGAAATGCCCAACTTACTGCCCTTTAGCTGTTTGTTGACTTATGGATACTCAAGAAAACAGGGGTTTATTATGCGGGAAAGTTGTTGCTTTCTGTGACAGGGTACAATCAACGAACACCTACCCTCTAAAGGATGAGATGCAGGCCCTATACAAATTGCACATTTATAGCACTTTTTTCTTAGAATTAATGAATGAGTCTTGTTAGAACAGAATGTTTTTTTGTGGGGCAGGCAAAACCCTGTTGCATTGTCTGGTATATTCACATGCTAGAAAATTCTCTATTCCACAGCTACAGTATGTTCCACATCAATATAAAACTGCTATAAACACATTGCCTAAAAGAAGAAAAATTCATCATGGCTACAAGCCTCCATATCCCCATGTATAATGCAAGTAAACCTCAGTGCTATGTGCATGTGTAGGGGGATGGGTTAAATGAACTAAATAGGGATGAGCGAAATACTTAGAGAAAATGCCCATAGGCTCTAATGGATAAGAAAAAAAAGTTGCATGGTATGCAAAATTGTTGTGGGAATTTTTAGCAGTTTTGTGAATTTTTGGTGAAGCGGAATGAGTCAGGTTCACCCATCATTAGAAAATGAATCTGGGCACAGTAAATATAGTTTTTATGTTATAACTGCTACATTTTGAATATATAGGGGTGCCATACTTTGGCTCATTTTCCAAGGGTGCTGTACTGTGCCACATATATTTACTGCGGGGGCATAGTTGCCACATGTGGTCAGTTTGTGACCCCGGAGCTATGTGAGGTATACTGTAGCATGCCACCTGGACAGAACAGTCTATCCATTTTTAGGCAGGTGGGGGTTCAGCTGGGTGAAGGTTATAGAAGTAATTTACCTACTGCAGCATAGTGTGCAAATTGCAATTTTGGATGAAATAATGTTATATTTACCCCCAAATTCAGCATTCTTCCCCAGATGTCCAGCATTGTTGTGTAGATGCATCAAATTTGACGCAACCTACTTTTGCACATTGATGCCAATTAGATACAAATGCACTGAACATTTCCTTGATCTGGTAGATGTAATTTCCAGATTTTGGCATAACAATGAAATGTGTGCCCAATTATTTTGGTGCATTTGTGCTGTGCCTATTGACAAATGCCATTGTGAGAACTCTGGAGCTGCTGCTAGGTTCTGTTGGCAGTAGCTTGCGGAAATAGATGCATTTCTTGATTCAGAACAGGAGGCAGAAGAAGACAGCCACACCTAGCACAAGTATATGGAAGTCCAATAAGCGAATGTTGATGCAAGTACCTTAAAAGAATGTTATTTTTCCATGCAAGTGACTGTGGGGACTTATGTGGGCTTGCAAATGCAGTGCAGTGAGTAAATGACCCCTTATATGTTTTAGGAGAATGCAAGGGGCTTAAAACAGGGGGTGCCAGGAAACCCCAGCTACATTTTGGATAAACAAAGTCCCACTGAACAATGTTCTGATGTGAGCTAAGACTGCCATACACAGGGATATCCGCTCGTTCGACGATGTCACCAAATGAGTGGATCTCTTCCCGGTATGTCCACATTGAGGTGGCCGATATTGGGCTGATTCGATCGTGAGCTCTAGGGCCCAACAATCGGATCACAATGCAGGTAATACGGTCGGTCGGATGGCAGGGCCACATCAACGAACAGATGTGGCTGCGAACCGACGGGATTTTTAACCCTGCCCAATCAACATCTGCCCAACTTTCAGCCTGATATCGATCAGGAAAGCCCGTCGGAAGGCCCCACACATGGGCCAATAAGCTCCTGACTCGGCCTGTTACTCCGTATGTACTTCCTACAGTTGTCAGACCAAAACTGACAGAGCACACAAGATTTAATTAATGCATTTCATCAAGGCCGCAACTAGGGGAAGCCAGAAGAGGCACCTCCCTAGGGAGCAAAGATAAGGGGGTGCTTGCCAGGTACCTATTAAGTGCCTTCTGCCTGCCCCTAGTCTGTGTTCACTGTCCTCTCTAGCTCTGCCCTCTCCTTCACCCTCCCCTTCTTCATCCCCCCCCTCTGTTACTATACAAATGGTCTGGCGCGTGCGTAGTGGGTAGCAGGCTGGCCGGCCAGATTGCTTAGGGTGCCCGGTCGGCTTGGCCCGGCCCTGCATTTCATTACAGACACATGAAGAACAATTTCCATCAACAGCCTGAAAAGGAACTTTCACGGTGACTCTAGTTCCATTAACAATCCTGTGTATAGCGGTGGCTAAAGTACAACAGTGCCTTACAAATTTACTATATAACATACTTTTTCATTCCGGGTAGAAAAAATATTTCTGCTTTTGTGTGAGTTGGAGTTATTTATTTCTGCACTGATAGGACAGAATCAGTCAGAAAATGATTTACTTTAGCAAAAAGCCAATATAAGGAAACCAAATACATTTAGCAAGCCCGCAGCGCTTTTATTATTTATGCACCTTGCCACATTAATACCCAAAAACTAAATAACCATGATCGGCCGCAACTTTGCATTCACAGTTACACATTTCACAAGATCCTTTTAATATGTATTATTCCTTAACAGTCCCAGCCAAGCTAACACAGTGCAAAACAAATATAGTACAATACTTGCTGCTCTCAAAGGACAAATACTTATAACAACTGTAGCACGATGTAAGTAGTGGTATGAAAGTGGCAGCTACTTTTTCAACACAAGTTCAAAGAATAGTGCTTGTCCTGAACACACTTTTTACATGTTGTTTTAATTAAGGAAACTCTATGGTTTTTAATTTTTCATAACAAATAGCTTAAGTTGCACCAAGCTTCTAACAAAGGGTGAAGGGAGCAGGTTGTTTAAACAGAGCTCATTATCTCTAGTTAAACTAACCCAGTTAATCATAGGGATGTTAGTACTTTCAGGGTAGTAATTACTGGATGTTTGTACAGCTGCCCGAAATTCTAAGGAACACTTAGGAAGTAAGGTTTCTGCATTATTGAGCGAGTCTCAATTTCTAGAATAGTGTGTTTTGGGAAAAATCTGGCTCCTAAGGATTTCATCCCACAATCCCTTCAGTTTATTCAGTTTATTCAGTTTATTCTGTCTTGTAGGACTGTACTAAGAATGTACCACATTTCATAATTCCAGAGGCATTGGGGCAAATCCATAACCCAGGGGTCCCCAACCTTTTGTACCCTTGAGCCACATTCAAATTCAACAAAAAATGTATATAAAGTTTATATAGGAGAGCAACACAATCATGAAACAAAATTCCTGAGGGTGCCAAATAAGGGCTGTGATTGGCTATTTGGTAGCCCCTATGTGGACTGGCAGCCTACAGGAGGCTCTGTTTGTCAGTACCTCTGGTTTTTATGCAATTAAAACTTGTCTCCAAATCTGGAATTGAAAAATAAACACACCGGGGGCAACATCCAAGCGGTGCCATTGTTCGCAAGCCATTGGTTGGGGGACACTGCCCTATCCGAATCTGGATTCTCATTTGCATATGCAAATTTGGAAACAGAAGGAGGAAACCAATTTTGATCCCCTTAATCACGTGACCTAAACTCACTTGATTTAAAGGGTTTGGATTCAGTTTAGCCAGGCTTTTGTAATTGTCCAAATCCTGCTGAAAAAGGCTTGGATTTGCCTGAATCCCGAACCAAATTTGATGCGTCCCTAGAATGTACCCACAGGATTGTTACCTAATGCTTATGTAAGATAAGTAATATATTATCACATTATTAACAGATATGATCTACACTTTAGCCAGAATGTTCCATGAGTTTGTGGTTACATGTAAAACATTTTCCTCCTAACTAAACCAGTAAACCTGGTTAATATACCATTTGGATAATATACCATTCCATATCTACAAATTATAGCCATTACACTCTCCAGTCTCCAGCCATTGTGAGCTGTTCATTTATTATATCAATGTAGAAAGCAATTGGGTCTGGTTGGATCATTCTAGATGAAACCATCCATGGAACTTCTTCAGATTCTATTGGCAGGTTTTGGTCATATACTGTAAACCAGTGATCCCTAACCAGTAGCTCGTGAGCAACATGTTGCTCTCCAACCCCTTGGATGTTGCTCCCAGTGGCCTCAAAGCAGGAGCTTATTTTTGAAATCCAGGCTTGGAGTCAAGTTTTGGTTGTATAAAAACCAGGTGCAATGCCAAAAAGAGCCTCAATGTAGGTTGACAATCCACATAGGGCCTACCAAATAGCCAATTACAGCCCTTATTTGGCACCCCAAGAACATTTTTCATGCTAGTGTTGCTCCCCAACTCCTTTTACTTCTGAATGTTGCTCATGGGTTCAAAAGGTTGGGAATTAGTGATGGGCAAATTTCTCCCGTTTCGCCGGAAAATACATGAATTTCCTGCGAAATTCGCAAAACAGCCAAAACTTCATGAAACGGCAGCGACAATTCTTACGCCGTCGACAATTTGATACGATTTAAAGTCAATGGGTGCCTTTAATTGGTACCTGCTGTCAGAATTGTGGCCTGCGTCAGAATTGTTGCCGACGTCAAAAAAATTTGCAGGCGAAAATTTGCAGATGAATTTGCGTTGCAAAATGTGGCGAAATGCGGAGATTCCCCACCTATTCGCGCCTTGCAAATAAATTCAACCATCACTATTGGGGATCCCTGCTGTAGACAGTACAGGGAGTCATTCTATGGACAGTGCCAAAAGTATACTTTGGAGAGCTTCTAAAATAAATATTTTACTTCTTTTCCACATTTCATCAACATCTTTGCCTTAGGTGTGTTTTGTTATTATTGTTGTTATACCTGGAGGGTAGGGATGTAGCGAACCGCCGAGTATGTGTTCGCGAACGCCGTTCGCGAACACCGGCAAAAAATGCGAACAGTTCGCGAACAGTTCGCGAACTTCGAACATCCGAAAATCGTTCGATTCGAACGATCGAAGGATTTTAATCGTTCGATTGAAGGATTTTCGTTCGAATCGAACGATCGAAGCCATTCGATCGAATGATTTAATTCAATCCAATGGCTTCGATCGTTCGATTCGAACGAAAATCCTTCGATTTTAGCGGTCGAAGGAATCGAATGGTCGAATGGTCGAACGATTTTTGACGCGAACGCCTATTGGCGAACGTCGCGCGACGTTCGCGAACTTGCGGCGGACGCGAACAGTCGAAGTTCGCGCAAACTAGTTCGCCGGCGAACAGTTCGCTACATCCCTACTGGAGGGCTGCAAGCACAAAGTTAATTGGCTGCATAGATATAAACCAGTGTTTTATGTATCATTTTCAGATGACTTGGCTATTACACAATGGTAAAAGGTCCCATAACTTTAGCTTTTAAAAAGCGCATTATGATCAATTATATGATGCCATATTCCTTGACGCTTCCTTTTTTAAGCGAGATTTAGTCAGAAAGATTTAACTTACCTGCCTCTAACCATATCTTTTTATGCATTGTGCGTGCGTTTATGCATTCACAGCTATGAAAAAAAAAAAAATAACTTTCAACCCTAACAACCAATTTTCAGGTCTAATGTTTTACTGCACCGATAATACCTTTGCCCTGACAGCACAGGCTAAGTGCCTGCTGGAATTTTTCCATGGGAAGTAGGTAAGAGATTTGCAAAGCCTTAAAGAGATATTGACAGCAGAAATTAAACCATTTTTACATCTATCATCATCTATCATAGTACTGACTTTGTCATAAAATATTCGCTCAAAGCTTTTATATTACCTATCTGACTCCCCATGCTCGTCTATGAGGGGGCTGCCATTTTTGCGCAGCAGGAGTCCGTTAGCATTAGAAACATTAACTGACAGGTTTGAGATGGGACAGTCAGGTTGGCAAAACAGTCAGGTTTATGAACTTCAACTAACAATTACAGGTATAGGATCCCTTATCCAGAAACCTGATATCCAGAAAGCTCCGAATTCCGGAATGGCTGACTCCCATAGACTCAATTTTATCCAAATAATCCAAATTTTTGAAAATGATTTCCCTTTTCTGTGTAATAATAAAACAGTAGCTTGTACTTGATCCCAACTAAGATATAATTAATCCTTATTGGAAGCAAAACCAGCCTATTGGGTTCATTTAATGTTTAAATGAATTTCCAGTAGACTTAAGGAATGAAGACCCAAACTACGGAAAGATCCATTATCCGGAAAACCCCAGGTCCCGAACATTCTGGATAACAAGTCCCATACCTGTACTTACAAAAACAGACCTCTCAGCAAAAAACGATCAACGTGACCTATAGGTGGCTTTTAGGGGGTTATTTATCAAGGTCCGAATATTAATCCGATTAATCCGAAAAATCCGATTAACTCCGACTGCCCGAGTGGACCTTATTTATCATTAAAAAAAGTCCAAAAAATGGGGTTGGGCAAAAATCCAATAACTTCGGGGCTTTGCTTGAAAGTATGAAAAATGTGTAATTTTCGGGCAAAGCTCCTCAAATACTACCAATTTTTCGGACTTTTCTGACTATTTTATCCAAAATCCACAAAATCAGTACAGACAGCAGCGCAGACACTGGGATTTTCCCAAATGACTTATACAGGACTTATGCCGGTGTCAGACTTTTAAGACCATCAGGCTTTAATAAATTCCGAAAAAGTCATAGTTTTTAGGTTTTTTAGTCCGAAAACCATGAATTATTAGAATTTCAGATATTCGGAGCATAATAAATAACCCCCTCAATGTACATTCATGTTTTGAAAAGTCGTTTTTTAGCGTCAGTATCACTTTAATGCAACAATGGATACACAGAAAAGAAGGGGCGGAACAAGCGCAGTTGGGAGGTTGTTATAAATTATTTAAACCTCTTTATAATGCCGTCGCATCCCTTTAACCTTAGAACACAACAATGTCGTAGCGAGGAAGAAGAAGATGTTAGTAAGGCACCTGTGTTCCTTATCAGACGGGGAAACAAAAAGACAGACGGCTCCCAGGGAACATCTCACGTGGCCATGTTTAGAATGGCAACAGTGCATCACCAGGGCAAATCCAGCTAAATACCATTGCTATTGGATAGTTAGTTAGTTACATAGTTAAATTGGGTTGAAAAAAGACAAAGTCCATCAAGTTCAACCCTTCCAAATGAAAACCCAGCATCCATACATACACCCCTCTCTACTTTTAATTAAATTCTATATACCCATATCTATACTAACTATAGAGCTTAGTATCACAATAGCCTTTGATATAATGTCTGTCCAAGAAATTATCCAAGTCCCTCTTATAGTCATTAACTGAATCAGCATCACAACATCACCCAGCAGTGCATTCCACAACCTCACTGTCCTGACTGTGAAGAACCCCCTACGTTGCTTCATATGAAAGTTCTTTTCTTCTAGTCTAAAGGGGAGGCCTCTCTATTGGTGGGAATGAGCACAGAATGTTTGCTGATGCTAAGTAAGGAGCATACCATTAGATTTGATATATGCAGTCTATTTAGTTACTCCTGGAGGGTAATTGCCAGTGCATTAAAGACTCACATAGGTACGTAAGGGTTAAGGCAAACAAGGGGAACTTTATTGTTTGACATTTATCTAGCCATGCTTCAGCTAATTTACATTTTAAACACAACTGATTCCCCCATTACAAAGCATTTCTCATCTGCAATTCTTCTTCTAAGGTCAATCTAATTTACCTCTATAATCACATCAGTGCTAGAATATTAATCTTGCTTTGGCGTTGGAAATCCACAGCAGCCGCCTGCAATTCAAGCGACCATTTAAAGCATGAGCCGGATGAGTCCATATCGGATATGAATGGAATATTTCTGGCTTGTCTTTCGGATACCCTGCTAGGTGTCCCGTCCCGGGCCTTGTGAGCTTCTTGGCACTGGCAGTTATTATGCAGAATGGCAGACACCGAAACGTGGCGTATGTTTGGATACCAAATGCTAGACAAACTCTCTGTAAATACTGGGGAAGCAATCACAAGCCCAAAAACTTTCCCAGTATGTCCATATTTCCACCGTCCTATTCATGCTTCTTTAACAATACAAAAACAATCACTTTCCTTATTATAAAGTGTCATCATCACACAGATACAGCTCAGACAACATAGTCATCCCTCATTCCAACAGTCTCCGGAGGAAGCAGTATTGGTTGGAAAACTTTCTCACTTACCCCCTTTCCAGTGCTTCCCCTTGGTCCTACTAATTTTGCTTTGGGTCGCCCCACTGATGAGCAGCATGAGGATCAGCAGGAATTCAGGAGAAGCTGCCCTCTGCTTTAGTGAAGAGAGCATGTTCATTTCACACCATTTCCAACGTCTTCTCTTTTTTTTTTTTTTACTCCATCGTCCTCTTGCCTAGAAAGAAGTCGTTAATCAGTGAGAAATCGGAGCATGTAGTCGCCCTGGCATCCTCGGATGCTGAAGTAGTATCTCAAAGATGTAGCCCTAAAGAAAGACACATTTCTCACTCCGTCCCTGCTTCATCAACACACAGAGCAGGCAGTGAGCTATGCTGCCAGTGTTATGACTGTTAAAAGCATCTCTCTCCTCTTTCCTTGGGTTATAGGCAAGATATATCCCTTTTGTTTTCATTTACAGATTGACTGACAAATATAAAAACAGTAATAGCTGTGTCCGAGAGAAAGAAAATACGCCAGGCTGTGGGGGGAAAAGAAATAAAGAAAAAAAAGATGAGAAGCAGTTTTTACTGACAGCTTCAAGCTTGGCTGTGTGATCCTAATAACCGTGCAACAAACTAAATTGGTCTTTTAAGAGTAATAAGGCTTCAGTAAAAGCTGGTGTCGCTGCCACTTGGTTAGAAAGTGCAGGCTTTGTAAAATCTCCAAGGATTCTGGATGAGATCGACACAGAAACGGAGCCCAAGCTGAGAATGCAAAGGTCTGAGCAGAGGATGCACCGGGTATTATTTCATCTGTATTATGTGGAGGTGGTTACTCGCTATACATTGTAGTGCACACGTGTTGGAGACCTCTTATCTGCATTGTATTAGTTTGCAGGATTCTTTTGGTCCTATAAAAATAGAATTCATGAATCTCCCAGGCAGTAATTATTTATGACACTCTTTAAAATATTTATCAATTCAGAAGAAAACGACAAGCCTGTTCCACTTTATACGGCACAAAACGAGACAAGATAAGAAGTCATTTCAAGTACAGGCATGGGACCTGTTAACCAGAATGCTCGGGACCTGGGGTTTTCCGGATAACAGATCTTTCCGTAATTTGGGTCTTCATGCCTTAAGTCTATTAGAAATACATTTAAACATTAAATAAACTCAATAGGCTGGTTTTGCTTCCAATAAGGATTAATTATATCTTAGTTGGGATCAAGTACAAGCTACTGTTTTATTATTACAGAGAAAAAGGAAATCAAATCAATCAAATTTGGATTATTTGAATAAAATGGAGTCTACGGGAGACAGCCATTCCGTAATTCGGAGCTTTCTGGATATCGGGTTTCTGGATAAGGGATCCTACACCTGTATTTTTTTTACCAAATTTTGCCAGTTATATTTATTTTTAGATTTCATGCATAAAATATTTTTATTGCAGAATCAGACCAATATATATATGGTATGGGATCCATTATCCGGAAACCCATTATCCAGAAAGCTCCGCATTACGGAAGGGGCGTCTCCCATAGACTCCATTATAATTAAATAATCCAAGTTTTAAAAAAAATTATTTCCTTTTTCTCTGTAATAATAAAACAGTAGCTTGTACTTGATCCCAACTAAGATATAATTAATCCTTATTGGAAGCAAAACCAGCCCATTTGGTTTAGTTAATGTTTACATATATATATATTCATTCATTCAGCTGGAGCACTCTTGTAAACATAGGCAGCTGCCAGAGTGCAGGTTCTAAAAAATTGTAATTTGGACAACGAAAAACCGCACTCACAGGGCTTGTTAGGTGAAAAAATAGAAAACGATTTATTGCAACGTTTCGGCTCCTACACTCGAGCCTTCTTCAGGTGGTGACAAGAAGACTCGAGTGTAGGAGCCAAAACGTTGCATTAAATCATTTTCTATTTTCACCTAACAAGCCCTGTGAGTGTGGTTTTTTGTTGTCCAATATATATATATATATTGCGTTGAAATGTTCACGTTTTTTTAAGAATACTATGTGCCGTGAGTGCTTTATATGATTGCAATATATATGATTACACTTTACAAGTACATAAAAGGACATTATAGACAAATAGCAGGGGACCTTTTTACCCATAAAGTGGATCACTGTACCAGAGGCCTCCCCTTTAGACTACAAGAAAATAACTTTCATTTGAAGCAACGTAGGGGGTTCATCACAGTGAGGACAGTGAGGTTGGGGAATGCACTGCCGGGTGATGTTGTGATGCTGATTCAGTTAATGACTATAAGAGGGACTTGGATGATTTCTTGGACAGACATAATATCAAAGGCTATTGTGATACTAAACTCTATAGTTAGTATAGATATGGGTATATAGAATTTATGTGAAAGTAGGGAGTGGTGTGTGTATGGATGCTGGGTTTTCATTTGGAGGGGTTGAACTTGATGGACTTTGTCTTTTTTCAATCCAATTTAACTATGTAACTATGACTGTGTTATTTTTGGTGAGCACCCGGACTGTGTTATCTTGATTGGTGAATGCCGATTTCTGGCGTGTATGTGTATATATATATATATATATATATATATATATATATATATATATATATATATATATATTATGTGGTGAGGTCACTACTAGGATACCTGGGAAAGTCCAGGACGGAGCTTATTTATGCCCCAGGTTCCTAACAGAGTGGTTCCGGGACTGCTAGTCCAGCCCGGGTGTTATGAGTTGTCCTGATGTATTTCAGGTGGTTAATTAAAAAAAGCTGCTCAAGCCAGAGTGGAGAGTTCCTGGCTGGGGAAAAGACACAGGAAAGCTGTCTGTGTGAGAGGGATTGAAATCACCAAAAGGTTTGGGATTTTATATCTTCCTGTATGTTCTTTGTTTTGGGGAGACAGGCGGTAGGCCTTTTCCTGGTTAGTTAGGAAAACTGACCTGTATTAGTTAGAAGCCCATTAAGTGGCAAGGACTTTATTTTGTATTGTTTGTTTTTTTTATTTTTTCTGCAAGAGACAATAAACTGCCAAAAAGAGACTATACGCTCATGAGTTGTGCTTGTGCCGTTGGCTGTGTTACCCCAGGAAAACTGATCCCAGCTACCCAAACTCTTACAATATATATATATATATATATATTATATAGAATATATTGATATATAGGAAAGAAGATACTCTGGGCTGCATGCAAGGATGCACTTGGGTCTCCATACCTGTTCTGCTTGTGAATAGTCTGCAAAATATTATATTAAAGCACTGGATACACAGGCTGCAGTTTAATGAATTGCTGTTGGTGTTTAAACACGCATGCACAATTTAGCTTTACATTGCCAAATCAGACACAGGCTGAGCCTGCACTATTCCATTTTCAAGTATTTGTCTCAGTCAACTTTTATTTAAATGCTGTTTAGAGCTTGACATGTGAATGATAATGTCTAATGCCAATCATAAATTATGCAGCTTGTATCGTGCATTAAGGCACACAGAGTATCAAACTCATTAGCAGAGCTGTCAAGGTGCCAATTCACTTTTGTGGGAGAATGGCAGCAGCTTGGGTACAATATACATTAATATAGTGCCTGTTGGAAGTGGGACCTAAACAAAAGGGCACATTAATTCTTGCAGGGTGCAGGACATTGTGCAAATTTGGATCCATCCTGCCCTTTGGAGCATATGAACTTTAACTGGTCAGTCTTGCACAAACCTTTGTTCACTTTGGCCTCCTATTTGTGCCTGTATGGTATCTACCAATTTAGATTGTAAGCTCTACTACAGGATAGGGACAATCTTCCTACTGTATACCTTAGAACACGGAACTTAATAACCATATATATTTATTAGATTGTTTGTCCTCCGGGTGAGTACTTGTTGCACATCTGTGTTACTTCCACGGATCCCTTAATGTTTTGCAAATACACATGCAACTGACTTGCACAACATGAACTGTACTCTAACGCTATTTCAGGAACTGCAGAAATAATTTGCATTGGTGCAATCCAAGAGCAGAGTCAATTTGTGCATGATTTATGCTGGTACAAATGAGTGTCCCAGTTGGTAGATCCAGTTGTGTTGAAAGCTACTTTGCAATAGTAGAAACATAGTAGATAATGAACAAATGTTGCACCTAACCTTAGGCTAATGACAAGTGGAAAAATGTTGTGTGATAGAAGACACTCACCCTGGAGGTCCAGTGGTGCGGAGGGGATGCCCACCACGGCACTCCTCTTCGGCCTCCATATTGGATACTTAGGGAGCGCGTGTCCGCGTCTCATTTCTTATATTGACGCGGACGCGCTGGCGTGATGACGCCTGAGTGTATACACTCCATAAATATTCATATGCCCAATTTTGGTCTAAATCAAGGTCATGTAATAATGGGGTTTGAAGCACATTAGCGATACAAACTAGCCATGCACGAGTTGATGTTGGCCTGTGTAGGGGACCTAAACAATGGAATTTCTGATCAATATGTAATCATGGTTCATTCAGATATTGATCAGGCAGAATAAAAAAATACTGTTACCTAGGGATTTCTTTGGTTCTAGGATGGGCTCTGCGTATTTGGTGACCTTGCTAAAGAAGCAGGTCTAGCATTGTATGCACAGCTTGAGAATGAAATAACTTAGTGGCTATAACAGTAATACAAGTAGAATAGTATCGTAAATGGGCCTTATTAATAAATAATTGTACTTGTTGAGAGGAATAAGCAGTATTTGTATTTTCTCTGCTTTTTTGTGTGTAAACAAATCCCTTTGGGTCTCAGCCCACTGACTCTTTAGAGTCAAAATGAGCTAGACTACCAGAAGCGAGAAGTCCATGTGCACCAAGATAACATGGTTTGTATCCAGGTCAGTGCTCACTGTTACATAGTTACATAGTTACATAGTTAAATCAGGTTGAAAAAAGACAAAGTCCATCAAGTTCAACCCCTCCAAATGAAACCCAGCATCCATAAACACACCCTCCATACCTTCAAATAAATTATATAAACCCATATCTATACTAACTTAAGAGTTTAGTATCACAATAGCCTTTGATATTATGTCTGTCCAAGAAATCATCCAAGTCCCTCTTATAGTCATTAACTGAATCAGCATCACAACATCACCCGGCAGTGCATTCCCCAACCTCACTGTCCTGACTGTGAAGAACCCCCTACGTTGCTTCAAATGAAAGTTCTTTTCTTCTAGTCTAAAGGGGAGGCCTCTGGTACGGTGATCCACTTTATGGGTAAAAAGGTCCCCTGCTATTTGTCTATAATGTCCTCTAATGTACTTGTAAAGTGTAATCATGTCCCCTCGCAAGCACCTTTTTTTCCAGAGAAAATAACCACAACCTTGACAGTCTACCCTCATAATTTAAGTCTTCCCTCCCTCTAACCAGTTTAGTTGCACTTAGTCTCTGCACTCTCTCCAGCTCTTTTATATCCCTCTTAAGGACTGGAGTCCAAAACTGCACTGCATACTCCAGATGAGGCCTCACCAGGGACCTATAAAGAGACATAATTATGTTTTCATCCCTTGAGTTAATGCCCATTTTTATGCAAGATAGAACTTTATTTGCTTTAGTAGCCACAGAATGACACTGCCCAGAATTAGACAACTTGTCTAACTTGACATTTGCACGTGATTCACTAGGTACAAGTCAATTGACATAGTCCACCAGGGTAAACCTTGGAACTACCTCCAGCTTCAAGGTGGAGGTACTGTAGTTCCCTTGCATCAACAAGTGCCCTTGCTAGCAGTTTGGAGCAGGAGGCGGGATGACTGGTGCTGAGTGCAACTATAGGGAAGTGACGTGACTATTGCGTTTTTGGGTGCAGTTGCAGCTGTAGTTGTAAATGAGGCTTGTAGAATCTACATTGCTGCCATTAAAATAGGATTTTGCCAGGCAGCATACAGGAGATTCTATGCTTCTGGTCTCTATTGGAGGAATGTAATTAAAGTCACAAAGATAAAAACAATTCCCACCAATAAGAATAAAAATCCACATCTCGTAATGTAATTGTTCCTAAAACTGTTATTGCATTGCGAATTTCAATTGCGTATTACAAATTTTAATTGCGCACTCTTAAGAAGTGCTTGAAGGTGTTGTAATATTTTGGAGCAAACATAACTTTTTCAAAAATAAGTTTTTTAAAATATTGCTAAAATAAATTTTGCAAGCAGTCTTCCACTGTCAGACAGTTTCCGGGTTCGCAAAAGCTATATTATATATAGCTATTTAGCTACGGTATATATTTTATATTTTTTCCGATTTTTTCCAGAATTGCTTATTTTTTTTCTTTAGCCCAAAAAATCTGCATTTTTCGAATTTTTGCTAAATCCAGCAGCAATGATAGGGACTTCTCCCACTGACTTATATACAACTTCGGAAGGTCTGAGATGGAGGATTTTCGGATTCAGACTTTTTCCATCCATCGGGGTATAATAAATTTAGAAAAATTTGAGGTTTTTTTTCTCTAAAAATTTTGATTCCAAAGTAAAAAAAAAAACAATTTTTTCTATTTTTTTGCATTCGGAATAATCCCTAAAAAATAATGAGGGATGTTAAATAGGGGCATATTATTATGCATCCTCTTAACTAAGGTTAATGTATGAGAATCCAGGGTGACCCAGGGGTACTTCTTTCTGTGTTCAAACCTATACTCAGAATATTGATTGATGAATGTGTGAACTATTTTTCTGTTGTAGGAATAAACAAGTGCAATCAAATTAATAACATTTCTATATTTGATCTGTTATTTCCCTTGTTCTTGAATAGCGACAATGGGGTTTTATTATAGCTGAATAAAGATTAGTGTATGGCACATAATTTGAGCACCTTCAGTAATTGGAATGAGGAAAGGTGATTTATCAGCAGCTTAATTGGGTGTGTGACCAAGTAAGTGGTATGAGATGTAGATAAATGGTGGGTTATGGAGTAACACAGTGGGAATAAGAAAACGAGTTACCAGGTAAATGATACAAAAGAGGAGACTCATGAAGGAAGTGTCCGTAAATGCTAATGCAATCAGTAATCCAGATAACTAGTACAGGTATGGGACCTATTATCCAGAAATCGCGGGGCCTGGGGTTTTCTGGATAAAGGATATTTTTGTAATTTGAATCTCTATACCTAAAATTAAAATAAATTTCAGCATTCAATAAATCCAATGGGATTGTTTTTCGTCTAATAACAAAATTATACTTAGTTGGGATTACAGAGAAAAGAATAATCATTTTTTTAAATCTGAACTATTTGATTAAAAATTAGCCCATGGGACACTGCCTTCCAGTAATTTTGAGCCTACTGGATATTGAATCCAATACCTGTATGGGAAAGAGTTTGGTGTTTAAGTATTTTCAGTAGCCTTTGTATACATTTTTCCTAAAGCCCCAGCCTGATATATTTGGCTGTCTATCACATGGCCTCGGCATTTTCAGTGGTGTATAAAGTTACATTACACTGGTCAGTTAACGAATTAGAAAAAAAAAATTCAAAATGAATCAGTTAATAGTGCTGCTCCAGCAGAATTCTGCACTGAAATCCATTTCTCAAAAGAGCAAACAGATTTTTTTTTATATTCAATTCTGAAATCTGACATGGGGCTAGACATATTGTCCATTTCCCAGCTGCCCCTGGTCATGTGACTTGTGCCTGCACTTTAGGAAAGAAATGCTTTCTGGCACACTACTGTTTTTCCTTCTCAATGTAACTGAATGTGTCTCAGTGAGACATGGGTTTTTACTATTGAGTGTTGTTCTTAGATCTACCAGGCAGCTGTTATCTTGTGTTAGGGAGCTGTTATCTGGAGGGGGTGATATCATTCCAACTTGCAGTACAGCAGTAAAGAGTGATCGAAGTTTATCAGAGCACAAGTCACATGACTTGGGGCAGCTGGGAAATTGACAATATGTCTAGCTCCATGTCGGATTTCAAAATTGAATATAAAAAAATCTGATTGTTCTTTTGAGAAATGGATTTCAGTGCAGAATTCTGCTGGAGCAGCATTATTAACTGATTCATTTTGAATTTTTTTTCCCATGACAGTATCCCTTTAAAAACTCTAATGATGAGCTTTAGATCTCAGACCGACCACAGATCCTTCCGCCCACCAAAATAAATTGTAATAAGGTTTCTTGAAGCATAATAACTTATGGATTTATTTAATGGAACATTAATAAAAAAAAAAAAAGAGACAGGTATGAGATTTATGATCTAGAATTCTTGAGGTTTCTCTATACGTATTTCTGAAATTTGAAACACCAACCCGTCTTAAGGATTCTTAAGACATTGAGACTAGTGATGGGCGAATTTATCGCCAGGCGTGAATTTGCACGATTCGCCGCCAGCGAATAAATTTGCGAAGCGCCCGCGAAAATTTGCGGAAAAAATTCGCCGGCGTCAAAAAAATTTTTCCGAAAAAACGCCCGCCGGCGTCAAAAACGGCCGCCGGTGTCGAAAAACGCAGTATCGCGAATTTTTCGCCGTTTCGTGAATTTCGCGAATTTTTCGGAGAAGCGAAACGGCGCAAATTCGCCCATCACTAATTGAGACCACTTGCACATTATGTAAAATGCAAAATGCAGCAAGACCCTTACAAAAGCTTATTGAATGAGCCCTAAGGGTATAATGTAGTGCCTTTTAGGGCACTAGTATTTGTAGCCTATATCTTTGTATATGACCCCTTAGAACTCTATTTATAAACTCAATTCATAACTCAGAAGTGATATATAGCAGTATTGTTACAATATGCACTTTTATATACATACTCCTTGACTGTGCCTTGCATTATATCAGTTATACCATGAGCAACAATCCAATAATTGCTAATGTTCTGATCTGAGAAGAAATGATGGTGAATATTTAGAAATATGTACATGTTCAGATTTTTCAATCATTCCAGCGTGGAATAGAGTTGTCTGAATCATTAAAATCCATTGCAGTTTATATCTGGGATTAATGTTTCAGAGGGTTATTAGAGCTGCTCCTTATTCTGAAAAGGTCTTTGGTCCCTTCTTGAGGTTCTGGACAAAGAGTATGTCCAATATAGTAAAAATAGGCTGCAATGAACTGCTGGGACCTTTCAAAAGATGGGGGCATAATGCTGGGACAACTATACCCTGAGCCAGTGCCATATTCAATGAAGATGAGACCCTGCCCAGGGCTTAAAAGAGAACTATAGCCTAACTAAAGAAGTAGGTAGAAATGTTGTACATGATGTTTTGTGCTTCTGTACCAGCCCAAGGCAACCACAGCCCTTTAGCAGTAAAGATCTGTGTCTCCAAAGATGCCCCAGTAGCTCCCCATCTTCTGTTCTGCTGATTCACTGCACATGCTCTGTGCTGCTGTCACTTACTGAGCTTAGGGACCCACTCACAATATACAGTACACATAGAATAGAAATGTCACAATATAAGGCTGATTAGTAATTAATACAGATAATTACTACATGGCAGCACAGAAACCAGTGCAATTAGCATCAGAATTGAATAATCAGCAAACCTGTAGCATCAGCTTATATTACAGCCAGGGAAGCTCATTTTCTGCTGGATAATTAGTGACGAGCCCTAAGCTTAGCTTCTCAACAGCCAATCAGAGCCCACTGAGCATGTGAGTGTCACAGACACTTTCCAAGATGGTGACCCCCTGTGACAAGTTTGAAGTCCTGGATCATTGCTGCTATTGACAAGCTGAAACTTTAGCCTTGTGCAATAAGTTCACTATATAAAATATTTAAGTTTTACACATTTTTAGGGTTTAGTTCTCCTTTAAGGTTAGGGTTTGTAGTCACTAGCGGTTGCTTAACATATTGAAACCCCCAAGAGTTAAATTTTCCTTGTTGAAAAACAGAATTTGCCCCATTTTGATAAAACACTGGTCTGTTTGAACATTTACACATTTCTTACAACCAATTCAGGAAATTTTTAATAAATGTGATAACATTCCAACTGCTGGGGATCCTTTAAAAAAAAAAACAATTATATTGTCTTAATTTTGCCATTCTCTAATGATTCATGCTTCTTGTTTGACAGATACATTTCATGAAGTAGGCGGGGTTTACCTAACCGAGTACCAGAATACATTGGTGAACATAGACTTTTACTTGCTTTTTGCTAAATCTCTGCTGCAAATTGCCATAATTACTGTAAGGGGGTTATTTCTCAGTGTACGAATTTATCTCAATATTTTCTGAAAAAAACTCTGACCAAATCCACACTTTTTTTGGCCTTATTTATTAATAAACTTTCCCGAAAATTTTGTTTGCGGGAAAAAAATCAGAAAAAATCTTGAAAAATTAATTTTTTTTTTTTGATTTTTCATTCTATTTTCAAGACTTTTTTTCACCCGAAAACTGTGAATTTTGCCGGAATTACGAAAACTTCGGGGTATTGCCAAAAACCCAGCGCACATCAAAAAATCATTGGGACTTTTCCCATTGACTTATATGCAACCTCGACAGGTCTGAGATGCCGGATTTTCAGATTCTGACTTTTCCCATCCCCGGGGTTTAATAAATTACGAAAAATTTGTGATTTTTTTTTTTTAAAAGTCTGATTTTATTAAAAAAAAAAAAAATCACAAATTTTTCATGATTTTGCATTCGGAGTTTAGTAAATAACCCCCTAAGTGTCGGGGGAATAACACAAGAGATTTGATTCAGACAGATGAAGACAAGAGATTAACCTATTGCTTGTTTTCATTATAGAGTATTTTAATCACTCTTTAACATGCTAGAATGTTGAAAACTATGTGCACATTCACAGAGAATTCCATTGAGCATATGGACATGATGAATTAGAACTGCTTTTCCTTTTGAAATCTATAATATTTTATCTAGGGGAGGATGCTAACAACACTGAGGGCAGTCATAAACATGTTGTTACTTGCACAAGCTAATGGAAGAACTCTATATTCTGTACATAAGGGAAGAGAAGCAGCAAATGAATCAGGAGGGGGTCATATTAATCGATTAACTCTGGGGCAAATTAAATTCACCAGAGATTTCCGTGAAATGATTACTGATAATATATTGAGAACAGGCACATTTCTAGCAGTTGCTTATTTATTATTGATATATAGGCCAGTATTGTAAGCTTGTAAGTAAACCGAGGTAACTCAGGGTTTAGCATGATTGCCTTGTAGAATTGGGTCAAACTGCCTGATTCCAAGGAGTTATTTATTCCCCCTGCATCTCAGTGGGTTAAATCTGGGTATGCTGGATTTCATCGCACAATCCAAATCCCTCCCTAACTGGCTCTTCATGAAACAGACTCAACTGTGTGTTATAGGGAATTCAGAATTTATGGGGGAAATGTAATAATTGGATGAAACTACACTAAAAAATTTTTAGGTCTGGTTGGCAACATTTTCCACGTGTGTGTGTGATTGGTGCACCCTATTCTTTTGCCACAAGTGCACTGTGATAATTGAAACAGGCCACTCCAACTCTGGAGCCACAGCCTAGACTAGGAGGGCTCATGCTTTACTTTATGTGAGGTCTACTTTAAGTGATGTTGTCCCATTATGATCTACATCCATAAAAGCATTGTTAGCATTCTGTTCCATGGAAACTATTACTTAAACATTATATTGATTTATGAGAGAATTTATATCGCTATATTTAGCAAACAATTATTTCTTTTGCAAACTCAATCAATATCAGAATGAAAAGCATGAAATTAGGAGGGTGATTTCGACAAGCTGTTTGTTGACAGTCTCTTGAGATCTACTGATCACCAGCTAAATGTTTACTGGTAGATCCCAATCTACCGTTTGGGCACCCCTGGCCTAGACCATACTTGGTGGTAGCTACAAGGCTTTTCTGCTTCAATAGGTGAAACTGCATGAAATTTGGTAACGGAGGCAGAAAGGCAACCGGTTTGGCAAAAAGCACATCTATAAGAAGTGTCCCACCAGAAAACCTTAGACTGTGGGCCCACCTTAGACCATGGACTTACTTTCTAAACTCCAACTGTTTCTTCTATAGCTTTAAAGACATCTGTGTTAATCAGCCTCACTGTGAGCAAAATGAGCTGGGGACGTGAGAGAGGATGGGTGGGCGAGAGGGTTAGTGGTCAGCAACTGCCTTAGGGCCTACCACACACACACACACACACCCCTGAGACCCCCGATGCAGCCACAAAGCCCCCTCTGACCCCCCTGCCAGAGCTGCAATTCCACTTACGTACCTTATTCTGGAGGGTCTGGGCTGGGGCTCACTGGGTTTTTTCCTGGTCCCACTGGCCCAGTCTGACTCTGCTGGGGGGTGACCATATGTCAGGCCGGGCTACAGGTGGATGGCTGGCAGGTAGGAGCTTAGGTGATTGGTACCATGATGTCTCCATGGGGCAGATTTATTCGAGAACGAAGTGGCCGCAGGGACATCGCCATTTACTAACGGGCGCATCACTTCACTAGGGAAAGAAATAGACCCTAGGGGTCATTCCACTCTATCGCCAGGTGACAATTCGCTCTGGCGAATGGACGTTACTCTGCAAATTCAATGAAATGCGGATTTTACTGAACGTTACCTCTTTCGCCAGACTTGCCTTTGCCAGCTCAGACCAGGTGAAGTGCACTGGAGTGTATAGATCTTCCTCATTCTTCTTCTTTAAATTTCCCACCAAATGCAAATTAACCTGAGCGCAAGACCTCTAGCGAATTTGCACTAAGCAGAAATGAAATGTCGCCAGCGTTCGACGATCACAACGAAACTCTGCATTCCAGTGAATTAACGTTGTCTGAGCGAATTTGTGTATCAATGGGTGCAAAGTGGTCGCTGGCAAATTTTCGCCCTCGAGTAAATCTGCCCCCATGTTTGGTGTTTCGAATGAACCAGAAGTAAAACAGATGACAAAGAATGAAAAAATATAACCTGAGGATAAGTCCATATAACAAGCCAGAGGTTGGGGGCAGGCTGCAAGCTGAGTCAAGTCTGTGTAACAGGCGAGAGATCTTTGTCAGGCAATGCAAGTCCATGGAACAGGCCAGGGGTCAAAACCAGGAGATCAGAATAAGGACTGGGTAGCAGGAGCAAGGGAGTAACAAGACCGAGGAACAAAAAGGCAAATCTGGAGCAAGTAACAAGGCAAATCAGGAACTCACAAAAGGGGCTAGAACACAAATATAAGTTAATGATCCAGCAATAACTGGGATGCAGGCACTGGCTTATATAGGGTCTTGATGTTAAGACTGTTAACACCTGACCTTAACAAGATTAGAGGTGGAGACTGAGGAAACAACAGAGAGAGGGTATGGTTACTTAGACTATTATCAACATTAAACACTAAGGGGCAAATCTACTAAAGGGCGCTGGCGTAATTATGAGAGATAGACTCTGTTGCAACTTTGCACTCTAACGCCAGGCGAGTTTTTACTCAAATTCACTACGTTTTTGATTTTACTGACATTACCTCTATTGCCAGACTTGCCTTCGCCACCTCAGACCTGGTGAAGTACAATAGAGTAGATAGGAGTTTGTCAAAAAAAAGTTGAAATAAATGCTGGCGTCTTTTCGTTTTACAGGGTGATAGGCTGAAAAAGATCTAAAATTTTGGGGTACCCTCCTTCCCCCCCTACATTTGATAACATATGGCACCTAAACTATACTGTGGGCAAATGTGTAGGGCAATGTATCATTTTATTAAGGTTCCCTGGCCTTGTGTAGTGTAATATATTTGCTGCAGCATATAGGGCCATTGTACTTTAACTGCACGCCGTATGCAAATTAGCGAACACTAGCGTGACTTCGAACTGCTGATTGTATTTTCGCTAGTGCAACTTCGCAAGCGTTCGGTACCCTCTGCACAACTAAGGACCTTCGTGAATTAGCGTCGTCCGGTTGAATTTACATTTCGCAGGTAAGTTAATTTGCCCCTAAAAGTCTCTTGTGGTTCAACAGGAAAGTGCAGGGGATGATTACCAAGCAGGCCAGGAATCAAATCCTCAAGAGTCCTGACACCATAAGATGCGCATAAGTGCGAATTGAGCACCTCCATTTTTTTTTTGTGTGGGTCCTGGTGCATTTTGTTTATAACATTGCTATGAGCTAATAGGGGTTAGTGGCCAATCAAAGGCATTGCCATTAAAGGGAGTATTTTTGACTTACAACATTCAAAAAAAACCTCTGTAGTAGAGGCTCAAATTGATCTCCTTTCATTACATGCGCTGTATAAAATTAGGCAATTTGTCAAATCCCTTCTTTTAAATATATAAACTGCTAACAGGTTTGGCAATTTGTGTGCTCAGGTGAAATGACATTTTCACTTACAATAAATGAACTTCAGCTTAAAGTCACTGAGCCACAAAGCACGCTCGCACACCCGTGTAGATTTCTATAAGAAAAAAGAAAGAAAGAAAATCAATGCCCCGGGAGAGACAAAGCAATGATAGCATTGCAATTCCCCAAAGCGGTATTTTCAAATCAGAATACAGTGACCTTTTCCAGTCTATGTAAAAAGTAATTCTTGCATTCAAGACAACATCGTCACATCTCAAGATAAACGTTATGAATCTGGCGAGCTCAAAAGGATGAGCCGGGACGGGGCTTGTATTTTTATCTATTAGTTTCCTGATCAGTGCAGAGCCACGTTAAAAGAAAAGCAGGGAGAAAACAGAGATAATGGTCTCATGGTTAATTTAAAATATCTCAAGTTTCAGACAGAGTTTTCTATCTGCTAAAATAAATTAGTTAGTCTCTATTTCACAGAATTAAAACATTTTATAAATATATATTTTTAAAACTGAAATATCAAATAATTTAATTAATTGTTAAGAACACTCATGAAGGGGAACATAGCATACTTGTAGGTCCTAACTTGCACCCCTCAGCCGCTCATTGATAATTAAGAAATAAACACATCTAGGGGGTTATTTATCAAGGTGTGACTATTCAAAATTCAAAAAATTCTTAGTTTTTAGATTAAAAAAAATAAATATTTTTTTTTGGAATTTATTAAAGTCTGATGGTCTTAAAAGTCCGACTCCAAAAATCTGGCATCTCAAAGCTCTTAAGGTCCTGTATAAGTCAATGGGGAAGGTGCCAGTGTCTGCGCTGCTGTCCATACTGATATCTGATGATTTCGGGGATTTTGGACCAAAAAGTCAGAAAACTCCGTAAAATTCGTACTTTTCAAGCAAACCCCCGAAGGTATCGGATTTTTGCCCAAACCTAAACTTTTTAATGATAAATAAGGTCCATTCGGGCAGTCAGAGTTGCTCGGATTTCTAACTTAGAAATACTAGAAATTTCGGACCTTGATAAATAACCCCCTAAATATTAATTTTTTTTCAGATTGAATGCCCTTTCTCAGAACTTAGTCATAAGTCTTAGGGTCCTGTTCAAGTCATTTGTTTGGGGACCCATGAACAGAAGCCCATAGTACCAAAAATATATGTTCCTGCCCCACATCAGAGCAGCACCTTTTTTCTATTTGGTGGTCAGAATTTGGAAACTGACCGCAGGTGGCAATGTTGTAAGAAATTAATTTATATTAACAGTACAATAACTTGGAATTAAATTAAAAATACACAAGTTAGAACAGCTCTCTCATCAATTTTACATTCACTTATTTTAAAGGTTTACTTATCCTTTAAACCTTAAACTCCAGCCTGCCCCTTTCAATCTCCACTGAGTTGTCGTTGCTTGATACATAAGTTTTGTATTTTCTATTTAAATTTCTTAAGAAGTCCTGGATGTTTCTACAAAAGTTGTATAAATAAGTTATGCAATTTACACATTTTTACCCTACGCTGCTTGTTACCCCCCTTCAGTAAAAATTTAACGAATCCCATGACAACATTTGCCCCTATACCACCCTGATAGTGTCCCTGCCCCCTGTTATGCACAGTACAATATCTACCTGTAGTGACCAGCACCAAACAAGATAAGATATGTATAACTGTTTGTTATATACATTAATACAAACATGGGAAACAAACAGCAAAAAATAAACAGTTACAAAGATTTAAATGCCTCATGCTGAGACTTCCCTGTCCAATAATGCTTAGATCTAAATGGGCAGGTCAGATTTCAGACACAAATAAAAGGGTAATAAATGCTGCAATTCATAATGGACACTACATTGCCAAGATAAACACAATTAAAATATGTTTATTCGGGGCCTATTTATTAAAACTTGATTTTTTCTGGCAGAGTTTTTAAAGGGGAAAAACTAACATTTTTAGAGAGAAAAAAACTTGAAATTTTCGAGTATTATTTGAATCCGAAAATACTCCAGCTAAAACCTGTCAAAATCATGTAGAAGTCAACGGCAAAGTGTCCCTTTAACAACTGGAACATGTCTTTTACCTTCAGGATTCTCTATATTTTCCGGCTGTTTGCGCTGGTTTTCATTCGATAATCTGATAAATATGAGTTTTTTTGGGCGAAAATTCGAAAAAGTTGCAGAATTCAAATTGACACTCTGGGGCAGATTAACTAAGGTTCGAGTGAATTTTCGAAGTACAAAAAGTTCGAATTTCGAAGTAATTTTTTGGATACTTCGACCATCGAATAGGATACTACGACTTCGAATTTACTTAGACTTCGATTGGAAGTAAAAATCGTTCGAATATTCGACCATTTGATAATCGTACTGTCTCTTTATAAAAAACTTTGACTTCAATACTTCGCCAAATTAAGCCTGCCGAATTGCTATGTTAGCCTATGGGGACCTTCTACAAACTTTTTCTAAGTCTTTACACATCGAATAAAAATCCTTCGATCGTACGCTAAAATCATTAGAATCGATTTTTATTAGATCGTAGGATTGGCAAATAGTGATGGGCGAATTTGCGCCATTTTGCTTTGCCGGAAAATGTGCGAATTTCGCGTAACGGCGAAAAATTAGCGAGACGGCGCCCGTTTTTGACGCTGGCGCCCGTTTTTGACGCTGGCGCCCGTTTTTTTGATGCCAGCGGCCGTTTTTGATGCGGGCGGGCGTTTTTTCAACACCAGCGAAAAAATTTTTTGACGCCGGTGAATTTTTTTTAAAATTTGCCCATCACTATTGCCAAATTCAGTGAAAAAACTTCAAATTCTAAGTTTTTCAATTCGATGGTCGAATTTCTACGTTTTTTGTACTTAGAAATTTGACCCTTGATAAATCTGCCCCTCAATTTTGTTGCAACTTTTTGTTGTACCAATTTTTTTTAGAATAATTGTTGGTAAATTAAGTGGATACTGGTTTGGGAATTTAGTAAAAAAAAAAATTATAACAGAGTGAGAAAGTCATGTTTGGTTATCCAAATTACCTTATCCAGAAAACCCAAGTCCCAGGCATTCTGAATAAGAGATCTCTGTACCTGTTTTTAGGAAAATAAGCTGAATTCAGTAGTTTTAATTGACTTTTTGTAAAGAATAAAAATATTTACATCGATGTCCTATGATCATTAAAAAGATATTCTATTGTCATTAGAATTGTTAGACAGGTCAGTTTATTAAATGATTTAGTTTAAAACTGCTTGAAATGTAGACAAAAATCATTAAGAATAATTTAATTGCAAACACAAATGTATAAAATGATTTCCTCAAAAATGGTGTAAAAAAAATAAGTCGAATGAATGTTTTTTTTTTTTATAAAGCTGAGATTTTTGCGCTGTTTATCACAAAGTCATTATTTAAAAGAAATAAGTCTTGCTCATTTATTTAAAACCACCACAGAGCTGATCTAACCTATCCAAGCCAAAGGGAATAATTCAGGCAGTAGGAAAATTCCAGTGTAAAAAAAGCAACTTTTTACAAAGCATTCTTCATCAATATCCAGAACTCCACGTGTACTCCAGTTCTACCCACATTACAGTTAAAAAACCCATAGCTTTTTCCAATATTTGTCTCAGATTGAGAATCTTTGTTGTTAAGTTTAACCAGATGTTTTTAATTTCCCTTTTCTTGCAAAAGTTTTGTGTTTATTGTTATTTCAAATATGCTTCGTTTGCTACTGTCTTTTCTTGCAAATACATTGACTCTCTAACAGACTTGAATGAGCTTAGTGGTACCCAAAGGTGTTTGAGCTGAGAATCACTCTTTTGACTTTACATTAATAATTCTCTTGGCTTCTGTATCTTCATATTTAGTTCCCACAACTAAAATTAAAGATTGATGATGTTTCCTTTTTCTATAGCATGTTGAGCTCATTACTTATCTCCCTGTTATTGCACAAATAAACATTACAAAGCCACAATGACTTGTTACAATGCATAAAAAAAACATCCCAGGAGAAGGAAAGGTTAAAACTAAGTAAGCCTTATCAGAAAGGTCCATCTAAATATACCAGTAAACCCCCAAACTAATGTTACTCTGAGTCCCCTGTCAAAAGAAACACTGCATTTCTTTCCTTCTATTGTGTACTCATGGGCTTCTGTATCAGACTTCCTGCCTTCAGCTTAAACCTCATTGCCCTGGGCAAGAGCATGCTCAGTTTGCTCCTCTCCCCCCCACCCCCCTCCCTTCTCTACTGTAATCTGAGCCCAGAGCAGGGAAAGACTCAGGCAGGAAGTGATGTCACACCATGTCAATACTGCAGCTCCTATTCTAAACAAACAGAGAGTTTCTAGAGCTTTTTACTCAGGTATGGTAAAACATTCTACAGAATAAATATAGCATTCTAGCTTGCACTATTGCAGCTAATCTATTGGCAATAAAATGCCTCCGTAGCTTTCCTTCTCCTTTAAACACAAACCTAAGTATTTAAAGAATTAAACTATACTGCGCAATACATCTGGTTAACCAACATCAGAATTTAATAGAATTTTCTCAAAATTTAAAACATGTGAACTTATTGGTGTAGAAAAACATAATAAAATGAGGGGGAAAAAGATATTTTGAAAGCAGCAGGTCAGTGGAGGAGCGTATGCAGCATTATTTAGCATTTAACATATATTTAGTCAATAAGGCTTTTACTTCTAAATATAACACCTCTATTGGACCATACATTTAGGTACAGATCATAATAAAGTTTCACAGATCAATAGTGTAAGACAAGCCGAGAGATTGTCCCAGTCTCTTACCTCCCAGTGTGTCTCTCCACGACTGTTGGTGCGCAGGTGCGCACTTTCGCATTCGTCACATGCTCCGGCTAGGCGCAAATGACGCTGGCATAATCCCGCAAACGTTTTTGACACCGAGTGTCATGACATCATTTTTCAGTGCCAGATTTGAATTTTTGCCACCAATTCCTCTTGAAAAGGCCCTGTCTCCATTATTACAGTGCCCAAGCTGACTTCCTTTTACAGATCCTGCCGAAGCGTTTTTACTGTTTTGAATTCCTGTTTTTTTGACTCCTGCCTGTTTATTTGCTTCGATTCTTGCCGCCTGCCTTGACCCTTTAGCGACTTTGACTATGTTTTGCCGCTACCTCGTTTTTTAGACTTGTTACTTGTTTTTTGGACTTATTTACACACTACTTACTTGTTGGTTCTGCAGCAGAAAGACCAGGGCCCCAAAAGGACGTCGGTGAACACCGGAATTCACAGGGGTGCCCTGTGCATCTGAGTGTACCCACTGCTTCTAAAGGTTCCTAATAGACGAGAACGTCACAAATAGCTCCATTTGGTAATATGTTCTGCTAAGTTTGCAATATCATAAGATTTTATCATTTAGAATTTTAAATGTACATATTAGAAATAAAAATACTGTACAAAGTTTGGACATAGAAAAAAGATTGCCTAGCAAGTAAGCATGATATTTCACAGCCAATTACATTTACTCAAAAGAAAAGACTAAAAAAAAGACTATCCAATGATTTTTTTTAATAAAAAGTATGCTCTTCTATTTTGATGCTTACAGTTTACAAACGTAGATGTTTACCATGGATTTTATGCAAGGTGCTGGTTTCTCTAACTCTTACCAAGGTAGTTAGTCAAGAGACACCTCAAGAAGGACGTTGTCCACTTGACCTAATTATCCTGCACCAATCTCCAAAAGTAAGAAGAACTGCACACGTAATACACAGACGAGTAAGAATAGCCAGGGAAGAGTGAGTAATGCAGAAGACAAACAATTTTATCTACAACTTAAGCTCAGAAAAAAAATGTATGCAAACGAAATACTAAACAAAAGAAAGCATTAACTTCAAAAGTAATAAAAAATGATTTGCACTGGTGGTATCAAATTGATTTATAGTGTTTTATAAAGCGAACAACTGGATGAAGTTCTATACACACGAATTGTCTTTGAAGACAAATATTCATAATTGTTTCATGCAGTAGCTTGTGGCATTCGTAGTCATCATGTTCCTTCCCACTCGCCAGATAGATTTCACGATCATGAGACTTTAATATCTCTTTTTTTTTTTACTGCTTGTCTATTAATCCTTGGGGAGTTGTTCTTTCTCTTTCTTTCTTGACTTACAATCATTTGCTTTAAATATTTTATACTTGAACTATAAATGTAAAAGGTTTCCTTTTCGATAAGAATGTAACATGCGACTAAATGAATTGTACTTCTTGTGTCCTCTTGTAGAGAGTTGTTTCTGTCTAGTCATTTATAGTTACTCTCGGTTTCTTACATGCCAACATCCAATGAATCAAAAAATGTCTTTTTTTAAACTGTATATTATTGGCAAAACCTATATTTATTCCAAACATCAGAAGGAAATCAACACAGTAAGACGTGTGAAGTAATGTACCTTCTAACCTTGTTTTACTGTTTTCTAAAAAAAATAAGGTTGAAAATTCCAGTTTTAAATCATCTGGACTTTGCCTTTTGACCCAATCAGGGACTCATTGGAGAGAGAAGAGAACCAGGACACATTTGGATTACTAAATTTGTAAGGGATATTCTCTGGTGGAGGAGGGAGAGACTTTTTGGTGGAACTTTATTGTAGGAAGCGCACAGTTTCTTTTATAACGCTGGCTTCTTGGGGTTAGAATAGGACCCTTTACTGGGTTGTGCATCCGATT
This sequence comes from Xenopus petersii, assembly GCA_038501925.1. Lineage (NCBI taxonomy): Eukaryota > Metazoa > Chordata > Amphibia > Anura > Pipidae > Xenopus > Xenopus petersii. The sequence continues at coordinate 10,933,934 of CM076675.1, read as the reverse complement.
CCTATAAGTGCGCAGGGTGCAATTCTATTTGAATATACCAAGCTAACCCTAGCCAGGTAACCCATTGCAACCAATTATTTGTCTACTGCATTATTCGAACTGTACAAGACTACTGATTGGTTGCTGTGGGTTATAGGTAAGGGGCACAGTTTGGAGTTCAAAGGTAGCAAAGATATTTTCAGGTGTTTAAGTAACCCAGTGAAGGTCATTATTGTGCAATTTCTGTACAGGTAAGGGATCCGTTATCCAGAAACCCATTATCTAGAAAGCTCCAAAAAAATTTGACGCTCTTTTTCAGCCTATCACCCTAAAAAAGGAAAAGACACTAGCGTTTTTTGCGACTGAGAGTTTTCGACTATTTTTTTTAGGAAGTTCTATCTACTCTATTGCACGTCTGGTCTGAGGTGGAGAAGGCAAGTCTGTCGCAAGAGGTAACGTTCAGTAAAATCAGCATCTTAGTGAATTTACGTAGTTACGTCCATTCGCCAGAACGCGAATTCGCAAAGCCTAGGGAGCAAAGTATCGCTAGAGTCTTATCTCCTTCACTAGCAAAGTTACACCGGCGACCGTTAGTAAATCAGCGTAGTACTGAAATGACGTCACGCTTGCAAATTTTCGTCTGCGTTAGTCACTTCGCCCTTTTGTAAATTTGCCCCATAGACTTCATTTTATCCAAATAATCCAAATTTTTAAAAATGATTTCCTTTTTCTGTGTAATAATAAAACAGCAGCTTGTACTAGATCCCAACTAAGATATAATTAATCTTTATTGGAAGCAGAACCAGCCTATTGGCTTTATTTAGTATTTACATGGTTTTCTAGTAGACGATCCAAATTACAGAAAGATCCATTATCTGGAAAACCCCAGGTCCCGAGCATTCTGGATAAGAGGTCCCATACCTGTATATGCATTTGTGAACCAGCCTATTTAACCCAGGGTTTGGGGAATGAAGGCCCTAAACTCCTTTCTGTCTTGGGCCCAGTGGCTTCTATTTGTTTCCTGGATTCGATGATAATATATGTAATCATATTCACCTGAAATTTAAAAATGTGCAATGTTCTAATTTTATAAAATGCAGAAACATTTACATCATTCCCTGTCTCAGTGGCGCTTGAAGTCTAAGATCCCTATGACACAAATGCTATCATCATACCTGCCTGTATATTTGTTTCTGGAGTGTTGGAGGAAACCAAGGCAGACACAGAGGGGCAAATTCACTAAGATTCGTAGTTGCGCCGGGTGCAACTTCGCTGCGCCACACTTCGCCAGGCGTAGTTTCGCCAGTGCTCCGCAAATTCACTAAAATCCGAAGTTGCGCACAGGGGTAGCGTAAGGTTGCGAAGTTGCGCTAGCGTTGATTCGCTAAGTGAAGCGAAGTTACGCTAGCGAAGGTTAATTTGCATACGGCGCCAAATTCAAATTTCAATGGAGGAATACGTAGAATCACTACAAATGCCTGGGAAACCTTCAAAACATCAAATAAATTTTTTTTTTGCCCTACACATGTGCCCACTGTATAGTTAAGTTGCCATGAGTCAGGAAATGTAGGGGGGAAGGAGGGAAACCCCAAAAAAATTTTCGATCTTTTTCAGCCTATCACCCATAATATAGAAAACACGCCAGCGTTTTTTGGGACTTTTTTGGAAGCAATGCCTATCTACTCTATTGCGCTTCACCTGGTCTGAGGTGGTGAAGGAAGTCTAGCGTAAAAGGTAGTGTTCAGTACACTGCGCGCGTTAGTGAATTTGCGTAGTTACGTCCGTAGCGAATATTCGCCAGGCGTAAGGGTGCGAAGTAACACTAGCGAATCTACGCCAGCGTTAGTGAATTTGCGAAGTAACGAAAATGCCCAATGCTAGCGAATTGACGCTAGCGTTCGGCGCTTAGTGAATTTGCCCCAGAGAGAACATCCATTACACACTCTTTGCAGATAGTGTCCAAGCTGGCTGCACTATGAAGCACTTCAGGGGAGATATGATAACTCCTGTATAGGTCATAAAATAAATATTTGAAGCTGTATACACCAGCAGTAGTACATGAAGAGCCTTGTGTTAATGCATCACAAGGAAGATAAACAGTGAAAGTTGTGGAATTTATCCCCGGAAACAGTTGTACTGAACCATATTAGAAAGCATCTAGAGATGGTTAGATGCATTTCCTCACTTGCTTGAACTAATCGTACTGTTATTTGGCCTGTTGGTGTTCTAAAACATATGAAGCCTCAGGGCAGAGTGCAAAATACATGCACCAATCTCCACGTTTTCAAACAATTTTGCACTCTGCCCACACTTTGCACTAAAGAAACATGAATAGCGCACCAAGATCTGCACTTGAATACTAATGCTATCAGCAGTGTGGTATTTATGAGGTGCAGGTGGAGGTTGACACATAAGCATTCCCTTTCATACTCCCTATCCATCCCTAAATCAGAGGGAGTTCAGGGTGCTAAGGAGCGATATGCATACCGCCTGCCCTATGGCAGAAACTGAGCACAGCACCGTGCACCCACCAGCTTTTGGCTCTTCACCTCATGCCAGATATTTAAAAAGACAGAATGGCAGATTGACATTAGGATACAGTTTGGAGGACACTCCTTTGTTAAAGTCCGAAATATTTTTTGACTATAAAATCTGAATTTTTTAGTGAAAAAAACTAAAACTTTTAGTGATTTATTAAACCCAGAGGATGGAAAAATTCAGAATCCAAAAATCCGGCATCTCAGACCTGCCGAGGTCGTATGTAAGTCAATGGGAGAAGTCCAGAAGATATCCTGATCTGCACTGGGTTTTATGCAAAACCTGAAGATTTTATGTATTTTGGACAAAAATTCTAAAAAGAAAAAAAAAAGATTTTTAGAGTGGATAATCTGTAAAGGTCATACAATTCAAATTTTTTAACAATTTTCACAATTTTTTTGTTTTTTTTCCTGACTTGGAATTTTTCCGGAAAATAAGGGGAAATAACCCACGCGGATTTGGTCAGAGCATATTTCAGAAAATAGTGAGACAAATTCTAATTTTGATAAATAACTCCCCAAGTTCGAAAAACTTTTTTCTTTAAGTAAAGGCAGGAAGTTTTTCTAGGATGTAGGAAGATTGACCTTTTTGAATCAGCAAGGATTATTTTTCTCTTCTGAGGGAACGCGGAGACAGCTTGAACTGAACTAAATGGATACATGATTTTTTTCAACCTCAGCTTCTATGTGTGGCATTTTTTTCTACAATAGAAAATGTAAATGAAAACAAAGTGCGTAACTAGTTCTAAACAAGTTTGTGGATCACAAAGCAGATTCATCGACTTAACTCGGTCCGCAGAGAAAAAAAGTGATGAATTCGCTGGGTAACCGAACAATAAGCATCTTTTAATTAACTTTCCTTCACATGCCTTAATTTTTCTTCTGTTTATGTGATTTAATTTTCACAAAATATTGCAAATTGCCTGATACTCACCTTGTAATGGTCTATTAACCTAAATATCATTGTGCATATATATTCAAATGAACTGTAGAGGTTATTAACTTGCCCTTGGCAAAACAAAAGATTTAGCTTTTCAGGGCAAATGCTTTGATAAATTCTGTATGTGACACTTTTATTACATATTGTAAATAGAATACCTTGCCAGGTTTTATGACAGCCATCACTAACTCATTCACTTCTTATTACTTTTCAAATCTCCATGTACCTTGAACATTTTATGAAATTATTTCCATGCCAATTATAAAGGGTTCACAGCTTACATTTTTCTGGTCGGCTGTATTTTATGGGTATGAGTTTTAATTGCATCCAACTGGTGTAAAAGAAATGACACCTACCTGATGCATGAACGCTTAGTTGAAATATTTTTTGCATTAATCATGCGATGGCAGTAAATAAGCAGGATCTTAATTATTTGCTCTTCCCTCCTGTGGCCGCGTTAGTAACCGTGTTAAAGTAATGATCACCGCAGGACATTAATGACTTGTCTCTGAGATTGCGGAGAAACTGAAGGCCTGATGCACTGCTAGGGGGACATTTGTCAAAACGAGGAGGTTTTGTTGATTTGTTGTAAAGATTCTACTGCAGTAGATTTGGCATTCATTTGCCTGGAGAATTTTCCTGAATTTGATACTTTAGGGCAACACAGAGTCCCAGTGGTTGCACTGCCTCCTTGAAAGTACTGAGATCAAGCCTTGGACACTATCTGCAGGAAATATTTAAGTTCTCTCTATGAGGCAGATTTACTAAAGGGCAAAGTGGCCGTCACTAGTAAAAATTCACCAGAAATCCCATCCGCAGGCACATCGTCAATTTGCTAGCAAAACAGCTAGCGTATTTTTGCGCCCTATCGCCTATTGCACAGGTGAACAATTGTTACTCCACAAATTCACTAAAGTGGACATTTTTACAGAACGTTACCTCTTTTGCCAGAGTTTCGTTCACCAACTTAGACCTGGTAAAATGAAGCTACATCCTCCTCAATCCTATGTCAGTGACATCATATCCTGTATGACGGAAAGCTATAAAAGTTCTAAAAACGTAATTAAAGCAATTAAAGTTTATTAAAGCAAAGAAGTGGAATATTGTTGAATGGCCATGTCAGTCACCTGATGAACCCAATTCAGATGCATTTCACTTGCTGAAGACTAAACTTGGGACAGAAAGGCCACAAACAAACAGCAAGTGAAAGTCGCTACAGTGAAGGCCTGGCAGAGCATTAAACAGGAGGAAACCCAGAATCTGGTGATGTCCATGAGTTCAAGACTTCAGGCTGTCATTGCCAGCAAAGGCTTTTTAAGCAAGTATTAGAAAAGAACATTTTATTTTCAATTTTTTAATTTGTCCAATTACTTTTCAGCCCCTGAAATGAAGTGATTGTGTTAAAAAAAAAAGTTCCTCACATTGTTATGCAATCTTTTTGTTCAACCCACTGATTTTAAGCTGAAAGTCTGCAGTGCATCTGAATTGTTTCATTTAAAATTCATTGTAATAATGTACAGAACCAAAATTAGAAAAAAAAAGTTGTCTGTCCAAATATTTATGGATCTAACTGTATTTCATTAATACACAGCTGTCTAATTTTTTTTCTTTAGGAGTTACCAGATTTTGGGCTCTGTCCCCCGGTCTCCCATCACTCTTAGGCATCCCCCCCCCCCAATTTCTGATGATTTCTGATGAAAATCGAATGTGCGCATGCTCTGAACATTTCCGTGATGTCAGAGGAGCAATATGTGCATGAGCAACATGAAATCTTTGGCTTCAGGAAAGGTCTGCACATGTGCGCTGCGTTACTTTGCAAGTCGCAAAAATTTCCAGAGACCCACCCCTCGATTTCACAGCCCCGTTCCTCAACATCACAGCCCGCCCCATCAACATCACAGCCCTGCCCCCTCAACATCACAGCCCCGCCCCCTGTCCGGTCTCAGGTGGCAACCCTAATGGGGAGACTGGGCTAGGACATAAGAGACTTTATGGGAAGTGATGTACATACAATAACCCATCCCTTCTCCTCACAGAATAAATAAAGACACTGGGCTTTAGTGGGTTCCTTTTATTGGACATGTGGCAGGTGGCTGTTTGGGCTTCTGTGTATTTGAAATGCCTATTCTGACTGTCATTTCAAACATGTTTCCTTTGGAGCAGCAGCCACACGTTCCATATCCCCCACATAAGCAGATATAGCCCCTCCCCCAAGCCGAGGCAGAGCCATTTTCTAACACAGCCTCACTCTCACACACAGCATCATGTGACCAGGCTGAGGTACACTGCCACAGAAAAGATACACTGTAAGGCAGAGAGAGCTGCTTTTTTCTCAAATGAAAGGAAGAGAATCAGCAATTTAGGAACCCTGTTTGAGGGGAGAACTCCAGAGGGGTTAATTGCTCCTGCATGTAGCCTCCTATGAATGGGCTCTATTTCATCCAAATATTCACCCTCAATACACCCAAAGCAGCCATCTTGTCCCTTCTTCTTGGCCCTTCTTTCCTTTAGACCAAGATCTTCCATAGCATTATTTTGGCTGCAGAGAAGCGTCAGTAGAGCCAGTGCTCCAATGAGATAATGTGATAACCTTTAAGAACAGACACCAAAGCTTAAAGGAAAACTATACCCCCAAAACGAATACTTAAGCAACAGATAGTTCATATCAAATTGAATGACATATTAAAGAATCTTACCAAACTGGAATATATATTTAAGTAAATATTGCCCTTTTACATCTCTTGCCTGGAGCCACCATTTCGTGACTCTATCTGTGCTGCCTCAGAGATCACCTGACCAGAAATACTACAACACTAACTGTAACAGGAAGAAGTGAGGAAGCAAAAGGCACAACTCTGTCTGTTAATTGGCTCATGTGACCTTACATGTGGTTTGTATGTGAGTACAGTGAATCCTACGATCCCAGGGGGTGGCCCTTATTTTTTAAAATGGCAATTTTCTATTTATGATTACCCAATGGCACATACTACTAAAAAAGTATATTATTATGATAACGGTTCATTTACACGAAGCAGGGTTTTACACATGAGCTGTTTTACTCAGTATCTTTTAATAGAGACCTACATTGTTTGGGGGGTATAGTTTTCCTTTAAGGCAGCATCAAGGTTTCCACCTCAGGCAGCAGCAGCCCCAGATACACTCCTACATTTTAGGGTTAAACAATTTCCAAAAATGTGTAAAATGCCAGAAAAAATAACACTTATATTCACAAAATGAACAAATATTTAAACACGTAATCATCAAAGCCTTGCTGAACACCCCAATCTGTGTCACAACTCTAAGCAAAAACTGTGATGTGAAATTTTCTCATCTAATACCATGGTAAAGATTTAAAAAAAAACATTTTCCCCATAATGGTCTATTTATTGTTCCATATATAGCAGTATGTGTATTTTAGAGCTTTGATATTTGAAGGACATACTTCTTGCAAAACACAGCAGAGCAAAATATCATAAGTCATAAATCACTTGGCCCTTCATATGTAATTTGATATGTCTAAATAAAAAAAGCAAAAAAACAAGACAAAAAAAGTCTGAGACCTTGTAATAAACTCCCGAGCTCTGATAGTATGACATTTATTTGAGAATTTTCCGAAACTACATTAACCTTTTCACATTATCCACGTCACATTTTGTCTTGTTTTTAAGATTACAATAAATAGCATTCTCTCAAATTTCCTTTCCAGTCCTTCAAAACTATACAGTGTAGATTGTTACAAATGAAATGAAACTCACTAATTCAGTCAATATTTCATTTGCTTGCAGACAGCTGTTGGGAAATTTGCTGTATGGGAATTAAATATGGTGCGTGTGTGTGAGCTACCAAATTTTACGTTCATTTTTTTGTAATGGCTTCTATTTTCCAAAAAAATATTGGAATCACGCACACATCAAGAATAGATTTCTTGGTGCTCTGGAAAAAGGAATTAAAGGTGTATCGCTTTGATTTTCTGTGTTACTACTGTAGCACACCCGTGAGTGTACTTTTAGCTGTATAAGATTCATGTGTGACCAGACCAAACTGTTAGTGAAGTTCACTCGGTATCAGAGAAAGTTAGTTCCACACAGTTCCTTTGCGATCAACGTAACAGATTTATTGTATACAACACAAAACACAAGGTGTTATATATGCTCCAACCTTGATGGAATCCTTGTAGGCGATTATGATTTCTGGCACAGTATAAATAGATATCACCCCACACTCCGAGGATCTCTTCTTCCTTGTAGTCTCACCCTCTCTCACTGGGTGGGACTCCCTCTTAGTAGGCAATACTAGCAGTCAGGATAAATCTCTTGGGGTCTTGTATCTTGGGTTTGATCCGGTCCTCACCTCACCCTTTCTGGGGTCTTGGATCTTGGCACCCTATCTAGCCCTCAACTCACCCTTAAGATTCAGTCCCTATGTTAGTGGCCCAAATGCCACAGGGTTCTAACCCCACTGTCCTCCTCGTTGGAGCGATGGCTGCTCGCTATTTACCCTAGCTCACCTTTCACTCCTAGAGCGACTATAACAATTTGCTGTCTTGTTCTAACTTCACCTATCTCCAGGACCAGGTCCCTGGTTCTGTAGTCCCTCACTGGGAGGTGCCCAGCGAGGAAAAGGCCCAGATCCCTTATTGTACTCCTTATTTATACACTCTCCCTGCCCTCTAGTGGTGAATTACTCTAACTAAATTCTGGGGTCTCTACACTACTATGGATTTCGTAGTACAGTACCGGGAAAAAAGATCATTTGTACCAATGCGCATTGTCCCCTATGGACATTAATTTTATTAAAATTAAGAAATTCTCTTTTTGGGTGAATGCTAACATCCAATAAGAAAGAATTGGCTTTGACTGTATAAAACAGATTAACCAATTGACGAATTTGTGTATATAAAAATGCAGAAAGGCGTCGGTCAACGTACTATTATGCTAAAATTCTTTCCTGGCTTTCCTCGTAAATAGCATGATATTCCAGATGATATGCTAGAAAACAATCCAGAAATCTGTGGTGAGAATATAAGGAATTTACTTCAAAATTTTGTGTCGCATTCAGTCTCACTTGCCTGTCGGTTGCTTTTTTGTCAACAACAGTGTGATACACTTTATTTTTTGCAAATACTCTTGGTCTTCAGTATTGGTCTTGCCTTTTGATAAATGTGTAGATGCTCCATGCCACTTCCATTACATTGTAAGCTAATTTGTGCAAAAACTCCTTTATGCTGCTGTTCGACTGGGACATTTTGTCACCCATGATTAATTGGCACTACAATGGGCAACAAATCTCCTGAAAATGCTTCTCCACTGGCAATAATTGAAATCACTGGTAAGACCTAAGCATCATTTGTTTTTCCGAAATTGCCGAAGTTGGCTCATGAGGTCTTACTACTGACAATTTCACTTATTGTTATAGGTTACTGTGTCTGGGAAAACTTTGTGCTTTTTTGTTACATTTGGAGTAAAGATTTGTTTCTAATTGAACCTACCTGGTTTATTACAGGACTCATTTCAATGTACAGTACAACTGAGAAGAGGGCATACAAACATACGCACAATCCTCCATTTTTTGCTCTTTGCCTTCCTCTCTAATTTATTTACCGCACGTATGCACAGAGATCCAATCCGCCCCTATGCATAAAGCACTCACTGCATTTGAGAGCAATTCATTCACGAAAGGCAGAAGTGTATTTTTTGCCACACGGTGTAAAGCAGAGCCAGACCTTGGCATAAATAATTTCTGTATCATTATCATCATTTATTTATATAGCACCGACAACATACACAGTGCTTTCCCTTAGTAATAACAAACAGGGAATAAATGGTGGATAACAAACAAGGGTTTACAGAGTACATTTAGTATTAGAGGGCCCTACAAATTAGAGTTTATAAACTAAAGGTTAGGGTACAACTAAGACATTAGGATTTTATGAACAATTTTGTGAATTATGATACAGCAATGATTGATTAATTAAGGTACATTGAATAAGCTTCTTTAAAGAGGTGGGACTTTAAGGAGCGTTTGAAAGTTTGGAAAGAAGGAGAAAGTCTGACAGCTCAGGGCAGAGAGTTCCAAAGAAAAAAAAGCCCCAGAGAAGTCTTGTAGATGAGAGGAGAAGGCGAGGCAAAGGTCAGAAGCAGAGCTAAGGTTGGTTTAAGGTGTGTATTTGGAGATCAGAGATTAAATATATGGAGGGGGAGCCTTGAATGTGAGTGTTAGTAATTTGAATTTGATTCTAGGAGATTGAGAGCCAGGAAAGGGATATGCATATGGGAGCAGCTGATGTTGAGCGGTGAAATAGATTCCAGCAGCCGAATTTAGAACAGATTGGAGTTGTGGAAGACGACTTGTTGGAATACCTGCGAGGAGTAGGTTGCAGTTTTCAAGGCAGGAGATAAGAGACTGAATAAGTGTTTTGGTTGATTCTGAACTGAGATATGGTCGTATTCAGGCAGTTGAATATGACAAGATTTTGCAAGTGTTTGGATATGTGGTGAAAACGACAGATGCAAGCCTGTATGAGTACTAAGGGACTACACAAATAATCCTTAGATCTCCATTCCTTGACCCTCTATTGTCTTTTCCTTCTGGTCACCTCAGAACACTTGGATCTTCATAGGTGTTGCCTCAAAAAGTCTGGTACGATAGAAGAACCTTGGAGATCAATTACATATTTGAAGTCGTATATCTTCCTCAATGTAGCCATATGACAACTGGATCATTCTAGATCTTGGATTTTACCAGTGAATAACAGTCCAGGTGAAAAAACTTTTCAACAATAGTTTATTAGGAATTAAAAAATAGTTTATTACGAAAGTAAACTGCTGCATTATATATTAATGAACTTAATCTGGAGAGTCAGTCGGATGCATTCTGGGTTTTCATATCTAACATATGAAAATGTGGTCTAGCATTTCCAAAGTTTCCCATGGTAATTATTCATGTTAATTTGAAGAGATTAATTACAACTTTTGTAATTCCATCTACATGAAGATTGTGTAATGACACATGGTCATCTTGGCAAGAATGTTTGAGGTATAATGAGTTTTTTAGGTATTGGGCTGAAAAAAGATTTATTGCTTTATTTTACTTTATTAGTTGCCAAAGAAATTCTATGTCAGCTATTAAGTCCATATTAGCTGCTATAGCAATTTCTGAAAGTTAATGAGAAAGGAGGCTTGAAAAATGATTTCAGTATTAAAAAACTGTTAAGATTTCCGTTGAGTGATTTTAAGTGAAAATGTTTCTATGTAGTTACTATGGTTAACTATTGTAATGGTCATGTTATCAGGAACCTTGTTCAGTGGTAATACCTTCAGACACACAGGTGGACCCTGTGGGTTCTGGTGTTCACCGACGACCTTTTGGGGCTCTGGGCTTTCTGCTGCGGAAGCCAACAAGGAAGTAAATAACCAATCTGTAAACAAGGTAGCGGCAGGGATAAGAGGTTACGTAGTCAAGGTCAGGCGAAGAGTTCAATCGTAGTCAAGGGACGGGCACAGATCGAAACCAGGATATCAGGAAACAGAAGTAACGCTTGAGCAGGAACAGATAAACTGAAGCCAGCTTGGGCACTGGTGAACTGGCCTTTCAAAGATAACCAAACAATAGAGGTGGTGGTTAACAATAGGTCCAATGCACAAAACTCAAGTGCTTTATTGTGTCACAACATGTTTCGAGCTGGGCTCTTTCTCAAGATGATCATTTGAAAAAGAGCCAAGCTCGAAACATGTTGTGACGCAATAAAGCACTTGAGTTTTGCAGTACAGTTCTGCGCAGTGGACCTATTATTAACCACCACCTCTATTGTTTGATTATATTGCTTCACTGGACAGAAGCCGTGGTTATAGGTTTACCTACTGAATCTATTGTTACTTGGTGTTGCACAGCTTTCAAAGATAACTTGGCGCCAAAATTCAAAAGTCTGCGCTCCTTGGTGACGCTTGGCATCAACGCCCGGACATGTGTGCCTGAGCACCGACATTCGAGGATAGACGCGCTTGGAGTTAAGGGGCAGCAGCGATCTCCAGGCGCGTCTTACAACTATAACATATACAGGTATGGGGTCCGTTATCCGGAAACCCGTTATCCAGAAAGTTCTGAATTATGGAAAGGCTGTCTCCCATAGACTCCAGTATAATCAAATAATCCAAATTTTTAAAAATGATTTCCTTTTGCTCTGTAGTAAAAAAACAATTGCTTGTACTTGATCCCAACTAAGATATAATTAATCCTTATTGGAAGTAAAACCAGCCTATTGGGTTTATTTAATGTTTTCAAGATTTTCTAATAGTCTTAAGGTGTGAATATCCAAATTACTGAAAGACCCGTTATCCGGAATGTCCCGATGATTCTGGATAATAGGTCCAATACCTGTACAATGTTTTGGTTAGAGAATTTGATTTTTATATACAATTGCCAATATTTTTCATTACACATATCTTAATAAGATACCAGAAAGTTCTTCTTGCCTAACCATATTTGTAAAGTTTTGCACCTAGAGGTGTACGACTCAAAAAATGGAACAACCTGTACTACATATAAAAGGGGAGCCAGTTCTTGGACTTCAGCCATGCCCTGTGTTTTGCACCCCATTTTAATTGTACAAATATTTTTCTTCAGCTTCAGTGTGGCTTTTAGCCACTGTTTGTGTGCAATTCCTGGCACAACTTAGAAGTGCCTGTGGGCTCCATAGCCAAAGAAATGACACAGAGCTCCATTGCGCAAGAGCACCCTGCATCATGTGCCGAGTGCTATATCTATCAAAGTAAGCACAAAGGGAAGATTAATGTTTATATCTTATGTAAGGACAATATTTTCTAGTAACATATTTGACCCCACATGCAGATTGTGTCAACATTGTTCCCTTTTTCTGCCTTCATTATTTCCTGCTTGGCAAATTCTATTAATCTACTGTGTAATGTATTAACATGTTAGTAGTACAATGGATGTCGGTATTATTGATTTTCTGGGGCATGCTGTGACATTTTTAGGGAGCATGAGAATGGGACTGAGCATTAGGAGGGCTAGTGTGCTCAAAGTCTAACCCTAAAAAGATGCCAGTATACCGTATATACTCGAGTATAAGCCGACCTGAGTATAAGCCGAGGTACCTAATTTTACCTACGAAAACTGGGGAAAACTTATTGACTCGAGTATAAGCCTAGCCACAACTACAGCCCTGTCTCCCAGCAGCGCACATTCCGCCAAAGCGACTCCCCCCAGCGATCAACCGGACTTCTTTGCAAAGTTGATGGTGACAGAGAATTGCCAAACGGATTACTGTGGGCATTGTCCCACTGTCCCACTACCATGTGCAGAGGGTGCTGTGTGATATTGCCATCACTATTAATCGTTCGTATAACCAACAGAGGGCGCTGTGTGATATTGCCATCACTGTTAATCCTTCATATAACCAACAGAGGGTGCTGTGTGATATTGCAGTCACTGTTATTCTTTCATATAACCAACAGAGGGCGCTGTGTGATATTGCAGTCACTGTTATTCTTTCATATAACCAACAGAGGGTACTGTGTGATATTGCAGTCACTGTTATTCTTTCATATAACCAACAGAGGGTTCTGTGTGATATTGCAGTCACTGTTATTCTTTCATATAACCAACAGAGGGCGCTGTGTGATATTGCAGTCACTGTTATTCTTTCATATAACCAACAGAGGGTACTGTGTGATATTGCAGTCACTGTTATTCTTTCATATAACCAACAGAGGGTTCTGTGTGATATTGCAGTCACTGTTATTCTTTCATATAACCAACAGAGGGCACTGTGTTATATTGCAGTCTCTCCCCAAGCGTACTGTTGGTATAGGAATGATTAAAAGTGACTGCAATCTCAGCTACTACCCACTGACTCGAGTATAAGCTGAGGTAGACTTTTTCAGCATATGTTGGATGCTGAAAAACTCGGCTTATACTCGAGTATATACGGTAGGTATTCTCCTGTAAGAAGGACTTTAACATAGCAAATGTTATGTTTAGTAACATTTAACTTTCACTCGCTCATCAGAAGTTGATATGTGTTAAAAAAAAACTATGTGTATATCTAAAACTGTGAAACAATAATCAAATGGAAAACCGTCTTGTTATTCTTTTCAGGTTTCAGGTCACATTCTGTTAGAACGGGAGTCTTTCAAGAGGAGATACGTATTTCCCTTTACTAAATAAGCACAGGGTTGAGGAGGCGTCACAAATACATTTAACAAAATATGTTTCCATCTATAAATGTTGTCTTGGATCTGTTCAGAAATGATGTGTACTGTTTATTCAAATGTATATGAGGTCTAAAATAAGTTGTTTACTGAATGTGCCATTCACGTTTCAATATCATTCTTTTGCATATGAAAACGACTTTGTCTGCCCCAAATGCTTTTTTAAGGAAGATAAAGTAAACATGGAATAGGTACAAAAACTAAAAGCACCTGGCTATCTTTTAGCTGTAGAAAATTCAAGTTTTCATTAAAACCTGGCCGTCGAGAATGATTATAGAGGCTAATTAGGTTTTTGAAAAATTGTTGCAGCTTGGCAAATGAAAACAGAAGCCTCTATGAGTTGAGAAGGAGACGATAGAAACCAGTTTTCTTTATCTTTATCAACCTAGCTCAGTTTTGTACAATAATAATAATAATATTATTAAACCAACCACTACTATTTCATTATTGGTGCATGAGTGTATTCTGCTATATGGACAGCTAAGGACCAAATTATTCTATTTTTTTTTTTTCAAAGCATTGCAAGCATTGATAGCCATACTGTACTTGGAGCTGCTATCTGGTTACCTCGAAAAAATCGAAATTCAAAGTAATTTTTTGGATATTTCGACCATCGAATAGGATACTACGACTTCGAACACGATTAAGTAAAATAGTTCGACCATTTGACCATTCGATAATCAAAGTACTGTCTCTTTAAAAAAAACTTCGAATTCAATACTTCACCAAATTAAACCTGCCGAAGTGCTATGTTAGCCTATGGAGACCTTCTAGAGCAGTTTTCTAAGTTTTTTTAAGTTGAAGAAAACGAAAAAAAATCGTTTGATTCGAGCTGCCTGCTTGGCCTTTCAAACATGGATAGATTTCACTGTGAGTGATGAAAATTTTTTAACCTGGGCGATCAATTTTCTGACAGATGTCGGACGAAAAATCGTAAGATGTACGATCGTTCAATTCCCACTAACCTCACGATAATTTGACGGATTGATCGGATTTCACTAAAATCGGTCGTTCACCAAAGAAAATCTTTTCCGTCTATGGGGACCTTACCTTTCAATACAAGCCTGTTCCATAAATTTTCAGGTTAGGTTTTTGAGGTTAGCAGTAAAAAGTGCTACTGTGCGTAGGGTGAACAAACCGTTTCAATCATCATAGAACAAATCTATATAAGAAAAAAAATGTAATATATTGATCTAACATTAAATATTTTAGGATCTGTTATCCAGAACCATACCTTAAGTCTAATAAAAATCATTTGAAAATTAATCAAACCTAGTCGTATTGTTTTGCTTCCAATAAGACTTCATTATATCTTAGTTGGGATCAAATACATTGTTATAACAGAGTGAAAGGAAATCATTTTTAAAAACTTAAATTTTTGATTAAAATGGAGTCTGTCTTCTCATAATTTGGAATTTTCTGTATAACTGCTTTCCAGATAATGGATGCCATAACTGTAGGGCATTTCTTGCAATTTAAAGCACAAGTAAAGTGCAAGCCCAATCAGTTGTTCTTACAGAGGGGCCAGGAGTGCAGAGGTCTGTTAGCTTAGACCCCAGAGTACCCCTCATGCAACTGGGCAACATGTCTCCCCTCTTTTTGTGCCACAAATCCGGGCCTGCTGGCTCAGAGCTTAATATTAGCGATTGCAATAACTGGGGGAGGGGCACCTAACATATTTGTTCCCCCACAAATAATTTATGTTCTCCTTGTTATTGCCTTCAATTATAATTGTGGGATAATGTATTTCTAATTATGCCAGGGTTGTTGTTGGCATATCATAAATTAAATAATTGAGGATCATTAAAAAGATAATTAATATAAGTTCATTAACGTAAACTATTTTTGTTTCTTAACATAAACAAAAATTCATTGTTGCTTGTATTTAGGTTTTGTCATATTAATAAGCTAATTGGCATGGATTAACGGCAAATAAAACATTGCTTAAAATTAGCGATTCAGCAATTGCACGGAAGCACAACAATATATTTTCACTTTATATTGCTGCTATTAGCAAGACTTGTTTTTGTTTTTGGCTTTGCTCATAATAGCACTCTAAAGAGAAGTAAACCCTAAAAACAATTCTGGCAATAAATGCTATTGTTTATATACTGAACTTGTTGAACCAGCCTAAAGGCTTAGCAAATCTATAACAGTTATGTTCCAGACCTTCAAAGTTGTCACAGGTTGTTCACCTTTAAATTAACTTTTAGTATGATGTAGAGAGTGATATTCTGAGACAATTTGCAATTATTGCCAGGGCCCCTTACGGTGGCCAGGGTGTTAAAAAAAATTGGTGTTCAGTGGAACGTTACCTTCTAAAGTCCAGCAGATGGCCTTTATCTTGGAGAGTCTTCTTCATTCTTCTCCGGCGACAGCCTTTTTGTTCTTTTTCATTGTGGCTTCTTCATTCTTTTCTGTCACGGCTTCTGTGTTCTTTTCCAGCTTGACTTCTTTTATCTTCTCTAGAGCAATTTCATAATTCATTACCTCCCAACCGTCCCGTTTTACGCGGGACAGTCTGACAGCTCAACCCGCAGTCCCAGGTATGTACTGATATGTCCCGAGTTTCTCTTTGATCTGCTGCACTGAACTGCCACAAAAAGATACAAAGTTTCTAACTTAATTGGCTCTTGGCGGAGAGATCAGAATACATACTTAACATAGTTTTGTAATGGTTTCAGATAAGAGAAGAACTTACACAGCTTAAGTAAGTTCAGGGCAATTCATCTTCATTAGGAAAACTGTAATAACACATAAAAAACACAGAAATGTGTTCAAACTTTCATAACCTGCCAAATTTTGTAAAATGGACATGGTAATTAGGGGGTAATCTGTACTCATTACCCGGAATCCACTGCAATCTCACAAAAGGTTTCTTTAAAACGTCATTTCTTTATTTTTTTAATTAGGGGGGTGGTCACAAAAATGGGTGTTGCGCTACGTGTGTCAAATCTTTTTGTCCCTCTTTCTGTTGCCAACATGTTGAGAGGTATGTGTACTGCAATGCAAATAATTCACTCTACAATATAAAATTCCATTCCTGAACCAACAAGTGTATTTTTTAGTTGTAATATTGGTGTGTAGGTGCATCTCAGGTCATGTGCTTTCAGAAAAAAACAGCACTTTAGGATGGAACTGCTTTCTGGCAGGCTGTTGTTTCTCCTAATGTAACTGAATGTGTCTCAGTGGGACCTGGATTTTACTATTGAGTGCTGTTCTGAGATCTACCAGGCAGCTGTTATATTGTGTTAGGGAGCTGCTATCTGGTTACCTTCCCATTGTTCTGTTGTTAGGCTGCTGGGGGGAATGGGAGGGGGTGATATCACTCCAACTTGCAGTACAGCAGTAAAGAATGATTGAAGTTTATCAGAGCACAAGTCACATGACTGGGGCAGCTGGGAAACTGACAATGAAAATTAAATATAAAAAATCCTGTTTGCTCTTTTGAGAAATGAATTTCAGCATAGAATTCTGCTGCAGCAGCACTATTAACTTGTTTTGAAAAAATATTTTTCCCATGACAGTATCGCTTAAATTACACCCTACAGTATTGTTTTGCCACCAATAAGGATTAATTATATTTTAGTTGGGATCAAGTTCAAGGAACTGTTTTATTATACAGAGAAAAAGGAAATCATTAAAAAAAACATTATTTTATTGAAATGAAGTCTATGAGAAATGGCCTTCCCATGATTCCAAATTTTCTGGATAATGGGACCCCTTATCTGTTCTACTGTTATACAGTGAGACCTCACAGGGCACAAGAAATATGTATTTAAAAAAAAAATCTGAACAAATAAGCTTTGAATTGCATGAAGCCCTGCCAGTAGATATGGAAATATAAAGTATCATAAAATCCAGTATTCTTTTCATTTTATCCGGTTGAAGAAATTTGTAGCAATCAGAACGTTTAGGCTAGTGATTCTATGCAAATGCAGACACATTGAGGAATTCTTTCATTTTCCTCTGAGTTTAAATGAAGGGAAAGTTGATTTGTGATGTCATTTATGGCGCCGGACAGCTGAAGTGCATTGAGATTCACAGCCAAGATCTCCGGCTTTGCTTCTTCTGAGAAATTACAAATCTGTATATTTCCCTCCTTCTTTTTCATTTTATATTTCCACTTTCTCAGAATGTTAAAGAGAAGAGTGCTCAATGCCTTCATGTAAATGCTATACTCCTTGAGGTGAACAAGTTAAGTTTTTGATTTTATAAAATGGAAATGTCTAAAAATGGTCTAATTAATTTTTCATTCTAAATCTTGTACAGATATGGGACCTGTTATCCAGAATGATCAGTACTTGGGGTTTCCCGGTAACAGATATTTCAGTAATTTGGATCTTCAAACCTTAAAGGACAAGGAAAGTCTAAAATAGAATAAGGCTAGAAATGCTGTATTTTGTATACTAAACATAAACATGATCTTACTGCACCACAAAGCCTAATCAAACAAATGATTTATGCTTTCAAAGTTGGCCACAAGGGGGTCACCATCTTGTAACTTTGTTAAACATCTTTGCCTGACCCTGACCCTGCACATGCTCAGTGTGGTCTGGGCTGCTTAGGGGCCGTCATAAACAAAGCTGCTTGAGTTCTGCATGGCTAGTAAGTAAGGCGGTGGCTCCCCCTGCTGTTCATAAGTATGATTGTTTCCCTGCTCAGCAGTTAGGGACCGTCTGACAATTCCTATCCACAGCAGTAAATGAAGGGAGAATTTCACTGCATACAGTCAGGTTTCTTATAAAAATGGTACACATTTTTTAATTAAAGTATATTGGAGATAGGTTTTTTTTCATTAAAGAAAGTAAAAATGGGATTTTATTTTTTTGCCTTTCCTTGTCCTTTAAGTCTACTAGAAAATCATGTAAACATTAAATAAACCCAATAGGCTGGTTTTGCTTCCAATAAGGATTAATTATATCTTAATTGGGATCAAGTACAAGCTACTGTTTTATTACTACTACAAAAAGAAATGATGCATCCAGCCTATATAAGTACTACTATTTCAATGCAGTTTCAAAAAAATAGAATATGAAACAGGAGGACATACTCACAGTTGACTCCATGCATGTATCTATTGGTTATATCTATCCATCTATCTATCTATCTATCTATCTATCTATCTATCTATCTATCCATCCATCCATCCATCCATCCATCCATCCATCCATCCATCCATCCATCCATCCATCCATCCATCCATCCATCCATCCATCCATCCATCCATCCATCCATCCATCCATCCATCCATCCATCCATCCATCCATCCATCCATCCATCCATCCATCCATCCATCCCTCCCTCCCTCCCTCCCTCCCTCTCTACCTCTCTCGCTCTCTCGCTCTCTCGCTCTCGCTCTCTCTCTCTCTCTCTCTCTCTCTCCCTCTCTCTCTATTGGCCTATTTATCTTTTCAAATATCTATTATCTATCTATTGATTGTGTATCTATCTGTCTCTATCTATATATCTATCTATCACCTATCTTTCTATATATCTTCTGTCATATAGCTTTGCTTTCTGTCTGTTTCTAGCAATGTTTATTCTTATTTGTTGAGTTACAGAGTTACTGCAGCCGTATGAGAGTAGATGCCAGCGTGCCAACTGGTATTTTTTATTTTTAGAGATCAGATTTCCAGTGGGCCATTTTGTTCTTAATTCTCTGCTGCAGAAAACTCTCACAAATCATCTGGTTTCATTTGTCCCACAACATATTTCATTTTCATAAATGTGCAGGCATTACAGCTACCATACTTTCCAGACACAAAATGATAGTTCTGAATGCTGGGATGTGTGAGACACTTTAGAAATTGTTTAAATGGCTGCATGTTTGAATCCTGTCCAGAATTGCTCAGTATAAAAGTACAGTGTGTGTGTGTGTTTACAAGGTTAATGCAAGGTTATCTGACCTGTCTCATGTCTCTGTCATTTTAATACTGTGCAGAAAATGTTTATAAGTTACATTATTTACCAACCTACCTGATAGAGCCTTCAGAACTGACTTCATTTCCATGTGTTTTTTAAAATACGAAGTACAGCCGTCTACCTTTGTATAAAGAAAGCATGGAGCCTGATTAAGGCCAGCGTCGTTGCTTTCAAACAATGGGCCAGATTCAATTTAGTGAGAAAAAGTTATCTCACGATTTATCACATGAAAACTCATGCATGAGAATCCATTCAAGGAGAACAATAAACAGTTAATTTTCTGAATTTAAACTACAATAATTTCTCCCTGAATTAATTCCGACCCAATTTGTTTGGGATTACCCAGTGTATTGACATCATTGTAAAATGGGGGTTCTGGCCTCTTTACTTTTAAACATCACGTAAATGAAACATTCAACAACAAATAACTGGAAAATTCATGATTTTTTAGGATAATGGCAAACATCACGTTTTCTCCACTGGCATAAAAACGGTAGTGGATTTTGCCCCCCCCACTGCCAGTACAGTAACGCAACTGTCAGTGCTCACATGGAGTGGCTCTCAGGTCACAAAATGTCTGTAGTTGCAAATGACACTTAGGGGCAGATCTACTAAGGTTTGAATGGTAAATTCAAATTTTCCAATATTTATTGAATGCGAGATTTATCACAACTCGACCCTGGAAACAGTTCTAATTGGATACGTTGCCACCTAAAACCTGCCGAGTTCATGTACAAGTCATGGGCAGAGGTCAGTTGAACCATTTGAAGATGTTAATAGCCTTCCTGGCATTCTTTTAGGAGGAAAACTCGATTCTAATTTAATTAAAACTCAATTAAAATTTTCTGGTTGTTCCTATTCGATCAAATGTTAGTTGTTCGAGTTTTTTTCAGAAATAACCTCCCATTCGAGTTGTGAGTACCTTCACATTTATTAGAGTTAAAGAAAAATTCACATAACTTCGAAATTCGACCTTTGATAAATAACCCCCAAAGAGCCTTGTTTGTTAATATTTGGATTTGTGTAATTTTTGAGTTTTACTTCAGATAAACTCACAACACAAATGTTACTAGTATCTTATTTATTCAAAAATCTGAATATAAAAAATTTGTCTAGGACAACACCCATTGACTTCTCAATGACCTTACAAGCTTTTAGATGCTAGAGATTTACATTTATGTCTTTAGATCTTTTTTTGCCTAACAAATACTTATATTGAATTTTTAATTAGACTTTGAGACACAAAAAAAACCCCGAATTGAGGTAATACACCCAAATTCGACCATTGATGAATCAGCCTCTTAGTACTTGGTGAGTAAAACACATTTGAAAGTTCTGGATGATAAAGCTGGCTAGATGGTTGACTATCTGACTGGTCTGCAAAAATATACAAATGTCGCATCTACAATCTGATTGCATCCGACACGACTGTCGGATAAGGACGCAACGTGCAGCGCTCGCATCTGACAGTAGTGTCAGATGCAATCAGTTTGTAAATGCGACATTTGTATTACGTACCTTAGATTTGGCGCATCCAACATGACGTCTGTGCTTCCTCTCATTGCGTTGGATCGGAAGGATGCGCACCGTGTAGTTCCAGCCTTTCGTCATTTTTCTTTTTTCTTGCTGTGATCG
Organism: Xenopus petersii; assembly: GCA_038501925.1. Classification (NCBI taxonomy): domain Eukaryota; kingdom Metazoa; phylum Chordata; class Amphibia; order Anura; family Pipidae; genus Xenopus; species Xenopus petersii. The sequence goes on along the minus strand of CM076675.1, from coordinate 10,912,689 downwards.
CGACTTTCTTTTTTTTTTTTTCTGAAACAATATTTTGTAAAATATATTGGACTTTATGGGTGGTAAAACCTGACGAAACATTTCGCTCATCACTACACTACACATATAAAATGTAAACACATGCAGCTTAAACCCATATCATTGGGTGTCAGTATTAGAATTGAGTGTATTCCACTTGATATACAAACTATGAGATATGTGAAATATTTATATCATACAAGATCATTTCCCCTTCAATAAATATATCTTGTGACTCCAATAAATAGATGGTGAGGCTTGTGCTTCTGTCTATGAGAAACGTCGAAGGACATTTTCATTTATCAGTGCAGAAAAGCGGCTCAAAATATTCCACAGTTTTTCTTGAAGATTTACTGTGGGCTTTTTGTTGTAAAATCTTATGATCTGTTTTCTTCCCGTGGATGTCTAACAAAGTAAAAGAAAACTGAGCATCAGAGAAGAGAAATCTGTGCTCACGGTTGCTTTATTCTATAAAAGATGGCAAAGGTGCCAGTGTTTTATAGTGTATGATAATAATATAGATCTCTCCATGCCTGGGATTTGCATATTCCTTACATATTTGACATCCATAAATGTTGTCTCTTTATTACCGTATATACTCGAGTATAAGCCGACCCGAGTATAAGCCGAGGTACCTAATTTTACCTACGAAAACTGGGAAAACTTATTGACTCTAGTATAAGCCTAGACACAACTACAGCCCTGTCTCCCAGCAGCGCACATTCTGCCAAAGCGACCCCCCCCAGCGATCAACCGGACTTATTTGCAAAGTTGATGGTGAGAGAATTGCCAAACGGATTACTGTGTGCATGGTCCCACTACCATGTGCAGAGGGTGCTGTTTGATATTCATATAACCAACAGAGGGCACTGTGTGATATTGCAGTCACTGTTATTCTTTCATATAACCAACAGAGGGCGCACTGTTATTCTTTCATACAACCAACAGATGGCGCTGTGTGATATTGCAGTCACTGTTAATCTTTCATATAACCAACAGAGGGCGCACTGTTATTCTTTCATACAACCAACAGATGGCGCTGTGTGATATTGCAGTCACTGTTATTCTTTAATATAACCAACAGAGGGCGCACTGTTATTCTTTCATACAACCAACAGATGGCGCTGTGTGATATTGCAGTCACTGTTATTCTTTCATATAACCAATGGAGGGCATTGTGGGATACTGCTGTCTCTCCCCAAGTGAACTGTTGGTATAGGAATGATTAAAAGTGACTGCAATCTCAGCTACACGGGTCTGGTACCGCTGACCCGAGAATAAGCTGAGGTAGACTTTTTCAGCACATTTTGGATGCTGAAAAACTTGGCTTATACTCCGGTATATATGGTATGTATAAAAACATAAAAATAATCCAAGTTAAAACATTCTGGCTCCATATTCACCTGTTGATATTTTTAGAAGACAAAAGGATGCTATTTGGGTTGAAGTTTGCTTTTAAGCTGTGTCAATGGTGGAGAGTTCTAAAAAGCAATTGTAAAGGCCGATACAATTTTTTGAAGAAAATAAAAATCGCTAAATTCCTCATGAGTAAGCAAATACAAGTTTACTGAATCTGTTATCCGGAAACCTGTTATCTCCCATAGTCTCCATTTTATCCAATTAATCCAAATTATTTAAAAATGATTTCCTTTTTCTCTCTGATAATAAAACAATAGCTTGTACTTCGTCCCATCTAAGATATAATTAATCCTTACTGGAAGCAAAACCAGCCTATTGGGTTTATGTAATGTTTACATGATTTTCTAGTAGCCTGAAAATCCAAATTACGAAAGATCTGTTGTATTTTTCATTATTTCAAAATGCTTTTTGTTCAGCGGAAGTTCTCTGGTTTGGCGTTTCAGCAGCTATTTGGTTGCTAGGGTCCAAATTACAGTGGGTTAAATGAGAGATTGAAATATGAATAGGAGAAGGTCTGAATATAAAGATAAGTAATTAAAAGTAACAATAACAATGAAATTGTAGCCTCACAAAGCAATAGGGTCAGTGACCGCCATTAGAAAGCTGGAAAGAGTCAGGAGAAGAAGGCAAATAGTCCAAAAGCTACAAAAATACCAATTAAAAAGAATTGGCCAATCTACAACATAGAACAAGTTAACTTACATTTGATTAACTCTTTAAAGGAATCAACACAAATCAAGGGGCAGATTTACATAGGGTCGAATATCGAGGGTTAATTAACCCTCGATATTCGACTGCTGAATGTAAATCCTTCGACTTCGAATATCGTAGTCGAAGAATTTACCGCAATTAGTTCGATCGAACGATTAAATCCTTCGAATCATTCGATTCAAAGGATTTTAATCCATCAATCGAACGATTTTTATTCGACCAAAAGATTGTTAGAAAGCCTATGGGGACCTTCCATTGCACCTCGGTAGGTTTTAGGTGGCGAAGTATGGGGTCGAAGTTTTTTTTAAAGAGACAGTACTTCGATTATCGAATGGTCGAATATTCGAACGATTTTTAATTCGATTCATTCAAGTCGAAGTGGCCAATTCGATGGTCGAAGTAGCCAAAAAAATCATTCAAAATTAGAAGTTTTTTTTATTCTATTCCTTCACTCGAGCTAAGTAAAATGGCCCCCAACTCTTTAATGCCTTTCTGGTTCCTGTAATCTTTGTAGGAATTTTGGTGCCAGTCATTACTGCACTGTTTCTGTTTCTGCTTCTTTCCACCATATTGTTCTTGGTTTTCCACACTGTGTGCTTTGTGAGTGATTCGCCAGTAAATTTTCTCACAAGCTAGTGTGCTGAGTGTTCCCTGTGGGATTGTCATAAAGACAAATCTGCCAACAGGTTATGGGCCCAGGCACAATCTAACTTGGAGAACAGACTGAGACAAGGAATGATTCCAGAGGTTCTGTAAACTCCAAAGCACAGAATCTCAGCGTTGTACAGACAAGGAGGTGACAGACATGGCAAGCCGCTCAGAACTTAAACTAGCAGTGGCTAACCTGAATAATGAGAAATATCAACTGTGGAAGTTTAAAGTAGAAATGTTGCTATCCAGAGATGACTTGTGTGATGTTATAACTACAGATAAACCAGATGTTAATCACCAGCAGTGTCGGACTGGCCCATTGGGATACCAGGAAAATTCCATGTGAGCCCAGGTGTCAGTGGGCCTCTTGCTTCTAACCATTTAGCCTATTTTATGGTCATTCCCTATTTATTTATGGGAAAAATGTTTAATAATGGAAGAATATAGTAAGTAGATGTAAAAGACTAGGAAAATAAAGAGGTTGAGTGGAGAAAAAACAAATCAGAATAAATTGCAGGATTATGTGACATAGGAAGTAACAAATTTCAGAGAAAACCACTTGTGTGAATTGACAATGGTGGAGTGTAAGACACACCGGGAGATTACCGACTCCCCTTACCTCCCGGTGCGTCTCCCAAGCAGTCCTGATGCGCAGGTGCGCACTTCCGGATTCCCGGTCCCATTGATGCCTGAGTCATGACCAGGCCCGGATTTGTGGAAAGGCCACCAAGGCCTGGGCCTGGTCATGCTGCCCAGCCACACCAACATTTGCTCAAAAACACTGGGAATGTGCTGGAGATACAATAATTTTTTAAATTTCCCATGCAACAATCCCTACCAAGGGGACAGGGGCGACTAACAGCAGAGGGCCTAGGGGTGGCCGCTATGTAAATCCGGCCCTGGTCATGACGCAGAGCATCATGATGTCATCGAGGGGCGCCAGTTTTGAATTTGGCACCAAATCATCCTTAAAAGGTCAGTCCACCATTTTCAAAGTGCCCAAGCTAGGTTCCAGTTTACTGTTCCAGCCGAAGCTTCACTCTGAGATTGTTTTCCTGGAATTGACTCCTGCTCGACTTCTGACTTCGATTCCTGCCGCCTGCCTTGAACTTTTGTCTGATTCTCGACCACCTCTCTTCTAAATCCTTGCAGGTACCTCGTTTACGGACTTGTTGTTTTGTTACGCACTTTCCCTTGTGTTTTCCGCAGCAGAAAGCCCGGGCCCCAAAACTGACTGCTACATCGCAGGGTGGGGTGTTCCGAAGGATGTAATTTTTTTTTCATTTAGCAGGAAAAATTTCTAGTTGCCATAAAATATCTCTGAGTTTTGAAAATTGCTTAGAAAAAGTGAAGATTTACAATGGATTATTTTATGGAGTATTAGAAATCTCTATTGTGTTTACATTTTCCCAACAAGTAAGGAAAGAGGAGGAAAATAGGGTAATGGAATGCAGAGGCTATAACTGTAGGGTTGGTTTGATACATCTAAGCAGCCTCTGCTTGTGAAGATATGGAGGGAGCAGCGCTGTTCGGAGAATAACTATGCATTTCTCACATACATTGGGACTTTAGCTGACAAATACTGTATGAATAACATTTTCACTTTTATTCGGATGCATGTCTGTTGATCAGGTTTTTAACATAGTTCAATTTTATAACTTGGAGTTTTCATACATAACAAAGAAAGGTGATATTAATCCCGCTACATGTATAGATTTTCAAATAATAGTATGTATTTAAGTTTAATACTACAAGAGGAGATACATTTAGACCTAGAATACATCCATCAAGACAAATGAAGAGTTCTTCTCTTGAAGAGGCATGGACAGTATTTTTCTTAACTTGTCTTGATCCTTAGCAGTTCTAGTAATTGTTCCATTTTGTTCCTTCTCTGGCTTCCAGAGAGACAGTGATGGCCCTTTATGTGCCAAAAGCCAAGTTCTTTGCTGTAGTTGACATTACAAGCTTGGAAACGGGCTGTGTTTAAAAGAGAAACCCCATTGTCTATACTCTATAGCTTTGGTCAATATTTCACCGATTGTCCATATTTCATGGATTGTTGACAAACTTCAGACTTCTAAAATTAATGTGCGTAAGAAGAGGTCTTCTATGCATTAAATGGAATTATAGTATTATTTTCTCTTTTATCGCCACTTCAATATTGAGTAATGAATGGACCAAGGAGCACAAAACAAATATGACCTGCATGCTGAACATTGACTGTTTGTGAGAACATACCCAAAAGGGAAGCATGATATGTGGGTGCTCCTCGGGTGGATCCAATTAACTTTTCATCTGAACACATTTTAACCCTCTTGTTGCTGGATTGCCCTTATCAGACAGCTCAAAACAGTATTGCCCTATGTGGGCTTCCTTCTCTTTTAGATATTTTTCAGCATTGACCAACTTTTTTTCAGAGTTGGAATCAAGGACGCAGCCGAGATACTTAGTGAAGTGGCACGGTATTGATAAAAGCCTCTCCAAGTGCTTTTAATTGCCTATATCTAATGATGATCTGCAGCTCCCATCAAAATCCAATAGCTGAAGGCTAAATGTGTGCACCTAAGGGCAGAGACAGACGAGAAGATTCGGGGAGATTAGTCACCCAGCGATAAATCTCCTCTTCTTCGGGCGACTAATCTCCCCGAACTGGGCCCCACCGGCTAGAATCTAAATAGCCGGTGGGATGGCAATCAGAGCGCTTTGCGAGGCAACTAAATCTCCTCGTGTCTTCTTGTCTGTCTCTGCCCTTATGCACAATAAAGTGCTCCATCTTCTCTACTTGTGGCTCCTCATCAATCAGTAGAACATCACCTCCACTTTTTACTGTACGGTTCCATTTTTCTCCAGCACCACCAACAACAAAATAAACACAGCAAAAAAAAGTTGTTTTAATTGCACAAATAATGGTTAATACTAAACTGGAAACACGTTGGGAAGGCTGGAGCATTTTAAAAATGTTCCTGTATGAGATCTAAGTTTAAAATGATTGGGTTTAATCATCTGCATAGTGTTCAGTGATCATGCTGGGAGATTCCGGAGTCATTTGACATTTATTACTTGATAGTTTTCACTAGCATGTCACTGTGGAGGATTGATTTTATGAATAAATGTCATCTTCTCATTTCACCTTTCTTAATATGAATTTTGCATGCACTGCAAGCGTTCTGGATTTTATACCCTTATTCTGCTCTGATACCAACAGAGCTCAGGACGAGTCACCATAAACAAATAGAATATTTAATGAATATCGAAATGCTAGCCAAGTTTTTTTTTTGTTTTTTTTTTGCCATACTTACTTTTTTAATAATGGTATCTATAGTGAGAGTGATTGACCAAAGGAATAGTTTTTTGCCTTCAATTTTAGCAGTTCCTCTTAGATTCACTTAGAGAATCTTGCTGTTGGGTCCTGGGATCTGGAGTGTTCTACAAAGAAAGCAGGCCAGATACTCCATTCCACTGGTCCAGCTCACATTTTGGAGCAGGCATTTAGTAGGAAGTTGACCTGTGCAAAGGTATTTAATTAGAATGTTACAACTTGTAGAACTATAGTCAACTGGAGTGAGTATAAGGGTGACCCCATACATTTCTACTTGTTTTCCTGGTTTAGGGAGATAGGCCCGTTTCAGTACCTTGGTCCAGGTCCCCAAATGAAGGTGTCCATGTACAGAGTCCCTGTCTACAGCTATCGACTCCAGAATGTTCTTATTTTTTAGCTCACCCTCCCCACAATTCTGCTGTAGGGGAGCGGTGTGACAGCAGTAGCAAGCATATTTATTTTCTGCCTTTATAAAAGTTAACTTTGTGACCTTCAATAGTTGTGGTCAAGAGTCTCCAAACAAAAAGTAATGGCCTAAATAAAATTTGCTATGCATCAGACATTTTTTTTATGTCTCGGGATTTTATTCTGGTAACCTTAAAAGGGACTTGTCACCCGAAAAAATGATTCCAAATCACGGTAATCAAGCAAAATAAACTTTAATTACACTGTATAAATTGATTGAATCTTGTTTCCTTTGGTGAGAGAATTCATAATTATAGCAAGCAGGCAGGAGCCATTTTTGTGGACCTATTATTAATCTCTCATAATTATCATCTCAAAATCTTGTTTGTGCACCAGAATGGGGGACCTGACGTCCATCCCCATGCACAGGTTACACAATTAAACTGTAAAGAGAGAGAGGGGGAATGTGGGGAGAGCAGTGACATTTAGGGGCCGATTCACTATGGGTCGAATATCGAGGGTTAATTAACCCTCGATATTCGACTAGGAACTAAAATCGTTCGACTTCGAATATCGAAGTCGAACGATTTAGCGCAAATCCTGCGATCGATCGATCGAAGGATTATTCCTTCGATCGAACGATTAAATCCTTCGAATCGAACGATTCGAAGGATTTTAATCCAACGATCGAAGGAATATCCTTCGATCAAAAAATCTCAGGCAAGCCTATGGGGACCTTCCCCATAGGCTAACATTGAGTTCGGTAGCTTTTAGCTGCTGAAGTAGGGGGTCGAAGTTTTTTTTAAAGAGACAGTACTTCGACTATCGAATGGTCGAATAGTCGAACGATTTTTAGTTTGAATCGTTCGATTCGAAGTCGAAGTAGTAGTCGAAGGTCGAAGTAGCCCATTCGATGGTCGAAGTAGCCCAAAAAAAACTTCGAAATTCAAAGTTTTTTTAATTCGAATCCTTCACTCGAGCTTCATGAATCGGCCCCTTAGTGCTGAATGGAAAGTGAAAGTAATTGCCTGCCCCGCCTTTATACCTAAGACATAGAGGAGGGACTGGCAATTTTTGACTGACAGCTGATATTTTTAAATGAGTTTACAACAGTTATAAACACTTTAAAAAAGAATTTGTATTTCATGTTTAATTTAAAAGTACTTTTAATATACAGTTGTTTATGTCTGGGTGACTGGTCCGCTTTAAAGGGATTATGTAATGGTTTTTATGGTGTGCTTTTTATTTCTAAATTACACTGTTTATACTGCAAATAATTCACTCTACCATGTAGAATTTCATTCCTAACCCAACAAGTGCATTTTTTAGTTGTAATATTGGTGTTTAGGTGCATCTCGGTTCATCATGTGCTTTCAGAAAGAGCCAGCACTTTAGGATGAAAATGCTTTCTGGCAGACCAGTGGCTGTTCAGTCACACACCACCTATAGGTATTTTAAGGTTCCACTTAACGGCAGAGACTTTACAAACTTGGTTGCATCAATGTGAAGAACCATAGACCTTACATCTAGGGACGAGCAAATTTTTTTGCTGAGTTTCGCCGCGGAAATGACGCCCATAGACTCCAATGTTCAAAAAAATTCTGTGTGATAGAAGAAATATGCGGCGCGTCAAAAAAAAACTTGTATGTATAGACTTTAATGCATTTCGCCAAATTTTCGGCAAATGCATTTCGGCTAATTTTTGGCGAGGCAAACGGGTCAAATTCTCCCATCACTATATTAAAATTATCAGTAACATTTTTTTTGTTTTCATGCCTATGTAAAATGATTATAAAGCTCAGATGGAATAAACAGCAGGTAAAAGCACAAAGAGAGAGACTGCTGGACCAAAAAAAAAAGCCTGTCTCCTGATTTCCAATAAAGAGTTGGAATGAAACAGCGTGTAATCTCTTAATCTTGTTAAATGTAGCACAAAGCTCTATGTGTACTGGACCGTGTATTCGAATGATAGCAAACCTCGTAGTGGGAGGTAATAGAAAATTTTAATTTTCCCTTTCAGCTCCCAAGACAGGGCACGGATATAGATATATCCATTAAGGTAATTGACGAGATTTTGTCTTAAAGGAACAATAGGCAGTTTGCCGTGAAAAGAAAAGGATATGCGATGATGTTAACAGTTAATCAGGGCGCAGATTCTATCCCTTAATATGGTTATGCATATTCCTAATTACCTAAGTTTTATTTGTACTTTTCACTGGATCATTAGTTTTTATACAGCACGTGGCCAGACAGTGAGGAATAAAACATTGAGATTCCTGAGAATCATTTAGAAATGTAGATAGCATACCTTGGTCACAAAAGGATCACTTGGTGATACACTTTCCAGGAGATATATAAAGTATATATAGACCTCAAATCTTGGCTTTCTCCCATTCCCCTGACATCCCTTGTGCTCCAGCAGAATTAACCTTCTAACAATGGAATAAATACTCTTACAGGAGGGGAACCCACTATCAGCCCCCAGTATGACTCAATACCAAAGTTGCTCTCAGCTTCAGCAAGACTTTACCTCTCTGCTAACCCCCAGAAAGAAAGAGATTGACCCAATCCTCCTTTCTTCTTATCAGAATGGGTGACCTTGTGTCAGCTGGAAAGACCTACTGGTAAATAAATCATTAGAGAGATTATGATATGATCCCCTTATATATTTATACATAGTTATATCACCCCTTAATCGCCTCTTCTACAGTGTGAACAGCCCCAATTTGGCCAGTCTTTCCTCATAGCTAAGATTTTCCATACCTTTTACCAGCTTATTTACCCTTCTCTGGACCCTCTTTAATACAATAATGTCCTGTTTGAGTGATGGAGTCCAAAACTATACAGTGTATTCTAGATGGGTCCTTACCAGTGCTCTATACAGTGGATGAATAACCCCTTACCTCTGAGGTTAATGATTATATTCATTGGCCCTTATTTGTCCTTTAAGGAAACAAATGATTTTCCAGAAAATATATGAAAAGTTGATGCCAAATGGCTCCAGCAATTGGCCCATCCACCATTTGATCCTGCCATTGTGTAAGGTAGCCTTAGTCCAATTGGCACCAGTGCTGCATCTCATGCTTGGCATAGAGGAGCTAACCGTTTTATTGCTGTTAACTCACCTTATTGACATCATATTTTCTACAAAGTGGGAACGTATATTCCCTGAATTTTTTAGTGCCTATATCTTCACACACACCTAGATATTTGTAAATAAGAAAGTACCTCTTAATACCAATACTTAATTAGCTTTGATAATACATTTGATGTTCTTTTGAATAATGACTCACATGAGAATTTTCTCCTGTACTATACTTGTACTAATACAATTTCTAGTTAAGTGGTTGTACTCTCATTAAAAAAAATGTAGATAAAGCTAATTGAATTCTCTGTTATAGGCATTAATTCCATGTTTTTAATAATGGGAACTCAGTTGAAGAAGAGTTGACTAATGGGGGCAGATTTATCAGGGTCGAATTTCGAAGTGAAAAAACGTCCATCGACCATCGAATAGGTGTAGTGCGATAGTCCAAGATTATATCCTTAGAATTAAAATCGTTCGATCGCACGATGAAATCCTTCGTATCATTTGATTCATATGATTTAATCATACGATTGTGCGATTTTACCGAAAAACCTTTGACTTCCTAAAACGTAGCCAATGGCTCATATGGGTTATAGGAGGTTCCCCCATAGGCTAAACAGCAATTTGTCAGGTTTAAGGTGGCGAAGTGGCGAAGTCAAAGTTTTTTAAAGAGACAGTACTTTGATTTTCGAATGGTCGAATTTGTGAAGTTTTTTCAATTAGAATCAAATTTCAGCCTATTCGATGGTCGAAGTACCCCAAAAGTTACTTTGAAATTCGAAGTTTTTGAATCCAAAAATTCACTTCGACCCTTAGTAAATGGGCCCCTTAGTGATAGGCGAATAAATTCGCCAGGCGAATTCTTGGCACGAACATTCACCGGCGAAAAATCTGCTGCATTGAAAAAATTTGGGCCCGTGTCAGAATAGTTGCGCACATAAACATTGCGTGTCAAAATTATTCAGATGCCCATTAACTTGAATGCATTTGGCCAAAATAGGTGCACGCATAACAATTGTCGAAATTGAAGGCTTCGAAATTGACGCAGGTCAAAATTATTTTGATGCCCATTGACTTCAACTTGTTTTACAAATTTGCCCCTCACTACTGATTATTTCTAACTTGTTTCACTGGTACATCAGAACCAGCAAACCGCAGAGACTGGAGGTGATTTCAACAGCAATTAAATCGACCAAAATTTTTGAAATAATTGAATATTTGTTATCAGTGCATATTGAATATTGTAGTTGCTTCAAAATACATTTGCTTGACGCTTTCATTATGCAGAATGTTATATTTGGGTTTATGCTGCTGGATTAATGGATTCCTAATAATAGCAAGTACTTTATGATTGTCTAAAACATATCATTTAAAAAATATAATTTTCCTTGCAAGTAAAACTGTACACCAAGCATGGGTCGTCTAAATATCTCATTATTAATAACAAAAAATAATATTTTGGAGTCAGAAAGGATTCTTAAAACTTTCATTGTGCAAAAATTGGATCATCTGTGTAACAACTTACCACCCTGGTGGTCTAGTGGTGCAGCGGGGACGCCCGCCACTCCTTCCTTCTTCTTCCATTGTGCCAGTTCCTTAGGGGGCGCGCGGCGCGCATCCTCCTTATTTATAGGCACGTGATGACGCCAGCACGCCATGGTGAAATTTAAACATACTTAAAGAGACAAATTGTATTTTTTGATTGCCCGTTATAGGATCATTCTTAGTGAGTTCCTGGTGCTTCTGTAATTGAATTCCTGTCTGATATCTGATACCTGTTGTGACCCCTGCCTATTTTGACGTTTCTGACTTCTGTATCCTGACCCCTGCCTGGTAACCGACTCTTCTGTATCCGTATCCATTCTGATTGATCTCCTGGTTTGACTCTTGCCTGTCTTACTTCGCTTGTACTCTGCCTGCCCCGACACGGCCTGATTTGACTACGCCTTCTGTTTACTACTTGTACTGTGACCTTCTGCCCAAAAGACTTTGCTTTACCATCGTGCCCCTTTGCTCGTCCAGAACCCTTAGCTTGGCACCTCTCTTAATAAGACTTGGCAGCATCAGATTAGCCGAGGGCTCCTCCCGAGGTGAAAAGCGGCTGTTAAAGGCAGAAGTAAGAGCTGTGGACAGGGTGCTTAGCATTGGTTCTGGATTTAGGGTGCCGAACATTACAATCTGGAAGGTAAAGAAGAATTATTTCAACCTCAAATACCCTAATATCATGTCAAATATTGAAAGGAAAAAAGGAATGATGCAATGGTAAGATTCAGTGTAGATTCAGTGTAGTATATGTTTTACTTTAATGATAAAGCAAAAGGGTTAAGATGACAACATTGGATTTTATGCTTATCGTTTAATGATCTCATAAGAATTTATACTGTAATTAACACATTTATGCCTACTGCTGCCATGTTCTCCATAATATTAATGTTTGCATTTAGCCAGATCTTTTAAGGAGTTTGCAGAAGTGCATTTGTTTTGTACGATAACAGAAATATAAGCTAAATAGTTTTTAGTGCCTTTTTCTATCTCCCAGAACAATCTAACAAACTAAGCACGCAATAGATGAAACCAAGATTATTTCACATAAATATCGAATCATAAAATACTTCCATCCTTGTTCAAGGGCGCCTAATCGTATACAGTTACTCATGTCAGAAGCTGTTCTGTAATTTGGAGGGTGCCATTATGGCTTAGAAAAAGTGTACCATAGATTCTTATTTCATGAGCTTTGTGAGAGCCTGGGACGAATGCGTAGAGCCTTAATTCATCATTTCATAAATGATACATTCAAGTTGAGAAAAATGGAAAATGAAAAGCTTTCAAATTGCAATATGCTCTAGACATGGTTTAAAACCTTGGCTCCAAAGCAGCAGACTCAACCCTTCCTTTACTATAATGTCTGGATAATTGCGTTTTTCAATTGCAAGTAATTCCAGCCATTTGCACATTGTTGAAAGCAGATGCCTCTTCTCCTTATACTCTACGTGTCATTCCTTTTTTTACTCTTGACCCTCTCATGCCATTTTTTACTCTATCTTCTCATAGCCTATTCTACATTTATAACTATTGATTTTTAAAATAACTCTTGCATTATCTTTTCCCAGATTCCCAACAATAATTTGCATACTCTGTCCTAGCACCTTTTTATCCTCTCTTAGCAGGTTGCATTATGTCCTACTTATACCTTGTCCTTTTAGCTTACAAACCACCTGTTTTCCTGCTTTCCAGTATCCTATATATATATCCGATCAGTCACCAACCACTTAATTACTCCACTTATCTTCACCATTAGGTTTAGGGGAAACGCTAAGATTCGGGGAGATTTAGTTGCCCGGTGACAAATCTCCCTGAGAAGCCTTCCTGCTGGCGATTTAGATTTTAGTATTTTGGGGAGATTTGTCGGCCAAAGAAGAGGCAATTTGTCGTTGGGCAACTCGGAGCACTTCATTTCTCCCAGTTGCTTTTAGCAATTGAAAGGCTCTGTTATTGTGCAAAAAATTAAAAGGTAACAATAGAAAGGAGATCTTATGTACAGCATATACTCGAGTATAAGCCGAGTTTTTCAGCATCCAAAATGTGCTGAAAAAGTCTACCTCAGCTTATACTCAAGTCAGTGGGCAGTAGCTGAGATTGCAGTCACTTTTAATCATTCCTATACCAACAGTACGCTTGAGGAGAGACTGCAATATCACACAATGCCCTCTGTTGGTTATATGAAAGAATAACAGTGACTGCAATATCACACAGCACCCTCTGTTGGTTATATTAAAGAATAACAGTGCGCCCTCTGTTGGTTATATGAAAGAATAACAGTGACTGCAATATCACACAGCGCCCTCTGTTGGTTATATGAAAGAATAACAGTGACTGCAATATCACACATGGCCCTCTGTTGGTTATATGAAGGATAAACGGTGAGGGCAATATCACACAGCGCCCTCTGTTGGTTATACGAAAGATTAACAGTGATGGCAATATCACACAACACCCTCTGCACATGGTAGTGGGACAGTGGGACATTGCACACAGTAATCCGTTTGGCAATTCTCTGTCACCATCAACTTTGCAAAGAAGTCCGGTTGATCGCTGGGGGGGTCTCTTTGGCAGAATGTGCGCTGCTGGGAGACAGGGCTGTAGTTGTGTCTAGGCTTATACTCGAGTCAATAAGTTTTCCCAGTTTTCGTAGGTAAAATTAGGTACCTCGGTTTATACTCAGGTCGGCTTATACTCGAGTATAAACGGTAAATAGTGAAGACTGTGAAGACCTGCCTGCATTTCACCCCAGAATTCATGGAAAGGTTTTGCATAGAGTAAACTGTGTATTTGCATTGGGGTGCTAATGTTTGGAGGGGTGCCGGAGCTCCGAGGCTCTCAACTCTGGAAGGTAACACCATGAAGTTCCTATGGAGGTTGTTCTGACAATCGACCAATAGAAATACTGGGTGTCTTAATAAGTTATAAATGGTGTGTTCTGACATCAACTTTGCATTTTGGCCATGTCCGTGTGATGCCCTGGTCACTCCCTGTTATGTCCATGGCCATGGCCCCAGAGCTACCCAAAAGTTTTTCTACTTAAAGTCATTGGGGAGGGAGGGATTATGGGTTTTAAATTGAATTTGTGTACAAACTAGAGTAAGCAGGAGACTGCTTACTACTGATAAACCCTTGAGGTCCTGATTGGAGAGTTGACAGATCTGTAAAAGTGATGTAAGGGAACAAAATATAAGTCCAATTATTTATAAGCACAGCCAAATGATATCTAGTGAATGCTGTTTTTTGCAGAGAAGAAGAGGCTCTGTCTGAGTCAAAAATAACTGCATATGAAATAATAATAGGATGAGGATTCAAAACAATTGTTTCAGATGCACTTACTGCGTTCTTAAGGTTGTTAAATAATAACGCACAATTATATTCTTTAAAGTCAGCATTCATTATTATTTTCTGATGTTTGGGCTCCGAGCATTTGGGAACAATCAAATGTCTAAGTCGATCAAGAGGAAATAGCAGTGCCAGGCAGAAATGTGCCAAATTACCCAGAAACAATGTGAATAGCTGGCAAGCCGGACTGCCTGCTGACTTCCAAATAGAGTAGTTAATCTGCCACCAAACTATCTTATATTTTGCTTCAGTAAATTGCATGTTACTTGGAAACCTGCTATTTGTATTTTGAATTCCTGTATTTGTCTGTTTTATGGAGAACCTGCTGGAAGGTTAAACTTATAAAAGCTTCAGCAAAGAATATCGGGCAAATATTGTCACATAAGTTAAAAAGGTGCTCAGTACTGACAGTTAAATTGGCAGGAAATTAAGATACCCTGATACTAATTAATTCAGAGCTTTCTGTAAAATGGGTTTCCGGATAACGAATCCGATACCTGTATAAGAAAATGGAATTCGGTTGACCATCCATCAGGGACATTAGTACACCCCAAACAAGCACTGGCACTGTCCCATATAGCAGAGACATGTCTCCAACCAGAGCTTTGTGTAGCCATTATTCTGCCTAAAGCCACAGCTATGGGTAAAGTGAACACATAGAAATGTATTACCCAGGGTGCTCCAAACATCCAAAAGTTTGTATATCCAGCAGGAGACATGAAAGGCCTTTGTAATGAAAGGGTGAATGACTAATACCAGTAAATTGCAAGAAAGTACTATTTCTGTAAAAGAAACACATTGGGTAAGTGATTTATTTACAATCTCAAGGAAAAAAGTTGACTAAATCTATGAGATATTTCATCCTACTGTAATGTACTTTGCTTAATTACTGCCATGACTAATGCCCTCGATCCACTTTCCAAAAGCAGCAGCAATATAAAATAATGCATTTCATGCAGCCATGGAGGCAGATATTCAAAGCTGAAAAAAGAGAAAAGGCTCAGGATACACAGCAGATAACAGATAAGCTCTGTAGCATACAATGGGATTCTTCATAACTTATCTGTTATCTACTGTGTATCTTGTGCTTGAATGGCTGCCCCCATGGCTACACAGCAGCTTGTTTATATAAACTATAGTAGTACTTATCTGTTATCTACTGTGTATCCTGTACTTGAATGGGTGCCCCCGTGGCTACACAGCAGATTGTTTATATAAACTATAGTAGTACTTATCTATTATCTACTGTGTATGCTGTGCTTGAATGGCTGCCCCCATGGCTACACAGCAGCTTGTTTATATAAACTATAGTAGTATTTATCTGTTATCTACTGTGTATCCTGTGCTTGAATGGCTGCCCCCATGGCTACACAGCAGCTTGTTAATATAAACTATAGTAGTACTTAGCTGTTATCTACTGTGTATGCTGTGCTTGAATGGCTGCCCCCATGGCTACACAGCAGCTTGTTAATATAAACTATAGTAGTACTTATCTGTTATCTACTGTGTATGCTGTGTTTGAATGGCTGCCCCCATGGCTACACAGCAGCTTGTTTATATAAACTATAGTAGTATTTATCTGTTATCTACTGTGTATACTGTGCTTGAATGGCTGCCCCCATGGCTACACAGCAGCTTGTTAATATAAACTATAGTAGTCTTTCAGAAACAAACACACAAGCTTTACTAGTTCGGGCAGCAATACATTATATTGTCATTCCTTCAAAACACTTTAAATTTTTGGTGTTACTGTTCCTTTAAGCTAATTGTACCTTGGAGCTGATCCATCCATCCCACCAACATCAACTCTAAACATTGTCCATGCAATTGCCAAGCACAGCTCCCCCTGTAGTTGCAAGTATGCTGGAATTGTGGGATTCTGGGTAAAAACTCAAGGCAAATTGCTTCTGAGAGTACATTTTGAATGCTAGACTTGCATAAAATAAATGACCCCTATTATGTTTTGGGCTTTTTTACTAGATTAAAGTGAGCACAGGCTTAGCAATAAAGAACTGTATGTATGAAGATGCCCCAGTACAGTGGTGTATCTCTGAAGGGGCCGGGCACTGTTTTTCAACTATTATTGGCCACCCACCCTCCCTCTATGCTGCCGTCTACCCTCTCTCGCTTCCCCACCTCCCTGCCCCTAGCGGTATGGCCCAGGGAGAGGGGATTTCAGCCAAGAAGGGGGGATGTATTTAAAGGACAAGGAAAGTTAAACTAAAGAAGCAGGTAGAGATGTTGTACATGATGTTTTGTGCTTCTGTACCAGCCCAAGGCAACCACAGCCCTTTAGCAGTAAAGATCTGTGTCTCCAAAGATGCCCCAGTAGCTCGCCATCTTCTTTTCTGCTGATTCACTGCACATGCTCTGTGCTGCTGTCACTTACTGAGCTTAGGGAGCCACTCACAATATACAGTACACATAGAATAGAAATGTCACAATATAAGGCTGATTAGTAATTAATACAGATAATTACTACATGGCAGCACAGAAACCAGTGCAATTAGCATCAGAATTTAATAATCAGCAAACCTGTAGCATCAGCTTATATTACAGGGGAAGCTCATTTTCTGCTGGATAATTAGTGACAAGCCCTAAGCTTAGCTTCTCAACAGCCAATCAGAGCCCACTGAGCATGTGAGTGTCACAGACACTTTCCAAGATGGTGACCCCCTGTGACAAGTTGGAAGTCCTGGATCATTGCTGCTATTGACAAGCTGAAACTTTAGCCTCGTGCAATAAGTTCAGTATAGAAAACATGGCGTTTTTATCCCTATTAATTTTTAGGATTTACTTCTCCTTTAAAGGTTTAGAGCAAACATACCCCACAGAGAGGGCCCCCTGTCCTCTCTGCAAATGTGGGCTCTGATTCTTCTATATTTACATTGCTGCCCCGCCTTCTTTTCAGCTGATAAATATCACATGCTCTGGGCTACGTCAACTGAGCTTAGGAATCATCAATATGCAGCTTATTTACAGTAGACTATAAACATCACAATACAATGCTAATGAGACACCAGTGCATTGAGCATCAGCTCAGTAGCATCAGTTTTTATAACAGACAAATCTAATTTTCTGCTTGATGATTTATGACAATACCTAAAAGTAGCTTCTCAACAGCTGCCCAGAACGCACTGAGCATGTGCAGTGTCACTGCTATTTAAGAGATGACATAACAAGACCCAAAATGGTATGCTCCTGTTTATAACTTTAAAGGGCTGGATCATTATTGGTATAGGGCTACCAAACCTCTCTGTTGGTACAGGTATGGGACCTGTTATCCAGAATGCTCGGGACCTGAGGTTTTCCGGATAACCGATCTCTCTGTAATTTGGGTCTTCATGCCTTAAGTCTACTGGAAATTAATTTAAACATTAAATAAACCCAATAGGCTGGTTTTGCTTCCAATAAGGATTAATTATATCTTAGTTGGGATCAAGTACAAGTTACTGTTTTATTATTACAGAGAAAAAGGAAATAATTTACAAATTTGGATTATTTGGATAAAATGGAGTCTATGGGAGACAGCCATTCTGTAATTCGGAGCTTTCTGGATATCGGGTATCCGGATAAGGGATCCAATACCTGTATAGTAATCTCAATATTTAAAACAAAGAATTTTTTGTCATATGCAGAATTAGGGGCAAATTCCCTAACTGGCAAAAATTTGCCAGCGACAGCTTCGCAGCCATCGCCAGGTGTAAATTCGTCAGGACAACACTAATTCACTAAAGTGCAAAGTTGCGTCCAGGGCGCCGAACGCTGTTGAATTTTGCTAGCGTTACTTCTGCAACCAAAGAGAAGATGAGCTAGTGTTGCCTAATTTGCATACGGCGGAAAATGATAAAGTTGAATGGACGTATATGTTGCAGCAAATACATTACATTACACAAGTCCAGGGAACCTTAAAAAAGACAATAGAGTTGTTATATTGCCCTACACATGAGCCCACTGTATAGTTTATGTGCCATATGTTAGAAAATGTAGGGGGGAACCCAAAAAAAAATGTAAGGACCTTTGCAGGCTATCACTCAAAAGGTAAAAAGGAAAAGACACCAGCGTTTTTTGGGAATTTTCCACTAAAAATCGATGAAGATCTATGCACTTAACCTGGTCTGAGCTGGCGAAGGCAAGTCTGGCAAAAGAGGTAACATTCAGTAAAATCCGCATCTTAGTGAATTTGTGGAGTTATGTCCATTCGCCTGAGCGAAAATTCGCCTTGCGATAGAGTGCGAATGATGGTTAGCGTCTGTCTCTTTTGCTAGCGAAGTTACGCCTGCGCCCGTTCATTGCCTGAATGACGTCGTGCTGGTGAATTTTTGCCAGCGTTAGTTACTTTACCCTTTAGCAAATCTGCCCCTTAGGCTTTATTGCTCCTTTAATTCCATATAAAAGTTCTTACTGCTGCTGGAAAAGAAATGCCCACATCCCATCGCCTGACAAGAGTTTGGCTGAGTTCAGCAGCAGTCAGTGAGAATACAAGTAAGAAGTGCTATTTTATGAACATTTAAATTACATTACTCGCCAATTACTGGCACAGCTTCCAGCTATCCATTGCTTTAAATTATTGGAATCTGTCTTTTGTTCACATAAGGGCTACCAGTTGTATCCACTTAAACCCAACTTGTAAATTGCTTTCCAGTGATGTCATATTTCTGCCGGGGAGGTTTTAGTGGGCAACTGACATTTGCACAAAAGATCATTAATAAGAGAAGGGAAAGTCTCTCTAGTAATGAGCAACGAATAGCCGCTAATGTAGCTGATTCTGGACAGGCTTATTTATTTGTCTCTTATCCTTTCCCACCGCTGGGCTCTGAACTAAATCAAATATAAAGTATAGTTTACATGAATCTCTAGATTAAAGTGCTGAGCCATCAATAATTAGAGGGCAAAAAAAAGGGCTTTGTTCCTACGTGTGCGTCATGAATAAAGTTCAATAAGGGGATAACTCTTTGGTCAGCCAAGTTAGTTGTGTGTAGTAATGAGTTGGATTTTGAGAAATATTTTGGTGAATATCTTTGAAAAGTAGAAGTTTGGTACTAAAAATTAATTGGTAATAGGAATGTACTAAATCCATGATTAGGTGCCTCCTTCGGTAGATTCCCAGCACTTTTTATAGGATTTGGAAAATGATTATTTATTATGCCCTGCTCCACATATAGGGACCCTGATATTTGAGTATGTTTTACCCGACCGACTCCCTCGCCTCCCCACCGTTGGCAATGAGGATGAGTGAGTGCACGTGCGCGGAAGAGCCGAGGCAGTATAACTGCGCATGCGTGAAAGAGCAGAGAACTCACGAGTGCGAGTGCACCAAAGAACGGAAATGTGCATGCACACTCACTATTCAGAACTGTTGCAGGTTAAGGACAGGCCCGGATTTACAAACGGGGCTCCCCTAGACCATCTCTGCTCATGGCTGGAGTTTTGGTAAAAGTTAGATAGCTATATAGTGCTAGTAAGTTTGTCATAGTTGCTCTAGGAGCAAGAGGAAGGCTCAGGGAAGATAGTGGGCAGCTTCCACTCCAACAAGGAGGAACAGTGGGGTTAGGACCCCATTGTTGTATTTACCACTAGAGCAGGGATATCAGTGGGTGAGTTGAAGACCAGTTAGGGTGCCAAGATACAAGACCCCAGGCTGAGTATCCCTGCGCACAAAGATCTACTTGATGGGAGAAATTACCCCAGGAGTGCGGTATTCACCTGCATTACATCAAAGTGCCTGTAAATTCCTTCATTTCAACTGTTCGCTGTTATTTTGCCTCAAGAAAACATCTGTGACTGGATCATTTGTTACCCGGAATTACACAAGGGAGTTGCAGGGAGATGCTCAGGTACATGTGGGTCATTGGCACAGCACAAGCAGACCTACTCCTGGTCACACATTATAATTCACACAGCCAAAGTGCACTCAAGGGTCTTGTAAGGTGGTCTAGTGGGGGGCCGTTGTGGACACCCGCCGATCTCTTCGCGTCCTTAGGCGCATCCGGCACTTTAGGGTTTTTGCGCGGCGTGCATCTGACGTCGTCGAGCATGGCACTAAAATTTAAATATTTAAAGCGTTGTTGTACATTGTGTCATTGCCCAATGTAGGACTATTCTGATCCTGGGTGTGATTTCTAGTTTGTTATTCCATGTTTGACCTTGCCTTATCCTGATTCTTGTCCTGATTGCTGCCTGTCCTGACTCTTGCCTGTTTTCTGACCAATCTTCCAGATCCTGATTTTGTTCCCGCGACCTTTGTATTCGGCCTGTGACCCTGACTACGCTCCTGTCTATCGATTTTGTACCACGCTGCATGATTTGGTATTTTGACCTGGCCTGTGTCCCCAACTACATTCCTGTCTCTCGATTGTGTACTGCATATTATACAGCTTGGTATTGAATCTGCCTGCCCTTGACTACGCTCATATTCTCTGTTCCAGTGGTATGTACGGTTCCCTTGCTCACCCAGAACTCTCTCCCTTGTTCTCCTGCATTAAGACCTGGCGGCATCTGAGTAGAGGAGGGCTCCACCCGAAGCCAAAGGCGGCTGCTACAGGCAGAAGAGCGGGCCTACACCGGAACTTTGGAGTTAGCTCTTGGTTTGGGATACCTAGCGTCACAACTGTGCTACATACACTCCAATGAATTTTAGTGCAGACATGCCCTATCCCTGACTTGGACCCCTCTACCCGATCTCTGGTCACTGTAACTAATTCCCTGAGATTTTTCAGTGTCTCTGTTGAATTCAATGTGCGCCAGGGGCAGCTGGGAAATTTACAAAATGTCTAGCCCCATGTCAGATTTCAAAATTGAATATAAAAAAATCAGTTTGCTCTTTTGAGAAATGGATTTCAGTGCAGAATTCTGCTGGAGTAGCACTATTAACTGATTCATTTTGAAAAAAACATGTTTTCCGATGACAGGATCCCTTTAAATTCTTATACTCTGGCTTTCAGTTCAAGAGACACTGAAGATAATTTACTAACACAGCAGGGAGAATGCCTTTGGGCTTTTTTTCAATATATAGAGCACCCAATGGTCCCCCTTAAAGCTGCCACCCTAGTCACAGGCCCTTGGGTGCTCAATATATGAATACGGCCATGCTAAATACGATCCATCACTCCATGGCTACAAGGCAGAAGGTCTACTCACTGACCATGTTGCTCTAAAAAAAGTCTTCCCAAAAGCTTACCTCCCTTTTTCTGCAGGACAGTCACAATTTTGAAAGTTCAGGCAGCAATTCTGGATTTTAGTTTCTCTTTGATCTCCAGTACTGATGCCAGAAAAAGAGACAGAGTTTCTGAAATTTAATATAAATAAAAGGCTTTTTGGCTGAGAGCCCAGAACACTGAGTAGCTGCACTTCAATACATTTGTAACAATTTAAGATAAGCAAATAAACACTTGTTACTATTTAAGATAAGAAGGTCTCTTGGGAGGACTTAAAATGCAAATTTACCGTCATTAGCAAAACGCATAAATCATGGCCCTAAACCTTCCAGAAATGTGTTCAAACTTTCATAACCTGCCATAAAATGGGCATGGTCAAACTTTTTGATTATGTTTTTGTCCCTCTTTACATTTTTCAAACAGCAAGAAACAGAATTTCCTAATGCAGTGCAGTGTACAAAGTTCAATTTTTGTATGCAAATACTGTGGGGGGGTTTTTTTAAAGCCATTACACAGCATTCATCCCCTCCCAGAATATCAGCATAATTGCAGCAGAGCTTTGAGTTGCATCTTCTGCAGTTTCTGCATTTTTGGGCAACTGCATTTGTTTATAAATGACTCTTTAAATCACCTGATCATGACATCATATGGGGACCAGCAACATGGGTTCCTCTTGCTAAACATTCTGTTGGGATTTAGGAAGCTATACCTCTTAACAGGCACCTATTCTAATCACACATATGTATTAACAGAATATTGCTGGATAAAAAGGATTTACTTTTAAGTAGGGATGCACCGAATCGAGGATTTGGTTCGGGATTCGGCCAGGATTCGGCCTTTTTCAGCAGGATTCGGATTCGGCCGAACCGAATCCGAATCCTAATTTGCATATGCAAATCAGGGGCAGGGAGGGAAATTGCGTGACTTTTTGTCAGAAAACAAGGAAGTAAAAAATGTTTTCCCCTTCCGTTCCTAATTTGCATATGCAAATTAGGGTTCGGATTCGGTTTGGTATTCGGCCGAACCTTTCACGAAGGATTCGGGGGTTCGGCCGAATCCAAAAAAGTGGATTCAGTGCATCCCTACTTTTAAGTTCAGTAACCATTATACTATATTATATTTTGCTTGCATTGCATTTCCTGGCAGTTGTGGTAGTCTCCTCTTTCTTTCTGTCAAAAACCTGTATTTCTCTTACGCTATATCGTTGAGATTATCGTTTTCATATAGAAAAGCTGGAAATCAGAAGGGGTCATGGATAATCTATGTGAAGGAATTGGGATATCTCGTGTTTACAAGACGGTATTATAATCATAACGTATACAAGCGCTGCCCATAAACAATAAGAGACATCAGCGAATGTATATTAGAATAAAATGCAATAAATGCACTCGGTGCGCAAAATAGATTTTACTGCTGCTTTTCTTTTCTCCCCTACTACTGCACAGTAATTAATCATTGATTTTTCCTTTACCTTTTGCCATACGCCCGTATAGTGTATAGTCGATTACTAAAAGAATTCCATTTATAACATATTGATTATGTTAGATGTGCGACTTACTTGTTGAGTAAAAAAAAGGCCAAACTGAAGTATTTATGGGCAGATTCAAATATTGGTTGAACCCTTTGCTCTCTGCACAAAAGAACAGAGAATTAATTCCAAGCAAAGAGAAGAGGAAAATTCAGAAATATAAGCCAATGTCGGCCAATCCCTTACTCTAATTAGCATTCTGGAAAATATTTCTTAAAGGGGAGCTGTCACCTTACGAAATAATTCCAAATCCTATTTTATGATGTTAGGCAAGCAAAATAATCTTCACTTGAACTTTAAAAATTATAAAAATCTTGTTTTTTTTTGTCTTGGAATTCACAATTACAGCAAGCAGGCAGCAGCCATTTTGTTAACACTGTTATTAAGGCAAGCTTTCAATCATGCCAAAATACTGTTTATGTGCCAGAATGGGGCACCTGATGCCCATGTCTATGCACTTGCTACACAATTAGATGGTTTAGAGGAGGGAAGGAGAATGTGGGAAGTGCAATGACATGTAGGAATTTTATTATACAGCTTTTTATGTCTGGGTGACCGGTCCCCTTTCAATATTATATTGATTTATGAGGGAATTTATATTGCACAAGAAAACAACTGTTTCTCATGTAACCATAACAGAATAAATATCTGAATGAAAAGTATGAAAGAGAAGAGCCATTAAGACAAGCTGTTTGTTGACAGTGTCTTGAGATCTACTGATCACCAACTAAAGGTCTACTGGTAGATCCCAATCTGCTTTTTGGACACTCCTGCTCTAAACTGTGTTTCAAGCCCCCTAGGAAATTGTATGTATCTAAGTATGTATGTATGTATGTATGTATGTATAACTTTGTTTGTAAAGCGCTGTTAAGTAGCCGCAGCACTGTACAGTGCATTAAAGTACAATATATATATATAAGTATACATGGGGAAGACACATCCCATAATAAATATAAACAGTAACAAATCAGGACAAAGATCTTAAGTGCTATGTGGTAAGAGACATAGGGGCATGTTTACTAACATTGGAGATAAATATCTGGAGAGATTTCTGGAGATGTTGCCCATGGCAACCAATCAGCAATTAGGTTTAAACAGCCATCTATAACTTAGAAAACAAAAGCAAAGATCTGATTGGTTGCTATGGGCAACATCTCCAGAAATCTCTCCAGATATTTATCTCCAATGTTAGTAAACATGCCCCATAGTGGGAAGGAGGTCCCTGCCCCATAGAGATCTGGGCGCAAATTCACTAAGCGCCGAATGCTAGCATTAATTCGCTAGTGTTACTTCGCACCCTTACGCCAGGCGAATTTTCGCTAGCGACGTAACTACGCAAATTCACTAACTTGCGCAGTGTACTGAACGCCACCTTTTACGCTAGACTTCCTTCGCCACCTCAGACCTGGCGAAGCGCAATAGAGTAGATAGGGATTGTTTCAAAAAAAGTCAAACATTTTTCTAAGTCCCAAAAAACGCTGGCGTGTTTTCTACATGATGGGTGATAGGCTGAAATAGATTGAAACATTTTTTGGGGCTCCCCTCCTTCCCCCCTACATTTCCTGACTCATGGCAACTTACCTAGACAGTGGGCACATGTTTAGAGCAAAATAAAATTCGTATTTGCTGATTTGAAGGTTTTCTAGGCATTTGAAGTGGTGATACGTGTTCCTCCATTGAAATTTGAATTTCGCGCCTTATGCAAATGAACCATCGCTAGCGAAACTTCGATTCGCTTGGCGAATAAACGCTAGCGCAACGTCAAAAACGTACGCTACCCCTGTGCGCAACTTCGGATTTTAGTGAATTTGCGGAGCGCTGGCGAAAATACGCCTGGCGAAGTGTGGCGAATTATGGCCTGACGCAACTTCGCATCTTAGTGAATTTGCCCCATAGTCTAAGTGGATGGGAGGTTAACATACAGGTACAAATTGGAGATGAAAAAGCTAAGCTAAGGCACAGTCAGTAGGGACAGGACTTGGCTAATGTTCTAGTGATCCAAAAGATAGATTCTTAGTTTTTCTTGAAGAGTTTGAGAGAGGGTTCCTTACGGAGGAATTCAGGGATGGAATTCCAGAGGGAAGGAGCAGCAAGATAGAAGGGTTTGAGACGAGAGGTGGCAGTGGATGTGGAAGGTATGAAGAGAAGGCGGCTCTGAGAAGAGCAGAGAACACCACCAGGAAAGTATAGCGAGAAAAGAGAAGAAATGTAGTGAGGAGCAGAGGAGTGAAGGGCTTTGAATGTTAGTAGAAGGAGTTAATATGTTATTTTCTCTATTAAAGATAATAATGTCAACTTAAGAAACTAAAAATAGTGATGAGTGAATCTGTCCCATTTCACTTTGCCGAAAAAAATCGCAAAAATGCGAAAAAATTCATGAAACGGTGAAAACTCAATAGGCGTTTTTACATGCATCAAATTTTTAATGCTCCAAATGCATTAAAATCAATGGCTGTTTTTTCTTATGGCGACTTTTTCTCCAAATGAATTAACGTCAATGGCGTGTTTTCTTGTGGCGACTTTTCTGTCCTAATGCATTAAAGTCATTGGGCGTTTTTTCTTATGGCGACTTATGTTCTCCAAATGCTTTAAAGTCAGCGGCCATTTTTCTTATGGTGACTTTTTTTCTCCAAATGCATTATGGGTGTTTTTACAATTTTTCTTGCTCTAAATGTATTAAAGTCAATGGGAGTTTTTTCTTATGGCAACTTATTTTCTCCAAATGCATTAAAGTCAATTGGCGTTTTTAAAATTTTTCTCGCTCTAAATGCATTAAAGTCAATGGGCGTGTTTTCTTATGGCGACTTATTTTCTCCAAATGCATTACAGTCAATGGCCATACAGTGAGTGGGCTTCGAGCGTGGAAGCAACAGATGGAAATCTTATAGTTCATAAATGTCCTGACACAGCAAACATACAAATAACAACGCAATATGGCAGATTTTTGTTTTGTCTAAAGTTTTATTAACGCCACACACATTGTATTCTGACAGTTTAGTTCTGTCCATATTTGGAATTGTAATATTATGACTTTGTAATTATAATACAGATATGGGATCGTTAACCGGTAACCCGTTATCCAGAAAGTTCCAAATTACGCTTTCTGGATGGGCTGTCTCCCATAGATTCCATTTTATTCTAATAATTCAAATGTTTTAAAAGTATTTCCTTTTTCTCTGTATTAAAAACTCAGTACATTGTACAGGTATGGCATCCATTATCCAGAAACCTGTTATGCAGAAGGCTCCAAATTACAGCACAAGTTTTAAAACTGCCACCTAGAACTGTGCCCATTTAAACACTGTAAGTGTCATCTATTAATCCAAAATGAAGCCAATTTTTGCCCCTGATGCAGTTTTGACCAAGTGTCAGACACACAGAAAATACTGAGATAAATTCGGACGTTGATAAATAACCCCTATTTATCAATGTCCGAATTTATCCCAATATTTTCTGCTACAAACTCCGATCAAATCCGCTTGGGTTTTTATTACGCTTATTTATTATTACGTTTTCCTGAAAATTTGATTCGCGGGAGAAAATCCGATTTTCAAGAATTTTTTGGACTTTTTCGTCTGATTTTCATGATTTTTTCGTAATTTTCAGTCGAAAAGTCCCAATTATCAAGAAATAATTGGGACTTCTCCCATTGACTTATATGCAACCTCTATGGGGGGGTTGTGGATGCACACCTGAGGCCAATTTCAAAAAGTTTAAAGCCCTGTCTAAGTAATTCAAGTAAATATGCAAGTGCATGTAATTTTGAAACAGGGTTTTTTTGTTACAAAGTTATGATCATAATATTGATAAGCCACCATACCACGTCAAGGTAAAACCCCACATGGTGGTCCCTAACTTATTTATCTCTAATCATAGTAAAAAAGGAATTTTACCTCTCTGTTTAGTAACAATTCTTTGTATAAACATGTCCTGTGACTTGGTTTCAAACTCTGTGCTAAATCCTCCCCCTCCAACTGCTGAGCGGCTTTTAAGAGGGAGAGACTGCCTTAACCAACACCCATTTTAGAAAAGTAGAAGTCAGGTGTTGTAATTAAAAACAAAGTAGAGTGATATGTGCAGTTGCACAATAGTGTGTATACATGTGTAAGTGAAATGTGAAGGTGTGTATAATAGTGAAAAGGGAAAAGTGTATGTGTATTTGGGAGTATGTATGTATGTAAGCATAGAATGAAAGAGTGTAAAGGAGAACTAAATGAATGAAACAATAAGTGTGTGTACATAGAGAAGTGTCTAATGGGACGTTGGTTTTTTCATGGCTAGATCCTCCCATGCCGCTAGCATCTATGGCTTTTAAGAGAGAGCGATTGCACAAACCAAGGCACAACAAGTTTTTGAAACAGGGTTTTTTGTTACAAAGTTATGATCGTAATATTGATAAACCATAATCTTGTAACAAAAAAACCCTGTTTCAAAATTACATGCACTGGCATATTTACTTGATTTACTTAGACAGGGCTTTAAACTTTTTGAAATTGGCCTCAGGTGTGCATCCACAACCCCCCCATAGTTATGTATTTGCCGGAAGCTTTGGCTAAGCTCATGTGGTTGTTGCACCCTCATACCCACCCCTTTATATTTTTGGTGGTCCCCCTCACTTGTTGTGCCTTGGTTTGTGCAATCGCTCTCTCTTTAAAGCCATAGATGCTAGCGGCATGGGAGGATCTAGCCGTGAAAAAACCAACATCCCATTAGACACTTCTCTATGTACACACACACTTATTGTTTCATTCATTTAGTTCTCCTTTACACTCTTCTATTCTATGCTTACTTACATACACATTCCTAAATACACATACACTTTTCCCTTTTCACTATTATACACACCTTCACATTTCACTTACACATGTATACACACTATTGTGCAACTGCACATATCACTCTACTTTGTTTTTAATTACAACACCTGACTTCTACTTTTCTAAAATGGGTGTTGGTTAAGGCAGTCTCTCCCTCTTAAAAGCCGCTCAGCAGTTGGAGGGGGAGGATTTAGCACAGAGTTTGAAACCAAAGCACAGGAGATGTTTACATAAAGAATTGTTACTACACAGAGAGGTAATATTCCTTTTTTACTATGACTAAAGATAAATAAGTTAGGGACCACCATGTGGGGTTTTACCTTGACGTGGAATGGTGGCTTATCAATATTATGATCATAACTTTGTAACAAAAAAACCCTGTTTCAAAATTACATGCACTTGCATATTTACTTGAATTATTTAGACAGGGCTTTAAACTTTTTGAAATTGGCCTCCCCAATTGCACCCACAACCCCCCCATAGTTATATGCAACCTCGACAGGTCAGAGATGCTGGATTTTCAGACTTTTCCATCCTTGGGGTTTAATAAATTCCAAAAAAATTGTGATTTTTAAAAGTCATATTCTATAAAAAAAAATCAGAGTTTAATAAATAACCCCTTATGTCATTTTGATGCGTGCACCTTAGATATGCATGAAAAAGAAAGCTTTCATTTTAGTGTCTTACGGTAAATAGCAAATTATGATCAATATTCTACTTGATATCTTTTTTATTTTTCATTCGTTATTATTAGTGAGTGACAAAGATAAGTATGTATTTCTCCAGTGCTTCTATCTCCCTTCTCACATACTTTCCAGCTAAAGATACTTGAACTAACCTCCATTACATTGACAAACCAGTCAATCAATAGCGTTCCTGATATGCTCAGTGATCTCAAGCATGCCGCTGATCTGCTGTAGAGTAGTAATTATCTCCTTGCTTTTAAAAATAAGGCTATTAGAAGTCACCTTGGTATTTGGCCTTGTGCCTTTATGTTGTCACAGAACTACTAAAATCCTTATATTAAACACCAGGGGATGTGATATTCCTTAAAGGAATTGTTCAGAATGTAAGGGGGTGTAAAGTGATGAAGAGTGTTATGTGCGGGAATCTTGTAATCTTTTTGTGTGACAAAATGTGCATGTATGTAAAATGTATATTTGTTGGTGTGTTTGATGTAATTTCTGGGAATCACCATTAGATGGCAGCAGAGGTCTTTAATTTATTTTTAGGTGTAGTTTTTACCCCGGCCACCAGAGGTCACTGTGGGCCAGAGAAGGGTATAAAAGGAGGTGCCTTGATGGGAGGGCGTGGCTGAAGGAACATCACCTGGCTGGTGAGTGGAGACCCCAACGGTAGATAGGAAATGATAGACAGTAAAGATCTTTAGTGAACGAGCACTAGGTGCAAGAGATAGCCAGGAGATTTAATAAGGGCAGCTGTGGCCCCATCAAGGAGGAAAGTGGAGTTAGTTTCCTACAGGCTCTGCGTAAGTGAGGGAACCAGTGATAGTTTAGGACTAGGTAGGAAGGACACCGAGGCTACAGGCCAAGGTTTGGATAAAAAGGGCCTAACCTGGAAGAGCGGAGGGGTATCACCCTGAAGGTATCGGGCCACTATTAGAGAGTGGGGGGGATACGGGTGGAGTATATACTGGACCACTAGTCGTTTAGGTGGGATCCAAAGTCCCAAGGAAGATGTGCCTACTTAAAGAGAAACTGGAAAGAAGGAAATTGTGTAACAACATGTTTAAAGAAGAACAAATGGTGGTGTGCATGTGTGCCTGATGTGAAAAGCCTCTGGTGTGCCTGTAAATAAAAATCTTCTGTTCAACTTTTCCATCGAGTTCCGTGTGGTGAGTACAAGTTGGGTTTACTTCCCCTTTAAAATCTGGAAGCCCCTCCTACAAGTAAAAAAATAAAAACTGGGTAAATAGGCTTTGATGCTTTCTTGGTTTCCACTGATTGGTTACCAGGCAGTAACCAATCAGAGACTTAAGGGGGGACCACATGGGTCATAACTGTCACTTTTGAATCTGAGTTGAATGCTGAGGATCAATTGCAAACTCACTGAACAGTTATGTCCCATGTGGCCCCCCTTACAGTCACTGACTAACTCAGAGTTAGAGAGCTGAAAATCAGGAAGTAGTGTTCTGGCTATTATGTTACACATCCACTCACTCCAGCCTTCATACATTACATTTTTGGCTAACTGACTATATAAGAAACATTTTTTTTATTTTGCACAGACTATCTTTTTACCCAGCTTTTATTTTGACCCTGAAATGTTCCTTTAAATCAAATAAGTACTATATATAAATTGTAGTGTTACATGAAATCATGTTTCCAGTTGAGCAATTTAACCCAATGTCAAGACTTTTAGCAAATTTTACTATATTGGCAAGGAGTGGTCAAGCTCTATTGAAGGCAGGGCCTGCAAGAGATGAACCCCTCCTATAAGGAAAAACAAGAAAGGACTGGGCCTATTGCGGCACAATTTTAGGGGTGGCATTCTGCCCAACCGCATTGCAATTGGGTTCCCAAGTCCTCCCAGGGACATGGGAGAGATTGTTGCTCTTTAAATCTCTGTGCTCCAGACCCATAGGTAAGACTTGTGCATGCACACGCATATGGGTGTAGGGAGGAGAGAAGGAGGGAAGGGAAAAGGGGGACGACTAGTGGTCTTGACCTAGAGGTGGCCAATGTATAGATCCAGCTCTGGTTCCACATGCTCCCTGAATACAAGATTAACTTGTATTAAGGGGCTTATTTGGCAGAAATGACCCTGTATACAAGATGCCAGTGATCAAAGAAATTTTATTTCAACAAGATCTGAAAAAGGGGTAGGGATGTTATTCCAAAACCCTTGGTAGATAGTTTATGTAGATGTCCTCTTGCACTTTGAACTATAGAGGCAGAGTTTTGGTTAGATATAGGAGAGGCATAGCTACAGCCATATGTGTCAATGAGCCATGCTGAGAAACAATTTTAGCCTGCAGCGGCATCATTAGATGAACAAGGTCTCTTTCCATCATCATCTACAGTGAAGAAGAATTTGATATGGTCAGTTGGAGCACACAGACAATGATAGCTGACGTGGTGTTTACTCTGCTGTGTCCTTTAAAACAAATGGTTCGGATTCACTGGTTTAAAGGTTTCTCCTTTAAGTCCTAACTGGTTGTGTTTCGTACACTGTGTTTCAGAATTATAAGCAGCAAATAATGGGATTTTTTCTAAAAAAAAGATTATCCATCCTTTTGCAACATTAGAAAGATGAGTACTGCAGCTAAAATAAACATCAGCATGCCTTGCATGAAAAAATTAGGAATGGGCCCTGTAGGCAAAATCTACCCTTTTGATTCTCCTCCACTGGCCACAAAGTGAGTCAGCCAACTCCTTAGACTAAGACTAAAATCAAGGGTCATCAATAACTTCCAATGAGGAAAGGGGGTATTTCAATGCTTCATTAAAATCCCCTACAAACATTCAGTAATAGCTAAATCTCAACATAATAGCCACTAATGATGATCAAATTTATTAGACAGACGCGAATTTGCGGGTTTCACCGAAGGCAAATAAATTTGCGAAATTGCCATGAGAATTTGCCAGGACGCCGGCAACAATTAAACGGATGCCCATTTAATGTGCGACAAAATTTCGCGAATTCGATAATTCTTTGCCCGTTTTGCGAATTTCACAGGAAATTCGTGAATTTTGTGGCAAAGCAAAACGGGAGAAATTCGCCCATCACCATTCGCCACCCTTTTTCAGGGAGTTACCATACGAATCCTCCCCAATGTGTAAATACAAAATATATTAGCTTAGTAATAAAATTAGCTACACGCTTCAATTTATATCACTGTAAAAATAAATGTGTTTATACAGAGATATCTATTAAGTATAAAGATGGGCTGCAGCTCACCGTTTAGTTGCTTTGTTTGGTTATCCTGCGGGGTATCCTGTGTCGACCCCCCAATAGAGTCAATCAAAAGAAATCCAAGTGCAGGACTAAAATGCGAAGGCGCAACTTCGCCGCACTTCGCCGCACTTCGCCAGGCGTAGTTTCGCCAGAGCTCCGCAAATTCACTAAAATCCGAAGTTGCGCACAGGGGTAGCGTAAGGTTGCGAAGTTGCGCTAGCGTTGATTCGCTATGTAAAGCGAAGTTACGCTAGCGAAGGCTAATTTGCATATGGCGCGAAATTCAAATTTCAATGGAGGAACACGTATCAGCACTACAAATGCCTAGAAAACCTTCAAATCAGCAAATAAAAATGTTATTTTGCCCTACACATGTGCCCACTGTCTAGGTAAGTTGCCATGAGTCAGGAAATGTAGGGGGAAGGAGGGGAGCCCCAAAAATATTTTCGATCTTTTTCAGCCTATCACCCATCATGTAGAAAACACGCCAGCGTTTTTTGGGACTTAGAAAAAAAATGTACTTTTTTTTAAACAATCCCTATCTACTCTATTGCACTTCACCAGGTCTGAGGTGGCGAAGGAAGTCTAGCGTAAAAGGTAGCGTTCAGTAAACTGCGCAAGTTAGTGAATTTGTGTAGTTACGTCGCTAGTGAAAATTCACCTGGCGTAAGGGTGCGAAGTAACACTAGCGAAACTACGCCAGCGTTCGTTAGTGAATTTGCGCAGTAACGAAAAATGCCAAACGCTAGCGAATTAACGCTAGCGTTCAGCGCTTCGGCACTTAGTGAATTTGCGCCATAATGTCTAGTGATGGGCGAATTTGTCCCATTTCGCTTTGCCATGAATTTCGGGATATTCCCGCGAAATTCGGAAAACGGGTTTGAGAAACGTGAATTTTGACGCCGGCGACGATTCCCCAGCGTCAAAATTTACGCTGTGTTGAAAATTTACGCTGTGTTTGAAAATCTGTATGTAATGTTTGAATGTGGCCACATTGAAACATTACATACAGATTTTCAAACACAATTAAATCACATACACATTTAACATTTAACATTCATACAACTTACATAACTCACATACAATTTTACATACAACATTCGAACACCCTCTTACAAATTTTGACGCACATTAGAGTCAATGGGGGTCCGTTTAATTGCCGCCGGTGTCAGAACTATCGCTGGCTTTTTAGAAACACGAAAATTTGATTTCAATTCACGCCTGGCGAATAAATTCACCAATCACTTATAATGACCAGTACAAAAGGTGAGGAAGGCCCTATGCAAAAGAACTTACAATCTAAAGGGAATGAGAAACAAGGTATGGGGGTGGGCACGATCAGAAATAAGCAGGTGAGAAATTAAACCATATACCACTCCCTAGGATTAATCCTTGTCCTTTACGATGTAATTATTTGAATTTCTTAGGTTCTATTTTATTTGCAATAAGAATGCCTCTATTTCCTAGTGTTTCAGATAAGTAATATCTATTGTAAAAACTGTCATGTTCATCCTCTAATATTTTCTCTTCCCCATTTTCAATTTGAAAGATACTGTACATGCTCACTGCTCATATCAGACTCCAGTTTAGAGACTGAAAAATGTTAGGGAGATGTTTGATGAAGCACGGCCCAAAATAGCGAACTAATTGTTTGTATGGAAACAAAAACATATTTCATTTTGCTGCAATTAGATACAGTAGCTAGAAAGTACATTAGAAGCAGCCTTTCCCTTTAATCAATCAGGGTTTTTGGAACGGCCTGACAATTCAGGGGTTTCACAGCAGATCGGTTGTTCAATTGAGCCGGGTGATTTATAGGCCTGTTTAGCTGAAGCGATATTACTGTTTCTCTTTAATATGAGTTTATGAAACAAATTACTGTAGATGTGATGTATATGGATTTGTCAATACTAGATTATTGCCTAGAGTTATTTGTAACATGGAAAATACGTCTTTTTATCTCATCACATTTCTAGAGAGTCTAGAGAGATAAAGAGTCCGGCATATATTTTTCCATTCTGAAAATTAGAAACTGTTTGAGATGGTTAACTTGTCTTTTAATATAATGTTTCATTCTGTAAATTAATTTATGAAGCAATGTTGAAATATTCATCTTGTTGGCGCTCACAATACATTTGCTTTTAATCTTGTCAGTTTTGGGTTATTTTGTTTTCTATGCAAATTATCAACATTCTACAAACAGGGCAACATATTAAAAAAATTATTTCCAGGTCTAGTAATGTGGAGTTAACCTGGAGCAAACTTTGCACGTTACTATATATACCCAAGGTTTTTGGTACAAGCATGGGATCCATTATGCGGAGACCAGTTATCCAGAAAGCTCAGAATTACGGGAAGGCCGTCTCCCATAGACTTCATTTTTGGCAAATAATCCACATTTTTAAAAATGATTTCCCTTTTCTCTGTAATAATAAAACAGTAGCTTGTACTTGATCCCAACTAAGATATAATTAATCCTTATTGGAAGCAAAACCAGCCTATTGGGTTTATTTAATATTTACATGATTTTTTAGTCGACTTGAGGTATGAAGATCCAAATTACAGAAAGATCCCTTATATGGGTGTCTCATTTTTAAATTAACATTTAGCATGTTACAGAATGGACAATTTCAATTGGCCGTCACTATTTATTTTTGATTTTTTTTTTTTAATTTTCCTTCTTCTTCTGACTCTTTCCTGCTTTCCGATGGGGGTCACTGACCCCATTTAAAAACAAATGCTATGTAAGGCTACACATGTATTGTGATTGCTACTTTTTATTACTCCTCTTTCTGTTCAGGCCTCTCCTATTCATATTCCAGTTTCCTATTAAAACAGTGGCGCAAATTCACTAAGCGCCGAAGCGCCGAACGCTAGCGTTAATTTGCAAGCGTTTGGCATTTTCGTTACTACGCAAATTCACTAATGAACGCTGGCGTAAATTCGCTAGTGTTACTTCGCACACTTACGACAGGCGAATTTTCGCTAGCGATGTAACTACGCAAATTCACTAACTTGCGCAGTGTACTGAACGCTACCTTTTACGCTAGACTTCCTTCGCCACCTCAGACCTGGCGAAGCGCAATAGAGTAGATAGGGATTGTTTCCAAAAAAGTCAAATTTTTTTCTAAGTCCCAAAAAACGCTGGCGTGTTTTCTACATGATGGGTGATAGGCTGAAAAAGATCGAAATTTTTACCTAGACAGTGGGCACATGTGTAGGGCAAAATTTAATTTTTATTTGCAGATTTGAAGGTTTTCTAGGCATTTGTAGTGCTGATACGTGTTCCTCCATTGAAATTTGAATTTCGCGCCGTATGCAAATTAACCATCGCTAGCGAAACTTCGCTTCACCTGGCGAATTAACGCTAGCGCAACTTCGCAAACTAACGCTACCCCTGTGCGCAACTTCGGATTTTAGTGAATTTGCGAAGCGCTGTCGAAAATACGCCTGGCAAAGTGTGGCGAAGTGCGGCGAAGTTGCGCCTGCCGCAACTTCGCATCTTAGTGAATTTGCCCCAGTGTGTTTGCTGAAAATGGAAACTGGAGAGCTGCTGAATAAAAAGCTAAATAACTCAATAGCCAAAA
Organism: Xenopus petersii; assembly: GCA_038501925.1. NCBI lineage: Eukaryota > Metazoa > Chordata > Amphibia > Anura > Pipidae > Xenopus > Xenopus petersii. Next base: position 10,877,187 of record CM076675.1, on the reverse strand, counting down.
ATAATAAAAAAATGAAAATCGATTGCAAAAGTGTCTCAGAACATCATACATAAGGTGCTCAACCCCTTTAAATAATATTATTCATTAAGTAACTGGGTTGTACCTGCTGCCATTTATTATATCAGGGAGCTCATTTATCAGCACTGGCTACAGTTACACCTGGGCAGCAATGCATAACAACTAATCAGTGATTAGAAATCAAACATTTGATTATTTGCCATGGGTTACTGTCCAGACCAGTGCTGATAAATGAGCTCCAGGCCTTCAGGACATAACCAATGTCCACATTACTTCTACATGGGATGCCCCCTTTGAGATTTACACACATGCTAATACAGATAAGGGGATACATTTGCTTTAATAACTGAAAATGGACATTACAGTACAGTTATACAATTCTAGCCAGGAGTAAAGTTTTGAATTTCAATATTCTGCTATGCACACTTATAATTACGATTTTACTGAATCCCATATTGCAAGTATTTACCTATTTCCATCCAAGATACTGTCTCCGTCATCATTTGTTGAGTTGACATAGTTTACCATATATTTGATTGTTAACCTAAGTCTAGGTGATCCCCAACCAGTGGCTCGCGAGCAACAATTTGCTCTCCAACCACTTGGATGTTGTCCTTAAAGCAGGTGCTTATTTTTGAATTCCAGGTTTGGAGGCAAGTTTGTGTTGCATAAAAACCAGGTGTACTGCCAAACAGAAGCTCCTGTAGGCTGCCAATCCACATAGGGGCTACCAAATAGAAAATCACAGCCTTTAATTGCCACCCAGGAACCTTTTTCATTCTCGTGTTGCTCTCCAAGTATTTTTACAATGGAATGTGGCTCATGGGAAAAAAATGTTGGAGACTCCCACAGTATCATATTAGGGTATCACCTATTTTGTATATCTCTCCTGGCTGGCCACAGACACATGTCTGGCTCTTGTCTCAGGTATCTCTACATTTTTTCCTGACCATTTAAATTATTACAGATATGTTCTCAACTCCATATTTTCTCATCAGTGACTCTAACTTCAAATTCCCTAGGACTGGACCAAATGGACAATAATTACAGTGATAGCACAGGTATTATTCTGATTTAGAACCATTAACCACTGCTCTTCTACTATTAAAACTATTAGCATTCTCAATGGGGATATATGCTACCTAAGTTATGTAAAGGATTTTTAATAGGGATGCACCGAATCCAGGATTCGGTCAGGATTCGGCCTTTTTAAGCAGGATTCGGATTCGGCCGAATCCTTCTGCCTGGCCGAACCGAATCCGAATCCTAATTTGCATATGTAAATTAGGGGCGGGGAGAGAAATCACGTGACTTTTTGTCACAAAACAAGGAAGTAAAAAATGTTTTCCCCTTCCCACCCCTAATTTGCATATGCAAATTAGGGCTCCGATTCGGTTCGGTATTCGGCCAAATCTTTCACAAAGGATTCGGGGGTTCGGCCGAATCCAAAAAAGTGGATTCAGTGCATCCCTAATTTTTAACCAAATAGGGTTTGCCTGTTTTACATAGAGAGATTTTATTAACGTTTTCTAGGTAGGGTTTTCACAGTTAGCACTAAATGCTTTTCTAGTCTTTCTTTTTAGTTATAGTTGGTGCAACTAACGGTCCACTGCAAAAGTTTGAGCTGTGCAGGTGAAACAAAATATAATTTTTCTAAAACAGTTTTTGTTATACTTAAAGCATTTTAGGTATGGCCCTGTACTATGGATACAGAACATTCGTTCAGAGGTCTGAGGTACTGAATGCCTATGTTAAATATCAGTTTGATGGAATGGAAGGATTCTCCCATTGACAATGCAATAATTTGTCCCATATTTCCATCCCACCAATATTTTCCAATGGTTTTCCTTTAGTACAGGAACATATTTCTAGCCTGGGTGTCTCCCCATAGGTGAATTGTAGTTCAAAGGCAGTGGAGGGGGGAACACTGTCTTTGAACAACTGTACAATTCCCAATCCAACAAAAACAAAAGGGCAGGACTGAAAATACAAGTAGTAGGCTAATAACTCATGGATTGGACTTTCCCAATGTGTGTATATACTGTATATATATATATATATATATATATATATATATATATATATATATATATATATATATATATGTTTTCTAACTCTAACTATAGACATACAGGGTATTTCCCCTGACCAATAAAAACATAAGCTCTAATAAGCTGTTTCAAAAGTAGACTGTATATAAATATATAATGAGGGCCTATCGAGGTAAATAAAGTCTTCAGTTAATGGCATTCACAATGACACAGAATGTGTAATTTGACATCACTAAAATTACTATCGATTCCAGCATAAAAGTGGGCTGTTTAAAATAGATAGCACTTTAGCAGATGCTTAACCTTAAATATTAATATAAGATATGTAATAAATTTAATTGACAGCATGATGCACATTTTGGAATATACTTATCATTTTATGATGTTATGGGACAGAGCAAGTTGAAGCCATCATCTTCAATGAAGAAATAAAACTAATGAAAAACCAGAGACATTTCATGGTATGTTTGATCAAATGGAAAAATGAAATGAAAGAAAAGCACATAAGGCTTATTTCCACATGTGTTAAAATTGTTGCCCTTAAAGCGGACCTGTCCCCCAGACACAAATAGCTGTATAACAAAAGCTCTTTTCAAATTAAACATGAAATCCAATTTCTATTTTTTTTAAGCATTCATAGCTGCTGTAAGCTCATTTAAAAATCTCAGCTGTCAATCAAATATTGCCTGCCCCTCCTCTCCTCCATAGAGGCGGGGCAGACAATTACTTTCACTTTCCATTCAGCACTTCCTAGATGTCACTGCTCTCCCCACATTCCCCTGTTCTCTTCACCGTTTAATTGTGTAACCAGGGTCCCCCATTCTGGTGCACAAACAAGATTCTGAGATGATACAAGGCTTGTCTTAATAACAGTGTCAACAAAATGGCTCCTGCCTGCTTGCTATAATTATGAATTCCCAGACTAAAGGAAACAAGATTCAAATAATTTATAAAGTGTAATTAAAGTTTATTTTACTTGACTAATGTGATAAAACAAGATTTTAAATAATTTTTTTTAGGTGAAGGGTCCCCTTATAACACCCATACACATTACATTTGGTCCCTTGCCCATGGCCAGTGTTATCAGACACCAGGGATGGGCGAATTTGACCCGTTTCGCCAAAAATTCACAGACGCCCATTAAAGTCTATGGGCGTCAAAAAAAATTTGCCGCGCGGCGAAATTATTTTGTCGCGCGTCTTTTTTTTTTGACGCACGTCTCCATACAAGTCTATGGGCGTCATTTTTTCGGCGAAACGTGGCGAAAAAATTCGCCCATCCCTATCAGACACTTTTGGAGTCCTGTACTAAATGCCTGCTCTGAGCTAGGGTTAGGTACAGACATGGCTTGCATGCCTGGGTTCCTGCCCTGCATTGGTGATGGGCGCATCTGACCCATTTTGCTTCACCAAAAATTCACAAAATGGTGAAAATTTACCTTGAAGTCTCTGGACATCAAATGTTTTTTTGTCACACAATGCAGCTTGTCAAGTTTTTTCACCCATTGGAGTCTATGGGCATCATTTTTGCGGCTAAGCTCAGCGAAAAATTTTGCTCATCACTACCCTGCATATCCAAAACACTGTGCAAGTTGGGGAATTTCAGGAGATGCTTGCATCAGGCCCACATGATGCCTTTCTGGTATACCGGATTGCAAGACAATGACTGCACCAGTATTGGGCAATTCTTATAGCCTTGCCAATTATCCACCTGACTCATGGATTTTATGAATATATACTCTAATTTGGCTTACATGGATGAGCAAATGGTATTCTTCTGTGTGTCTGGGTTCTGAAAAGAAGTTGTTTGTATAGATGTTTATATACCTGAAAGTGTATAGTTATGTTTTTTTTAAAGGTAATGTTTTTTGTTTTAACAAGACAAAACAAAAACATGTCAGTCAAACCAACACATCATCAATTTTAAATGATCTTATTTGATGAACTGACAAAAATAATTTCAGATTAACAATTTGTAAGAAGCATTGCAGATGTAGAGGAAGCACATTATACATTGGTATTGATACTCCTTGGTTGTAGGCCAGGGCCTGATTCCCACCAAGGACTTCATACCTTATAGAATTCATGGGCAGTGCCTCTAGCTTCATATGTAAGTTTAATCATAGTCATTACAGAGATCACTAAATTAATCCAGGAGTCATTTTTGCTGTGAAGCTCAGGGGTGGGCCCCATGCAGTGCATGGACAGTAGGCACGAGGTGATCCACTACACCCCAAAGACAAACCAGGGCAAAGTACCTTTGGTATGTCAAGGATAGTTGCTATAGGGACCATTACTTAGATCCAAAAGGCAGTTATTGCTGGGCAGGCTCAGTTCATATGTAGAATGTTGGATGTAGGGGTTCTACATCTATGACAGGTATCATTATCTCTCTTGCCCATTGCTTTAGTTTTAAAGGCATTGTATAGCTGATGGAAAACTTTATACTGTATTAGCCTATCTCTCAAAGCTATCAAACTGTTATACACTCCTGGCCTCATCACAATCATCCTAGGTAAGATCAGGGATAATTGCTTGCCATCGTGCTTGTGCTGTAAGGGACGGAGGGGGGAATACTGGCCAGCAGGTTATGGTAGAACATGGATACCAACTTTGCAGGCTGTTGTGCTGAAATGGTCTCTTCCACTGCCAGTGTAATCAAGGCAAGGGAGAGTGTACCAAATTGAGGTCTGGATATGTTTCAGATTAAATAGTAGGAGATTATTTGAGGTGCATTTAAATTGAAGTCCATCTTATGAGAAGAAAGTATTATTTTGCAAGAGGTCACCCAGGTATTTAATTCCCTGCTTTGGCCAGTAGAGGAAATCCTCGAAGCTGAAGAAATGCTGAAGAATGGAGTTGCCCCACTGTAGCTAGCAGGAATTGAGATGAACCGGGTCTTTTTTGAGAAGCCTTAAAACTTGGGTCCAGGCTTTATGGGGTTTGGTGACAGCAGGCTACCCATATCAGAGAGTTTGCAATTGGGTTCTTTAAATCGTCCAGTGATCCCATTATTGTGGCTTGCAATGACATATTAGTGTTGTATGCGGGTAAAATATTTCAGCTGTAGCAACAAAACAATGAGGGGTATGGTGCACACTGGAAGCCATACCAAGTCAGATCAAAAAAGTTAAAATAGAATAATACTTTATTGAACAATCATCTCAAGCCTGTTGATAAAGTATTCAATAAAGTTTTCTTCTTTTTAACCTTTTTGGTCTAACGAGGTATGGCTTCTAGTGTGTCCAATATGTGGTGTTTATACAAAGGGCCTCTAGGTGTCACTGTGCACAAGAGTTATACTGTGTACATAGTACTTTCTATACTGCCTAAAAGTATTAGAGTTGAAGCTACTGTTGAAGTGTTATGGCTGCATGAACCTGCTAATAAAGTACTGTTATACTCTACTCATCCTTGGCTACCAAAATATAACACTATACCCTTCATTGTTTTGTTGCTACACGGTCTATATCCACTCCCTTGAGCTGAGAGCCTGGGGCTGGAAAACCTGTACCATCCCTCTACTTGGTAAGTTTTTACTAGTAGGATTATTTATGTTAACCATTTATTTTTTGGAAGATATGTGAGCTGCCAGGTAGGATGTTTGAATATATGTATGAATTTTGCAGTTGCTGATGCCCCATACACCTGCTGTGAACTGGCATCAGTTGGTGGAATTTTCTCTGATAGTATCACCGAATGGTCTGACCCTTGGGTGTCCATAAATGCCATCATGCCTTTATATATTTCCAACTTAATACAACTTTATAGATGTATTTTCTCTTCTTGTCATGAGATTGAAACTCATCCTTAAAGATCTTTTTTTAGGTGTCAGAACAACTATCTTTGTTACTGTAAAAATATGATGATGCAAAGTACCACTTTTTTAGGGGATTTGGATTGTCCATAATTACGCCAGTAATATAGAAAAAGATATAAGTGAAGGCACTGTAAGCAAATATGTGTCTTGATGGACAAGTAGTTAATACCAGACCCTATGGAGGCCCTTATTTAGTCTAGAGACTATAGTTCATAACAATACATACACACATCTTAAATATGTAGACATAAGATGTTGTTGACATTGTATTGAGAATATCATTCTAAAATTGTATATGAAATGCCAAGACAGGTTTTTAACACAGATGCCTCACTGTGAAAAGCTCAGAAGCAATTTTTTTATTAGTAGTATTTAACGTTAAACATGCACCATAAAATAATTGGCAAGGGGAAGCTCTCTTTATGTAGCAAATATTCCATATACTTTTAGAATAGGTTTAAAATGGAACTGGGCACACATCATACATCAAACCTTTAGAGTACTTATTTCACTGTACGTTCCTCGCTTTTACTCTACAACACTGAGTGCCTTACGGTGCCACTTGCACTTTCAAGATGGGTGGAAAATGCAGATGGTGCCGTATTTTGAAAGCCCTCTACTGTATATTGGAGCAGGCATTAGATCTTCCATGCCAAAAAATACTTAGGAATAGAGTTCTACATCTTTGCCTCAGCAAAAAAATAATATAACTGCTTTTCTTTGGCTGGTGAGTAGTTATGTTCTAGTACAAAAACAAATGCAATTGATAGCTATATGGGGGCTCATTCAATAACACTGGGCAAAACGGCAGTAACCCTAAATTATCAGCCATTATATTTGATCACTCTGCTGTGGGTAGAATAATAAAGGCAAATAGGGTTAACGGATTTGTTATCTGAAATAATTTGGATATGAGTTTTCTGGATACGGGGTCTTTCCATAATATGGATCAACAATCCTTTAAGGCTACTTTCTTAAGTTCTTGGGTGGAACTGAAATGTCACATACATAAACTTAATTCATTTTTACTTAATTAATTGTAGGGAGGCTGTGAATGTATGTCTCTTTGTTGTTTCTGTGCAGGGAGGAAGAAGATTCCACACCTCTGTAAGCTGACAGGAAGGCCTGCAGTGAGAGTGCTGGGAATGACCCTGACAGGAAGTAAGGCCTGCAGAGGAAGTGGTGGGAATGAAGCTGACAGGAAGTAAGGCCTGCAGAGGAGGTGCTGGGAATGAAGCTGACAGGAAGTAAGGCCTGCAGAGGAAGTGCTGGGAATGAAGCTGACAGGAAGTAAGGCCTGCAGAGGAAGTGCTTGGAATGAAGCTGACAGGAAGTAAGGCCTGCAGAGGAAGTGCTGGGAATGAAGCTGACAGGAAGTAAGGCCTGCAGAGGAAGTGCTGGAAGAGAAGCCCCAGAATGAGAGAAAGGTGTTGTTATATCACAGATATTACAGTGTATGGAAAGTCAGTGGAGAACTCCAGAGTCCGAAAAACATGCTCTGTGGAGCAGAAGGGAAGGAAGTCCTTGTCAGGTCTCTGAAGTGGAATGTATGCTCTTTTCATGGCACGAAAAGCCAAAGGAAGTCATTTGCTGGACTCTGAAGAGACTGTCACATAAGTGGGGATCCCCCATGAGCTCAGAGACCAAACAATCTGCCTTATTAAGTGAAGGTGGCACACACTGTATGTACTGTACTGTATGCATGTTCTTTAAACATAGAGTGTCCTGCAATTAAACCTACCTACCTTATCTGTGTGTGTGGATCAGAGAAGTTTCTCAGGGAGGGGTATTACAGTCCAGTCCATCCCGACCCTGGGTGGAAGCCAAATTATAATATAAATTATAATGTACTTGCTCTTTCACATATAGGGAAGACACAGGACCCCTGTAGCGCCAAACATGGGACAGCCCAAAAATTTAACACCCTTTAGCAATAATTAACCAGAAATGCAAGTAAAATCACTGCATCCACCCCAGTAAAATCACTGTAGAAAATGGATAATAAACATATTAATCCCAGACAAAACAGTAAGATCACTGCAAAAATGGGCAATAACTCATTAAAATGCCAGTAAGATCACAACAGAAAATTGATAATGAGCATATTACCACCAGACATGCCAGTAAGGTCACTGTAGAAAATGGAATATGTGCCAGCAGAAATCAAGCTTATTAACACCATACATGTCAGTAAGATTGCTGCAGAAATGCAATATGCCTACATTAAATTCATTGCAGAATGGATAATAAGCATATTACTCCCCAGACATGTCAGTAAGCACAGGAATGGATTATAAACACATTAACTCCAAACATGCCAGTATGCATGCAATAAAATAAACATTAACCCCAGTCTCTCCAGAAGAGTTCCTTGCTCCTCCTGCTTAGCTGAATCTCCAACATAATGATGAATAATCATGAATATAAAATTAATTATTTTCATCTCATAAGAAAAGATAGCTTTTTGGTTGGGCATCAAGTGGGCAGTCAGCAGAGAACAAATGGGCCAGAAGGTAGGAAAGAGGGCTTACAGCTGTCCATTAAGGCAACTAGTAAGAGGCACCTAACACTACGGTTTGAGGGCAAAATTGCAGGGGTGCAAATGCCCCTTCTTGGCCCCTATTTACAGATAACCATGACCAGGGCCGCTTATCACAGAGCCCCCTACAACAAAATTTTTGGGGCCCCCTGGGCCCAAGCCCCACCCCCAGATCCCGCACACCACAGTTAAAAGATCACGCAGACATCAGCGCTAAAAATGGTAAACCCCCCTACACACAAGTTATAAAAAGCCATTGATGGTCAGGGCCTACCTTTAAGTTAAAGAAAACGGTGGGGCCAGGGCCCCCCATAAAAGTTTTTTTTTTAAAAAAAAAAACATTGGTGGCATGGGCCTGTAGAGTATGGGCTTTAAAAAAAATAAAAAACACACATTAGTGTTCAGTAGAACTCAACTCATGACTTCAGTTTCGGCTCCTTTCGGGACTTCGGGTCTTTCCATGGCTTCACAACTTCAAGGTTTGCTTTTTTCGTGACTTTGGTTATTTTCGTGGCTTCACGACTTTAAGTTTGGCTTTTTTCGTGACTTTGACTCTTTTCGTGGCTTTGGGACTTAGGCAGTTCAGCTCTTTTTGGGACTTTGACATTTCGGGACTTCCGAAGTGGCGGCACGGCTTCGGCACTGCCAAGGGGGGCCCGGCTATTTTGAAATGTGTAGCAAAGCCAGGCCCCCAGGCCTGGTACAGGAGAACCCCCTGTGCCTCCCTGATGATGGCCCTGATCGTGACTGCTGAAAGTTTGTTAAGCAAACCCCAGTGATTCTAATTGCTAACCTGTACATTGGGCTGGTGCTCATCCTCTTTAAAAAAATGACCACCCTTGGGTACTTTAAATATAGTTATAAAATATTTTTTCATATATCAGAGGTTATGGTTGTTAGTAGATAATTAGAACATGTGGCTGCAGTTTCTTTTCTTCTAGTGGCTTACTAACAGATTTCATCATGGACACTAATATAAGCTTAGGATATTGACTGAAATCCATAGACAAAATAAAAGACAAGGTGTTTAGCTTTAAAACAATTTATTCCCATGGACCTCCTGGAGGCTTTTACTTATTGTTTTCAGAATGGATGGTGAAAGGTGCTTTATTTTAATTACATCTCCTGCAAATACAGAGCCTGTAATGAAACTGCATCCAAGAATCCTTGTAATTGCTTTATTTGTTATTGGATAATGTAGGCATACTTCTGCAACTCATATGTGTTTCTGTATTATTTCACTGATGGTGAATCTTCGTCTTTTCTTTCCACTGTTTTTCACGCAGACTCTTCATAGAAAAACATGGACAAGGAGGAGTCTAGGCGGACCATGCAGACAAGATGAGGAAGCCTGAGATATAGGGGGCTTTGGGGTTGTGTTGTATTCAGTATAGTCCTTTAATGAAAACTGCATTAAGCTGTGTAAGTTCTTCTCTTATCTAAAACCGTTACAAAACTATGTTAAGTATGTATTCTGGTCTCTCCGCCAAGAGCCAATTAAGCTAAAAACTTTGTATCTTTTTCTGGCAGTTCAGTGCAGCAGATCAAAGAGAAACTCGGGACATATCAGTTCTTATCCAGGACTGCGGGTTGAGCTGTCAAAAGCGGGACTGTCCCGCTCAAAACAAGACGGTTGGGAGGTATGCAGTACAGAATCAGGAGCCAGGAGTGTAGTCAGGATAAACAGTCCGGATCAGTACCAGTCAGACAGCGCAGTACAGAATCAGGAGCCCGAAATGTAGTCAGGATAAACAGTCTGGATCAGTACCAGTCAGACAGCGCAGTACAGAATCAGGAGCCAGGAGTGTAGTCAGGATAAACAGTCCGGATCAGTACCAGTCAGACAGCGCAGTACAGAATCAGGAGCCCAGAGTGTAGTCAGGATAAACAGTCCGGATCAGTACCAGTCAGACAGCGCAGTACAGAATCAGGAGCCAGGAGTGTAGTCAGGATAAACAGTCCGGATCAGTACCAGTCAGACAGCGCAGTACAGAATCAGGAGCCCGGAGTGTAGTCAGGATAAACAGTCCGGATCAGTACCAGTCAGACAGCGCAGTACAGAATCAGGAGCCAGGAGTGTAGTCAGGATAAACAGTCCGGATCAGTACCAGTCAGACAGTGCAGTCCAGAATCAGGAGCGTAGTCAGAATAAACAGGCTGGGGTCAAAACCAATCCGTAACATGGTACAAAGTCAGGATCCAGAAGAGTTTGTCAAACAGGCAAGGGGCAGTTCAAGCAGCGTTAAATCAAGGTCAAAACAGGCAAAGATCAGGAACAGATAATAAGACAAGAATCCCACCCAGGAACTATCAGGAAATAGAGCTACATTGGGCAATGAGTCAGTAAGGGGTTTGATAGCCAGACTAATGACTTACACAGATCACTTGTAGTCAGATTGGTAACAGGTGAAACAAGCAAATCCTACTTGCAAATACAAGAAAAGCAATAGGAGTGAACCAGGACCTTTGCTGTCTGTTCACATAGCACATTGGTAATGCAGACAACACAGAAACATTAGGTCACCAGTTTGACTGCAGGCAGAATATTACAGCCTTCCTCTGGTCTCAAGCACAAATTGGAAGCACAAATATTATGCATGGGAGGAATTAAATGAAGAAGACATCACCCAGCACTGAAGCACAAGCAAAGCTGGTATATGTGATAAATTAGAGCAATGCAGTGAAAATATCTGATATTAGACAGAGAAAATTGCCTTTCCTTAAGTAGAATATTATCCACCACTTTTTAAATGTGCAGCCAACGGAGAGCCTATCATTTATATGGTGTCATAGGTCACATACTGTACATACTTAACTTTGCACTTTATTTTCTTGGATGTTGCAGGTACAGAATGTGTTTACTGTATAAACCACCAACCTTGTATAAACCATTCGCTGCATTTCTGCCCCTATTTCATGGGGCACATTTATCAAGGTTCGAATTTCGAAGTACAAAAAACGTCGAGATTCGGCCATCAAATTAAAAAACTTCGAATATCGAAGTTTTTTCAACAAAATTGGCAACTAACGATTTTATCGAACGATTTTTATTCGTTGTGTAAAGACTTAGAAAAATGTTGTAGAAGGTCCCCATAGGCTAACATAGCACTTTGGCAGGTTTAATTTGGCGAAGTATTGAAGTCGAAGTTTTTTTAAAGAGACAGTACTTCGATTATCGAATGGTCAAATATTCAAATGATTTTTACTTTGCATCGAAGTCGAAGTATCCAAAAAATGACTTTGCATTTCGAATTTTTTTACTTCATAAATTCCCTCGAATTCACTTCGACCCTTAGTAAATCTGCCCCAAGAATTATTCCCACACTATGGAGGACATTATAAAAATGCACTCAAGTACCATGTAATAGGAATGCAAATTCAATGTGATACTAAGGGGCAAATTCACTAAGATACGAAGTTGCGCCAGGCGCAACTTCGCCGAACTTCGCCAAACTTCGCCAGGCGTATTTTCGCCAGCGCTCCGCAAATTCACTAAAATCCAAAGTTGCGCACAGGGGTAGCGTAAGTTTTCGAAGTTGCGCTAGCGTTAATTCGCCAAGCGAAGCAAAGTGTCGCTATCGATGGTTCATTTGCATACGGCGCAAAATTCAAATTTCAATGGAGGAACACGAATCACCACTTCAAATGCCTAGAAAACCTTAAAATCAGCAAATAAAAATTTTATTTTGCCCTACACATGTGCCCACTGTCTAGGTAAGTTGCCATGAGTCAGGAAATGTAGGGGGGAAGGAGGGGAGCCCCAAAAAATTTTTCGATCTTTTTCAGCCTATCACCCATCATGTAGAAAACTTAGAGACTTAGAAAAAATTTTGACTTTTTTTTAAACAATCCCTATCTACTCTATTGCGCTTCGCCAGGTCTGAGGTGGTGAAGGAAGTGTAGCGTAAAAGGTAGCGTTCAGTACACTGCGCAAGTTAGTGAATTTGCGTAGTTACGTTGCTAGCGAAAATTCGCCTGGCGTAAGGGTGCGAAGTAACACTAGCGAAACTACACCAGCGTTCGTTAGTGAATTTGCGCAGTAACGAAAAATGCCAAACGCTAGCGAATTAACGCTAGCGTTCGGCGCTTCGGCGCTTAGTGAATTTGCGCCTAAGTGCTTAGTGTATGTATGTAGCCTTAGGAAACCCATCAAGGCTCATAGGTCTTGTGTGACAGGCATATCAGAGACGTTTCTTGCACTCATCCTAAAATGCATGGCTGTAATCCTGTTATGGAAAGTCAATGTCCATTGCATGCAATTGTTATTAAACATTAAATAAACCCAACAGGCTGGCTTTGCCACAAATTAAGGTTAATTATATCTTAGTTGAGATATACAAGGTACTGTTTTAGTATTACAGAAAAAATGGAAATCATTTTTAAAAATGTGAATTATTTTATTAATATGGAGTCTATTTTAATATAACCCGAAACATGAACATGAAATATATGTCACCCAGATGACTATGAAGGTTTTCATTCATCCAGGCCATGGTATATCTATATGTCGGACTGGGATGCCAAGGGCCCCCCTGAATACCGTAGAAAACTTTAGACCGTGACTTTATTGTCCTAGTCCTTTATAGCTACTTACCATATTCCACCATTATTAAGCATTTCCACAACCTAAAGAAATAGGGAATGACCATGAAATAGGCTAAATGGTTAGAAGCAAGAAGGCCCACTGACACCTGGGCCCACCGGAAGTTTTCCTGGTATCCCGACAGGCCAGTCCGACACTGTATATCTAATAGAAGTAATTCTAAAACAACTGGACTTGCTGAGTAATCATTGAAGATGTTTCCCTACTCATCCGAGCAGCTTCTTCAGTTCAACTGACTGGTGTGGGAAGTCCCTGGCATATAAACTTCCACTAATCCAATCACAATGGCACAGTGTAATTCTTCTGAGAGGCGACATCTGAAACTCACAGAGGTGTGATTCCGTGGGGTTACTGTGATAGGATTGGATTAGATTAGTGGAAGAGTTTATATACCGAGGACTTCCCACACCAGTTGAACTGAAGAAGCTGCTCTGATGAGTAGTGAAATGTGTTCAATGATTGCTCAGCAAGTCCAGTTGTTTTAGAATGACTTAAACCAGATGTCACCCAGATGGGTTGCTACATGGTAAGAGTTCTATTGCATTGCCTCAGATAACCAATCAGTGTCTATGATTTTGCCATTTGAGCGATCCATATGAAAGGATGACGTAGCCATACAAATAACTTCAGTTCAGTTACCCGGTAATGTCTGTAAATATTTGTATTTTTGTTTTTATATTTTTACTGAAGCTGTGACACAACCATCAAGTCCATAAAAATATTATTTACAACAGGTAACAGCGGTTACGGCACCTCTTGTATATCTTATTTACTACAATGAGCAACAATTAAGCAAGGCCACGTTCTGCAATCAAATTCCAATGAATAAGGAACTCCATTCAATACATTTAAACGAGTAATATCACGCTTCAGAATAGCTTCTGTTTTCATGTAGTAAATGAAAATGTTAAAAATGTGGGGGTCTCTGGGATGCATTATTGTGTTTGTAAGTGCAGTGGAATGTTGGAAAAGATTATGTTCTTGAAAGCTACATTTGCCGAAAGAAGATAAATACTCTATACATTTGAAACTCAATTTGTACTTGAATGATTAATGCCACTGGGGGGGTTGCAATTACAACAGTTTGGATGTCACCCAGGGGAGCTCAACCTGTCAGCGTGTTAGAAGTACATATATATCTTCTCAAAAAACACCCAACCTGGAGTGCTTTGTCAGTGGTGTTCAGGCTCCACCTATGGTTGGAATTTATGTATTAAAAAAAAAAATACACACACAACCCAAAATAGATTTCTGGAAAGTCAAGAGGAGACTGATGAAAAGAGCTGGGGTTACAGCAATTGCCTACACTGCCTGCAACCAATTAGAGTGTAAGCTCTATGCCTCCAGTGTCCTTCTTTCTAGATACTGAGTCATTATCTTAGATTTGTTTTCATAATCTTCACACTTTAAGCAACAGTTTGTTTTGGTGACATTTCATATTTATTTCAGCTGTGTTATAATAATATGACACATAGTATTATTATTCTTTATGTATATAGTTTTGGCATCTTGTGCAGCTCTTTACAGAGAGTGTGCATCATTCACATCAGTCCCTGCACAACTGGAGCTTACAATCTAAGGTCCTTATCATATACACTCACCAGTGACCAGTTTTATCAGGTGCCAATTAACCTGCCTATATGATTTTGGAGTGTAGGAGGAAATTGACGTACCTGGAGGAAATCAATACAGACCTGAGTGGAAAAAATAGGGGCGGCATGCCGCCCAGCCGCACTATGGGGACGCGTGCGTCCCCATTCAATTACAGCAGCTGCGCCAGCGAAAAAACGCCGGCGCGCTGGGAAAGGGAGGTGAGGTGGGCGCTAGGACCGCGCGGCCGCCTGGTCAGACCGCGCGGCCTAGGGGCGCCGCACGTTGAAATCCGGCGCTGCCCCCAATGTGTCATTAAAGTATGCCGTCCTCCTATACCCCCAGCACCGTATATGGATTATTGAGAGGCCAGGTGTGCGTGTGCAATTTTCGCCTAACTCATTAAAGTATGCCCCATTTGTTGATGTTTACAGTATTTCCTAGGAGCACATTTTCAATCCCTTAAACCTGCATAAAATCCTCTAAACAGGACATAACAAAGATCAGTTAAATCTTGGGACACGTTTTCTATATAGGCACCTGAGAGAGGGAAATACTTTGGTTTGTGCTGCTGCCACAATAAGAGTATCTATGGTACCACTTTACAAAAATAAATATTAAATCAATAAAGATGCAAAAATGTATAATGAAAGAAATAATAAGGAGGAAAACACTCACAGTTCACCTCAGTCCCAAGGTACATATATATATATATATATATATATATATATATATATATATATATATATATATATATATATGGTATATCTCTGTAAAGTCAGAATGTATTTATTATTAGATTGCTTTTTAATAAGTATATTTCCCTTGAAGAAATACTAATTACTTATCAGCAGGAAGAGGACATTTGACTCCGTTAAATCATTTTCAACTCTGCTCTTTTAGCCTTTATTCAGTAAGGGTTGCTCAGCCGTATATTGAGCTGATATGGCTGGTAATCTGTGAAACTGGATGAAACTCTTTCTATATATGCAGGATAGAGGAAAAAATGATCCTATCCTCTGGGAAAATCATATTTAGCATGCTTATGAGTCATTAGCAAGGCTGGAATAACTTGAATATTATAGCCTATATCTTCTGGGGGAACCAGAGTTTTAGGGGTGACTCCAGATTATAAATGTACAAGACAGTACCTCTGTGCAACCATGCTGAGGAAAGGGGACCTAAACTTTTTATGTAGAGCCCAGTAACCTCTAATGGCACTTCTAGGTATTGGACCTTTATTCTTGAAATGTTGGTCTACCTGGTTCTTGTATATTGACACTGGCATAACTATAGAGGAAGCAGACCCCTACTGTTGTGGGGATGTCCAGAAAGACAGGGGTTCGCAGACTGCAGGGTCTGTTTCCTGTAGTTATTAGAAGTGCCCCTTACAAAGTAGGGTTGCACCCTGTCTGGTTTTGGTCCAGACAGTTTGGTTTTTTTAAAGGGCTGGCTGCCCAGTTTTCCAAATTAGGAAAACCGGGCAGGATTCCGTGTGATTGTCACGACGATCGGCCAAACGACATTTGCACCACATAGACCCACCCCTATAGCATCACGGCCCCGCCCCCACAACATCACATTCCCGCCCCCAGTCCGGAGTTTAACAGGAAGAAAGATGGTAACTGTAGGGCAAGAAGCGGGTTGATGTGCACACTTGGCTCCTCTGAAGATTTTTTTGCAGGGGGCCTGGTGCGCTGTAGTTGCACCACTGCATATTGATATTTTCCTAAACTTATTATGTATTCTGTCATTCTAGTCCATCAAGATTTTAGACACTTCTACTTTTTAAATTAGCACAAATGGGTCTCAGTATATGACCCCTATACAGGAATAAGCACATGAATCTTCACTGTGCTGGAGGTTTTGTGTCGCCATCCTTACACAGTATTCCATCAGCAATTTCAGTATAATTCTTAGTCCTCCCATTGCCAGAAGCCAGCACCCAGAAATGAGTGCACCTGGTTGACTTTACATTCAAAATCCTGTCCTATAATTCCAACATACTGTATACAGTATATGTATATATTCCAGCATATATAACTGGCAGCTGATCAGTATGTGCCCTGGAGGTGCTTTTTGCTAAACCAATGTTTGTCTGATTCTCTATTAAGGAATATGTAAAACATATGCATAACATGTAACATTGCTGTATTTGTATAGGGCTACTTTATCTCCTGAAGGCAATTCCAATCTGATGGATCTGTAGGTGTATGGGCAGCTTTAAACATTTAGCCATTCTTCTTGAAGGATGAATTATACACTGCCACAGTGTCAACCCTATGGATGGTTCCGTAAGTTAAGTACAGTAACTGCCAGCTAATAAAGCCCTTCAACCTTTCCCCTCTTTTCAATTCTGCCCTATATACAAAGTGACCCGAAGAGTTCTGTTGCCTATTATCCTAGCCATGCTGGGTATTTTCCAAGGACTTGAAGTGTCTGCACATACATCTGAGCTGATATTCTATATAGATTGGTATATACAGATGCAGCCACTTTGGTTTGTCTGTTTGACACAGAATAACTAAACACAGATATCCCATTTATCTCATTTAACACAGAAAACTGCGTCACAACATCCCATCTAATTAAAGCATTCACCATTGTGAACAATGGAGCTTTGGTATGCTAATGAAAAGGTTAAATGCATTAAATGAGTTAAGATGACTTAAGATAACACAGTTTCTTCAATTACCCCTGAGTCATGACGCATTTAACTCACAAATCCAAGTGGCTTCATCTGTAGGGCAGTGTGGTGTTTATACAAATGGCCTGTAGGTGTCACTGTCTACATGAGTTACTGTGCATACTTCCTGGTAGCTTAAAAGAGAAAGTGAAAGCTACTGTTGTATAATGGCTGCATGAGAGCCTGCTAATAAAGCATTGTTATACTCTCCTCATCATCGGCTACCCAAAACATAACAGGCAGCCTTATACATACAGGCATGTACTTAAACTATTTGATAAATTACATTTCTGTGTTACGTTCTTCTTTAATTAAATCTGTTACATTTCCACCATAAATCTTGGCTTCACCATAACCAAAATTCCAGGACAAAAACTAGACTTTCCAAGCAGTCACCCAACCCAAATTTTCCTGGTGACTCCTTAATAGATAAACAGCAAACGATGAGACGTTAGCTTTTAAAAAGCAGATCTGGTAATACTGAATGTTGACTGGAAGCTTGATGTCTTAAGAGCAAATTAGATTTCAAACCTGATAACAAAAAGTTAAACCTATGGTAAATTGGGTTATTTCTTTTTAAGAAAGCATTTAAAGTCACAGGTGCCCTATTGTATCTACTGAAGAATGAACAGAAGAATAAAGAATGTCTACATGAAGTACCATAGAAAACAACATGTCATGTGTTTCAAGTCTCTCAAATTGTTTGACAGTAAGAGAAGAAATAAAGTGACAAGGGCAGAATATAGAAGTTGTGTGCACTAGCTGATTATATTTCATCCAACATAACATACATTTGTGAACAGATCGCCTGTGTTCAATGCCCTGTCATTAAATAAAACAAGAAGTGTTAATTCATTACCGACCTTTCTCCAAGTGAAGCTTCCTTATCCCCTCGGGTCATGCTCCCAGCATCTATCATAGCTGATAAAAGCTCCATCTATAAATCTGCATGTACAGTAACTCTTGGAGTAAAACAATGGAACAGTCAGGCTTTACAGCACCAACTAAAAGAGTACATTGCAATGGAAAATACTGACTCTACATGACCATAGTGTGGTGCAGATACAAACATAAGCAAAACATGACAACTTAAAGGGGAAGTACACATTCAAATGAACTTTCAGTAAAGGGATACTGTCATGGGAAAAAACAATTTTTCAAAATGAATCAGTTAATAGTGCTGCTCCAGCAGAATTCTGCACTTAAATCCATTTCTCAAAAGAGCAAACAGATTTTTTTATATTCAATTTTGCAATCTGACATGGAGCTAGACATTTTGTCAATTTCCCAGCTGCCCCTGGTCATGTGACTTGTGTCTGCACTTTAGGAGAGAAATGCTTTCTGGCAGGTTGTTGTTTTTCCTTCTCAATGTAACTGAATGTGTCTCAGTGGGACATGGGTTTTTACTATTGAGTGTTGTTCTTAGATCTACCAGGCAGCTGTTATCTTGTGTTAGGGAGCTGCTATCTGGTTACCTTCCCATTGTTCTTTTTTTTGGCTGCTGGGGGGGGGGGTAAAGGGAGGGGGGGCGATATCACTCCAACTTGCAGTACAGCAGTAAAGAGTGATTGAAGTTTATCAGAGCACAAGTCACATGACTTGGGGCAGCTGGGAAATTGGCAAAATGTCTAGCCCCATGTCAGATTTCAAAATTGAATATAAAAAAATCTGTTTGCTCTTTTGAGAAATGGATTTCAGTGCAGAATTCTGCTGGAGCAGCACTATTAACTGATTCATTTTGAAAAAAAATTGTTTTCCCATGACAGTATCCCTTTCAGTAAAGTATAGACAATGGCATTCCAAGATTTTTAGGGTTTTTATTGGTCATTTTCAAAACACTTTTATAAGTTCTAGCCTGTGTGCACTTGTCATTTGCCTGAGGTTTTCCCCCCCTGGTGCGGTGGGCGTGGGTGGGTTTGGGGGCCCCAAAGCACAATTCTGCAGGGCACTTTGCCCCTTTGCATTTATTATATCTCAAAAGCATTGATCTATGAAGTCTACATGGTGTTCAGCTGCTTTCTGTATACCCTGTGTCACGTACGGCTCCCTAAATCCAGAACAAGTGCTAGGCTCTCTGGTCATAGCTCTGCTTCTGCCTGCAGCAGCCGCCTTTGGACTTGGAAGGAGCCCTCGGCTACTCAGATGCCACCAGGTCTTAATAGGAGAGGAGCCAAACAAGAGTTATGGACAGGCAAAGGGGCACAGTCATTACTGAGGTTTTGGACAGAAGGCAACAGTTCAGGGAGTAGACAAAAGTGTAGTCAGACAGGCAGTGGTTGGTTCAGGTGGAGTTCAAGCAGGGTTAAACAGGCTGGGTCAGTAGAGGCAGAGTTCAAAGAATAGTCAGGTAGGCAAGGGTCAAAACTGGAATCAAACAGGACAAAATCACACCCAGGATACTAACAAGTTAGACCTAACAACGGGCAATGAGTTTGGATTCAAGCCCCATTAAATATCTCTCACGCTCGTGACACGTAAAACCCGGAAGCGTGCGCCGCACGCACCATAGAGTAACTGGCAGGTGAAGGAAGAAGATCACCGAAGGCACGTTGGGGTGTTCCCCCGGCCCACTAGACCACCAGGGTACGTTACACCCTGGCCACCATTACTCCCCGGGGTATTGTAGTGATAACTTGGAAGCCATGAATGAAAGGTTCCACACAGCCCTTTGTTGAACTCAGGAACCAGCGCAGCTTCCACAGTGATACTTGCCACACACAATCTTCCCCAACCAAAATTAAGAGTCCCAGGCCACCAGGTCCACCTGGTTGCCTTTCTTGCCTGCCTCCTCATTGAGATCATGTACACTTTGACACACTGTCAGCAGGCTGTCTATGCAAGTCCCCTCTGCTTTGGGTCCCTAATCTGGACGAGGTTCCGCCAGGACACTGGTCCTTCTTTCCTCATTGGAGATCAGCTTCTCAGCTACAAAACCTACTCCTACAGTCAGCCCGAACCAGCCAAATCTGTGGGCATCTCTACCCCTTACCCAACAACACCACCTGGTGACCAATTAAAACCAACACTACTAACATAGAAATGATATTACTCCTTACACATTAGACTCATATTCCAAAAGCTAGCCACTTAGTATTATTAGGGTCAGGGTTCCTTTTGTCTGAGACCTCCATTACAGTAGAATATAAATATCAACCATTTATTAAAAGTCATATTTCAAAATAACAACACATTGGGCCCGCAGGCTGCATCTTTAAATTGTTTACATTTGAAGTGTAATAACCCCGTTCTTTTCGGGAGTTGTTTTTCTCTTAACCTTGGATAGTTTTTTTTTTTTTATTAAAGCTGTACATCTGTTGTGCTATTAAATGCTAAGAAACAATAATAGAACTTTCATTAAAGCAACAATCATTCAGGGTACACAGAGGTCCAGTAAAAAAAAGTAGGGAAATAATAGCTGGGTATGTTTACAATTGTTCATACAGAAACAATAAATGGCTGCAGTGTCGGCTCTGGGTAATAGAAGCACTTGTTTATTTTTCTAAATGTCAGCACATTAGTCTTGCGTGTGTTTGATTATGGGCTGATATAGAGGTGCTCATACTGAAATCTGATAAATACTTGGGGCTCTCCTTTATATAAATAACGAGACACGGGGAGGCAATTATTCAGCATTTGGATAGGACAATAAAAAGCAGGAACCTCGTCCAAAAAAAAAAAAATCATTACTTTTGCCGTAATTTTCAGGATATTTCATTTGTTAAAGTTGAGTTGAGAAAAAACCAGTACCAACCCAGATACACAAAGTATTGGAGAGATCATGGGAATTGGGGAACTTTATCAGACAACAGTGGCTTCAGAATATCCTCATATGTTACAGTAGGGTATATGTTATTTCTTATAATACTATAATAATGTCAGAATAATAATACTTCAGTTTCATTGAGTCAGTGACATCTACTGTATATGTGATGTTTATAACTGATGACAACACTGACTTTAAGGGGGTTATTCAATAAAACTCCAAATGCCAAAAAAAAACCCCAAAAAACACGTATTTTTTCAGGATTTATTATACCCCGAGAATAGAAAAAGTCAGAATCTGAAAATCCGCCGTCTTAGACTTGCTGGGGTTGCATATAAGTAGGGATGCACCGAATCCAGGATTCGGTTCGGGATTCGGCCAGGATTCTGCCTTTTTCAGCAGGATTCGGATTCGGCCGAATCCTTCTGCCCGGCCGAACCGAATCCGAATCCTAATTTGCATATGCAAATTAGGGGCAGGGAGTGAAATTGCGTGACTTTTTGTCAGAAAACAAGGAAGTAAAAAATGTTTTCCCCTTCCCACCCCTAATTTGCATACGCAAATTAGGGTTCGAATTCGGTTCAGTATTCGGCCGAATCCGGTTCGGCCGAATCAAAAAAGTGGATTCGGTGCATCCCTACATATAAGTCAACAGGAAAAGTCCCAAAGATTTTTTGATCTGCACTGGGTTTCATGCAATAATCTGAAGATTTCATGGTTTTCAGGCAAAAATCTGAAAAAATCTGGGTGGAAAATCCGAAAAATTCGTGCAATAGTTTTTTTTTCACAATTTTTCCAGGTTTTTCCTGCAAAATTTTTTTCGGGGAAAGTATTTTAATAAACAAGGAGAAAAAAACAGTGCGGATTTGGTCTGAGTTTTTTTCAGAAACTATTCCGACTTTGATAAATGGGCCTCTTAATATCATTATATTTTTCTAATACAACAAAGCCATGAATATCCTGTAGCTTATATACACTGTACTTATAAACGGTGAGTAGTGATGTCATTTCTGTCACATGACTCACTGAAAGTTGTGTATTATAATAAATAAAGTACCCCCTGTTGCAAAATATGAGGATATTAGAAGTAACCTCGGAGTTCCATGACCTGTATAAAAGCACTCAGCCTTTGGCCTGTTTTTATATGGTCATGAAACTCCTCGGTAACTTATAATATCCTTATAATTTACAAGAGAGGGTACTTTATTCACTATATAATCGGCTCTTAGTGATATCATCGTGTAGCATAGTGACTTTCTATGGCATTTGCCAGAACCCACAGATTGCCAGTCCAGGCCTGGGGCGAACTCAGGGTAAAGGGGCACACAAAAAAAATCCCCAACTGCTTCCTCTTTAAATGTAGGTGTGCGGTTACACTTGCATGGGCGGGAAGAGAGTGTAATGGAAACAGAAGTTTCTTACCTCCATGGCGTCCTAGATGGCGATGGCGTCCAAGATGGCGACTCCTTCCATCCCCACGTGGTTCCTGCTGGTCCCAGTATGATGACGTCGGCTGCCTCTCGCCCTCCGATTGGTCGCCGGCAACGGAACGTGCGTCGGCGTCACGACGTTAGCGTCTTGACGCCGGCGTCAGCGTCATGACGTCATTGCGCCCAAAGTCTTGGCGCCAAAACCTGCCTATTTAAACCCCCTGGACATTGCAAACATTGCCCAAATATAGGTCTTACTTCGTGTATTCCTGGGTGTGTTTTCTGCTTATTGATTCCTGTGTACCGACTTCTGCCTGTTTTCCTGGATCGAACCTTCGCTGCCTGAACTGAACCTTGCCTGGACTTTGACCATTCTCTTGTCTCATCCCTTGTACTCTGTTATCGGCTGGTTACCTGCCTCCTCCTTGGTCCACACTCCTACTGCGCCTTCGGGCCCTTACAGAGAGGAGCAGATCAAGTGGCTAAAGTTTGGTGTGTATGGGAGCACCTTGTGTGTGCAGGGCCCCTCTGAAGATTTTTTTATGGAGGTGGTGGCAAGTGCTTGTTTCGCCACTGATTGGGGTTTTTATTCTCTCTATAGCTCTGGGGTCGGGGTCACTAATCTCCCCAAACTGCCTCCCCTGCCTTCCCGTCAGCTAGAATGAAAATCGCCAAAGAGATGGCACTCGGAGCGATTCATTTTCCAGAGTCGTCCACAGTTGCCTCACGAGGAAACTTCTGGTGACTTCGGAAAACGAAGCGCTCCGAGTGCCATCCCGCCAGCGATTTACTAGACTGCTGGAAGGCAGTTCAGGCAGATTAGTCGGAGGAGAGGATTTGTCGCAGGGTGACTAATCTCCCGAATCTGACTGTGTGTCTCTGCCCTAACTGCTCTACTGGGAATCTACTGGGATCTTTTTAAGCGGCACAGCACCATTGTACCAATATTTTCCAGGCATCCCTTGTGCTCTTGCTTATTCTAATTTTACTAAAAAGGAGTCCAGGGATAAGTAGTAGAGGTATAACAGTATAATAAATGCTGAATGGAAGCTCATCAGTGTGGAAAGAGTATCAATGGCCAGCCTGCGTAAACCAAATATCAGTAGTGTGGCAAAGGAAGTGTTAATCCTGGCTGGTCCTTTAGTCCAGTATATCATCCATTGCCCGGCTCTGACTAATTAATAAAAATTAACAGCAGAGATATTTTTAGCCGAAAGGAAGAAAAAAAAACTGGTTAAGGCCTTTTACCTTCAAGCTTTGTGAGCGGAGAATAAGAATGAGGAAAAGGGCACTTGGTGAGTATTAGCGCAGAGCTGGCCTATGTCGGAGACAGCCGTGATGTACAATCAATTTAATATGCTCTCCCATCTATAAATCTGTTCGGCTGTGCAGCTCTTTGATGAGAATGTGATATATTCCTAAAGTTTCGCCAAATGTCACCCTCAAAAACTTGCCGTATTAAAGGTAATTTACCACTGCCAAACGTGCGATCGTCGGATCGATACCCAAGCCGAGGAGGAAAGAATAGCAATTTTCAACGTCATTTGGGGTTTGCATTATTATATATATGTGTAATTTAGAACATGATATACTAAACAACTGCTGACAACATATTGCTTTGACTAATAAATTCATTGTTCCAAAATGTTCTGAGCACTTTGTAGCCCAGGACAAAGCTTACAATCACCACTGCCCCATTCAGCTGAATGCCATTCAAGTGAATGGGGAGGGACAATCTAGAGATAATGTTTCTGTCCAACTTCAGGCCTATTTTCTTAAAGTATGGGTGCCCATATGAGTAAAATTGTAACAAATGTCCTCATACAAACGTTCCATTTACAGAATACCTTATACATTTGTAGGCGACTGATAAGTACTTTATATCTCCATGTATAGTTAAGGATTGGTAACCAAGGGCCCTTATTAAAGTGGTTGTTCACTTTGCGTTAACTTTTAGTATGACGTACCATAGAGTTAAGGGTAAGTGCACTGTTGGTCTTACTACTTGATTATAAATGCACTTCAAACTTAGACTACTAATGGATAGTGTAGAACTCACATACAATGAGGGACCTTGGTGTGGCACGTGAGCTTACATATTTTGGCCAAAGGGTGGTACTAACACCTCATTTTTGTAATAATTATTTTAAAAGGCAAACTGTGCACTGGCAATGTGTCTTTTTCTCTTTGTGTACAAATATTTTCTTTTTAGCTGGTCAACTCCAGAATGTGGGTTAGACGGTCAACGCCACACTGTCAGTTAGACCGAGCGCCGGAGATTTTTTTCTGTGTCTATGTAACCTCTCCATGTCCCTTTCCTAGAAAGTGCTATTTCACCAGTGACTGACTAAGCCTTATTCACTGGGGACCTGCTCCCTGGCTTTCACTAGAGGTAAAGAACCCTCTAGGGCAGCACAGCTTTACTGGGACTTTGTTGAAGCCAGGGTCACTTGCTCAACAGATGCAAGCCAAAGAGAAAAATCCACCCCCCTAACTTGTAACAGGGTAAAATGTGAATGGTTTAATATAAATGTTTAAGTAATAGTTAATACATATATACATACATATATATTTAGGTTGGCCACTAGGGGAGCTAGAGGATAACAGTTGGATAACAGGCGGAGAATAGTAAGTTATATAAGGGACTTTTTTTTTTTAGAGATGTGTCATGGGAAGCAAGATGAGT
Source organism: Xenopus petersii (assembly GCA_038501925.1). Taxonomy (NCBI): domain Eukaryota; kingdom Metazoa; phylum Chordata; class Amphibia; order Anura; family Pipidae; genus Xenopus; species Xenopus petersii. Next base: position 10,852,002 of record CM076675.1, on the reverse strand, counting down.
AGTGGGCTCTGCAGTAGTAGAGACATCTCCTGGAAGAGGTACTGAGCCTAGGTAGTGTGAGGCCTAGTGGTGTAATAGTATGCTCTAGGGAGTGTAAGTGAGAGAGGTAAATAACATGGGCAGCTAGAGCCCCAACTAGGAGTGGAGTGGGCATAGTGTTCCCAGCGGGAATCCCACCAGCCAGGGTTTAAGAAGAAAGGCTGATCAGGATTAAGCCGGCCAGGACCCAAGAGGGGTACCTGCAACTGCCCCCCCTGCCTGGCAGTGTGCTGTTACGGGTAATGTTCTGCAAGAGGCTGGGAGATTGAGCCCTGTGAATGTGCTGCTGTTCTACAGAAGGCTATGACAATAAAAAGAAAGTGTTTCAACTGCAACTCTCTACCTGGTGTGTTTCACTCAAGGGTTCCCCCACACAAAAGGTTGGTGGTACATCAAGGGTTACCAACGGGTAAGGCACTGGAGAGCTTTGCCCCATTACAAACTATGTTAAAGTGTGTCAGTAAGTGTTCATAAGGCAGTAGGCTAATAATACAAATATGTAAATCAGTAACTAGATACATGGGCATCTTCCCAGCAACTAGGGAGATAAAGAGGCTTAAGGACTTACTAAACCTGTGGGCCCCTACATCTGTATCAGCCATTGCTCCTGTAGTAGTAGCATTGAGTTTAGGAGCGGGGTAAAGACTAGGCAGATATCCCTTCACAAGGGTTAAAATCTCTAGTTTTGTGCTTTGTAGCTAAGGAAGGTGAATAACTTCTGCTTTAAGGCGGCTTTTAGTATGTTCCATGTGGGCAGATTTTGGCTTCTTCCCCTACCTCTCTGAGCACACATTTGTCTCCCTAATTTTGCATGAGGTTGGCTTGCATGGCAGTTATTCTTGGCCTCAATTTGGCTTACTACCAATGGGGCATTGCTCAGGTACCATTGGGTTTCTAGGAGTTTTAACCTTGTTGTTAGTCTTTGTTCTTATGTGGGACTGGGAGTTTTCCAGATATACCAAGCTCAACACATTGGATTTCACTCCTTTAGGCCACCAAGAGCATTAAATTCTTCTTGATTTAGTGAATAGTTCTGCTTCTTCATTGTTTCCCCTGGAAATCCACGGCTAATGCATAGACTCTTCATCAGACTGAGACTGTCTTCGTCCCATTGTCAAGTTATCCATCAGGACATTTTAGCAGTGGACTGGGGGGAGGGGATTTTATGGTGTAATGTAATTGGCTGACAAGTTAGTCTAAATTATGTTAATATTCTTTTGGAAGTTGTCAATAAAACATAAAAAACCCAGACCTCTCTGGTTCTTTCATGGCACAAGCCCCCTAGTGGTCATTGACTGAAAGCTCTGCACTTGTACCCTAAACCTTACATTTTAACAGCAAATATATCCTGTTTATATACAGCTTTAAAGGGGTTCGTTTATAATCATCTATACCTTATTTAGCAATGGATTTTATTTTTTACAATGAGAAGCTTAACAGAATGTGTACTTTGTGTTAATTAAACAAAGGCAAACCCTGTCTCTTTGGTATCAGTGCCGCAGGGTATCACAAAGCGCAGCTGAAACCCAGACTTTATATCAGAGAATGAGGCTAAATGAGGAAACGTTATCATGCAAGAGACAAATGCATATAAATGACAATTATATGAACAATGCATCATAAAGATAAAGATGATTAGAATGGGCATCCAATATAAAAATGCAAGTGAGCACATTTCTAGCAAAAGAAATAAATAAGTAATCTCACCAGAGACTCAAAGTTTAATCACTTTATTTCTATTGATTTTGCTAAATATAAAAAAAAACCTAAATGAAAAGGTATACGAACAGGTGGAACTGAGAAAGAAAAAGAAATGAAATAGTGCCATCTAGTGGAATACAATGTTCTTGCCATGGGATACTGGGTTTAGTTCTTTTCTTGGTTGAGTGGTTAAATAGTTATAATAACAATGACTTAAAACAAAAATAATACATTTGCATATCAGTTTGTACGTAAAAGAAACATGGCTTATATATATCTATATATATATATATATACATGTATGTGACCTATTATCCAGAATGCTGGGGACCTGGGGTTTCCCAGATACTGGGTCTTTCTGTAATTTGGATCTTCATGCTTTAAGTCTACTAGAAAATCATATAAACATCATATAAACCCAACAGGCTGGTTTATCTTCCTATACAGATTCATTATATCTTAGTTCGGATCAAGTACAAGCTACTGTTTTATTATTACAGAGAAAGGGTAGATACACACAGGAAGATTCGGCCGACGACTAATCGCCTCTTCTTTAGGCGAGGAATCTTCTCCCAGGGTTACCATGCTACATATTCCATAAGCCTGAATCATTCAATATAAGCATTACTAACTCGTTGACATTGATATTTTTGCACACCTGGAGAATCTTAGGTACAGTATCCTAAATATCCTACACTTTTTAACATTTTGAAATGAAGAAATCTGGAGGACAGGGCCCTTAAAGCAATGAAGGGAGCCTCACCTAAAGGCTCATGAGGGCTATAGAAGGGCAGCCAAGAAAATAATAGACCTACTGAGCTAAATGTTAGCCATTTCCCCTACTGCTCATTCTCTTTTATGCTTTTTTTATGTAGGGACTCATAGGGTTAATATCCCCCTATGAGTTTAAATCCCTAAACACCAATGGATTTAACTTTTTTTGTCTTTTTTGTCTTTTTTAATTTTTTTAAGTGAATTAACCACCAATTTTTTTTAACTTGTAGGGGGGGACTGGCCAGTGAATACTAAGTTAAATTGTGAAGAATAAAGTTGCTGGTAGTGAAAAGTGAATAAAGCAAAGAGGAGCAGGAAATACTGTGGCCATTTTGGCAGTGATAGAGCAAGGGACAGCAGCCTATGTCAAGGAAAGGTGAGGAGAAAGTATCTTGCCACAATTTACCTAAGAAGAAGTCCCTGCAATAAACTTGAACTGTCTTCCATACCTTGTGTTCCAAGGTTACACAGTCATTGAGTAGTCGGTACATACTCAAAATACAAATCATTAGCAGAGTGTACCACCAATAGTGCTTGAGAGAGGTCCATCAAGAGCTTCTATACTTCCTCTGGGGACACTTCTTGAGCGGAACTGAGGTGAAAATCTTTCTAGTCTAGTGATCCCAAACCAGTGGCTCGCAAGCAACATGTTGCTTACAAATCGCTTGGATGCTGCTCCCAGTGGCCTCAAAGAAGGTGCTTATTTTTTAATACTTGGCTTGGTGGCAAGTTTTAGTTGTACAGTATATAATCCAGGGGCACTGCCAAACATATCCCCCTGTAGGCTGCCAGTCCACATAGGAACTACCAAAAGCCAATCAGCCCTTATGAAAGAGCTTGTGTTGCTCCTCGACTCCTATTTACTGTTTTATGTGGCTCATGGGTAAATAAGGTTGGGGGCCCCTTATCTAATCCCTATAACCGGTTGCTGGTTCCCCAACTCGCCACAGTGTCCTTGGTGTTCTGATCCCTTCTGATACTCCTTGGTGGAACCAAGAGCTGTTCATACAGGTATCCCTAAACCTGACTATCTCTCCTAGAGAGACAGGATGTGGCTGCCCCTTACTAGTCTTGTACTAATGGTGGCTCCATGGATGACTCAATTCACTTAAGGGAGTGAACAAAAATTATGTCAGCATTATATATATTTGCTTGTTTAATTTGAAATTAATAAAAAATATTTGAAAAAGAAAAAGAGTGAATACCAGAGAAATAAAAACAAATTGTAAACAAGCCCCTTTGTGTTACAGTATGCTTACTGGCTAAGCTGGTTCCATTGCTCACATCATGGTTTTTTAAATCTTAAGGGAATTTATGCTTCATACTTTAATAATAGCGGCAAGTCTGTGACCTGTTTTGGATTGAGGTATTGCGCATTTGGTGAAACTATGCATATTCTACGCTTTCATTGCAGTTGAATAAAATCAAGGTCAAGTTTTGCTTTTTCTCTCTGCAGCAGAAAACATGAGCGTTTGTTTATTCCCAGAAGTGCCGGGGATAATTCGGCTTTCAAAGCCCCTGCAGCACAGAAAAGATCACTGCACAATTCTGAAATTTGACTCCAGCAGCCTTTAAATAGGTCCCACTGGGTATTGAAATGCTTAATATGCTGTCTGTCATATAACATCATTGCAATTCACTGCTCACACTACGGGGCCCCTCAATCAGCGTTCCAAGCAAATGTCGCCAGCCCCCCAAAACCGCGGTTAACTCACTCCCTGCAAAATGGATTCTTAGCTGCTGAGTCAAAGAAAGCTTTTGTCCCCGATGGATTCCTCTTCACTCAGAGGCCTCTGAGGAAGCCAGCTGATATTTATAGATATTTTTAAAAACCGGGTGCCGTCCAAATATCCAAACAAACTGCACTGTTTTGGTTTTCTGTTTCTCTTTTCTCTGTTGCCACAGGCGCTGACCTATTTACAAATTTTGGAGACTTTTTTTTGGATACAGCTGAGAGAATGTGTGGAGATCGGCAGGAGAAAGTTAAAAGACTAAAACTTTTTTTCCTTGTCACTTTTTGTGTCCATTGACTTTAATGTATGTGGACAAAAGAGTCGCGTGTGCGAAAATTGGCGCGCATTAAAATTATTTGGGCGCCCATTGATTTTAATACACTTGTACAAAAGAGTTGTGTGTATAAATATTGACGCTCGTGTCAAAATTGTCGCGCATCAAAATAATTTCAATGTGTTTTACAAATTTTTAGCCGTTTCGCACATTTTTTCGAAGTTTCATGAATTTTTCGGCGAAGCAAAATGGGACAGATTCACCCATCACTATAGAGGACCCCAATAGTAAATTTCCCCACTTCTCACGAAGTCCTGGTTCTGTGCTCTGAGGGAGGTTCACTTTATTCACCCAGAGATCTTATAATGGTTGTGACTAAATCCTGTCCCTAAAGCAGCAGGTGCACATGGTTCTTCCTCTTCGGTTTCCACTAAGTACCAGAAGTGGATATGCTGGAAGCCTGGAGCAGCAGGTCCCAGTATCAACTCTTGTATTCTAAGGAGAACAGCAACCTTAGAGAAGCTGGGAGCAGGTAGAAAGCAGAGGATAGCCGTTTCTGTCTTAGCACACATGAGTTGTGAGATAGACAGGCCTGCTAAGCAAGCGCAGCATCCGCTCCACCAAGTAGACGTAGTATGTAGTTAGAACTCCCATACCTGAAGTGTAGGGACCACAGTCTAGAAAATTAGGCTATTCCTATTCCTAAGAGGCTTCCACCAGAGGGCATCTATTTCACTTACTGGAGAGCTATTCCTTAACATGTCTTCTTAAAGGAGTGCATGATCCTCAGTACTTGCTCAACTTTTTCTACACAACTCACTCTCATGTTGCCTCACAATTTATTTACCTTTCTTACTGTTTAATATATCATCTTTTTGGTTAACAATTCCTGGGCCCTAATCATTTTTCAAAGCACCTTTACAGTTAATCTTCTGAAACCTTTCCTCCACCACCTGCGGACAGTGGGAGCTGCAATATAACATTGTGCTACTGGGCAGCAGCTGTCAATTTTGAAGGGAAGTCATACCCGTTACAGATGCTTATCATGCTTCCACCAGACTAAGAGTTAGCATAGTGATAGAGTTTCCCTTTCAACACCCCAAAAGCGGGCAATATACATCAATGTTAATAAAGACCCATTAAACATTTTTATTTTTAAATTATTACTAATTCATTTTATTATAATGATTATAAGTGTTTGTTCTGCAGCTCTACAGATTTGAATGTGGAATAATATCTGCATGCTTGACCCCCCACTTATAAGAAAATAAAATAAATATCATTTAATTTCAGAAGAAATCTGCAATCAGGTTGCCAAGCATAACTTTCCCTGGCAACCAGAGATACGTCTTTTTTTACATTTTTGCTTATATTTAAATGTATACCTACATTTTCTTCTCTACCTTCATCACTGATCCAGAACCCTTCTCCCGTTTACCTATAACTAAGACAAATAACCCACAAGTCCTTGGTGCTTTGTTATAGGGCAGTAAAATGTGTAGCCTTTCCAGTAAAGTTTCCTTTATTGGTATATTTCTATATCACAGCATTTCCATAGTGTTTAGTGCAGACAATGATATACAAGGAATCTGCATCAAATATACATAGCATAGCTATAACCAGTCAATATAAACTATAACCAGTCAAAATAAACTATAACCAGTCAAAATAAACTATAACCAGTCAAAATAAAATGACAGTTCAAGTGAGTGCTATCAGATTCCAGCTTTGGTCCATTGTACTAATGAACACTACACACTATTCCATCCTTTTGATGCTGGAAAATTCAGTTCAGAATTTTTTCTGCGTTTGCTCAAAGACATCTAAGTCTTCCTTTTTTTTTTCTTGCGCTTTCTCGGCTTGTGGCTCTGTTCATGCTGGTTCAGGTCTGAACTGTTACTGGTAGAATCGTGGGTTTGTTTCTTTCTCTTTTTATTTGGGTGTTCACAGTTGTGGTAGGCCCTGTAGCTGTTTACGTTGCAGTCCATAGAACTTGGCCCGGGAGTACCGTCACTTCCTGATTCGTTCGGCCATGGAAAGGGGTTGTTGTTATGCCAAGGAAAGGCTAGTGTCGAACAGGAAGGTTGTTGGCCCATCCAGCCATAAGACAAACACTGGTTTATCTTCCAAGAGAAAAAATAAAAAATTGTATAAAGGTGAAATCGCTACAGTTATGTCTGTAGTTAAAGAAATACACATTTAGGTAAAGGTTTTGCTGTTCGCAGTCACATTCTAATATGTATATATTCTGTTCTAGCCCCTCCGCCGCCTGAGGCAGCAGCAGTTGCTGCCGCCCCCCTCCCCGTGCGCTTACCTTTTTCCGCTGAGGGGGTCCAACAGGGCAGCAGAGAGGGCCAGTGCACTAGCGCAGAGAGCCTAACTGCGCTCTCCGCGCTAGAAGAGCCGAATTTCCGTTTTGAAAACCGGAAATTTGCCTCTTAAAGTACCAGGAGCGGCATTTTTGACGCCCCTGGTACCTAGTGAGGCGACAGTCTCAATACCCCTCATTGGCGAAGCGCCCCTGGTTCTAGCAACTTATACGAGGATAATGTGCTTAAAGGAATTGTTCAGTGTAAAAATAAAGACTGGGTAAATAGATAGGCTGTGCAAATTAAATAATGTTTCTAATATAGTTAGATATAGCCAAAAATGTAATGTATAAAGGCTGGAGTGATTTGATGTATAACATGTCAGTCAGACACTACTTCCTGCTTTTCAACTCTCTTGGTTTACACTGACTGGTTGCCCTGGCTACCAGACAGTAACCAATCAGAGACTTGAGGGGGGGCCACATGGGTCATATCTGTTGCTTTTGAATCTGAGCTGAATGCTGAGGGTCAATTACAAACTCATTGAACAGAAATGTACCATGTGATCCCCCTTCAAGTCGATGATTAACTCAGAGTTATAGAGCTGAAAAGCAGGAAGTTGGATTCTGGCTGTTTTATTAGACATCTGTTCACTCCAGCCTTTATACATAAAATTTTTGGATAACTAACTATATTGGATACATTTTTTATTTTGCACAGCCTATCTATTTACACAGTTTTTATTTTCACACTGAACTGTTCCTTTAAATGTTTCTTTCAGATGCAATTTTGAAGGGGTGCATTACTGAGCAGGGTTAATCCAGGATATCTGGCTGAGGGAGGAAGGGCTACTTTACGTATCCCACTGTCTATTGCACTGAACCCTCCTTACCTGGTTATATGGATGCTACTAGTATTTGGCACAATCTGCCGTGTAACTTTCTTTTATCACAAAGGTGCATTTGGAAGGACATGGTTATACATCAAAGAGTAACACCAAGGTTTATAATTGAAGCAACTTTAGTGCTCCTACCCATCACAATGGGGTATATTTATCAAAAAGTGAAGTTAGAGATCGCCACAGTTAGCTAAAGTGAAATTCCGCCACTCTCCATTAATTTCTATGGCATTTTTAAAGGTGTATTTAATAAAGGGTGAACTTTCACCCATTGCTAAATACTCTTTTAAAGGACCAGTAACATCAAATTAAAAATTTTCTAAATACGTTGGTATACAACGGAAAAAAAAAATTATACTTTGAAATCGCTAAGTCTTTATTAAAGGGATCCTGTCATCGGAAAACATGTTTTTTTCAAAATGAATCAGTTAATAGTGCTACTCCAGCAGAATTCTGCACTGAAATCCATTTTTCAAAAGAGCAAACAGATTTTTTTATATTCAATTTTGAAATATGACAGTATCCAGTTTTTTCCCATGACAGTATCCCTTTAACCCTTTAAGAAATAATTTACCGAAACTCCTCTTCAGAAAAGGCGACAGGTCGCTGATCCATTGTGCAGCCGCTCGATTTCTCCTCCCTGGCTATCTCCTATAAGGAAGGCAGGGAGGAGAAATCGAGCGCAGCATGATGGATCACCTTTTCTGAAGATGAGCGCAAGCGGAGTTTCGGTAAGTTATTTCTTAATAAAGACTTAGCAATTTCAAAGTTTAATTTGTCTTTGTGGTTTTTTTTTCATGCATACTAACTGGTCCTTTAAAAATCCCACAGAATGAATGGAGAGAGGTGGAATTTCACTCTAGAGGACTGTGGCGATCGCCAACTTCACGTTTTGATAAATATACCCCAATGTCTGTTTTCAGATTTGGTTTCATCTCTCTCCTTATGGGAATAATTTGCTAAATAGATCAATCTACTATACAGTAAATAAAAAACAATGAAAGCTCTGACTGGCTGCTACTGGGGACTGCACTGGTGGAATTTAGAACCGATATAAGTAAATTAGTCTCGCTCTATTCTATATAAGTAACCTGTGAAAAAATGCAATGCTGAACATGTTATATAGTATGTAAATACGGCATTCTTACCATCCCCTGGAAGTACATAAACGTCTGATGAAAATAGTTGTTGTCCACAAAGTTTGTGGTTGAAAAGGCAGCAGATCTGTCCTCTGGACCACTCATTCTGCAAAATGATGAAAAGTGACAACATTTTTTAAAGGAAAACTAAACCCTAAACGTAAGTGGCTAAAAATGTAATATTTTATACATTGAACTTAATGCACCAACGTGAAGTTTCAGCTTGTCAATAGCAGCAATGATCCAGGACATCAAACTTGTCACAGGGGGTTACCATCTTGGAAAGTGTCTGTGACACTCACATGCTCAGTGGGCTCTGATTGGCTGTTGAGAAGCTAAGCTTAGGGCTCGTCACTAATTATCCAGCAGAAAATGAGCTTCCCTGGCTGTAATATAAGCTGATGCTACAGGTTTGCTGATTATTAAATTCTGATGCTAATTGCACTGGTTTCTGTGCTGCCGTGTAGTAATTATCTGTATTAATTACTAATCAGCCTTATATTGTGACATTTCTATTCTATGTGTACTGTATATTGTGAGTGGCTCCCTAAGCTCAGTAAGTGACAGCAGCACAGAGCATGTGCAGTGAATCAGCAGAAAAGAAGATGGGGAGCTACTGGGGCATCTTTGGAGACACAGATCTTTACTGCTAAAGGGCTGTGGTTGCCTTGGGCTGGTACAGAAGCCAAAACACCTTCTTCTTAGGCTTTAGTTCTCCTTTAAGTCCTCTTTGATCATTAAAATGGGACAAAGGTTAATATACCTACAGTTAAGTGCACCCATAAACACTGAAAAGCATTCATGACCACTCCAAATGATTTAAATGGAAAACACGTCCTTCCAAACGGGTACATTAGACATTTTTTCTTTACTATGACAATAAAACAAATTACTCTTACCTCACAAACCCTGACTCCCCAAGTCTCTAGTGAAAGTAGGTACAAGAGCACTATTTCTGGTTACTATTTAAATGTTTTACTTACCCGTAGTCTTGGGGATATGGGGTGAAACCATTAGCTGAACTTTGAGGTGTATTAGTCTCTTCAGAAGAGAAGGAACTTCCTGTGCAACAGTAAAATAAACTTGCTAAATAACCTAAAGGGGTAGTTCACAGTTACATGGTGTAGACAGGGATATTTCTAAGACAATTTGCAGTTGGTCTCCATTTTCTTTTATTAAATGATTTAGCTTTTTGTCCAGCAGCTCTCTAGCTTGGAAGCTATCTGGTTGATAGGGTCCAACTTATCCTAGCAACTAGGCAGTGGTCTAAACATAAAGCTAAGTAATAAAAACAACAAGAATGATGAAATTGTGGCCTCACAGAGCAATCAGTTTTTTGGGAGGTCCACGCACACAATCTGAAAGTTGGGCAATAGGGCAAATATTTAAAGGGGAACTATTGCAAAAATGAAAATTGAATATAAGCTTCAGCATACCGAAATAAGAAACGATCTAAATATAATCAATTAAATATTCTGCATTGTTTCTGAAATAATCAAGTTTATCTTCACTATTCCTCTCTCAGCATCTGTTTCTCTTCATTTTGTCTTCATGCAGCAGTTGGGTGTCAGATATTCATTGACAGTTAGATCCAATATAGGGGGGCTCCTTTCCTAACAGATGTATTAGCGCTCACTCAAATAACTGATTCCAGTACAAATCAAATACAAAATAACATAACAAAAATTCTGCACAAATTCTGCATGTAGAGAGACAGGATTTCTGGTGATTTTAATGGAGTGAGATCTAATACATCCTCTAGGTAAAATGAGCTCCCCTATAAGATATATTGGATCTGCCAATGACTATCTGAGACCCAAATGTTGCATGAAGACAGAATGAAGAGATACAGATGGTGAGAGAGGGATAGTGAAACTAAACTTGATTATTTCAGAACCAATGCAGAATATTTAATCAACTATATTTAGAAAGTTTCTTATTTCAGTATGCTGAAGCTTATATTACATTTTCATCTTCGCGATAGTTCCCCTTTAAAAAAAAAAAAATAAAAAATAAAGAACAGTTAAATTGTTGCTAAGAATATGATTAAAGAGTAATGTTACAGCAGGTGGTATGTACACCGGTGGAAAAACTGCTGATCTGCTTCTTTTTTCCCCTCCTGTGTACAGCCTTAGCATTACCCAGTGAAGCAGATCAGTGTTTTCTCCATCTGCAAAGAAATCCTTACTTTAAGGTAGGGATGCACCAAATCCAGGATTCGGTTCGGGATTCGGCCAGGATTCGGCCGAATCCTTGTGCCTGGCCGAACCGAATCCGAACCCTAATTTGCATATGCAAATTAGGGGTGGAGAGGGAAATCGCGTGACTTTTTGTCACAAAATAAGGAAGTAAAAAAAGATTTCCCCTTCCCACCCCTAATTTGCATATGCAAATCAGGGTTCGGATTCGGTTCGGTATTCGGCCGAATCCTTTGCTTAGGATTCGGGGGTTCGGCCGAATCCAAAATAGTGGATTCGGTGCATCCCTACTTTAAGGACTTGCCATTTTGAGATCTTTACCCCACCCCCCAAAGGTGGTTTGAAACTTACCGAATTGATAGTGAACTTTAATTGCCCGTCCATATAATCGGATGCCATTCAGTAAGGCCTTGGCATAAGGCACAGATTCTGAGTGCTTGAAGCGGATAAAGCCAAATGCCTTTGAATTACCTTCTTTGTCTTTTGCAATGGTCGCTTTGGTAAGAGGCCCGGCCTGAAAGACAAGGCAAATATTAAATTGCAGTTTGACAAAGGTACCCCTGTGGGTATTAGATCTGTAAAAGGGCACTTAGGAAGAAGCCAATGATGTCTATTCATTGCTAAAAACCCATCCACGGCACAGCATGTACTCACTGCAAAAGGTTGATACACAAAGCAGTGTCTTCCTTTATACAGTATTCTGACACCATGATTAAACAGCCGGGGCAACACAGACCAACCATCTGTTATCTTGTCTGCACCACCACGAATAAAGGAAAATATTGTTATTTGTTGTGTTAAGGCCATGACACTGCTTAAAGGAGAAGGAAAGGCTAACATTAAGTAAGCTTTATCAGAAAGGTCTATATAAATACACCCGTAAACTCTTAAAATAATGTCAAAAGAAACACAGCATTTCTTTCCTTTATTGCGTACACATGGGCTTCTGTATCAGACTTCCTTCTTTCAGCATAAACCTCTAGGGTTAGGGCTTGAGCATGCTGTAATCTGAGCATAGAGCTATAATTGAGCAGGGAGAGACTCAGGCAGTAAGTGATGTCACACCAAACTAATATGGCAGCTGCTATCCTAAACAAACCGAGAGAAATTCTAGAGCTGTTTACTCAGGTGTGATAAAGTATTCTGCAGAATAAATATAGTGTTATAGCTTGTACTATTGTGGCTAATCTATTGACAATAAACTGCTTCAGGAGCTTTCCTTCTCCTTTAAAGTGGACCTGTCACCCGGACACAAAAAGCTGTATAATAAAAGTCCTTTTCAAATAAAACGTGAAATCCAATTTCAATTTTTTATTAAAGCATTCAAAGCTGCTGTAAGCTGTCCATCAAGTATTTTCTGCCTCTCCTCTTTGTCTTAGGCATAGACACTGCTCTCCCCACATTCCCCCGTTCTCTTCACCGTTTTATTGTGTAGTCAGGCCATGGGGATGGACATCAGGTCCCCCATTCTGGTGCACAAACAAGATGATATTAAGACTTGTCTTATGAATTCCCAGTAGGGATGCACCGAATCCACTTTTTTGGATTCGGCCGAACCCCCGAATCCTTTGCAAAACATTCGGCCGAATACCGAACTGAATCCGAACCCTAATTTGCATATGCAAATTAGGGATGGGAAGGGGAAAACATTTTTTACTTCCTTGTTTTGTGACAAAAAGTCACGTGATTTCCCTCCCCGCCCCTAATTTACATATGCAAATTAGGATTCCGATTCGGTTCGGCCGGGCAAAAGGATTCGGCCGAATCCGAATCCTGCTGAAAAAGGCCGAATCCTGGCCGAATCCCGAACCGAATCCTGGATTCGGTGCATCCCTAATTCCCAGACTGAAGGAAACAAGATTCAAATAATTTATATAGTGTAATTAAAGTTCATTTTGCTTGACTAATGTGATGAAATAGGATTTTGAATATTTTTTTTGGGGAGATGGGTCCCCTATAAGGCCATGACACTGTTTGAGATACTATTAACAGCAATTAGAAGTTTTTGGGTGGATATCCCCTTTAAGTGACCTTTCTAACCAGATACATGCATAAATGTGCATCTAGTACTTCAAATATCAAGTTTTACAGTTCTTATTCAGTAATAAGGGTAATGGTTGTCCCACTCTCATGCCTTTCTACATGCCAGTCACCTGCAGAAAGAGTTCGTACAGAATCTCCTCATTGACATTGCAGTCTAAATTGCCCACAAATAGGGTGCGATCCAGCTCCTCTTGTCTTCTAAACATGGTCAGGCACCAGTCGTCCTAATGCATCGTGCCAGTCCTGAGTAGCATCACACCATGCGCGGAGACTTTGCAGTATGTCAGTGGCAGCAAGAAGATCTGCGTCGAGTTTAACTGTCTGTATCATACACTACTTCATCCTTTTCATCAGTGTTTCCTTTTTTTCCTGTAAAAACCCAAATGAAAGTCAAATGAGACTAAATAAATATATATTAATGCAGACATCAGTGACTATACAACAGCATTTCTACTCTACCTGTATGAGAAAACAAGAATTACCTGAAGCCCCAGACCAAACAACTGTTATTGAAGCACCAGCATTTTCCACAGCCCTGTCCAATAGGGTGTATACATTGCAGTGGCATTACAATCGCAGATATATAACATTACCTGAATACGTCCTCATTCACTCTCTGCTCCTAGCTCAGTAATGCCCAGTCAGCAGGTTCTGCTGAACTGAAACTCACTGCACTCCCAGCAGTTGCAGGATGGTGACAGCTGCAGTTCAGCATGAGCTGGAGTGCTTCTCATTGACCCCCACCTGTTCCTAAGCGAACAAGCATGGCTAGAAGGTAACTAAGCAGAAAAGATCTTAAGCACAGGCAGCAGATAGATCAGTGCGTGCTTAGGCAGATCTGTAAGATAGTGTTAGAATAATCATTACCTACTCATGCTGCAGCAAGATTGACGCTGTCCCTCTTCCTATGATTTCATTTCCCTTTGCTTCCCTCCCCGCCTCTGGCCCGCCCCTCTCTGGACTTAACCCTATCCTTCCCACTAAACTAGAACTACTAGCCCAGGATCACTCGTCCTGCTGCTCTCCTGCAGGAGTTGTCATTCCTCCCATCTCTATATAATATATACACTACAGCAGAGTCTATTCTATGCCCATCCCTTTAGATATATGCTGCTAAGCTTATAAGTGGCTTCTATGCAGCAATGCCTTGAGCCAGGCCCGGACTGGCAATCTGTGGGTTCTGGCAAATGCCAGAGTGGCTGCTATAAGGTGCCATAGAAAGTCAGTATTTAGTGGGCTGGTGGGGGCTGTTTGGGCCTCTGTGTACCTGAAATTAGGGATGCACCGAATCCAGGATTCGGTTCGGAATTCAGCCAGGATTCGGCCTTTTTCAGCAGGATTCTGATTCGGCCGAATCCTTCTGCCGGCCGAACATATGGAAATTAGGGGCAGGGAGGGAAATCACGTGACTTTTTGTCACAAAACAAGTAAAAAATGTTTTCCCCTTCTCACCCCTAATTTGCATATGCAAATTACGATTCGGTTCGGTATTCGGCCGAATCTTTTGTGAAGGATTCGGGGGTTCAGCCGAATCCAAAATAGTGGATTCGGTGCATCTCTACCTGAAATGCCAGAACATATTTTAATTCTCAGTCCGGACCTGCCTTGAACATCTGTCTTAATTAGGTTGTGTCCACCTTCCCTTCCCTCCCTCCCTTCCTTCCTTCCTTCCTTCCTTCCTTCCTTTCTTTCTTTCTTTCTTCCCTTTCTTCTGTGTCCGCACATTCCCTAGCATGTTCCCAATAGAAATAATCTAAACAGCATTGAGGTTGGTCTTGTGTTTATTTATTGTTTTCCGAAAGATCCGTTTTCGGAAAACCCCGGCTCCTGAGCATTCTGGATAACTGATCCCATACCTGCACAAAAAGCCAATAGTATGCATACCTCCCAACTGTCCTGTTTTGAGCTGGACAGTCCCACTTTTGACAGCTCAACCGGCAGTCCCCTATTGTTACTGAAATGTCCCAACTTTCTCTTTCATCTCCTTCACTGAACAACAGAAAAAAAAGATACAAAGTTTCTAACTTAATTGACTTTTGGCAGAGAGCCCAGAACAGTCACAAGGTGCACAAAGATACTTTTGTAACAATTTTGAGCATCTGTTTTAGCTAAACTGTGTCCACTTTTCCTTTCTGATACAGCATGTTCCCAATAGAAATAATTTATTGTGTCAGCATTTTTTCGGATTTCACACATTTCTTCTTCACTTTTCTCCAGAACTAAAATGCCAAATATAACCAGTTGGTTGTTAGGGGGTCCCAGGAAGTATAGGGGGCCCATGAGCCCCTAATTAATGTGAATTGTCAACATATATTGGTAAAACAGAACCACCACTAGATTTGTTGGGGGGCCAATAACATCTAGTCACTGTTTTTTGTCATTGCTATGATGTATATGGTACTTGTACAGTAATTATCAGGTGAGGTTCCAGCCCAGGCAATAGGTTGGCACGTCCACAGTCCTCTTAGTCAGTGTAAAACTAAGTTCTGAACCAAAACATAACAAACAGGTCATTTATATCATAGTAAATGACGTATCAAATAGTTGTATAATTGTATGATAGCATATACAGTACAGATCAGTAAATATTGCCCTTTACATATTTTCCCTCGAGCCACCATTTTGTGATGGTCTGTGTGCTACCTCAGAGATCACCTGACAGGAAATAATGCAGCTCTATCTCTGACAGGAAGTGTGGGAGTTCTGTCCATTCATTGGCTGATATAGCCCTTGCCTCATTGCAGACAGAGAGATAGGCTTTAGCATTGCAGTGCTTTATTATAGCATCATCCGATGGTACCTACTACACACCTCCCAAAATGTTGTGGGACACGCCCATTGTGTAGCCACGCACCCTAATTACCATGTTTATTTTACAAAATTTGGCAGGTTATGAAAGTTTGAACACAGTTCTGTGGTTTTTTCAGTTATTACAGTTTTGCTAATGAAAATGAATTGCCCTTTAGGGCAGAGACACACCCTCAGATTCGGGGATAATTAATCATCCGACGATCCGCATCTTCTTCGGGGCTACTAATCTCCCCAAACTGCCTACTGCCTACTCGGAGCGATTCCTCATGAGGCAACTTCGGATAACAAAGGGCTCCGATTGCCGCCCCGCCGCCGATTTGCATTCTATCCGTTGGGCGACTCATCTCCCCGAATTTGAGTGTGTGTCCACATCACAGTTAAAAGACCACACAGACATCAGCGTTAAAAAAATGTAACCCCCCCACCCACAAATAAAAAAAGCTATTGGGGACCAGGGACCCCCTATAAGGGCCCCCTTACAAAAAAATGGGGCCCCACCAGCAACATCTAGATACTTGGCACATCTGGGTAATTTGTGGACTAACGAACACTCACCCTCCATTGATCTCTACCCCAACTGTCACTTGTTGACTCTGCAGTTTCCACAGTGATGTTCTTATAGATTGATAAACCTGTGTTTTGCTATAATTATCTCCCACAAAGTTATTTCAATACTGGGCGCATTCCTGTTCTATTTTCCTTTCTCCTTTCTTCTCCTTTTTTCAGCTCTTTTGATCTCCTCTCCCCCTTTCCTACTCTGCCCTCTTCAATTTCGCCCTTTGTCTTTGATCCTAGATAAAAATTAGAGTCTCTATGTAACGATAATTACATGACTTATGCATATCTTTAACAATGTTGATGATCAGAACATCCTAAATGTACGACTGTATCTTTCTTTTGCTGCCTCTAATAAAATTATAAGTTACAAAAAAAAAAAAGAAAAAAATGGGGCCCCAAAGAATATTTTTTTTAAAAAACATTGGTGGCAGGGGCCTGTAGAGTATTAAAATAATACATTGGTGGCCAGGGGCTTAAAGGGGACCCGTCACCCAAAAAAAATTATCCAAATCCTATTTTATGATGTTAGTCAAGCAAAATGAACTTTAATTACTCTGTATAAATTATCTGAATATTGTTTCCATCAGTCTAGGAACTCATAATTATAGCAACCAGGAAGGAGCCATTTTGTGGACATTGTTATTAAGACAAGCCTTGTATCATCTCAGAATCTTGTTTGTGCACCAGGGGACAGGGACCCAATGTCCATCCCCATGCACTGGTAACACAATTAAATCATTAAGAGAGCTGGGGGAATGTAGGGAGAGCGGTGACATCTAGGAAGTGCTGAATGGAAAGTGAAAGTAATTGCTTGCCCCGCCTCTATGCCTAGGCACAGAGGCGGGGTAGGCAATACTTGATTGACAGCTGATTTTTTTTTTTTTTACAACAGCTATGAATGCTTTAATAAAAAAAAGAAATTGGATTTCATATTTAATTTAAGAAGGACTTTTATTCTACAGATTTTTATGTCTGGGTGACGGGTCCACTTTAAAAAAAATTAAAAAAAACACACATTGGTGTTCAGAGGAATTAAACCTGTGACTTCAACTTCGCCTACTTTTTTGACTTTGGGTGTTTTCGCCGCTTCAGGACTTCAACTTCAGCTGTTTCCATGACTTTGGGTCTTTTTGCTGCTTCGGAACTTTCGGCACTTCTGCATTTCGGCTGTTCGGAACTTCAGAAGCAGGCGGCACGGCTTCGGCTCTGTCAAGGGGGGCCCGGCTTTTTTGAAAAGTTCAGCACTGCCGGGCTCCCCTTCAGGCCAGGGCCCAATACACTTGTACCCCCTGTGCCCCCGGATGACGGCCCTGTATTCAGGCGGCATAATTGCTAGAATCGCCTCTGACTGCAGGCATAACATTCATATGTGCAAATTTTAAAGGGGTTGTTCACCTTTGAATGAACTTTTAGTATGACGTAGAGAGTGATATTCCGAGACAGTTTGCAACTGGTTTTCATTTTTTATTGTTTGTGAGTTCTTTAGCTTTTTGTTCAGCAGCTGTCCGGTTTGCAAGTTCATCTATCTGGTTGCTAGGGTCCAAATGACCCTAGCAACCATGCACTGAATTTAATAGGAGACTGCACAACCATGCACTGAAATTAATAGGAGACTGGAAAATGATTTGGAGAGGGACTGAATAGAAAGATGAGCAATAAAATGTAGCAATAACAATAAGTGTGTAGCCTTACTGAGCATTTGTTTTTAGATGGGGTCAGTGACCCCCATTTGAAACCTGGAAAGAGTCAGAAGAAAGTGGCAAATAATTAAAAAACTATACAAAATAAATAATGAAGAACAATTGAAAAGTTGCTAAAAAATTGCAGTTCTATAACATATTAAGAGTAAATCTACAGGTGAACCACCCCTTTAAGTCATACCCTTAAATATATGGGCAGATTTCAGCTGCTGATTTGGGGCCTTCCACCGACCAATATCTGGTCAAAAATAGGCCAGATATCAGTCAGGCAGGTATGACTTTCCCCGCAATCAAGGACCACATCAGCTAGTTGATATATAATTAATCCTTAGTGGAGGCAAAACAATCCTATTGGGTTTAATTAATGTTTAAATGATTTTAGTAGAGTTAAAGTATGAATTCCAATTACTGAAATATCCCTTATCCAAAAAAACCCTGAGTTCCAAGTATTCGACATAGCAGTCCCGTACCTATTAAGGGCTCTTACTGACGAGCGTTTTACCTGCGCTCCCCTGCATTCCGTTTTTCTGCGTTCAGCCGCAGGGGAGCGCAGGAATAGACGCATTCGATTTTTTTCAATGGGGCTGTACTACAGGCATGTGTAGGTGTTGAACGCAGGTTGAGACGCAACATGCTGCATTTTTCCTGCGTTCGGCGCCTAGACGCGCCTGTGTGAGTACAGCCCCATTGGAAAAAATCGAATGTGTCTATTCCTGCGCTCCCCTGCGGCTGAACGCAGAAAAACGGAACGCAGGGCAGTGCAGGTAAAAACGCTCATCAGTAAGAGCCCTTACAGATGAACGTTTTTAGCTGTGCTCCCCTGCGTTCCGGTGAGTACAGCCACATTGAAAAGTATTCAGCGCGTCTACTCCTGCGCTCCCCTGTGGCTGAACGCATGAAATCGTAACGCAGGGGAGTGCAGCTTAAAGCCCATGAGTAAGGGCCCTTAGTGTAAAATAAGCCCCTCAAACAGTGTTATCCATTGCAGTGCTTTACGGGGGAACAGCTGGTGTGCATTTAGCCTGCAGCGAGCACCGGATGCTTTTCATTCTGTGCAGCCTCTTATCATTGCCAGGGGAAAACTCATACGCTGCTTGATGCTCATATCTGATACACTTGCACATTCTGTACAAGTACAGAATCTCCAATGCAATGAAATGGAATATCCAATATAAATTCAATCCCTGATTCTACAAGTGATTTCTCATTAGGTATAAAAGAAAATGCCTTTTGCATGGATGCAATTGATATTGCCACAAGCAGCAGCGTCTTCTCATCACCAGCAAGTAACACACCCTTTTACATGAATTCATTGTCTTATTCTAATTTAACAAACAACAGTTACAGAATATAATGGCATTAAAATCATTATTTAATGATTGCTTTAATCTATAGATTGAATTTAAACATGAAATATGATATATAAAGTATAAGTAAACCTTTAAAATAAGTGAATGTAAAATTGATGAGGGGGCTATTCTAAGCACTTTTGTAATGTATTATTTTGTTTTTATTCCAAGATATTAAAGGATACATGTACTGTTAATATGAATGAATTTAGTTAAAACAGCACCACCTGCTGGTCATTTTCCGACCAGTCTGACCACCAAGTAGTCAAGAAAGAGGCTGCTCTGATGTGAGAAACAATTGAAAAAATTTTAAATAAACAGGTTTCTTGGGGAAACTGACTAGCAGCTAAAAGGGCAATTCACTTCATTAGCAAAACTATAATAACACATAAAACCTGACCCTAAAACCCCCAGAAATGTGTTCAAACTTTCCATAACCTGCCAAATTTTGTAAAATGAACATGGTAATTATGGGGTGTGGCCACAAAAATCGTCATGGTCAAAAGAAATTGCCGCAGTCCGCGTGCCAAATCTTTTTGTCCCTTTTTCTATTTCCAAAATTTTAGGAGATATGCTTAAATTCACCCTGTAAATGATACCATAAATAATGCACAATTGTCATAGACAATAACTGGCCAAGCCCACAGGACTCCATATCTGTATTCTAGTTTGCTTGTATTGCGATTTTCTATTGCGACATATGACAATTTTCTATAACGCTATATGACCATTTTTCTATAGAACTATATTACCATTTTTCTATAGCGCTATATGACCATTTTTCTATAGCGCTATATGACCATTTTTCTATAGCGCTATATGACCATTTTTCTATAGCGCTATATGACCATTTTTCTATAGCGCTATATGACCATTTTTCTATAGCGCTATATGACCATTTTTCTATAGCGCTATATGACCATTTTTCTATAGCGCTATATGACCATTTTTCTATAGCGCTATATGACCATTTTTCTATAGCGCTATATGACCATTTTTCTATAGCGCTATATGACCATTTTTCTATAGCGCTATATGACCATTTTTCTATAGAGCTATATTACCATTTTTCTATAGCGCTATATGACCATTTTTCTATAGCGCTATATGACCATTTTTCTATAGCGCTATATGACCATTTTTCTATAGCGCTATATGACCATTTTTCTATAGCGCTATATGACCATTTTTCTATAGCGCTATATGACCATTTTTCTATAGCGCTATATGACCATTTTTCTATAACGCTATATGACCATTTTTCTATAGCGCTATATGACCATTTTTCTATAGCGCTATATCACCATAAGCGTTGTTTGGCCAATATTTCTGCACTGTTGCTTGATGTTCTGAGTGCAGCTGTGGATGAGGCAGGGGCTGTCCTCTGAATACACTGGGACATAGCAGGACAGTTTCATACAAAAGGGGTCCTTTACATAATGGCAGCCTACCGCCAAAACGTATACCCCAAGGAGTTCTTTTTTGTGGGGTCCTCATTTGCAGCAGGGCAAAGTGGAGCAAGGGAATCAAAGGAATTTAAATGACCCGTTTTCCCCTGGACCCCCCCCCTCCTTGTAGCTGTGGGTTTTAGAGCCCCAGAGGCAACCCAGCCAGCCAGCTTGCCCCCCCTCCTTCCCCTGTAGCTCGTGCACAGTGACACTTGTGCAAAGTGCTGGTAGAGGAGTGCGGTCCAGGTAGGGGTAGGCAGAAGAAGTAGCTCCCCAGCGCCCCCAATCATTGCGCCCTAGGCAGCTGCCTCTTCTGCCTACCCCTAGTTCCGGCCCTGTACTACCCCCAATATTTTCACTACTGTCCCAAAATGTTTCTGTAACTCCAAAACATTATTAACCTTAAATCTTAAATGTTTGTATATGTTGTGCATTTATGCCACTCCATGCTATTCAGTTATCGCTAGGGTTGCCACCGCTCCCCTTTAATACCGAACACATATGGAATCCACCGCCTGCATGGCTAATTAGCACTTCATTTTGATGTGTGGCTGCACATAAGGGTACAACTCCATGATGAGTGCTTTTCGTCGGATCGGCGACAAAATGCACGCGACAAGTCGGATGGAGTCACACGTGTCAAGATATAATTGGACTGAATGAAAAGTCGGATGTAACAACTATGTAGAAGGTCACGTGCAAACTCAGGCCCTTCAAGGATGATTCCGAATGGTGCTCAAACACTTAAGGGAGACAGTTCTCCCAAATGCCATGTAACAAAGTAATACAAGTTGGCACACAGAGCGAGTGAAACCAGGGTCATACCCCTGGTACGTTTATTGCGTCACAACATTTCGGGCGCGTTCCCCCTTCGTCAGGAGTAAACAACTACACAGTCCGACTGTCGGATGAAGGCGCTGCTTTCTGCATCCACATCTGACATGTCGTATCAGATATAATGTAGTTTTAACCTGCGACTTTTCATTCAGTCCAATTAGAATCTTGACACCTGCGTCTCTATCCGACTTGTATAGTGCATTTTTCCGCTCGTGGACGAAAATGAAATGCATGCAACATGTCGGATGTTCTGTAGATAGATACAGGAAATGAAGGAGAAATTGCAGGTAGGGTTGCCATCTGGCTGTTATTTTACCAGCCGGGCCGGTAAAAATTATGGTTGATCCCAATGTTATTAATAGGGAAAAAAGATAAATATATAGGAAGGCCGGTATTTTTTTCCATAAAAGGTGGCAACCCTAATCACAGGTAAGAACTACATTTATCCGACTGTCGGATGAAAACGCAGGCTTGAGCTGCACTGTGAAGTTCTACCCGCGTACCATGAAGTCCTACCCAGAATCAATTCAGTCTGCAGCCATGCATCTAAATGAATTGCTAATTAGCCATGCAGGATGTGGATTCCATATGCATACCTCCCAACTGTCCCTTTTTCGGAGGGACAGTCCCTCTTTTGACAGCTCAACCCGCAGTCCCTCATTTGTACTGGAAAGTCCCTCTTTTCTCTGCACTGAACAGCCAGAAAAAGAAACAAAGTTTCTCACTTAGGGCTCTTACTCATGAGCGTTTTTACCTGCGCTCCCCTGCGTTCCGTTTTTCGGCGTTCAGCTGCAGGGGAGCGCAGGAATAGACGCATTTAATTTTTTCAAATGGGGCTGTACTCACACAGGCGCATGTAAGCGCCAAACGCAGGAAAAATGCAGCATGTTTCGTCTCAACCTGCCTTCGGCGCCTACAAGCGCCTGTGTGAGTACAGCCCCATTTGAAAAAATTAAATGCGTCTATTCCTGCGCTCCCCTGCGGCTGAACGCCGAAAAACGGAACGCAGGGGAATGCAGGTAAAAACGCTCATGAGTAAGAGCCGTTAATTGGCTTTTAGCAGAGAGCCCAGAACAGCTAACAGGTGCAAATAAGATACTTTGTAACAATTTTGAGACACAAAAACACAGTTTAGATAAGGAGAAATATTTTCAAACTTTCATAACCTGCCAAATTTTGTAAAACAAACATGGTAATTAGGGGGTGTGGCCACAGAAAGGGGTGTGGTCAAAAAATTGCTGCTCTACATGCGGAAAAAATTTTTTTGTCCCTCTTTTTACTTGTTGGGAGGTATGCATATGGGTTCGGTATTAAAAGGGTGAGGTGGCAATCCTAGTTATGGTAACTAGTGCAATATGGGAGAATATCCTATGAGGTCCTAACTGTTTCAATGAACATATAAGAAAATTCTGAACGTTACTTTCACCCATTGATAAATAACCCAAATAAATGGAGAGAACATGGATAAATGGCAGAACCTGACTTTGGAGGACTGTGGCAAACTCTAACTTCACTCTTGGATAAATATCACTGTCTAGAGGGAAAAAAGCAAACGGTGTGAGACGGGGCGGGTAAATGAATGGTTAATTGAAGTGAAGTGAATGAACAAAATCCACCCACTAAAAGAAACTGCCTCTCCCTAAAGGGGTGGGTCTAGCTCAGGTAGCCTGAGACTGTCACTTCCAACACAGAGCACAGGAGTTTTGCTGCTCAGCAATATAGAGATCCTCGCACACCCCTCATTCTCCCGGCTCTGGCATTACAAACACCCCCATTTTCATGATTCCGGAGAGCTGAATCTGCCCTTATGCTGCTGAGCTTCTACTTCAATGGTCTTTTGCTCGTGGGCTGCCTGCTGTCCTGGGGGAGATCGGGTAAGTGTAATGGGTCGTAGTCCTGGATACTTTATGCACAGCTGCACCCATGGGTCACCAACCTGTAAGTCTGCCTCTGTTGCTAAACTACAACTCTCTGTTTGTGTCACAGTCCACAGCATCAGGAAGACCACAGGTTGGGCAGACAGGCTTACCTTCTACACGTATTAAAGAGCTAAATCCAGCATTTAATCTTTTAAAAAGCACTAGGCAGATGTAAATTTGGGGCTCAGTATTAGGCAATTCTATTCTGCTGATATAGAGGGGTATATTTGCAAATACAAGAGCTGTTTTGCACCTGTGCACTAATCACACGTTTGTTTTTGTTGGTTTAACCCTTCAGCTGCCAGGGGATGCGTAAACAGTGTTAAGCTGGTCATAGACACACAGATTTAATCGTACGAATCTCCATTTCGTACGATTTTTGGGCAGTGTGTGGAGTGTCCCGCCATTTTTCGTGCAATGGTGATCGGTTGTTCAGTCAATGGGACTGGTTATAAAATTTCTGTCGGCTACCGATAATATCTCTGTATTTATTGCCAATCTGACGATATCAGAGGGAGACTGTCTCCAGCTTTGGTCGGACATAACTTTCGTACAATTGCTGTCAGGGGCAGAACATCGTCTGATCTGTTCTTTTACTACTTTATTTGATCTGAAATGTTAGTGGCAGGTCGGGAGATGGCACCTGACGGGTGCAGCATCGATTCCGCACCTATCCCTCTACCTCCCCCCACACCACAATCCTCCTACCCCAAATAATACATACACACCACTGGTTTGCACAGAGATGGCCGCAGTTGTTTATTTAAACACAATAATAAAGTAATATTCATGTATAACATTTTTAACCATTTAACAACCGTTTGTATAACAAACTTTTTAAACCTTTAACATATTATTCCCCCACCCGGGGAGTAGGGAATGGGGGTGGGGTGTCTGTACCCAAACTGCCAAGATAGGTTCCTGTTCCATTCTCCTAACCCTAAACCGGGCTGCATACCATACTATGAGGACCCAGGCCTACCAGGCTACTTCCACTGACTATGAAATACCCCCTTTTAACTTCCCCTGGGGGTCCTTGCAAAGATACCCTCCGCAACTGCGACTAACACACATAATACAGGGAGGGAGGGTGGGATGCTGCGTCCTTCTTCCTCCACGTCCCGGCGCCGAATGGTAAGTATGGTAAGTATTACCGCTGTTCCTCCTCTGCTCCTTCGCCTGGGACTCACCAGCCAATCAGTGCCCTGCAATAGAAAAAAAAGGGGATAGCTGCACTCCTAAGGCCCCGTCAAGACCTTGTTGCCCCTATTCGGGCCATGGGGTCCCTGCACGATAGTTCGTCCGACATCAACATCGATATCTGCACGTCTATAGCCAGCTTCTTACTTAAAGTTGGGAGTAAATTTACTGTTAAGAGGCAAGCACTGCGATTCGTGCATCACAAGGAAACTTCGGGTGACTTTCGGAAAACAAAGCACTCCGAGTGCCATCCCGTTGTGGGTTTTCATTCTAGCCGGCGGGAAGGCAGATTGGGGAAATAAGTCGCCCCAAAGAGGAGGAGATTTGTCGTCCTAAGTAGAAACAAATCCGTAAAAGTGGCTCTTACAGATGAGCCACTATTTCCTTCTTTCATATGTTCCATCACAAGGGAGCGCATGAGTTAACGCAGCCCATTCTTCTTTATGGGGTTGTATTCACTGCATTGCTGGCAATTGCTGAATATGATAAAACTCACCATTGGCCTGGCCTAGTGGCTGACAAATAGGCCTCAGCCTATGACAAGTCCCATCTTTATCATTGTCTCTCCCATGGGTGTAATGGTAAAGTTCAGATATATGAGGAACGCACAGGTTGGACACCCTGTATCTGAGAATTAAATCAAACTTCTGACCTAGTGCCGACATTTATATTTAGCTTGCAGCTCCTTCTAGGTGTGATGCAGAGATATGGTTATTCTGGAATGTCAGCCTGTACAGTAGGCACATTGCTCCGCGTTCCAGTTATATGTAATCACTCTGATCTGTTTAAAGGACCAGCACAACCACAGGCCAAACAAGTCTTTTAACGAGTGGGATAAACATAATTAGGGTTAATTGTCCTGCAGGGAAAACATTCCTTTTTTTTACTTTTTATCTTTGTACCCTGCACTGCTGTTTACAGTAATACTATTAATAATATTAGCCCTAACCCTAATACAATGGGGAATGAACAGTTAAAGACATTATTTGGGCAGCGGCAGAACAGCATGAGTTGCGCGCTGAATTCAAAATCACAGACTCTAAAGTAACATGATTAAGATGAAATGGAGTATGCATGTTTTGATGAATCTGATTCAATTAGTGGTGAAAAGTCTCATTGGGTTTCTTTAATTTATGACACAATGGGGGTTATTTATAAACGCAGTACCCACAACAACCAATCAGATGATTGCTTTCAATGTTCAACCTGCAGCTGCCTGAAGAAAAGCTAATCATTGATTGGTTGCTATGGCTTACTGCCCAGGTGCAAATTTGCCCAGGGCTAATTGGCTGCGCCCATTGACCTCCAGTGGGAATTCTAAATTGCCACCATGTTCAGATTGTTCCACTGTTCCCAAACATGAGTAGGCGCACTTGTGCAGAATGAGCAAACAAATGTCCTAGACATGAGCCCACCCTAAAACAAATGTGGCATGAACTTCAAATGGTTAAAAAAAAAACAACAACTTTTAAACATAATTCCACATTAAAATATGAAAAAATGCCAGGGTTTTATCTTTTTTTATGACTTTTCGTCAGGGCCGCCATCAGGGGGGGGGGAATGGGGGGACAAGTGTCCCGGCCTGAAGGGGGGCCCGGCAGTGCTGCATTTTTGAAAGAGCTGGGCCTCCCTTACGAGCGCCCGAGCCGTGCGGCCATTTCGTAGGTTGCCGTATGCAGAAGTGCCGAACAGCCGAAGTCGCGAAAACAGCCAAAATGAAAGTCCTGAATCGGCATATTTAAGAATCTTTCCAAACTGGAACTACTATATAAGTAAATATTGTCCTTTTACATCTCTTGCCTTGAAACATCATTTTGTGATGGTCTGTGTGCTGCCTCAGAGATCACCTGACCAGAAATACTGCAGCTCTAACTGTAACAGGAAGAAGTGTGGAAGCAAAAGACAGAACTCTGTCTGTTTATTGGCTCATGTGACCTAACATGTATGGTTTGTTTGTGTGCACCGTGAATCGTAGGATCCCAGGGGGCGGCCCTTATTTTTTAAAATGCCAATTTTCTATTTAGGATTACCCAATGGCACATACTACTAAAAAAGTATATTATTATGAAAATGGTTTATTTACATGAAGCAGGGTTTTACATATGAGCTTTTCATTAATATGGTCAGCAATATCTGGCTGATTCAGTTGTTAGGCCTTGGGATAAGGATCAATGGAAATGTGATTATTGGAAAGACCCACTCAGCAGTTATTATTGGTTAAAGTATGGTCCACCCTAAGTCTCTCTAGAGGAAAATTCATTACTGTTAATTCATGTTTTCTAGGGATGCACCAAACCCAATAGGTTGGTTTTGCTTCCAAAAAGGATTAATTATATCTTAGTTGGGATCACGTACAAGCTACTGTTTTATTATTATTATTATTATTATTATTATTATTATTATTATTATTATTATTATGAAAAAAAAGATGTCAATTATTTTGATAAAATTGAGTCTGTGGGAGGCAGATTTTCCGGCAGCTTTCTGGATATTGGGTTTCTAAATAACTGATCCCTTATTATCTTCTTATCCTGTTAAATATCAATGTTGCATTTAAGTGGGTAAAAAAGGAATGCAGGCAGCATTATTATAATAATAACAATATATCAGTGGATTGAACTTACTACTGTAGCATCTTATAAGGTGGACATCTTTTTTAAAAACAAATGTTCTGCATAAGAGAATATGTTCCTCTATACTTTAAAACAAAATGATTTAACTAATCTTGGAAAAGGAATCCATGACTATTGAATTTTCACTTGTTTTCCTGTTTACAGATACAGAAGGACAATGCCATAGCTTTACAGATCTCAACATACACAACTCCATTATTGGGACGGCGCTGAAAGTGCAATTGCTCCTTTATACACCTGAAAATCCAAAATGTGCCCAAGATTTAAATGAAGACAATTCCACTGGCTTTCAGTATCTGAACGTTACGAGGAAGACTGTTTTTATTACACATGGCTACAGGCCAACAGGTTCACCGCCAGTATGGATAGACAATATTGTCACAAAGCTTCTCGATATTCAGGATTTCAATGTCATATTAGTGGACTGGAACCGCGGAGCCACGACCGTTCTTTACCACAATGCTGCGGCCAAAACCAGAAAAGTTGCAGACATTTTAAAAAGACTTATTGACAACATGGTGGTAAGGAAAAAGCAGAGAAACTTAATAATTTTTACTATCATATTGTACATTTTGGGGGTTATTTATTAAAGTCTGAATGTCAAAAACCTGAAAATTTTGACTTTTTTTTTTAACTATAAAATCCGAATTTTTAGTGGAAAAAAAAAACTAATTTTTTGAGATTTATTATACCCCGAAGATGGAAAAAGTCAGAAACCCGAAAATCGGGCATCTCAGATCTGCAATTGTATATTAGTCGATGGGAGAGGTCCGTATTCTATTTGGAAGTTTGGAATTAGCCTAAAAATCTGTTTCGGGCAAAAATCTGAAAAATGTGGGCTTTTTCGGGAAAAAGGCCAAAAAAGCAATTGGAAAAAGACCATATATAGTATATACGATTCGAATTTTCGATCAATTTTATTAAGTTTGTCCCCGATCCGATTAAATCGTGCCTTTTTAATAGGTAAAATCGTGGATTCTAGTTTGGTCAGACCTTTTTTTATTTAAATGCTTATTTTTTTAAAATTCGGATTTTGATAAATAAGGCCCTTTGTGTAACCCAAACAATGTTTTATTAAGTTATTAGTTTTGTTCTTTTGGGCAGCAAGATGAGAACATGCTGCTAGAAATATCAAAACTCAGGGATCGTTCTGTAATTGGGATCTTTATACCTTTTAGTCTGCTGAAATTATTTAAACATGGACTCATGCAGCTTAGTCGGGATCTAGTTCAAGCTACTGTTTTATTATTACAGAGAGAAGGAAATTAGATTTTAAAAATTAGAATGATTTGCTTAATATGGAGTCTATGACAGATGCCTCCCCATAGTTTGGAGCTTTCTGGATAATGGGTTTCCAAAGATTCTGTCAAAAATGACTTGGGAAGAAGGGAGATGAAGAGAAAAACCAAATTTTGCTTGAAGGAAAAGGCACTTTTGAGTGCGACAGATGTAAAAGAATTCCTGCCGTAGTTGTAGGACTGGTTTAATTAGTCCTCTGGGTGAAATGTAAGTGTGTAAAATAGGGATGGGCCATTTCTTTGTGACATAACTAAAAATAATTTAATTAGCAGTAGCCAGACAACTAAAAATAGGCTCCTATAATGGTTAACGCAGCCAAAGAAGCACTTTGAATATAAGGGGGAAAAAAATAAAATGATCAGATTGATCAGAAAAATGTAGAATAGCAACAAGCTGCACATAAATGTGACCAGCTTTAGCTGCTTAGTATTATGTTACAGATACTATTTACTACAATGGTTTCAGTTCAGAAAGGTCATAGAATTCCCTATCGATTATTCATGTTCATCTTTAGAATATGTGACCAGACATGAGTTTCTATTTCAGGGTCGGACTGGACCATTGGGGGCCCACCGGGTTCCAAAATTCACATGGGTGAACGCTGGTGTGCTGCACCGTATTTCATTTTTTTGGGGGACCAGTTGATTATTTTTTTTTATTATTTCTTGCTTTAAACAGGGCAACGTTTGAAAATAAAATTTGATTAAAGTGAATCAAACCACAGCCCATTGAGAAGCCTCTGTATAATCAAGTCCCTCCCTTCCCTCTAGCTACATAGCAAACACATATGATTTTGTAGTAGACTTAAGGTATGAAGATCCAAATTACAGAAAGATCCATTCTTCAGAAAACCCCAGGTCCCAAGCATTCCTGATAGCAGGTCCCATATCTGTAATTGCGTAATGGTAAAATAAGCATAGCACAAAGTTAAATATACAAAAGATTTAAGAGACACAAGCACAACAGACATTGCTTTTGGGTTACCTACCTAAGATTTCATACAGAATTACCCCATTTATTTTAAATTTGTTTCTAACAGAGCCAAGGGGCGACACTTGATTCTATCTATATGGTCGGAGTCAGCCTTGGTGCACATATATCTGGATTTGTCGGGAAAATGTACAATGGCTCTATCGGAAGAATTACAGGTGATGTGTTTATGTCCGTGTCCTATAGTTATTCTGTGTTGATTATATTTATGTTGAAAATGTAAAAGAATATATACTGTATGTTAGTGATGTGCGTGCAGACCCGATATCTGCGGGGTTACCCGCGAGTCGGGCAGGTTCGAGCCGACTTTGCGCGCTTCGTCGGTTGAGTTCTTCTACAGCTCTCCCCGCCCAACACCGTCAAATGCCGACTTCCGGGTTCATCTTTTATAGACGATGCGCCTGCTCGCGCCGCCCTTTTTGTGATGTCATCAGCGGGTCTATAAGAGGAACCCAGAAGTGCGGGTGTGGGCCAAGGGAGGACAGGTTAGGGTGGGGTGCAACATTATAAATGTTAGAAGGAACATAAATGGGTCCAACACATACATGAGAATGAAATGAAGACTCTTACCTTTTCTGTAGTTTTACTGCGCCAGTCTTTTAAATTCCCTTTGCCCTCACCTCTCCATCATTGCCCAGCAGTACTAGGGGAAGCACAGAGTCAACTTGCGAATATCTGCTGCAATTGATAGTGACACTCCTAACATCATCCTAGATGCTAATCTCTTATGACATCTATGATGGTCTGAATCATTGCTACTATAGAGATGCTTAAAGCAGAAGAAATGGCTAAAATTATCAGAAAGTTCCATATAAATACACCAGTAAACCCTCAAAGTAATGTTGCTCTGAGTCCTCTGTCAAAAGAAACACCACATTTCTTTCCTTCTATTGTGTACTCATGGGCTTCTGTATCAGACTTCCTGTTTTCATCTTAAACCTCCTTGCCCCGGGCGTGAGCATGCTCAGTTTGCTCCTCTCTCCCTACTGTAATCTGAGCCCAGAGCTAGGAGGGAGAGACTCAGGCAGAAAGTAATGTCACCCCAAGCTAATATGGCAGCTGCTATCCTAAACAAACAGTGAGAGATTCTAGAGTGGTTTACTCAGATATGGTAAAGCATTCTGCATAATAAATATAGTCTTATAGCTTTCACTATTGTGGCTAATCTATTGGCAATAAACTGCTTCAACAGCTTTCCTTCTACTGTAAGCTTTAAGCTTATGGTTTAGTTCTCCTTTAATTACTTTTTAGTAACCCATTGCCCTTTGCTGCTATAACCCTGTCCTTTGAGTGAGCTTATTAACTTGTATCGTCAAACATGGGACACATTTAAATATCAAAATTGTCGTTTGCTACAGGCCTGGATCCCGCAGGACCACTTTTTAATGGGAAGCCCCCTGAAGAAAGATTGCACTATACAGATGCCCAGTTTGTGGATGTGGTTCATACAGACACTGATGGTAAATGCATTTTAATGTGTGTGGTTTATATTCAAAGCATTCTGCATCTCACTGACCTGTTCTACTAATTGGGATTAGAGAAAAGGAAAGAGATTTGTTAAATACACTATTATTAAATTTATTTCTGCCATTTAGGGGACATTAACATTTTCCATTTCCATTCAAGGACTGGGCTACAAGGAGAGTTTGGGACACATCGATTTCTACCCTAATGGAGGAACTGACCAGCCTGGCTGCCCAAAGACAATATTATCTGGTAATTCAATTAACTTAAAGGGAAAGTAAAGTCTAAAATAGAATAATGCTAGAAATGCTGTATTTTGTATACTAAACATAAACTTACTGCACCTCAAGCCTAATCAAAGTTGGCCACAGGGGGTCACCATCTTGTAGCTTTTTAAACCTCTTTGCAAGACCAAGACTGTGCACATGCTCAGTGTGGTCTGGGCTGCTTAGGCATCGTCGTAAATGATCAAAACAGCACAAGTCAAATAATATCTTCCAGAAGCCGAAACAGCAAGACTGATTAATAATCAGAATATACAGACTGTACTGGGTACTGTGTTGTCATGTAATCTAATGTGGATTTTATAGTTTTTGTATTGTTTAATACAAACTTTCTCCAACTCTGCAGAACCAGTGGCTGCAGCAAAATAATCCTCCAAATAGAATCCCAGTTTATCTGTTTAAATCTGGCTCCATGATCTTTGTCCCTGCAGCTGGAGTTGGAAAGGGAATGTAAAGGCATATATAAAATTCAATACAAATCGCTACACAGCTGCCAACTGCTCTACAGGGAAACAAACAAAGCTGCTTGAGTTCTGCATGGCTGGAAAGGCGTCGGGGCTCCCCCTGCTGTTCATAAGTATGATTGTTTCCCTGCAGAGCAGTTAGGGACCATCTGACAATTCCTATCCACAGCAGTAAATGAAGGGAGAATTTCACTGCATACAGCGAGGTTTCTTATAAAAATGGTACATATTTTTTAATTAAAGTATATTGGAGATGGGTTTCTTTTTCATTAAAGAAAGTAAAAATGGGATTTTACTTTTTTGCCTTTACATGCCCTTTAAAATGATAGCTAAAAAATCCTAATGCAATTATTGCAGACCTTTATATGCAAGAATATAGGAAAAATATAGATTTGTGCCACTGACCAGACTTTACCCTTTTCTAGTAAGCAGACAGAAGGTAGAGAAGATTATGTTAATTTGCTATAGTTACAATTATAGTTTAAAATAGATCCTAACCAAGAAAAGGGAAATCATGTTTAATGATTTTAATATCCTATAGTCCACTGCCACCAATGTTTTTTTATTTTTAGATTTTGTGCCCCAATTTTTTTTTAACTTGAAAGGGAGGCCCTGGCACAAATGTTTTTTTTAAAAAATATTTTTTGGGGCCCCAATTTTTTTTAACATGTAAGGGAGACACTGGCACCAATGTTTTGGCCCTGGCCCTGACCATCAATAGCTTTTTATAACTTGTGTGTGGGGGCGGTTACTTTTTTAGCGCTGATGTCTGTGTGAAGTGGGGTTTGGGTGGAGTGGGCGGGATCTGGGGTGGGGCTTGGGCACCAGTGTGGAAGGTTTTGTTGTATGGTGCCCCGTGATTTCTAATGGTGGCCCTGCTTGGTGCACATTAATGTACTGCAAATAAATCGTATTTGTTTCCATTTGCATATACAGGGTCTGAATATTTTAAGTGTGATCACCAGAGATCCGTGTTTCTGTACATCGCCTCCCTAACAAAAAACGGTGACCTTGTTGGTTTCCCTTGCGAAAGCTACAGAGACTACCGGATTGGAAACTGCACTGACTGCAAGGAATTCCTGCCCCTGTCCTGCCCAGTTTTAGGTACGGTATGATTTTATGGGTAAAATAAATATTTGTAATATTTCATAAGCAATATAAACCACCCAGGGGTCATTTAAAGGGACTTGTCA
This sequence comes from Xenopus petersii, assembly GCA_038501925.1. Classification (NCBI taxonomy): domain Eukaryota; kingdom Metazoa; phylum Chordata; class Amphibia; order Anura; family Pipidae; genus Xenopus; species Xenopus petersii. Next base: position 10,818,745 of record CM076675.1, on the reverse strand, counting down.
TCCTACTAAATATTTCCAAATTAGTTTCTATCATGTTAGTTGAGCAAAATTAAATTTACTTACACTACATTCATTATTTGCATTTTGTTTCCTTCAGTCTTGGAATTCCACAATCATAGCACTCAGGCAGGAGCCATTTTGATTTACTTTCTTTTTTTTTTACTCTAATAAATTCGAATGTACTCACAGCTCGAATGGGCGGTTCTTTATGTTAAAACTCGAACGTCTAATATTTGATCGAATAGTCCTCTGGAAAAAAACTTGAATGTCAGGAAGGCAATTAACATATTCAAATGGTTCAACGGACCTCTGCCATTGACTTCTATATGAACTCGACAGGTTTTAGGTGGCGAATATTCAAATTAGAAATGTTTCCAAGGTTGATGTGTTGGGTTAATGCCCATACACATTGCCCTACACAATTATAGAACGTTAGGAGGGAGAGGAAATGTGAGGAGGAAAGTGGCATCTAGAAAGTGCTGAAGGAAAGTGAAAGTATTTGGCTGCCCCTCCTCTATTCCTCAGGCATAGAGGCAGGCAGGTAATATATGATTGACCGCTCAGATATTTAAACTTTAAAATATTTAAAAACCTTTATAACAGGTATGGATGCTTTAATGGAAAAAAGAATTTGGGTTCCATGTTTAATTTGCAAACAACTTTTATTATACAGATTTTTATGTGTAAGTGACGGGTCCACTTTAATGTCAAATCAGGATTTCATACGAGAGGTCATCCAGATATTGCAAAGTACAACTTTAAGCATCTTTAAGTTATTAGAGGAAGGGGTGTTTTGGACCCTGTGGCCACCCGAGGCAGCCGCGATGCCAAACCCCTCCACGCTTAACTTTATAGCGTTGAAACTACACCACTAGTGCAAAGAGCTCAATTGCAGTTCCAATTTAATAATCATAATTTAGCTCTTGTAGTTACCAGGAGCAGCTTTTTGCCACCCCTGCTAACTTGCAGGCTGCTGATTTTCCCCTGATTGGGGCAACTACGAGTATTTATTTTAGCAAATGGTGCTAGTATTGTTAGGAGCACAAAATTGAGTGCATAGTTTTTCAGGCAGGGGCAGATTTTGAATATACAAATTGCCCTGGGATTGAGGGGAAAGATCTAGAGCACTGGAGTCATAAGTGCTCCGTTATGGAATGTTTAGGGCAAATGAATTCAAATGGACCTGTCACCCAGACATAAAAAGCTGTATAATAAAAGTCCTTTTCAAATTAAACATTTTTTTATTAAAGCATTCATAGCTGTTGTAAACTGATTTAAAAATCTCAGCTGTCAATCAAATATTGCGGGGCAGACAATTACTTTCACTTTCCATTCAGCACTTCCTACATGTCACTGCTCTCCCCTCATTCCTCCAGTTCTCTTCACCGTTTAATTGTGTAACCAGGACATGGGGATGGACATCAGGTCCCCCATTCTGGTGCACAAACAAGATTCTGAGATGATACAAGACTTGCCTTAATAAGTGTTCACAAAACGGCTCCTGCCAGCTTGCTGTAATTATGAATTCCCAGACTGAAGGAAACAAGATTCAAATGTGTAGTGTATACAGTGTAATTAAAGTTTATTTAGCTTGACTAACGTGATAAAAAAGGATTTGTAATCATATTTTTGGGTGACGGGTCCCTTTAAATGTGTATCATTTCATATTGCTTTAAAGCATAGCTGTCAACCTTGCAGAGCACGCAGTTGGGGGTCAGGGGCATATATTTCCGGGTATATGACATAAGCATGATGTCAGTGTATGTAACGTCTTGTGCGCAACTACTCCTGAAACTACTGCGCATGTGCACATCGCTCTCGCTGACATCTTTGAAATGTCCTGTATATGTGCACATTGGATTTTTGCCAAAAAAACATGTAGAATCATCAGAAATGGGGCGAATGTGTAAGAGTGACGGGAGACCGGGGAACAGACTGCAAAATTTGGCAACTCCCGAGAAAATCGCAGGGGGGTGGGGCTTTGACAGCACTGTCTTTGTGGAAAAATATTTTTATATGAGTTGCATTTTTCACATTAAGTGGGTTATTTATCAGAGGTTGAATTTGTGATTTTTTTTTTTTTTTTTTTTTTTACTCTAATAAATTCTAATTAACTCACAACTTGAAACGGAGGTTATTTATGAAAAAACTCGAAACGTCATATTTGATTGTCTAAAATTCGAATTCCATTCGAATGTCAGGAAGGCAATTAACCTCTTCAAATGGTTCAGCTGACCTCTGCCATTGACTTGTAAATGAGCTCAGCAGGTTTTAGGTGGCGAATATTCGAATTAGAGCTTTTTCCATAGTCGAGGTGTTTTAAATCTCACATTCGACTTGGTGCTTTTTAATTCAAATTTGTGAATTTGTGATAAAAAAAAAAGAGAAAATTCGAATTTACCATTCTAACCTTAATAAATCTGTACCTGAATGTGTGTTTAACAGGGTTTTACGCCGATAAGTGGAAAGATCATCTAGTGAAGAAGAATCCTCCGGGAACAAAAGCTTTCTTTGACACAGCAGCTAAGGATCCATTTTGCAGTGAGTTAAATTGAATTTGAATTAAATAGAATCATGATATTAGGCAAAAGGGACAATGGAACTCAATGGAATGCGCAGTCTAGGGGCCAGCTTTGCTATTGAGGAGGTCTTACTTGAGGGTTCCCTCTGCATGTTGCACCTACACATGTAACTGACTCCCACATGATAAATGGAGTCGCTCAACGTCATCTTGGGTCGTTCATCCCAGCAGTAAACTCTCAGCATAGTTCATGATCTTCTGGACTCCCCAAGCACTTTCCCAACATGGCCAAACTGAAATAGCCTGTTGGCTGTTGGTAGCAGAGGATTCAGTGGTCAGTGACTGTGATTTGGGAATAAGAAGACCCTAGTTCTGTGGCCTTATGACTTGATAACATGGAGATATATTATAATTTACACAAGTGAACAAGTATATTACCATTACATACTTATAACTGCAGGCATGTTGGTGTTTCTGTCTCAAGTGGCATCTGTTCTCTCATTATTCATAAATTTCCAATTATGTCATTTTTACAGTATTTCATTATTATCTGGACTTTATGACCTGGAGCAGCCAAACCAGAAGGGGCTATATCACCATTAGACTGATGTCCCTTAATGGAAATGTAACCGAGTCAAAGCTGGACAAGTGAGTGGCAGTGGAAATCAATTATCTCTATGGGACAGTTGTCCTTGAAATTAACTTTTAGTATGATGTCAGCATTTTGCATTAGGTTATTATCCTTTTACATATTGAAGGTTTTTGCATCTTCGTTGGAACTCAAACTGGTATCTTGTTGCAAGAGTCCCAAGCCTAGCAACTAGGTGGTAGATCCTAATGTGAAACTATAATAACAATACAAACCTCATCTTACAATTATTTTGTTTGCTGGTTTGAGGGTTAGCAAGAGAGACTGGGTGGGAAGAGTCTGGATAATGAGGTTCACTAAAATACAGTTTCCACCTACTTGGGTGTAGAGTGCCTCTAGTTTGAGCCACATACAGTATCTATAAACCAACTTGATTTTCTAAGTAGAAACAGTAGGACTAGATCAAGTTCTGTTCAATTTGCTACATTTATGGGCCAGAATATATTAAAGTTATGCAGTTGTACAAAGAACTCTGTGCAGCTTGTGGCACAGAAAAAGGCTACAAAAAATCCCTTGTAGGGTGGCATCTGACCTACAACCCTTTAGATCACTGGTTGCCAAACTGTGGGGCTGTTGCCCCAGGGGGGGCTGGAGCAGGTGGGCTTAGACTGAAGGCCAGCTAGCGTGAGATTGAGGGAGAACCCCTGTTTTCTATACAGAGTACTCGGCCGCAGAGTCTACCAAGCAGGGTATTTGGAATTTACTTGAAAGGCGAATAGTAAAATTGAACGATGCACAAACGTTGGGTGATAGCAGACATCACTGGTGTGGTAGAATAGACCAGTGTGCAAAGAGGCCCATTTAGGGCACTGATGCGTAAGAATACTCACAATCGGATAACTGAGCTGTCCGTAGTCTTTCTGCCGCTGCCAAAGCCCTACCTCTTAACTTCCGGTTTTGCCATAAATCGGGTTAGGGGAAGATGAGGAGCGCAGATCAGCAGAGTGAGTCGCCCTATCGCCGTTTTTCAGTAGACAGGAAGCAGTTTTTTCAAACAGTATTTTTTTAATAAAGCATTGATGTAAATAAACTTTATGCAGGGTAGATCTATTATTAGTGTGGGTAGAATTCATTTTATTAATAAAGATTTTTTGTGTCTTAAAGTTCCTTTAAGGGGGGCCACATGGGACATGACTGTTTAGTGAGTTTGCAATTGATCCTCCGCATTCAGCTCAGATTCAAAAGCAACAGTTCTGACCCATGTGCCCCCCCCCCAAGTCAGTGATTGGTTACTGCCTGGTAACCAATCAGTGGAAACCAAAAGAGCAGGAAGTAGTGTTCTGGCTATTATGTTAGACATCCAGTCACTCCAGCCTTTATACATTACATTTTTGGCTAACTAACTATATTAGAAAAATGTTTATTTTGCACATACAATCTATTTACCCAGTTTTTATATTTATACTGAACAATTCCTTTAAGGCTTCCTTGAACTGGCCATACCTCTATATTTGGCCAATTTGATCACACCTACTGGGCCATATCAGGGTGATCTCCTTATTTTACACATGGCCAACAATCATGCATCAGGCTTTTAGAGACTCGTTGGGATACATCAATGCAGTCTTTTATTAACCTACACCATATATCCGGCAGGTCACTGTACACAAGCCAATAAGCTTTTATCTTGTGTTGTGTCATTCTCAGTATCTCCAGTATCTGAAATGTAAACCAACAGATTGCATTCACTGCACAGGCCAGGAAAAAAACTTTGAAGCTGGCAGCAAGGGGATCTGTGCAGGGAGGTATTCCATTCCATGCAGGAGATTTATAGAAAAGCAAACTAGGGATGCACCGAATCCAGGATTCGGCTTTTTTCAGCATGATTCAGATTCGGCTGAATCCTTCTGCCCAGCCAAACCGAATCCTAAATTGCATGTGCAAATTAGGGGCGGAAGGGAAATTGCGTGACTTTTAGGTAACAAATATTTTTCCCATCCCTAATTTGCATATGCAAATTAGGATGTGGATCGGTATTCGGTCTAATCTTTCACAAAGGATTCGGGGTTTCGCTTAATCCAAAATAGTGGATTCAGTGCATCCCTAAAGCAAACGGAATGAAAACACAAATACACAAATATGAGAAGTATTTTTCTGGATCTTTTGAATCCTCCACAATCGGATGCTTCTGCCAAACATAAACCCTGTACTTCAAAATGACCTACAAATGTATCTCTCCTTATTTAGGGACCATACAACGTTTGAACAATATAAAGAAGTGAGCCTGCTGGCCAAGTTTGATCAAGATTTGGACCCAATAAGCAGAATTTCTGTCACCTTTACAACCGGCTCTGTCATAGGCCCGAAGTTTAAACTGAGAGTTCTGAGAATGAGGCTGAGACCACTCACAAACACAAACAGGTAAAACAGGATTTGTATGTAAGGGTTGGGGAATAAGGAAAATACCAAATAATGTCATTTCATTTGTTTTCTTCCATCTGCCTCACTAAATATAGTGCCAGTAGACAGTACTTTGTAAAAAGAAAATTCCAAGCATATGACTGAATATCATTAAATAAATAAAAGACTTGGCAGCAGCAACATACCCGAATAATTTACTAAGCCATAGGGGGTAATTATATATATATCTATATATATATCTATATATATATATATATATCTATATCTATATCTATCTATATCTATCTATATCTATCTATATATATATATCTACCTATATATATATATATATATATATATATATATATATATATATATATATATATATATATATATATATATATATATATATATATATATATATATATATATATATATATATATATATATATATATATATATATATATATATATATAGTGAATAAAGTACCCCCTCTTGTAAAATATAAGGATATTTGTTTTTATACAGGTCATGGAACTCCGAGGTAACTTATAATATCCTCATATTTTACAACTGGGGGTACTTAATTAATTAAAACACATAAATTTTAGTGAGTCATGTGACAGAAATTACATCACTACTCACCGTTTATAACTGATGACATCACTAGTCACTGTTTATAAGGATATCATTTACACACACACACACACACACACACACACACCTTGTTATCCAGAATGCTCAGGTTTTCTGGATAATGGAAAAATAACTGTAATTTGGATCTTCATACCTTAAATTGTAGCTTTCTGGATAACTGGTAATAGTAGAAAAAGTGTGCTTCAAAAGCGGATTAGGCTCCTTGCAGCCCCGGGTGCAAGCCGTGCCCCCTGCCAGGGCAATGTATTCATGTAGCAAAATAAAGCAGCAGCACTCCAGTATTTTTGAAAAATTGCAAAAACTTTACTCACATGCCATAGGCAACGTTTCGGGCTACACAAGCCCTTTGTCATGCCTCCTATCCTTTCTGGATAACTGGTTTACGGATAACGGCTCCCATACGTGTACAGGTATGGGATCCATTATCCGGAAACCTGTTCTCCAGAATGCTCCGAATTACAGAAAGGCCGTCTCCTATAAACACCTTTTTATCCAGAATTTAAAAAAAACGACTCCCTTTTTCTCTGTAATAATAAAACAGTCGCTTGTACTTGATCCCAACTAAGTTATAATTAATCCTTATTGGAAGCAGAACCAGCCTATTGGGTTTATTTAATGTTTACATGATTTTACTACTAGACTTAAAGCGGTGTTCTCCTTTAAGTTAACTTTTAATATGTTATAGAGTGGCCAATTCTAAGCAACTTTTCAATTGGTCTACATTATTTATTTTTTTATAGTTTTTGAACTATTAGGCGTCTGCTTCTGACTCTTTCCAGCGTTCAAATCTATAAACAGACGCTCTGTAAGGCTACACATTTATTGTTATTGTTACTTTTTACTACTCCTTTTTCTATTCAGGCCTCTCCTATTCATATAAATCAATGCATGGTTGCTAGGATAATTTGGACCCTAGCAACCAGATTGCAAACTGGAGAGCTGCTGAATAAAAAAACTAAATAACGCAAAAACTACAAATAATAAAAAAAATGAAAACCAATTGCAAATTGTCTCAGAATATCACTCTCTACGTCATAGTAAAAGTTAATTTAAAGGTGAACAACCCCTTTAAGCTATGAAAATCCAAATTACAGAAATATCCATTATCCGGAAAACCCCAGATCCCAAGCATTCTGGATAACAGATCCCATACCTGTAGTATAAATGATGTATATTATAAATTCTTATTGTACATATTGTGTTTTTGGGAGGGATATTGGCTTTAAATTAAAAATTAAAAAAATATTGTTTTAATATACAGAATAAAAATATGGAATGGTTTGTGTGTGTGAGATCTTGTTCTCTTTCTCTCTTCCAGACCCATATTGTGTCGCTATGACTTTGTGCTACTGGAAAATGTAGAGATGGAATTGAATCCAATCCCTTGTGAAGATACAAACCTGTAATTGGGGAAAAAAACCTGACAGATCAACATACATCTTATGACACGGAGTGTTTTTTCAGAAATGTGTTTAATTTGATTACATATGAGTGGTAACGAATTATATATAGGACATGTTTCCCTTTGCATATATTTAGGGAGTATCTTTTATATTTACTCCTGGTTTGGACAGTACAGGCATGGACAAATGGAGTCTCTGACTTTTAGGGGGTTATTTATCAAAATTGATTTTTTTAAATTTTTTTTATTTATTTTTTTTAAATAAAGCCTGACCAAACTAGAATTCACGATTGGACCTTATTTATTATCAAAAAATCCAGATTTAATTGGATTGGGGACAAACGCAATAATATTAAGAGAGAACCTGAATCGTACAAGTTTTTTCCCGAATTGTCAGTTTTTTCCCGAAAAGCCACAATTTTTCAGATTTTTGCCAAAAAATTTAGAAATAGTCGGGTTTTCGGGGGCCAATTCCAGCACAGACCACAGAAACTTCCAAATAGTATAGGGACCTCTCCCATTGACTTATATACATCCTCGGCAGGTCTGAGATGCCAGATTTTCGGATTCTGACTCTTTGCAGCATCTGGATTTTACAAATCCAGAAAAATTCTAGTTTATTTTCCCAGTAAAAATTCAGATTTTGTACCAAAAAAAACCTTGATTTTTTTTTTTTCCATTCGGACTTTAATAAATAACCCCCTGAATGAGGTTTATTAAGGGTCCTGTTCTTCAAGAACCATGAAACAGATAAACCTCTCTCAGTACATTCCTGTGTACAGAGTAAGCAAGGCCTTAAAATACTCTCTAGTGAATGAGTTTGTTTTTAAATTTTAAATCACTGTATATAAAAATTAAAAGTTGTGTCTTTTGTATAATTATCGGCCGGTGTTTTGATTTAGGTTCTTCCGTATGTTCCTTGGAAAGAGGAACCATTACCTCTTGTGACATTTATTTCCCAAGCTGGGCTGATGCATAGTTCTGACAGTTGGTGGAATCTGACATTTGAAGAAGATACAGTGACTGTCGTTAGCTGCTGGCAGTTTAGTCGCTTGTAGTTCCTCGTCCCTCCACTCATGAACAAGCATCTCTCAGAAACAGAGGAATCCCTCATTTGAATCAGTTGGTATAGTTCCACATCATATTTCTTCCATGACAGATGGGTATAACTCTCATTTAATGGAGAACCACCTGAACCTGTAGGAGATGTATAAAGTTAAATGAAAATGTGACACTTTATTAAATCTTGGGCATTGATATTCTGTATTTTATATAAATAAATATATATATATATATATATATATATATATATATATATAATCTTTCTGATATTTTTCTATTTTTATATGTGATCACCATTGATGAACTGCTAAGAAATTTGAATATCTGTATAAACCTGACACATGTATAGTTTTGTATCAAATAAATTATTGATGTCGAATAGGTACCGGCCTGAGTGGAACTATTGCACGAGTTGACTGCTGTTATAGTCTTTGGAGAGTTTATTGATGGGGTTGGATGTGCGTGTGTTGGGGGGGGGGCGGGTTGATAAGGTTCATTGTAGTTGAATAGAAGACTATGGTTTTTGGAGGTTGTTCGTGTCCAAGGAAGACCCTTTGCACAGACTCATCATCAGGTTTAGACTATTAAAGAATAAGTTATGGCATGTTCGTTTCACTATTCTTCCTACAGTATAACACTCAGTACTAATCGCTTTGGGTTACTGAGGTTACATTAGGGGGCAGATTTATCAAGGGTCGAATTGAAAAATCGAAATTTTAATTTTTGAGTTTTTTATGGTCAAAACTGTCAAATTTGACTAGGGAGTTCTTAAAATTTGATTTGAGATTTTACAAAAATTTTAATTCGATTTACGAGATTTTTCATACTCTGGCCCTTTAAGAACTCAAATACGACTATTCGCCGCCTAAAATTGCTGTTTGAGTCAATGGGAGAGGTCCAGGGATCAATTTGGAGATGTTTGCAGCCTTCCTGACATTCTCCGAAAAAAACCTCAAATCTAGTTTTTTTTTAATTCAAACCGAATTTGATTTGAGTTTTCGGGTCATACTTTTTATCCGAGTTTAAAAGATTAAATTTTATTAATGCATTTTGATTGGTCGAATTTCAAGATCATGGGAGTTAATGGGAGTTTTAAAAAACTCACATGAATTCGAAATTCGACCTACAATATGCATATTTTCTAACACAACACACTGTACATTATGGGGGTTATTTATCAAGCTCCGAATATCCGAACCTCAAATAATTCGTCGTTTTCGGAGGAAAAAAAACGATGAGTTTTTCAAGATTTATAAGTCCGATGGTCTTATCTGAAACCCCGGCATCTAAAAGCTCTCAAGGTCCTGTATAAGTCAATGAGGAAGGTCCCAGTGTCTGTGCTGATGTCCGTACCGATATTCCGATGAGTTTGTGGTTTCTGTGTAAAAAACTCAGAAAACTAAGATTTTTTTTGTAGTTTCAGAGTTTTTTTGCACAGAAACCACGAACAATTCAGAGTTTTTCGGGAAAACGCAGAAGTTTGGCCGACCCTATTTTTTCTGGCTTTTTTCTTCATAAATAAGGTCCCTTTGGGCAATGGGAGTTGGTCAGATCTCTAATTTAGAAATACTGAGATCAATTCGGACCTTGATAAACTGGTGCACGTAGCATTGCAATGAGCAAAACTGTCAGAGCAGCGGCCATAATAACACTGACAAAGACCAACATTCAAAGTGTATAGGAAATATATATTGAAATTGCTCATTAGAAAGGACCCTTTATGGGGCTGTCTATTCTTCTGCCTTCCCATCCAGCATACAGTACGTAGGGCCTGCTTCCCCCATTGATACACCCCTGGTAATCTTAGAAATAAGTAGGGGGTGCACCTGATCCATAATTCACAAAATATTTGTAGTACTGAACTAAACTGGAAACCTAATTATTAATAGCCGCTCTTTTAGATGTTTAGATATTTAGGGGCAGGTTTATTAAGGTTTGAGTTGTTTTTTCCACGAAAATTTGTTATTTTTTAAAGAAACTCGAATATTCAAGATTCATTATATCCCGACCCTTGAAACAGCTTGAATCCAAAAATACACCACCATAAAGGAAAACTATACCCCCCAAACAATGTAGGTCTTTATAAAAGATATTGTATAAATCAGCTCATATGTAAAACCCTGCTTCATGTAAATAAACCATTGTCATAACAATATACTTTTCTAGTAGTATGTGCCATTGGGTAATCATAAATAGAAAATTGCCATTTTAAAAAATAAGGGCCGCCCCCTGGGATCCTACGATTTACGGTGCACACAAACATACCAACAAACCATACATGTTAGGTCACATGAGCCGATTAACAGACAGTTGTGTCTTTTGCTTCCACACTTCTTCCTGTTACAGAAAGAGCTGCAGTATTTCTGGTCAGGTGATCTCTGAGGCAGCACACAGACCATCACAAAATGGTGGTTCAAGGAAAGAGATGTAAAAGGGCAGTTTTTACTTAAATATATAATCCAGTTTGGTAAGATTCTTTAATATGCCATTTAATATGATACAAACTATCTGTTTTTTAAGTGTTCATTTTGGGGGTATAGTTTTCCTTTAAATCTGTGGAGGTCATGTAGAAGTCAATGGCAGAGGTTCCTTGAACCATTTGAAGAGGTTTTAGTTTTTTTTTGGAGGGTTTTGCCTGAAAACTTGAATGATTCAAGCAATTTGAGGTTTTTTTTTTTGCTGAAAACTCAATCAATTCAAGTTTAAGGGTTACTGGACTCAAACTTGCATATTCAGGTTTTTGCCATTCGATTTTTTTCTAAAATAAGATTTCTTATTTGAGTTTCGAGTGCTTTTGAAGTAAAAAAAAAAAAAAAAAAACTCTAAGGGGCAGATTTATCAAGGGTCGAATTTCGAAGTACAAAAAACTTCGAAATTCAACCATCGAATTAAAAAACTTCGAAGGAACTTGTGCAACACAAGTTTGGAAGGTGAAAGGCTTATAGCCACATTTATTGCAGAAGAATTAAAGTGTTCCCAGTTGCCATTGGGACCAGTGAAAGTGGATGGAAGGAGAGTCTATTTGCAGATGGGCTTATTTTAATATATTTATGGTGTATTCCAGAGATCCCATCATCATCAGGTAAAAAAAAAAAGCCACCTGCTTCTTTAGTCTGGGGAACTATCAATCTCTTAAGGGCACAGAAAAGATTTCTCATACGGAAGTAAAAGTGGTCCAGATGAGGAGTATAACAAAAGCTCCAGGAAGTACAGCTTTATATAAGCAGGGACACCTTATCTTTATCAATGTCTGTAGTTACAAATGAAAGCACTGCTTTAAAACTCTCTGTGGTCAGCACTTGAGCCTTGGTCGAGGCTGAATCAATTGGGTTGATGAATGTAAATGACACAGCAGCTATTGCAAAAAGACGCATTGATTTTGCTCAGAAAATATTTGAAATGAGTCTCCCGGGGTTTTGGTCACTAGATGGCACTGTGCAACCGGATATTTTTTATTCTTCGCCTGCAATGTCCATATTATTAATGGTTGTGTTGTTGGTGCATGTTATGGTTCACAGCAGTTGTAAAACCCTTTCCTTTACTATTTCTATAAACACATTTTTCCTTTGCCCTGTCTGTCAGATAGAGAGAAAAGTATTTTTCTGTTCTTTGTTCCCCTGCATTAAAAAGTCACCCAATGTACCAGGTATTGTAAGAAACGGTTGATTTCCACATATCACAGGGTGCTGTACACAGTCGGTGTGAAAGTCTGTACAGATGAGCTCTCAGTCCATATGAGTGCAATTGTCTTGCTCCGATTTAAATCTGATCAGCCTCTGTACGGTCACACGCAGTGGAGCTAAAGCTGAGGTCAGTAGTTGGGCTGCCTTCAGTCTGATCCAATTCAAATCAATGGAGCAGAGGCTCTGAGTAGATCTGCTTCTCTCAGCCTGCACAAATATCAGCCAGTTCCAACAGCCTGGGTGCCCATAGTCTGTACCCATAGAATGAGTGGGTCTGATTCCTGGGACTAGCCACGGCCACTAGAACAGTGATCCCCAACCAGTGGCTTGCGGGCAACATGTTACTCACCAACCCCTTGGATGTTGCTTTCAGTGACCTCAAAGCTGGTGCTTATTTTTGAATTCCTGGCTTGGAGGCAAGTTTTGGTTGTATAAAAACCAGATGTACTGCCAAACAGAGTCTCCTGCCACTCCACATAGGCATACCTCCCAACTGTCCCTTTTTCGGAGGGACAGTCCCTCTTTTGACAGCTCAACCCGCAGTCCCTCATTTGTACTGGAAAGTCCCTCTTTTCTCTGCCCTGAACAGCCAGAAAAAGAAACAAAGTTTCTCACTTAATTGGCTTTTAGCAGAGAGCCCAGAACAGCTAACAGGTGCAAATAAGATACTTTGTAACAATTTTGAGACACAAAAACACAGTTTAGATAAGGAGAAATATTTTCAAACTTTCATAACCTGCCAAATTTTGTAAAACAAACATGGTAATTAGGGGGTGTGGCCACAGAAAGGGGTGTGGTCAAAAAAATGCTGCGCTACATGCGGAAAAAAATTTTTTGTCCCTCTTTTTACTTCCAAAATGTTTGGAGATATGCATAGGGGCTACCAATAGGCAATTACAGCACTTATTTGGCACCCCAGGAAGTTTTCCCATGCCTGTGTTACTCCCCAACTCTTATTATTTTTTGAATGTGTCTCGCAGGTAAAAAAGATTGGGGACCCCTGCACTAGAACCAGGCCATGGTCATGGCAACAAAAGTACCGTGTGGCTACCAGACCTATTCTTTCATTACAGGACATTTTACCTGCTCAATGAAGTTACACCTATAGCTTCGCCCCCACATTTCAAACTACCGAATTATAGTTTTAAGAGTCTTAAAATATTTGTAGTTTCTGTTTTTTTGTATTATTGCTGCCTTGTGCATTTAAACCTTTAACACAGTACTCTGTTCAGTCGCTTACTAGTGCATTTCTTTAAATTAAAACTGAATACAGGTACGGGATCCGTTATCCAGAAACCCATTATCCACAAAGCTCCGTATTACAGAAAGGCCGTCTCCCATAGACTCCATATTATACAAATAATCCAATTTTTTTTAAACATGATTTCCTTTTTTCTCTGCAATAATAAAACAGATAATTAGTGACGAGCCCTAAGCTTAGCTTCTCAACAGCCAATCAGAGCCCACTGAGCATGTGAGTGTCACAGACACTTTCCAAGATGGTGACCCCCTGTGACAAGTTTGAAGTCCTGGATCATTGCTGCTATTGACAAGCTGAAACTTTAGCTTCGTGCAATAAGTTCACTATATAAGATTTTTGGGCATATTCATTTTTAAAGTTTATTTCTCCTTTAAATTGCATTGTCGTCTAGTGACCATTAGATGGCACTGTGCCTTTATACCATTGAAACTTCAGCTGCTGATTAGAGAGTATATATATTGCAATAAAGATGGAGTTCTCATGTAATGATGATAATGGATGTGCACTTAGTGTGTGTCAGAGAGTTCATGGAACTTTATTTAACCCTCGTTCTTTACATTATTAGGTGTACGAGGCACAAGGCAGAACTGAGAAGCCTGACAGAGGTGATGTATTTAGTTAGACAACTGCCCTTATCGCCTGTGTTTATATCATGTGCCAGTCATTTTTTGTCTCTGCTTAGGATTTATTTTTGTCTATTATCAATGCCCATCCTATAGTTACTGAACAGGGGTACAAGCAGTTAGAGGATCTGTTATCCAGAATGCTTGGGACCTGGGGTTTCTCAGATAAGAATTTTTTTATAAAATGTGTATCTCCTTGCTTTATGTCTGCTGAAAAGCATTTAAACATTCAATAAACCCAATGGATTCATGCATCATAGAATTATTTGATTAAAATGGACTATGGGAGATGGTCTTCCCGTCATTCGGAGCTTTCTGGATAATGGGTTTCAGAGAACATTCCTGTAAAAGACCAGTATAAATCGGTAGGGCTGTGTCACTCTGGGTATTTTGATCACCGCAATATTTATGGGTAAAACAAATTAATATTTTAATATATTAAAGGATAAGTAAACCTTTAAAAGAAGGGAATGTAAAATGGACCAGGTTCCTATTCTAAGAAAAATTGCAATGTACATTTAATATTTATTTTGCTTTTATTGCAAAATATTAAAGGGGTTGTGCACCTTCCAAACACTTTTTTCAGTTCAGTTGTTTTTAGATTGTTCCCCAGAAATAGACTTTTTTCAATTACTTTCCATTATTATTTTTTTTTTACTGTTTTCCCAAAATTGAAGTTTAAAGTTGAATGTCCCTGTCTCTGGTGTTTGAGTCTGGCAGCTCAATAATTCAGGTGCAGACTCAGAACTGTTACAATTTTTCCGTGAAACTTTTGATTTCACAATTTTTCTGCTCATTTTTCGCCATTTCGCGAATTTTGCGGGAGAAATTCACCCATCGCTAGTCATCCTTACTTGAAACCCACTGTAAGCAAGGAAAGACTTTGAAAAACAAAACCTTTATGGTTTAATAGAAGCGTTGGTTAGCTGGGACAGCTGAAACGTATCAGGTACAGGCAGTGGTATAACTAGATCTTACTGGTCCCCACACCAAATTCATTTTAGGGCCCCAACATAACCAGAGGTTGTCCTTTTTTTTTTACCAATATATGTTAAAATTGCTCATTATTTAGGGTCTCATGGGGCCCCTATAGCTCCTGGACCACCTGCAGCTGCAGAATCTGCTTCCTCTGTAGTTACACCCCTGGGTACAGGTATGGTCCAGAATGCTCAGGACCTCGGTTTTTCCGGATTATGGATCTTTCCGTAATTTGGATCTTTGTACCTTAAGTCTGCTAGAAAAACATATAAACATTGAATAAACCCAATAGGCTGGTTTTGCTTCCAATACGCATTCATTATATCTTAGTTCGGATCGAGTACAAGTGCAGTTTTGTTATTTCAGAGAAAAAGGAAATCACTTTTAAAAATGTGGATTATTTGGAGAAAATTGAGTCTATGGGAGACAGCCATTCTGTATTTCGGAACCTTCGGAAGATAACAGATCCCATTCCTTTACAAGGAGGCCAATAAAGCATGTAAAAAGCTATCAGACAAGGTACAGTAGGGATGGAAAAAGTTCATTGTTGCAAAGATGAAAAAAATCAGTTAATGATGGTGCCTTTTTAAAGGTCAAGGAATGTGTTAAGTGTAGCTTTAGCTGCTTTGAAAGACAAACCTCTAGGGGGCAAATTCACTAAGCCGCGAAGCGCCGAACGCTAGCATTAATTCGCTAGAGTTTCGTAGTTTCGCTAGTGTTACTTCGCAACCTTACGCCAGGCGAATTTTCGCTAGCGACGAAACTATGCAAATTCACTAACTTGCGCAGTGTACTGAACGCTACCTTTTACGCTAGACTTCCTTCGCCACCTCAGACCTGGCGAAGCGCAATAGAGTAGATAGAGATTTTCAAAAAAAGTCATTTTTTTTCTAAGTCCCAAAAAACGCTGGTGTGTTTTCTACATGATGGGTGATAGGCTGAAAAAGATCGAAAAATTTTTGGGGCTCCCCTTCCTCCCCCCTACATTTCCTGACTCATGGCAACTTACCTAGACAGTGGGCACATGTGTAGGGCAAAATAACATTTATATTTGCTGATTTGAAGGTTTTCTAGCCATTTGTAGTGCAGAAATTCGCTGGCGAAAATTCAGCAGCGTCCAAAAAAATTTGACGCCGGTGTAGAAAAAAATGGACACCGGCGTCGAAAACGGGACACCGGTGCCGTTTTGCAAATTCGCCCGTCACTATTAATTAATAATAATTTCAGCTCCTTGTTATTCTTTATAATCCAGGGACCTGACTGTGTGCTGCACCCAAAGATGACTTTATTATATCACAGTTTATAAATATAGTGTATGAGTTAACATGTTGCCTTTAAAATAACAAACAAGTTAGATTTAGTGGAATAGTTTTGGTTCCTGTTTCAAAAAAACAGGTAAAAAAAAGTCTTTATTTTTTTTCACTCTTGATTGAGAATAACCATTATTTAAAAAAAAATACAAAATACAGATATATACAGTGAGTACTGAAATAAAACAGATTTTGCAAATAAAAATGTTACAACTAAAAGACAAACATGTCAAACTTAAAAGGTATTCTGATATTCCTGCGTACATTTCAGGATACATTCCAGGACTGCCATTGTTGTGCCAGGTTACACATTTTTCCAACAACACCCAAAAACTCAAATAGGAACCAGTGTTGTGTTTGTATTATTGTATCATTTCTGCAGCGGCTGATGTAAGATTTTGTACTGGCCATGATGTTATTCTGAGCACCATAAAAAAATACTTGTGGAAAAATTTATGATATAATTTATAGGTTTAAATTTGTTCCGTGTTGTAGCCCAATGCAACCAATCTAATGGAAGTATGGAACTTGTTATCCAGAATGCTCGGTACCTGGGGTTTTCCGGATAATGGATCTTTCTGTAATTTGGATCTTTGTACCTTTAGTCTACTAGAAAATCATGGAAACATTAAAGGGGTTATTTATAAAGCTCCAAATACCCGAAATCCAAAAAAAAATGGATTTTTCAGACCTTAACAAAATCCGAATTTTTCGGGATGATATATAAACTCTGAATCTGAAAACCCAGCATCTCAAAACTCTCGGGGTCCTGTATAAGTCAATGGGGAAACTCCCAGTGTCTGCACTGCTGTCAGTACCGATTTTGGGGATTTTGGGCCGAAAAATTTGTGGTTTTTGTGGAAAAGTCTGAAAACTCGCGAATTGTGAAGTTTGACTGAACCTATTTTTTTCAATGATAAAATAAAGTCCATTCAGGAATTCGGAGTTGCTCGGATTTTTATCTTAAAAATACTGAGATAAATTCGGAGCTTGATAAATAACCCCCTAGATAAACCCAATAGGCTGGTTTTGCCTCCAATTAGGATTAATTATATCTTAGTTGGGATCAAGTACAAGCTACTGTTTTATTACTACACAGAAAAAGGAAATTATTTTTAACATTTTGGATTGTTTGGATAAAACGGAGTCTATGGGAGACAGCCATTCCATAATTCAGAGCTATATGGATAACGGGTTTCCGGATAACAGATCCCATACCATTATCTGACTTTTTAGATCAAATTGCACACTGATTTAATACAAACTGTATTGCTGGCTCATTGCTATGATACTCAAGCTGTATAAATTCATATTTTAGCTGAATATGTCACATTTTAGCCTGTTTCTTCTAAAGAAAAGGTATAAAATGAATAAAGTACTGTAATGAAGTCCTTCTAAAATTCTTCAGGGTTAGAGTATAAATAGATGTGTGTATATACAATATTTAGAAGTATTAAATATTTAAAAATGTGCTTTCCATGGTCTGGTTTAAAGAAAGTTTCACAAGCGTCTAAAATAGTTTTAAAAAAAAAAAAAAAGAAAGAGAATTTTAGTTATTCATCAGTCAGTGTTTTCAGATGCCGTTATACATACTGGTGAGTAGAAATTCCAGAATAACAGAAAGGAAATGCTCCTTCGTGCAGTGATCCCCAACCAGTGGCTTGAGAACAACATGTTACTCACCAACCCATTGGATATTTCTCCCAGGGGCCTCAAAACAGGTGCTTATTTTTGAATTCTTATAGAAATATAAGGTTAGAAGGCGCACACTGGAGTGGATAATGTGAGGTGCTAATCCAAAGGAGGCTCCCCATACAAGTCTCCAAGGTTATAATGGTCAAAAACAAAGGAAGGATTGCACACTCTATTTCGTAATAGTTTTTATTGCATCCAAAAATAAGTTACAAAAATGATCACAAAACAAATATCATTAGCCCAACACGTTTTAACCAAAAATGGTCTTCCTCAGGGGCAATCAAAATGAAAAATCAAAAGAAAAGGCATTTTTGGATTGGAGGCAACTTTTGGTTGCATAAAAATCAGATGTACTGCCAAATAGAGCCTTTTGTAGGCTGCCAGTCCACATAGGGGCTACCAAGCCCACACTTGACACCTTCAGGAACATTTTACAGTTGATGTTGCTCTCCGACTTCTTTTACACTTGAATGGGACTCTGAAAAACATTGTGTTTTGTTCCATAATTTTAATGAATTCGATTTTTAGAAGGCGCACACCCAATTTTAATTCAATAGTGAGGTGCTTGTCCCATGAAGACCGCCCAAACAAAGTCTCCCAAAAATTCAATATAAAGATAAATATAGGGACTGCACACTCAAAATTATGGAACAATATAAAGATAATTATAGGGACTGCACACTCAAATTTAAAAAGGCAAAATTTTATTACAAAAATACACTTACATATTCAGCTATGGCCCAGTATTGGCCCTACGCGTTTTGATCACAGGCGTGGTCTTCATCAGGGGCAAAATTCATAAATTATTGCAAAAAAGATAAAAAAAATCTTTTTTGCAATATAAAAAAACTTTTTTGCAATAATTTATGAATTTTGCCCCTGATGAAGACCACGGCTGTGATAGAAACGCCCCTCATTTAAATATGCAAATTAGGATTCGGATTTGTTTCGGCCGGGCACAAGGATTTGGCAGAATCCGAATCCTGCTGAAAAAGCCCGAATCCCGAACCGAATCCTGGATTCAGTGCATCCCTATAAAAATCCAATATTTTTTAAAATGTCTTATTTCCTGTTGAAATGGCTTGAGCTTAAAGCAATGCACACCTTTATCAAACACTTTTTGGGGTTTGTTTTCTAGGTTTTCAGCTGGTGGAATAGAGATGATAAATTGGGTGATGCTGAGCCAACCATCAAAACGGGCTTGGGTGCTTCAGCTAGGTCGACTCTGTAATTGTGATTTTCTGCACATTTTCACATAACGTTTCTGCTTCCGTCTCGTCTTTGCTGTTTTCTGAAGTCTCTAGAGAAATGTAGCACCCGGAGTCTCTTGGAAAGTAATTTATATCATATTTATTTGTAGGATTGCCGGGGCTCAGCGTCAGGGGAACGGATTCATTTTCAACCTCTTGATCGTCTGTCAAACAAAAATCATTTGTTTTATCAAATCTGGAGTTGGGATGATTCAAAAAGAGCAGGTTCTCTTTATGCCGGGACATTGAATCAGAGTAATAAACAAAACTGACTTTACAAATGTATCAATCAGGTAATACTCTGAATTTGACCTGCGGTTGCCACGATGCAGCTTTGGGATTTTGGAGAGGTTGACTTGAAAATGGTATTTTATGCTACGAGACATTACCAGACACAGACATACTAGGAAACTCTCATAGACTCTTATCAATAGTAAAGAACATCTTCATCCCAGTCATTGGAAATCTGAGATCCCACCATCCCTAATGCTTGTCAGACACAGGTTCCTGGATAGTCTAATAGAAAATTGCCTACAGACTGGAAAATGTTCTGCTTGCTGATGGAACAGCTAAGTAGAACTGTAGTTCAGCAATACTTATAGTACTGCCCACTGAAGTTTGTTATATGTAGCTGCGTGATAGAGGACATCAAGGGGGTTATTTACTAAACTCCGAATGCAAAAATCACAAAAAACTTGTGATTTTTTTTTATATAAAATCGGACTTTAAAACATAACGAATTTTTCGGAATTTATTAAATTCAGATTTTCCAAATCAGAAAATCCGGCATCTCAGACCTGTCGAGGTTGCATATAAGTCAATGGGAGAAGTCCCAATGATTTTTTGATGTGCTCTGGGTTTTTGTGCAATACCCCAAAGTTTTCAGGCAAAAAAAAAAGAGTTTTCCGGTGAAAAATCCTAAAAAAAATCATGAGAATCGAATGTAAAAATCCCAAAAATTGTGAAAATCTGATTTGTCCCGATTTTTTCAAGCAAATAAAATTTTCGGGAAAGTGTATTAATAAATAAGCCCAAAAAACCTGTGCGGATTTGGTTGGAGTTTTTTTTCAGAAAATATTGAGACAAATTCAGACTTTGATAAATAACCCCCATGGTCATAACTGTGCCTCTTTGCTAACGGGCTGCCAAAAAATAGCAAGTGACTGGGGTTTCCTGGGGCTACGTGAAATAAAACACTCACGTCTAGCTAAAGCTTTACTTGCCCTTTAAAACTGGACTGGAATACATTTTGGGGTTATTTATTAAAGTTCAAATGCTAAAAATGCAAAGAATTCAAGTTTTAGTGAGGAAAAAAATCAAATTTTTAGAGATTTATTATACCCCAAAGCTGCAAAAAGTCTGTATCAGAAAATACTCCTTCTTCAACCTGTCGAGGTCCTGTAGAAGTCAATGACAGAGGTCCTATTTGTAATTTATCTGCACTGGGCTTTGTACGATAATCGGGAACATGTTGGGCTTTTCAGACAATTTCACGAGAAATTCAGACTTTTGGGCATTAAATCCAAGAAAATCTGATTTCATTTTTCGGGACAATCCGAAAAATTTGTGGTTTTTCCCGGTGTAATTTTTCAAGTTTTTTTTTTATTCATAAATAAAGGCAAATTGTGGATTCTAGTGTGTTTACACTTTTTTTATTTAAAAAAAAATATGGATTTTGATTGAAAAAAAACAAAAAAAAAACCTTACAGTGTGTTTTAGGGAATTCAATTTGTATTGATAAATAAGGGCACATTGTGGATTCTAGTTTTTAAATCTGAAAAATACGGATTTTGATAAAAAAAACAAAAAACCTTAGAATGTATATTGGGGAATAACATTTTTATTGATAAATAAAGGGGAAATTGTGAATTCTAGTTTGGTTAGAGTTTTTTTTATTTAAAAAATCTGCAAAATACGGATTTTGATTAAAAAAAACCCTTACAGTGTATATTGGGGAATGAATTTTTTATTGATAAATAATGGCAAATTGTGGATTCTAGTTTGGTTAGACTTTTTTTTTTATTTAAAAAATCTGAAAAATATGGATTTTGATAAAAAACAAACAAACCCTTAAAGTGTATATTGTGGAATAATATTAATTATGCTAAAATTCAATTGTTAATTAAGATTATTATAAGCTGTTGAGCAACATGATGCTGATCAAAGTCATTCTGTTCCAGGGTAGGATCTTAAATCCGTAAGTTAATGGCAAACAAGGCTGTTTATACCCGCGTTTTGTTTTGCTTCGAGAAATAATCATCTCACTACACGACATTACATTTTCCTGTTTGTTATTATTGCCCCTGTTTCCCCTTTGCTTGAGTGTCTGAAGGTGGTAGAATTGACATGTTACACATTGGGAGGCTCTTCAACTTCCACTTTTAAATTCTAAATCTCCAGCCGTAATCCTATAAATCTTTCTAATACCTCTTGCTTTGTACTTTTTATTCCCCTCTGGGGGATTTGTGCAGCACCTGTGATTCGCTGGCCTTTACACCATTAAACTGCTTTATGTTTTCAAAGTCAAGGCTCTAGTTTTGCTTTTTGAGACGTATAAAACGCCTAAAGCTTGCATTAGCTCAAGTAACCCAAAGCAACCAATCAAATGGCTGCTTTCAAGAAGGTATCCATTACGTTCTCCCTGCTAATTGGTTGCTATGGATTACTAGTAGCGATGGTCAAATTTGGGGCGTTTCGCCAAAAAAATTTCGGGAAATTAGCGAAACTGAGAAAAATTCATAAAACGGCGCTGGCGTCTCGTTTTTTACGCCGGCCTCCGTTTTTGACGCCGGCGTCCGTTTTTTGATGCCGGCGTCCGTTTTATGCGAAATTGCGCCAGCATCCAAAAAACGGACGAATAAATTCGTCTGGCACGAATTCGCAGCGAATTCCCATGTTTTGCCGCCGGCAAATAAATTCGCATATCTCTTTAACATGATTTTTTGAATAAAAACTAGCTTTTTTAGATATCATTAAAGTTATGGGATATTTTTTCATTTTTGACCTATGTGTACTGTACTGTGGTGTCCAATCACAAGTGAGCTGAACGCAGGTGCGTGAGACAAGGGTGCGGCGGACGCACCTTTCCCTGGGGCGAGTACAGGGCTAGAGGCCAAGTTTGTTAGGTGAGACAATGAGAGGAAACTTACTTTCACAGTCTTGTAAGTTTTCAATAGCAGCCAGAAGCCTCGCCCTTTCCTCTGAACTCGTGATGTTAAGCTCATGCAGATGACTTTCCTTCAGCTCTTTAACGTCTTCCAGCGTTTCATAACCATTAAGCAGTAGGCTTGATATGTAATCCTGTGAAATAAATAGATAGAATGCGGAAGCATGGCATTTTCTCAACATATTAGTATACGTAATACTGGTTATGGGGAAATATGTAAAATTCTTGTTTTTATAATATAAAAAAAACGAATTTTTAGTGGAAAAAAAAACCATGAATTTTTTGGAATTTATTATTCCACCAAGGATGGAAAAAGTCAGAATCCGAAAAATCAGGCATCTCCTGCCGAGGTAGCATATAAATCAGATTTTTTGATCTGGGCTGTTTTTCGTGCAATAATGCGAAGATTTCGGGGGTTGCCAATTTGTACGATCCGTTTTTGTAGCGCTGTTGTAACAAAATTCATTCATATTAACAGCACTTGTATCCCTTAATATCTTGGAATTAGAAACAAAATATGAATGTATATTGCAAAAGTGCATAGAATAGCCCCCTCGTCAATTTTACATTCTCTTATTTTTAAGGTTTACTTATCCATTATTTGTAACTCTAACAAAACAGCCTTTGGCTTTACTTGCATTGAAACCATCTTCACCGGCCGGGGTACTCTATGAAAGACACTCCCACTTTATTATTTATAAGCATATTGTTGTTCTGCTTGTGACTTCTTGCTTACCTGCAGATTTAGCCTTTCCATAAGTTCTTGTAAAGTCTTGGGCTTTGGTCTTTTGCTTTTCCTTCTTGCTTTTATCCTTCGAGGTGGTATTTCCTCTTCAGAGAATACGTCGACATAGATAAATTTGAAATTGCCCACCTTATTGTGCAGCATGCCGGTCCATATCCCCACTGGGGTTTTACAGATTATGTCTATAATGTCACCTTTCTGGGAAAAAAATTAATTAAAGCACTAGTTATTTTTATTTTTTGTATGTAAATGATAAGTGACCTAGTAATTGGCCACTGACTGCTCCATCATGCCCCAACTGCTTTAACTAGGCAGCTCCATGTTTGTATATACAGGTATAGGATCCGTTATCCCGAAACCCATTATTCAGAAAGCTCTGAATTACCTACAGTATATATATATATATATATATATATATATATATATATATATATAGATATATATAGATATATATATATATATATATATATATATATATATATATAAATATAATAAAAACTAGGGATGCACCGAATCCAGGATTCGGTTCGGGATTCGGCCAGGATTCGGCCTTTTTCAGCAGGATTCGGATTTGGCCAAATCCTTCTGCCTGGCCGAACCGAATCCAAATCCTAATTTGCATATGCAAATTACGGGCGAGAGGGAAATTGCGTGACTTTTTGTCAGAAAACAAGGAAGTAAAAAATGTTTTCCCCTTCCCACCCCTAATTTGCATATGCAAATTAGGGTTCGGATTCGGTTCGGTATTCGGCCGAATCTTTCGTGAAGGATTCAGGGGTTCGGCCGAATCCAAAAAAGTGGATTCGGTGCATCCCTAATAAAAACGTCATGTAATGGCGACTTACCCTGGGGGTCCAGCAGGCCGGCGGGGACGCCCGCCACACGGGTCTTCTCCGGCTGATATGCCGGTCAACTAAGGGCGCGCGCGCCGCGTCTCTGCTCTTTTATAGGCGCAGGCACGCTGACGTCTGACGTCATCGTGCAATGGCGCGAAGCCTTATGCCATTACATTGGATTCTTTGCCCGTGATAGGATCGTGTTTCCTGGTGCTCCTGAGCCTTGTGCTATTTGTTTCCTGTATCCTGAACGACATTACATGACAACACAGGACCCAGTGCAGTCTGTATATTCTGATTATTAATCAGTCTTGCTGTATCGGCTTCTGGCAGATATTATTTGACTTTATGATGATCCCTAAGCAGCCCAGACTAGACTGAGCATGTGCACAGTCTTGGTCTTGCAAAGATGTTTAATAAAATTACAAGATGGTGACCCCCTGTGGCCAACTTTGAAAGCATAAATCATTTGTTGGATTAGGCTTGTTGTGCAGTAAGTTCATGTTTATGTTTAGCATACAAAATACAGCATTTCTAGCCTTATTCTATTTTAGACTTTAGTTCCCCTTTAAGTCTGCTAAAAATAAGCATTTAATAAACCCATATGGATTGCTTTCCCACCATTAATAAGTCATTATTTCTTAGTTGGGATCAAGCAAAATTTTTAAATTATTTAATTAAAATGGAGTCTATAGGAGACAACCTTCCCATAATTCGGAGCTCTTTGGATAACAGGTTTCTAGATAACGGATCCTAGGTCTCTATTGCTTAACAGAAATTGTCCAAAATTTTAACAAATGTACTGTCTAACCTTAATTTTCAATGAATCTGCGTCATAAGGGCTTGGGGTGAAGTCAGTGTGAACTTTTGCTCTTCCACAGAAAGGTCCATTGTAAGAAATGTCTTCATCTAGTCTTAGACTGTCTCTGTTGGTGCCATCGGAGAAGCTGGTTACACCACCTATGAAACGGGTGATATTCATTAATGCTTTTTTTCTGCCTGTTCATATGTTCTTGATGAACAAGTTCTGTCCTTTTACACATCCGTTCTTTTGAATAGTTCTCATGAAATAAATCAAATTTTTTTTAATTAAAAGAATTAGGGAAAAAAGAATGACATTAGATTGTCATTGAATGAAACTTGTTAAGGAACAATAAGTGAGAAAAGTTATCTCGTGGTTTATCACGTGAAAACTCATGGATGAGATTCAATTTGAGGAGAAAAAAATTTCTCCAAATTCACTTCCAGCTTTTTCACTTGATAAACAGTGAGATACGTTTTTTCTGAATTGAATTGAATTGAACCTCGTTCATGACTTTTTACGTGATAAATCTTTTTCTCACTGAATTGAATCTGGCCCATTATTGGAGTTTTATATAAACACCTAACCCACATCTTAGCACATTGGAAAAAAAGGCAATAATTTCAGACACTTTGGGGGAGAGAGACAATTTTTGGAGTAAAAGTGGTGGTAAACTAAAGTAAAATACTTTCTCCATATTCACAAACAGAAATCCACCTAAATTTCAACTCAAATGCCACTTTTGATATTTTAGTGAATGACAGTTTACAGATTGTGATGGGCGAATTTATTCAGACGCCAGCGACAGTTTACCGCATGCCCATTGACTTTAATGCAATTGGATAATCAAGTTTCGCTATTTTTTTTCCGTTTCGCACATTTTGCAGGAAATTCGCAAATTTTTCAACAAAGGGAATCTGGACAAATTCGCCCATCACTATTTACAGACACTTTTATGAATTTGTCTTTCAAACGACAAAAATTAAGCAAAAACTACATTTTAAACATCATTTTCTACCGACATTTTAAAAATGGAGTAAAGCTCAGTGAAGCTCTTCCCCATGTGTCAGATCAACTCTAAGATACTTTGCTCTGCTTTGGTTCAGCCAATCTTCACTTCACATCTCCTGTCGGTGCCTCATTGGGGAATTATTAGCATATTAATAGGGATTAGCATTTTATAGTCAGACACAAATTTCTATCTAACTCTTTAAGGGGCTGATTCACTATGGGTCGAATATCGAGGGTTAATTAACCCTCGATATTCGACTAGGAATTGAAATCCTTCGACTTCGAATATCGAAGTCGAAGGATTTAGCGCAGAAAATTCGATTAGGAAGGATTATTCCTTCGATTGAACGATTAAATCCTTCGAATCGAACAATTCGAAGGATTTTAATCCAACGATCGATGGAATATCCTTCGATCAAAAAAACGTAGGCAAGCCTATGGGGACCTTCCCCATAGGCTAACATTGACTTCGGTAGCTTTTATCTGCCAAACTAGGGGGTCGAAGTTTTTTTTAAAGAGACAGTACTTCGACTATCGAATGGTCGAATAGTCGAACGATTTTTAGTTCGAATCCTTCAAATTCGAAGTCGCAGTCGAAGGTCGAAGTAGCCCATTCGATGGTCGAAGTAGCCCAAAAAAACCTTCGAAATTCGAAGTTTTTTTACTTGAATCCTTCACTCGAATTTAGTGAATCAGCCCCTAAGTGTAAAATCAATTAAAACACTGATTACACAAAAAAGTCTATTTTATACAATTTAATATGTAAAAAGTTTTTAAATCACCCTGCGTTATTTTACTAGCTTTAGCTTAATGAATGAGGCA
The DNA here is from genome assembly GCA_038501925.1 of Xenopus petersii. Lineage (NCBI taxonomy): Eukaryota > Metazoa > Chordata > Amphibia > Anura > Pipidae > Xenopus > Xenopus petersii. Next base: position 10,791,931 of record CM076675.1, on the reverse strand, counting down.
ATATCAGCAATTTTTGTGAAAATATTATCTAAAGGAAAAGTAAAGCCTCACAGTCATTTTTTTTTTAGTTTCAGCAGCAATTAGACACTTGACTTAAGATAATAAAGCATATTTCTGATCCCTATATTATGCAATATAACATTTCTAGTATTAAGACCCTGGTATCTTGAAGTGGAATTACACAAACATGTAGGCAGATTGAAAAAAAACCCAGGTTATCCTGAAAAAAAATATTTATAATATTCCAAGGCAAAAAAAAACCCCCTCCCCATAAAATTCCAATTTGATGGCTGACAGGCGTGGTAAGAGCTAAAGACATATTCAGAAAAAAATTCTTTAAAATGTCATGCAAGAGACAACATCTGAAAAGTGTCTGTTTAAAAGACAAATTCACAAAAGTAGAGATAGAGGTTTTTGAATTTAGTGGGAAATCTGACACTTTTATCTCCACTTTTATTTTGTCTCAATATCACCACTGTTATGAATTCCCCCATTTCAGTTGGTTTTAATTGGCTATTTTTAATCTTGATGATGTGACTGTATCGTACCCTTATGTAGATAGCGGGAATACTGCGGCAAAAAGTATATTGACACCTGCTTGTCCAACATCTCATGACATAACCAAGGATATCAATTTGTCATCTTTGCTCTTAAAGGCATTCACCTTTGAATGAACTTCTGATATTCAATTTGCCATTGGATTTCATTTTTTATTTTTTGTGGTTTTTGAGTTATTTAGCTTTTTATTCAGCAGTTCTCCAGTTTGCAATTTCAGCAGTCTGGTTGCTAGGGTCTAAGAGAGTGGAATATGCATAGGAGAGGCCTGAATAGAAAGATGAAGCCATAAGAAGTAGTAGCAATGACAATATATTTGTAGCCTTACAGAGCATTTGTTTCTTAGATAAGGTCAGTGGCCCCCATTTGAAAGAAGGCAAATAATTGAAAAAAAAACTATAAAAATAAATAATGAAGATCAATTGAAAAGTTTCTTAGAACTGGCCACTCTAAATGTTAAATTAAAGGTTAATCACCTATTTAACGCAACCTTTACCCTCTACTCCAGGAGTGCCCATACTTTAGCAATGCAAGGTCTACTTTAAGTGATGTTGTCCCATTATGATCTACAGCCATAAAACATTGTTAGCATTCTGTTCCATGAAAACATTACGTAAATATTATATTGATTTCTAAGAGAATTTATATTGCTATATTTTAACAAACAACTATTTCTTTTGTAACCTTAACATAAAAAATATCTGGATGAAAAGAATAAAATAGGAGTGTCATTTAGAGAAGCTGTTTGATGACAGTCTCTTGAGATCTACTGATCACCAGCTAAATGTCTACTGGTAGACCCCGATCTACTTTTTGGGCACCCCTGCTCTACTCTATTGGGAAGGCTTTCAACTAGATGTTGGAAGATAGTTGATGGGATTTCCTTCCATACATACTTAAAGGGGAAGGAAACCTAGTTGGCGCAAAAACCCTCCCCCCCTCCCGTGTGTTGCCCACCCTCCCTCCTCCCCCCTGGCCTACCCGTCCCGCTGGGCAAATGCCCCTAACTTGTTACTTACCCTTCTGCGCACGTCCAGTCCAGGGAGTTCACCGACGACATCTTCTTCCACGCGATCTTCTTCCTGCTTTGACCGGCGCATGCGCAGTAGGAGCAATTCGCCGGTACAATCTACTGCGCATGCGCCAAAAGTCACAAAGTGAAATCGGAAAACTTTGTGACTTTTGGCGCATGCGCAGTAGATCCGTACCGGCGAATTGCTCCTACTGCGCATGCGCCAAAACGCCGTTCAAGCAGGAAGAAGATCGCGTGGAAGAAGATGTTGTCTGTGAACTCCCTGGACTGGACCTGCGCAGAAGGGTAAGTAACAAGTTAGGGGCATTTGCCCAACGGGACGGGTAGGCCAGGGGGGAGGATGGGCAACACACGGGAGGGGGGAGGGTTTTTGCGCCGACTAGGTTTCCTTCCCCTTTAAGTGGTTGGGCAATAAGGCCTGGCTCACATTGGACACAGGTTTTTAGGTGGGTTGAGGTCAGGGTTCTGTGCGGGTCAGTAAAGGTCTTTGACGATCATCTCTGCAAAACCGGGGATTATTATGCCACTGAAACAGTAAAGGGCTTCCCAAACTATTCCCACAAAGTAGGTGGCATGCAATTGTCAAGAATGTCATTGTATGATGTTCTGGCACCTGTGTTGGCAATGATAGATGTGGCTTAAAGGAGAAGGAAAGCTATGGAGGCATTTTATTGCCAATAGATTAGCTGCAATAGTGCAAGCTAGAATGCTATATTTATTCTGTAGAATGTTTTACCATACCTGAGTAAAAAGCTCTAGAAACTCTCTATTTGTTTAGGATAGGAGCTGCAGCATTAATGTGGTGTGACATCACTTCCTGCCTGAGTCTCTCAATGCTCTGCTCTGGGCTCAGATTACAGTAGAGAAGGGAGGGGGGTTGGGAAGAGGAGCAAACTGAGCATGCTCTTGCCCAGGGCAATGAGGTTTAAGATGAAGGCAGGAAGTCTGATAAAGAAGCCCATGAGTACACAATAGAAGGAAAGAAATGCAGTGTTTCTTTTGACAGGGGACTCAGAGCAGCATTACTTTGGGGGTTTACTGGTATATTTAGATGGACCTTTCTAATAAGCCTTACTTAGTTTTAACCTTTCCTTCTCCTTTAAATCGCCAATTACAATAATTAGAAGGGGTGTCCACATACTTTTGGCCAAACTGTGCATTGTGGGGCAGCCAATAGATATATTCTGATCCTGGAAGACTATCAAGAGGTGCAAGGTGTAATTTCTTGGATAGAATAAAGTGCTAATGTATCAGAGAGAGACTTACACAAAGGCAGTCCCTGAAAGCATTTTTATGGATACTTACTGGATGAACTCTGACCACTATTGAGACTGTAGAGACTTTCCACAGATTCACTCGCTTTTAGAGACACTTTCTCCGTAGGGAATCCGCCTTCAGGGTCACTGTCTCGGTGAGAATAAAACTCTTCAGTGTCGTCCTGCCAAACAACAAAATCTATGGTTAGGAGTTAAGAAGTCGCAAAAAGTGATTTACTTTTCAAAGGCAGCAAAAACATGGCCTTGATGAGTAAGATCCATTTAATTGAATCCAGAGGGATATTAAAGAAAAATACGGATTTTTAAGCAAAATACATGGCGAAAATAACTCTTTCCCTACAACTACCCAGCTTGCTCTATTGTATTGCTTAAAGCTGGGGAAGCAAAACTGTTGTTCATGGGAAGGCATTCCCCCTATCCATTCCCTTAAAGGACAAGCAAAGTTAAACTAAAGAAGTAGGTAGAAATGTTGTACATTATGTTTTGTGCTTCTGTACCAGCCCAAGGCAACCACAGCCCTTTAGCAGTAAAGATCTGTGTCTCCAAAGATGCCCCAGTAGCTCCCCATCTTCTTTTCTGCTGATTCACTGCACATGCTCTGTGCTGCTGTCACTTACTGAGCTTAGGGACCCACTCACAATATACAGTACACATAGAATAGAAATGTCACAATATAAGGCTGATTAGTAATTAATACACATAATTACTACATGGCAGCACAGAAACCAGTGCAATTAGCATCAGAATTTAATAATCAGCAAACCTGTAGCATCAGCTTATATTACAGCCAGGGAAGCTCATTTTCTGCTGGATAATTAGTGACGAGCCCTAAGCTTAGCTTCTCAACAGCCAATCAGAGCCCACTGAGCATGTGAGTGTCACAGACACTTTCCAAGATGGTGACCCCCTGTGACAAGTTTGAAGTCCTGGATCATTGCTGCTATTGACAGGCTGAAACTTTAGCCTCGTGCAATAAGTGCAGTATATAAAATAAATGGCATTTTTAGCCCTATTAATTTTTAGGGTTTAGTTCTCCTTTAAAGGAGAAGGAAAGCTACTGAGGCAGTTTATTACAATCATGGAAGCTAGAATGCTATATTTATTCTATAGAATGATTTACCATACCTGAGTAAACAGCTCTAGAAACTCTCTCTGTTAGTTTAGGATAGCAGCTGCCATATTAGCTTGGTGTGACATCACTTCCTGCTCGAGTCTCTCGCCGTTCACTCATAGCTCTGGAGTTTACAGCAAGGAGGGGAGGAGGGAGAATGGGGGAGGGGGGAGAGGAGCAAACTGAGCATGCTCAAGCCCTAGCCCTGGAGGTTTAAGCTGAAAACAGGAAGTCTGATACAGAAGCCCATGAGTACACAATAGAAGGAAAGAAATGTGGTGTTTTTTTGACAGAGGACTCAGAGCAGCAATACTTTGAAGGTTTACTGGTGTATTTATATAGACCTTTATGATAAAGCTTACTTAATTTTAGCCTTTCCTTTTCCTTTAACCGGTGATACCGATGCTGCTCTCCTTGAGACAAATTTTTATGTTGCACAAGGTGCAGAACACACTCAGTTCCAGGACAGAAGTGATCTCTATATGAGTTTTTTTTTGCCTTAGTGCTTAGTGCTTCCACTTCTGTGATGCTCCTTCATTAACACACTCTTAAAGTCAGAGACACTTGTATTAAGTCAGACTCCAGACTAACGAGCAGCAACATCCAGTGTTGAGAAAGATTATTGCAAAACATACGTCGATTGGCAATAACACCCCAGTTGCGAAAGGCGATTGAATTAGTGTCGCACTGTGTGGGCTAATGATTGTGGCTAGAAGATGTCAGGAAGGGACCACCGCCTCTACCACAGGTTAGGGCCTTACAATGATTATGGATTAAAAGGAAGTTAATGTTTGTTTTTAAACCGCCCTTTGTGTATCTTTTATTACTTTTTATGGTTTTGATAGAATGAATTAAAGGTTATGTTTTAATTTGGTCAACTCCAAGGCGCAAATTCACTAAGCGCCGAACGCTAGCGTTAATTCGCTAGCGTTTGGCATTTTTCGTTACTGCGCAAATTCACTAACGAACGCTGGCGTAGTTTCGCTAGTGTAACTTCGCACCCTTACGCCAGGCAAATTTTCGCTAGCGACGTAACTACGCAAATTCACTAACTTGCGCAGTGTACTGAACGCTACCTTTTACGCTAGACTTCCTTCGCCACCTCAGACCTGGCGAAGCGCAATAGAGTAGATAGGGATTGTTTCCAAAAAAGTCAAATTTTTTTCTAAGTCCCAAAAAACGCTGGCGTGTTTTCCACATGATGGGTGATAGGCTGAAAAAGATCGAAAATATTTTTGGGGCTCCCCTCCTTCCCCCCTACATTTCCTGACTCATGGCAACTTACCTAGACAGTGGGCACATGTGTAGGGCAAAATAAAAATTTTATTTGCTGATTTGAAGGTTTTCTAGGCATTTGTAGTGCTGATACGTGTTCCTCCATTGAAATTTGAATTTCGCGCCATATGCAAATTAGCTAGCGTAACTTCGCTTTACATAGAGAATCAACGCTAGCGCAACTTCGCAACCTTACGCTACCCCTGTGCGCAACTTCGCATCTTAGTGAATTTGCCCCCAAGTCTCTGCCTCTGGGGAGATGTAAGAAAGAAAATTGTGTGCTCTCTACAAAAGTGTTTCTTGTTTTCTTTAATTCATTTATTTACTGACATAGGAGCCACCCGTTTTCCACCCCCAGCATCCAAGTGGCCTGCCTATGTGTGTGCGGATTAAATTCTTGTTTGTCTGGGTCAGAGACATTGAAGTTGGCCATACACTAACCGATATTATCGTATGTATTTGCGCCATTTCGCAGAAAACTTTGCGAAACTTGAGAAACGGAGAAAAAATAGTGAAACGGCGCCAGCCTCTCGTTTTTGCCGCCGGCGTCCATTTTTTTGGGTGAAAATGTGTCCATTTTTTTGACACCGGCGAATTTTCGCAGCTATTTTGCGAATTTATTTGCTGGCGGCGAATCGCGCAAATTCGCCCATCACTAGTCCCTTTGTCTGTTCCACGTCTCCTGCATAAATCATCAGGAAACAGTCCCATTTGTTTCAGTTTCACAGGAGTCCACCTCGACAGTAATTTAAATGATTATTCTTGGTATTTGTTACTGATTGAACAAGAGTTTGTTTGAAAGATAAAGTCCCAGAACTAGTAAATGTAGGGGAACCCCTCTTAATTCTTTGGAGTTTTATTTATCATTGGCTGAGCTTTCAAAGTAGCAACTTCCTATTAATATATAACTTGCCTTATGGAAACAGTAGTATTTCAGCAGTGACATAAAGTTCATTGGATTAACAGAAAAAATGTAGTCTTTGATGAGTGTCTGGATTCTGGATGGCAGTATGTTTGACTATTTGCCCATACAAAATCTCTCCAGTTCAGTTAAATTTGATGGCTGCCGAGCATGGACACCCTGCTTCAAATCATCCCTTAGATTTTTGATGAAAACATTTGACAGTAGGTAGCAAGTGTTATTCTTGGAATGCGGTGTTCTTCTTCCGCCATGCAAATCGCTATCCTCTGCATATGCCACTCCTGTATTTTTCTTGGCCTGCCAGACCTGGATTTTACAGCAACTGTGCCTGTGGCCTTCCATTTCCTGATTACATTCCTTACAGTAGAAACTGACAGTTTAAACCTCTGAGATAGCTTTTTGTAGCCTTCCTCTAAACCAGGGATCCCCAACCTTTTGGACCCGTGAGCAACATTCAGAAGTAAAAGGAGTTGGGGAGCAACACTAGCATGAAAAATGTTCTTGGGGTGCCAAATAAGGTCTGTGATTGTCCATTTGGTAGCCCTATGTGGATCGTTAAACTACACTGAGACTCTGTTTGGCAGTACACCTGGTTTTTATACAACCAAAACTTGCCTCCAAGCCTGGAATTAAAAAATAAGCTCCTGCTTTGAGGCCACTGGGAGCAACATCCAAGGGGTTGGGGAGCAACATGTTACTCATCAGCTACTGGTTGGGGATCACTGCTCTAAACTATGATACTGAACAATCTTTGTTTACAAATCTTTTGAGAGTCACTTTGAGGATCCCATGCTGTCACTCTTCAGAGGAGAGTCAAACAGAAGCACAACTTGCAATTGGTCACCTTAAATACCTTTTCTCATGATTGGACACACCTGCCTATGAAGTTCAAGGCTTAACGAGCTAATTCAACCATTTTGGTGTTGCCACTAATCAGTATTGAGCAGTTACATGCATTCAAATTAGCAAAATTACAAGGGTACCCACATTTTTGCACAGCCAGTTTTTCACATTTGATTTAATTCCATACAACTGAATACTGCTTCACTAAAAATCTTTGCTCAGAAAACTCTTCAGTACTCAGATGTTCCTGGGAAATGAAAGACATACCACTGTTATCTTTTTTGTGGAAACTGGAGTAAATTATTATGCAGGCTGAGAGGGGTTCCCAAACTTTTTCATATGATTGTATCTGACGATTCAGCTCTACACGTGTGTATTGAAATTAACGATCTTTCTTGTAAAGATCTTTTCCAGGAAAGATCATAATTGTTACGTCTATGGCCACTTTTACATGGATTTTTAATCCAGTTCCCAGATACACCCAATCTGTGCCACTATTTAGCACCTTTTTTACTGCCCTTTTACCGGCATCCAGGGCAATAATACCCAAGTCTGGGTATATATAAAGTTAAAGTATAATTTTTGTTAATAAATGTGATTTAATAAAAATTCAGTTTAACCAAGAATATTCCACACGCCACCACCAGCCTTCAGATTTGATTACCTTCCATGAAGCGTTGCGTGGTTATAAACAATTATATTTGCATGCCCAACTTTTTTCACTTCTATATTTGTATTTTGATACTACTACTGTGTCCAGCACACACTTGGTTTTAGGGATGTACCGAAATCCAGGATCCGGTTCGGGATTCGGCCTTTTTCAGCAGGATTCGGATTCGGACGAATTTTTCTGCCCGGCCGAACTGAATCCGAATCCTAATTTGCATATGTAAATTAGGGGCGGGGAGGGAAATCACGTGACTTTTTGTCACAAAACAAGGAAGTAAAAAATGTTTTCCCCTTCCCATCCCTAATTTGCATATGCAAATTAGGGTTCGGATTCGGTTCGGTATTCGGCCGAATCTTTTGCAAAGGATTCGGGGGTTCGGCCGAATCCAAAAAAGTGGATTCGGTGCATCCCTACTTGGTTTTTAAAAAAAATTACCGTATCCTCTGAAAGAGCCTGGATATATTTCTTCCCCATCTTCTTCCTCATTGTCAGTGATATAGCCTTCATCTTCTTGGTCAGGCTCCCAGCATTGTTTGATGTTTTATCGCATTCTGTAGCGCCCCCTTCGCACAGACTCTCAGCCTCATTGGTCTGTACAGTAAAGAAGAATTTTTGGAATGAAGCTCACTCAGTTGTAAAGGAGAAGATACATTAATGAGCCGCTTTTCACTCATTTCCCTGCAGGGCCATGTTTTTTTCAGAATAACTGTTATAATATAGGCTTTTGTTCGTGGACAGTATAAAAGAATTTTTATATAATAAAGTTAATATTATATACTGAAAAACGTATTTTTCCTTGTCCTTTTACCTTTATAATGATCTACTATGGGGCAGATTTACTAAAGGGCTAGCGACCACTTTGCACCCATCGCTACACTTCGCCAGTCGCAAATGCTCTCAGATTAAACCAATTCACTAAAATGCAGAGTTTCGTCATGGGCGCCGAACACTGGCGACTTTTTGCTAGCGTTACCTCAGCAATTCGAGCATTTGATAGTGAAGATTCGCTAGCGTTCATTTCTGCCTAGTAGCGATGGGTGGATAAATTCGCCTGGTACGAATTTGCGGCGAATATCCTCCGGCAAATAAAGTTGTGCCGGTTTTCACTATTTTTTCATGAAAAAGTTTGAATTGCTAGATTTTTTTGTGAAAACTTTCGAATTGCTTGATTTTTTTGCGAAAACGCTCAAATTGATCAGTTTTAGTGAAAACATTTGAATTGCTCGATTTGTTTCATGAACACTTTCGAATTGCTTGATTTTTTAGTGAAAACATTCGAATTGCTCAATATTTTTAGTGAAAACATTCAAATTGCATGATTTTTTGTGAAAACGTTCGAATTTCACGATTTTTTCATAAAAACTTTAGAATTTTACAATATTTTTGTGAACTTTTCAATTTCACAATTTTTGCCGAATTTTTCGGGATAAATTCACCCATCACTACTGCCTAGTGAAACCTGGCTAGGGATTTGCATAGGGTGGGAAATTTAAAGTTGTATGGACGCCTTTATGTTAAATGTTGGTGCAAATACTTACAAATTACACTTTTTAAAACACATGTCCAGGGAACCTTAATAAAGACAATAGAGTTGATATAATGCCCTACACATGAGCCCACTGTAAAATTAGGGGTATATTTATCAAAGAGTGAAGTTAATAGTGAAGTTCTGCCACTAGAGTGAAATTCCGCCACTTTCCATTCATTTCTATGGGATTTTTAAAGGCGTATTTATCAAAGGGTGAACTTTCATTTTCACCCATTGATAAATATGCCTTTCAAAATCCCATAGAAATGAATGGAGAGCTGCGGAATTTCACTCTAGTGGCGGAACTTCACTCTTTGATAAATATACCCCTTAATGTTTCATATGTTTGCAAATGTATGGGGAAAACTGGTTACCCAAAAAAAAGTTCAAGTTAGGTCTTTTGCAGGCAATCAGGCTGAAAAAAGGCAAAGTCGCCAGCATTTTTTGGACTTTGATGCATTTTCGGCTCACAAAATATGATGTAAGTGACAGAAGATTGAGCTGCTTTATTGCACTTCATCTGGTCTGAGTTGGCGAAGGCGTAATGTTCAGTAAAATCCGCAATTTGCGGAGTTACGACCATTCGCCAAAACGAAGAGTTGCCTGGTGATAGAGTGTGAATGACCGCTAGTTATAGACTCTTTCGCTAGCGAATTGGTTCCTGCGCCCATTAATAAATTGGCAAAGTCCCTGCAGGAGGTAACGCGCTTCCCCCTTAAGTAAATCTGCCCCTATGAACCCACACAATTTCCACCCTTCAGATCAGTAGGAATCTCTCTTAAATGAATCAAGTACAGTGTAGTGTTGACTTGGCTTTTCCATAGAAAGCCTCTTCCTACGAGACATTTGTCCTTTCCCAAAGCAGATGTGTAAGCAGCGCTAGAAAAGAATCCTTAGCCAGGCACTAACCTCATGTAAATGTTCCGGCTTTGATACAGAAGGTTTCCTGAAACGATCAAAGGCTCCCAAACTGCTGGCGCGCTGAAACGAGAAGCATAAACCATATTAACTACGTTAATAATAGTAATAGTCAACTAGGTTTCAGACAGCTGCTGCCATTAAAGGTCACTGGAATTTGTCCGCTGGAGCAAATTGATCTGGTAAATCTGGTTCCATGTTTTGTGCCTGTAAATGGAATTTGCACAAGGCGGGAAGTTAAAGTACAATGGACGTTTATGTTGCAGCAAATAATAAGATACTGTCACAGGAAAACGCTTCAGTTAATAGTGCTGCTCCAGCAGAATTCTGCACTGAAACCTGTTTTTCAAAAGAGCAAACAGATTTTTTTATATTTAATTTTGAAATCTGACATGGGGCTAGACATATTGTCAGTTTCCCACCTGCCCCCAGTCATGTGACTTGTGCTCTGATAAACTTCAGTCACTCTTTACTGCTGTACTGCAAGTTGGAGTGATATCAACCCCCTCCTTTTCCCCCACCAGCAGCCAAACAACAGAACAATGGGAAGGTAACCAGATAGCAGCTCCCTAACACAACATAAGAGCTGCCTGGTAGATAGTAGTTCCATCCTAAAGTGCAGGCACAAGTCAGATGACTGGGGGGCAGCTGGGATACTATCAATATGTCTAGCCCCATGTCAGATTTCAAAATTGAATATAAAAAAATCTGTTTGCTCTTTTGAGAAATGGATTTCAGTGCAGAATTTTGCTGGAGCAGCACTATTAACTGATGTATTTTGAAAAAAAACATGTTTTCCCATGACAGTATCCCTTCAATAAAATAAAGTTGTTATATTGCCCTACACATTAGCCCAGTGTATAGTTTATGTGCCATACGTTAGGAAATGTAGGGGGGAAGCCGGTTACCACAAAAAAATGTTACGCTCTATTGCAGCCTATCACCCTGATAAAAGGAAAAGACGCCAGCGTTTTTTGGGACTTAGAAAAATTTTCCACTATTTTTTGAGGAACTCCTTTCTACTCTATTGCACTTCGCCTGATCTGAGGTGGGGAAGGCAAGTCTGGCGCAAGAGGTAACGTTCAGTAAAATCCGCATCTTAGTGAATTTGCTTAGTTACGTCCATTCGCCAGACCGCAAATTCGCCTGACGTTAGGGATCGAAGTACCGCTAGAGTCTATCTCCTTCACTAGTGAAGTTACACCGGCGATCGTTAGTAAATCGCTGAAGTTCTGAAATGACAACGTTGCGCTGTCGAATTTTCACCAGCGTTAGTGACTTCATCCTTTAGTAAATTTGCCCCATCTCTTTCTGCTGTTCCTTACAAAGCATGAGGAGCATTTGATGTGTCAGCTCAGCAGCCATCAAGCCTTGGCAAGTGCCGCTAGCAACTGAGAAAAAAAACACAAATGCTGATGTTTTGGGATCAGATTCTGGATATAATATTATTTCACTGGTGTTTGGGTTTAGGATGGAGAAGAGTCCAGCTCTATAAGCGAAGGGCCTGTACAAAGCAAAAAAAGGCCACTGCTAGATTAACATGGTTGATGTATTTGATTCGTCCACTTAAAGGGATACTGTCATCGGAAAACGTGTTTTTTTCAAAACGCACCAGTTAATACTGCTACTCCAGCAGAATTCTGCACTGAAATCCATTTCTCAAAAGAGCAAACTGATTTTTTTATATTCAATTTTGAAATCTGACATGGGGCTAGACATTTTGTCAATTTCCCAGCTGCCCCTGGTCATGTGACCTGTGCCTGCTTTCTGGCAGGCTGCTGTTTTTCCTTCTCAATGTTACTGAATGTGTCTCAGTGGGACATGGGTTTTTACTATTGAGTGTTGTTCTTAGATCTACCAGGCAGCTGTTATCTTGTGTTAAGGAGCTGCTATCTGGTTACCTTCCCATTGTTCTTTTGTTTGGCTGATGGGGGGGTAAAGGGAGGGGGTGATATCAGTCCAACTTGCAGTACAGCAGTAAAGAGTGATTGAAGTTTATCAGAGCACAAGTCACATGACTTGGGGCAGCTGGGAAATTGACAATATGTCTAGCTTTCAGATTTCAAAATTGAATATAAAAAAAATCTGTTTGCTTTTTTGAGAAATGGATTTCAGTGCAGAATTCTGCTGGAGCAGCACTATTAACTGATTCATTTTGAAAAAAAAAAAAATGTTTTCCCATGAAAGTATCCCTTTAATGATCAGAACAGAATCAGCCCTTGGCTCAGTTTTGATTCTACAAACCTCCCTCCAGCCAAACTGTGCCATTAATTCACTGGCATGTGCCAGCTCAGCATAGCAATGTCACTCTTGTCTTTCAAGGTGAAACCTTTGGAGGCATCATAAAAACCTGACAGAAAGTTTCCCTTTCCTCATGCTTTGATGTTTTCAGCAGCCGCAGATCATATCAGACACCGGACATCATCCGTGCTCTGCTGCTGCCTCCTGTTTTGTTACATTTTTTAAGGTAAAACTGTGACAGTTTTCTGATGTTGCTTGAACGTTTATGAGAGAGGGTTATCCCCAAAGCAGCACAAGTGCACGGCTGTCCTTGAGAAGTGATGTTGTGGGACAGTTTAAATGGTGTTATTTGTTTTATTTCAGGGCACTTTGATATGAGACATCTTGTTTGCAATAGGCTGCAAAGAATTATCCCCTTTTAATAAAACTTAAAAGGGGATAATGTAGCTTTTGCCTGCAGCACATAAGGCTATTAAAGGAGAAGGAAAGCTACTGAAGCAGTTTATTGCCAATAGATTAGCCACAACAGTGCAAGCTATAACACTAGGGGCAACATTTATCCAGGGTCGAATTTCGAATTTAAAGAACTTCGAAAATTGAATTCAAAAAGACCAACCGAAATGTAATTAAAAAAAATCTAAGGGTTTTTTTTTTGTCCGAATAGGTCCGTTTTCGATCGAAAAGGTCAGTTTTTGATCAAATTTGAATCGTACGAATCAAAGTAATAGCACATTTCAAATTGTCTCTTTCTCTTGGTTTACACTGATTGGTTACCAGGCAGTAACCAGTCAGAGACTTGTGGGGGGGGCACATGGGACATAAATGTTGCTTTTTAATCGGAGCTGAATGCTGAGTATAAATTGCAAACTCAATGAACAGAATGTCCCATGTGGCCCCCCTTATAGTCACTGACTAACTCAGAGTTAGAGAGCTGAAAAGCAGGAAGTAGTGTTCTGGCTATTATGTTACACATCCACTCACTCCAGCCTTTATACATTACATTTTTGGCTAACTAACTATATTAGAATTTTTTGTTTTTGGACAGGCTATCTGTTTACACAGTTTTGGCTAATTTGCCTGCCATCAAGGATCTCAATTAAATGGCGGAGGTTTATTTATTGGAGGATGAATTTTAGTTTTTGAAAAAACGACTAAACACATACTCAAACCATTATTGTCATTTGATTTTTTAAAATATCCAAATATAAAAGTGCAAAAAAAGAAAGTGATGAACAATGCGCTAAAAAATAAGAAAACATCTAAAAACCTCTAAAAATGTGTGTTTTTTGGAGAATTCACAACAAAAAAAAATCTCTAAAAACCTCTAAAATTCTGATTGGATTAATACTGGTCCAATGGATCAGCGCACCACCCATTGACTTCTATAGCACCTCGAAAACTTTTACTTGGCGATATTTGATATTAAAGATTTTCTTGATTTTTTTCACTTAATACATTTCGAATGTTTAGGGGGTTATTTATCAAAATCCAATTTTTTTTTTATTTTTTACTAGAACCCATGTTTTGCCCTTATTTATCAATAAAAAATACTTGGAAAAATTGGACCGGGAAAAAAACTTGACTTTTTTTGGATTGTCGTTGCGAAAAACAAGATATTTTCACATTTACAACTGAAAACTACGAGTTTTCGTTAAAAAACACCCGTGTTAAACCCCAAAAACTCTGAATATTTTGTGAGGGTTTTACATAAATTTGGCAGGTGTTAGATGGCGTATTTTCAGATTCGGAGCTTGAACAGCTTTGGGGCATAATACATTTTTTTTTTAGCAAACTTATTGTGATCCAAATTAGGCAAAGATCCCTTATGTATCCTTAGCTGTATATTATTTCATAAATGTGCATGATATGACATTGTCTCTTAAAAAGACTTTTTCAACATCATACATCATCCAACCCTGTTGCATACTGCTTTAAACAATGAATTTTGGTGTAACAAATTAAATATTTACTGCTTATGACTGTGAATTTTATTTAGAGATACAATCACAATTTATTGATACAGTCATTATACAAGCACAGCAGGGGTCATTTACTGGGTTTTCCATAATTTTGATCTTTGTACCTTAAGTCTACTAAAAAATCATTAAACATTATTATTTAAAAAAAATTGAATTATTTGATTATAATGCTGTCTATAGGAGACAACATTTCCATAATTCAGAGCTTTCTGGATAACAGGTTTCCTGAATAACGGATCCCATACCTGTACCTATAATTGCTTTTAATCAGCTTCATCAAGGTCTGCCATACATTACAAACTTCAGATACTACAGGTATGGGATCCATTATCTGTAAACCCGTTATCCAGAAAGCTCTGAATTACACAAAGGCCGTCTCCCATAGACTCCATTTTATCCAAAGAATCCGGATTTTTAAAAATAATTTCCTATTTCGCTGTAATCATAAAACAGTAGCTTGTACTTGATCCCAACTAAGATATAATTAATCCTTATTGGAGGCAAAACCAGCCTATTGGGTTTATTTAGGGACATATTTATCAATGGTCGAATTTCGAATTGTAATATCTTCGAAATTCAAATTTAAAAAGACCAACCAAAATTAAGTCGAAGGTTGTTTTCGATCAAATAGGTCCGTATTTGTCTAAATTTGAATCGCTCGAATCAAAGGAATAGCGCATTCGATTGAATTCAAAATTTCTCCCAAAAAAAACTTTGATTTTTCAAAGTCCACCAATTGACTCCAGGAGGTCCCCCATAGGCTAAAACATCAATTTGGCAGGTTTTAGATGGTGAATGGTCGAAGTCGAATTTTTAAGGCGACAGTACATGATACATGTCGATACTCAAATTTTTATTCTGATTGAATTTGGATTATTCCCTAGTCGAGATACACAAAAATAGCTGGAAATTCAAATTTTTTGAATTCAAAAATTCACTTTGACCTTTGATAAATCTGCCCCTTAAGGTATGAAGATCCCAATTATGGAAAGATCTGTTATCCTGAAAGCCCCAGGTCCCGAGCCTTCTGGTCCCATTCATGTACATTTATATGTAAAGGGAAACTATTGAACTTTTATTCGCAAAGCGACAAGCAGCCTGAAAATAATGCATGCTAATTTATATCAGAAATTTTCAGGAATGTCCACATGATAGGCATGCATATAAAGTATAAAATATGAATAATTATAAACATAATCTTTAATTTAAGGAAAACGAAGATCTGCAGAAAACTTGCCTATGTTCCGAAGGCGCAGATGAAAGATGTATCTCTAACATGTTCTTTTCAGACATCCAATAAAGCTAATGACAGTTGTTACACTTAATTTTTAGCTTCCATGACAGTTAAAGAGTGAGTGTTAGCTCATGTGGCAAGTGTCTGCTCACAAAGACTTAAAGAAAACTTTCTATACTTCCCTCCTATTTTATTATTGTCCTACCTTAGGCTTCTGATATTTTTCTTTCTCTTTGTCCGAAACATTTGATGTTTTTCTTTTCAGCATCGTCCCCTAAACTCAAGCGTGCAGCCTGCTGCCCAGATAACGAGACTTTAATTCCGACGGCCGGAGCTTCCTCATTCGACGAAAGGATGTGACACAACTTGCTGCACATTGTTTCTTACAGCAGCCGTGTTGCAACAATCATTTCCCTGTTTAAGAACATTTACCAAATGATAAGAATGTTGTCACTTACCACTGCAAGTTCAGTGGCATAAAAGGATTCAAGATGCAATAGAGTGATGTAATAACCCCAATGATGTCACTGTAATCAATTAGGTAATATGTGTAAGTTCTACATGCTGCAATTCTATCATTTTATTCCGTTTATTAAAGGGGTTGTTCACCTTTGAGTTAACTTTTAGTATGATGTAGAGCAGTGATCCCCAACCAGTAGCTCGTGAGTAACATGTCGCTCTCCAACCCCTTGGATGCTGCTCTCAGGGTCCTCAAAGCAGGAGCTTATTTTTGAATTCTCGGCTTGGAAGCAAGTTTTAATTGCATAAAATGAAGTATAGGGCCAAGTAGAGCCTCTTGTAGGCTGCCAGTCCACATAGGGGCTAATAAATAGCCAATCACAGCCCTTATTTGGCACCCCAAGGGACTTTTTCATGCCTGTGTTGCTCCCCAACCATTTTTACATTTGAATGTGGCTCATGGGACCCCCGATGTAGAGTGATGTTCTGAGACAATTTGCAATTGGTTTTCATTTTTTATTACTTGTGGATTAAAAAGAGAGGATCTGAATAGAAAGATAAATATTTTTTTATTATTTGTGGATTTTGAGTTATTTATCCTTTTATGCAACAACAATCCAGATTGCAATTTAAGCAAACTAGTTACTAGGGTCCAAATTATCCTAGCAACCATGCCCTGATTTGAATACGAGTCTGGAATAGGGCTAAGAGAGGATCTGAATAGAAAGATGAATAATAGAAAGTAACAATTTGTTTGCTTTTACATTTGTTTTAGATGGGGTCAGCGACCCCCCATTTGAAAACTAGAAAGAGGCAAATAGTTTAAAAAATACATAAAGAAGACCAATTGAAAAGTTGCTTAGAACTGGGCATTCTATAATATACTAAAAGTTAATTTGTCGCTGGGTGACTAATCTCCCCGAATCTCCACGTGTTCTATCCATTCTCTCTTTTAGTGCAATTCAAATTATTTACCTAGTCAAAAAAACATACATTTATGGAATGGTAGAAAACCTGACATTAATACTAATTATATTTCTAATTCTGTGCTGACATCATGTTTTATTCTCCCAGCCGTCTAAAGCAGAGATCTTTCTGGTAATACTCACCACAGCTTTCAAATACGAAATGTGCTTTTGGCATTAGAACCTGTGTGAGTATTTAATTCCATAAGCCTTCACTCTAGAGACCGTGTACAGCAAATTCAAGCAGCAGAGAATCAGAGCAGCTCTGGCTTTAACCGAGAAGAAAACTCCACTCAGATATTATGTTTGCTCAGGATAACGGTGACCTTGCTAAGGACAATGTCAGGGCAGGCAAGATGGATTTAATTGCTTTACAGCTGGAGATTCCCTTGGGGGCCTTGGCATAGTGATAGGGCACCAGCATGCCCAGGACATTCTCATTAAGACATTTCACCATAAACCGATTTTATCTTTTTGATCCCATAGTAAGAACAAACTGATTTATTGGAAACCCATTTGTATTCTCTTCACAACTCAACTACAGAAACATACATGGGTCAGATTACCGTGCTGGATAACTCCTCATCTGGAGTCATCAGATCACCCGCTTATTACATATAGTAGGTGCAAATCACTTGGGAATTGCCTGAACTGGTGTTTCCAAGCAGTAGGGGTGGGTAAGACTGGAGTCAATTGCTGGAATTTTTGTTTCCCTTTTCCTGAGTAACCCAATTCAGAATCCAAATTTCGAATTAGCTCTAAACGTGGCCATAGACGCACAGATAATATCGCAAGAAACTAATTTTCAGACGATATTCGGTGCGTGAAAAGAGCCGACCCATATCGGCAGAAGACTTGGATATCGGTCGGCTCGTCGTTTGAGTTGGACAGAAAATTTTGATCAGCGCCTTTGAAGGCATCCAAACATCGGCCATTGTTAGTGCTGAATCGTCCGATACTGGTGTTTCTACCTTTATATCTGACGATTCAGCTCTGCACGTGTCTATTGAAACAAACAATCTTTCTTTTACATTATGAATGTAACTCTGTATGTTCTAAGTAAGTAATTCATATGGTTTCTTTGTATAGATAGACACATTTATTTTACAGCGATGCGCAATATGTTGGCACTCTAAATATACACGTTAATAATAATAATAAAGTACCTTAAATTAATATATGGCAATGTTTAGAAAGCCAAGGCTTAAGTAGATGGGGTTCAATGCTAGACTCTTCCCCTCAATGATCCCTGTTGATAAGTGGTTCCCAAACTGGAATTGTATGCCATACAATCGAGCTGTCAATAGTAGATTAATTATATGAGTAATAACCAGATTTACTTGTCTTTAGCTGGTCAAATTCCAATATAGCCCTTAGTAAATGTCTACTCTGTACAGAGAGAAGCCAACTGCGTGTACATCTGATCCTCTACTCAACAACGTCTTCTGGACCAACAGTGCTGCCTCTGAATACAGAATTGCCATTGATTTCATGAAGAACATGACTTGACAAGCAGTGCCATTGAGGCTGGGATAATTAAAAGGAGACACATTTTGCCTACCTTCTACCTTCCTAGAGACTTCTGCAAACAATCACTAGGGAACATGGCAGGAATGGCTGAAATGATCCAATTGGACCTCCGTAAAAAAAACTGATGATAATTAGATATAATTGTATTGTATTAGATATAATTCGATAATTAGAATAAATTGTGTAATATCCTTGTAATCATATTAACTGGGATGTCTGCCTTTCTACAACCAAACTGTCATGACTCACTGAGGATAAGATGGCATGGGGCCTGAAAATAAAAATATCTATTAGAACCTTAAGGTGGCCATACACTGAGAGATCCGCTGGTTTGGCAATGTCGCCAAACGAGCGGATCTCCCTCCGATATGCCCACCTTGAGGTGGGCAATATCAGGCTGATCCGATCGTGGGCCCTAGGGCCCAACGATCGGATCCTAACGATGCCTAAACGGGCGGTCGGATCGCAGCAACGAATAGATGCGGCCGCGATCCTACGGGATTTTTTGTCCCATCCCATCAAGATCTGGCCGACTTTCGGCCAGATCTCGATCGGTGAAGCCCGTCGGTGGGCCCCATACACGGGCCAATAAACTGCCGACACGGTCTGTTGGCAGCTTTTATCGGCCCGTGTATGGCCACCTTAAGTCCAAAGAACTGGTTGTCCTGCCAGTGGGAGCCCTAAAATATGGATCATCCACTTATATCGCTATTCATACCAGCTGCTCCCCTGTGGATATCTTTATCCAGACTGTGTGGAACCTGGGGTTTTCCAGATAACGGATCTTTCCTTAATTTGGATCTTCATGCCTTAAGTCTACTAGAAAATCATGTAAACATTAAATAAACCCAATAGGCTGGTTTTGCTTCCAATAAGGACTAATTATATCTAAGTTGGGATCAAGTACAAGCTACTGTTTTATTATTACAGAGAAGAAGGAAATCATTTTTAAAAATTTAGGTTATTCGCATAAAATGGAGTCTATTGGAGATGGCCTTTCTGTAATTTGGAGCTTTCTGGATAACGTGTTTCCGGATAACAGGTAATAATCTGTCCTCAGTACAAGTGCATACCTGTTATTCTAAGCTATTCACATATAAGGGTCCACAAGTGATTTTTTTCCAATGTCATTACAGTCACACCAATGCTCTTGATACAATTGCACTTTGCCTACCACCATTGCGTCCAAATCACCACAAGGAACACAACTGTAGACGCGCTTCATGCCAAATTGGGCTCAGCGGCAGCTAATATATTCATATTTTGACTGGTGTTATTTTCGGGGACGGCTGGCATCATTCCCAGTGTTTGTATGTGAGCGGCTTGTGCGCCCTTTTGTTTCTAAAGCATTAAGTTACCGTAAGCTTGTCAGGGACATTTTGTTGCTACTTTGCACAAGACGATATTAAAAGCAATGTTTATAACACTTCATCTCCCAGTTGGGATTCCGCTGACTGAGTTGTGAAGCTCCGCAACTACAGATACAGTACATACAGTGATTTATTGTGATAATACAAGCCTCAAATATGGGTCACCATCAAGGCTGAACTTCATAAATCATTAACACCCTTTCTACAGTTGCTTTTAGGCAGACAAAAGCTGTTCATTTGTGGAGCAAGCCTTTCCACTTGCTAAACTTTTCAGAACCAAGACGAATGATTTATTTTATCCAGATGATGCGCCTTCATCAGATCCGATGCGATGAGAAGAAACGGATGCGACAAAACGGATGCAACGAAAAGAATATAAGTAATAGAAATGTCGGACCTTGACGCTCCGTGCATTTAACACGACACAACTGTCGGATGCGAACGCTGCACATTACGTCTTTTTTTGACAGTGGTGACGTGTCAGATGCACTCAGCAACAAGATCCGACTTTTCTATTACTTGACTTGTTTTCCTTGCATCCGACTCTTCGTTTCTGTTTCTTCTCTACACGAAGACGCATCGTGTAGTTCCAAAATTCACATCAACTCCAACCTATGGCCAAATAACTGCGCAATACTAAAGAGCCTGCACAAACAATAGTCTTTAAATCGTAATTAGGAAAATAAAACCCAGGTCATAATTTGGAGCTACAGAAATCTGAGTAACACTGCCCTCTGCAGCTGAGAACATTTATTACAATAGTCAAAAATTGTCCGTTAATATTGTCATATTATGAGTGTCAAATCTATTTGTATCAGTGTCGGACTGGCCCAGCGGGACAGTGGGAAAAAACAGGTGGGCCCCGAACCTCATGGGCCCCCGCCAGACTCCAAGTAAAATTGTTTCCGTTGCTGCGCCGCCAGCGCATGCGTGTGGTGCCGTTCGCGCATGAGTGCCTCCATGCAGGCGTGCCAAGAGATGCATCAGAGTAACAGAATATTTATGATATATTCCACAACTGGGTTGGATAGAAATATACGGGAATACAACAGAATCCCTTCATTCTCTAACAATCTCTGTTGATTTGCCATATATTATTTATTTTGTTAACTGACTATTTCAAACATCTGTAAATTGATAAGCTTTGCCATCTGCCTGGTTAACACCAAGACAGCCCTGTTTTTGGTGAAAGATGCCTGTCAAGACTTCCAAATCAGCCATTGGTTATAACCCTGCCCCCTGATACAAGAGATCCACCCTGGAGCCTTACCCGCCCCCGACGTTGTCTGCCCCGCCCTGGAACGTTGCCCGTCCCGCCACCCTGCCCGGAGTTCCCACAAGAAAAAGTCAGAAACCCTATAAATTGACAGCATTAATTCAGCATTAATTCAAGTACAACTCCCAGCACCCCCTATATACTCTATTTATGATTAGGCAAATAAATGTGTGACTATTTTGCCTGTAACTGATTTTGTCAATATATTAATTGCTCAGGCATTTTAATATGCATTAACCAAATTCTGCATGTTGTGTCTCACCTGTTACAATGCACTGCTGCCCAGCCCTGTATGTCATTTTAAGATTAAAGGGGTACTAATCACATACCTCTTCTGTCTGCTTATACCTGGTCCTGGCACTTGAGTCCTCCCCATAATGTCCCTCCACCGGCCAATCGTCATTTCACCCACCCTGCCAGCTGTCATTGCTAGGGTTACCAACTTCTGTTTGGTGGAAACTGGGTGTAGGTGGGGCCAATGAAGTCGGGGACAGGCCAGTGACATCAGGGGGCGGGCTGGTTACATTGGGGGCATGGCAGTGATATAAGGGGCAGGGCTAATTACATCAGGGGCGGGGCTGATGATGTTGCAGCAATCGATTGGCTGATCGCCATGCCATTTAATTCAATGTCCTAATTTGGAAATCCGGACAGGCACTTTTCACCCAGACAGCCCTTCCAAAAACGTGGCTTTCCAGGTGAAATCCAGACAGGTGGCAACCCTAGTCATAGCACATGCACACACTCACAGGAGGGGTGGGTTTGGCCGGTTGCACTGGGTGTTTTTTTTCTTCCCTGCAGTAACAATGGTGCCCTCTTAGTCGCAAGTGCGCCTGATTGACTTGGATTTAGTTCAGTTGAGAACCCTCGCATTACACATGTGAGCAAGCATGTCCCCTCAGTTTTCATATATATATATATATATATATATATATATATATATATATATATATATATATATATATATATATAAGGATACTGCTTCTTTATATTGTATATGTATTTCTACAGCACTGCCTGTCTCTCATAGGGGGGGGTAATGTCGTAAGCAGGAGGCATCTACAGGTCCATGGTTACCATGGGTTACTAGACCTGGTGCAAACATTGTAAATCCTTTGACTTTGGAACATTGATCCCAGTATAAACAAGAGATCTGTTGACATGAGATCCTCACCTCAGGTGCCATTTTCACAGGTGCCAGTAGATAACTGCCTGTAGGTGAAGTTTGCTGCCCTTGCAAAGAACACAGAGCTTTTTGTTCTTTTAGTTTAGTAAAGTAATAGTGATCTCTCCCGCCCTGACTTATGTTCAAGACTAGTGATGGGGCGAATTTCTCCCGTTCGCAAAAAATTCGCAAAAAAATCGTGAAAGTTCACAAAAAATCTTGAAATTCGAAACGTTTTCACGAAAAAAAACATGAAATGCGAACGTTTTCCCCAAAAAATAGTGAAAATTGGACATCTTTCACGATAAAATCATGAAAATCAGATATTTTCATGAAAAATCTGGAAATTCGGATATTGATGCGGGCTAATTTTCACCGGCGAATTTCCACGGGAGATTCGCAAATTTATTCGCTTGGCGGCAAATTCGCCGCAAATTAGTGCCAGATAAATTCATTCACCCATCACTATTCAAGACGGCTGGGGTTTGGCAGCATTGCTATGGCACCTCAGGCAACATAATGGCTCAAGGCACCCTGGGTATATATAGGGAGTTCCGTATAATTAAGGAATATATACACTTATTATTACGGCTCAGCTGCTTTGAGTAATTGTTAGCTGTTTGCTTCTCATGTGTCTATAGCACAATAACATCAGCAAACCTAAAGGGCTAAACAATTGAAAATCAATGAAAACTCTTAATTTGGTGATTGCCCTTTAATTATAAAATTGGTTGCACTGCTAATTGTGACAAGCCAAGCAATTAAGTGCATGTCTAATGAGTTTTACAATGAGTGCGCCAAGGATTCGTACCCATATGTGCTCTGTAGATTACAACTTGCAAGGTGACCTTCTCATTATAGGAGACGCGTTTCATCTGATCTGATGAAAATGTGCAGTTTCCCATGGCACACGTCCCATCCGAAGCTTTTACACTGACCTTGAATAGAAATAGGACTTACATTCCCTCCGCTTTCTCTTTCGCAATGGTTTATTTGGATACAATAAAACACGGGAAACGAAAGGCTCCACCGAAGTTATACGTGTGACTAAAAACATGACAAAGGCATGTTTTTTAAATGTATTTTAATTTTCAACCAAAATTCAAATAACTCCATCTTGTTTTAAAGAAAGACGTGGCACAGGGATGATCCGGGATGGGCTGGCTTCCTAATGAACTTCTGTCAGTAGAGTTCTCTTGCGAAAAACTAGTAACGAAATACAGATCTCAAATGTTTGGCCATTTAAAGGAGAAGAAACATCAAAAATCCCTTGGGAATTGAAGTTATTACCTGATACCCCAGGCCAGTGCTCCTATGAGCGAAAAAATTGTTGTTCTTCCATTGAGCACCATGGTGCCACCTTCTTCCTGCTTCTTGTTTTTTGGCACGGGTGTGAATGCGCAGTAGAGAATAACGCAAGCTTTTTATACTACTGTGCATGCGTTGGCCCCAGGAAATGTGAAGAAAGAAGAAGCTGAAGAAGCGGATCACAAACCCCAGTTTTCTGTTAACAGGACCACTGGCCTGGGGTATCAGGTAAGTCACTACAATCACTTTTATCCAAATAATCCATATTTTTAAAAATGATTTCCTTTTTCTCTGTAATAATAAAACAGTAACTTGTACTTGACTCAAACTAAGATATAATTAATCCTTATTGGAAGCAGAACCAGCCTATTGGGTTTATTTAATGATTTTCTAGTAGACTTAAGGTATAAAGATCTAAATTAGGGAAAGATCCGTTATCCGGAAAACCCCAGGTCCCAAACATTCACCTTGACACCTTTTAAAATAATAATAGTAATAAAAAAATAGCTGAGCAAACAAAGGAGGCCCATCCATATTTTTGGCTCAAGGCTCTGATCTGAGTGCTTGCTTTTTCCACAAACTGCAGAAATCTTACATCTTATAAAAAAAAAAGGGGCTAAAAACCAGGACCAGGAAATTGATTTTATACAAGTATCGCAAATTGACACGGGGCCTTGTAAGCTGAAGTCATTTTCAAAACGACAGCTCTCTGCATAAAGAGAGAACCTGCAGTGGCATTTCACTAGCCGTGCCCTCTCGCTGGAGCCTTAATTATGGATCTAGAACCCCCCGTCATCAAAGTCTACCTTTAATACGCTGAGCATTGTGTAAGTCATAAAAGCGAAGAAAATTAAATGAAAACTATAAAATATTTAATTACCTTTTACAAGGCTAAAATTACCTGTAGCCGTTATTTAGAGATGAAGCCAGCCGGCCATTTAAAGTGAACATTTAAGAGAGTCATAAAAATATCTCATTGTTCGGAGACAGAGTCGGGCAACTCCAAGTTAAACGTAAAACCAACATCAGCCAGTCTATGGGGCTGGATATGATTTCCAATGTATTCTGAAGGCCGGTTCTTTGTATATGTGATATACGTGATGTCAGGGGGGTTGAATTGCTCATTGCTATAGGTAGGATTTCCACCTTCTGTCCCGTGGAACTCCGGTCAGGGGGGTGAAGCTGTGATGTAATGGGGGCAGGTCCGTGACACGGCAGGTGCAGGTCATGACATCAGGGGCAGAGCTATGACATGCCGATCGGCGATTAGCTTATTGCCACGTCAATCATAGGAAATCTTGCCCGGTTTTCCTAATTTGTAAGACCAGGCAGGCAGTTTTGACCAGGACAGCCCTTCAAAAAAACGGGCTGTCCAGGTCAAAACCGGACAGGTGGCAACCCTAACTATAGGGCAGGAGGTAAATACAGGGCTCCATTATAGCCTGTGCCCACTGCCGTTCCTTTAAGTTAAGAGGCGGGGGGTGGGAACATTAATATGCCCTGCCCAATAAATACAGAGCTGCTGAACACAGGTAGCCCTAAATTCATGGGGCGAGATCAGCTCTTGATGCTCCTTCTCACTAAATTACCCCCAAAATATTGCAACAAAAATGAATTGGGGAGCAGTATCCTTTCACAGTCTACACAAACCTTACAACCCTTCCCAGCCCATTGTGAATTACTTAGGGCTGATTTTTTAATTCTCAATATTTAAAAAATTTCATCAGGGATTAATGATTCAGAGGGGAGGTAGAGCTCAGTGCTGTTGCTGAACTCTAACACGCCGTTAGCATAATTCAGCATGTTGCTTAATTGACACCTGTATCTGCATGGATACATGGAATATTTATTTAAATACAATTTCGACTTTCTGGGATAGTTCAGATTTTTCATAATCCCATGCGTTTGCTCAGAGTCCTGTGCAGGTCCATTTTTTGGAACCCGTACCCGAACCGTCCCGCAACCTGCAATCCGCAACTCCCCGCAAGTCCCCGCGTTCTTACCCGATTGGACCCGCTACCCGACCCGCAAGTAACTTATCCGCAACCTGGACCCGGGACCCGGCTGACCATCAAGAATCAGGAAGTGCTGTCATTGTAAACCGGAAGTGACATCATCAGAAGTAGGTGTGAACAGAAAAAAGGAGTAAAAATAGTTATTGAGAAGACTCACGGCCCGACCCGTGACCAGCAAACCCGCAGAACCTGTGCAATGGACTGCAATGTTCCACAGCAATGCATTGAATAAAGCATCAGATTTGTACTGCAGAAAATGACACTGGTGTTGTTAATATTAGTGTAACAGTACCTGTGCGGCGGGGTCGCCCGCCACGCCATGCGGCGGGGACCCCCACCGCATGGTCGGTCTCCCTCGCAGCCATCTTAGGCCGCGCCAGTGTGTTTGCGCTGGCACCGGCTCGCTAGGGCGCGCACATCGTGCCTCCTTCCTATTTAAAGGCGCAGACGCGCCAGCGTGTTGCAAAGGCGCAGATTTCAAACATATAAATAGCTGCCCAGCATAGCAATGGTTTGTTTCTAGTGGTTCCTGAGCCTTGTGCATTTGATCCTGTACCTGTTTTGTCTTGATTATCTGGTTTTGACTCCTGCCTGTTCCCTGACTACTCTGCATTCTGTATCCTGACCCTTGCCTGCCTACGACAACTCTTCCAGCTTAACCCATTGATTGACAACCTGGTTTGACCCTTGCCTGCCTACAACTCTTCCAGCTTAACCCCTTGATTGACAACCTGGTTTGACCCTTGCCTGCCTGACGATTCTGCTATCCGCCTGCCTCGACCCAGCCTGTCTGACCATCCTTCTGCCTAATCCTTTTGAACAGTGACCTTCAGCCCAAAAGACTTTGCTAACAGCCGTGCCCCTTTGCCAGCCAGAACATCTTGCCTTGTACCCCTCGTTAAGTCCAGGTGGCACCCAAGTAAGCTGAGGGCTCCTCCCAAAGCCCAACGGTGGTCACACTACTGGTGAAGTCGAGCCGAGACCAGGGTGCTTGGCACTTGTTCTGGTATTGGGTGCCGGCCGTGACAATTAGGTCAGAATTGATGCGTCTGCTCTCCAACCAACTGCTTGTTTCTAATAAGAGAGCTTGGAAAGTTACTAATAACAGAAATATACAAACATACACGCTCATTGTTTGATCTAAAAACTTTTGGAAGAGGGCAGAAGTTCACAGTAATTTGGGAGTCGCTCCATTTAACATGGCTTCCTTCTAAAAGGCCTCTCTTGTTCTCCCGCGAGCAGTTAACTGGTTCAAGCTAAATATTTTGGACATGATCGAGGTCACATACAGTTACCGTGAATAGTTATTTATATATTACTATGTCCCACGTGCCTGTTCAGCCTTTCCTGGGAAGAAGAGCCCCTTTTTAAGTTACTAAGCATCTCCATTAGATTTCATCTACCAGCCATTTGTGTCAGTGGCTCTTTGTAATTAGATCATGTGGATATTTATGCAGACAGCAAGGTCAGGACACCACTTTCACTTGCTTCCCTAGGGTTCAGCTCAAACACATTGTGTACTGTACTTTGTCTACGTCTTCTTCTGCAGTAATTATAATGCTGGTTATTGTGGTTTTTATCAAATAATTATAATATATAACATAAAATAATTAGAACAAATAATAATTCCACATACGTATATTATATAGGTATGGGACCTGTTATCCAGAATGCTCGGTGGTGCCTGTGGTGTTCCAGATAACGGATTTTTATGTAATTTGGATCTTCATACATTTAGGGGCCGATTCACCAAGTGTCGAATATCGAGGGTCAATTAACCCTCGATATTCGACTGGGAATTAAAATCCTTCGACTTCGTATATCGAAGTCAAAGGATTTTATCGCAAATAGTTCGATCGAACAATCGAAGGAATAATCCTTCGATCGATCGAAACAAACGATTCAAAGGATTTTAATCCAACGTTTGAAGGATTATCCTTCGACCAAAAAAATTTAGGCAAGCCTATGGGGACCTTCCCCATAGGCTTGCCTAAGTTAATTTTATTTTATTAATAAGGGTTTTTCCTGCCTCTAGTTCCGAATTAACGACATTTTTACAAAAGACAATAATTCCTACAATAATAACATGTGCAACCTGACAAACTCTTTGACTTTACAGATCAGCAAGTACTATTAAACAACCTGTCATTTAGGGGCCGATTCACTAAATTCGAGTGGATTCGAGTGAAGGATTCGAATTAAAAAAACTTTGAATTTCGAAGTGTTTTTTGGGCTACTTCGACCATCGAATGGGCTACTTCGACCTTCGACTACGACTATCGAACGATTCGAACTAAAAATCGTTCGACTATTCGACCATTCGATAGTTGAAGTACTGTCTCTTTAAAAAAAAATTCGACCCCCTAGTTCGGCAGCTAAAAGCTACCGAACTCAATGTTAGCCTATGGGGAAGGTCCCCATAGGCTTGCCTAAGTTTTTTTCATCAAAGGATATTCCTTCGATCGTTGAATTAAAATCCTTCGAATCATTTGATTCGAAGGATTTACTCGTTCGATCGAATGAATAATCCTTCGATCGATCGATCGAATTTCGCGCTAAATCCTTTGAATTCGATATTCGAATTAGAAGGATTTCAATTCCTAGTCGAATATCGAGGGTTAATTAACCCTCGATATTCGACCATTGGTGAATCGGCCCCTTAGTGATGTTAATTGTAATTGTCAGGATAAGTGTCTATTTTTTTCCCCTCTTTGGTTAACAAATGTGTGGCCCCTTATGCAAAGAGAGGCTTCAAGGTGAGGAACAGGCGGCTTCTTGGGCACCAGCCTTGCCACTCATTATTCTCTTTGACCTTACCTTGTGTTCTCTCAAATGTTCCAGATTAATGAGGCATTTGTTCTAAAAAAAAAGAATCTATTTAAAAATCCACTTTTAATGAGTTGCCAAAGATTAATGATAATTAGCTGTTTGTTATACTTCTCTTGCGCTGCCGGCTTTTGGCTTGGGAACAATATTATATAGGATTGAAACACAGTGCTTTGTGGGCTGTACCATTTTTTAAATCAGTTCTGTTGTCTACAAGTGTGCCCTGATTAATAGAAAGTCAGGTTTGGAGTCTGGGATTATACAAATACAGGTATGGGACCTGTTATCCAGAATGCTCGGGACCTGGGGTTTTCCGGATAATGGATCTTTCCGTAATTTGGGTCTTCATGCCTAAAGTCTACTAGAAATTAATTTAAACATTAAATAAACCCAATAGGCAGGTTTTGCTTCCAATAAGGATTAATTATATCTTAGTTGGGATCAAGTACAATGTACTGTTTAAGGGCTCTTACTCATGAGCGTTTTTACCTGCGCTCCCCTGCGTTCCGTTTTTCGGCGTTCAGCCGCAGGGGAGCGCAGGAATAGACGCATTTCATTTTTTCAAATGGGGCTGTACTCACACAGGCGCATGTAGGCGCCGAACGCAGGTTGAGACGCAACATGCTGCATTTTTCCTGCGTTCGGCGCCTACATGCGCCTGTGTGATTACAGCCCCATTTGAAAAAATGAAATGCGTCTATTCCTGCGCTCCCCTGCGGCTGAACGCCGAAAAACGGAACGCAGGGGAGCGCAGGTAAAAACGCTCATGAGTAAGAGCACTTATTATTACAGAGAAAAAGGAAATCATTTTTAAAAATTTGGATTATTTGGATATAATGGAGTCTATGGGAGACAGCCATTCCTTAATTCTGAGCTTTCTGGATATCGGGTTTCCGGATAAGGGATCCTATACCTGTACTTCAATCTGATTTATTAAGAAATACAGGTATGGAACCTGTTATCCAGAATGCTCAGGCTGTGGGATAATGGATCTTTCCGTAATTTGGAAATTCATACCTTAAATCTACTAGAAAATCATGTAAACCTTAAATAAACTCAAAAAACAGATTTTGCTTCCAATAAGGATTAATTATATCTTAGTTGGGATCAAGTACAATCTAATGTTTAAAGGAAATCATTTTTTAAAATTCGTATTATTTGGATAAAATTGAGTCTATGGGAGACGGGCTTTCCGTAATTTGGATCTTTCTACAGTATATGACGGGTTTCCAGATAACTTGTACTTTCCTCGTTGATTAAGTATAAAGAGCTTAGCCACGGATCTCTGGACAATGATTTATTCGGTCCTTCTTTGTCCAGAGATGGAATAAATATTGGCAGAATTAGGCAGTCATTACTTTTCCTCTATCATATAAGAGTCCAACCATAAATCCACTGCAATGTGACTACCAGATTCTCGTGCTATGTATTTATGGTGTAGAAACCTTTAAGCCGACGTGATTAACTTTCAATATGATAATTAACACGAGAAGAGCCAGAGGAACTCTAACAATAGCTTCAAATTAATTTCAGCTTTAGTACTTCACATAAACCTGAGAACCAACGAGCAGCATTTATATTATGGACCTCACCTAGAATAGTAGAATTTACTGAGATTATATATATATATATATATATATATATATATATATATATATATATATATATATATATATATAATACACAAAATCCATGAATATCTTGTAAATTATATCCTTATAAACGGTGAGTAGTGATGTCATCAGTTATAAACGGTAAGTAGTGATGTCATCAGTTATAAACGGTGAGTAGTGATGTCATCAGTTATAAACGGTGAGTAGTGATGTCATCAGTTATAAACGGTGAGTAGTGATGTCATTTCTGTCACATGATTGACTAAAATTTGTGTATTATAATTAATAAAGTACCCCCAGTTGTAAAATATGAGGATATTATAAGTTACCTCAGAGTTCCATGACCTGTATAAAAAGGAAAATCTTTATCAACCTATAGGGGCAAATTTACTAAATGGCGAAGTGGCTAATGCTGATGAAAATTTGATCAACTCTAATTGGTGATTGGTTGCAATGGGGAGTGCAATGGTATCATTTAGCAGCTATGTTCAGTTATCCATGGTAGCCTTTTAATCATTTATTGGTTGCTGAGCAGTTCCATAGAACTTAAATCAACAACAACCAAGGACAATGAGCTTTTTAAAGGGATCCTGTCATCGGAAAACATGTTTTTTTTCAAAACACACCAGTTAATGGTGCTGCTCCAGCAGAATTCTGCACTGAATCAATTTCTCAAAAGAGCAAACAGATTTTTTTATATTCAATTTTGAAATCTGACATGGGGCTAGACATATTGTCAGTTTCCCAGCTGCCCCTGGTCATGTGACTTGTGTCTGCACTTTAGGAGAGAAATGCTTTCTGGCAGGCTGCTGTTTTTCTTTCTCAATGTAACTGAATGTGTCTCAGTGGGACATGGGTTTTTATTATTGAGTGTTGTTCTTAGATCTACCAGGCAGCTGTTATCTTGTGTTAGGGAGCTGCTATTTGGTTACCTTCCCATTGTTCTTTTGTTTGGCTGCTGGGGGGGGGGAAAGGGAGGTGGTGATATAACTCCAACTTGCAGTACAGCAGTAAAGAGTGATTGAAGTTTATCAGAGCACAAGTCACATGACTTGGGGCAGCTGGGAAATTGACAATATGTCTAGCCCCATGTCAGATTTCAAAATTGAATATAAAAAAATCTGTTTGCTCTTTTGAGAAATGGATGTCAGTGCAGAATTCTGCTGGAGCAGCACTATTAACTGATTCATTTTGAAAAAAATGTTTTTTCCCATGACAGCATCCCTTTAAGGATGCTTTGTCACACACACTTCATGACTCTGAGGAAGCCGATTGGGTCGGTGAAACGCGTCAGGCAGAAGTGACGTCACAGACGAGCTGCGGTGAAGACACCACGAGGGAGAGAGACCTCCTCCTTTGAATTCAAACTGGTGACACCGCTAAAGACTTACCTATTTGTGACCAAAACTATACAAACAAATTTGAGTGGAAAATTTTAAATGTCCTTAACTTTTTAAATAAAATGGTAACCGTTTGCTTTTGGCGCTGTTCCACAAGAAAGTATTTCTGATAGCAATATTTTTCTTTTTTGCGACATTACTGTATAACCGCAGTGACCAAAGAGAAAAATTTAGGACTCTATTCTAGGTTAGTTAGAAATACTACTATTCATGGTACTGATTAATAATACAACTGTAATTCTGTAGTTATCTAAAAACAACTGCCTTTATTATTTTTATTGCCATATTTCTTAAAATTTAAGAGAAATAAACAATGCCTTTTAATAAAGAAACTATACATCGTAAGAATACATGACATCTTTTTATTACCATCATTAACAAGTATCAGCATATCCCACAACATAGTACAATGGAAGGTTGCACAGGTTGTACAGGTATGGGACCTGTTATCCAGAATGCTCAGGACCTGGGGTTTTCTGGATAAAGGATCTTTCCTTAATTTGGATCTTCATACCTTACAGTAAGTCTACTAGAAAATCATGTAAACATTAAATGAACCCAATAGGCTGGTTTTGCTTCCAATAGGGATTAATTATATCTTAGTTGGGATCAAGTACAAGGTAATGTTTTATTATTAAAGAATATTTAAAAAATTTGGATTATTTGGAGCTTTTTGGATAACCATTTTCCGGATAACGGATCCAATACCTGTACACATCAAACATATAGGCTACTGAACAATACTAACAATACAGGTGGTAAAGAAAGCCCTGCTCTTTAGAGCTTACACTCTAATAGGAGAAATGGGTAAGAGATACAAGGTGTGGGAATGTGCAAGATCAGGAGTCAGAAAGGTGAGAGACGTGTATGGTTTATAATGTACTGAGTCAGCAGATTGCAATGCAGGACCTGGTATATATGTGCTGCCAGCAACTCACTTTAATATTTTTGACTTAGCAGAAGCTCTTTGCAGGCCAATAGTGAAATGACTCTATCAAGTAAAAGCTGCACAGATTCATCATGTCAGAGGTATAGATATGGATCTGGAAGTACCAGGGAGCTTCATCTGGATAATGTAACCTTGAATGAAGCAGATGTCACGGAGAGACAAGAATATATAGATTACGGGGAAAAAATCATTTTGGGGTGGAATCATTATTAGTGATTCAGCAACATGGCTTCCAATGCAGTCTTTTGTGCATCTGTTTGCTTTTTACTGCCCGCATTAAAAGTGTCTTCAGAACTGTAAAACAGAAAAGAGTTTACTTATGGCCAATGATATGCTGATTTGGAATCATGCTGGGGAACTCTTTGGGGCAAATTCCCTAACCGGCGAAAAAGCCAGTGACGGGCGTAAATTCGCTAGGACAACGCTAATTCACTAAAGTGCGAGGTTGTATCCAGGGCGCCAAACGCTGGCGAATTTTGTTAGCATTACTTCGGCAATCAAAGTGAAGATGCGCTAGCGTTACCTAATTTGCAAATGTTGCGAAATGATAAAGTTACATGGATGTTTTTTGTTGCAGCAAATACATTACATTACACAAGTCCAGGGAACCTTAATAATGAAATAAAGTTGTTATAATGTCCTACCCACTGTATACCGTATATTTGAGCCGAGTTTTTCAGCATCCAAAATGTGCTGAAAAAGTCTACCTCGGCTTATACTCGGGTCAGCGGGCAGTAGCTGAGATTGCAGTCACTTTTAATCATTCCTATACCAACAGTTCACTTGGGGAGAGACTGTAATATCCCACAATGCCCTCTGTTGGTTAAATCAAAGAATGACAGTGCGCCCTCTGTTGGTTATATGAAAGAATAACAGTGACTGCAATATCACACAGCACCATCTGTTGGTTATATCAAAGAATAACAGTGACTGCAATATCACACAGCACCCTCTGTTGGTTATATGAAAGAATAACAGTGCGCCCTCACAGACCTTTGCAGGCTACCACTCTGAAAAAAGGAAAAGACGCCAGCGTTTTTTGGGACTTTTTTTCCACACTAAAAATTGAGGAAGTCCTATACACTCCATTGCACATCATCTGGTCTGATCTGGCGAAGGCAAGTCTGGCGAAAGAGGTAACGTTCAGTAAAATCCGCATTATTGTATAATAATGCAGATATCATCTCAATCATCAGTTGTAGGGCCTCAATAGCTGGTGTTGCTGGTCTTTTGTGGCCAATGAAAAACATATTCCACTGGACAGACCAGTGAGAAGCGGTAATGCGATTGACATATAATATGGACATCACAATAGGTGGGGGAGCATTTTGGCTTGCAGTGCAGAAGGTGTTTCTTTTAGCCTTTCTCTGCACAGAGTTTGTATGTTATCCCTGTGATTGTGTGAGTTTCTATTGGGTACTCTCCTAATCTAAAATATTCTGATACAACTTTTAAAAATCAAAAATAACATAAGAATGTTTTTTCTCAAGGACACTACATACATATCCAATAAAAGAAGTTGGCAAACTTTTTCAATTCAGACTCCACTTGAAGGTCCAACCTTTGGCCAGTGCGCCCTTTAACTCATGACATGGGTACAGATATAGAGAAATATTGATGCATCACTCATTTAGTTATAGTTTCTTGGATGGGAAATACAAATTCACCAAAAATCTCACCCTAAGATGGACTTCAATGTAACATAGTAAGTAGGGATGCACTGAATCTGGAATTCAATTTGGTATTTGGCCTTTTTCAGCAGGATTCGGCTGACTCCAAGTTCCTGGCCAAACCAATTCCAAATCATTAAAATCCCTTTTTATCTCATGAATAAGGAAGCTGCAATAGTAAGTACGGTTCCATAAAAAGACACTTGCCATCAAGTTCACCTTTTTGGGGATTATTTATCAAAGGTCGAATTTTAGAGTAATGCGAATTCGATTTTATTCAGCATTCTATTGGGATGTTTATGAAAAAATTTGAATGTCTAAAATTCGATCTTGGAGTCTTGTGGAGTTTTTTTTTGGACTCACAGCATTCCCCCCCCCCCCCATTGGAGTCTATGGGGCATCATTTTCGAAGCGGAACTTTCCAAAAATTTGGCTCATCACTACTATTAACATCTTCAAATTGCTCAAGGGATCTCTGTCATTGACTTCTACATGAACCTGGCAGGTTTTAGGTGGAGACAGTATTTACTGGCCCATCAGGATACCAGGAAAACTCCTGGTGGGCCCAAGTGTCAGTGGGCCCTTTTGCTTCTTATGTGGACAATTTCATGGTAATTCCTTATTTCTTTATGGGAAAAAATGCGTAATAGACTAAGTAAATATAAAAGTAAATATAAAAGACTAGGAGAATAAAGAGGTTGAGTGAGGAGAGGAGGAATAATAGTTTGGAAAGTGGGCCCATGGTCTAATGTTTTCTGGTGGGCCCCTGACATACCAGTCCAACACTGGGTGAAGAATAGTCGAAGCAGAACTGTTTCCAAGTGTTATAAATCTCACATTCAAATTCCAGTTTGTGGTTTTTAAATTCGAATTTGTGAGTTTTACCAAAAAAAAAAGTGAAAATTTGAATTCGAATTTCCTTTTCAAAACGTATTAAATCTGCTCCTTTATGAATATATATATATATACAAACTCTCGCACTCTGATCCAGTCTTGAAGTCGCTGTGGGTGCTGGGCCAAAGCTTTAGCATACAATGTTTAGATAGGGACCCGCACTCCAATGCTTTCGTGAAAAAAAGGTTTTTATTTTAACTTGTGCACAAGTTAAAATAAAAACCTTTTTTTCACGAAAGCATTGGAGTGCGGGTCCCTATCTAAACATTATATATATATATATATATATATATATATATATATATATATATATATATATATATATATATATATATATAAAACCTGCCTAACTGTTAGTTGATCCAGAGCAGGGGTGTCCAAACTTTTGGCTCGCCGGGCCACATTGGAAAAAGAAAAATTGTCTGGGGCCACATATGAAATACACAAACATGTTTGATTTGTAAAAGTAAAGGAGATACACAGAAAAGAACTACAATGCCAGATGGAGCTATACACTGGAATATGGGACACCTGGATAATAAATAGACATATTATTATTATATTATTATTACGAACTGGGCAATGGGTAGAGTCCCCCCTCCTCCTATTTCCTCGGGAACCAAGCGTTTCAAGCTGGGCCGCATTCATATGCATCCTGGGCCGCATGTGACCCTCGGGCCGCAGTTTGGACACCCCTGATCCAGAGGATAGCAAAAAAGTGAATCTGCTGGAGCAAATAGTCACCCTAGCTGACCTTTAGGCTGAGCTCTGCTGCCGCTGCTCCAATGTGAGAACCACTTAACTATACGTTATTAGCAAAGGTCAACGTTAAATTCAAGGAGGCCTCTACATTCGGTTTATTATCTCTTATCGTGCTTTATAGGTTGGCCTGAAACAGACCAATCTGGATGTGGCCTGTATTTAACATGACATTTTATAAAATAGGAATAGACCATTAATAGAACTTGGATTGTATGAATAATTTCCTTACTTCTTTGTAGACCTCTTCCAGTATCAGTGTATAAGTGTATCTCCCAGCCATTATGTATAAAGCTGCCGTATACAATTATGATCTGAAAGGTAAAATGGATAAAATTGCCATTGCTATTAGGCTAAAGTCACATAGGAGGGAGATCAAAAGCACCAGTGTCCACAGACCATTCATCTGAATGGGAAACCATCTGTCTACAGCAAGTGCTTCTGTCAGTAGTTAGTGATCACTTGGGATTTGCCATAGACAGTTCGTTTCTCATTTCGATGAATTGGATGCAGCTGTTTTCTGAATGTAATGTCTTTTTACCCTGAGAGGTCCACGGATACCCAACATTATATTGATGATAATATTCTGATTATAACTAAGGTCTCCATCTCTTTTAATATACAACTTGCCTTTTATACATTGCCCACACAGCCTTTCTTTGCCAAGCAGTGTACAATATAAACATGTTTTTGAGTTAGATAATAACAGATCATTCAAGTTAATGACCCATAAGGTCTTCAAATAGCTTTGCAAATATAGTCCATTACCTTAATGAGACAACATAAACATAGAAAAACATAGAAAAAAAAAAAGCAATGAAATCGCATAAAGGCAGCAAAATCAATAAAGTTGGGGCCTTAAACCAATTTGTGG
The DNA here is from genome assembly GCA_038501925.1 of Xenopus petersii. Taxonomy (NCBI): domain Eukaryota; kingdom Metazoa; phylum Chordata; class Amphibia; order Anura; family Pipidae; genus Xenopus; species Xenopus petersii. The sequence goes on along the minus strand of CM076675.1, from coordinate 10,755,272 downwards.
GAGCCATTAGCACAAAAGTGTATTGACAAAATGAAGAAGCTGTTTAGCCCCCGTTAGTGAATGTGAATATACACGCGGAAATGATGATACCGGTCCTGCAAATTTGCCAGATTTAAAGAAATAAAAAAGTATATTTCCTCTATAGCTCTATCATAAATGTAAGATTAACAACAAAACTGCAATTATAATGCGCCAAAAGACAATGTCTGCACTATAAAACTTTGCTTTAAGGATACACCAGTAAGAAGAAAAACTAGGCTGGCCTATTTTATAACATTCGGATTTCTATTTTTTTCACGATTCATATTTTTTTTCTCGTGGCTCCTTTATTATTCTACAACGCTATAAATTTAAACATTAAGGGGCCGATGGGTCGAATATTGAGGGTTACTTAACCCTCAATATTCAACTAGGAATTAAAATCCTTCGACTTCAAATATCGAAGTCGAAGGATTTAGCGCAGATAGGATAATTCCTTCGAAACGAACGATTCAAAGGATTTAAATCCAACGATCGAAGGAATATCCTTCATCAAAAAAAGTTAGCCAAGCCTATGGGGACCTTCCCCATAGGCTAACATTGACTTCGGTAGCTTTTAGATGGCGAACTAGGGGGTCGAAGTTTTTTTTAAAGAGACAGTACTTCGACTATCAAATGGTCGAATAGTCGTACGATTTTTACTTCGAATCCTTCGATTCAAAGTCATAGTCGTAGTCGAAGGTCGAAGTAGCCCATTCGATGGTCGAAGTAGCCCAAAAAAAACTTCGAAATTCGAAGTTTTTAAAATTCGAATCCTTCACTCGAAGTTAGTGAATCGGCCCCTAAGTGTAAAAACCCATGAAATTCAAAACTTGTGACTATTTGAATATCAAAATTGATCACGTACTGTGCCTCTAAAACCTGCCAAATTGCTGTTTTAGCTTATGGGGGACTGCATAGAACCTATCCGGAGTCATTAAGTGGACTTTGAAAAATCAAAGTTTTTTGGGGCAAAGGTTGGCTGAACATATTATTGTTTTCACTATTGACTATTTGATGACTTTCCCTTGACAGGCCAACTTAAGTGATACACACACATAAATGCAATATGGCTGATCAGCGATGGATACAGTATTAGGAAAAACTACTTACAAGTTCAAGTTAGAAAATTATCACTCTTTTTTTTGCTTATATTTTAATGTTTTAGCACATTGTATCTGGAGTTTAGCTTTAAAGGATCTCAGAAGGTCACACAATCAAATCTTTTCCCTAAACTTTGTCATTACATATAAAACAGAGAAAACCTGAACCCCAAAAATGTTTTCATCGAGACGTATCGGCTCCTGACTTCTAATTGAGAATGATGTCTATCTATCAACTGCGGGAGGGACTAACATTTACTTTTATGTTGCTTTTCAAAGAGAGAGCAAGTATTTCATAAAGTTGGGAATAGATATATATTATAATAAATTAAATAAATTAAAATGAGATACAGCTTCCTACTTATCCATGTTTGCAGTCAAATCCTTTAACCCCTGGGTCGAATGGTTGGATGTAATGGTGGAGCCGGAATAAATTTGTTTGATATTTTAAAATACTGTTTTGTATTGAAGAAACTTTTTTTTGCGGTAAAGTGTTGCTAGTTATACGGTGTGTACAGTATGTGCTTTACCGTTTAGCAGAAGTCTTTATAATATTTAATCTATAATCTTTTATGGGCTATTATTTTATCAATTAGAGTTGAGATAATAAAACATTTTTGCTCTTATACTCCAAATAGTTAGTAGGGGAACTTTGCTAAACAAAGGTACAAACTGTGGACTCTCTGCAATATGAAGGTAATTTATAGATGCAAACGAGAGTGTAATCAGTTCCACGCTGCCCTCTGCTGTTGATCTGAGATTTTACATTTCAATTCCCAATAGCTAAAAAGGAAATAACAGAAAGATGTAAACAAATATTTGGGGCAATTGCTCCTGATTTGTAAGGAAGCACATTTGCAATTGTGCTGATTTTGATTGAATTGTCTGCAACTGTGGTAGGTAGTGATGGGCGAATAAATTCAACAGACACAAATTTGTGTAGAATATCCACGTTTCGCCGCAAAACTGCAGTGACAATTTGCAGGCATAAAAATCAACCGTGTCAAAAACTGTGGTAGGTAGTGATGGGCGAATAAATTCAACAGACACGAATTTGTGTAGAATATCCACGTTTCGCCGCAAAACTGCAGTGACAATTTGCAGGCATAAAAATCAACCGTGTCAAAAACTCCAGCAGAGCCAAAACTGTTCGGATGCCCAAATACATTTGACCAAATAGTCGCGCATATAAAAATTGTTTCTCACGTCGAAATTAGGGATGCACCGAATCTACTTTTTTGGATTCGGCCGAATCCCCGAACCCTTTGCGAAAGATGCGGCTGAACACTGAACCAAATCCGAACCCTAATATGCATATGCATATGCAAATAGGGGTGGGAAGGGGAAAACATTTTTTACTTTCTTGTTTTGTGACAAAAAGTCACGTGATTTCCTTCCCCACCCCTAATTTACATATGCAAATTAGGATCTGTATTCGGTTCGGCCAGGCAGAAGGATTTGGCCGAATCTGAATCCTACTGAAAAAGTAGGCCGAATCCCGATCCGAATCCAGGATTCGGTGCATCCCTAGTCGAAATTGATGCGCGTCAAAATTATTTTGATGCCCATTGACTTCAATGTGTTTCGCAAATTTTTCGGCACAGATTCGCCCATCACTAGTGGTAAGAGCAGCACAGTTGCACTAAGTGAAATCCCCATTGAGAACCTATTAACTCTGGAATTCTGGGGGGAAATGCTGCATTTTGGGGAAAAAGCATGGCAATTGCACTTAAAATTGCATTTTGCACACTGCACTTGTGGACGTAAAGTTGCCCTAAAATTCAGATCATTATTATTTTTAATCTGGAGGAAACAATGAGGCCAGCCCGCACAATGCTCCTTTATTTACAGTGGTGGCAAATCGTTAAAAGGATGAACGTTCTTATATGTATGCGTCAATAAAAATGCATCAAAATGTAAAAGATTCTTGGGGAAATTTATGAGCATTTCTGAAATGATTTTATATAAATGTGTTGCTAATTTTAAATTTATTACAACAAGGAACTACTATTCTCTCAAGAAACTCATGTAGCCCTGAATGAGTTACTCCTGATTTAATTGGATTGATTGCTGTGATTTTTAGGAATTATTCATTATAAATTATTATTAGTGCATATTTATAAAGCACCGATATACTATGCAGAGCTATATAGGAATGGGATCTATTACAGTATCTGAAAACATGTTATCCACAATGCCTCAAATTACATAAAGGCCTCCTCACATTGAGTTCATTTTAAGCAAATAATTAAAAGTAAAATTAAAATTTTTTACAAATGATTTCCTTTTTTTCTGTAATAATGAAACAGTGCCTTATAATGATTTTTTAGCAGCCTTAGGGCAGTGGCTGACAAGGAGCACAATCACTTGAGATATAAATGCACGACTGCGAGCTACAAATCTCCCGAAAATACTTCTCCATTGGAAATAACTGAAATTGCCAGAGGTAAAACCAACAGATTGCTTCGTTCTTCCTTAGTCGGCTTGGGAGGAAACTTCAGGTGAGTTTGCAGTATGCAGGTTTTACTGCAGGTGATTTCCATGATATATCCAATGGTGAGGCATTTTCGGCAGTTGTGCATAAATAATAGGGGGCAACAAATCTCCCCATCGGACACTGCCCTTAAGGCGGTGATTCCCAACCAGTGACTCGCGAGCAACATGTTGCTTTCCAACCCCTTGGTCCCAGTGGCCTCAAAGCAGGTGCTTATTTTTTAATTCCAGGCTTGGAGGCAAATTTTGGTTGCATCAAAACCAAGTGCACTGCCAAATAGAGCCTCCTGTAGGCTGCCAGTCCACATAGGGGCTACCAATAGCCAATCACAACCCAGATTTGGCACCCAGGAACTTTTTACATGTTAATGTTGCTCTCCAACTTTTTCTACATTTCAAATTGGCTCACGGGAAAAAAAAAAAAAGGTTATGGACAATGCCATTTCTACTTTCTTTAATGAAAAAGAAACCTATCTCCAATATACTTTAATTAAAAAATGTGTACCGTTTTTATAAGAAACCTGACTGTATGCAGTGAAATTCTCCCTTCATTTACTGCTGTGGATAAGAATTGTCAGACGGTCCCTAACTGCTGCCCCGCCTTACTTCCCAGCCATGCAGAACTCAAGCAGCTTTGTTTATGACGATCCCTAAGCAGCCCAGACCACACTGAGCATGTGCACAGTCTTAGTCTTGCATAGATGTTTAATAAAGTTACAAGATGGTGACCCCCTGTGGCCAACTTTGAAGGCATAAATCATTTGTTTGATTAGGCTTGAGGTGCAGGAAGTTCATGTTTATGTTTAGTATACAAAATACAGCATTTCTAGCCTTATTCTATTTTACACTTTACTTCCCCTTTAAGGTATAGTGATCCAGACAAAAATCCCTTACCTTTTTTTCTAAAAAAAAAAAAAAAAAATGATGGTGAAAACAGTGAAAAGGAGGAACCATTTTTCATTTGGAACATATCTCTGTAATAAAGTCATAAAGCTGCAAGCTTCTGAAAAAATATCATCAATAAATAAACAAATGCAGTCAAGTTTTTCCGGTAATCCAGCTGCAACCCTGAGATGTATTTTCTCTCAAAACCATAAATTTATGCAAAAGATGTCTCCAGTCAAGTTTCATCTGGTTGTCACTTGACTTTCTCCAGAGGCATGCTGTCACTTACAACTTTCATGAGATGATCCAGTCATGCTTGGTGGGCTGCCCTCCCTCTACTATTGTGGAAGAGCTTTAATAAAAACAGAGAAAACTTTTTTGACATTACACTGCACCATGGTATGAAATGACACACCCTTCATTTTGGTGGAAATTTACTGTACCAAGAAACTATTCTGATGTTCCTCTTGGGATCGACTTTTCTTAAACTAAATGGGCTACTGCTATCTCAATCTATCTTTTGAGCACCTCTCATACATAGTCGATACTGTTTCACACTTTCCAAATAACTAAAATATTTTTTACTACAGAATAATTCTGTAGCACATCCCAACATGTCAATATTGCTAAGATGCAGAGACATGAGAGATACAAAAACCAAGGGGAATATTAATCAAAATCTGAATTTATCTGAGTATTTTAATTAAAAAAGTCCAACCAAACTAGAACCCACGATTGGAGTGTATTTATTATTAAAAAAGCACGATTTAATTGGGATTGGGGACAAACCCGAAAAAAATCAAACGGAATTCCGAATCGTACGTTTTTTTCTGAGTTTTTCCCGAATTTTTTAGATTTTTGCCTGAAAACTCCAAAATAGACGGATTGTCAGCCTAATTTCAGTGCAGACCACAGAAAATTCCAAATAGGATAGGGACCTCTCCCATTGACTTATATACAACGTCGGTAGGTCAGAGATGCAGGATTTTCAAATTCGACTTTTCCCATCCTCGGGTATAATAAATCTCGAAAAATTCGAGTTTTTTTCCACTAAAAATTTGCATTCTATGGTAAAAAAAAAACTAAATTTTTTTGAGTTTTTGGCACTCGGACTTTAATAAATAATCCCTCAAGCTTCTAACAGGGAAGTCTGACCTGGCTGCAAAGCAGTTATTTCGACTTGGTATTCACTAATTAAACTAAAGACAATCAGAGGAATTCAGAACAAAGAACAAAGAACAAAGAACAAATCGAAGTTTTTCAAGTCATGAGCAGTTTTCCTAGTGATGAGCTGGTATAAAGCATCGAAAAAGCAATTCCAGATTAGGAGACTGCCATGAGTTTCTTTAGAGAAAAGTCCTGTTAAAATTTCTCACCGTCACACTGTAGGGAGGATTTTTTCAGGCAGAAAGGGTCTGTATCTTCTAGACAATGTCATCTTTTAAACAGGGCCTCAGGTACCTATTAAAGGGTCTTCTACCTACCCGTTGTAGTATTGTTGATTGGGGAGCATGGTGTCCAGCCGGGTTGCCCGTGGCCCGGCCCTACTTTTAATTATTGATCTATGCAAAGTCAACATTGAAATGAGGTTTCCTTTCAAAAATTGAAAGTCTTCAATAAACCAGCACTATCCTCTTATTTTAAGATTTCAAAGGTAGCTTACTTCGCAAAAACATAGAGTGGGAATAATATAATAAATTACTTTCAGAATATCAGTCCTGCACAGTACCAATTTTTTTTTTTTTTGAAACCCAAAACACATGACCTGGACCAACAACCTGCATTTTAACCTGCTTGGACCCACTACCCGACCCGCATCTGCTTTATCCACAAACTGATCCACAACCCTCTGATCACCGCTATACAGGAAATGCTGTTGCTGGAAACCAGAAGTGATGTCATCAGGTGGGGCAGAAAACTGTTTAATAATATTTAAATGAGTAAAATATAGATAATATAAGAAATATAGAGAGGACCTACAACTCAACTGGCGACAAGCATCTATACTGGTATCTGAAATCCTACATGGAGGCGCCATGTAAAGTTAAAAAGAGTGGTGCAAAATAGTCACAACACCAGCGTAATTGCTTACAAAAACATTTAATTAAAAAAACATAAAGAATTGAAGAAATGTAATTATGGCTTCTTAAAGTCTAATCTCACCACTGTATGGGCAAAAGTGTATGGACATGGTGGAGGAGGTGCTCATGCATAAGACCAGCACAGTCTTTTATGATTTCCTATGTAAGAGTTCTGCTAATCATTCATAACTTTAGAAGAATACCATTCTTCTGAACTCATAGGTATCAGTACGAAATGTGAGGATGAGTTTTACTTTCTAACCTTTTCCTGGGCAAGTCCCTGTTATCTCTTCAGCCCCCCATCCCAGCAGGCTAGTATTATGCAGTAATATTGTGCTTGCCATCAGAGATTTCACTATGATTGTCAGGCTTACCGTCTGATCCAACGAGGAAGGAGCAGGAACTTGCAGAACTTGAACCCACAAGCGCCTCGCACAACACTAACCCACCTGGAGTGGAACAGGGAGCAGTAATGTGGCGAGTAGCCAATGAGACTAACCAAGGCGAAGTACAGAGGGTTGAGGCAGAAGTGAAGTCAGGCAGGCCGAAGTCGGGGGCAGGCAGCGAAGAATCGTAAACGTAGTCAGGCAAGAAGATCAGGGCAGGCGGCAATTAGACAATCCGGAAAACAAGCTGAGGTCAAACACAGAAGATCAATAGAATTCAATGCTAGGGTTTCAGTCGAGCAACCTAATAACCAGGCAATGAGTCACAGTAAGGAATAGGTTTAAATAGAGCTATTTGGCGCCAAACTGGCGTCCTCACGCTGGCGTCGCACAGCTGACGTCAGTGCGTCCGTCATTGGCGTCCGTCGCTGACGCCCTTGCGTCGGCGACCGTCGCCGGCGTCCAACACCGCGCGCCGGCGCGCATCGGTTCCCAGATGAGCGCGCCTGCGCCGGAAGGAACGCGGAAGCGGATCCTCACAATGATTTTGTCACCAAATTTCTATGTTTTGGTCTGTTTGGCACAAAACTGCAACGTTCACCTAGTAGAGGATTTAATTGAATTTGAACAGCCTAACTGTTTAGTATTCATAGTATTCCTATTGCATAATAACCAGCCAGTCGGCAGTAACAGGAGAATGATTGCCTTCCCAGCTGCCCTTGATATGTTCTATAAACTTTCATCAGACTGCGCCTTCTTTGATAAATTCAACTAATTCAATGAAAACGTATGTGTCTTGGTGTGGGATGAGCATGAATGAAGCTAATTAAATAATTACTACAGAGCGTGCCGTGCTTTGCTGTAACATCAAGAACGCTTGAGGGGCACAGGCAAATCAAGGAAAGAGCTCCAAATGTAGAGTGTCTTAGTAAAGGAACATTATGAAATTCTGAAGGAAGAAATATATGTTTAAATAAAAAGAAGGAAGGAAATTAAAGAAAAAAAATAAAATAAATGCACAGTACATTGATATATACAGTATATAAATGCTTGCAAGTTATATAGGTGTGTATTAACATGCCTCACAACATACAAAAATGTATCGCACTAATGTTCAAAGGTCAATGGTATATGTAAAATTTAGAGCTTCCTTATACGGTACAGGTATGGGATCCATTATACGGCCCTTTAACCAGAAAGCTTTGAATTATGGAATAGCTTTCTCCCGTAGACTCCATTGTAATAAAAATGATTTCCCTTTTCTGTGTAATAATAAAACAGTAGCTTTTACAGGTATGGGACCTGTTATCCAGAATGCTCAGGATCTGGGTTTTTTTCCCGGATAACAGATCTTTCTGTAATTTGGGTCTTCATGTCTTAAGTCTACTAGAAATTTATTTAAACATTAAATAAACCCAATAGGCTGGTTTTGCTTCCAGTAAGGATGAATTATATCTTAGTTGGGATCAAGTACAAGCTACTGTTTTATTATTCCAGAGAAAAAGAAAATTGGATTATTTGGATAAAATGGAGTCTATGGGAGACAGCCATTCCGTAATTCAAAGCTTTCTGGATATAAGTTTCTGGATAAGGATCCTATACCTGTACTTGATCCCAACTAAGATATAATTAATCCTTATTGGATGCAAAACCAGCCTATTGGGTTTATTTAGTGTTTACATGATTTTCTAGTAGACTTATGGTATGAAGATCCAAATTACAGAAAGATCCATTATCCAGAAAACCCTAGATGTCAGTGATATAAGATTGAGCAGGATGTACTGTAGCTTCATCTTATCAGTTTGCCAGGTCTAATTGCCTGGAGAAAGGGGTAACGTTCTGTAAAATTCACACATTAGTGAATTTGCTGAGTAACGATTGTTTGCTTGGAAAATTTGCCTGGCGAAAGGGCGTGAAACTTCGGTAGCGAATTGTCCTCTCATCTGTTAGTAAATTGTCGATTTCTGGCTAATGTTCGCTATAGACGGCCACTTCGCCCTTTAGTAACTCTGCCCCTTGGGCTTCAAAGCTGACGGTACAGATGTCAACTCTCCCTTTCACACAACTTGTTCCCAGGTCAGCCCCAGTTTCCCTATAAACGCCCCACAATACATCTGCAGTAGAGGCCGTGCTGGTGAGGCTGTGGTTTGGGGCCTACTAGCAGTATTGTAACGTGTGAAATATTGTTGTATTGGCAGCAGGGCTGCTGATTTCTGGAGTCTGCGAGTAATAGGCAATACACTGCCATACATCTACAGTAATGTGAGGTATAAAGATTAAAAATGTGTCTTTAATCATTAAAGCCTTCTGAATGTCCAAGTATAGAGGTTAAGGTTAAGCTAGAGGCCATTTGTTTATACAAAAAGATCTGCAGCTTCCTGTTTCACAAGGGCAAGCAACTTCCTGTCTCGTGGCATGATGGGATATATGCTGCCCTTTCCATTGCTTCAACAGTGTAAAAAAGTGACATGTACATTCTGCACTGTGGCTCCTGTTTATAAAACCGCTCTGCTTTTCACAACAGCACTTTGCCATGTAAATGCCGGCTGTAATGCCAAGAAACAAAGCTATTCAGGCCATTTTTATTCTAGCTGTGAAAAAAGCCAGATACAAGTAGACATGATCCCTGCATAAATATTCCACAGCTCTCTATTTAAAAAAAACGATATTTACCTTCTGAGAACAAGACTGGTTTAAAAACGTGTTTACCAACACTGAGAGGATATTTTCTTAAACCTTTAACATGCAGAGAGAGGGTTACAGGGTTGTTCACCTTAGAAGCTATGAGTATAGAGTAGACAGCAGGCTTCTAATAACGTTTGTGTCTAGTGCTGCAGAAAGAGGGCCTTTATCTGATCCAGACATAAACTGCTGAGAGAACTATCAATGGCCCAATATAAAGTGAAACAGGATATGCTGCTGTTCATAGTTTCATAGACTTTACTGAGATTCATTAAAAATATTCTTATCTCAGTTTCGTGTAGGTCTACCACTTTGAAACTTTAAGGAAAGATTTCCCAGTGAACCCAGAAGACCCAGCTGATTCCAAATCTAGAAAAAAAATGTGCAGAAAAAGTAGCTGAAAAGGAATGGAATTGAGATCCTAGTGGCAGGCTTGAATCACAGAGCTAACAAGATAAGGTAACACCATTATTTTTGTTCATTTGTTACCCAAGCTAATCTAAACAGGTTTTGGCTGTGTATTATTCACAGCAGGGTTCTTCAGAAAGCAAGGAAAGAGGAGATGAGTGGTTTCCTTACAAACTGTAAGGGTAGGGTCACACTTGGAGATTGGGGGAGATTTAGTCGTCTGGCGACTAATCGCCTCTTCTTTAGGGCAAAAGTTTGTTTTCCGAAGCGCCGCAAGTGCCATCCCGCTGGTAATGTTTTATAATAGCCGGCGGGAAGGCAGGGGAAAGCAGATCGGGGAGATTGTCACCCAGAAGAAGAGGCGATTAGTCGTCAGGCGACTAAGGGTAAGGACACACTGGACGATTTGTCGCCAACGTTTTTAAAAAGCAAATTGCGGCGACATATCGCTCGTTTTGTCTCTGAACAAAAACAAATGAAAGACGCCAGCTCCTATGCCCACAGCGCGTTTGTGTATCGCCTGTAGCTCCAAAACGCACTGAGACCCTTTTCCGAGCGATTTATCAGAAATAGCATGTACTTAGAAAAGCACTGAAATCTCCTAGACACGCACACACATACAGATAAGTAGCAGCAATTGTATTCAAATTACAATGCAAATGCAATGACGCAAGAACGCAAGAACGCCAGGTTACAGCGGGAAGCACAAACCGTTTCCGGTTTGGGTGGAGCACGTACCGCACAGAGTAATGGGATACAAATCGATCTGTGCCAATAGTCGCTGTGAATCGTCTGTTCAAAAAAGACGATCGTCTTGTCGCCGCGATTTACTTTTTTTAAAACGTTGGCGACAAATCGTCCAGTGTGTCGTTACCCTTTATCTCCCCAAATCTCCCCATGTGGCCTTACCCTTAGGGTGGTGGCAGACGAGGCTACTGGGGAAGTTTAGTCACCTGGCGACAAATCGCCTTTTCTTCCGGCGACTAATCTCCTTTAAATGCTTTCCTGTCGGCTAGAATGTAAATCGCCAACTGGATGGCACTCGAAACACTTCGTTTTCCGAAGTCACCCAAAGTTGTTTCACGAGGAAACTTTGGGAGACTTTAACGGGAGATTAGTCGCCTGAAGAAGAGGCAATTTGTCACTGGGCGACCAATCTCCCCCAGTCCTAACATTCTAGCTGTTATCATACAAATATAAGCAGTTTACACCATAGGATTAAAGAAAACAGGAACATGTCACCAGGTTTATAATAAATTACCTGGTGCTAATCTTGTATTTCTATTGTGGCCCAGGCTTTCCCACGACCCTCGTTAATTTTGGGGAGTGGTTCAAAGCTACAATAGGCATATGATTTATGTAGACTATACCCTAGCCTTTCAAGATTTAGCGCCATTAACCCAACCTCAACATCCAAGGAAGCACAGGCAGTAGCTTTGTTAGAAAGCTTCTCAGTCTAGTAATACAGGCTGTGGTCAGGCAACTGGGCACAAAAACGAGAGGTTATTGCCCAGGAGCATATTAAAGCAATATTAAAGCAATACGTTCCTGTTAAATGTAAAAAGTGTCACTAATTATTTCACCATTGAAATGCATGAATAGCAGTGCAACACTAACAAATTTGGTGATGAAATCCCATGATATATACTAGAAGGAAGCATCAAAGAAAGTGAATACTTTATATTGCTGTGAAATCCCTTGACCACTATGAATAAATGGGTATTCCTGGGGGCACATGTACTTAGCTTGAGTGAAGGAATAGAATAAAAAAACTTTGAATTTCGAAAGATTTTTTTTGGCTACTTCTACATCGAATTGGCTACTTCGACCTTCGACTACGACTTCGACTCGAACGCTTCGAACTAAAAATCGTTCGACTATTCGATAGTCGAAGTACTGTCTCTTTAAAAAAAACTTCGACCCCCTACTTCACCACCTAAAACCTACCGAGGTGCAATGTTAGCCTATGGGGAAGGTCCCCATAGGCTTCGAAGGAAAATAATTTGATCGATGGATTAAAATCCTTCGAATCGTTCGAATCGAAGGATTTAATCGTTGAAGTTGAAGGATTTTACTTCGACGGTCGATTAACGAGGTCAATTAACCCTCAATATTCGACCCTAAGTAAATGTGCCCCTTAGTGTCAAGATATTCACAAAATATTTGGCTTTCCGTGAGTTAATACATTACCTATAAAGCTCCTCCTTTTGTAGATGGGTTCAATGAACCTTTTGATGCAGAGTCATTTAATCAAGATTACCATTTTCCCTCTGAATCCTCAGTTGCAGCATAGTTCTTTAGTAGGTTGTCAGCATTATTGGCTTTCCATAGAGACTCGCCAACGTTTATTTGTTGCTATTAGATTATCTGCCTTTAATTTAACAGGCATAATCACCAAGAGCCTGTTTGTACGTATAAAGCAAAACTGTACCTCTGTATATTATTATTTTCTAAATGTTGGGAGTCTCCGGGGAAATTCCGCAGCTCTCCATTCATTTCTATGGGATTTTGAAAGGCGTATTTATCAATGGGTGAAAGTGAAATTTCACCCTTTGATAATTACGCCTTTAAAAATCCCATAGATATGAATGGGAAGTGGCGGAATTTCACTCTAGTGGCGGAACTTCACTATTAACTTCACTCTTTGATAAATATACCCCTCCATGTCTAAACAAATATACATTTCTAACATGGCCATTGCATAAACCTCATACCCATGTTACCCCATCTCTATCATTACTGGAAAAACATAGCAACTTTTAGCACTTTGCAACTTGTTTTACTATGAGCATCTACAAGCTCAGGTCCTTGTGCTCCAGAATGGGTCACAAGGATCTGTGCTTTCCAAATGAACACAGTGCTACCTGCACTTGAGAGCACTGAATTTATGGGTGGGTGGGCTGGGGAAGACATGTATGTGTAATCTAGGGTTCCTGTGGAACTCCAGGCAGAGGACGGAGCCCTGATGTAATGGGGTGGAGCTGTGATGTAACTGGGTGGGTCCATAACAGGGGCTGGCCATGACATCAGGGGTGGAGCTATGATGTGACAATCGATTGTTCGCCACGTCAATCATAGGAAATCCTGCCCGGTTTTTCTAATTTGTATAACTGGGCAGGCAGTTTTGACCCGTATAGCCCTTAAAAAAAACCTTAAGTGTAAGCAGCCTTAGTAAACTCCATCCTCAGTGGAGTATTTTGGTCCTGTGCCACCCTCAGTGAGCCCCATTTGCATAGGCGCAGTATGAAAATGATTAGGCACCCCCTACCCCTCAACCCCCCTCCTTCTGTGCAGAATTTAGTCTGAAAGGATCCGGCAGAGATATTTACCATATAGGCACCCAAGGGATGCCGTCCTAAAACTGCCTCCAAAGCACAGGCCTATATGGTCCTGCCCATCCTGCTCAGTGGCATAACTAGGGTTGCACAGACCCCTCGAGACACGAGCAAACACCATCAGATTTCTAATTTTAAATTTTAACATGTTAATATTAATTCAGGTCACTTTAACATGAAATCAAGGTAAGAAGCAGCTCTTCATATATTTTAATTAGAACTAAAACTTATGATCGTCGTCTCACCTAAAAAAAAACAGACTTATACATGTAGGTTATAACCTATATTTACTATCAAGTAGTTTTGTAGGTTACCCTGCCTGAAAGTGTCACGACCATTTTTTAATGTTAAAAATAGCCTGACAGGTGCAAACACAGCATAAAAATGTATAGTTTAAACAAACTGATTTTACATAATTGGCCATGTTGTAACAGCCATTAATCTTAAACTGTCAGCACAGGGCGTGATCGGCTTCAATTTGCACCAATATTCAGAGCAGTGGTAGCATGATGTGGTGTTGTGTGTAAACTACGGTGATGATCAAGCTCATCACTTATGTATACAGAAAAACTTGTTCCCAGTCTGTTCTTATAGCAACCAATCAGCAGTAAGCTTTTAATGTTGTGGTAGAAAGGAGATAATGAAAGGGAACTGATGATTGGCATTTCTATCATAGACAAACTGTAATTTCTATTACTTCACAACCTGGTTTTAACCGATTAAAATGACCTATTCTTACTCATCCTGAGATTAATAAATGATCCCAACAATCTTGCGATATGAAATAGCCTGTGATCATCTGAGAAATGATCCAGCCCAGGCGCTTTTGCATAAAAAACAGAAGAATCAGCAAAAACACTAGAAAACTCATAACATTCATTTTGCTGGCAGCCAAACAGGTCATTGCTGTATCTTGATTGTCTGCTTTATTACCTACAGCTACAGGTAGGCAGTGCCTGAAATATGAACAAGCTCTCAATTAATCACCCGGAGTAAATGGTGTATGATTTGGGTGCCTAGGACGAAATATGCCACAGATATTCCTATTATACATTTATGTAACAGTGTACCCCCATAGAATATTGGTTCATTATAGACCCTGTTAGGTTTCTAAAGAATTGGCACTGCATGAGGTGGGGATTCACCGAAAAATAGGTTAAGACATCGTGTATCTGTTAAACTCAGATACATGCATACTGTAATTTACAGTTTAAAAAAGAATTGTCTGCATGAAAATTAAAACTAAAAACATAAATTTGTGCAAAAACAAAAGCCGTATTACACTTTTTGACGATTAGCATATTAGCGTTTTGTTAAGGCACAGAACTTGCTCAAATTCGGATGCAGATTTGGAACGGTATTCCTCCAAGTAGTTGGTGGAGGATTCGGTATTCAGCTGAATCCAAAAATGATAGATTTAGTGCCATCCCTTCTTTAAAGCTTGGAAAGAACAAAAAGAAATAGGTATCATGGAATCATGTACTTTTGAGTACATCAGGCTGTGATAAAAGATTACAATGAAATGCTCAGGACAGGGGTTTTCTATAATGTTGAGCCCCATTACTTTTCCAATGCTATTTTAATTCTCTGAAGCCAATACTATACGTGGGGGTCATTTACTTAGGGGCAAATTCACCAAGGGTCGAATATCGAGGGTTAATTAACCCTCGATATTCGACTGGGAATTAAAATCCTTCGACTTCGAATATCGCAAATAATTCGATTAAACCCTTCGAATAGAATGATTATCCTTCGATCAGAAAACAATTGAAAAGCCTATGGGGACCTTCCCCATAGGCTAACATGGACTTCGGTAGCTTTTAGGTGGCGAACTAGGGGGTCGAAGTTTTTTCTTAAAGAGACAGTACTTCGACTATCGAATGGTCGAATAGTTGAACGATTTTTAGTTCGAATCATTCGAAGTCGTAGTCGAAGTAGCCCATTCGATGGTCGAAGTAGCCAAAGAAACACTTCGAAATTCGAAGTTTTTTTACTTCGAATCCTTCACTTGAAGTTAATGAATTGGCCCCTAAGTGTAAAGCTCAGGGAACAAAGTGAAAAAAGGTGCAAGGATATATACTGTAGCTCCATGCTTCAAGAAACGAGTAGTTGCTAAAAGTTCCCTAAATATTCTTAACCTTATCTGTTATAAGCAGTCACTTGCACAACCCGAGATAATCAAATAAATACATAAATATATATTTTAATAATCTCCAAAAATCTGTTATTTAGGTAGAATTTAGGTAGAATTTTCATAAGGGAGAAACATGTGTGCCCCAGTTTAACACTATCCATAATCATAACTAACAAAGCAAAAACAAAAGCTAGTCCTGGTCTGAGACATGAAGTCATGACCTACTTTTACTTCTTGATCCAAGGCAAATGAATAACACCGGAGCAGACTGTGACCTGCTTAGGCTGGTTTAGTGTGTCAACCACCACCTGGTTTTATGTCATTGAACATTTAATGAAGCCGTCTAAATAAGGCAGAGTTAACCTAGAAATGCAACAGTCTTTAGTTTTATTTTTAGGTTAAATCCTGTTAAATACATCACCATCTTCTGAAAGTTTGTTAGACCGGCTGGCATTTAAAACTGAAGGAAAAACATCAAACTCTTTAACTGAACTGCTTCCATCACTCCTGCAAATTAATTATAGGTACACCATGTTGTGTTAGGTATCAATTGAGTAAGCCTTGTAAATCTTACTGCATGCTAAGAGTATTATTATAGTAGTGGGCTGAGTAACCAGAGGCACAATCTCTTGCCTTCAAGACATAACAGAAAGAAGGATTTCAATGTCTGAAGACTTAATCCCTACAAAGGCTAGAAGAATGAGAAAGGTCACTAGGGTTGTGTTGGTCCAACACTGTGTGTAGAGCCTTTTGCCTCGTTTTGAAGCAACAGGTTTCCATGGAAGAGTAACTGGTGGTATCCAATAAGCAATGACCTTTGACTTATCTAGTGCAGTTATAATAATGAGTGCAAACTTATTTTTGGTTATTACACTAGAGCAGGGGTCCCCAACCTTTTTTACCCGTGAGCCACATTCAAATGTAAAAAGAGTTGGGGAGAAACACAAGCATTAAAAAGTCCCTTGGGGTGCCAAATAAGGGCTGTGATTGGTTATTTGGTAGCCCCTATGTGGACTGGCAGCCTACAGGAGGCTCTACTTGGCATTATACTTCGTTTTTATGCAAATAAAACTTGCTTTCAAGCCTGGAATTCAAAAATAAGCACCTGTTTTGAGGACACTGAGAGCAACATCCAAGGGGTGGGAGAGCAACATGTTGCTCGCGAGCTACTGGTTGGGGATCACTGCACTAGAGCATATCCCTACCATGTTACTGTATAACCCTGCAAGTATTTTTAAATTGTGTGATTAGGAATTAAAAGGGTCACACTTATTTACAGTGCATGGGGTAGAAGATCCTGTTATAGGCAACCTCTTACAAAAAATGCTCAGATTTTTGTGTTTGTGGTTTAACCAAAGTATATGTATGTAGACCTAAATTGTCATTAGTACATTCTTTGAAATGTTTATGAAGATTAGAAATACTTAAAATATATGTGGCCATACATGAGCCAATATCTAAATCTTTTGACATCGATGCTGATCCAGTTCTTTCCTGTCTACTTAGGCCTCCATTATGATCCAATTGTTGGTCCAGGGAGCAAAATGATTGGATCATCCTGTGTGTTGGTGGCCAAAATGTTTCTCTGTGCCTCTTGCAATGCCTTAATTGGGTTCCCTTTTTTCCACAACTGACTTCTCATTTTACTTTTTACTAGATTACTAGATTTACTATTACTATTTACTGATTGTAATTTCAGTACTGAAGTGGGTGAGACTTCAGTGCTGACTATGATAATCTTGTTAGACTGGACCCAGACATTATTGGTTTCATTCATTAAGTGCAGTGAGCAAAGTGCAATTGCGAGCACCATCACCATCGCCGGAATTCCAGTGTCATCAGGCCCGGATTTGTGGCCACAAAGGCCAGGGCCTAGGGCAGCAAAACTTTAGGGGCGGCATGCCGCCCAGCCACGTCCCTAAGGAGAACTGGGGACTGATGCATTTCATATCTAGAGATACGTAATCATAGGCATACTAATTAAGGAATCAACAACTTTACAACAGAGAAATGTCATTCAGCAGTAAAAATAGAGGTTTCATTTTAGAAGACAAGTAAGCACTAGGGCAGGGGTGCCCAACCTTTTTTTACCCATGAGCCACATTCAAATGTAAAAAGAGTTGGGGAGCAACACAAGTATGAAAAAGCGGTGACAAATAAGGGCTGTGATTGGCCATTTGGTAGCTCCTATGTGGACTGTCAGCCTACAGGAGACTCTACTTGGCAGTATACTTAGTTTTATGCAATTAAAACTTGCTTCCAAGCCCAGAATTCAAAAACAAGCACTTGCTTTGAGGCCACTAAAAGTAACATCCAAGGAGTTGGTGAGTAACATGTTGCTCACGAACTACTGGTTAGGGATCAATGCGCTAGGGGGACCAAAATAACAACCCTTGGTACTAATTCAATTTACACTTGTGTCCAGGGTCTTGCTGCTCTCTGTTATGCATTTTGCAGCACAGGGAAAAAAAACATGGCAGCCTGCTTCTGTTTTTTGCACTGTGAGCCTTTTGTATGTGTCCATTGTCGGATTGGAGGGTCTGAGGGCCACCAGGGCTTCTGACAAAGGGGGCCCCTACCCCACCTCTAGTTGTGGCTGCGATCTGGGCCGGAGGGAGAGATCAAGAAGATCAAGGGGCAGCACGGCTGGTGAGGGTAGCAAATAGGTACACGCCTCGGTCGGCGGGCCCACCAGGTTTTTACCCAGTGTCCTACCAATATGACCCTGTATGTGCCCCTATGTATATGTTTGTGTACACCTAGATGAAATGAAGAAGCATCAGTTTAAAATGTAATCCAGTCTGTTGGCCTCACATTTGGTTAAAATATATCTTCCAAAATTCTCATGTTTCAGGCAATGGACTGGTTATCCCTATCTTAAAAATTGTGAAAGTTCAGATTTGTGCTTTGAAACCTGAAGAAAAAAAAAACTAATCTAAGACTGGCAGATGAACATGCTACTAACAACGATAGTGTTTCCTGCTAGTTGGCATTGATGAAGGAAAACAAACACATTAAGAAGCAGTTTCAGAGATAATGGGTTGAGACGAATCATAATGCAATGAAGATAAGCAGCAAGTAACATAAGAAGTATTTAAATTCCCATATTAACACATGTAATTTTGAGATTTCTACAAAAGATGCTGAACAAATATCCAGATTAACAGATTAAACTTTAAAAGGCAAACCTAAAAAACACTGGTATAAATAGAATGGAAACCAATAGGCTAGAGTCCTGCGCTGTCCATTTTTTGGAACCCGTACCGTACCCGCAACCTGCAATCCGGAACCTGCAATCTGCAACCTGGACCCGCAACCCGCATTCTTACACGCTTAAACCCGCTACCCGACCCGCAAGTACCTTATACCCGTGACCTGCTGACCATCAAGAATCAGGAAGTGCTGTCATTGTAAACCGGAATAATTGACATCATCGGAAGTAGGCATGATCAGAAAAAAGGAGTAAAAATCGCTATTGAGAAGACCCGCGGCCCGACCTGCAAACCACAATCCACAACCTGGACCTGCAACCCGCATTCTTACCCGCTTGGACCCGCTACCCGAATCAAGAAGTGCTGTCATTGTCAACCGGAAGTGACATTATCGGAAGTAGAGATGATTAGAAAAATGGAGTAAAAATCGCTATTTAGAAAACCCGCGACCCGCAAACCCGCAGAACCGAGGACCCACATCTATACCCGCACCCGGAACTTCTACCCGCAACACGCATGGTACCGCAGGTTTTTGTGGGTACTCGACCCGCTGCAGGACTCTGCAATAGGATACTGAAATGCGAGTTAACATAATTAACAGGTACAGTATTTAAGGGAGCAAATTGTGACAACATTGCAGGAAGATGGTTGATTAGCAGCTAATTATAGCTGGGACAAGAAAAGCTGTTATAATTGTTGTGCTCCAATATATTCTGCAGCACCGAATCCAGTCCTCAAGACATTTCTAATCTAATTGCCCAACCTGAGGCCAACCCATGACTTCAAAATTCAAGTACCCAAGCAGTGATCAGCTAAGAACCCATCCTCCCAAACACAAAACTCTGTGCCAGGAGCTTTTTCTGCAAATTGGTCAAAGAATTGGACCACTGACACATTTTGCTTGTAGCTGATGTGAATGGCAAGGAGCATTAATCAGCTATCTGTCTTTGTTGAGTAAAACTTGCTTCTAAGGCCTGAAGAACATTGTGCAGGACAGCTGTGGTCTAGACAGCCAATATCATCTAACATACACTTCATAAGAAACAAATAAATAAGTAAATCCCCAGTTCATCTATGAATACTATGATTTAGGTGTGAGCTAGTGGCTATAGCATTGGCTCATCCTCCTCATGGCTCACTACAAAATATGTGCACCTGCTTGATTTTTCACAAACCCCCCATTTAGATGCAATTTCTGTCATTCAGTGAGTGTCTTACAAACCACAGTTCAAACAAATTGCTGTTTTAGACATTTCAGTAGTAAGAGCTGCTCGACTGTAGAAATACCCCGTGCCATAGGCCTAAAGGTGACCATAAAACTATGTTGGCAGCTTATTGGACAGTGTATGGGGACCTTGAACAGGGCCTACATAACCAGAAACTGGGCAAATGTCTGCTTATTGATGTAGTCCTTGTCCTGATGGATGGTCTGTATCCCCGTCATTGTGATCTTTTGGTCCTCTCTTGGCCACCTCAAGAAGACTTGTCGAGGCTGCTTGAACCATTGCTAAATTCATTTGAACTGTCTTCGTTACCTACTGAAAAGTCCAAAGTTGCTTACACTATCACTCTGCTGTTTGGGAAGGCTCTGGCATGGGATTCCCCTCTCTGGGGACGTGATGACCCTTTGGTACATGATTCCAATGCTTTTCTCTCTGCTTTCTGTGAGATCGTTGACACCCCTGGTCGAAAGGAGAATGCTTCTTTCTGCAGCAGAATATGCAAATGATTTGCACACCTTTGCAGCTGAGGTTTCCAGGAACAATGAGGCCTTGGTAGCTGTTTCTGAAATGGCCTTAATAATTCCCTTAAAGAGGAACTTGCTGCTTGAGATCTTCCTTCTCTTTTGAGACCTAAGGGGTTATTTATCAAAATCTGAATTTTTCTGATATTTTATTTTAAAAGTCAGGCCAAACTAGAATTGACGATTTGACCTTATTTAATATTTTAAAAGTAAGATTTATTCGGAGCAGGGAAAAACTCTCCAAATGTTTTTTTTTTTTGCAGACTCAGGGTATAATAAATCTCGAAAAATTAGATTTTTTTTTTCCCCACTATAAATTTGAATTTTATAGTTAAAAAAAACTCAAATTTCAAGTTTTTTGCATACAAACTTTCATAAAAAAATAACCCTAGCCTCACTAGCAAGCGGAATTAAAACAGGGCCAAATAAGAAACAATCCCTGACATCTTGGGTTCACAGATTGGCTCCTAACTCCATTGTTCCTGCCCCCACTGTGGCTATATCAGAGAAAGATCCACTCATCTGCCAACCTCACCAAATGAATGAACCGTTCCCAGATTTCCCCTCCTTAAATCATCAGTCAATCACATACAGTGGCTATAACCTAAGGCACCTATTTACCAACTTTTTGTTTTTTAACTTGTTCAGTGGATTTTGCTTCCCCCTGTTATTGATTAATTCTCCCTGAAACAGTCAACAGACTGTATAGGAAATTATACCACATCTGAGCAGAACAATTTGACAGATTACAAAAACAGTGTCTATATGGTTAAAGGGGAACTCCGGCTTCCAAACCAAAATTTGATAAAGAGACCCGCATAACACAGAAACCCCCAGGGGCGGAAATACTGGGGGAGCAGGGGGTGCGAGCGGGCCAGGGCCCGCACCCCCTCAGGGCCCCCGGCAGTCCGCCCGCCGCATGTTTGGCGGCCAGTTCCGGGTGTATGGAGGGGGGCGGTGGCCCGGCTGCGCGTCCTGCGCCAGGGCCCGCCCCCCCTCTAGTTCCGTTTTTGGAAACCCCTAATATACCCATCACAGTTACCTGTTTCTTCAAAAATGAAAATTTACACTTCAATGTTAGAAAAACAGTGACACATAGAAAATAGAAAGTCATTGGAAAAAGTCATTATTTCCGGTGATCTGTCTGAAAACAACTAGTTGTTTGAAGGTGAACAACCCCTTTAAAAAAATCCCAGCACCTCTCCAGAAAGGATGAAAAAGAAAATTAAAAGAACCTTTTTGCTATTTTAACAAGATTGACCTTCAATAAAAAGGTTTGGTTTGTGATTTTCTTCTCAGCAGCATTGGCTTGTAATTATAGTCATTTATCTGTTGCTGTCCTTATCTACGTTTAATCTCAGAACCACCTGAACAAATATGTGACGACTCTTTGGCTTTATTTTCAGGGGGGTTTAATGGCAGATTATACAAGTGAACAGGTAAAATAAGGTCATTTAAGCTTTCTAGCAGAATCACTGACCCAGTTCTGTTAAGCTGTTTATATTTGGTTAAGGAGCAAAATGCTAGAACATGTGTCAAATGTTTGTGGATGATCGGGTCTACCGATTTGAAAACATGGAAAATACAAGCTATTTAAAGCTCGCAACCAATTACCATGCCATACGTGCTACCGCCTGGCTCTGGGTTTATAGGGTCAGTTTCAAGCAAGTTTATATTTTCTTCTTGCATTTAGTGGTTTCTGAATCTGACACAAGTGTGTGTGTGTGTGTGTGTGTGTGCGCTTCTGGGAGGGAAATTAGATTGTAATCTCCACATGCGAGGGTTCTGCAAAACATTGTTCAATATATTGCTACATAATGTACAAGTCATGAATATCCTATAAATTATATCCTTATAAACAGTGATTGGTGATGTCATTTATAATTGGTACTTGGTGATGTTATTTCTGTTGCATGATTCACTGAAACTTGTGAATTTTAATACATAAAGTGCCCCCTGATGTAAAATATGATGATATTAGAAGTCACCTTGGCGTTCCATGGCCTACATCAAAAGAAATTGGCCTCTCTAATTTTATATGGTCATGCAACGCCTGGTGACTTCTAAAATCCTCATATTTTACAATAGGGGGTACATTATTTACTATATAATACACAAAAGCAATGAATATCTTGTAAATTATATCCTCATAAACAGTTCTGATGTCATCAGTTATAAACGGTGAGTTCTGATGTCATCAGTTATAAACGATGCGTTCTTATGTCATCAGTTATAAACGGTGAGTTCTGATGTCATCGGTTATAAACGGTGAGTAGTGATGTCATTTATGTCACATGATTCAGTAAAAACTTGTGTATTATAACCCCCAGTTGCTAAATATGAGGATATTAGAAGTTACCTCGGAGTTCAATGACCTGTATAAAAGCACTCGGCCTTCAGCCTCGTGTTTTTATATGGTCATGGAACTCTTTGGTGACTTATAATATCCTTATAATTTACAAGAGGGGGTACTTTATTCACTATATAACTAGAATAAGGGGTTACTTGCACATCTGAATGTATCCTCCAGAGTGTCTCTGAGCTTCCATGTCTTTGATCCACCCAATTACTCGTAAGGCCGTTGGGCATTTACAGAGACTGGTAATAGAGTGCTAGTAAAGTGTAGGGGTAAAGCCAGCGAAATGAGCTGAAGAAAACCAAAGAATCTACCATTGCCAAGGACATGGAAGAAGAACCTAAGATAAGATCCACTGAACACCAATGTTGTTTTTTTCTTTTAAATTTTATTAAACCCCTGGCCACCAATGTATTATTTAATCCTCTATAGGTCCTGGCCACCAGCGTTTTTTTTTATAAATTCTATGGGGCCCATGACGACCAATTTATTTTTTATAAACCTTGGGGGGGCTGTCCACCAATGTTGTTAAAAAAAAAAAAAAAAAAATTCTATGGGCCCCTGACCACCAATTATATTTTTACCTTGTAGGGGGGGCTGGACACCAAATTTTTTAAACATTTTCTATGTGGCCCCTGACCATTTGGGTTTTTTAACTTGTAGGGGGGGGCTGGACTCTAGTGAAGTTTTTTTTTTACTTTTATGGAAGGCCCCTTACCACCATTTTTTTTAACATATAGGGGGGGCTAGCCACCAGTGATTTTTTTTTTACATTTTATGGGGGTCTCTTTTTTTCTTTAATGGAACAGTAACGCTAAAAAATGTTTTATTAAAAAATCCATTCTACCTACACTAATAATAGATCTACCCTGCATAAAGTGTATTAATAGCAATGCTTTATTAAAATAATACTGTTAGAAAACACTGGTTCCTGTCTACTGGAGAACGGCGATATGGCGACTCACTCTGCAGCTCTGCACTCTGCATCTTCTCCCTAACCCGGCCACCCATTTTTGTGTGGCTTTTTTACTGTGGTGTGGGGTCTAGGGCAGGGACTGAGGGGCCCACAAATTTTCATTGTACATGATTTTTGGTGACCCTGCTTCACAGCTAATAGGTATGTCTCCATTGGCCTGTCATTATGGTGTCTTACCATAAGCCCTTGTAATTGCATTATCCCAACACTATTTCACTATCTTTGTTACACAGACAGAAAGCTCAGGATCCCCAAACTCTGTGATAACACAGTACCACACTGCTCAGCTCCATTGATTAGCCTCACACCTAGATCATACTGTAAAAATCTCACATCACTCTTTTAGCTCTCCCCAGTGTTAAACTCAGCCTTTTGATATAAACTCATGTAGTAAGAGCAGTAAACATTATGGGGCCGATTCACGAAGGGTCGAATATCGAGGGTTAATTAACCCTCGATATTCGACTGGGAATTAAAATCGTACGACTTCGAATATCGAAGTCGAACGATTTTGCGCAAATCCTGTGATCGATCGATCGAAGGATTTTTCGTTCGATCGAACGATTAAATCCTTCGAATGGAACGATTCGAAGGATTTTAATCCAACGATCGAACGAAAATCCTTCGATCAAAAAATCACAGGCAAGCCTATGGGGACCTTCCCCATAGGCTAACATTGACTTCGGTAGCTTTTAGCTGCCGAAGTAGGGGGTCGAAGTTTTTTTTAAAGGGACAGTACTTCGACTATCGAATTAGATTTTTACTTCTAATCGTTCGAATCGTTCAATTCGATCGAATTCGATCGAATTTAACCAATTTGATGGTCGAAGTACCCAAAAAATACTTCGAAATTCGATTTTTTTTTTATTCTAATCCTTCACCCGAAATTCGTGAATCGGCCCCTATATTAGACTCTTGTTTGAAGTACACAACTTACATGCCTAATTAGTAGAATTCACAGCAACATGAAGTGCCAATAAAGCTGATGAAAAAAAAATGAATAGGGAACATCTAATAATCATTTAAAGGATAAGCTAACCTTTAAAATAAGTGAATGTAAAATTGCTAGGGGGCTATTGTAAGCGATTTTGCAATGCACATTCATTATTTATTTTATTATTCCATGATATCAAAGAAAATCTGTACTGTTAATATGAATAAACTTTGTTACAACAGCGCCACCTGCTGGTCAAATTTCAACCAGTCTGACCAGCAAGTAGTCAAGGAAGTTGTCAGGAGAAAGAAAGAGGCTGCTCTGATGTTCTTCTGCTTAGGAGAGATTTGAGAACGATTTCTAATATTTTTTTTTTGATTTCCCAGGTGCCATGTAAGGATTCAGTCTAACTTACAAGGGTGATGACAAGAATCAAAAGGAAGACAACATTATCTGATACAGTTAAAGACGTACAAAAGACTTAATCACGGGGGTGAACAGAAGGAGAATGACAAGGTGAGAATAAAGCATGAAGAAGAGGAATAGAATATTATGGCAGAACGTATGGAATGTCTAGCCCCGAGCCGTTAACATGAACCTAACAAACATCTGACAGGAACTGTGTAGCTTCTTGGATTTCTTTCAATAATTACAACACAACATTTTCCTGATAATCTTTCCTACACTACCCAAATGCCGCATACCTACTCAAGCATAAAGATGTCTCCGAGCATTTAGAACAAAATGTCTTTTTTCCTGCGCGAGACGAGAAAAAATATGAAAGGGCCTCTACGGAATTGGGCCGCCTTCGAAATCAGCTTTGCCCTCTGCTAGAAACGTTTATGGGGATTCTGATAGAGATTCCGTATAAATGGCCAGAGACCCCTCTGATGAATACATTATTATTATTATTATGTTTTCTGTGATGTAAAAAACTAAAAGGATTTCAAAGCGATTTACAAATCGTCACTACAATTTTTCAACATAGACATCCATTATAAGCAAAAAAATGAGTCTGTGAATAAATATTTCACAGAATATTTGAATTGAAATTTCAGTAGAATACTGTAAGAAAAAAAGACAGTAGTCTATCACCAGTGCATATACAGTCTATGCACACCTAACTATACAGACCTACTGATACAAACACACATATGAATAAATATATAAGACTAACTGTAGATCTTGAGACAACTATGGCCATGGATTAGTTTGCTTGTCCAAGAAGCCAGTAAAGTTCACTTGGTGAGTCATTGGCTTGGAGAAACTGTGGCCTCAGCATTGGTTAGTATATAAGTTCTTCTCATTGTATGAAGCCAATATCTACTTCAGGCCTTCTGAAAATAATATTCTCATTACAGATTAAATAAACCCATCCTGTTACAGTATTTTAATATTGGTCATGTAGTGCATTGGCTATAATCTACTTTAGGGTTTCCCAACTGGTGGCTCTTGGCTTGGATTTGTTCCTCTAGGGCAGTGATTACCAACCAGTAGCTTGTGAGTAACATGTTGCTCTCCAATGCCTTGGATGTTGCTCCCAGTGGCCTCAAAGCAGGTGCCTAGTTTGGAATCCCTGGCTTGGAGGCAAGTTTTGGTTGCATTAAACCAGTTAAACTGCTATATAGAGTCTCCTGTAGGCTGCCAGTTCACATAGGGGCCACCCAATAGCCAATCACAGTCCTTACTTGGCACCCCAGGAATTGTTTGCATGCATGTGTTGCTCCCCAACTATTTTTATTTTTGAACGGGTAAAAAAGGTTGGGGACCCTGCTCTAGGGACTTTATTGGCTAAAAGACTGATCAAGGATTCCAGGCTTCTTTGCATAATAAATAATCTTCATATGTTTCGGCCCAAAAACAAGTGGTGTGCCAGAAAATTGACCAATCATATACAAAAAGTTGGATAGCACTGGTCTAGCCTGCCTTTACCCTCACGTTTTAACTGGTTTTAACTGTGCTGGCAGTTTATTAATTTCTGCTAATCCTTTCACTGGTTTACTTAAACGCTGCTCTGCCTGCCCTCACTAGTGATGGGCGAATTTATTCGCCAGGCACGTATTCGTGACGAATATGCGTGATTCGCCGTCACAAAATAAATTCACAAAACGGCCGTGAAAAATCGCCGGCGTCAAAAATAAATGGACGCCGGCGCATTTTCGACAAAAAAACGGTTTTAGAGGTAAAAGAAAGGGAACTTCCATTGGCTTC
The DNA here is from genome assembly GCA_038501925.1 of Xenopus petersii. NCBI lineage: Eukaryota > Metazoa > Chordata > Amphibia > Anura > Pipidae > Xenopus > Xenopus petersii. Next base: position 10,728,314 of record CM076675.1, on the reverse strand, counting down.
TACGTAACCTCAGCAGCTTTTACTTGCAGTACTTTTGTATTTGTAGATTTTATGGTTTTTACACTTGATAAATTACGAAAACATTGATGCTTAAGTAACTATATTATAATATGATACGGAGAAACAAATGTTCATAAACCAGCCCCCTTAGAGGCAGATCTATCAAAGATGGAGAAGTAGAGAACCATGTTATCTAATAGGGCACACCAGTAATTTCTTTAATTAAACAAAATACAGTGGTACCATTCAAGATGTAGAAAAAAAGAGAAAGGATAGCTTATCTAAACATGTTGCTCTTTAGTCCAGGCTTGTGCCCACTTGGTAATGTTATTATGCATTTCATTTGCTTACAACAATGCATAAATATAAGCGTTGGTGTGGACATATTTAAATCTGGGTCACAGCAGTGCAGATACAATTCCGAGGGAAATCTCGACACCACTGTAATGTGGTCATTAACAGTATCTGTGTGAAGGAGCTTAGTGACATTATAAATATGGAGGACATAAGGGATTTAGTACTGGGGATAAGGAATAAACCCTTGATGTAACCCGGAGGAGCATTATATCTGAGGTTTTTATTGTACTCATTTGCTTGTCAGAGCAGCACTTTCCAGAATACCAACAAAAACAAGCAATTTAAGTTCTTAATTTTGGTTCGGAGGCTACAGTGCTAGAACTTAATGTGTATTTATTATTAGCAGCATTCAGCGACAGTGATAATAAAGGATTGTCATCTTGTCCCAACCTGCCAGTTATTTTTATATCATTGTATCCCCTTTTCTAACAATTCAAGAATAAATATTGCACCGGAGAGAACACAATAACATTGCATCATTTATACATGTTTCTTATTTAATGGGCTGTAATGTAATAATAACACGGGCACCTGCTTCCTTTGTGCATCATTCTTTTTCCCAGTGGCCAAAGTCTCAAGGACAATCAACCTTCCTGATTGAGAGATAATTATTTAGATTAATTGGTTAATGAAGTGTTAGCCCTTTATAATGCTTGCCCTTGAGGACCAAATCATTGGGACTTTCCACTTTGGCATCAAAATCCTGTTTAAATTAAAAAGTCAATATGTATGAAATACTGTCGCTGGCAATGTTTTTGGAGTCTGGCGAATGCATAATATACTACATATTTATCTGAAATAATCTTTCTAATACACTGGCAATATAATTTAATTGATGTTGCACAGCCTTATGTTATGTGAATTAGACTACAGCAAAAAAATCGCCTCTTCTTCGGGCGAGTAATCTCCCTGAAAAGTCTTCCCGCCGACTAGAATCTAAATCACCGGCAGGATGGCACTCAGAACGCTTTGTTTTCCGAAGTATTCTCATGGATTTAGATTCTAGCCGACAGGAAGGCTTTTCAGGGAGATTAGTCACCCGAAGAAGAGGCGATTAGTCGCCCGACGACTAAATCTCCCCGAGTCTTCCTGTGTGTTTCTGCCCTTAGGAATGATGCATGAGTCTCAATGTTATGTATTATGCAAGGAAACAATCAAATCTGTGCACAGTTTAACATTAGGAAATGATTGAATTAATGTATGACCCCCGCATGCAGATTTCATCAAAGCTTCACAAAAGGCACCATGACATCATGTAAGACGGTGATAATTTCACCTTCTGATATAAAATCATTCTTTACATAGTAAATGTAGTAAAACCGTGACATTACCTATTAGCATAATCTACAGATCAGAATATCTACAGAATCAGACAGCTCAAGGGCTGTCCCTGTAATAAAACACAACTCCTGAGGGCATATGGATTGCACCAATCTTTAAAGTAGAGACACATGGTCAGATTCGGGGAGATTAGTCGCCTGGCAACAAATCTACTCTTCTTCGGGGAGACTAATCTCGAGATGCCTCCTCTCCTCGCCAGAATGAAAATCGCCGCCGGGATGGCGCTCGGAGCTCTTCGTTTTTTAAAGTCGCCCGAAGTTGGCAACTTTGGGCGACTTAGGAAAACAAAGTGTTCCGAATGCCATCCCGCCAGCAATTTTCATTCTACAAGGCGGGAAGGCAGTTTGGGGAGATTAGTCGCCCCGAAAAAGAGGAGAAGATTTTCCGACGGGCAACAAATCACTCTGAATCTGACCGCGTTGTCTCTGCCCTTGATGGAGGTACAGAGTTTAGCTATGTGCACAATAAATTACATATTCATGTTTCCAAGTACATTTTAGCAACATCTTCTGAAATCACAAGTTATTTACTCATCTTATCCCATACATACTGCATTGTCTAGATATAAAAATAAGAGCTTCAATTCTTCCATAAAGCGTCATGGGCAAAGACATTAAAATTAATTCCTTTATGTCCGTTTGGCCAACTATGCATCCAGAACTGCTGGTTTATAGCACAGATAAAGCTCAGAACCATATATCTAAACTTGCAGTCTGCTTTGATCTTGTTAGACCTCATCAGTGCAAGATAATGGCCAACCTCCTGTCCTCACTAACTTTTGCTACTTTCTGTGTCAAGGCCAAATGGTTCAGAGACATATATCCAAACTTGCAGACAGCCTGTTTCAATCTTGTTAGATGTCATCAGTGCAAGATATTGGTACATGGCTTCTGAGGGGTAGGACTTCATTTTTCAAAGTCGCCCGAAGTCCTCCCTGAAAAAGAGGAGATTTGCTGACGCAACTAATCACTCTCAATCTGACCGCAGGTCTAGAGTTTAACTTTGTGTACAATAAGGTATCCATGTCTTCAAGTACATTTTAGTGACACCTTCTGAAATCAGAAGTTATTTATTTGTATAATGCTATACACACAGCATTGTCCCGATACCAAAATGAAAGTTTTAATTTTCCCATAAAGCATCATGGGTGGAGACAAGCAAATCATCTTTGCATTAAGGATTGCTGGTTTACAGCATAAATACAACCTAATAGCTCAGAACCACATGACCAAACTTGCCTGCTTTGATCTTGTTAGATCTCATCAGTGCAAGATGTTGGAACATGGCTTCTGAGGGGTAGGACTTGGAGAGTAGCGAAATGGGGAACCGAACCTGGTTAGGGTGAGAAGGGCTATAAGGAGTCAAAAAGCCCTTCACTAGCAATTTACATGCAAAGTGAAGCCTTCTGAAATCAGAATGTATTTACTTGTCTCATGCCATACACACAGCATTGCCTAGATACCAAAATAAGAGTTTTAATTCTCCCATAAGGCATCATGGGCGGAGACATGCAAATCACTCCTTTATGTCCCTTTAGGCAACTCTGCATCCAGAACCGCTGGTTTATAGCACAGATACAGCCTAATGGTTCAGAGACATGTATCCAAAATTGCAGACAGCCTGTTTCAATCTTGTTAGCTCCCATCAGTGCAAAATATTGGGACATGGCTTCTGAGGGGTAGGACTTTGAGGACTCCAAGTCCTATCCCATCATCTCTACTAATACAGTGTGCTCCTGACCTCACTAACCTTTGCTACTTTCGCTTTGTTATTCAAACAGGCCTGTGTCAAGGCCATTCTGAAATAGGCTACAATGGATCCACCCTGTTTGTCTAACTACTGTCCTGTCTCTCTCTTACACTAGCCTCTAAATTTCTGATACGTCTCGTCTTCTCCCGTATTACTAACTTTCTCTGCACCAATAATCTACTTGACCCTATGCAGTCTGGCTTTCGACCTGCACACTCCACTGAGACTGCCTTATGTAGAGTTGCAAATGACCTCCAGACTGCTAAGGCCAAAGGGCATTACTCTATTCTCATTCTGCTGGACTTATCTTCTGCTTTTGATACAGTTAACCATTCTGTTCTAATGCAAGTTTTCCATTCAATTGGTATGCGTGATCAAGCTGAATCCTGGTTCTCTTCCTACCTTTCTGACCACTCGTTCTTTGTTACTTTTGCAAACCCTCTCCTCCTGTTCATCTTAATGTGGGGGTGCCTCAGCGTTCTGTACTTGGTCTGCTGTTGTTCTCCTTGTACACTCTCTCTTTAGGAGACCTTATATCTGCATTTGGCCTTAAAATATCACCTCTATGCAGATGACATTCAGATTTATTTAGACACTCCCTCACTAACCTCTGACATTCAAACCCAGATAGCAGACTGCTTATTAGCTATCTCTTCCTGGATGAACCAACGCTACCTCAAGCTCAACTTGGTGAAGACTGAGCTCATATTCTTTCCACCCAAACCAAGCCCTTCTCTTCCTTTCACAATTATTATCGATGGCATGACTATTAACCCGGTTAACTCAGCGCACTGCTTAGGGATCATCTTTGACCAGTCCCTCTCCTTCTCTAATCATATTAATAATACTGAGAAAACCTGTTGTTTCTTCCTCCGCAATATAGCCAAGATACGCCCATTTCTTTCACAAACAACAGCCAAAAAACAAATCCATGACCTTATCGTATCCCGTTTAGACTATTGCAATCTCCTCCTAACTGGCCTTCCTGACTGCCATCTTTCTCCCCTCCAATCAATCTTAAACTCTGCTACCAGGATCCTTCTGCTCTCTCCTAAAAGGGAACCTGCTCAACCCCAACTAAAAACCTTAGCGTGGCTGCCTGTTAAGCAAAGAATAGCATATAAAACCCTTCTACTAACATTCAAAGCCATTCACTTCTCTGCTCTTCACTACATTTTTTCTCTTGTCTCACTATACGTTCCTGGTCGTCTACTCCGCTCTTCTCAGAGCCGCCTTCTCTTCACACCATCCACATCCACTGCCACCTCTCGTCTCAAACCCTTCTTGCTGCTCCTTACCTCTGGAATTCCATCCCTGAATTCCTCCATAAGGAATTTCTTCAAGAAAAAACTAAGAGCCTACCTTTTGGATCACTAGAACATTAGCCTAGTCCTGTCCCTACTGACTATGCCCTTACCTTGTGTACTTTTTCATCTCCAATTTGTACCTGTATGTTAGCCTCCCATCCACTTAGACTGTAAGCTCTATGGGGCAGGGACCTCCTTCCCACGATGTCTCTTACCACATAGCACGTAAGCTCTTTGTCCTATGATTCTGTTTATATTTATTATGTGATTTGTCTCCCCCATGTAAACTTTTATATATTTTGTACTATAATGCACTGTACAGAGCGGTGGCTTGTTAACATCGCTTTACAAATAAAGTTATACATACATACATAGGAACATAAAGGAGTGATTTGCATGTCTCCGCCCATGATGCCTTATGGGAGAATTAAAACTCTTATTTTGGTATCGAGGCAATGCTGTGTGTATGGCATGAGACAAGTAAATACCTTCTGAATCCAGAAGGCTTCACTTTGCATGTAAATTGCTAGTGAAGGGCTTTTTGACTCCTTTTAGCCCTTCTCACCCTAACCAGGTTCGGTTTCCCATTTCACTACTCTCCAAGTCCTACCCCTCAGAAGCCATATTCAAATATCTTGCACTGATGAGATCTAACAAGATTGAAGCAGGCTGTTTGGACATTTGGCTCTGAGAAATTAGGCTGTATCTGTGCTATAAACCAGCAGTTCTGGATGCAGAGTTGGCCAAAAGGAGCATTAAGGAGTGATTAATATGTCTCTATATAACATGTCTTGTGGGAGAATTAAAACTCTTATCTTGGTAACTGGGCAGTGCTGTATATATGGCATTAGACAAGTAAATACCTTCTGACATCAGAATGTTTTCCTTTGTATGTAAACAATTTGTGAAGGGCTTTCTGATTTCTTTTAGCCCTTCGCACCCTAACCAGATTTGGTTTCCCATTTAAGTGACATATAAAGAGGCGTTGCGCATTTAGATAAATTATTTTTTTCAAATGGGCTTATTGTTACACTTCCAACCTGACAGCTGCACAATCAAAAATTTCAAATAAAATACAATAAACTACAATAAAACAAAAAATACAGCAGAAGATGAATAGAAAAATTACATATCCTCAAAGTAATGCTGCTGTGAGTCCTCTGTTAAAAGAAACACCACATTACTTTCCTTCTATTGTGTACATATGGTCTTCTGTATCAGACTTCCTGTTTTCAGCTTAAACCTCCAGGGCTTGGGCTTGAGCATGCTCAGTTTCCTTCCCTCCCACTCTCTCCTTGCTATAATCGGAGTGAGCAGGGAGAGACTCAGGCAGGAAGTGATGTCTTAGCAAGCTAATGTGGCAGCTGCTATCCTAAATAAACAGAGACAATGTCTAGAACAGTTTACTCAGGTGTGGTAAAGAATTCTAAAGAATATCAATGGTGTTCTAGCTTGCACTGCTGTGGTTAATCTATTGGCAATAAACTGCATTGGTAGCTTAACTTCTCCTTTAAAATTCATTCTAAGGTGAATTACACATTTTTGGGGGAAATATATAACTGCAATTGTCGAGAGCACACGTGACAACTTTAGTCCATGCTTGGGTTGGGGGGGGGGTTATACATGGTAACTGCACTGTACATTGCAGATAGGCAGGCAAAGTAGTTATATTGGCGCAAACACTCCCTATTATATTTGCTGAAAGAGAACAAGTCCAACCTTCTAGCCAAAATGCTGCAAAATTCAAAAGGATTTCAAAACTACATCTCTCAATTCCTCAAAATAATTCAAACATCATCTACTTAATTTTCTCTTTCTTTATTCAAGTCCTCATTGGGAAATGGACACTAAGATTAAAAAAAATAATATTAAAATCACATCGCATTATGTACAATGTTTGCTGCACCACAAGGGGGGGACTGGGGAGAAAATCTCCATTAGAATAAACCACAATTAAACATTTGTCTGTTAACTTCAGAATTCATCGATGAATGGCAATGACGGGGCAGATTCAATAAAGGTCGAAAAGTCGCCAGCGACCGATTCGCACCCATCGCTACACTTCACCAGTCGAAAATTCGGTCAGACGATAATTCACTAAAATGCGGAGTTTTGTCCCGACCGTTGAACGCTGGCGACTGTGTTATGATGTAACAGAAGATTGAGGAAGATCTATGTACTCCAATGCACTTCGCCCGGGCTGAGGTGGCGAAGGCAAGTCTGGCGAAAGTAAAATCCGCATTTTAGGAAATTTGCGGAGTAATGTCCATTCGCCAGAGTGAATTGTTGCCTGCCAATAAAGTGCGAATGAACGTTAGGGTCTATCTCTTTTGGTAGCGAAATGGCGCCTGGCGATAGAGTGCGAATGAGTGTCTCTCTCTTTTGCTAGAGAATTTTTGCCTGCGCCCTGTGGGCTGTAACGCTGGTGAATTCTCTCCAGCATTTCGCCCTTTAGTGAATCTGCCCCAAAGTCTTCTCTCGTAATGCTATATTTCTTCATTAACCATATTTATTCGGTTTATAAAAATGTAAATATAAACTATCAATCACATAACATTATAGGCGTTTCAACTAAGCTGTGATGTCAGATCGTTTCATAGGTAGCACATTTATTTTTACAAAATGAACGTACTTTATAATGTCTGAAGATTAAAATACAGTCATTTTTGTTTTGGAATTTTTATTTATAAAATAAGCATCTGACCTGACTGGTTAACAAATGCACGGGGGCCTCTTCCCATGCACCGAACATGCAAATCACAAGTTAAATAGTTTTGTTATTTACATACAGATTTCAGCAATATGCATTCATGCAAAAGGAGTCTGAAAACCCTCTGCTTCTATGTACATGTACTGTATACATACATTTTATATAACTTTTTATACAACCCAAAGATTTTTTTTTTTCTTCAAAACAATACAAAACTTTTTTTTTTTTTTTTTTTTTAAGGCTTAATGGAAAAACATTATTTACATCACCGTTTTTTAAAAAAAACATTTCAATGCATAACGGATACATTTCACATATTTTGGAGTCATTATATACATCTTTTTAAGAACAGTAAATCACCATACATAATGTTTGTAAAATACAATATCCCAATCAACATAAGCTTTCCATCTCAGTTCTGAACATTAATTCCCCTTATTTAAAAAACAAATTAAAGGCTATAACAGCTCACGCAGCGAGTTAGCACTTTGTATGAAAATGCAAAATTTTGCAAAAGAAAATTGGATTTAATTCACAGGTCACAAATAATTCTGTTATCAAAATCGAAGAGGATTTTTATTCTGCGGTTTAAAAGTAGCAAGAGGTAGTAGTAATTAGGGATTCACCAAATCCAGAATTCGGTTCGGAATTCGGCTTTTTTCAGCAGGATTCGGCCAAATCCTTCTACCCGGCCAATAAGAATTTCCATTATAATTTGCATATGCAAATTAGGATTTGGTTTGGTATTGGTCGAATCTTTTGCGAAGGATTCAGCCGAATACAAAATAGTGGATTCGGTGCATCCCTAGTAGTAATATACAAACATTTTTGTTTACATGGTCAGAGCAGATACAATATGCCACTCAATGAGAATAATTTTTGCATACTATGGGGCAGAACTGTTAAATTTTTTGTGAAATTCAAGTTTTTTTTTTGCACCAAAAATTACAAATTCAAGTTTCTGAAATTTGAATTTCTTAAAATTATTTTGGCATCGAAAAGCTGGCAAGATCATGTAGAAGCAATTTTGATTCACGGATCCACACACACACAATTCTCTGCAGTCGGGGACGTGGCCCCTCTTTTTATGTTATATGACCAACAGTAACAACGTTTCATGTAAAAGTCAACTGGAATTGCCTTAGCCAAATTCAAGCTATCTTTCAATTTGACTTTTCTAGATGAATTAGAAATTTGGAAAAACCATTGAAAATGGTGAAGTAGAATGTAACTTCCTTATGTTTGAGAAACTCATTTGAATATTTTTTTTTTAAATACATAAGCACACATTCGAGATTTTTTTTTTTAAATTAGATTTTTCATAAAATGGCCTGTGTTTGTCCGTTATAATAGCAAAAAAGTAAATGTATAAAAAATAAAGTCCTCTATTTAATCACATCTAATTATGACTTCCTAAACGCCACACAATTTCGTTTTTTAACTTCTGATTTATACAGGACATAAAAGTCTTTATTTAAGGGCATGTTGATATCGCTGCTTTAGCTGCCTCTATTTTTAGTAATTTAAATTATATCAGAAATAACACTGCTTGTTATGCCTGAACTACTTCTGATACAGTACTATAGGTAATACTAGCTTAGTGGTTATATCACATTGTTTTATTTTCTCACAGAAGCACCAGTCTAGGAATTTGTCTGCCCAATTGTAAAAATGCATAATGCAAATAAATTCTTCCAGTAATAGAAAAAGGGAAATGTCATTTTAAAATACATTTTTAGTAAAAGTTTTGATTAAAAAAAAAAGGGCTTTTGGATTGTTTTACTTTTGGCAATTCTGAGACCTATGCCACACCTATGTCTCACTTATAGCAAGGTTTAGTAGTGATCTAAAAGCATCATTCTATGATGTAGCATATAAATGTGTGAGTTTTTTTAACGTATTTCTTTAAAATTTGAGATTTATTTAGTGTGAAAACTCATACAAAAAATTTGCCAAGTAAAAGCAGTTGAGGTTCTTTGGATACAAATAGGAGATGCAATGATTTTTAATCAGTTTGGACTTTTTTCCCTGATATTTTTCACTAGTAATTGTTTTCAAGGTATTCGTATATTTTTTCATTTGGGCTTTTTTTATTCAAATCTTTTAATAACTTTCATGGCATTTGTGGTTTTAGAGAAAATGACTTTATTCATGGTTTTAAGAAAACTCTAAAACCACTAATATGAGACTGTTGATAAACGGGCCTACCCAAGAAAAATTTCAGCAAAATATGAATATTTTCTAGTTGTTAAGCAATATGATGGGTTTCATATATTTGTAGCTTAAAGCCATATTTTTGGGGGTTATTTATCAAAGTCCGAATTTATTTCAGTATTTTCTGAAAAAAAATGCTGACCAAATCCACACAGGTTTTTTCGGCTTATTTATTTCACGAAAATTGTTTGCAGGAAAAAAATCTGAAAAAATTGTGAAAAATACGAATTTTATTTCAACCTGAAAACTCAGATTTTTCAGATTTTGGATTATTGCACGAAACCCAGCGCAGATTAAAAAATCTTTGGAACTTCTCCCATTGACTTATATGCAACCTTGGCAGGTCTGAGATGCGGGATTTTCGGATTCAGACTTTTTCCATCCTCTGGGTATAATGGCAATATTCAGCCAGTCAGATATCGAAAAGCCATCCAATTCTTTTGCCGATGCCCCTACTGAATGGATCTGAGATGGCATCTAGAGCCCCTTTATTTTAGGATCTACCAATGCCTCATAGATGTGCCACAAAGAGGCATCAGAAGGTCCAAATATTTGTCTGAAGGTGCTATGGTGCCCTTGCATATATTCATGATCAGGAAGTAAACCCCATAATATGCTTAACTGCCTGACCATGTTGGTATTTGTATGGTCTCCTTAAGCTGTCAAGCGTCATGGGTTTATTAAACTGACCTGGTAGTTTAGGATTGTGACAATTGGGTTGAACAAAAGTCCAAAACATAATTTTATTATGCAAAAATTATTTTCATTATATAGATGAAACCTTCATGAAATGTGACTCACGCAATTACATCATTTTCCAAACTGAAATGAAAGGTGACCGTTGGTTGCCATATGCACAAATCATAATGGATCCACTTAAATACAGGAATGACCCCTGACCAATGAGGAAAAAAATGGCTCCCAATTTTTTTTGTGTTTTACTTGAACGTTAAGAAGGTTAACAAAAATACGACATTATTTAATTTGGCACCTCATAAAAGCAATTGATAACCATTTTTAGGTCGTCGGTGGGAAAGTTTAATAGCCTTGAATAACCTGTGGTTGGTAGATATTTCTGAGCAAAGACTTTAATTTTGAACTAAATTTAGTATATTGTTAAACTTAAAAAGTAGAGTCCCTGCTTCACTGTACTGTAGGCTGGTCAGTTACAAAGACAATGAATTCACTTGTGCTAGAGCAGTGGTCCCCAACCAATGGCTCCCGAGCAACATGTTGCTCTCCAACACCTTGGATGTTGCTCCCAGTAGCTTCAAAGCAGGTGCTTATTTTTTAATTTCTGGCTTGGAGGCAAGTTTTTGGTTGCATAAAACCAGGTTTATGGACAAACATAGCCTCCAGTAGGCTGCCAATCCCTTTAGGGCTAACACAAGCCCTTATTTGGCATCCTCAAGAACTTTTTTCATGCTTCTGTTGCTCCCCAACTCTTTTTGCATTTGAATGTTGCTCTTGGATAAAAAACGTTGGAAATCCCTGTGTTAGAGCATAGAGCTAACCATAAATTCGGATTGGTTTTGTCATCTTTACCGTTGTGCACACCCATTGTCAACAGCTTACAAAATGTGTTGCATTAGTATACAATTATCTATTAGGTACATATAATTATAACATTGATTTTTCAATAGAATATTCTACTTCATAATAAAAGCACAACCCATGAATTAAAATGACATACTTTTAAAGAAAAGGTCAATTTTATTAGATTTCTTCAAACTTAGCAGCACTAAGTTTATTTGCAGCTTTATGTCATTTTGTATGTAAAAAAAACACAGACCTGTGTGCTATAGTAAGTGCTATCAAGGGAATCAAAAAGAAAAACATTCAGTGCTTAGCTTACCACTAGGTTACACCAAGCTGTCCTTGCGGTAACTAGTCAGGCTTTATCTAACTGTGGTATCGATTTTTGCATAAGGGAAACACTGCCAAGAAAAATGATGGATACAGAGGGAAAATATAATTTTTTCTAAAGAACTACATCTAAGAAAAGATGTCCAGTGAAGGTTGAAGCTAACTGGCAGTCACTGAATGCTTCCTTGAAAAAAACAAGAGGTTAAGTGCTGACAAGAATGATTTGTTTATAAAATTTAAAAAAAAAAACAAAAAAACCTCCGCCCCTAAAAAAAAAAAAACGATCAGGGGTTTTGATCCTTGGTGGCATATTTATCAAGAATTGAATTTGTGAGTTGCGTGAGGGCGTATTTGTGGAAAAATCCAAATGTCACAAACTCGAATGAAAAACAACGGGGAAAAACGAATGATCATATTTATGTCCGGAAAACTCAAATTGATCGACTTTGAAGATAAAAACTGAATTTTAGCATTCATATTTTTTTTTAGTAACTAACAGACATTCGACTTTTTGAAAATATATCTCAAATGTTTGAGTTTGGGTGCAAAAACTTTTCGAATCGTGGCAAAAAAAAAAATCACATTTGATTTTTGATAAATTTAGTCATCAATATAGGAAGAAAATTATATAAAAAATATATATAGGAAATATGCCCCATCTATGGCCAACTTCCAAAGGGGTTCTCAAAGACTTTCATGACTGCAGGTCAACAACAGGTTGAAATAAGTAGATACATGTCAAAACTTGACTCTAAAACTGGCCATATATTGAAAGATCCACTTTTATGGTAAGGTCTCCAAATGAGAGTATCTTTCCTCTATATGCCCACCAGATCCAATCAGTTGGCACAAACGATGAGTATGTGGGCTGAGGATCGCATCAATGAGCCAAAAGGATTTTTAAACCTGCCCAGATGATATCTGCCCAGATAATAGTTGGGCAGGCTTGTCAGAGGCACCATACATGGGCTGCTGTCTAAAGGGGCTGAATCGACAGCTTAATGGAGAATTTAACCCTAAACGTAAAAAAAAAAACCCCTTCCTCCTCCCCCCAGCCTAAGTGTTACCCCGGGCAAATGCCCCTAACGTTTTACTTACCCCTCGGCGCCATCTTCTTCTCTTTGGAAATCTTCGGAATGAGACCGGGCATGTTGGCCCATGCGTAGTTGGAGCAATTTTCTGTTTCACGACAACTGCGAATGCGCCAAAACTCACAGAAATTACGGTCTCATTCCGAAGATTAATGAAGCAGCTAAAGATGGCGCTCGTGAACTCCGATGCCTGAATCTGCACAGAGGGGTAAGTAAAACGTTATGGGCATTGGCCCCGGTAACACTTAGGCTGGAGGGAGGGGGTATATGTAGGGTAGGGGGGTAGTTGTTTTTTTATGTTTAGGGTTGAATTCTCCTTTAAATCTGCCCATGTATGGACACCTTAACAAGTTGGACCAGCCAATTCCATATAGAGTGAGGTCTATCACACACTATTTTTATATCGTACCTATAGACAAAAGTCTGGATAGGTGAATTAATTGGGGATTATTCCTTGGTGCAAAACACCAAGTATCTGGATACTTGATAGACACAAATTACACCCACATGACTGCATTATTTGAAAACCATTAAAAAAAATTGTATAAGGAAGTAGATACGACCAAGTTGCATAAGTCCATCGTTGTCCAGTTTATTGTAAACATCATGGGAGCTACAGAGGCTAACACTTCCCACAAAATAATCACCAAAGCAAAAAAATGCTGAATAAAATGTGAAATGTATGATATAGAAATGTTATTCGGTGGAAAAATACACATTTTACAGACTTCTGTACTGTGCTGATACAGCTTATTATGCTAAACAAATTTCCTGGCTTACCTAGTGTAACCTTTCGGGCTATAAATTGTCTTCTAAAGCAGGTATATCAAATCCACAGTGTTCTACTACAGATTTTGGAAACTAAATATCCCAGCCCTGCAGATGAGCCAAAGGCAAGTAATGGACACTTGGATTTGCAGATCTGCACAACTGGGATGCAGTGGATTTGAAATCTTAGCTGTAATTATTGTCTCCACTATAGATAAGTTATCTTGTAACTATCAAGAGACCAATACATAAGGCACCAGCCATCAACAGCACTTTTATAATTTATAAAATCATTTTTTTTTACTAATTGGAGGGAATAAATACCCTTAATAAAAAAAATATCACAGAACCAAAAGATTAGAAACCATAATAGCAAAATCTGTACATCTTTCAAATAAGCTATAGCCACAAGCAACATAAGCAACCAAAATATATGAGATGAAAAACATGTCAAAAAGATCATGCTTTGCATCTCTAGTCTTCATGCCTGATACTCTAGAAATTATGCATTCTTTTATATTAGGTTTATTAACAACCTGGTGCAATGGCTACTCATAGCTGCTGTATTATTCAGGCTCTTTCTTAATTGTCAATATATCAAAAAGTCCATACTTGTTACCATTGGAATTATGCCATGTCTTATTTACAACAGGAGTGGTTGTTTTTGTTACAACACTGCCATTTGGGGTGGTTCCTCTACAATTGACCATTTCTCGTCTGAATGTCACTTCTGATGTATTTCCTAGTAAAGATTCAGTCCAACTGCCTCGATCTCTTAGCTCTTGGCTACCAGCAGAATGTGCTCCTTTCTGCAACATGTAGTATAATATCGGATTGGTTTTGGTCAACCTTGGGGAATCCTTTGCAACATCATCCTTTTCCATACCGGTTATAACCCATTTAATTGGGCCTTTGTCGTTGGAAATAGGGCACATATTGATTTGTGCAGATTCAGTCCGAGATGTTTTATGTATCAAACTATCTGAAGGTGAGTGGGGGGAACTCTTAAAAGAAGATGGACACTGAAACGGCATTTGACCTAAACTGTTTGTGTGGTTGGACATTTTCCCCATGTGCACATTTAATGAGGGTGTTACAAAATCAGAACTGCCAGCTAGGTGACTTCTGTTCCATTTTACCATATCATCCACCGATACATTGTTCCTATGCTGAGACAAATCTCCCACACAATTCTCCGAAAGCAAGAGTTGTTTCAGCACATTAAAACCTTTACTCTCTCTTGACCAACCCAAATGTTTCCCTTCATTAAAGGAGTTCTGACTTACATTGCACCTAGGGTAATCACTTTTGTTACTTTGCATTCCATCCTGATGAAACATTGGCCCACTTAATGACTGTGAAGAACAATATTGGCCACTTTCAGAAGGACTGAGTTTTGCAAATTTTACTTGACTTTCTAAGGGCTCGTTTTGGTGCATTTTTCTCTTTTTTGGAACAGTGCAGGGGGTTTTTGTTTTTGTTTCTGTTTGTCTCGGTCCAGAGTTCCTGTTGGTTTTAGCCGGGTCACTTATTTCGTACCCATTGTGGTTTTGTGTAAGCAAGTGGCTTAGTAGGCCATTTCTGGAAACAGAAAATTCATGTGGAGTGAGGTTTGGAGATTTCATGCCCTCTGAGGGTGATCTGGAAAAACTGTGAATAGACATTGCCAGTGGACTCGGAATTTCAGTGTCTCTTAAATGCTGTGTGCTGTAGGAGTCCTCAGGCTCAGTTTTAATTTTAAAAGCTACTATTTGTTCACTTGTTTTTTTTTCTACCCTGTCTTGTTGATTTTCATCTTTGATTGTGATGTTTGGATTCTTTTCAAGTTTCCCCTTATTTGGTGTTCCGAGAAGAAGCTGTAGAACAGTACGTCTTTCTAAAAGGTTTTCAATCTCTGAGCCAGGAAATGTGGAGTCTGTTGGAGTAGGTGGGCTACTAAATGATTTGTCCTCCTCAAAGGTATGAGACTGATTGGTCATCAGGGGGCTATTTAGTCTGTCTATCAGTCCTAGAGTTTTACCATTGGGTGCACTTACTGGTTTTTGTGCTATTTGCTCATCAGGTGCCGGTGTTTGCTTCCCGCATTGAGCTAGATTTTGTAGAAGTTTACTCGCACTGAAAGCAGCATTATTTGGTGCACTCTCATTGATTAATGGGATGGGATTATGAAATGATTTTTTCCTCGTAAGCTCTATCAAGTGTTTCGAGGCAGCATTTGTATGTCTTTCTGATTGAATGCTACTTACGTAAGATGTGTACGTATTTTTGGGTGAAAAAGGCTGGGTCAGGTTAACGGGGGAATCTGATTTTGAACAGTGGTTTACAGGTAATGCATTTAATAAAGCAGAATTATGTACATGAGTGTTTTCAGATACATGTCTTTGTATTGGCAAGCTGAATTTCGTCTGTGGAGCCTGAAGATCTTCCATCTTTTCAGGATTTTCATCAGCCTTATGCCCAAGAAGTAACTGTAACAGGGTTACCTTCTGATGTGGTTTTAACGTGGACACCAGTGAAGACTCTCTGTTATTATGTTTGTTGATGTCAAGTCCTTCAACTTTTGGATCCCAGTTTTTAAGCAAAGACTCTGTTAAGTTGTCTATGGAGGCCGTATTTAAAACCTCTGGCTTATCGACTCGATTTTTAAACGATAAGTCAATGGGTGCACAGTTAGAGTGACTACTTTCATCATCGCTGGTTTCATCTTCCGTAAAGCTAGGGTTGTTGTCAGAAAAGTCATCGGTGGTTGTTGGCGT
The DNA here is from genome assembly GCA_038501925.1 of Xenopus petersii. NCBI lineage: Eukaryota > Metazoa > Chordata > Amphibia > Anura > Pipidae > Xenopus > Xenopus petersii. The sequence continues at coordinate 10,712,155 of CM076675.1, read as the reverse complement.
TGCACTTTCTTCAAATGCAGGAAACTTGTCACTTTGAAGGTTGCATTTGTTCACATTTGTAGCGTTCTGGCTTTTAAGTAGATGTAGCAGCAAACTGTTATTCGGAGAGGGCTTCAGATGATTTTTTTCCAAATGATTCTTATATCCTACTGATTTATGTGGAGAATGAGGGACACTTAACGGACTTGAAAAGGGAGAAATGTTACGGATATTACCTATACCGTTGGAAATAGTTGTGCTTGCCGGGCTGTTGAGGGCTGTGGGCAAACTTGTTGACAAAGGAAAATGGCCTAGGTCTTTCTCTGAGGTCTCTTTTAACCTTGCCATTGCTGCTAGCCTTTCGCTTGCTAACTGATTAGCACTTTGCGCTTTTACAGCATGCTCCCTGGAGTATTGTTGCAAGTGAGCTTCACTAGAAAGCAGCAATGCCAATTGGCTACATGCAACACTTGGTTTAGGTGAGACAGTGGGGCTAGACCTCTTCTCTACCATACATGCAACAGCCTGAAGTCTGGCAGCACATGAAATTGGCTCAGCAGCTACTCCTTTTGTACTGCTTTGCCCAGAATGTGAAGACTCTGTATATTTTTCTTGAATGGAGGCTTTAGCAGTCTTATTACTATCTGTTATTTTCTCTTTTGATCTGTTTTTGTTTAACAAAGTCTTAAGGTGACTGGATGCCATGCCCACACACTGGTTATTTTTCTCCTCCTGTACAGTTTCCGGGCTAAGAGAAAAACCTTGTTCTTTGAGACTCTGTTTAAGTTGTTGTGACAGAGCCACATTCTGAAGTCTAGAGCTGAATGATTGAAGCAGAGATGCCAGTAATGTACTATCCTGTTTGCCTTTGGGTGCATTTGCCACCATGCCAGCCAAGAATGTTTCATTTTTGCCATTTATGCCGGGAATAGAATCCGACAGTCTTCTTCTCTTTGAAGCATTCCAGTCCTCTGAAGACTGCAACAGCCTTGCCTTTTTGAGATGCAGCATTCCAGATCCCTGACAAGGGCTACTGTTGTTGCGAAGTGGGACATTACTCTCACAATTGGAAAATATATTTCCGGAATTCTTAAAATTGTCATTGGATTTTGCACGGCTAACTGAGAGCTTGTCGACTGCAGTTCCCGAGCCGCCAGCTGCTTGATGCATTAGTAATCCTTCCAGATAGGTTAAAACAACGGAATCTTGTTGCATCTCAGAGCTAAGCTCTTCTCCATAAGTCATGTTCAACAAACGTATGCGAAGATGCTATGTCGCTACCTAGTTTAAGGGTTTAATGATTCCGTATGCAGAAATGTACGACCTAAGTCAGCGGGGTGTTCCAAACATGCGCTGGTCCAAGGAACATATCCAAAAACTTGTAAGTCCAGTTAAATTACTGACGCAGCATGAGGAAATTCAGAGTTCTGATTCAGGATCAATTGTTTGAAGCAAGGAACAATTCCATTCTTTTATTTCACATCCAGGAGTGGAACTCGGGAAACCTTAAGAAAAACATAAAACAAAATAAAATAATGAGTTACCAAATGGCAATGACAAAATAAACTGTGCTTGTTTCATACGCAAACCAAACAAAAATTCCAAAGAAAACATTTAAACAAAATCACTTTGACCAAATTAAAATTGCGGATCTGAAATCATCATCATCATTTATTTATATAGCGCTGTCAAGATACGCAGTGCTTTATGCAGTACATGCGGTGACAAGAACACCAATTCCAAAATCACTTTGACCAAATTAAAATTGCGGATCTGAAATATGCAGTACACACGGTGACCAAAAACACCAATTCCAGCACTTGCCCCTTACAATACCTTCCTATGGGGTAAATATAATAAAATTCGCAAAGAGCAAAACTATGAGAGAATACAAATTCACCTGTCGCAATGTAATATTCTTTACTATTCTAATCTTAATTAAGCATTGTGAACCTTTAACACTTGCTCTGGAGTATAGTTTATTATTTTGTCGCAAAAAATGGTTTGCGATTGGGAATTTCTATTACATACACTGGGAAAGTTCGCAAAAGCAATTTGGTCGTTGAGATCTTTAATCAGTCGAAAATGGTGCAAATATGGTCGATGATGTTTGAGAACATTTTTTGCGCCAACGAAACATATTACTGTACATATGCTTTTCCCATTTTCTAACCATTTTCTTGGTTCCTAACACTGGAAACATGGTGCCTGCTTGGTTTTGTCTAATATATTGTCCTCCTTGTGTGTGTGTTTTTGCTCTTCCAAATTTGATTTTGCAGCTTTATAAATATCTCTCCCGAAATAAAACACATAAAAGTCGTGCGGTCAAGGTCACGCACTACTGTGCAAGATTAAAAGCAGGACTGACAGTTGGCATTTAATACCAGTTCCTGGGGTTTAAAAGACACTTAACATGCACATACACTATGCAGGCATACAGTACATTGTGATTCAAATATTTAGCAAGCTTAGGAATAAAAGAACTATGTAGCCTTACATGACATTCATAAGCAGTGATCAGAATCACAGTGGAGTGTGCCATTAAATATCCTGTGTATCCTTTTATACATTACAATATGGGATTTAAAGGAAAGGTAGACCATATTTATTGTAGGGTTTACCTATTACAGGTACACATTTGCATTTGTACAGATGCCCTTTGAACTGTCAACATTGCTTGCAAACATCAACGAAGCAACAGCATCAGGAATGGGGAAGTAGCATGGAATGATATTATATAATTCATAAAAGCCATGAATATCTTGTAAATTATATCCTTATAAACGGTGAGTTCTGATGTCATCAGTTATAAACGGTGAGTTCTGATGTCATTTCTGTCACATGACTCACTGAAATTTGTGTATTATAATAAATAAAGTACCCCCAGTACCTTCGGCCTTGTACTTTTATATGGTCATGAAACTCCTCAGTAACTTATAATATCCTTATATTTTACAAGAGGGGGTCCTTTATTCGCTATATACTACACAAAGGCCATGAATATCCTGTAAATTATATCTTTATGAACGGTGAGTTCTGATGTCATTTCTGTCACAAGACTCACGAAAACTTGAGTATTATAATAAATAAAGTACCCCATCTTGCAAAATATGAGAATATTAAAGGTAACCTCTAATAAAAATAGGACTAAAACTCCTGTGAGTGCAGTTCATTTTTTGTGCATTTATATTATGGTATAACCAGCACCCAGGCAGCTGTTGTGTATAGAATGTGGGTGCTATATAAATAGTGGGATTGTCTGGTACATGAATGAAAGTGATACAATTCTTATAAACTGAGTTTGGTGGTGCTACTGCCTTGTAGTGGCGGGGACTTGAGTTTGATTCCGACCAGGGCACTATTTGCAAGGAGTTTGTATGGTTTATGTAGGAATCATCCAAAAAAAAAAACCAAAAAAACAAAATACCCCCAAGAGACAGGTCAATGAGACTGACCTTAGGGTGTGTGGGGTGTGAATGTGAAGGGAAGCAAATCATAGGCTTCACAGGGGCAGATACTGATGGGATTGACAAACAATTTCTTGAAAATGCTGCATAAAATATCAAATGCATTGAATCCAGGATTTGGTTATGGATTTGGCCAGGAATCTGCCTTTTTAAGCAGGATTTGGCTGAATCTAAGTGTCTGGCCGAACTGTATCCAAAAATATTTGAGTATGCAAATTAGGATTCAGTTCTGTATTTGGCTGAAATTTTCAGAAGGATTCGTCTAAATCCTAAGGGTAGACGAGCAAATTCGGGGAGATTCAGTTGCCCGGCGACAAATCGTCTCTTATTAGGGCGACTAATCTCCCCGAACTGACTCCCAGCCGGCTAGAATCTAAATCGCTGGAGGAATGGCAATCACAGCGCTTCATTTTTCGTAGTCGTCTGAAGTTGCCTTACGAGGAAACTTCTGGCGACTTCAGAAAACGAAGCGATCTAAGTGCCATCCCGCCGGCGATTTAGATTCTAGTCCGTGGCAAGGCAGTTCGGGGAGATTAGTCGCCCAAAGAAGATGCGATTTGTCGCCGGGCGACTAATCTCCATGTGTCTCTGCCCTAAACGTGGATTGGGTGCATCCGTAATGACAACTCAATATAAATAAAGCATATGAAGAATGCAACATTTCAGGACAATTATTATGGTTCAGAACATTCCGTCAGGCAACATCCTAGCGATATTTCAAGTTAAGTATTCGAGCAAGAAGCCATTATGCAAGTTAGTAACATAACCCACTGGCAGTTTCATGTTGTTACATTGGAGTGCGTGTGGGGAGCTGGTTAGGGTCAAATTTTTGTCGACCCACACGTGGAAGGAATGGAAAAAGAATGTTTAGGACTGCTGTGGAACTCATCAATAAACGCAGGTCCCTAATCCTGTCCTAGTAATTAGGGATGCACCGAATCCAGGATTCGGTTCGGGATTCGGGCTTTTTCAGCAGGATTCGGATTCGGCCGAATCCTTCTGCCCAGCCGAACCGAATCCGAATCCTAATTTGCATATGGGAGGGAAATTGCATGACTTTTTGTCAGAAAACAAGGAAGTAAAAAATGTTTTCCCCTTCCCACCCCTAATTTGCATATGCAAATTAGGGTTCGGATTCAGTTCGGTATTTGGCCGAATCTTTCACAAAGGATTCGGGGGTTCGGCCGAATCCAAAAAAGTGGATTTGGTGCATCCCTACTAGTAATAGAAGGCTGAAAAAGGGCCAAGGTGGAAAAGTTCTTGAGGTTCCAGTAGTTTGTTCTGACCAGCAGTACTAACAGATGTGCTAACACTGGCATTTATGTAAGAGGCAAAAACATTTCAAACTGCTGACTTGAAGATCCTGCAACCATAAAGTGCAATTTTAATTATTGTGCCATTATATAAAATATGATCAGTGAAGCTCTACATGTCAGACTGTATAAGCCGAGTGCAGTGCTCAAGTCTGGCCCAATTCCATTTGGAATATACAGTAACTGTACAGTCCAATAACTCAGATTTATGGTGACAAGAGAAACATTTTATCAGTGTCAGACTGGGGCAAAGACCTGTGCATTAAGGAGCCACTCACAAAATTATTCATTTTAGAGCCAAAAGAAAGAAGGGCGAGAGCTGCAAAGTGCACAGTTTTTTGGCAGCGATTTCCATGTTGCGGTAAAATTCATAAAGGTTAATGCCGGTGGCGATGGGCCTCGGACAGGCTTTTTCTTTCTGTACATTCAGTCTTAGGCTGTGCTAGTTGTTGGTAGTACCTGTTATACAGAATACTTGGGACTGGGGGATTTCCGGATAACGGATCTTTCCATAATTAGCAACCTCATAGCTTAAATCTAGTAGAAAATCGTGTAAACGTTAAATAAACCCAATAGGCTGGTTTTGCTTCCAATAAGGATTAATTATATCTTAGTTGGGATCAAGTACAAGCTACGGTTTTATTATTACAGAGAAAAAGAAAAACGTTTTAAAAAATTTGGATTATTTGAATAAAATGGACTCTATGGCAGACGGCCTTTCTGTAATTCGGAGCTTTCTGGATAAAGGGTTTCCGGATCCTATACCATACCTCCCAACATTTTGGAAATAAAAAGAGGGACAAAAAAGTTGCAGCGCTTAGCGTGGCAAACTTTTTTTTGACCATCGCCATTTCTGTGGCCACACCCCCTAATTACCATGTTCATGTTACAAAATTTCAGAGGTTATATGATGACATTATGTTTACTTTTCAAAAAGCTTAAGTTCTGTTTTTGTGAAGTTCCCCTTTAAATACATTTTTTGTCGGATTAAAATGGAGTCTATATGAGATGGATAACAGTTAATACATAACAGTTTCCGGATGATGATGGATCTATTTCCAGCTTAAATTTACAACCATTTTGAATAAATTTTACATATCACACAATTTTGGTAAAAATGGCAAAAAAAAAAACAATGGTTTGTGAAAACCACCAGCAGTTAAAGCATGAATATTATTTGAGGGCTGTAATCAGTGATATCTCCCCAAAGTTTTCCATGTAGCGACCTACGGCAGTGTTATCTGGGAGTTAAATTCCTTGGCGATTACTGACGTAGAAGGACCTTAGGGGACCTCTAACTGTTACCTTTTACTGTCAGGCTGAAAGATAAGCTCACAGCCAGATTTAAAACTTGTGCAAAGCCACCACCTGCCCAGAAATTCTAATGACAAGGACGGCTCAGTTACATTGGGCAGAACACAGAAAAGCACATCATTGTCCATTAAAAAACACAGAGAGGAAGACATGCAAGCCTTAAAGACAGGAATCTTACAACTCTGGGACTGGTATAAAAGTGCCTGTACTGTAGAGGTTATGGGGCCAGGTGGGTGTATGATCGATGTCACGGCACATGTTCACTGGCAACACATTGGGGCAGATTTACTAAAGGGTGAAGTGGCCGTCGCTAGCGAAAATTCGTCTGAAAGAGAAGGAGAGGCTAAAACTAAGTAAGCCTTACCAGAAAGGTCTGTATAAATACACCAGTAAACCCTCAAAGTAATGCTGCTCTGAGTCCTCTGTCAAAAGAAACACCACATTTCTTTCCTTCCATTGTGTACTCATGGGCTTCTGTATCAGACTTCCTGTTTTCAGCTTAAACCTCCTTGCCCCGGGCTTGAGCATGCTCAGTTTGCTCCTCTTCCACCCCCTTCCTTCGCTGCTGTAATCTGAGCCCAGGGACATAGAATTTACTAACAGGCGTAGAAGACGAATCAGTAGCGAAAGAGACCGTCGCTAGCATTTCTTCACACCCTATCACCAGGCGAATTTTTGCTCAGTTTCTTTCGCCACTTTAGACCTGGCGAACTGATCAGATGAAGCTAAATCCTCCTCAATCGTATGTCAGTGACATCATATACTGTATGCCGGAAAGTCATAAAAGTCCTAAAAAAAACTTTGGAGTTTTTTCATATTTGAAAAGTGGGATTGAGTTCAAAAGTTATAACAATTTATAACATTTTTTACCATTTGAGGGTCATTCCACATTTGTTTTAGGGTGGGCTCATGTCTAGGACATTATCTGATCTCTTTTGTCTTTATTTTGCTTCCTTGGACATTTGTAATAATAAGTGGCCACTTCAAGCATTTGCACCAACATCTCTAATAAAGACATTAGGGATGCACTCAATCCACTATTTTGGATTTGGCCGAACCCCTGAATCCTTCTTGAAAGATTCGGGCAAATACCGAACCAAATCCTAATTTGCATATGCTAATTAGGGTGGGAAGGGGAAAACATGTTTTACTTCCTTGTTTTGCAACAAAAAGTCACACAATTGCCTTCCCTAACCCTAATTTGCATATGCAAATTAGGATTCGGAATTCAGTTCGACCAGGCAGAAGGATTCGGCTGAATCAGAATTCTGATGAAAAAGGCCGAATGCCGAACCGAATCCTGGATTTGATGCATCCCTAAAAGACATATATATGACCTATATGTATCCGCCCTATTCAAATTGACCTAAGGGTACTAACAAAGTTTCATTGGCAGAAACGAACGGTAGCGAAAGTTTTCGAAGTTACCTGAAACTTCGCCAGTGTTCGGTTGCAGAGACGCAACTTTGCATTTTTGCGAATTAGCGCAGTTGTAGAAATTTGCGCCTGGCGAAGTGGCGTAGAGTGTGGCGAAGCCTTCGCAAGTGAAAATTCGCCCTTTAGTGAATTCAGCCCATGGTGTGAGAAGTTCAGTGTGGTTTGGCGCTCCAAGGGTCAATAAGCAAAGGGAACTAATCAGAGAATTGCTATCAAACAAACACGAAACTAGTAAATACTACCAGCTGGTTACTCTGGGTTACTGTCAACTATTTTAGTCTTTCTAAATGAGATTTTTTTTTTTTTTTTTTACAACACTTCTTATTTATTATATCAGTCGTTGCAGGTGGCTTACAATATAGGGGTCGTTTTATTAAACTGTGCAAAAAAAGTAATTTGCCTAATTTCAGCAGCTGTCTGGTTGTTCGGATTTTTGTTTACCTTAGCAACCAGGCTCACGGAGCAATAGTTCTTTCACTTCCGGGGTCAGTGACCCCCTACTTAAGAGCTAAAAAAAAACTATACAAAATAAATAATGAAGAGCAATTGCAAACCTGCTAGGAACATGCCATTCTACAACATGCTAAAAATTAACTTAAAGGCAAAACGCCCCTGGCAACATTATAAAGCAAACAGGACAGGAGTCAGCTGACATTTATTAAACTCTGATCCATAAAATTAATAAATAATAATAAATAAATAATTAATAAAACGCTGTTCCATCTGGTCAACAAACAAAGTCATTTACATCAATGTTTCTAGGCAAGTATAATCCATTCACAAGAAACAATATTCTATCGTAGCATTTTCTTGTTTACAAAATGAAAATAGCAAATATAAAAAAAAACGAATAAAGGGCTATATAAAATCAAAAGTAGGCATGCACTGAATCCACTATTTTGGATTCGGCCAAACCCCTGAATCCTTTTCGAAAGATTTGGCCGAATAACGAATCCTAATTTGCAAGAGGGGAAAACATTTACTTCCTTGTTTTGCAACAAAAAGTCAAGCGATTTCCCTACCCGCCTCTAATTTGCATATGCAGATTCGGTTCGGCCGGACAGAAGGATTCGGCCGAATCTGAATCCTTCTGAAAAAGGCTGAATCCCGAACTGAATCCTGGATTCAGTGCATCCCTAATCAACAGACAGCATAGGGTATTTGATGTTGTGAGCCTACAACTCCCAGCATCCCCTTCCAACAGAACTAGGAGGTATTGTCCACGTGTTCACTGGAAAACCTTGCTAAAAATAATAAATGGCAGAGCAATACAGATCTAGTTATGGGCAATGTATTCCTTACACCCGCTAGCCACAAAACAATACAAGCATACCTTCCTCTGTCAGCTGTAGTGCCCGGCTCAGGTACATAGTGACAATCAATTTGTTGTGCAGACAGTGCGGCTTCCATAGAATACTAATAGAAAACATCCTCCGCTCCTATTTGGCTCCTAATGCCCAGGTCTTGGCCAGTATAAAGGGGAGCACACGATCTCTTGAATACAAGCAGCAGTACTAATCAAGGGAATGTTCGCCAGGGCAAGTGGGGGAATTAAAGCTGTAGCGAGCCTGAACCAGGCATTCGGCACAGATAATCGTATGCAAAACAAGGTCAGTGTTTAACACTTGCGTGTGGCTTAACGGGAGGACATGTCTACTTGAATGAACTGATTCATCCCTCTGTACCAGCGAACGACTGTTACCTCTGGGAATGGAAATGAAATCTTAGTATAATGATAAGGGTACAGATAAAAGCCCAATGGCTGGTTGTATCCCCCCCCCCATCAATAATAAAAAAAAACTCAGCACCCTCCCAGGCAATAATATTTCTGTATGAGTTTAGTATTGCAACAAGGCACACTTGCCCTTTAAATCTCATACAATGTATCAAAATGCCATGATATTCAATCCCACTGCACCTTATCATCTAGTAATGTCTGGGACAGGGTATTAGGTCCCCACGCTAAGGGCATGGAAAGTTAAGGTGGCCACTCGGGAGCAAATTAAGGGGCATGTTTACGAACACTGGAGATACATATCTGGAGATGTTGCCCATAGCAACCAATCAGATCTTTGCTTTTGTTTTAAAGGTGGCCATACACAGAGATCCACTCGTTTGGCAATGTTGCCAAACGAGGGGATCTCTCCCCAATAATCTCACCTTGAGACGGGTGATATTGAACTAATCAGATTGTGGGCCCTAGGCCCAACGATCGGATCATGATGCAAGGACTACGGGCGACGGGATGGCCATGGAGGGCTCCACACATGGGCCAATAAGCTGCTGGGGGGCGGACCGTGACATCAAAAGGGGCGGGGCCACAACACAGACACCACGGATGCTAGAAGAAGTAAGAGAAAAGGTAAGTTTCAGGGGATGTTCCAGGGGATTGGGGGCAGGCCGAGGGCTCCTTTTAATTGTATTACAAATTTACCGGCAGCTACATTGCCGGTAAATTTGTAATAACGACCCCGGCCTTGGCAGGTATTTTACCGGCTAGGCTAGGCCAGTAAAATACCCGCTGGGTGGCAACCCTATAAGCTGCCGACTGTCTTCTGTCGGCCTGTGTATGGCCACCTTAAGTTATAGGTGGCTGTTAAAATCTAATTGCTGATTGGTTGCCATGGGCAACTCTCCAGAAATTTACCTCTAATGTTAGTAAACATGCCCTCAAGCTGCCAATTACTGATACAACAGTTATCTGCCAGCGTATGGGGCTTCCAATGGGTCTCACCAATCGAGGGAAGAATGCTTAATTTTTTATGGGGATCGAGGACCACCTAGGCTAGTTGATGTGGTCCTCATCCCGTAGGCGCCCATTCTCTTTGTTGTAATCCGATCGTTGGGATTAACCCGATACCTTTAGAGTTCATGGGGACGGGAGGGGAATTTACCCTTTTAACTCTTGCGGTGGCTGCTACATTAAAAAGAAAAGGGCACTTGGGCAGCCAAATACCTGTACTGTTGGAAATGTTAACTCTTAAGGCTAGGGCCACACTAGGCGATAGCGCCGCGATTTGACTCGCGGCGACTTTTCGCCGCGACTTTTAATCCGCAATCGCTGGGGAAACTTTTGCGCTGGAGTCTATGGGGAATCGCGGCGTAAAAACACACGCGGCAATCTTTTTTCTATTGTCGCTCGAAATCGTCTAGCGAGGCAATTTCGAGCGACAGTAGAAAAAAGATCGCCGCGTGTGTTTTTACGCTGGCGATTTTTCGCGATTCCCCATAGATGCCAGCGCAAAAGTTTCCCCAGCGATTGCGGATTAAAAGTCGCGGCGAAAAGTCGCCGCGAGTCAAATTGCGGCGCTATCGCCTAGTGTGGCCCTAGCCTTAGAGTGTTCTAAATCATCAAAGTAAAGTTTTGTAGGCCTTTGGCAAATATCTGTACAGCAGCAGTTAAAACTGTGTGCCCAGACTCTTGTTGCGGCTGATTTATAATCCTATAGCGTCATTATGTACTTACTGGAACCACAATCTGCTCTATAAAATAGAACTCTGTAACCAGGACAGCAAGCAAACAGTATGTGCCGGTATATTATAAATCCAAAGAAAACAGCAACAGACCTATAGAGTGCAGGATATCGAAGCAGTAAAGCTTTGCAAGCTGTTAGGGCACGTCGTTGTACATAAATGGTTAAAACTTTCTAGACACTATCTGATAAGGTAAGCAGTTAGATATGTTACCTTTTAACTACTGAAGTCGCAGCTGCAGTCCTACCTACTCAGCAAGGGCTAGGCAGAAATATACCTTGCCATGAAAAAGAATGCATTAACCCTTTAGCACACGCAGTCACGCTATGCAAAATGTTGGGAGACAACTACAGTAGGCCAGACTTTATAACTTTTTATCAGTCTGATAATATGAAGAAGGTTAGATTATATAACATGTCATGGGCTCAATGAGCACAGGACAGACACCAGTACAGTATCATTAACCCTTTATTGTGACTAGATCTGCTTATCTGAAACCTGCTGCTGGGCGCAATATGTCACTCACGTATCCGACAATGGGGAGGAAAGGTAAACAGGCAAACTTTGTAACTATTTGTCACTGCCAGTTATATTAAAAACACTTGCAGAAAGCGCAATTGTCCATGAATGTAGCACAAGATCATTCTGCAATCAGCTGCGGCACGCGAGAAGTTAAAACCTTAGTATCTGGTCTCTCCGATAATGCAAATGAGCAATCGCCACGTGATCCACAAAAACAACGTGTGTGAGCTGGAGGCATGGTGGGGGGAAGGCAAAGCAGAGACGCTCAGCTGTTAGATCACAATGACAGCTATTTATGAGCATTGCTATAAACCACATAGCTGCAAATTAAACAACGGGCCTAAAATAAGAAGAAGAATTTAAAAAGGAAAATTATACCGCCAAAATGAACACTTAAGCAACAGATAGTTTATACCAAATTAAGTGGTATATTAGATAATATTACAAAATTTATATATATATTTAAGTAAATATTGCCCTTTTACATCTCTTGCCTTGAACCACCATTTCCTGATAGTCTGTGTGCTGCCTCAGAGATCACCTGACCAGAAATACTGCAGCTCTAACTGTAATAGGAAGAGATCACCTGACCGGAAATACTGCAGCTCTAACTGTAACAGGAAGAGATCACCTGACCAGAAATACTGCAGCTCTAACTGTAACAGGAAGAGATCACCTGACCAGAAACATACCTCCCAACTGTCCCATTTTCGGAGGGACAGTCCCTCTTTTGACTGCTAAACCTGCAGTCCCTCCTTTGTACTGGAAAGTCCCTCTTTTCTCCGCACTGAACAGCCAGAAAAAGAAACAAAGTTTCTCACTTAATTGGCTTTTAGCAGAGAGCCAGAACAACTAACAGGTGCACATAAGATACTTTGTAACAATTTTGAGACAAAAAACAGTTTAGATAAGGAGAAATATTTTCAACTTTCATAACCTGCCAAATTTTGTAAAACGACATGGTAATTAGGGGGTGTGGCCACAGAAAGAGGTGTGGTCAAAAAATTGCTGCGCTACGTGCGGGAAAAAAATTTTTGTCCCTCTTTTTACTTCCAAAATGTTGGGAGGTATGCCAGAAATACTGCAGCTCTAACTGTAACAGGAAGAAGTGTGGAAGCAAATTACAGAACTCTGTTAATTGGCTCATGTGACCTGAAATGTTTGGTTTGTTTGTGTGCACCGTGAATCCTATGATCCCAGGGGGCGGCCCTTATTTTTTTAAAATGGCAATTTTCTATTTAGGATTACCCAATGGCACATACTACTAAAAAAAGTGGTATTATTATGAAAATGGTTTATTTACAAGAAGCAGAGTTTTACCTATGAGCTGTTTTATGCCATATCTTTTTATAGAGACCTACATTAGTCGGGGGTATAGTTTTTCCTTAAATTAAAAAAAAAAAGCCCATCTTGAGATGGCAGAATGGCCCGGGCCTTGAGATGGGGTAGAAAGGAATGTGAAAGCAGCAGCACTGTCGATGTGAAGCCATTATCCTTTCATTTCTCCTGTCTGCCCCAATGCGCCGCCAGTTTAGCCGGTGACATCCAATATGTGAGCAGCTGCAATGAGCCATCATGAAAACAACCGCGATCAATAATGCAGCAATTGCCCTTGACACGGTGACATTGGGACGGGCGGTCATGTGACAGCCAATCATTCCTCTCCACCTGGTTCATGACCTTGTCCTCTGCGTGACCCCATGTCTCCCCCCCCGCCCACACCATTGCACGTGGCTCCTCCCTGCTGTCTCAGCAAGGTCAAAGGGGTCAGCGTGTCCCCATCTATAATCCACCAGCATTTGTCAGTGGGGAGGCTGAAGGAAGCAGGCTGGCTACAAGGAGAGAATGCCCAATTAGGCAGCTGTCACACAAAGCATTGGATGCAAAATGATCCCCTGTCAAAAGAAAGAGCAGCTGTGGGTGCCAATTACAGCAACCTTTCCACCCTTTAGGCGCCGGAATGCACACACACACACCATGGAACAATAATTAGAGGACTCTTCATGTTCCATTAATTCCAGGTTGCCTGGGTTACACAGCAAGGACGTGACATTTTCACTTTACCCTTTCATTTTTAATTCCTTTTTGAATTATAAATCAAAACCCACAATAGAAAGGAGAATAATCGTAGTTACAATAAAGATCATTTCTGCAGCGCGATGGTTCTATAGTCATATATATATGTGCGGCTCCGGCTGTTATCGCCGACCTTTATGGGACTAAACACCTGATTCACTAGCACCTGGCCAAGGGAGATAAGACATTTCTGCACATTTAGGGTCAGGGCACACCCTCACATTCGGGGAGATTAGTCACCCGGCGACGAATCTCCTCTTCTTCGGGCGACTAATCTCCCTAAGCTGCCTCCCACCGGCTAGAATGGAAATCGCCGGGCGGGATGGCACTCTGAGCGATTCGCTTTCTGAAGTTTCCTCATGAGGCAACTTTGGGCGACTTCGGAAAACGAAGTTAAGGAAGATTAGTCACCGCGGAGAAGAGGAGATTTGTCGCCGTGCAACTAATCTCGCCGAATATGAGTGTGTTACCCACTCTGCTGCGTGGGATTAGGAATGCTGGATACCGTGGCAAGTATCTTTCTTCAATATGGCATGTCCTGATAAACACTTCCAATTAACAGTGACAGTAATTAGACCCAAAGCCATTGGAATTCATGTCTTGAATCAGTATGTCTGGCCTGGCTGGTGGACTGGGGTTGACAGTAAACCCATGGGGTTCAAGTGCCGATACCATTCACACACTTGAGTCCCTTTAAAGTTCTAAACACTTTATCTTATTTTTCTCGAAGTTGCATAGGAAAACTAAGGTTTGGATCTGGTTGGGTATTAGTTGGAATGATGGATTCAGTGCAATGAGCGCTCCTATACAGGTTCCTACATCGGATGCCTAGTCAGCCTGCTTTGATAATCTGCGCACGGCTATGAATCCGGAAGCTGGCAATGTAAGGTGGTGGCCGGGGAGAGCAGAAAGAAGAACTTGACCTGGACCCGCCCGCAACCCGCGGGTATTGGCCAGGTCCTGAACACCTACCATAAGGTGCAGGCATTTTTAAGCTTGCCTTAACTTGTTGTTCCTACACATACATCTGACTTGCACCCAACAAATCCCACACTAAAGCTGTTGCGATTAGGGTTGCCACCTGTCCAGTTTTGACCCGGACAGCCCGGTATTTTGAGGGGCTGCTCGGGTCTATACTTCCTGACCAGTTTTCCAAATAAGGAAAACCGGGCGGGATTCCCTTGATTGACATGGCGATCGGGCAATCGCTGATCGCCGCATCATAGCCCCACCCACTGACATCATGGGTCCGCCCACTGATGTCACAGACACGCCCGCTGACATCACGGAGAATGTTTTTGTCCCGCCCACTTTTGATGATGCCACTTCCGGTTTGGAGCAACATCACTTCCAGGTTGGGTTGCGGATAAGGCAGTTGCGGGTCTGGATTGAGTAGCAGATCGAAGTGGGTAAATATGCGGGCAGTAGGTTCGGGTCCTAGAAATTGGTTCCGTCAGGACTCCCCACGGGTATCCAATGCCCTTGCAGAACTATGAGCCAAGCCTAACAGTAAGGTTTTATGAAGTCCCGAAGTAACTTCGTACAACGGAGACGTCAAAGAGCTAATTTTCCTCCGGATGAAAAAAAAAATCTGAATATATTTTATAATGAAAAGGAACAGGTTTTAAAGAAAATCTTATTTCTTATTATTTACAAATACATTTTAAATTTTTTCTTTTGAGGTTGGATGATTTGCAGTATGATAATGCTCATGTTGTTTGGAAGTCAGATGATGTTAATGTGATTTCCTGCACCAGCAACTCTCCTCAGATAAAGACATGCTTTTTTTTATTTTTGGAAATGATTTGAAACTAGATTTTTTTCGGATACAATTCCATGCACATCAGAACACTGGCAGCTATAAGCGCGGCCTATTCCTGCAGGGTTCACTGCAGTATTGTTTGTAGATAGTCCATCAGATACACAATTATGCTAACCTATTTAACTCATGTAGGTAAAGCCAAGGACAGCAGCCACAAAATATCTGTTTGATATAATTCTTTATGCGGATGATCTTCAGGCATCCTGATAAAGAGTGATTTCCCTCTCTAGTAAATGAACCTTTTGGCCACATCAATAGATTTCCTAGAAAACGGTGTCCAGAAATGGCTCTGTAGACTGCAGGGTTACCCTAGTTTAAATTTAGGACCTATTATCCAGAATTCTTGGAACCTGGGGTTTTCCAGATATGGGGCCTTTCCATAATTGCATACCTTAATTATACTGAATAAAATTAATTTAAATTTTATTTAAACACAGTAGGATCATGTTGCCTCCAATAAAAAGTAGTAACATCTTAGTCTGGATCAAGTTCAATGTGCAGTTTTATTATTACAGGGAAAAATTTTAGTTGATTAAAAGGCAAGGGAGATGGCCTTCCCATTCTGGTTCAGGTTCCTGGATAAGGGTTCTGATATCTGTGTATATATCTTGCTCGGTGTCAGGAGTGCCCGTTTGCGATCCAGTCTCCAGGGGCGTCCTTTCCTAAATGGCGCGCACATGATCCACATGGACCGATGCCAGCGTGATGACGTCACGCTCCCAGCGTGAACTTTGAAAATAAAAGAACTTCCAGGTCACGGGTTCGATGCCGAATATAGGAATTGCTGAATCGTCTTCCTGGGTTTTGTAAATTCCTGAATTCTTGGTTCCTGGCATCCTGACCCTTGGCTTGACCCAGATTCTTGCTGTCTGCCTAATTAAACACTTGCCTGAACTTGACTACGCTTACGTCTGACCCCTTCAAGATACCATGAATTTGGAATTTAACCCTAAGCTTCCTCCTTGGTCCGGATTTATCCCGCTGGAAGCCGAAAGGCCCCCTAACACTTGGTTTGGTTCTAATGAAGATGGACCTTAATTGAATGTACTTTCCATGAGCTGAAATATCTACAAAGAAAAGTGGCTTACCCTGGTTTTACCCAGGAAGACAAGCCACACAAAGCATAAACGGTTTCCTATATCCATATCAGTATGATGTCACTTTTAATCTATAATAAAAAGTATTTTTAATATCCACCCTAGCAGTCAATAACTCTGCTTACAATAATGAGATTTGCTAGAAAGCCTGTATCTGTTTCACCGGAGAGTCAGCGCTAGACACTTCAGATGTCATTAAACAAGGATGTCCGGTTTTCTATCGTTTGGGAATCAAGGAATATTTGCCATGGCTTCTACAAGATGACAAATCCTGAGTCACATTTTCCTCCAACTTGCGTTGTTTTGTTTATTTAGGCAGTAATGAGATGAGAAGAAGGAGGCAACACTGGTAATCATAGCACGTCATAGCCGGAGTAAATAGGTCAATGGATTTATATCACATAAGTGTCAGTTGAAAACAAGCAACATATCCGATACCCTAACTGGCAAACTCTACGAAGAGCAAAGCGAGCAATTGGCATTAATGACAACACTCCTCTCTGCTGCATCACGCCTAGGAGTAATTTGGCCACATCTTATTACACTGGGTATCGTTTTCCTTGAAGAACAGCCAAGATCCGTTTTTATTTTATTAAGAAGTAGGACGCCTATGCACCAAGGCAGCAGATGTGTTATTTTCACAGGCTGGAATGTAGTCTCATATGTTCTATATTAGTGCTACGTGTAATGTCACACATATCACCATCAACATGCCTTACATGGGATATTTGTCAGTTCTGAGCATATATAGTTCAGGAACTTGTTTGCTTTCATAACAACACACACTCACCTCCTTCCTGAACATAGTCGCACAAGTGGACGGACAAGTTGGCCTGACTGAACGATCAGATTATATGGGGGAATTTGAAATGAACGATGCCACTCCAATAAACACCCACAGGCCAAAAGGTTATTCTGGCAGCAGTGACTGAATTTAATCTCATTAAACAGCTCAATCACTTCTGAGAAGAAAGAGCCTCACACAGTGGTTGGCAAGTCTGGATTACAACCATATTGGGCCAACCATACTGTTAATTTCTTAGATCAGGGTTGTTCCATCGGCAGCCTCCGTAGTAAACTTTTTCAGATGAGAAGGACTGTTGGGAGTAAATACTAGAAAATGACTAAACTATGCAATAGACTTCCAACTGATCAAGTGTGGACTAATACTGTAAGGCAGTGATCCGTGGCCTCAAGTAGGTGCTTATTTTTAAATTTCTAGCTTGGAGGTAGGTTTTGGAAGCATACAGACACAAGCAGAGCCTCCTGTAGGCTAGCAGTCCACATAGGGATATCAAATAACCAATTACAGCTCTTATTTGGCATCCCTGAGGAACTATTTTTCATGCCTGCATGGCTCACCAACACTTTTAACATTCAAGTGTAGCTCACAAATAAAGGTTGAGGATCCCTGCTGTAAGGCATCGATGCCCAATGGTAGACAGTAACCTTCCAGTAGATAGGATTTCCACCTTTTCTAGAAACACCAAAATTGCCTTCCTATATTTATACCTTTCTTTCCTTTTGGGATCAGGTTTCAGCTGTACCGGCCCGGTGGAAACGCTACCAGTAGGTCTTGAGCTGGTGACCAGTAGATCAAAGAATCAAAGCAACCTAGTTTGGTCCATTTTATATCATTATCTGATTTAGCCTTTTAGAAGATCTATCTACACAGAAGCAAAATTACCATCACGACCTCATGGATTTAGCAGTGAAACCCCTTAGGTATTCTTCTGCTTACACCTCAGGAACAAGGAAGGCCTTTAGTATTTGTATTAATAGATACAATATATCAAGGTATTGTTTTGTAACAGAAGCCTATAATACAATTACAATACAATATGTTTGTTTAGGTCGGAGAGGTTCAATAAAAAAGTTCACAAAAAGGTTTCTACTGGATAAACCAACAAAAGAGAGTTCAGCTTCTATAAACGGTCTTCCACCAAATTAATGATAATAGCCTGGTCTTGATCATTTTCTGTTGCAAGAAAGCAAAATTGCTAAACTGGTAAGACAAGGAAAAGGTACAGTATACGCATAATGAGAACACTCACTGAACTAAAGGCCAAAAGGAATGTTCCTGAGAGCTAAAGCTGAGGAGCAAGATTCTAGTTCATCACATACCAAGCAGAGACACAGCAGTTTTTATCTGGTGCTGAGTGATGGTTCCTTCCTCATGTCACCCAAAGCACAACCCATCGTTGATTTATTTTTCCATTAGCCAATGCTGAAGAAATTTCACAGGGAGATCTGAAAACATCTATATAAACCATAAAAACAGGGGTAGAAGATAAGCTTTCAAATGGTGCTTAATGGCAGCACGGTCTCATTCGTTATATCATTTCTGATGCTACAGACGTGACCCCATACAGTACATTGCAATAAAAAACGAAGAAGTGGCTCTGTAGTTTGTACAAGCTGCATAAAATTAGTCATGTTGTTCTAGCTTCATTAATTCTACCCAAATAAATATAACGTAAAAACTTTATGGAAACTAGAGAAGAGACGAGAAGAGACAAAAAAAGACAAAAAAAGGCAAAAAAAAATAACATTTTCAACACAAGCTAACGGAAGGGGGGGGGGTCCAATACTATAAGGCAGAGCTGTCCAAATAGGGTCTGAGTAGCACGTAACCCTCAAGAGATTAGTTGCCCCCAGTGTGTCCAAGATCTTCATAAACATCTTTTGTAGAACATCAGTGTTACATATTAATGTGTCCGCCCAAATGTGGAGCTGACAAATATTCAACATGGAAATCACGTGAGAAATGCATATTAATCTAATCTTGTCATTATAGGAGTCAAATGAAAGCTACATGAAAGGGTAGGCATAGAAGAAATCACAGCAATATGTTTGACAACATGAAACCTAAGCTGTGATGGAGGACTTAGGAGGCTAATGGTATCAACACGATTAGGATGCAATTGTCTCTGGACTTCATCAAAACCATCTACATAAAGCTCTCCCGGGCTCTTCCTTCTGAAAACCATCAATACATGCACAAGAAAAGGATAATTAGGGTAAAAAATGACTGGTGTCTTGCCCTTGTAAATCCCTGTTCTCCTCAGATCACTAATCTTGTAGGATGGTGCAGCCCATTTATTCTGCTAATTGAAGTGGTATGTCAGAGGGAATTGACCCACACTCTTAGTCTGGCAAAACCTTCTAGGTCAATACAACCTAGCTGTCCAAACTGACCATACTCAAGTAAGAACCAGTAACCTGGCCAAACTTTTCCAACATAATCAACTAGTCAGTGCTGGTAGCAAAACAAATTTTAACAAATATATCACATCGGCAAGTAAAAACCCACTAAGGGTGGTGGCACAAGCTACTTCTATGGGAGATTAAACGCCCATCGACAAATTGCCTCTTCTTCGGGCGACTAATCTCCCTGAAATACCTTCCCGCCGGCTAGAATGTAAATCGCCTCAACCTTGGGCGACTAATCTACCTGAAATGCCTTCCTGCCAGCTAGAATGCAAATCACCGGTGGCATAGCAATCGGATTGCTTTGGCTTTCCGAAGTTGCCTGAAGTTTCCCTGTGGGGTGACATTGGAAAACGAAACGTTCAGAGTGCCATCCTGCCGGCGATAATCATTCTAGCCGGCTGGAAGGCATTTTGGGGAGATAAGTCGCCCGAAGAAGAGCCGATTAGTCACTGGGCGACTAATCTCCCCAAGTAGCAGCTTGTGCCACCCACCCTATAGTAACTGTAGCAATGCTGCCTGTTGATAGGGATACTAAAGATCCAGTATTTATTCAGCCTACTTCAGCAGAATTTGTATTTGGACGAATCCAAGTGTCTAGCTTAACAGAATTATGTGACTTTTGGTCACACAAACAAGGAAATTTTGACTTTTCCGGTGTGCTGTGCGCATCATTCTTTTTATCCCTTCCTTGCCCTGATTGGTATATTCAGATTAGGGTTTGAATTCGGTTCAGGATTTGCTTGAATTCATCATAAATGATACTTCATAAAGGTTATGCATGGAGTAATTCAGTATTAGAAAAACGGCTGCAAATAGAAATTAGAGTGTAATTGAAAAAAGTTTTTATTTCTGGTGAACAATCTGAAACTTGAAAAAAGTGTTGGAAGATGATCAACTACTGATGAGTGAATCTGACCCGTTTTACTTTGCCGAAAATTCACAAAACGGCGAATGTGTTGAAGTGTATGAACACAAAAAATTTTTTCACCCACTATAATCTATAGGTGTCATTTTCATGGCAAAATTTGGCAAAAAAGAAATCGCTCATCACTATGAACAACCCATGTGTCATTTTTTTTTTTACTTTTAAACCAAAATATTGCAAATTCTGAATTAAACGCAACATAAAATGTTAACTTAAACAGTTGGATTTTTGCAAATAAATTCACTAGATATTCGCCAACAAGCTGGTTTTAAAAAAAAAAAACAACGATTTAAACGATTAGCAATGCAGTCCGTCTAAAAATACTACACAGTGAAATAGACAGTAATTTTTATTTTCTCCAAATTACTTTAAGATCCCCATTAAAGGAAAACTATACCCACAAAATGAACACTTAAGCAACAGATAGTTCATATCATATTAAGTGGCTTATTAAGGAATCTTACCAAACTGGAATATATATTTAAGTAAATCTTGCCCTTTTACATCTCTTGTCTTGAGCCACCATTTCGTGATGGTCTCTGTGTTGTCTCAGAGATCACCTGACCAGAAATACTACAACACTAACTGTAACAGGAAGAAGTGTGGAAGCAAAAGACACCACTCTGTCTGTTAATTGGCTCATGTGACCTAAGAAGTATATAGTTTGTTTGGTATGTTTGTGACTACAGTGAATCCTACGATCCCTGGGGGCGGCCCTGATTTTTTAAAATGGCAATTTTCTATTTATGATTAACCAATGGCACATACTACTAGAAAAGTATATTATTATGAAAATGGTTTATTTACATGAAGCAGGATTTTACATATGAGCTGTTTTATGCAATATCTTTTTATAGAGACCTACATTGTTTGGGGGGTATAGTTTTCCTTTAAGATCTTAAAAGGATACAATGAATAGGGGGTAATGCTCTAACATGGGCAAAGTTTACCCCATAACCCGTATCAGTAATAAGCAGTTGGCTATCACTGGTCTGGCCTAATTGGAATCCTGGCTATGAAGTGAACGAGGGAAAACTTCGCTCATGTTACTAGACAAGCTCCATAGCACGGCATAAGAAGAGTTCTTGAAAGTACACTCTAAGGTTTCTACCAGTAATCCCGCAGTATAAAGGCATCTCTGCCAAACATTCCACAAGTGAAGCCTTTTTCAGGAATCGGTTGAACTCAGTCATCCCCAGAAGACTATTACAGTAGCATGTGCTGGGCACCTGTTTTTGTCATATGGGACCTTGGTTGACAGATACTCAGACAACAACAACAAATGTTGTCTGATTTGGACTTCACTTTAAACCTGGACCTCACAGCCAGTGACCACCTGGTGGATTGCCATGACCTTGTGTTAGTGACAGTTGGAAAAACCAACAGAAAGTCATTTTGACAACGTCTTTTCCATACATAATGCTGGTGGCTTAGACGCACCAATGATATTTAAAGGACAAAACTTAAAACAAGTAAGTTGAAATCAATATAAAAGAAACCTATATGAATATAAAGATTAGAAAGGACAACGTGGCTAAATCATTATCTACCTGGTGACATGAAGTTGATGCCTTTAGGTTGAAGGCACAAAGGGGGGGGGGGATTTGTTGCTTTGCACCTTAGGATACCCTACTTATTTACCCCTCTAGCTTTGTGGTTTATGTTTAAAGGAGAAGGAAAGCCAGCAAAGCAGTTTATTGCCAATAAATTAGCCACAATAGTGCAAGCTATAACTCTATATATTTATTCTGCAGAATTCTTTCCCATACCAGAGTAAAGCACTCTAGAAACTCTCTGTTTGTTTAGTATAGCAGCTGCCATACTTGCTTGGTGTGACATAATTTCCTGCCCGAGTCTCTCCCTGTTCACTTATAGATCTGGGCTCAGATTACAGCAGGAAGGGGAGGGGGGGTGAAAGGGAGAGAAAGAGGAGCAAACTGAGCATGCTCAAGCCCTAGCCCTAGAGGTTTAAGCTGAAAACAGGAAGTCTGATACAGAAGCCCATGAGTACACAATAGAAGGAAAGAAATGTGGTGTTTCTTTTGACAGAGGACTCAGAGCAGCATTACTTTGCGGGTTTACTGGTGTATTTATATAGACCTTTCTGATAAAACTTACTTAGTTTTAGCCTTTCTTTCTCCTTTAAGGTTTCATATAATAAAAACGTGCAAAGTACAATCAGGATCTTCGTAAGGCACAACTAGAACTCCACTGTTGGTAATTACAAGGATCCCTTGCAAATGGTTTAGGAAGTTGCAGAGGCTTTGCAAATTGTGCCCCAGATATGTGAGAACACCTTCTGGTGTTCCATGACTATATAAGCATATTTTATATACACATGACACAAAATATCTTGAAAAATATATCCTTATTAGCTGTGTTTAATGATGTCATAGGTTATAATCGGTGCCTGATTAATGTAATTTTTGTCACATGATTCACTAAAACTTGTATGTAATTTAATGGCACAGGAGGAAAAGTGTGTAGAATTGTAAATGAAGGCAAATCCACAGTGCTACAAGAATTTCCGATTCCGTCTCTTTATGGATGACGCTTTAAATAATTGAAATCCTCTCCATCAACTACAAAGCTGTTTTGAAGCAATTTAAGCTTTGTTCTTTACATGTGTTCTAATTAAGAAAGGAATAACTTGGTCGTCACACGGCGCAGAAATCCCGGATTATTTCTTACAGCAGATAAAAAAAGAAAGAAAAAATGAAGGGAAAATAAATAAATAAATCACCTTGTTTAATGATGAACGTGGAAGTTTTGGTTGGCTGGATGCTGAAGCAGTTTCGCTGCATAATTTTTTTGTGCGTTGAATGTCACAGGGCGGGTTGGAGTGACCTTGAGCTGCATCAGCAACACAGCAAGGGTTGAGATGCCTGCAGGCGCCCTTGTACTGGATTTGCAAGACAAAAACCTTCTAACTGGCTGAAGGACATCTTAAATCTCTTCAAAGGTTTTCTCAACTAATCTGGGCTGCTCTTAGCCGGATCTGTGCCAGTATGAAAGACACAATGAAAAACAAGGACTTTGACAGGGATGTTGTCTTCCCGTAACCCCTTACATGCGGACAGGAATGCCTGCAACGTGCCGTCCCTCGTAAATAAACAGGGTGACATAAATGCACCAGCACTAGGCAAAGGTGCATGGGTTTTATGCCTGGATTATTAGGAAATTATTTATCAAAATCCAAAAATATCTCATCATTTTCTGAAAAATACTCAAATTCGCACTGTTTTTTTCCCCCTAAAGGTGGCCATACAAGGGCAGAGTAAAACTGTCGATATTGGTCCTTTACACTTATTCGGCAACGTATTGCCTGTGTGTGTGGGGGCTTCCTACGGGTCTCCCCAATTGATATCAGGCAGGTTTGATTTTTCCTGCGATCGGGGATCGCATCGGCTAGTCTGTGCCCATTTTCTACATTATAATCGGATTGTTTGGCCCTAGGACAGAACAATCGGATTAATCGGATATCAGTCTGCCTTTGGTGGGCATATCGGGTTAAGAGCCGCTCGTTTGGCAACCTTGCCAAATGATACATTTTCCCGAAATTTTTTTGTGCTTGGGAAAAACTCTTTTATTTGATTTTCTCAATACATGTGAAGACATAGTATTAAACAGTAATAAAGACTTTATATAAAACAATAAAAAAAATAAAATAAAAATAAATAAATAAAAATAAATCCAAATTAAGCAAAAATTTAATTAAAAACAAATACAAAGACAAGGTTACTTAACATTGGAATTGCTGGGAAAAAAACTTGAAATTTAGGGATGCACCGAATCCAGGATTCGGCCTTTTTCAGCAGGATTCAAATTCAGCCGAATCCTTCTGCCCCGCCGAACCAAATCCGAATTTGCATATGCAAATTAGGGATGGGAGGGAAATCTCGTGACTTTTTGTCACAAAACAAGGAAGTAAAAAATGGTTCCCCTTCCCACCCCTAATTTGCATATGCAAATTAGGATACAGTTCGGTATCCGGCAGAATCTTTTGTGAAGGATTCAGGGGTTCGGCTGAACCAAAATAGTGGATTCGGTGCATCCCTAAAAAAAACATTTGAATCGTACAAACTTTTTGAATTGAACTTCTATATGAACTCAGCAGGTCTGAGTTGGAGTACTTTTTTTATTCTGAATTTTAATACCCTCGGGGGTTTAAAAATACCCAGAAAAATACAAAAAAAAAAAAAAAAAAAAGTGTTTTCCCCTTTACAAGGCCGATGAGATAAATTCGGACTTTAATAAATAACCCCCTTAAAGTGTTAGCATTCCAGAAAATCAGTATGTTATCCACTGAACCCACTATACCCTGCAGTAATACCCTCGGGGGTTTAAAAATACCCAGAAAAATACAAAAAAAAAAAAAAAGTGTTTTCCCCTTTAAAAGGCCGATGAGATAAATTCGGACTTTAATAAATAACCCCCTTAAAGTGTTAGCATTCCAGAAAATCAGTATGTTATCCACTGAACCCACTATACCCTGCACGCCAGCTAGTTCTAAGTTGGAGGCAAATCCAAACATTTGGCCATCGTATTACAACAGCATTGGTCAGTGGCAGACAAAATGTCCCTCCGTGCCAGGGCACCTTCTATTTAAGGGATACTGTCATAGGAAAACATGTTTTTTTCAAAACACATCAGTTAATAGTGCTGCTCCAGCAGAATTCTGCACTGAAATCTGACATGGGGCTAGACATATTGTCAGTTTCCCAGCTGCCCCCAGTCATTCTTTATGTCTGTTATAATAAAAAAGCACCTTGTACTCAATACTAACTATGACATAATTGATCTTTATTGCGTTTCAATTAATTTTTAAGCAGACTTAAGGTATTGCGATAATAAGATGCCTTATTTGGAAAAACCCCAGGTACCAAGCATTCTGGATAACAGGTCCCATACCTGTACCTGGTATCTTGAGCATCCCCACAATGTCAATTCCTCAGCCCTCAATACTGACATGAACTACAACTCCCAGCATTCAAGTGGGCGCTTCTGGCAGCCGCAATGCACACCAGCTTGTAAAAAAAAAAAAAAAATAATAAAAAAAAAAAGGACAGTATGATAGAAATGTTGTAAATAAGATTTAACTGAATATAAAAGATGTCTGGTTAATTGGCTCCACTTGCTGGTATTTTTCCCGAAATATAAAGCCAGTAACATGGTGTACCTCATTAACAGCAAAGCCCCTCTTCTCTCCCTGTGTGTTTTTAATGCTTTCCTTTCACGGATGTTATTGGTTTACCGCCTACTAGGTACTAATTATGTTTTCAGTACAGCGAGTTCCTAAGAACAGAGGGGAGGCAATTCCTACCCTTCCCCATCCAGCCAAAGCCACTCAAAGAACAGGGGTGCAGCATTACTCTGAAGGTGACCTCCACCTTGAGACTTCACCTTTAAATCTCTGACCTTCCAAACAATCAGATCTCTCCTTTTATCTAAAGAAAGGGTAAGGTGCCTACACATAAAACAAATTGCTGGGGCATTCCAGAGAGGGAAAAGCCACATTCCATCTCGTCCCTGGCAGCAGCTTCAAAAGGCAATTATTTTCCTTTAACGTATACAGTTCTGCGTTACTGGAATATTATGCTTAAAATAAAAATAAAAAAGTTGTTCCAAAATACCAAGAACTAGAGTCCTGCAGCTGGTGGGGTACCCGCGGGTTACCTGTATAAAAAAAAAGTGGGCACCCTGTGGAATGAGGGGAGGATTTTCAGGTGCGGGTAATACCTGTGGGTCTGCGGGATGCGGGATCTAAATTTCTTATCTTATGTAATATTGTCTATATTATACTGCTTTTAAAGTTTTACAAAACTTGTTTCTGTCCCAGCCCAGTTTTGATGACGTCACTTCCACTTTGCAGAACCATCACTTCCTGTTTGATGATGGTCGGCGGGTTGTGGGTCAGGTTGCAGATAAGGCAGTTGCGGGTCTGGGTAAAATGTTTAAATATTCGGGTTCAGATCGGGTCCGGGTCTTAGAAATTGGTTCCGCCCAGGACAAACATTAGTTTACTGACACGACTCTGCCTCTGTCTTATTAAGCAATATGGCAACTCATGCTTGATGCATAATTACTAGAGATGCACCGAATCCACCATTTTGGATTCGGCCGAACCCTCGAATCCTTGACGAAAGATTCGGCCAAAAAAACTAATTTGCATATGCAAATAGCATATGCAAATTAGGGGTGGGAAGGGGAAACATTTTTTACAAAAAAAGACAAAAAGTCACGCAATTTCCCTCCCCGCCTTTAATTTGCATATGAAAATTAGGATTCGGCTGGGCAGAAGGATTCGGCTGAATCCGAATCCTGTTAAAAAAAAGGCTGAATCCTGTCTGAATCCTGGCTTCGGTGCATCCCTGATAATTACGAATATGCTCTGTATACACATTACATCATGGAAGAGGAGAGTCTATTTATGGGGGTTATTGGGAAAATATACGTCCATGACGTGCCTTAATTCCTGGGAAGGGGTAGCACAGACTCTGACCCTAATATTCCATCTTTAGGCAGATTATCTGTAGTACATCAGAGCCCCTAGAGTAAGGAGTCTCAATCAATTTGAAAGCCAAAGTGAGGGTCACTGGATGCCTTGGAGAGAATAATAAGATATCAATAGCTAGGGTATTGACCAGTCATTACTATCCAATTAAAACACTGGATTGCCATGAGACTCTCTACCAAACAAAGCTGATAGACTTCTGATTGTAGCACTAGTGGGTAGGTCTATTTCCACAATATGAGAAGTAACTATAGTCACCTGGATATAAAAGGTGAGTCAGCTTGTAAAGACCAAGATGGTTAAACCTCCTTTTTTTAGAACTGGGAGCTACAAGTATTTTTCTAATTCTGTTTTGCCAGAGCCCTCATATTATTTGTACCACCACCTGAAGAGAGCAGAGACTAAAGAGGGCAGCGTCAAACGAGAACAGCGTCAAAAGAGAGCAGCGTTAAAAAAGAGCAGCGTCAAATGCATCATTTAAATAGAGCAGCGTCAAATGAGAGCAGCGTCAAACATTAAATGAGAGCTCACATGAATCACAAAGACCAATTGCAGCACTATATTGAGAGAAAAAGAGTTCTACAACTAATTAGAATAGACTGAAACAATATTACACATGTGCACTCATGCTATAAAGGCAGTGTATGGCTAGCCTCTATCCTTGCATGGATGACTATATACTGGTTTCATTTCTAACCTACTCTAGATGAAGCATTTATCAACAGAAATTAATAATTAAAAAAAAAGACAAATATGTGGCGCCGGGTATGAAGGTCTTGGGCCAAGTCAAGGCCCTTCCCCAATGTGGTTGATAATAATGGCTCTGATAGGCGTACAGTTCGCAATGAGATGGGGACCTTCTAAGGGCACATATTTGGCCCCAACTTACTCCATAGATATTCCGCCACTTCATGTATAAAACAGAGCACATACAGGGTGTCCAGTTTTTCTAGAAATTGAAAGCTGAGCCTTCCTACCTCTGTTATCATTCTTCCCAATTATTAACATTGGCATGAAGTAAAATTTCTAAAGGAATACTGGAAAGGTATCGAGAAATAAATCATATATAACCTGTGTCAAACTGAGCCCCACTGCAGAACTAGAACACTCGGCAGTCAGTTCATACTGGGTAAATGGCTATGCCCAAAATAACTTACGGCTTACTTACCAACCAGCTAGGTAGGTAAAAGCTTCCGGGGAGCCTTATGAAGAAGCAATACATGGGAAACATGGGAAAACATGTTTTTTTTTTCCAAAACACATCAGTTAATAGTACTGTGCTCGCAGAATTCTGCACTAAAATCCATTTTTCAAAAGCGCAAACAGACTTTTTTATATTTCATTTTGAAATCTGACATGGAGCTAGACATGTTGTCAGTTTTCCAGCTGCCCCCAGTCATGTGACTTGTGCTCTGATAAACTTCAGTCACTCTTTACTGCTGTACTGCAAGTTGGAGTGATATCACCCCCTCTCTTTCCTCCCAGCAGCCTAACAACATAACAATGGGAAGGTAACCAGATAGCAGCTCCCTAACACAAGATAACAGCTGCCTGGTAGATCTAAGAACAGCACTCAATAGTAAAAACCCATGTCCCATTGAGACACATTCAGTTACATTAAGTAGGAGAAATAACAGCCTGCCAGAAAGCAGTTCCATCCTAAAGTGCAGGCACCAGTCACATGACTGGGGCAGATGGGAAACTGACAATATGTCTAGCCCCATGTCAGATTTCAAAATTGAATATAAAAAAATCTGTTTGCTCTTTAGAAAATTGGATTTCAGATGCATGAGTCTGCTGGAGTAGCACTATTAACTGATGCGTTTTGAATTAGGGATGCACCGAATCCACTATTTTGGATTCAACCGAACCCCCAAATCCTTTGCGAAAGATTTGGCCAAATATCAAACCCTAATTGGCATATGCATATGCATTTTTTATTTCCTTGTTTTGTGTTAAAAAGTCTTGTGATTTACCTCTCTGCCCCTAATTTGCATATGAAATTATGATTCTGATTGGCGAGCAGAAGGATTATCCCGAATCTTGCTGAAAAAAGCCAAATCCTGGATGCATCCCCAGTTTGAATGGAGGAAACGGGAAATCAGTATCTCATAAAAGGAGGTAATGTTAAATATCACTTTCCCTTTATGAAAAACCGACCCACCTGTCTCGCATTCCATTTGACCGCGTATTAGAAACTTCATTAAAGGACCAGTAACATCAAAAAAATTTTTTTGATTTTTTTTGCATTATATACAATCAAATTTTTTAAAAATTATTTTTGATGTTACTGGTCCTTTAATATTTTAGTTTCAGACTGCATATGCGCAATACAATTAACATACAGTCTGACCTTCAGGCCAATAGGTGACAGAATACATTCCCAATTGAAAATACCAAAATCAGATCAGGGGGGGACAAAATAGTCGAATAAGCGTTGAGGGAGCAGCGTACAACAGGGATAAGCCTCATACAATGGGCAATAAGAAGCCAAGACTGTTCCAAATCCATATGACACAACATGGAACAGAGACACGTTGTTCCCAAATGAAAAACTGTTGTTTCCCTTATTTAAATGCTAATTACGTACACACAGTACATCCACACGGGAAGCTCCCCCCGGGGGCATGAATCTCTTCTGAAATTCATTGCATGATACAGCATGATCCAGATTATCCCAGATAGCGGGACACGCTTCCTCACGTTACACTCTCTCTCTCTGGTAATATATATTATTTTATAATGATTTACTCTCTTCCATAGGAAACACTGCACCATAATGTCCAAAAAACAATATCATGAGTAACGCTGGACAAATAAAATAAAAATGATATAAAGTTTTCTTCGGTTAAATGTTTAAATTCCTTCTCACCCTTCTTTCCTGTTCTAATTTAAAAGAAATATGTGATCATGAGAATTTAGACCTAAGTAATTTGGGGATTAAAGCCACCAAAAAAAGGCTTCATTCATGTTAACCAGTGCTGCCCAATGGTTTCTATAGAGTGGGCCAAATATTCACTGGAATAAAGCTGGCCATAGACGCAAAGATCCGATTGTACGAATCGAGGATTCGTAAGATTTTTGGACCGTGTGTGGAGAGTCCCAACATTTTTCGTCCGGCGGAGATCGGTCGTTTGGTCGATCGAACAGGTTAGAAAATTTCTGTCGGCTGCCGATAATATCTCTGCGTGTATTGCCGATCATACGATTTTCAGTGGGACACTGTCACTAGCTTTGTCGGACATAGATATCGTACGATTGCTGTCAGGGGCAGATCTTCGGCTGATCTGTTCTTTAATAGTGATGGGCGAATTTGCGCCGTTTCGCCAAAAAATTCGCGAATTTCTCGCGAAATGGCAAAAAATTCGCAAAACGGCGCCGGCATCTCGTTTTTTACGCAAATTTTCGCGGGAGTTTTGCGAATTTATTCGCTGGCGGCGAATGCCGCGAATTCGCACCTGGCGAATAAATTCGCCCATCACTATTCTTTAACTACTTTATTTGATCTGACTGGTTAGTGGCAGGTCGGGAGATGGAAAGTCCGATCGTACGATGATTCGATCTTTGCATTTATGGCCAGCTTTAAGGTCTCTAGGCCATAATCCATAAACCAAGCGGCCAATTCATTTCTTCCAAACTGCAGAGCTGGCAGCTTACTGACCTGGGCACTGGGTCCTGCTTGACCAACATCTGGGCAAGAAACAAGGAGGTTTAAAAATCCCCTCGGGGTAACGACCATATCACCATGTTGATGCGGTCCTAGTGCCAATGGGCTACATCTTTGGCTCTCTGATCAGATAAGGGTCAAAGGCCCCAAGACCAGACATTTGCATATTGCATACCTCCCAACATTTTGGAAGTAAAAAGAGGGATAAAAAAAATTTTCCACACATAGGGCAGCAATTTTTTTGACCCACCCCTTTCTGTGGCCACACCCCCTAATTACCATGTTTGTTTTACAAGATTTGGCAGGTTATGAAAGTTTGAAAATATTTCTCCTTATCTAAACTGTGTGTTTAAAGTTTGTGTCTCAAAATTGTTACAAAGTATCTTATTTGCACCGGTTAGCTGTTCTGGGCTCTCTGCTAAAAGCCAATTAAGTGAGAAATTTTGTTTCTGGCTTTTTCTGGCTGTTCAGTGCAGAGAAAAGAGGGACTTTCCAGTACAAATGAGGGACTGTGGGTTGAGCTGTCAAAAGAGGGACTCTGTCCCTCCGAAAAAGGGACAGTTGGGAGGTATGATATTGGGGAAAGATCTTGCTTGTTTGGTGACTTCGCAAAAAAAAAGTTGACTATATGGTCAGCTTTAGGGTTGCCCCTTTTTAAAATAAAAATTCTGGCCAAATGATAAGGGGACAGAAGAGGTAAAATAAGAGGTGGGGTGGGTGATAATGTAAAGGGACAAATCAGGTGGGGAATTTGATTGGTTAAAAGAGCAGTGTGGGGACAGATTTTAGGGTGCTGGCAGACGGTGAGATTAGGCGCCCAGCGACAAATATTCTCTACTGCGGGCGACTAATCTCCCCGAAATGCCTTCCTACAAGCAAGAATACGAATCGCCGGTGGGATGGCATACCTATCGCTTCGGAAATTCCAAAGTCGCTAAAGTTTCCATATGAGGCAACTTTGGAAAATGGAATGGAGATTTAGGTGAAACAGAGGAAGGCTAGAGGTGGAATTACAAATTTACTGACATATATTAATTTATCGGTCGTGGTACTTTACACGCTAGCCTGGTGAAAAAAAGTCCAGGTAGAAACCCCAACAATATTACATGTTTGGGGCCAGGATAATAAGGACCACTCTCCGGGTCACCGTTAAGGACAGTACAAACTATACCAGAACAATAAGGAGTTATAAGTACTTCAGCCATAAAGTATGTCAAAACTAAATATTATCCAATATATTTAGATGCAAATTATTTTATTTTTTGATCGCTCTAGTAGTTCTACACTACAACTGGAACAACATGTTTATTACACTGAGCACAGCCTCTTGGGCAGGTAGGAATGAAACACTGTAAATTCTAACAGAAATAGCATTTCCGTACTCTGTGTTTTGACTGAAACGCTGACCTACTTAGCAGCCGCTGCATTGTCTCTGATTTTCATGGTGTCATGTATGGGATAATCCATGTGCCATGATACATTACTCACAAGCCAGAATACGTAACGTGCTTCGCGGGGTTGTTTTCCACTATTAGAGGTCAGCGAGCTGAGCAATCCACATGCCTGTTGTGCCTAAATAACTTCATAACCCCAGCAACATGTCTTATTATTATCATCACTAATGGTTCCGGGGAGCGCCCCTAACCTGTGGCTGCAGACTTTTGGCTTCCAGCGTGCTCAGTTAAGCACTAAACTAAAGCTATAGATGTAAAGATTTTTAAAAGATCTTTTCGTTATCATAAGACCAAGCTTATCAACAACTAAAAAGACAATATCAAGCGACGTTGTCTAGTTGAAGCCAGGAAAACTGTGGGTAACTGCCTGCTTGGTCCTGCAAATGATTGGACAATAAATACATTTCACAGTGAAATGTAAATTTTCTAACCTGGCCGATCAATTTTCTGACCGATGTTGGGCGAAAAACCGTTCAATGCACGATCATTTGATTCCCACTAACCTCACGATAATTTGACGGATTGGTTGGATTGCACTGAAATCGGTCGTTCATCAAAGAAAAATCTTTGAGTCTATGGGGGCCTTAATATACAAAAAAGTATGTCTTCTGCCATAAAAAGACAGTTTCATTTTATGGTTTTGCTCATCTAAAGGACAACTAAAGTCCACATTAGAATTCCGGCAAAGAAGGAATTCTGGGAATTGTAGCTGGAGAATAGCAGGACAGGTCTATAATTCTAGACTTGAACAGTTGAGCATTAGTTTCTAGCCTTTTTTTTTTAACTGTAAGCCTATATAAAGTGTTAAGCTGGCCATAGACGCAAAGATCTGAAAAAATGTCGGGACTCTCCACACACGGGTCGAAAATAGTACGAATCCTTGATTCGTGCGATTTTCGACCCATGTGTGGAGAGTCCCGGCATTTTTCATCCGACGGAAATTGGTCGTTTGGTCGATCGGACGGGTTGAAAGATTTCTGTCGGCTGCATGTATTGCCGATCGTACGATTTTCAGTGGAAGACTGTCACCAGCTTTTGTCGGACATAACTTTCGTACGATTGCTGTCAGGGGCAGAACATCGGCTGATCTGTTCGTTGCTATTTTATTTGATCGGAATGGTTAGTGGCAGGTCGGGAGATGGGAAAGTCCAATCATTCGATGATTCGTACGATCAGATCTTTGCTTCTATGGCCATCTTTAGGGAGATGCCTATGCGTGAAATATGTTCCCAATGGTTGCCAAATTTGGGCTCTGATTGGCTACTGTGTAGCCCCATGTGGTCTAGCAGCTGGTTGGCAGCAATTCTGCATCCAAAACTTACCTCTAAGGTAAGCACCTGCTTTAAGGCCACTTGGAACAACATCAAATGCCACATATTGCTTATAAGTCACTTTTTGGGGGTCCACCAACTTAGAAGGTTGTATAATAAAAGTTGCAAAGGTTGTCCCAGTTCCTGGTCTAGAGAAACAAACCATATCCAAAGTTATCAGGGGGCATCTTGGTCACTTATGTCACGCCTCTGGCCCCACCCCCTGGTCCACTGTTTTGGAAGTGCTCAGAGGACTTTGGGTGATGGCTGTATGCATTTCAATGAGCAGGCAGATTAGGTTACGGACAGTGGGAGATGGACCTGTTTTTGCAGGTGACCAAGTGAGGAAGCCTTCTGACAAATACACAAGAGTTCATATGTTTTCTGGTCATGTTGAAACATATCATTGGCTGCTAGGGGTAATAAAATCTGGTGCAAGCTTTTACATTAAGCTAACCAACTTTAGCAACTTTAGCTGCAATTGTAATGAATCTGTTCCCTTTGTAGAAAATCCCATCAGGCACGGACTACATTGGACCTTTGCTACAGTCCTATCCTGATGGGTCTGCATAGGTCTCTGTTGTGATGTGATGGTTGGCCTGCACCTCATCAACCAAGCAGATCTTTCCATGTACGGCCAGTTTTATTCCCTTAGGATCAAACACTCATTGCACAATGAAACACTATGTCACTAATGGTATTCTCTGGCTAAGGGCCCCTCTCCTTCCTTTCTCTCAACCCTTCCCTATAACCAGGCCTAATAAGGAGCCCACGACAATCTAGTTGTTGCTCTGCCAAGCTAGATCTGAGAATGTTGCTCTAGGAAAATAAGCAAGGCCAGTGTTAGTGGAAGTTGGGTGGCTCAGGGTGAATAAACACAAGGTTTGGTAAAACTGCACCTGCTCTTGTCTCCAGCACCATCTACACATATTCCAAGAAGCAGTAACAGAAAGGAGGTGTGTTACCTTAAATAATCCCAACTTAACAAAGCCAAATCATAAAAAAAATCATATCATCCTGAATATTTTACATAGCAGTAAAGTTGTGACATTAATGATTTACCCGATTTAGATAACATCGCTCTTTGATCAAAGATATTGGGGGGCAAGTGCACTTTCTTGTTCTGCAAAGCAAAAGGCTGGCCAAAGCAAGTTAGACATTATTCGCGATTAAAACACAAAGGGCACAAACTACATAAAATGTGCATAAATGGTATACAAAAGGGAAGTCATAACTTTAGCTCTAGTTATGAAACTGACCCTTAAAGGAGAAGGAAAGGCTAAACTTAAGTAAGCTTTATCAGAGAGTTCTATATAAATACACCAGTAAACACTCAAATTAATGCTGCTCTGAGTCAAAAGAAACACCACATTTCTTTCCTTCTATTGTGTACTCATGGGTTTCTGTATCAGACTTCCTGTTTTCATCTTAAACCTCCAGGGCTAGGGCTTGAGCATGCTCAGTTTGCTCCTCTCTCCCACCTCCCCTCCCTGCTGTAATCTGAGCCCAGAGCTATAAGTCAGGGAGAGACTCAGGAAGTGAGGTCACAACAAGCTAATATGGAAGCCGCTATCCTAAACAAACAGAGACAATGTCTGGAGCGGATTACTCAGGTATGGTAAAGTATTCTGCAGAATAAATATAGTGTTATATTTTGCACTATTGTGGCTAATCTATTGGCAATAAACTGCTTTGGTAGCTTTCATTCTCCTTTAAAGGGGTTGTCCACCTTTAAGTTAACTTTTAGTATGATGTAAAGAGTGATATTCTGAGACATTTTTTTTAAAATTATTTGTGGGTTTTTTCATCTCTCCAGTTTACAGTTTCAGCAATCTGGATTGTAGGGTCCAAATTACAACCATGCACTGATTTCAATAAGAGACTGGAATATGAATAGAATAAGGTCTGAATAGAAAGAGGAGTAATAAAAAAAAAAAGTATCAATAACAATACATTTGTAGCCTTAGAGAGCATTTGTTTTTTTAGATGGGGTCATTGACACCCTTTTGAAATCTGGAAAGAGTCAGAAGAAGCAGGCAAATACAGGCGTGGGATCCGTTATCCGGAAACCCATTATCCAGAAAGCTCCGAATTATGGAATGGCTGTCTCCTATAGACTCCATTTAATCCAAAAAAAATCTATTTTTTTTTTAAAATGGCTTGTACTTGATCCCAACTAAGATATAATTAATCCTTGTTGAAAGTAGAACTAGCCCATTGGGTTTATTAAATGTTTACATGATTTTCTAGTAGACTTTTGAAGATACAAATTACAGAAAGCCCCAGGTCCCAAGCATTCTGGATAACAGGTCCCATACCTATAATTCAAAAACAAAAAAGAAGGAAAAAAGGCCCAATATAAACGTTACTTAAAATTAGCCATTCTACAGTTAACTTTTAGGTGAACCAGCTATTTATCATCAACTACAATTCAAGTAAATTTGCAATACCAGTCTGAACCTTTGCTGATGATTTACTGAATAGGCAGGAGTAATGCCAGCTGGGTGGCAACCCTCGCAGGAAAACTACATTTTTATTGCTGGCGCAAGTTGTATCAATTAAAATACCTTGTGTGCCGTAGCCCTTCAACACGTGGTACACTCCCTAGGGATTAACTTTTGTTTTAATAACTAAAAATCAATCGATTTTGTTGTTTCTTAGACAGACATGGAGATTGAGGCTACTCCATGTTTGTAGATAATCAGATCCCCAGTGCTCCGTAAATTACCCTGCATAATGGACGTCTGCCAATAAAACAGTGGCAGCAACATGGGAAGGGGGTTGTTTACTGGCAATTATCTACCTTGCAAGGACCAAACATGGAGTAGCGTCACTTAACCTGTTTAGCTCATGAAATAACAAAAACCACAGATTTTCCTGTTGCTGAACAAGGTGTAGCCTACCCCTTTAAGTAAGCAGCAACTATGAATATTGTGCTCAGAGGATACCGTGAAATTGCCTTACTTTATCAGAGATTTGCAAATGTATAATTTTCTGCCAATTCCAAAACAGCACCTATTTTATTTGCACAAAAACATACACGCATGGGTTCCACTAAGATGCTCAGGGCATGTTATTTCTTTTCGCCCCCGAGAGATTGTTTTATATAAACAATTGCATGTGAAGCAGAGGAATAATTAAACAAACAGATAAGGAGGTCAGTTTGACCAGTTGTTCTGTTCTGAAAAAAATCATAACAAAACAAGGTAATTATCTGAAGAATTCCGTTTACCAGAAAGCGAGAATTTTAACCACAAAACTGCCCCACCGATTTCCAGCTTTTCTTTAAGGACCAGTAACATCAAAAAATGTTTTTAAAAAATTCGTTAGTATTAGGGATGCACCGAATCTAGGATTCGGTTGGGGATTCGGCCTTTTTCAGCATGATTCGGCCGAATCCTTGTGCCTGGCTGAACCGAATCTTAATTTTCATATGTAAATTCGGATTCGGTTAAGGATTCAGCCGAATCCCAAAAAGTGGATTCGGTGCATCCCTAGTTAGTATACCACGAAAAAAAATACCAAGGGGCAGATTTATCAAGGGTTCGAAGTGAATTTGAGGAAATTTTCGAAGTAAAAAAATTCGAAGTAATTTTTTTGGATACTTCGACCATCGAATAGGACACTACGACTTCGAATTTACTTTAAAATTCAATTCGAAGTAAAAATAGTTTGAATATTCGATAATCGAAGTACTGTCTCTTTAAAAAAAACTTTTGACTTAAATACTTCGCCAAATTAAACTTGCCGAAGTGCTATGTTAGCCTATGGGGACCTTCTACAAGCATTTTCTAAAATCGTTCAAATCATTCGATACAAACGATTTAATCGTTCGATGGCCGAATTCGGTGACAAATATTTCAACTTCGATATTCAAATTCAAAATATTTTAATTAGATGGTCGAATTTCGAAGTATTTTACACTTCAAAATTCGACCCTTGTTAAATCAGCCCCCAAGACCAATTAAACTTTAAATTCGCACCTTTATTAAGAAATAACTTACTGAAGTTCCACTTGCGCTCCTCTTCAGAAACGACACGGCGACGATCCATTGTCGGCACTCGATTTCTCCTCCCTTGCTATCTCCTATAAGGAAGGCAGGGAGGAGAAAACGAGTGCTGCACGATGGATCGCCTTTTCTAAAGAGGAGTTTCTGTAAGTTATTTCTTAATAAAGGCTGTGCGATTTTAAAGTTTAATTTGTCTTGGTGGGTTTTTTTTTCGTGGCATACTAACAAATTTTTTTTTAAAAAATGTTGATGTTACTGGTCCTTTAAGCGAATGTTACATTTCTTTTCTGTGCAAATCATAATGAGGATATGTTCGTGCTCGGGCTCTTAATTAAGCAATTAACTCAGAAAGACAAGACATTATCCGATGACGAGGATAACTTGTTTTGTTCTGGACAAAAGTCTACTTGACTAGTGAACACAAAATGACTAAATAACACTCACTCGAGAGGGCCACGTTTATTACAAGGATCCGGGCGAAAGTGTTACATTACTTTTTGTTTTGGTGGCCTTGTTATTTATTGTGTATGGTCTTTTGTATGAAACGAGATGCAATGGTAAGATAGAGCCAAGAAACTGGTGGACAAGCAACACAAGAAAAGTCCTTGAGGGAGGTTATACAGTTACAAAAAGTAGGGATGCACCGAATCCACTATTTTGGATTCGGCCGAACCCCCGAATCCTTTGTGAAAGATTCGGCCGAATACCGAACCAAATCCAGACCCTAATTAGCATATGCAAATTAGGGGTGGGAAGGGGAAAAAAACCTTCCTTGTTTTGTGACAAAAAGTCACACGATTTCCATCCCCACCCCTAATTTGCATATGCTAATTAGGATTCGGTTCAGCCGGGCAGTAGTGCTCACTCTTGTGAGTATAATATACCACCGGGAGTAGTGCGGTTTTAGATTTCGGTTTTCACTAAACTACAATACAACCCTTCATCAGCATTGTGATGTGTGGGTCCTATTATATCAATTCTTTTTCTTCATTTTTACCTTTTTTAAATTTTTGCCATTTTTTGTTTTAAATTTTTTTCACTTCATAATCACCACATATTTACTTGATATTATTTTTCACTTATGGAGAATATCTTTTAGCGGACAACGCACACATGGCAGCTGGGGGCAGCTGGGAAACTGACAATATGTCTCGCCCCATGTCAGATTTCAAAATTGAATATAAAAAAATCTGTTTGCTCTTTTGAGAATTGGATTTCAGTGCAGAATTCTGCTGGAGCAGCACTATTAACTGATGTGTTTTGAAAAAACATGTTTTCCCATGACAGTATCCCTTTAAAGGAACAGTAACACCAAAAAATTAAAGTGTTTTAAAGTAATGAAAATATCATGTACTGTTGCCCTGCACTGGTAAAACTGATCTGTTTGCTTCAGAAACACTACTATACTCTATATAAACAAGCTGCTGTGGAGCAATGGCGGAAATTGAAAAACGGCTATATGGCACAGGTTAACTAATGGATAACAGATAACACCATTAGACAGACAGAGCTTATCTGCTACCTGCTGTGTAACCTGAGCCTTTTCTCCTTTAAATGGCTGCCCCCATTGCTACACAGCAGCTTATTTATATAAACAATAGTAGTGTTTCTTAAGCAAACACAGCAGTTTTACCAGTGCAGGGCAACACTGCATTATATTTTCATTACTTTAAAACACTTATTTTTTGACGTTACTGGTCCTTTAAGCCTAAATTAACAGCACAGGAAATAGCAGCTCATGGAGTCTTACTAACCTTGTGCAAAACCCTCACAGGAAGCACATTTTCATTTTAAGCTCCTACATTCATGTTGTATATGAACAAGCCTATTGTTTTCCTAGCAAAATGATGATTTCAAATATAACATATCCCTGGCAGCAACCAGCTCAACATAAATAGTAATAAGGTCAGCGATTTTATCTTTATTTATGCCACGGAAACTGCAACTCACAAGGACTCACTAAAGAAAGATATTTCCAAAAGGTCCTTCTTGTTTTTCGTAAGAAGAACATTATATGGGATACATATACAACATATCAGTTGCGTATACAAATAATACAAGGAAGGTCATTTCTCTTGCCAAAATTGTTTGGTGGGTTCTACTTAGCAAGGGCAAGTCCTAGATCTAGTGATAGTGAAGTTGTGTATCACATCTCTTCACTCTCTACTACTTAATACCACTGTGATGTAACAATTGCCATTGAAAAGTAGGGGCAGATTTATTAAGGGTCGAAGTGAAAATTCGAATTTAAAAATTCGATTTTCAAGCTATTTTTAGTATACTTCGACTATCGAATAGTCCACAATTTGATTCAGATTTGGAAAAAAAATTGACTATTCGAATATCGAAATTTATCATGTACTCTTACTATTTGGCATTTAGTGGACTTTGAAAAATCGAAGTTTTTTGGGGCAAATACTTTGGTTTGAATTCGATCTAATTCGCTAAAACTTTGATTTGATCATTTCGAATACAGCCTATTCACCCGAACTTAAATACTTGGATTTTTTTAATAAATTTGGTAAATGTTTGGTCTTTTTTTAAAAATAAAACTCACAGTACTTCGAAATTCAACCCTTGATAAATCTGCCCCGTGATGTCTTATGCATTTGTAGGGGATTGTCATAAGTATATAGTGAATAAAGTACCCCCTCTTGTAATAGTACCCCCAGTTGCATTAGAAGTTACCTCGGAGTACCAGGGCCTTCGGCCTCATGTTTTTATAAGGTCATGAAACTCCTCGGTAACTTATAATATCCTTATATTTTACAAGAGGGGGTACTTTATTCACTATATATATATATATATATATATATATATATATATATATATATATATATATATATATATATATATATATATATATATATATATATATATATATATATATATATATATATATATATCGAGTCCATAGCTCTTTAATAAAACTTTTTATTTTATTTTTTAAGACCTGCGAGTGCTGATCCTTTTTTGGTTTATATATATATATATATATATATATATATATATATATATATATATATATATATATATATATATATATATATATATATATAGATAGATATAGTGTTTTGGAGACTTTGGCAACAGCAACAATGCAGATGTTTAACCTAAAATATAACAGTTTATTTGCCCTATTTTATACTTAATACTAAGCATGTCAAAACAGAAAGTTGTGAGATGGATATGGCCTTCCAAAAGTTATCTATGGCTCCTAGCCCATGAGTAAACTGTAAAATAGAGGTGTAGGGTAAACAAAAGTACAGGATTTGAGTTAAGCTGGAACACATCCCAATTTCAGAATTAGGAATGTTGGGAGGTCTATAGAAGACAGGCAGGAACCAACACCATGCAATGAGGCTTCTTATTGTTTAATGGTCTATGTATGCAATATCAATCTCCCATTAATGGGCACATTTATCAGAGGTTGAATTTGAATTCATGTGAATTTTTACTTAAATAAATTCAAAAATACTCAAAATTTGAATGGGAGGTTATTTAAGAAAAACATTTGAACATCTAATATTTGGTCGAATAGTTCCAACCCGAAAAAGTTGAATCGAGTTTTACCTTCGAAAAAAAAAAAACTTGAATGTCAGGAAGGCAATTAAGATATTCAAATGGTTCAAAGGACCTCTGCCATTAATAAATAGTGACGACTATTCTAATAGTTCAGAGCAATAAATCTTACAAAATTACATTCGAATTGGGAGATAAAAATTTGAATGTGTGAATTTCGACACCAAAAAAAAAAAAAAAAAAAAAAACGAAAATTTAAATTCAAATTTACTGTTCGACCCTTAATAAATCTGCCCCTAAATTTACACGTCAAAATATTCTGTACATTTTAAGGGATTAATAAAAAAAAAAAAAAAAAAAATATGCCTCTGGTTTCCCTTTAGACATATCTATGTTTACCGCATGTTCTAGATACATAGGGGCAAATTCACTAGATTCGTAGTTGCGCCAGGCTTAACTTCGCCACACTTCGTCAGGCGTAGTTTCGCCAGCGCTCCGCAAATTCTCTAAAATCCGAAGTTGCGCACAGGGGTAGCGTAAGGTTGCGAAGTTGCGCTAGCGTTGATTCGCTAAGGGAAGCGAAGTTACGCTAGCGATGGTTAATTTGCATACGGCGCCAAATTCAAATTTCAATGGAGGAATACGTAGAATCACTACAAATGCCTGGGAAACCTTCAAAACATGAAGTTGCCATGAGCTAGGAAATGTAGGGGGGAAGGAGAGGAGCCCCAAAAAAATTTTCAGCCTCTCACCCATAATATAGAAAAAACGCCAGCGTTTTTTGGGACTTAGAAAAAATTTGAACTTTTTTTGAAGCAATCCCTATCTACTCTATTGTGCTTCGCCAGGTCTGAGGTGGCGAAGGAAGTCTAGCGTAAAAGGTACACTGCGCGCGTTAGTGAATTTGCGTAATTACGTCCGTAGCGAAAATTCGCCAGGCGTAAGGGTGCGAAGTAACACTAGCAAATTTACGCCAGCATTCGTTAGTGAATTTGCGAAGTAACGTAACTTCGGCGCTTAGTGAATTTGCCCCATAGACCTTGTGAGATATTTCTGTAATTTGGATCTTCATTTAGACTCCATTTTATCCAAATAATCCAGATTTTTAAAAATGATTTCCTTTTTCTCTGTTTTGAAACAATACCTTGTACAGGTATGGGACCTGTTATCTAGAATGCTCGGGACCTGAAGCTTTCCAGATAACAGATCTTTCTGTAATTTGGATCTTCATACCTTAAGTCTACTAGAAAATCATGTAAACATGAAATAAACCCAATAGGCTGGTTTTGCTTCCAATAAGGATTAATTATATCTTAGTTGGGATCAAGTACAAGCTACTGTTTTATTATTACAGAGAAAAAGGAAATTATTTTTAATAATTTGGATTATTTGGATAAAATGAAGTCTATGGGAGATGGACTTTCCGTAACAGGTTTCTGAATAACTGATCCAATGACTGTGCAATCTTTCCCATGAGAAAAGTTTTTTTTTTTCTTACTATTAAATGCCACTGTAATTCTATTTAAAAATGCATATTTATTTGCTTAGTGTTGCTGTGTAAAGGTCTGCGTTTTTATTATTCTCACACGGGTCTCCGGGAATTGCTTGGAAAATCTAGAAAAGAAGTTTGTCGTTCTTTGCCAGAAGGAAGGGTAGGTGACCTTGATGCTGCCACCACAAGCCTAAGCCCCCTTGGGGGGGGGAAAACAACAGCAGACACCTTGGATAAGAAATGCCTTAATTACATTTATTTATATGACTCATAACATTGTTCCAGCCTGAAGTCAATGACTGCAAGGTCATAGGAGAGAGAGAGAAATACAATAAAAAGGGCTTGACAGCTCTACATAGTTCATTCACTAAGGGCACTGTACTTTCTTTCTCTGGAAATAAACTCAAATACAGGAATGTCCAATTGCATTCACCCAAAGCATTTTCTCAAACAAAAGGACACCTTGTTGGGTCCTCAAAAACTTCCATATAACGTTCAACGTTCCATATAACGGAATGTTGGTCTAAAGAAAGACAGCCCACAATATATCTCCCACCATATGCATCCATATATTAGATCAGGGATCCCCAAACTTTTTTTTACCCATGTTGGAGAGCAACACAATTGTGAAAAAAGTTCCTGGGGTGCCAATTAAGGGCTATGATTGACTATTGGCGGTACAATTGGTTTTTATACAACCAATACTTTCTTCCAAGCTGGGAATCCAAAATTAAAGGGGATCTATGGTCAAAAATTTAAATCCCCCTTTGGTGAGTCAATATAAGCGTTTTTCCAATAGCGATTATTTTTTATGAGCAGTTGTTCAAGCAATCGCAGCGCAATCATATCCCCCACATACCTGCACCAGCTTTAGCATCGCGCTACACCTTTACAGGCCGTGGCCGTCTCCTCTTCTTGGTCCATCTATGTCTACTAGTCTCTGCCGCCTACCAATGAAAAACGAGTAGGAAGTGACGGTGGGAGTGACGTTGAGGCACATCGAGCGGACGTCTGAAAATTGGCACTGCCTACTCGTTTTTCATTGGTAGGCGGGCGGGGACTAGCAGAGGTAGGCGGACCAAGAAGAGGAGACAGACGCAGGCCGTGAAGGTTTTGCGTGATGCTAAAGCTGGTGCAGGTATGTGGGGGATTTGATTGCGCTGCGATTACCTGAAAAACTGCTCATAAAAATTAATTAATCGCTATTGAAAAACTCTTATATTGACTCCCCAAAGCCAAAGGGGGATTTAAATTGTTGACCATAGTCCCCTTTAAGCACCTGCTTTGAGGCAACTGTGAGCAACATCTAAGGGGTGGGTGAGCAACATGTTGCTTAGGAGCCACTGGTTGGGGACCACTTAGATGGTCGAAAAGGCAGCAATAAAATCTAGAGAGCCTTCCTTTATCTTATAACTCTCCTCATTGTAACCGAAGCACCCTTCCACCCTTGCAGAGTCCATAAAACATCTAAATCACACACACACTGCTATGGTTATCTGGGGTTTCCATGTAGTAGGTGTGTATGATATGGTCATAAATGTGATGGCTAAATGTCTTTATGGAATGGTTTGGCCTGAAGACTGCATGAAACCAAGGACACCCCTAAACCAGTTAAGGGAGACACTTGTAACTAAATGGACTTTACCAAGATCACATGACTTTGTTACAAGTAGTAATAGGTGGCAACTAATTTGTGTCCTGGATTCTTAGCTTAATTTTAAATATTGCAACTACATTTAGTTTTTCATATTAATTTGGAAAAGAAATTCAGGAAAAATTAAAAAAATATATATGTACTTTTTTTTTTTACTAGAGCACAATGACACAATAAAAAAACAGAACAGAATAATGTTAGGTTTACTAAACAGTAATGTGAAGAAGCTTCTGTAAGTGTCCAGTGACCTGGAAGAGAAGCCCCATACAATTCTTAGAGCAAGACATCTGAATCAAAAGCTTTTTTTTTTATACACCCAATTATAAGTATATTAGAAGTCATTGAGGAGTTTCAAGGCCATATAAAGGCACAAGGTTGCAGGCTGAAGGTCACTGAACTCCAAGGTGACTCCTAATACTCTCAATTTTTTTTTTTTTACGCTCATATTTTTTTTTATAATACACATGTTTCAGTGTATCATGTGACCCATGTGGCACCCTGTTTTTAAGGATATGTTACACGTGTAATGTAGTAAAGATACAAAAGAGGAAAAACAAGTCTCCATTTTAAGATTAATAAGGCTTCTAACAAGTAACCTTGTGGGGTACAGCTGCAATGTCCTGAAACTTTTGGCCAGTCCTTCCTCATAGCTAAGATTTTCCCTTTAC
Organism: Xenopus petersii; assembly: GCA_038501925.1. Taxonomy (NCBI): domain Eukaryota; kingdom Metazoa; phylum Chordata; class Amphibia; order Anura; family Pipidae; genus Xenopus; species Xenopus petersii. Next base: position 10,667,225 of record CM076675.1, on the reverse strand, counting down.
CATCTTAGTTGCCCTTCTCTGCACCCTCTCTAACTTTCACACCTCATCACCTACATTCTCTTATTCTTTTTATTATTTACAGTCTTCGAAAGAAACTTTAGCAGTGACTTAGGGATTATATCAATGACTTCAATAAGATGGATTGCCCGACCCTCCGTTGTGAAATCAAAATTTAGAGTTGGAATTAGACCATACGGCTACTCATTCAAAAAAAACTTTCAAATTTGCATTAATTACACATTTTGAATGCTTTTAAAGTTATTCGTAAATATATGAATGTTTATTGGAAAGTTGCTTAGAATGCCACTTGATTTATTAGGCAACATTTCATTATCATGTTAAGATCCCCTAAAAAAAGCAAATGCAGTAAATTCTCAATTGGAAAGCTGTTGCTTGAACTTGTTTATATTGTAAATATAAGATAATCCAGGCAGATAGGAAGAAATGCATTGATTTTATGCATGTGCAGCATGAATATGAAAGAAAGCAAATAAAGGCCGAGGCAGCAATGGAATGGGTCAGCTCATGGGTCAGGAAACTCCCACAGCCCACACACTCCCACAACCTTGAGAAGAGAAAGGATACAAGCCAGGAAACAAACTTCAAGTAACCTTCACTCAGCCCTTCATAATCGACGGCTATTGAGAATGAATAACCCACAAGCTCAAACTGCCATTTCCCAAATCTGTCGCCAGAAAAAGAGCAGGGCAGCCTGGATACCCTGAAGGGCCACAGGTGGATCTGGTGGAGTTAATCATCCAAATATACAGCCACATCTGCCTTGTGCACCTTCCGCGTTCTGCTCTACTTAAATTGAAAGTAATCTCCATTTTAATAAGAATGGTAGGAAATAGACTAGGAGACAGTTCTGCAACTGTCAATAAAATAAAGGGGGTTATTTATTGAAGTCTGAATGCCAAAAACTAGAAACAAACAAGTTTTTTTTTTGTCTATAATATCTGAATTTTTAGTGGGAAAAAAAAATAGAATTTTCTGTGATTTATTACACCCCGAAGATAGAAAAAATCAGAATCCAAACATCTGGCATCTCGGACATGCTGAGGTTGTATATAGGTCAATGTGAGAAGTCCTGAAGATATCCTGATCTGCGCTGGGTTTCGTTCAAAAATGTGAAGATTTCATGTTTTTAGGCAAAAATCCAAAAAAAAAAAAAAAAAAACCAAAGTTTTTAGGCGGAAAATCAGTTACAATCGTACAAATTTTTCAGGAAAATGTATTGATAAATAAGGGGAAATAACCCGTGGGGATTTGGTATATTTCAGAAAATAATTCGATGAATTCGGATTTTTATAAATAACCCCATAAGAGTAGCATGCACCTCCTTTTTGTGTCCACTCAGAGGTCCCTAGGTCTAAAGGATGACATGAGTTGATGAGTAAAGATTAATTATATTTCCATGTTGTTTTTGGGACGACTTTTGCTCTTTTGTATACAGTATTAGCTCACATCCAACATGCTGCACCAAGTGTTTCTTTTATAATGGCACCATAATCATGTACAGATTGGCTTCACCATGGCTGGACCTCTGAAGGTTCTAATGAACTGGCTACAGGATCTATTCAAGCTACAATTATACGTACTCATAACCAAGGCCGCCATCAGGGGGGCACAGGGGGTACAACTGTACAGGGCCCGGGTCTGAAGGGGCCCCCCTTGACAGCACCAAAGCCATGCCGCCCTTCCGAAGTCCCGAACTGCCGAAAAGCCGAAGTCCCAAAGTAGCGAAAAGACCCAAAGTCACAACAATAGTCAGAATGGAAGTCCTGAAACGCCGAAAAGACCCGAAGTCACAAAAACAGCCAAAATTTAAGTCCCGAAGAACGAACAGACCCGAAATCACGAAAACAGCCAAAATAAAAGTCCTGAAGTGGTGAAATTACCCAAAGTCACAAAAGGAGGCGAAGTTGAAGTTCTAAAGCCACAAGTTCAATACTGAACACCAATGTGTTTTTTTATTTATTTTTTTAATCCCCTGGGCACCAATTTATTATTTTAATACTCTATAGGCCCCTGCCACCAATGTTTTTTTAAAAAATATTCTCTGGGGCCCCAATTTTTTTTAACTTTTAAGGGGGGCCCCAATTTTTTTTAACTTTTAAGGGGGGCCCTGGCACCAGTGTTTTTTAAAAAAATATTCTCTGGGGCTCCAATTTTTTTTAACTTTTAAGGGGGGGCCCTGGCACCAAAGTTTTTTTTTTTAATTAATAGGGGGGGCACTGGTCACCAATGATTTTTTTTTACATGTAAGGGGGCCCTCACCACCAATTTTTTTTTAAAAAAAAACTTATGGGAGGCTCTGGCACAAGTTTATTTTTAACTTATAAGGGGGCCCTGACCATCAATAGCGTTTTATACCTTGTGTGTGTGTGGGGGGTGTTACCTTTTTTAGCGCTGATGTCTATGTGGAGTGGGTGGGATCGGGGTGGGCGTGGCCCCATGGTTTCTAAAGGCGGCCCTGGGTGGACAATCCCAATTAATATGTATGTACCATGGATATCGGTCGGGTTATCAGTTGGTCAGGTTTGAAAGTTTCATCTGCTGATGCAAAATATTCAGTCCATGGTCCATGGGGAAATTAGTAAGTGAAGAATCTTCCCTTCTGCTGTTCTTATTGTCACCTGAATGAATGAAACAATAAAAAGGGTATAAAAAGGGTATGGCTTCTACTTGTTTGGCCAGTGGTTTTGTCAATATCATTCAGGATCAGTCGATGTAGGGCTTTTAGCCATAAAAGATGGTCACAACCCTAGGAACACCCTAGTTAAAGGTGCCATTGCCTAGTAACTTGCTACAAGACTAATTACTGACCTTTATTATTAATTTAATCATTTAATTATTTTTTTTCTCTCTCTCTCTCTCTCTCCGAGTCCCTGAAACGCTACACAAACAATGAAACGGAAACATGCTCTGCATATTCATCCTGCACATCAATAACATGAAAATAAAAGCAGGCCGGGTCAGCTCAGTGTTGCCTTGCAGTGAAAATAATCCGTGTGCAGCCTCTGGTGTAAATGAATCAGAGCAAAGGTTATACATTAGTAGAGAGAGGAGGATTCTGCAAGTGTCAGATCAGTAGAACGTACCCCCAGGACAATGCAACCCTGTAATGTCAATGAAACAGTGATGGGAAACGTAGGGATTCATAAAGAAAGGAGACTGGTTGCACTGAGAGCATTAGGGGCATATTTATCAAGGGTCGAATTTCAAGACGAAATTAAGACTAAGGTTTTTTTTTTTTTTTTTGGTCGAATAGGTCCGTTTTCGATCGGATAGGTCCGTACTCGTCCTAGTTTGAATCGTACCAATCAAAGGAATAGTGCATTCAATCAAATTCGATTTGAAGTTTTTCACAAAAAAAACTTCAGTTTTTCAAAGTCCACCAATTGGCTCCAAAAAGGTTCTAGGAGGTCCCCCCCATAGGCTAAAACAGCAATTCGGCAGGTTTTAGATGGCGAATGGTCGAAGTCGAATTTTTAAAGAGACAGTACGTGATAAATTTTGATATTCGAAATTTCAAATTTTTTTCAAATTCAAATCGAATTTGGACTATTCCCGAGTCGAAGTACACACAAAATAGCTGAAATACGACCTGTCTTACCATGTAATCTAATGTGGATTTTATAGTTTTTGTATTGTTTAATACAAACTTTCTCCAACTCGGCAGAACCAGTGGCTGCAGCAAAATAATCCTCCAAATAGAATCCCAGTTTATCTGTTTAAATCTGACTCCATTCTCTTTCCCAGCAGGTGCCAAGTCAATCACAAGTCCTTGAGGCAGTGTTAATATTAGACAACACAGCCTGACCTCCACTTGTCATTAAACAGGAGAACAACCTTGAACTGTGAAGGAACTCCGAACATTATCCCCAACAGCTTATGCTCTCATCAACATTATATTAATAGTATCGCATTACCTGCCATCCAGCTCCGTCTCTGACCTCTCAAAGTCACGGGCTGTGACATAAACACATCTCTCTATAGAGAAGGAATCCGGTCTTCCAGGTTTGCAGTCGGAAAGTGGATGTTTAGCAGTCTGACACCTGAAGTTGTAACAATCCTTCTTGTTTCAAGGAATCTGCTCCCTCGCTCCACCCGACACATGCACAGCAGCACGTCTGGCAAGTTTATTAGAGAGTAGGATTCAAAATGAGGTGAGGTCCATTTGGTGGTAAATCAGTAGCTCAAGTTTTAATAAAATAAAAAGACGTTATTGGGACATACAAGAAGCCTAACGCGTTTCGTGCCTGATTGGGCACTTACTCATAGGCTCATACTTGCCCATTCAGGCACGAAACGTGTTAGGCTTCTTGTATGTCCAAATAAAGTCGGCTGGCGATAGGATACTAACGAACGATAGCGATGGTCTCATTTACTAGAGAATAGTCCTCTACGCCTGGTAGTGAATTGGCTATGACCACTTCGCCTTTTAGTGAACCTGCCCCTAAGGTGGATAATATAGTGAATAAAGTACCCCCTATTGTAGAATATAAGGATATAAGTAACCGAGATGTTCCATGACCATATAAAAGCACAAGGCTGAAAGTTACTTCTAATATCCTCATATTTTGCAATATAAAGGGGTACTTAATTTATTATAATACACAAATAGTGAGTCATGTGACAGAAATGACATCACTACTCACCATTTATAATTGATGACATCACTAGTCACTGTTTAGAAGGATATATTTTACAGGATATTCATGGCTCTTGCGTATTATATACCTTATAACACACAAAAGCCATGAATATCTTGTAAATTATATCCTTATAAACAGTGAGTTCTGATGTCACCAGTTATAAACAGTGAGTTATGATGTCATTTCTGTCACATGACTCACTGAAATTTGTATTATAATAAATAAAGTATCCCCAGTTGCAAAATATGAGGATATTAGAAGTTACCTCGGAGTTCCATTACTTGTATAAAAACATGAAACTACTCGGTAACTTATAATATCCTTATAATTTACAAGAGGGGGTACTTTATTCCGTATATAACAACATACAGTATCCCGGAGTCGGCACCAGCTAAAAACCTCAAATCTGGTCTCAATATGACCAACGTATGTATCAAAGCACGGCCTCGGGGTGCTTCCATTCAGCTGCTGTCACTTTACAATTATCCCATTAACACTTGTAAGACGTTGAGCCTAGTTTAAATCCCCTAACACAGGCAATCTTGCCACTCACTCTTTAATACGTTAAATGAAACTACGCAGTCGGACATGGCCCATAATCTCAACGTATACTGAGAAAGAATTCATAGTACATGTATGGGACCTGTTATCCAGAATGCTGGGACCTAGGGATTCTCATCAGTCCCTGTCCCAGTGGAGCTTACAATCTAAGGTCCCTATCGCTTGCACACACTGTAATCAGTTTTATTAGGTGCCAATTAAACTTCCTGTATGTTTTCAGAGTACATGCAACACGTAACATCGCTGTCAGGGACACATACGTGTTGAGGCTACAAATGGCGTGCAGTCAAGTCTTCGGCTTTTCTAGCTCAGTTAAAGGAAAACTATACCCCCAAAATGAATACTTGAGCAACAGATTTTATATCAAAATTAAGTGACATATTAAAGAATCTTGTCAAACTAGAATATATATATATTTAAGTAAATATTGTCCTTTTACATCTCTTGCCTTAAGCCACCATTTAGTGATGGTCTGTGTGCTGCCTCAGAGATCACCTGACCAGAAATACTGCAGCTCTAACTGTAACAGGAAGAAGGGTGGAAGCAAAAGACAGAACTCTGTCTGTTTATTGGCTCATTTGACCTAACAAGTAGTGTTTGGTATGTTTGTGTGCACTGTAAAATCACACGATCCCAGGGGGCGGCCCTTATTTTTTAAAATGGCAGTTTTCTATTTATGATTACCCAATGGCACATACTACTAAAAAAATATATTATTATGAAAATGGTTTATTTACACGAAGTTTACACAAGTTGTTTTATGCAATATATTTTTATAGAGACCTACATTGTTTGAGGGGTATAGTTTTCCTTTAACGTAGCTGTATCCAACTGAACCTATAGGACTGGCAAAGAAATGCAACAAGTTCAGAGGCACTCCCCTTTGCAAGTCGTTCAAAAAAAAAGGCAAAGTAAAACCAAAGTCATGCTGACAAAAGAACTGCGAGAAAGGCGCCAAACTATAACAAAGCGAAGACACTACCCTAATTAAGGCAAAATGTTCACGTTTTGTGACCTTTTGTTCTGTAATATTAAACCTGTGAAGCAAAAGTTCAAATGCTTTGGAAAAATAAACAATGATGGGGAATGTAACGCGCTTCCGCCGGGGAGAGAGAATGAATATGTCTTGTTTGCTCTGCTATCTGGGTCAGGGTTTACTAGCAAACCTGTCTGTAAAGAAAAAATGCATCTAGGCTTTGTCTCACGGCTTCCACATGTGCACAAAGGCTACAGGTAGCCACCTGGCTCAGCCACGGAAAATATAACCTGATGCCAATGTTATTAATAGGGAGGAATGGGAAACGAGCCCTGAGGCTTTGTACACTGCTCCGGGGCAACGCGTTTGCCCAATACCGGAGACTACAGGTGTCTTTTAAGCAATACAGGTATGGGATCCATTCTCTTGAAACCTGTTATCCAAAAAGCTCCATAATACAGAATAGCCATCTACCATAAACTCCCATTTAACCGAATAATTACAATTTTCATAAATGATTTCCTTTCTTCCTTGTAGTAATTAAACAGTACCTTGTACTGATCCCAACTAGGAAATAATTCATCCTTATTGGAAGCAAAACATTTTTTATCTTTTAAGCAATACAGGTATGGGATCCGTTCTCTTGAAACCTGTTATCCAGAAAGCTCCATATTACACTAAGTCCATCTACCATAAACTCCACTTTAACCAAATAATTAGAATTTTCAAAAAGGATTTCCTTTTTTCCCCTTGTAATAATTAAACAGTACATTGTACTGGATCCCATCTTGGAATCAATTCATCCTTGTTGCAGGCAAAACAATCCAATTGGGTTTAATTAACGTTTTAAATGATTTTTTAGCAAATTTAAGGTTTGGAGATCCAAATTATGGATAGACTCCTAATCTGGAAAACCCCAGGTCGAGATCATTCCGGATAATACCTGTAATATACTCCCTATCAGTAATACAGAAGCTAATAGGGTTGTCATCGGCCATGCTATAACTTTATCTTTCTACCCTATTAATAACATCACCATCAAACACCATTTTTATCTTCTACGTCGCATCCCTGTCTGTCCAAAGAACAGCTCCTACAATCCTCTGAGACAAAATAGCACATGCCACATCTCTCGTGTATAACATCAGACACCCTATATTAAACACATCAACATGTCCGGCTTGGAATCCTGCTCTTGCTCCTGTAATACATTTCCCAGCAACCTCCACGGCAGAAGGGAAATCTAGAGGCTCTGTTCCGAGCACATTGCTTCTGTTAAATTTATCCTTGAAATCAGGATCGGCGCCAATGATTGAATGGATTTCCAGTAAGCAGTTACACACAGCTGAATTCTCGAATGGCTATGGGACGGACAGAACTTCATTATTATGAAAGATTCATCGCCTTCTCACTGGTTACAGAGCCGAAATATCTCTCACCTTTCTCTGGCTTGTGCCAGTGACTCCAGCCACCAGAAAAGGGAGGTTCCCCTCAAACCACAATTGTAAATACCAGTAAAATAAACATTTTTTATTGTTTATAAAGAAAAGACGTCACACCAGAGACCAAAGTCTTGGGTTCAACAACAGGTGCAGTATAGAAGGTTTGCCATTATGGGTGTGGGAGGAAACTCATAAAGACACAGGGAGAACATACCAACTCCTTGCAGATAGTGTCCTGGCTGGAATCGAACTCAGAACGCCAATGTCACATGGCAGCAAAACTATCAGTAATTGGTAAGGTCGCTCAACCTATTTAAAGGGCACCTATCACAGCCAAAATCAAACACATATTAACAATCTGATCAGTACAACATAAACACGTTTAATCAAACTACATATATATTGTAGTTTTTTTAAAAAAACTGCAGGTTTTACAAAAATCCCTTACTTTGTCAAATGGGTTCTTTAACTGAGGGAGGCCATAGTGAGACTATAACAGAGACTGTAATATGCAAATTTCAGGAGCATGCTCAGATTGTAAACTGCTTTGAGAATTCTACCCAGAATGCCTTGTTTTACTAAACTCCTCCACTAGAAATATTAGGAGATTTCCCTATCTTGTCCCCTGCTGGTGATGTTATTATGCAAATGAAGGGCACACACTAACTTCCAGCAGGGGGCAGCACTACTGTACAGCAGCTAACACACAGGTTTGGCTGATTTGAAAATAGCTTAGAAGGGTTGATAAGCAACAAGGAATTTCAACTGAGCATGTGCGAGATTTCAGAGCTGCAGTTGGCTGGGAAGATAGGAGGAGCCAGTGAAATCCAAGATGGCTGCCTCAGCTAGAACTGCAGGGGAGATAGGGGAGATTTTGCAGAAGGAATAGTGAGCTGATCATTTACATTATATAAACAATTCTAACTGTTTTAAAAATCTGATTTCTTGAACTTTCACATAGTGTATTTACTTAGGAAAATGATTTTAGTTATGATTGGTGCCCTTTAATAGTAAAAATAATGTATGTTTCAGTTTGCTTTTCTGATTTCAGAAAAACAGCAGGGACTCGGCCTGCTTTCCTTTAAATAATCATGGAGCTCCTTAATGACCAATATCCTTATGTATTACACATGGGGGTACATCATTGCCTTCATTTAATGCTTCTTTCTACCCTGGCATCAGTGAATCCCCAGATCAAAGCGTCCAACGCCGCTGAACAACCTCATATGTAACCACCACTATAGTCTTTCCTCTAATGTCAATGTCATGTCCAGCTGTCGTCTCTTCCAGCTGTCACATCGGCCCTCGTGTGACCATGCTCAGCAGTATGGCAACTTTCCATTCAGGACTCCAGCCTGGGAACAGAATATGTGACTGATGCAATGTCAACAGCAGTAGTTAAGAAGGGGAGTTTTAAAGGGGCACAGCATATCTATACATGAGCTGACAGTTGTTAGAAGCCAGTCTCAATGATGTGCTGTGCCCCCCTTAAAAGGACAGGAGCCATGTGTAAGATCCCTATATATAACTAACATGCTGTGACCTCAGCATACACTCGAGGGCCCAGCAATCATTTGTCCTGTTTACTCCATTGCAGAGAGGCTGGAACCTTTATGACTTCATCTGGGGATCGAACTCCAGTTCACATAGAATTTTACAATAATGTAACCAGATGTGGCAGCCAAGAAAGCACTCAGACAGGCCGAAAATGCATTACCCAAGTACACCCTGTGACTGAAGAACGATATGGTGCACAGGGAACAAAAAGGTTTGCCGAAATTTTGACCACGTTCATTTTTGCGCCCACGCCCCCTAATTTCAGTGTTCATTTTACAAAATTAGGTTATGAAAGTTTGAACACATTTCTGTGTTTTTCCCTTTTAGCTGCAATTTACAGTTTCCCCAAGAGACCTAATTGTCTGAAATTGTTACAATTGCGTCTTTGCTTATCTTAAATTGTTGGCTGAGCTCTCTGCCAAAAGCCAATTAAGTTAGAGACTTTGTATCTTATTCTGGCAGTTCAGTGCTGGAGATCAAAGAGAATGATGGGGAATTTCAGTAACAATCTGGGACTACGGGTTGAGCCGTCAAAATCGGGACTGCCCTGCGAAAAATGGGACAGTTGGAGGTATGTAATAAACCAATCGCAGACTGCGCTTGTGGAATCCGTTTAATAACATACGAGTGCCATCCACCGAGCCAACTAGGGTCAGTGGCTTGGTGGAAAGCTCCTGCATATCAGCAGATCAGCAAACTCTCTTTATAAAGAAATGCAAATAAGGATAAGAAAACCAACAACATGCGAATTCATGCGATACGGACGCTGAGTGCCAGGAGTCCATTAAAAGGATAAGCTTGTCACATATTGACAACCCTAGTCCTGCGGAGTTATATGCAGATATCTGGAACAGCAGAGGATTTCATATACGGATCTACATTCAATAGATAGTTGTTTTGTTTGGCCTTAACCAAGTTTCTCATCGCTCCACATCAGAGACAGTGGTCGAACTTTGGCAATATAGTAAATGTCTACACACCTATAGTAAATATCTACACAGCTATAGTAAATGTCTACACAGCTATAGTAAATGTTTAGACCCCTATAGTAAATGTCTACACAGCTAAAGTAAATGTCTACACACCTTTAGTAAATGTCTACACAGCTATATAAAATGTCTAGACCCCTATAGTAAACGTCTAGACCCCCTATAGTAAACGTCTAGCCTCCTATAGTAAACGTCTAGCCCCCTATAGTAAACGTCTACACAGCTATAGTAAATGTCTACACAGCTATCGTAAATGTCTACACAGCTATCGTAAATGTCTAGACTCCTATAGTAAATGTCTACACAGCTATAGTAAATGTCTACACACCTTTAGTAAATGTCTACACACCTTTAGTAAATGTCTACACAGCTATAGTAAATGTCTAGACCCCTATAGTAAACGTCTAGACCCCCTATAGTAAACGTCTAGCCCCCTATAGTAAACGTCTAGCCCCCTATAGTAAACGTCTAGCCCCCTATAGTAAACGTCTAGCCCCCTATAGTAAACGTCTAGCCCCCTATAGTAAACGTCTAGCCCCCTATAGTAAACGTCTAGCCCCCTATAGTAAACGTCTACACAGCTATAGTAAACGTCTACACAGCTATAGTAAATGTCTACACACCTATACAATAAGAACTCTGGGCACACTGGGCAATTACAAGCATTTTCCTGCCCCGCTGGCATGGCACAAAAAAAAACATGAATTCATTAAAATTTGCATAAAACAAGTCTGTCACAAGTCAATATTTACTGTATTCAACACCACTATCTGGGAAATCTAAGTTTATCGGATTTTTTTTTCTTTTTTTAACAATCTACTACAAACGACTATAATATAAATACAGACTTGGTAATGGCTTTTATGAGACCAGATATCAGCTTGGATTCCTGGTGTTTGATCAGCTTTCAAAAAAGCCTTCCTGCTAATAACTGTATAGTAATAGGGTGATGCCACATTAAAGCAAATACACAATGAGTGACTTTATAAGTGGTCCCTAGTGATACATATTTGCACAGTGTGTTTCTATAAAAGAGGAGCCTTTCATGTGGATTTTACTCCTTTATACTCTCAATTTCCACCCCGTTCTCTATAAAAAGCTTCATGTAAACAGCACCCAAAATGAGGTGGAATCTGTCATTTCACAACATGTTCTCCAGACATGGGCAGAAACCGGCTGTGACTTGTGCGTTTCACGCTGCTGAATCATTTCTGTACATAGTCAGCTCACGGCTCTGATGTTCCAGTCACAGTGAGGCGATGCCGCCCCCAAGTACATATGCAAATCGAGGTGCAGCCTGAGGACTAATGTTAGAAGCAAAGCCATTAACCTTTAGACCAGCTCTTGCTGAACTACAACTTGGAGCATCTCAAAAGCCGATATGGCTGTGTCGTTTGGTAACAGCCGGAGAGTTTCAGGTTTAAAGGAGGATGTAAAGTCAACTGGAAAATTAAATGAAGATTGCACAGCGCTCCTTGGAGCACTTTTGCTGAATAATTATACTTCTCATTTTGAACAGTTGTTTTTGAGACAGTCAGAGAGAGAGACAGACAGACAGAGAGACACACACACACAGAGACAGACAGAGACAGACACAGAGAGAGAGAGAGAGAGAGAGAGAGGCAGATAGACAGAGAGAGAGAGAGAGAGAGAGAGAGAGGAAGAGAGAGAGAGAAAGAGAGAGAGAGAAAGAGAGAGACAGACACAGAGAGAAAGAGAGAGACAGACACAGAGAGAGAGAGAGAGAGAGAGGAAGAGAGAGAGAGAAAGAGAGAGACAGACACAGAGAGAAAGAGAGAGACAGACACAGAGAGAGAGAGAGAGAGAGAGAGAGAGAGAGAGAGCAGCAAAAGGTCCCAGTGTAGCAGTGCAATGCTACTTACCAAGAGCGAAAAACAGGAGGTGCAACTCTTAGGGAGAAGTGACTAACGCTAGCGAAAATTTAGACAGCATGACGTCATTTCGGAACTTCGCCGATATCCTAACGGGCGCAGGCGTTACTTCGCTAGTGAAGGAGATAGACGCTAAAGTTGCTTCGAACGCCAAATGGACGTAACTCGGCAAACTCAAAAATCATGGATTTTACTGAACGTTACCTCATGCGCCAGACTTGCCTTTGCCAGCTCAGGCCAGGGGAAGTGCAATGGAGTGTATACAACTTCCTCACTTTTTAGTGAAAAAAGTCCCAAAAAAAAACGCTGACGTCTTTTCCTTTTTGATAGTCTGCAAAGGTCCGTATTTTTTTGGGTAACCGGGTTCCCCCCTACATTTTCTAACATATTGCACATAAACTATACAGTGGGCTCATGTGTAGGGCAATATAACAACTCTATTGTCTTTATTAAGGTTCCCTGGGCTTGTGTAATGTAATGTATTTGCTGCAACATATACGTCCATTCAACTTTATCATATCCCGCCGTTTCATATTCCTTCCTATCCAGATCGGTGGTGTTTGCTCTGTTTAATTCCTGCGTCCCTGACTTCCTGTACCAAAACACCAACGCATTTCATGCCTCCTGCTGCACAAATAGGAGGTTTAACCAATCGCATGCTTATAGAGGTGGATATGTGCGTGTTTTTATGCAAGGCTGACAACGGGAACATGGCACATGACAAAGAACCCCAAAAAATAGATTTTGGGGCTTCCTCCTAGAAGCAAAAAGGTTGAGGGAGTCTTAAATAAAACTTCCTATTTATTAATAACTAGTGTCAAAAAAAAAAAAAAAAAAAAAAAAAACTAGTGTCAGCCAGAAACTATCCAGGAGCTACAGAAAGTCAAGGTCTGACAGTAACCCCAGCTGCCAGCCACTGGTCCCATGTATCTCACCATGCACAAACTGCCAACATATTCCAGATGACGGGTGCCAAGGAGATTTAACAAACAAACCAGTAAGTCATGGGCAGAAATAGGGTCATCAGGAATCCACACGCACAGAACGAATAGTTATGCCATTCTTATTTATGTGCACTAGTTAATTGGTTGGTAAAATCCAGACCCTGCCAGGTAATGGAACCTGGCACTTTCCTTTCCATATAAGTACAAGGCCACATCCATTAGTGCGGCCACTGAGAAACTACAACTCCCAACAGTCTCACTCCAGCAAAGCAGGATAGGGTTTATAGGCCATGGTTGCCTTCTTTCTCCCACCCCCATATTCCAAAAACTTACAGGCCAATTAAATGGCTCCTAATAAAACAGACCCCTAATGGGTGACGAATGAGTCAGTGACCGCAGATTGTAAAATCCAATTATCACTTGCAAAGAGAATGTAAAAAGGATACTTATACAGGTATGGGACCTGTTATCCAGAACACCCAGGACCTGGGGCTTTCCGGATAAGGGATCTTTCCGTAATTTGGATCTTCACACCTTAAGTCTACTAGAAAATCATGTAAAATTTAAATAAACCCAATAGGCTGGTTTTGCCTCCAATAAGGATTTATTATATCTTAGTTTGGATCAAGTAAAAGCAACTGTTTTATTATTACACAGAAAAAATAAATCATTTTTATTTGGATAAATGGATGCCTATAGGGGATGGCCTTTCCGTAATTTGGAACTTTCTGCAAAACGGGCTTCGGATAACGGATCCCATACCTGTAATAATAATGGGTATCCTAGAGATCTTGATGATCTCCTGAAAGGGCACTGCCCTTGTTGTATTCTGCTGATGTTATTATATGCCCTGTGGGTATCCAGCACAATTATACTCCCAGTTGGTATTTTGCACAAGGGCAGGGGTTATTAATCTCCTGTGGTTATTATACTCCGAGTTAGTATTTTGCAAAAGGGAAGGGGTTATTATACTCCCAGTTTGTATTTTGCACAAGGGCCGGGGTTATTATACTCCCAGATGATATTTTGCACAAGGGCCGGGGTTATTATACTCCCAGATGATATTTTGCACAAGGGCCGGGGTTATTATACTCTCAGTTGGTATTTTGCACAAGGGAAGGGGATTATTATACTCCCAGTTGGTATTTTGCACAAAGGTAGGGGTTATTATTCTCTTGGGGTTATTGTACTCCCAATTAGTATTTTGCACAAGGGAAGGGGTTATTATACTCCCAGTTGGTATTTTGCACAAGGGCCGGGGTAAATATACTCCCAGTTGGTATTCTGCACAAGGGCTGGGGTTATTATTCTCCTGTGGTTATTATACTCCCAATTAGTATTTTGCACAAGGGAAGGGGTTATTATACTCCCAGTTGATATTTTGCACTAGGGCCGGGGTTATTATACTCCCAGTTTATATTTTGCACAAGGGCAGGGGTGACTCAGAAACCCATTAACATGTAATTTAAATAAATAGCTGTGATGTTTTTCCTTTCCCCTCCAAGAGATAAGGAGTACTTGAATAGACAAAAGGTTGGTTAAAGGTTACCCAAAAAGGTCTAGGCTCATTGCCCCGGGAAAGTACCGGTCACATGAGCGTTAATCCGCCTTCAAACTGGCTAAGGTAAGAGAACTTCAGCCTGCAGGTGAACTGCAACGCTCAGAATTCCCCGCAGCAGTTAAGTGGCAGCTTGGGAGTCACACGGTGAAGGTTACAGAATCCAAGGAACGTGAATACTTTCCAGACTTTGCTGCAGGGAAGTGAAACAAAAACGATTCCCGCATCCACTCGCCATGCAGTTGGTCCCTGTTTGAGACCCATGGGCTAAAATGCAAAGACGGTACTGGGATGCGATCACTATCTCCCTTGAAGACAAGAATATACCTTTAAATACATGTCTCACAAGCACGCCGACCAGATAAGGGACCGTCTAAAATCTCTGGGTTTTATCTAATCTCCCATCTCGCAGGCCATCGACCTCAGGGAGTGACATACGCTACAAAGAAATTTTCACTAAATTATCAAGGCAATGCCCGGCACACAAAGGGTGGCATTAACCATTAGGACAAATCATATCCAATCATTTTGATTCACTGTGAGAAAAGACTGGCAGGAACATCCACACAGTTACCAGGGTTGTACTCCCATCCCATAATATTGTTTATTTCCCAGCTTCCTTATTAAATACTTAAATAAATTTCTGTTCCACACATTACTGAATGTCCCGCTTTGATGCTGTGGTGTTAGTTCCTCTAGATTGCTCGACTTACTTACTTTAAAGAGCAAGTAAAGTGCAATGTACGGGTGGTGGCAATCGTTTGTGCAGTGAATTCTAATCTTGGACCCGGGTCTCTACACCATTTTTTCTTTTTAATTATACTGTGAATTAATGGGTATTGCAAGGGATACCCAGGACAGCATGTTTCTCAGTTAAGAGAAGCACAAGCGTGGTGGTCTGAGGTTAGTACAGGTATGGGACCTATTATCCGGAAACCAGTTATCCAGAAAGCTCCGAATTACTGAAAGGCCATCTCCCATAGCCTCCATTATAATCAAATAATCCACATTTTTCTCTGTAATAATAAAACAGTAGCCTGTACTTGATCCAAACTAAGATATAATTTATCCTTATTGGAAGAAGCAAAACCAGCCTATTTGGTTTATTTCATTTTTAGATGATTTTCTAGTAGACTTGAAGACCAAAATTATGGAAAGATCCATTATCCGGAAAGCCCCAGGTCCTGAGTGTTCTGGATAACAGGTCCCATACCTGTAATTCTATTCACTGAGGGCTGTCTAATAAATTGTCACCACCTGCAAATTGCACATTACATGTCCTTTAAATGATGTGGCCTTTGGCACACGGATGGTCAAGACACCCTTATGTAGGAAGAGGTTAATCCCCCTCTGGCTTCATGGGTGTCACTTTGCATTAAATAACAGTGTGAGCCAGGAGTGTAACTACAAAAGGAGCCTGCTGAATAAAAAAAACTAAATAACTCAAAAACCACAAATAATAAAAAATGAAAACCAATTGTAAATTGTCTCGGAATATCACTCGCTACATCATACTGAAAGTAAATGTAAAGGTGAACAACCCCTTTAAGGAGAGCAAATCAGGAAACGAATCCTGTGTGTTTCAAACTCACTGATCTAGAACGTTACGTTTGTATTGGAACAGCACATGGAGACCAATGTAAATACTACAGGGGGCAACGCTGGGGCACAAGAAGCTCTACTGGGAAACCCCCCGTTTAATGTAATATCAGCAGAGCGTCTCCAGCAACAGAACATGATGCAATTGGTGCTACACATACTACTAATCTGTGACACAGCGATCTCTGGGCACCGGGTGCAAAACTGTCAGTAACTGCAGCATCAGGGGAGTGAGGATGACAGAGGGAATGAGCTACCGTCACACTCCCTGCTCCCACTCCCAGCTACCCTCACACTCCCTGCTCCCACTCCCAGCTATCCTCACACTCCCTGCTCCCACTCCCAGCTACCCTCACACTCCCTGCTCCCACTCCCAGCTACCCTCACACTCCCTGCTCCCACTCCCAGCTACCCTCACACTCCCTGCTCCCACTCCCAGCTACCCTCACACTCCCTGCTCCCACTCCCAGCTACCCTCACACTCCCTGCTCCCACTCCCAGCTACCCTCACACTCCATGCTCCCACTCCCAGCTACCCTCACACTCCCTGCTCCCACTCCCAGCTACCCTCACACTCCCTGCTCCCACTCCCAGCTACCCTCACACTCCCTGCTCCCACTCCCAGCTATCCTCACACTCCCTGCTCCCACTCCCAGCTACCCTCACACTCCCTGCTCCCACTCCCAGCTATCCTCACACTCCCTGCTCCCACTCCCAGCTATCCTCACACTCCCTGCTCCCACTCCCAGCTATCCTCACACTCCCTGCTCCCACTCTCTGCTTCTGCTATCCTCACACTCCCTGCTCCCACTCCCAGCTATCCTCACACTCCCTGCTCCCACTCCCAGCTATCCTCACACTCCCTGCTCCCACTCTCTGCTTCTGCTATCCTCACACTCCCTGCTCCCACTCCCAGCTACCCTCACACTCCCAGCTACCTTCACACTCCCTGCTCCCACTCCCAGCTACCCTCACACTCCCTGCTCCCAGCTACCCTCACACCACACTCCCTGCTCCCACTCCCAGCTACCCTCCCACTCCCTGCTCCCACTCCCAGCTACCTTCACACTCCCTGCTCCCACTCCCAGCTATCCTCACACTCCCTGCTCCCACTCCCAGCTATCCTCACACTCCCTGCTCCCACTCCCAGCTACCCTCACAGTCCCAGCTACCCTCACACTCCCTGCTCCCACTCCCAGCTACCTTCACACTCCCTGCTCCCACTCCCAGCTACCCTCCCACTCCCAGCTACCTTCACACTCCCTGCTCCCACTCCCAGCTACCTTCACACTCCCTGCTCCCACTCCCAGCTATCCTCACACTCCCTGCTCCCACTCCCAGCTATCCTCACACTCCCTGCTCCCACTCCCAGCTATCCTCACACTCCCTGCTCCCACTCCCAGCTACCCTCACAGTCCCAGCTACCCTCACACTCCCTGCTCCCACTCCCAGCTACCCTCACACTCCCTGCTCCCACTCCCAGCTACCTTCACACTCCCTGCTCCCACTCCCAGCTACCCTCAAAGGCCCTGCTCCTACTCCCAGACACTCTCAAACTCCCTGCTCCCACTCCCAGCTACCCTAGTGTAACTGCAGCATCAGAGGATTGAGAGTCCATATTCCCTAGTGTGAGTTTTCTAATAAAGTAGATGGGGGGTCCCGGGTAAGTAAGGAGGCAGAGTTGTGTCCAGATACTTTCTCATAGGGGAGATTGAATGATCGGCACAATCAGGATTAGCCCAGTGGGGGAATCACAATGCAGCTGTTTTGCCCACAGTCGTAACCAGGGCACGGTGCCAGTTATTGTGGCCAGTCAGTGCGACTCACTGAAGCAGAATCAGTCCATTTCCAACCTGAACTCATTACTCTGGGATTTCTAAGTGTTTCACGAACCCGTCTGTGTCGAAGAGGCAGCAAGTTAAACCGCAACTCCCAGCAGCCTGGCATGTTGTGCCTTCAGCTCACTACTTTGGGAGTGTAATGTGTGAAGCAGGTACAAGCAGCAGTGTCCCCATCCAGCAAGGGGCGGTAGTCTCACAACAGCTGGAGGGCTGCAGTTACTAGGGCAGGGGGTTTCCAAACTGACATATATATGGCATATATATATCTGACAGTTTAGCCACAGGGTTTTTGTAGGCCACAAGACTGCCAGCGCCTCAGCAGGGCTTTGTACAAAAACAAAATAGTACCAAGAGGAGATCACTAGCAATGTGGCCCCCAGGTGTCTCCTCTCTCACCCCCAGAGCTGACACATCACAGTCATTGTCCCCAGCACCTCCTCATCCCTCTGACCTCTGACCCCTGTGACGTGCCTTGGCCCCTCCCATGTCCAGCAGGTAAAGCAGCAGCATTAGATCATTTCCATCAGATCCACAGGTCTCCCTGCTCAGTCCCTCACGCCCTCCATCTCCATTAGCCACATGATCAGCTCCCCGGGGCAGCGCCACAAGCCCCCCAGTCCCACTGACTTGATCCTTCCTCAGACTCCCGGACACTGAATCCTCTTATAAATCACGTGTTGTGCTTCCTGGTAACTGGTCGTCCAATGTCCCCCTCCTCCCCCCCAGCCAGACTCACACACACACGGATAAAACAGTAGAGCCAGGGCCGGACAAGAGGAGAGACCCCCAGTATAAATATCAGTAGCACCTCCAGCTGTTGTTCAACTACATTTCCCAGCAGCAACACTAGAGAAGAAGCAGTAACACACTTACTTACCCATTACTGCCGGCCAGCGCACGTATCACGTATCCAGCCTTCCCCTGACACATCCATTCCACACGGGCCCGGCTCATTCCCCGCAGCACCAGCACTGACACTCGCTACAGCAGCGGCGGCACAAACGAAGAGTTCGTAGCGAGTAGAGAAAGCAGCTCCTTCCTTCCTTCCTTTCTCTCTCTCTCTCTCGTTCTGGGATCTGCTGCAATGTCTGAGTGTCACAGCCTCCCCGCAGCACTGAGACCCGCCTCCTACTCCACCGGCACTCGCTTGGCTCCTCCCACCGGCCTCTCTCTCAAGCCCTGACTGACACTGACTGATTGATTGACTGACCCTCCCCTCAGCACCGTGTTCTGTCACACCATGCCGGGCTCCTGCCGCTGCTCCCACTCCCCCTCATTTTCTCTGCTCCCCTCATACTCCCAGCTCCCCTCACGCTCTCTACTCCCACTCCCTGCTCCCCTCATACTCCCAGCTCCCCTCATACTCCCAGCTCCCCTCACGCTCTCTACTCCCACTCCCTGCTCCCCTCATACTCCCAGCTCCCCTCATACTCCCAGCTCCCCTCACGCTCTCTACTCCCTGCTCCCCTCATACTCCCAGCTCCCCTCACGCTCTCTACTACCACTCCCTGCTCCCCTCATACTCCCAGCTACCCTCACGCTCTCTACTCCCTGCTCCCCTCATACTCCCAGCTACCCTCACGCTCTCTACTCCCTGCTCCCCTCATACTCCCAGCTACCCTCACGCTCTCTACTCCCTGCTCCCCTGATACTCCCAGCTACCCTCACGCTCTCTACTCCCCTCACACTCCCAGCTCCCCTCATTTTCTCTGCTCCCACTCCTTGCTTCCCTCATACTCCCAGCTCCCCTCACGCTCTCTACTCCCACTCCCTGCTCCCCTCATACTCCCAGCTCCCCTCACGCTCTCTACTCCCTGCTCCCCTCATACTCCCAGCTCCCCTCACGCTCTCTACTCCCTGCTCCCCTCATACTCCCAGCTCCCCTCACGCTCTCTACTACCACTCCCTGCTCCCCTCATACTCCCAGCTACCCTCACGCTCTCTACTCCCTGCTCCCCTCATACTCCCAGCTACCCTCACGCTCTCTACTCCCTGCTCCCCTGATACTCCCAGCTACCCTCACGCTCTCTACTCCCCTCACACTCCCAGCTCCCCTCATTTTCTCTGCTCCCACTCCTTGCTTCCCTCATACTCCCAGCTACCCTCACGCTCTCTACTCCCACTCCCTGCTCCCCTCATACTCCCAGCTCCCCTCACGCTCTCTACTCCCTGCTCCCCTCATACTCCCAGCTCCCCTCACGCTCTCTACTCCCTGCTCCCCTCATACTCCCAGCTCCCCTCACGCTCTCTACTACCACTCCCTGCTCCCCTCATACTCCCAGCTACCCTCACGCTCTCTACTCCCTGCTCCCCTCATACTCCCAGCTACCCTCACGCTCTCTACTCCCTGCTCCCCTGATACTCCCAGCTACCCTCACGCTCTCTACTCCCCTCACACTCCCAGCTCCCCTCATTTTCTCTGCTCCCACTCCTTGCTTCCCTCATACTCCCAGCTACCCTCACGCTCTCTACTCCCTACTTCCCTCATACTCCCAGCTACCCTCACGCTCTCTACTCCCTACTTCCCTCATACTCCCAGCTACCCTCACGCTCTCTGCTCCCACTCCCTGCTCCCCTCACACTCCCAGCTACCCTCATTTTCTCTGCTCCCACTCCCTGCTACCCTCACACAGTCACGCTCTCTGCTCCCACTCCCTGCTCCCCTCACACTCCCAGCTACCCTCATTTTCTCTGCTCCCACTCCCTGCTACCCTCACACAGTCACGCTCTCTGCTCCCACTCCCTGCTCCCCTCACACTCCCAGCTACCCTCACGCTCTCTGCTCCCACTCCCTGCTCCCCTCATTTTCTCTGCTCCCACTCCCTGCTACCCTCACACTCCCTGCTACCCTTACATGGGTCAAAACCAGTGATTGTTACAGCTGATTATTATAGGCTCCAGAGAGCCAGTATCAGGTCCTGTGCAGGGGGTCAGAAAGTAGGCCGCCCCCTGGTATCCTATTATTCACGGTGCACACAAACAAACCATACTTGTTTGGTCACATGAGCCAATTAACAGACAGATTTCTGTTTTTTGCTTCCACACTTCTTCAGTTAAAGCTGCAGTATTTCTGGTCAGGTGATCTCTGAGGCATCACACAGACCATAACAAAATGGTGGCTCAAGGCAAGAGATGTAAAAGTACAATATTTACTTTATCTATATTCCAGTTTGGTAAGATTCTTTATTATGTCATTTAATATGATATAAACTGTAAATCTGTTGCTTAAATATTCATCTTGGGGGTAAAGTTTTCCTTTAAGTTAGTCATGGTATTCGACCATTTATTTAAATCCCAAGAAAAACAATTAAGTCAATCATGGTATGCACCCAGTTATAGGATGTTCAGCAAAACTGGGCATCAATAACCATTAATTAATGCGCATAAACAATAGGTTTACGCATGGAAATGCTGCCTTTGGCTTTTCTGGGGTGGCTTTAGGGTTTTGACAGCTACAGGCAGGCCCGGACTGGCAATCTGTGGGTTCTGGCAAATGCCAGAGGGGCTGCTGTACGGCTCCATAGAAAGATACCATATAGGGGGCTGGTAGCGGTCTGTTTGGGCTGGTAGGAGGCTGTTTGGGCCTCTGTGTACTTGGAATGACAGGGCCTGTATTGACTCCCAGGCCTGGCTACAGGGGTTAATCTGCAGGTAATGGGCAAGGGGGTATCACTTTTTTCAGTTCAGTTGTTTTCAGATTATTCCCCAGAAATAAAGACTTTTTTCAATTACTTCCCAACATGCGTTTTTCAGCACGTAGGATTCTTTTCCCAACATGCATTTCTCATTGTTCTCGTTCCCCATAATTCCGCTGGCTGGAAATAGAAAAGCTATTTAGAAATAGAAAAATGATTTACATGCAAAATGGACCAGGAATGATCGTCAGTACACAACGTAAAAACGTATATATATATGCGTCATTTATCTTGCGGGAATTTGGACGCCGTATTTAAAATACGCTGCGTATTTACGTAACCTATCATTTCAAACTTGCAATAGAGTCTATTGACTTGGTAGTTTCTTGACGTATTGGTGTTTCTGCTAAAAAAACACCAATACTGGGAGAATTGCCATAGTGCGTTTCCATTAATTTCAGTGGTAGTGCAATTTATGCGTATTTAAGCCCGACGGAGCTTTTTTAAAAACGCCAAGTCTGGCCTTACCCTAAGTTTAAAGTTGAATGTCCCTGTCTCTGGTGTTTGAGCCTGGCAGCTCAGTAATTCAGGCGCAGACTCTAAACTGTTATAATTTTGCAGCATTTAGTTGATACATTTCTCAGCAGCATCTCTGGAGTATTAGCAACTATTGTATCAAATCTAACAGTTGCCTGTAATGAAAAATGATTCTGCACAGCAGGAACAAAGATAAGAAATGTATCAACTAAGGGTAGAACTACATGGGGGATTTCAATGCGTTTTCGGCGGATCCGACTCGCTGCGCCAAAACGCAGGGATCAACTCGGATGCGACAGAAAATAAAGTAAGAAATAGCAATGTTGGATGGTGCCGCAGCGTTCACCCAACACGACTGTCGGATGCATAAGCTGCATGCTGCGCCTGCATCCGACCGTTGTGTTGCGACAAGATCCGACATTTGTATTTCTTACCTTATTTTCCAGCGCATCCGTTTTGACGCCTACGTTTTGGGGCAGCACGTCAGATCTGCTGAAAATACATTGAAATCGCCCTTGTAGTTCTACCCTAAACGTATCAATTTAGAACAGTTTACCGGGTCGGCGATCCCCCCCCCCTCCCAGAGCTGCTTTAGAACGTGAAAAATTACATTTTACACTTCAATATTAGAAAAAAAACCGTCACACATAGAAAATAGAAAGTAATTGGAAAAAGTCGTTGCTGGTGGTGATCTATCTGAAAACAAACTGTTGTTTGAAGGTGAACCACCCCTTTAAATCTGTAGATTCTGGCAAATACCCGAGGGGCTGCTGTAAGATTCCTTAGTCACTATTTAGTAAGCTGATTTAGGTGCTTTTGGGGTCTCTGTGTACAGGAGCTTTCTGAATTCCAGTATGGGCCTTGCACCCATGATTTTGATGGAGATGACAATAAGGATCACTGGTATAGACTGAGCTTGCGCTGCACATCAGAATGTCTCCAAGGGGCTTTAAAGGGTTAATTAAACACCAGTGGGACATCCAAACTATTAAGCGCAAATGTGTATCATTACATATACTCAAACATAGGGGTAAATTTACTAAGCAGCGAAAATTCGACAGTGACGGCTTTGCACCCATTTTGCCAGGTGAAAATTGGCTCAGACAACGCTAATTCACTAAAATGCAAAGGTGCGTCCAGGGTGCGGAACACTGGCGAATCTTCAGCAATCAAAGTGAAGATGCGCTAGCGTTCAATTATGCCTAGCGCAACTTCATTAGAGGTCTTCCCACAGGCTAATTTTAAGGTGGAATGGACGTATATGTTGCAGCATAATAATAATAAATAAAATAGAGTTGTTATAATGCCCTACACATGAGCCCACTGTATAGTTAATGTTCCATATCTTAGAAAATGTATGGGGGAACCCGGTTACCCGAAAAAAATTTTAAGGACTTTTGCAGGCTATCACTCTGAAAAAAGAAAAAGACGCCAGCGTTTTTTTGGGACTTTTTCCACTAAAAAATATGATGTAAGTAACAGAAGATTGAGGAATATTTACAGTATACTGTATGCTCCACTTCACCTGGTCTGAGCTGGCGAAAGGAAATCTGGTGAAAGAGGTGACATTCAGTAAAATCCGCATCTCCGTTAATTTGTGGAGTAACGTTCATTCGCCAGAGCGAAAATTCGCCTGGCGATAGAGTGCGAATGACCGCTAGCATCTGTTTCTTTCGCTAGCGAAGTTACGCCTGCGCCCGTTATTAAATCGGAATCATCACCAGCCTTAGTCACTTCACCCTTTAGTAAATCTGCCCCATATACCCCCCACTGGCTAAATATTTTAGGACACACGCTTCTTTCCCTAAAATGAGATGTGAGCTGTGCCCCCACCCCTTACAGCTTATTATACTGTACAATCGTGACTAATGATGGTCTTGAATCTATCTGACTTGGAAACAAGGGTGTAACCACAGAGGAATAATATCAATAATACGTCTGCGATATTAGGGTCTCCAAAAGTAAAGTGATTACTCACCACGAAGGGGAAGTGGCCCAGGTGCACTGCCCTGAGCCTTCAGCATGGGGAGCGGACAAACCGAAAAACCATATTGGAGCAGGCACTCAATGAAGGCAAACTTCCACCAGGCAAATAGATCAAAGTGAAGAGAGTTTATTGTGTCCACAGCCTTACGCGTTTCGTGTCATAAACACTTAATCATAGGCTGTAACCACAGAGGAAGCAGACTCTGTAACATCTATTTATTCTGCTTGGAAATCGGTATCCTTAAGATATTCTCCAACTATAGCTTAATCTCTCCTACTATAAGCCTACGGGGAACTAGTAGTAGTGATTATTTGCTCCACGATCTGGGAGCCTCCGCCACAGTGTCCTCGGATGGCTTTGGAACTGACCCTGTTTGCATTTGATATTGCAGAGTAAACACAGCCCTAAGCACGAGAGTGGGCTGTGTAGGGAGAGTGTTTGCACTCAGCATTGAGGTACAACAGGAAATAAACTCAAGGATAATGATGTCATCAGAGATGAACCCATAGCAAGAATTACACGATCGAGCACTTCTATGACGTTAAAGGGGTTGTTCATAAATTTTAGTATGATGGAGAGAGTGATATTCTGAGCTAATTCGCAATTTGTTTTTATTTTTTATTATTTCTGTTTTTTGAGTTATGTAGCTTTAAATTCAGCAGCTCTTCGATTAGCGGTTTAAGCAATCCGGTAGCTAGGGTCCAAATTACCCTAGCAACCAGGCATGGATTTGAATAAGAGACTGGAATATGAATAGCAGAGGGCCTGATAAGAAAGATGAGTAATGAAAAGTAACAATAATAATACATTTGTAGCCTTACAGAGCATTTGCTCTAAGAAGGGGTCAGCGACGCCCATTTGAAAACTGGAAAGACTCAGAAGAAAAAGGCAAATAACTATAAAAAAATAAATAATGAAAACTTGCTTAGAATTATCATTCTATAACATAATAAAAGTTACCTTAAAGGTGAACCACCCCTTTAATGAGCATTTTATAGGGAGATTCCTACTCAAATATCTAAAATCCTACAAAATGCGGGAAATGCTTGCGACCATATAGCACCGGGTTATTGTGCTGTGCCCAGAGATCTTGGACATTGTAGTCTTCAGAACCATTAAAGTCCGACAAAGTATCAGGCTAGAAATGATGGATTTTATGCATAAAATGTACTGTACTAGTCCAGGGGCACAGCAGTCTGATGAAGATCCACAACCCACTTGTCTCCATATCTTTGCCAACAAGAATTATATAAAGCAGGGGCGGAACTACCGGGGGAGCAGGGGGTGCGAGCAGGCCAGGGCCCGCACCCCCTCAGGGCCCCCCGGCAGTCCGCGCGCCGCGCATATCCCGGCCAGTTCCGGGTTTACAGAGGGGGACGGGGGCCCGGCTGCGCGTCCTGCGCCAGGGCCCGCCCCCCTCTAGTTCCGTTTCTGATATAAAGCCTGGTGTTTGCAGTTAGTTTAGAAGCCGATACAAATAGAAAATGAATGTATATTACAAAAGTGCTGAGAGGGGAACTCTGAGCAATCAATTGATTTTTTTTGGGTTTAGATCCCTTTTAACTCAAATTATTTAATAAAAATATCTTCCTCTGAATACCAGTTCCATTGCAAACCTTCCCAATGAAATATTTTAGCTGGGTCTTTTTGAAATGCAATTACAGATCCACTTGTGTTCGATTTATGAGCACTTTATGAAAGAAAACTGAAATGTACAGAGATGTATTTAGTATATCTATTTTCCTTCAATACACATTGGTTATAAAGGCTTGGCACAGATACAGAAATATTCCTTCATACTATCATTCAGACTATCATTAGTGTCCAGCGTGGTTACAGCCCCTAAGCAGAAATGGTGCACATTTTGTATAACTGAATTGCCGGCCTCTGTTTGGTTAGACCTTCCTCCGACTTGTATGTGGATCTGTAGAACATTCATACCTGGGCATTCTTCAATGCATGTTGTTCACATGTTGCATGTGAACCTTGTAATAGAGTCCTGCGAGGGTCCATTCTTTGGTACCCGACCCGTCCCCGCAACATGCAATCCGCAACCCGCATTCTTACACGCTTGGACGCGCTAACTGACCTGCAAGTATCATATCCGCATCCCTGAGCAGCGACCCCGCTGACCATCAAGAATCAGGAAGTGCTGTCATTGTAAACTGGAAGTGACATCATCGGAAGAAGGTGTGATCAGAAAAAAGGAGTAAAAATTGCTATTGAGAAGACCCGCAGCCCGGCCTGCAGAACCGCTGACCCACGTCTATACCCACGCCCAGAACTTCCACACGCAAACCGGAAGGTATCACAGGTTTTCCAGATAATGGATTTTTCCATAATTTGAATCTTCATACCTTAATTCTAAAAAATAATATAAACATAAAATAAACCCCCATAGGCTTGTATTGCTTCCAATAAGGATTAATTATATCTTAGTTGGGATCAAGTACAAGCTACTGTTTTATTATTACAGAGTAAAAGGAAATACTTTTTAACCCACGGGGTTACCTGTGGGTACCCGACCGGCTGCAGGACTCCACCTTGTGACTAAGGTCAGCTAACACTAGGACACTCACCGGCATTCTTATTTTTACTAGGAAAGCACTGAATCCAGGATTCGGTCATTTTCAGCAGGATTTGAACCTCAGAGTTCCAGCCCTCACATACATTTCTCATTTCTCAGTATTCCGCATATGGCCTTTTTGTAATTCTGAATGATGAGTTTCCAGATTGCAAATTCCATACTTGTACTAACTAAACTCCACTCTGCCCACAGGGCTTGCCCAAAGCATCTAATGGAGCTATGCTACGTCCTCCAACTAGAGGATCCTACCCAGCATCTAATACTTTCCAGTAGGGAAACTCAAAACAAGAAGACTTCTTGGCAAAGGTAACTCCTTGTGCAGGGATAGCGCCTCCTTATTGGCCCTTCCCCAAACAGAAACCTCTATTGAGAGAGAGGGAGGCTAGGGTGGTGGCCTCTTTTTGCACTCTAAATATGGCACTTCTCCCATCTTCTGACTTTTGCTGGATTTGGATCCCAGAAGAGGTTAACTAATTCAGAATGCAGGCTGCATATATAAAATAATACAGAAAACCATGCATGACTGTAGCCTGCTTTCTGTCGCTAAGTCTAGTACTTCACCTCAGCTCACCTCATTTCAATATTATCGCTTAATTAATTAGTCAGCCAGCTGCTGGCTTCTTTCAGTCTATATGGTAATCTGTAGAAAACATTGCTAGCATTGTCTTACTTAACCAATCTCCACTTCATAATTCACTTGGCAAGCCTTTCTGGGAGACGTTCTTTCACTTTGCAGCTCTCAGTGTTTGTACTATACAGCTCCTCCGTGCAGAATATTGGAATTCTTTTTAGCCTTTCCCCGGCCTTTTGCTCTGAGATCATGGTTTATCTTATTTTGTCCACTTGTTTTATTGCCCTCGCTAGAGACACACACAGCCAAGAGCTGTAACCAAAGCAGGGTAGTGAATGTCTTTGGAACGACTTCTTGTATGCAAAATAGATGCGCACCATGGTACATACTGATTCCAGTGACCAAGCGGCAGATGGAGGGACTTTGTAATTATAGGCGTACTTGAAAACAATAAAAAGTTATTTGTAACCACTATTTACAACCACCTATGGCAACCAATCAGCAGGTACAGGTATGGGAGTTTTTCCAGATAATGGATTTTTCCATAATTTGAATCTTCATACCTTAATTCTAAAAAATAATATAAACATAAAATAAACCCCCATAGGCTTGTTTTGCTTCCAATAAGGATTAATTATATCTTAGTTGGGATCAAGTACAAGCTACTGTTTTATTATTACAGAGTAAAAGGAAATACTTTTTAAAAATTTGCTTTCTGGATAATGGGTTTTCAGATCCCATACCTGTAGCATTTTCTGATCACTGGATAGAGATCATACATCATATTCGTTGATATGGGTTACTGCTCCTCTGCAAACTTTGTTCCATTTAATACATATGGGGTAATAATGTTTGTTTTTTAACTGTTCTCTATATAATATCTCCTTACAGTCAAACTTGTTGAAGGACAGTCCTCAATGACAAGCCCAAATAATGGATTTAACAAGAGTGGGGGGCTAAATTTGTAGCTGATTGTGGGTATGACAAGATATATAGGGGCAAATTCACTAAAGGACGAAGCACCTAACGCTAGCGTTAATTCGATAGCGTAGCGCATTTTCGTTAATTCGCTGATTCACTAACGGACACCGGTGTAAATTCGCTACTGTTACTTAGCACGCTTATGCCTGGCGAATTTGCGCAACAGATGTAACTACGCAAATTCACTGATGCGCGCATTGTTCTGAACGCTACCTTTTACGCTAGACTTCCTTCACCACCTCAGACCAGGCGAAGTGCAATAGAGTAGATAGGGATTGCTTCAAAAAAAGTTGAAATTTTTTTCCCAAAAAACGCTGGGGTTTTTTCTTTTTTTATGGGTGATAGGCTAAAAAAGATCGAAAAATTTTTTGGGGCTACCCTCCTTCTCCCCTACATTTCCTAACTCATGGCACCTTAACTATACAGTGGGCACATGTGTAGGGCAAAATAAAAATTTTATTTGCTGTTTTGAAGGTTTCCCAGGCTTGTTTAGTGCTGCTACGTATACGTCTATTGTAACTTCAATTTGGTGCCGTATGCAAATTAAGCATCGCTAGCGTAACTTCGCTTTGACTGGCGAATTAACGCTAGTGCAACTTCGCAACCTTTCGTTTCCCCTGAGCGCAACTTCGGATTTTAGTGAATTTGCGTAGCGCTGGTGAAAATTCACCTGGCGAAGTGCGGCGAAGCAGACGCTGGCGCAAATACATATCTTAGTGAATTTGCCCCATAGTAGTAAGGCTACCTTGAGTTCTTCATCTATTCCTTTCCCAGGACACCTTGGGGTATATTTATCAAAGAGTGAAGATAGAAATCATCACAGTCCTCTAGAGTGAAATTCCGCCACTCTCAATTAATTTCTATGGAATTTTTAAAAGAGTATTTATCAATGGGTGAAAGTGAAATACACCTTTCAAAATCCCATAGAAATGGAGAGTGGCGGAATTTCACTCTAGGGGGGTATATTTATCAAAGAGTGAAGTTAGAGATCACCACAGTCCTCTACAGTGAAATTCCACCACTACCCATTAATTTCAATGGAATTTTTAAAGGCGTATTTATCAAAGGCTGAAAGTTCACCATTTGATAAATACGCCTTTAAAAATCCCATAAAAATTAATGGAGAGAGGCGGTATTTCACGCTAGTGGACTGTGGCGATCTCTGACTTCACTCTTTGATAAATATACCGCTAGAGGACTGTGGCCATCTCTAACTTCACTCTTTGATAAATATACCCCTTGACTTCTTCTGGCAAAAGGTCCACAGTGTCTCTTTCTCTCTATGGAGTAGTCCACTTGAGTGGGGTTGATATTTCCTACAACATACATTCCTAAGCTAATATAAATGTTACTACTTTCCAGCTAACCCCTTTTAGGATCTGGGTTGAAGACCAAAACCCTGATCCTTATCCTCCAAGACAGCATGTTGAGTGTCTCTTTATTTTGGTAAATGGGGAAGACATCTAATGCCATTAAGTAACCAGAAATACAGTTGAAAGTCTACTTACCACATATTAATAGTGTCAATGAATACTTCTCAGGGACAAATTAAGCCTTGAAGACAAATGGAAAAAAATAAATTTTTCTGGATTAGTCAGTTGTTTCAGCCAAAAGGTTCAGAAGACCTCTCATTGAGAATGTCCATGTCTCCAAGGTTGTCCATTATAGCTTCACACGCAGGTCCTTGTATAACTTCCTACTGGTGACATCAGCAGACATGCAGGGAGTAGACTGATTAGTGTAAGAGCATGCCCAATAAGCATCCACAGCAACTCAGCACTCACAGAACATATACAGTGCATGGAGACAGAGTCATGAGTCTTTAATGTAATAGCACAATAAGTTCAGTTCTGTAAAAAAATACATAAATCAGAGGTTAATTATGCACATTAAAAAAGTTTTGGCAACAAGTGTAATAGTATCCATGGCTGCTTCCCAGCCATTACAACATTGTTTGAAATGATCCACAAGTAGAGCACCAGCTAGATTGCGCTAAATATTTTTATGAGGATTATTTACGGTGCCCACATGTTAATGATTTTCAGATTTAAATGACCATTTGAATTCCCCATGTTACATATATTATTTTTCTGGAGGGTTCTCTCAAAGAATTGAAAGTCAACTGTTCTCGAATCCGTGATTCAGTCCATGGTGGGTGTCACATGTTAGAGTCCTGCAGCGGATCAGGTACCCACAAAAACCTGCGGCACCCTGCGGGTTGCAGGTAGAAGTTTCCGAAGTGGGTATAGATGTGTATAGTTCTCCCGTTTTGCAGGTTGCGGGTCTTCTCAATTATACTCCTTTTTTCTGATCACGCCTACTTCTAATGATGTCACTTCCAGTTTACAATGACAGCACTTCCTGTTTTACTCCTTTTTTCTGATCACGCCTACTTCTAATGATGTCACTTCCAGTTTACAATGACAGCACTTCCTGTTTTACTCCTTTTTTCTGATCACACCTACTTCCAATGACATCACTTCCGGTTTACAATGACAGCACTTCCTGTTTCTTGATGGTCATCGGGTCGCGGATCGGGTTGCAGATAAGGTACTTGCGGGTCGGGTAGGGGGTCCAAGCGGGTAAGTATGCGGGTCTGGGTGTAACAAATTGGTTCCACGCAGGACTCGTGTTGAATTTTAGAGCTTTCTATTTATCTAGTTGAACCATGTATGTAGGACTTGGCAGAAACCCTTTAGTACAAGGAAATATAATCTAGGCAGGCGCCTAAGATGAAATATATAAACATGATGTGGCGTATGAATGAGTTGGCCATTCGTAATGGAGAACATGTGACCTTAAGGGAACGAAAATTGATTTCATGGGAAATATTTATATCTGATTTCAGGAGCCAGTGTTTCAATGTGTTATGGATAGGAATTAGCCAATCAAAGGTCTTTGGAATCACATTCAGCAAAATATAAATCTCCCTCATTTCAAATATGCATTCTTCCCAAAATTTTATTCTAATAAAATTTCAGGCTGAGCCCTTTGTCAGAGCTACAGGTTTCCCCAGAGGACCTGTTTGGGAACTGCTGTATTTTAAAAAGTTATAGATACTTTTGTGGTTGCTTTTGGAATGAACTTTCCCTTTTCCCCCAAGTCAATATCGCTGTCACTCTTGGTGGATTAGAGTCTAACAATGTTATTGATGAAACAGTCACACCCCATTGATCTGACTTTCTATTTGAAACCCACTGTCTAATTTAGGCACCGGTTACTTCCCTATGCACTATTTGCCTAACCCATTCTGTTAAAGGAACAGTAAAATCAAAAAATATAAATGTAATACAAATATACAAATATAATACAGTGTTGTCCTGCACTGGTAAAACATGTGTGTTTGCTTCAGAAACACTACTATTGTTTATATAAATAAGCTGATGTGTAGCCATGGGGGCAGCCATTCAAGCACAGGATACACAGTAGATAACAGATAAGTACTACTATAGTTTATATAAACAAGCTGCTGTGTAGCCATGGATGCAGCCATTCAAGCACAGGATACACAGTAGATAACAGATAAGTACTACTATAGTTTATAAACAAGCTGCTGTGTAGCCATGGGGGCAGCCATTCAAGCACAGGGTGCACAGTAGATAACAGATAAGTACTACTATAGTTTATATAAACAAGCTACTGTGTAGCCATGGGGGCAGCCATTCAAGCACAGGATACACAGTAGATAACAGATAAGTACTACTATAGTTTATATAAACAAGCTGCTGTTTAGCCATGGGGGCAGCCATTCAAGCACAGGATACACGGTAGATAACAGATAAGTACTACTATAGTTCATATAAACAAGCTGCTGTGTAGCCATGCGGCAGCCATTCAAGCACAGGCTACACAGTAGATAACAGATAAGTACTACTATAGTTTATATAAACAAGTTGCTGTGTAGCCATGGGGGCAGCCATTCAAGCACAGGATACACAGTAGATAACAGATAAGTACTATTATAGTTTATATAAACAAGCTGCTGTGTAGCCATGGGGGCAGCC
The DNA here is from genome assembly GCA_038501925.1 of Xenopus petersii. Taxonomy (NCBI): domain Eukaryota; kingdom Metazoa; phylum Chordata; class Amphibia; order Anura; family Pipidae; genus Xenopus; species Xenopus petersii. The sequence continues at coordinate 10,634,903 of CM076675.1, read as the reverse complement.
CTTCAAGCACAGGACAAACAGTAGATAACAGATAAGTACTACTATAGTGTATATAAACAAGCTGCTGTGTAGCAATGGGGACAGTCATTCAAAGGAGAAAAAGCCCAGCAGATAGCAGATAAGCTCTGTAGAACATAAAGATGTTATCTGTTATCCACTATTTAACCTGTGCCATATAGTAGAGTCCTGAAGTGGGTCGGGTACCCGCAGGTTACCCGCAAAAACCTGAGGTACCCTGCGGGTTGTGGGTAGAAGTTATAGGTGCGGGTATAGACATGGGTCGGTGGTTCTGCGGGTTGCGGGTCGGGCCACGGGACTTCTCAATATCGATTTTTGCGCCTTTTTTCTGATCACGCCTACTTCCGATGATGTCACTTCCGGTTTACAATGACAGCACTTCCTGATTCTTGATGGTCAGCGGGTCGCGGGTCAGTGTTGCGGATAAGGTACTTGCGGGTCAGGTAGCGGGTCCAAGCAGGTAAAAATGCGGGTCCAGGTTGCGAATTGCAGGTTGCGGGTACGGGTTCCAAAAAATGGACCCGCGCAGGACTCTACCATATAGCCTTTTTTCAATTTCTTTTTTCAACACAGCAGCTTTTTTATATGAACTATAGTAGTGTTTCTGAAGCACATCACAACAGTTTTACCAGTAATACACTTTAATTTTTTGGTGTTACTGTTCCTTTAAGATGAGGCTGTTTAGCACATGGGGCAGATACAAGGTTCAGTACAGGCAGCTCTCATCCCAAAAGTACTCATTCAGTTCAACGGGAAGCCGCGTGGGTGGTTTCAAAAATCACAGACGGTATAACAATGCTTGTGTAGTTGCACATAAAGCTGCAAATAGTTTACTTTGTTACAAAAAAAAAAATCAGAATTTCCTAATGTTGTACCATAGTTCCGTTGCACAAAATCATTTTCAATTTGCTTTGATAAACACGTGAATGCAAGAACGTGCTGACCATAAGTGGTTGTGATAGTATGACCGTGGTGGAGCAAAGAGATCAGCTAGGTCTCATTGACCTGGACATCATTATAATAGACACAAGAATATTGATGAAACAGTCTTAAACAGCTTCTTCAATAGATTAGTTAGAATTGGCCTTTTGTCTGAAACCAAGCAGGCATGTCTTCAGTTTTGTTAGCTTTTGCTTGTACAGGCTCATTTATTAATGTCGTACCAACACAACTCGGCTTCATTTCTTGTCAGCTGCTGGCGGTTTAGCCGCAGTCGGAGCTGCCGATCATAACCAGTTGATTCGCTTATTTTATTCTCTGCAGTGATTTCAAATATAAAACATTTGGCTATTTTTTAGAATTGAAAAGTCTGAGGATTTTCATTGACAGCTATGACATTTATGGCCTATATGATCATATGCTAGAGCCAAGGGAGCAGGTCAATCTGGCCCACCACTTGGTAGGACAAAGGGGCAAAATATTTGTTAATTTTTAAAGGAAAACTATACCCCCCAAACAATGTAGGTCTCTATTAAAAGATACTGAGAAAAACAGCTCATGCATAAAACCCTGCTTCATGTAAATGAACCATTATCATAATAATATACTTTTCTAGTAGTATGTGCCATTGGGTAATCATAAATAGAAAATTGCCATTTTAAAAAATAAGGGCCGCCCCCTGGGATCGTAAGATTCACTGTGCACACATACAAACCACATGTAAGGTCACATGAGCCAATTAACAGACAGAGTTCTGCCTTTTGCTTCCTCACTTCTTCCTGTTACAGTTAGTGTTGTAGTATTTCTGGTCAGGTGATCTCTGAGGCAGCACAGATAGAGTCACGAAATGGTGGTTCAAGGCAAGAGATGTAAAAGGGCAATATTTATGTAAATATATATTCCAGTTTGGTAAGATTCTTTAATATGTCATTCAATTTGATATAAACTATCTGTTGCTTAAGTATTCATTTTGGGGGTATAGTTTTCCTTTAAGGCAGGCTAGACAATCAGTAATGTATGGCCAGTTATGGATAGCTCAAGGTTCATGATCGGGTGTGCAATGGCTCCCTATATACAGTAATAATATCCTAGAGCTAATGGAAAAAGTCAATCTGACCCATCACTTGGTAGACCAAAACAGCAGAAGCTTTGCTAACTTGGAGGCCCTGTCAATCAATCAGATCTTATCATGTATGGCCAGTTATGGATGGCTCAAGACTAATGTCTTAAAAACCTCTATAGCAGTGCCATTCCAGCACTTGTACTGCATGACACTGATTGCTGTAGAATCATGATTAATGGAGTGTTTCCATCACAACAATGCATGTCATAAGGACATGTTCACTCCAAGAAGTAGTCCTCAAGGGCCGGCTACCAATATTGGCAGAAACTATAGGGGTCATTTACCACCACAAGCACAGTTGTGCTCACACAAAATTCCCTGCAGTCAGTTCCATGATCCCATTCATTACTTGTGTCAAAATAGTTGTGCTCAGGAGCGCTCATTCCTTCCTGCCTCCTGTCCGAAAAACGTGCAGTTTCACCTATTGACGCAGAGGAACCCTGAAGCTACAGCCACCTCCAGACCCCTAAAGAGAGAACCCTAAGGTGGTAACTTTAGGGTTTCCTCAGTGGCCTGTGTCAATGGGTACAGTGTACTTGCATCTAAAATATAGACCATAACTGCATTAATTTTGTTGCATCAGCTGCAGTTGCATTAGATGCAATGCACCCTTGCAGCAACAACAACGCTTGATTGATTACTCAGCAAGTCCAGTTGTTTTTAGATTGACCTATACTAGATATACCATGACCTGGATAAATGAAAATCTTCATAGTCAACAACAACGCTGATATTCTGGGACACAATTCTGCATTATGGCTCGAAATTGCACTTTGCTCACTGCATCTGTGGTTGAAATTACCCTTTATGTCAGTGTTAGATGAAAAGCATAATCCAAGAGAAAATAAAGTCTATATTTTTATATATATTCATACATGCAGAAATGGATGAATCAGAATGGCCATTGTAGTCCCTTATTATATGACTGTGACCTATAAAGGTTAAAAATGAATATGTGTGGCATATTCAGCACGTTTCCACTGTCGTTCCTTTATGTTTTTTTAATCATTTCTATGATGTTGCTTTTGATTTTCTCCCAAATCCTTTGACTGAGACATTCAGGTTGGCAGCTGCTAAATACGAGATAATGTCAACATTTCAATTACAAATGTACAAAACTCCTGTTTCATGGTTGTTTTGTAGTTCCTTTATCGCTGTTTTATTTTATTTAATACAAATATTTATTAGTTTATACGCATCACTTAAATCACTGTTTCTGCAGCCAAAATGAAAACTTCAGTCTCTGTAGCATTTCCAGCACTTTCTTCTTGTCTCTGTCTCGTGCTCCCAGCCCAAAATGCTTCACCCTAAGCCTATAAACCATTTCAGCCTTCCTGTCACTAGTCTGTCTATAATGGCAAATGGCTCAGAGCAGAAGGCATTTTGTCAACACCAACTCTATGGGGCCGATTCACTAACTTCGAGTGAAGGATTTGAAGTAAAAAAAAACTTCAAATTTCGAAGTGTTTTTTGTGCTGCTTCGACCATCGAATGGGCTACTACGACCTTTGACTACGACTTCGAATCGAAGGATTCAAACTAAAAATCGTTCGACCATTCGATAGTAGAAGTACTCTCTTTAAGAAAAAACTTCGACCCCCTAGTTCGCCATCTAAAAGCTACCGAACTCAAAGTTGGCCTATGGGGAAGGTCCCCATAGGCTTGGCTAACTTTTTTTTATCAAAGGATATTCCTTCGATCATTGGATTTAAATCCTTCGAACCGTTCGATTCGAAGGATTTAAACGTTCGATCGAAGGAATAATCCTTCGATCAAACTATTTGCGCTAAATCCTTCGTCTTCGATATTCGAAGTCAAAGGATTTTAATTCCCAGTCGAATATCGAGGGTTAATTAACCCTCGATATTTGACCCTTGGTGAATCGGCCCCTAAAATATAAGGGTTTTCTCGTACCACTTCTTTTGGCTCTTGGCATACAGTATTTTGCAAGTAAACATGTGGCATGCCATAGAGCAATGATCCCCAACCAGTAGCTCATGAGTAACATGTTACTCTCCAACCCCTTGGATGTTGCTCCCAGTGGCCTCAAAGCAGGAGCTTATCTTTGAATTCCAGGCTTGGAGGCAAGTTCTGGTTGTATAAAAACCAGGTGTTCTGCCAAACAGAGCCTCAATGTAGGTTGACAATCCACATTGGGGCTACCAAATAGCCAATCACAGCACTTATTTGGCACCCCAAGAACATTTTTCATGCTAGTGTTGCTCCCCAACTCCTTCTACTTCTGATTGTTGCTCACGGGTTCAAAAGGTTGAGGATCCCTGCCATAGAGCAAAGAGAATCTTCATCTACACCATGGCACTATCAGTAAATTCTACAAGCAGCCACTAAGAGGGTTAGAGGCAAATTCAGAAGGAAAAAAAAACAACATCATGTTTATATATTTAATAATATTTATTTTGATTTTCTCCCATATGGATCAACTTCACTTAGTTATCTTAAAGGGGACCTGCCACTCTAAGAAATAATTCCAAATCAAATTTCATGATGTTAGTAAAGCAAAATAAACTTCAGGTACACAATATAAATGATTTAAATCTTGTTTCTTTTAGTATTGGAATTCAAAATCACATGACGCAGGCAGGCGCCATTTTGTGGACATTGTAATTAAAGGGGACCTGTCACCCAAAACAATTATTCCAAATCCTATTTTATCACATTAATCAAGCAAAATGAACTTTAATTACACTGTATAAATGATTTGAATCTTGTTTCCTTCCGTCTGGGAACTCACAATTATAGCAAGCAGGCAGGAGCCATTTTGTGGACACTGTTATTAAGACAAGCCTTGTATCATCTCAGAATCTTGTTTGTGCACCAGAATGGGGGACCTGATGTCCATCCCCATGTCCTGGTTACACAATTAAATGGTGAAGAGAACTGGGGGAATGTGGGGAGAGCAGTGACATCTAGGAAGTGCTAAATGGAAAATGAAAGTAATCGCTTGCCCCGCCTCTATGCCTAAGGCAAAGAGGAGGGGCAGCTGATATTTGATTGACAGCTGAGATTTTTAAATGAGTTTACAACAGCTATGAATGCTTTTTTTAAAAAAAAAAAAAATTGTATTTCATGTTTAATTTTAAAAGGACTTTTATTATACAGATTTTTATGGGCGACAGGTCAACTTTAAGGCAAGCTTTTCATCATGCAAATATATTGATTACGCATCAGAATGTGGCACCTGATATCCATGTCCTTGCAATGGGTAACCAATTAGATGGTGAGGAGAGAAGGGGAATGTTAGAAGAGCAGTGACATCAAGGGAGTTCAGAATGGAAAGTGAAAGTAATTGCCTGTTTCGCCTCTGTGCCTCTGGCATAGAGTAGGGGTGGCCAATATATGATTGGCAGCTGAGATTTTTAAATGGATTTTTGAATAAAAAAAACAATTTTTTTAAAAGTACTTTTATTATACTGCTTTTCATGTTTGGGTGACAGATCCCCTTAAATGGAGCCATTTAGGAGCATGGAGCTTTCATTGGGGACATCAGGTCCAGGTTTTTTTCAGGGATATAAACTCCCTCTGCAACTTAAAGCCCATGTCCATGGCATAGAATTCTGTTCATATTATAGTGGGCCCCAGCATTCCTACATTTTCAGGGGACACCTCCATCTCCAGCCCTGGCTTTCGGAATGGGACCTGTTTGGTTTTAATGGCGTTACCCGTTGATCTTGCCACCAGTAATCATAGAACAAAGGGAAGTCCAGGAACGTTGGTATCAGAAAGATACTACTGTACTTTTAAGCTCCTGACAAAGATTCTGCAATCTAAAGAACCAAAAGGTTAAACAGCCAATAATATTATCTTTTTCTTTGTCTGTTGTAAGGTCTAATTATACGCTGTCAGATATTCGCCTCCGTGGAGCCCTGCAGAGTTATTTTGCGGGTTGTGCTTGGGATTTCAGGAAGAAAGAAATCAAATTGTGAATAACAAATCGTCACTTTAATTTTCCTTCAGGCTTATCGCTGAATCCCCACAAGGTGACTGGATGTTGCTGTGATTATACAGAGCATATAGTCAAATTTACACCCGCCTTGCTTTGAATAGGGGGAGAATGACAGTCAAGCCCCCATGTGAATTGATCTAGGACCCAAATTCTGACCTACAGGGTTTTTTTTCTCTCGAATTGCGTGGTTTGCAATTTATGATCTATGGTTATGCTCCCTATCTGGAGAATGACCGGCAATTCTCAAGGCGCTTAATGTAAAATTAAAATAGCAAAAAGACAATCCTGTTTTATGACATTATTAAATACTCAAGCAACAACCTGAAAGCTGTGAATTACCTCCAGCCAGAGAGGGAATCTCATGGTGACCTCAGAAACACCGCCCGCCTTCTCTTAATAGCATCTTAATAAACTAGATTGTATGCCTTTGGGATTTTATAGCTGGTATAATATTTATACCGGCACAATAAACTCAAGCACATGAACACACACACAGAATTCAAGGAAATAAAAGGCTGTTTTTCTTTGCTGTTACTTTGATGGCCATGAGATCGCTGCAGTTCTGGTGATTGCTGCAGGGCAGGAGCAGATATATTGAGGGTAATTTACAAAGTCTTTGCTACCCCACAATTTCTTAAAATTTCCCAGGTCACTAAGTTCCAAAATAAGAGGCAGATTTACATAGGGTCGAATATCGAGGGTTAATTAACCCTCGATACTCGAATGCCGAATGTAAATCCTTCGACTTCGAATATCGAAGTCGAAGGATTTAGCGCTATTCCTACGATCGAACGATCGAAGGAATAATCGTTCGATCGAACGATTAAATCCTTCGAATCGAACGATTCGAACGATTTTAATCCATCGATCGAAGGATTTTTCTTCGATCAGAAAATGCTTAGGAAGCCTATGGGGGACCTTCCCCATAGGCTCACATTGGCCTCGGTAGGTTTTAGGTGGTCGAACTAGGGGGTTGAAGTATTTTTTAAAGAGACAGTACTTCAACTATCGAATAGTCGAACGATTTTTAGTTCGAATTTAGTCGAAGTTGTAGTCGAAGGTCGAAGTAGCCCATTCGATGGTCGAAGTAGCCATATTCGACCATTCGAAATTCAAAGTATTTTTTCTTCTATTCCTTCACTCGAGCTAAGTAAATGGAGCCCTAAGAGTGCAGAGACATCCCCGCATAAATAGCTTGCTGCCTCTGTTCAGCACTGTATTCATGAGGTTGGGCAGGAGGATTAAAGTAGACACCCCACATCCTACAAGTTCCCTAATTTGTGTCTTGTACAGACACACAAAATAAGGGGCCGTTGGTGGATTCAGGTCCTTACTGCCTGTCCTATCTGCAAATAATAAAAACTACAATATATATATATGTATTGTTAGAAGAAATGGTTACAGAGGCCAATCAAGTTGATATTTATGATGTTAGAACTTTCATCTTTCCCTTCATTAACATGTCTATTAAAAAGCTAGTGACTTTTTTTATGTGTATAATATTTAACTAATAATGGGTTTCTATAGGTGCCAATTCTTGTAAACACCAAACCTAAGACATTAAAGGCATGTGGGGACCAGCCTCTTTGCCACAAAGCTCTGCATGGTGCATTGTTCCTAATTAAAGCAAAGTGATTGGAACTACTATATCATTCCACATACTGTATCACTTCTGTGCAGTTATATAATGTGATTATTATAGTGATAGGACCAATTATCAAGGGATTTTGTATCAGACATATCACACATGTTTAGGGTGGTAGCAGATATGGCTACTTAGGGAGATTAGTCACCCATCGACAAATCACCTCTTCTTCGGGCGACTAATCTTCCCCAAATTCCCTGCTGCCGGCTAGAATGTAAATCGCCGGCGGAATGGCTTTTTGAACGCTTCTTTTTCCGAAGTCGTCTGAAGTTGCCTCACGGGGAAACTTTGGGCGACCTTTGGCATAATAGATAAATCTATTTCAGTTTGCTTTATGCTGCCAGGATGCAAAGCCAAACCTACAGTATATGGAATGCATAGCACTCAACATTCCAGATCTACATTGCTCCAGGTTAGTTATCCATATCAGCCAATCAGATTGTTCCCTTTATTTTCAAACGTCTACGAGGCTGGCCAAAACTAAAAGCTGTCAGTCTTGAAGTATCAAACTCAGGGAGTCTTCAGTCTCAGGGAGCCGGTCTCCAGGCATCAGTCTCAGGGTGTCAGTCTCGAGGCATCAGTCTCAGGGTGTCAGTCTCGAGGCATCAGTCTCAGGGTGTTAGTCTCAGGGAGTCAGTCTCGAGGCATCAGTCTCAGGGTGTCAGTCTCGAGGCAGCAGTCTTAGGGAGTCAGTCTCGAGGCATCAGTCTCAGGGTGTTAGTCTCAGGGAGTCAGTCTCGAGGCATCAGTCTTAGGGTGTTAGTCTCAGGGAGCCAGTCTCGAGGCATCAGTCTCAGGGTGTCAGTCTCGAGGCAGCAGTCTTAAGGAGTCAGTCTTGAGGCATCAGTCTCAGGGTGTTAGTCTCAGGGAGTCAGTCTCGAGGCATCAGTCTTAGGGTGTTAATGTGGACATAGATGATTTTTCTCTTCCAAATGACCAATTTTAGTGTGATCCGACAGATCCGTCAAATTATCGTGAGGATAGTGGGCATCAAACGATTTTTCGTCCAACATCGGTCAGAAAATCGATTAGACAGGTTCGAAATTTTTTTTATCATTCACAGTGAAATGTATGCATTGTCCAGTTGTTTGCCGGGCCAAGCAGGCAGTTTTTCTAACTTCAACTAGACGATATCGTTTGAAATGGTAATCGTCGTTAATGGACAAATCATACATTTAAATGATTGTTTCAGGATAAGCTTGGTTCTATGATAACAAAAACATCTTTCAAAAATCTTAACGTCAATGGCCACCATAATTCTCAGGCAGTTGGTGCAGCAGGTGACAGACACAAGGTCAATGTCCCCGAGGTGTTAATCTTCTATGACACAATGGTCTGTGGTCGTGGAGTTCCCAGATCATTTTATGACTGGCAGGCATTATATTAGGTGTTTTTTTCACACTGCAAGAGCTCAGGGAACTGTTTGAATTGCAATAAATAAAAATATATTAAGGTCATTTATCAGAATGGCTTGACAAAGTATTGTTGTACCAGGTTATTATAACTGAACTTCCATTCAAGCAAAACAATGCGTTAATGCCCCACAGAAATATATCTGCAACTTGTAAGAAAGATCAGGCACAAAAAGGTGACGAAGACAAATGTTATTTCTAAAAGCCCCTTGAAGATCCAGAAGGAATTGTTTCTGTACATCTGGTTTGTGTACCATTCTGTGTATATTGCCAGACTGATGCAAGTCAGTAAGTAAATGCACGCTGTATATGTGAATACAATCTATGCAACGGACATTTGGACTCCCAGCAGCCTTTGCAAGCATAGTGAGCCTATAGAACCAAACGTACAGCAGTATTAATGAACATATGGAATAAGACTGGTACAAATGGAGGCAGATTTTCTTTTGTTTAAGATCTTCCCTCCTCTGCCCAAAAAACTTCTCCTTTTAGATTGTAAGCTCTTTTGGGCAGGACCCTCTGCACCTTTTGTATTGGTTACTGGTCTCTATGTATGTAATTCTATATTTTCTTTGTATAAACCCACTTATTTTACAGCGCTGCAGAATGTGTTGACGATCTAAAAATATGTAAATAGTAATAATAATTTTCTCATTTACATAAATCTTTACTGTTATTTACCTATTAAAATAGTGCAGAACATTTTGGCACATGGGGTAGCCAAAAAACGTTAAAGCACTTGAAACAGTCATACACTGATTTTAACAGCACAGCATGAGGGACCATTTTTACTTTCTTTTATGAAAAAGAAATCTCCAATATACTTTAATTAAAAAATGTGTACCATTTTTACAAGAAACCTGACTGTATGCAGTGAAATTCTCCCTTAATTTACTGCTGTGGATAGGAATTGTCATACGGTCCCTAACTGCTCTGCAGAGAAACAATCATACTTATGAACAGCAGGGGGAGCCCCCGCCTTACTTCCCAGCCATACAGAACTCAAGCAGCTTTGTTTGTTTCCCTGTAGAGCAGTCGGCGACTGTGTAGAGATTTGTATTGAATTTTGTTTTTTGCATTTACATCCCCTTTACTGTTCCCAGTAAAGGGGCACATTTATTAAGGGCCCAATTAAAAGATTTAAGATAAAAATATCTAAAATCATAAATACTGTAATAAGCCAGAAAAACATCTAGTCACTAAATGTTCCCTACAGATTTTGTTTAATTAGGTCTTTAAGATACACGCGACTGACTCCATACTAGCAGTCTGACATCTGGTAGAGCTTTGTTTCACTTTAAAAAATAAAAAACCTCTAAGGATTATAAAAACACATTTTGGGTTTCTGTGCTGCTTGTGCAGCCTTCTTTGATAGTTTAGAAGATTTGGAATAACCAAATAACCACAGGGGTTTAGGAAGGCCACCAGATGGCTGAGAGAACCTAAGATCCCCAGCCAAAACATTTAAGGATGTCAGTGTTGAAAGGGATACAGCCGTAAAATACAACCACCTGAGGTCAACTTTCTTGTTCTCCAGGCTGGAAACATTAATGTTCAACAATACAAGGTACCAGGTTAATTTTGCTTGTCCTTTTACTTGGCCCTTGTTTTCCAATTTAGGTAAAGAACAACAACATTTTATTCTTGCCAATTTAATATGCCATGGGATGAACTGGTGACCACATAATTCAGTGAAAATACCTAACGTGCATAGGCGTATAGCCCTTTCATTTTGATATTGATAGGTGCTTTTACTCTGTGATGGGTGAGCATCTAAGTTACAGGTGGAGCAAACTGGTTTAGGCAATAGAGAGCAATCAGTCATGCCTGAGCTACAAACTATAGAAGCTGTATTTAATAAATAGTTGAAGAGTCACCATCACTTGAGAAATTCCTGCAGTAGAGGACACCGATGGGTTGCACTTGAAAGTCAAGATTCTGTGAGTATATTAAGCCACTTAAGTACACCAGAAATGGTTTCAGAGCTTTAAGTGGATCATTTATAACAAAGAGACAAATATTCAAGGCAGAAAAATAGAAGCAACAATTGGTGAATTATCAGAAGTCAAAGAACCCTAAATCTAAAAACCATTGGTATTTTTGTTCAACTGGCCATACAAAATAAGATTCACTCGTTTTGTGAGGTTGCCAAACAAACGGACCAAACAAGTGAACCTTTTCCCTGATATGGCCATAAGGCTTTATCCAAACATTGGCCCCAGGGCCAAATGATCAGATTTAAATGGTGGGAATAGGAGCCATCAGAGCGAGGACCGATGCTCAATCCTACTGGAAAATAAAATCTGTCAGATTAGTATCTGTCCAATTTTCAGCCAGATATCGGTCGAGTGGGCCTCCGGAGGGATACAGATAAACTGCTGAATCAGTCTGAAGGACCTGAATTGGAAACTTAAATCTGCCTGTGTATGGTCACCTTTACTCCCCTTCTCTTATCGATGCAAATACTGGCTAGCCTTGCCGGCACTATGTAAATAAATGATGGTGATGATTCTGTAGTCCAATCACAGGAATGAAAGGCTCTGCTACCCTTTTGTTTGCATCTGGAACCTTAATGATGAGAGAGAAAGGTTGAATCTGATAATCCGAATAACCTTGCCTGGTACGTAAAGCCAACACAAACAGATTGCAATATACAGTATATAGCTTAGCCTTGCATTTCATAAACGAACAAACCGATGCCCACAGTCAAAGACAATCATGTATTTTTTTTTTATTTCATTTAGAAAATGTCAGGTCTTGGTTCAATAACTCTGACAGTGTTAACTAAAAGGATCTCTACTGTATCCATGGAAATAGTCAGTAGAAATAAAATGCATTCTGTGGTACAACAATGCGAGTGACACAAAGGGCTGCTGTAATATCGTTTTACTCGAAAATGCTGTTGCTTCTTCTGTCCTTAGGAAGAAAGTACCTTCTGGGGTATCATTCTTGCACATTAGAGGGGTCATTTATTGGGACACTGGATACAAGTGCTAAAGAACTAAGTTGTGTGTTTCGAAAAAGCACTTGCCACTGGGAACTGGCTCCCTACCATGAGTGCCATTCAAATGGGTACATTTTTGTTTTGGGGGGGTAGATGCCTACCTGCTTCCCCAGCACAGTCCTCATAAATACACGCTGCCGAATGTAAGTAGCATTGTACTCATGGGGCACCCGTAGATTTCTGAGCTCCATTTTGGAGCACAGAAACCTGTGACAATTGAGAAAATGCAGGACAGGACACAAGTGTGTGGAATTTACAAGAAATATACGCAATTTTGCAAAAAAAACATGGCAGATTGTACATTACATCTTCGCCTGTGAATTATCCCGAGGATCAGACTGGGCCATCGGGACACCAATAAAAAGCAGCATGCCCTGACCCAGGTCCACTTCTTCTCCTGGCTCTGAACTGCAGGTGTCCCATGATCTAGTCCGCAAGGCATTGAGTACACAGTAAAGGTAATTGAGTACATAGTCAAATATGTGGTGTATGATGGGGAGGTTGGATGGGGTGGGGGCAAGCTAAGCCCCCCCAGATACCCCAGTCTGACACTGATGCTCTCTTATATCTTGTATTCCAGTTGCCAAGCACTGATTGAAAGCTCTACAAGCTTTTTCGGAAAGATGAAAGGAGGGACAATATCAGGCTCGGTTGTTTCTTATTTGAAACCGTTTTGTTTGTGGCGAACATCCAAAAGCAATCAATTGTAGGAACCTCAACAATCACATCTGCTGACATTCTCGTCTGCTTCCAATGTTCTTTGGCTCCCTGCAGCCCTACCATTGGAAAAGATGAACCCTGCAGTTTGTGGAGGACTGGTACTGGGCATTTGAACTTTGCTTATTGATGTGCACTTTCTTTCAATTCAGTGGCATGGTAGTTAAAGAGAAAAAAGTATTCTCTGTATATGGTCCTTCCCTACCATACACAATATATCCATGAATATTACAATATATTACAATAAATCCACAAATATCCTATAGCCGAACCCTTATTTCACAGATGCTTTCCTGAGGCCACAGTTGGAGATGCATCTCTCATTACTAACTATATTTCTCAGTATAAAAAGTTTTATGATATATCTGCTTACTTGCTATTGGTCCTGATTTAGAGGGGGGGGGGAAGGCCCAAATTGCAGGTCTCCTAAAGCAGTTAGTTAAAAGTAAAAGGACCTTAATTGAGTCTGGTGAACAGACAGATACAATAGAGAGGTTTTTGGTGCATGGCCATATAAGTAGAAGATCTCACGAGGATATACAGTATATGTGGGGTCTGGGTGCACGTGCCCCAGACCTACAGCTCAAGGTGAAGTTATCCAACCAAGGAAGAAACAGCAGGCACTCACAAAGTAAAGGAACTGCAGGCTGACAAAGCCTTGCACATTTTCTGCACTTAAGCTGTCAGCCTATAATTAAGTGCATGAAACACGTAAGGCTTTGTGAACATCTAGCATTTGCCTAAATAAAGTATTCAGTTCCTTTGCTTCTCCTGTGGCAAATTTGTTCTTATATATTTGTTCTTATGCTCATTATATGAGGATTGCTGTCATGCACAATTTATACTTTTAAAAGATGACCTTTATTACCACCATCATTAGTCAGTGTTATCCTGGGCCCTCTACCTTCTTGGGTCCCATTGCAGTTGTTTACATTTCCCATGAGCACCCCCACAAGAGTGCAAATATCCATGACCCTTTGCAGTATAAATCACAAACACCTATAACCCAACCACACACAACTATCCTCCTAGAGGGCTGAGGCCTTAATATACAAATTGCAGGAATGGAAAAGTGAATGACATAGCTGGCATGCAATAGCCAAATTGGGTCAATTAGTCAGGATTTTGCTTTTCCCTTTAATTGTCATTTTTTATTTCTTTTCTTTCCAGTATCATACTGAATTGCACAAATGGGGCGCTTAAAGGGGAACTATCGCAACAATCAAAATATAATCTAAGCTTTAGCATACTTAAATAAACAATTTTCAAAGAAAAATTCTGAATAATAATAAGTTTATCTTCACTATTCCGCTCTCAGCATCTGTTTCTCCTCATTCTGTCTTCATGCAGCAGTTGAGTGTCAGATATTCACTGACAGTTAGATCCAATATATCTTATAGGGGGACTCCTATTGCCTAGAAGATGTATTAAAGCTCACTCTATTAAACTCCCCAGACATCATGTCTCTCTACATGCAGAATTTGTGCAAAAGGCAGTTATTTTGTTAGATTTTGTTTGTACTGGAATCAGTTATTTGAGTGAGCTCTAATTCATCTGCTAGGAAAGGAGCCCCCCTATAAGATATATTGGATCTAACTGTCAATGAATATCTGACACCCAACTGCTGCATGAAGACAAAATGAAGAGAAACAGATGCTGAGAGAGGAATAGTGAACATAAACTTGATTATTTCAGAAACGATGCAGAACTTTTAATTGATTGTATTGAGCAAGTTTCTTATTTCAATGTGATGAAGCTTATATTCAATTTCAATTATTCAATATTCAATGTAATTTTCGTGATAGTTCCCATTTAAATATACGTTCAAGTTAGATGAGCATGCTGCAGAAACTGTATATCATTTAATGGGATCTATATCTGTATGAGAAATATAAATATAAATGTAAGGTTTAATCATTGTGCGTGTTTTTGGTAAGTCCAGGCAAGTATTACAGGTGAAAAACACAAAATCCTGTTCTATTAATCTAATCTAATTCTGCAAAATATTACTTTTTATTTATTTTATTTATTTTCCCTTTATTTCTGTTCACTAAAATACTTGTACAATCCGGCGACTGATCTACATGCTTTGTAACAACCAAACGTTATCTCGATTAAGAAAGAACACCATTTCCTTTGCCTCCAAATTCTATTTTCTGATGGTTTCATGTTAAAAAAGCAGTAGAAAAACAAGAGGGAACAGACGCAGCTGTGGCACTTTGAACCTTGGCCGGACCTTGTCCTAGTCGGCTCAGTAACAGGAAGGGAGGAAGGCAGACATTGAACCGGGGAATCCAAGGTTGTGGCGGGGTTAGGAGCTGTCGAGCAGCTGCACTTTCCAACATGACCTTTGTACTTAGACACAGCAGTGTTTAATGTGTGTAATAGAACTCTTTGTTTCATTACTCATTAACATCTCCTCCTTGGGTAAAGTTCTCTGAGCTAGGCCTTACACAGAGTGATCCCGTGTTATTTACATCAAACCGGACCTGGATGATGCAACACAACTGCCATCCTAGAGCCCATGGATCATTTGTTTGCCTTCTACTCATTATTGTCATCAATATATTGCTGCTTTAAACAACCAGGGTTCTGTAGTTCAATACTTCAATGTTGATTTAAATACACATTATTTAATTCATATTCATTTTCTATCATGGGCACACAAACTCACATCCGAAGTCAGTGCTGAATCCAGACTAGTGGATTCGGTGCATCCCTAATATATACTGGACTATGAGTGCACTGATGCAAAAAAGAGGCTCCGACTTTATAGATATAAGACAACCAAGGACACCAGTGCTGTAAGTTTGGCTTCTTTAGGAGAAACTGGTGCACAAAATGACAATTAATCAAATGGCACACAGGGCATTTTGCATCCAAAGGAAAACAGCAGCGGACAAAACATCCCTGTCCGTCTGTCTCTTTTGCTATCCCTGTCCGAGTGTCCGTCGGTCTCTTTTGCTAATGTATTTTAATTGAAATTATGATTTAGTGGTGGAAGTCCTCACTACTGATGAAAAAGCCATTTTTAGCTGAGTGGGAAATGGGCAGGTAGCAAAATGTTTGAATTTGCTTGTTGTGCCATAGCCAGAATACAACAGTCCTGTACTTGGTATCCTCAGTAAAGGATTAAAGTCAATGCAACGCAAGGAACAGCTAAACAGTATATATATATATATACATATTTTTCGATGGCAGATTTTCTTTGCAGTTTCGCACATTTATTCACCAGTGGCCAGAAATGCGGAAATTCTGCAAATTTATTCGTCCATCATTAGTGCACAACTAGAGCTGGCCATACACGGGCCGATAAAAGCTGCCGATAGACCGAGTCGACAGCTTATTGGCCCATGCGTGTGGCCCTCCGACAGGCTTCCCCGATCAATATCTGGCCGAAAGTCGGGCAGATGTCGATTGAGCAGGGTTAAAAGTCCTGGCGGACTGCGGCCAAATCTGTTGGTAGATGTGGTCCCCACAAGCCGACGGCCTGTATTGGCAGCATTATGATCCGATCATTGGGTCCTTAGGGCCCACGATCGGATCTGCCCGATATCACCCACCTCAATGTGGGCATATCAGGGAGAGATCCCCTCGTTTGGCGACATCGCCAAACGAGTGGATCTCCCTGTGTATGGCCACCTTAAAGGGATCCTGTCATCGGAAAACATGTTTTTTTCAAAACGCATCAGTTAATAGTGCTACTCCAGCAGAATTCTGCACTGAAATTCATTTCTCAAAAGAGCAAACAGATTTTTTTATATTCAATTTTGAAATCTGACATGGGGCTAGACATATTGTCAATTTCCCAGCTGCCCCAGTCATGTGCCAGGGGAGCTGCCCCTGCTCCCCCGGTAGTTCCGCCACTGAATCAGGTGCAACACTTCCAGGCAAACGCAATTGCTCTGGAATTATGGGGGGAAGTTGCACTGTGGGTAAAAATACATGGTGACTTTGTCAGAAAATGCACTTTGCACACCAGTCTTGCAGGTTGTATATAATCCCTATAGTTTTTGGGCTCATACTTGAATGTAACCGGGAAATTCCATATTATTTAACAGCCCATAGAAGAACCAGTTGCTTGTGTTTGCAATGTTCTCTTAGTTCATGTAAATTTCCTGCAACGCTGAATTCCCTCTCTCAGAACAATATAATAAATATGAAGAACTATAAAGCTGTTTTCCTTCGTAGGGCAGGGGCACACGGGCACATTCGGGAAGATTTAGTCTCCTGGCAACTAATCGCCTCTTCTTCAGGGCGACAATCTCCCCGAACTGCCTTCCCTCTGCTGCTAAAATGAAAAATCGCCTTCCATTTCCAAAGTCGCCCGTAGTTTCCTCGTGAGGCAACTTCGGGCGACTTCGGAAATCGAAGTGCAGCAAGTGCCATTGAGCTGGCGTTTTCTGATTATGCAGGGGAAAGGCAGTTCGGGGAGATTGTCGCCCAGAAGAAGAGGCGATAAGTCGCCAGGCGACTAAATCTCCCGGAGTCTGCTTGTGTGCCCCTGCCCTTAGTGAAAATGGGATGTAAAGGAACCGCTGCTCCACATTCTATTTGTTACTAAATCGGGACAATGCTGAGATTTTGCAAAGAAAATAAACAATGTTCTTTTGACCTCCCGTTTCATCTTTTGTGCCTGTGTTTGTCCAACTCCGCTAAAGGATATTAACCTCTCTTTAAAGCTCTCATTGAAGATAAATGAAGGGAAATCTGTGAGAGGGCACGGCGAGATTAGGCCTTTGTTGATAATATTTAAAACACTTGTCCGCCTGATGTGGATTAAAAGGAATCTGTCCTGGATTTGGGAGAGACACACAAGACTTTTTACATTGGACAAAAAAAAGTTTTGTGCAAAGTGCAAATATAGAAAATGTATTTCCTTTCTTAAAGGAGAACTAAACCCTAAAAATGAATAGGCTAAAAATTCCATATTTTATATAGTGAACTTATTGCACGAGGCTAAAGTTTCAGCTTGTCAATAGCAGCAATGATCCAGGACATCAAACTTGTCACAGGGGGTCACCATCTTGGAAAGTGTCTGTGACACTCACATGCTCAGTGGGCTCTGATTGGCTGTTGAGAAGCTAAGCTTAGGGCTCGTCACTAATTATCCAGCAGAAAATGAGCTTCCCTGGCTGTAATATAAGCTGATGCTACAGGTTTGCTGATTATTTAATTCTGATGCTAATTGCACTGGTTTTTGTGCTGCCATGTAGTAATTATGTGTATTAATTACTAATCAGCCTTATATTGTGACATTTCTATTCTATGTGTACTGTATATTGTGAGTGGCTCCCTAAGCTAGCAGAACCTGATAGGGAACTGAAGCCTGTCTGTGCTTGTGTGACTGCAGGGCTGTGATTGGCTGTCCCCGTCCTACTGTGCTTCTGGCAGGGACCATTAGGACACACCCATTCCTCATTTGAAACATGGACCAGAGAGCATCTATAGGGAGCTCCAATAAAGGGGCTATTTTTAAAGATAATATTAATGTTTAGCACCATGTAAAATCAACACCATATATTACTTACAATTGCCTACAAATGATGGGGGTTTCATTTATCCTATATGTCTCCTTCAAAGGAAAACTATACCCCCCAAACAATGTAGGTCTCTATAAAAAGATATTGTATAAAACAGCTCATATGTAAAACCCTGCTTCATGTAAATAAACCATTTTCATAATAATATACTTTTCTAGTAGTATGTGCCATTGGGTAATCATAAATAGAAAATTGCCATTTTAAAAAAATAAGGGCCGCCCCCTGAGATTGTAGGATTCACTGTACTCACAAACATATCAACATGTTAGGTCACATGAGCCAATTAACAGACAGAGTTGTGTCTTTTGCTTCCACACATCTTCCTGTTACAGTTAGAGCTGCAGTATTTCTTGTCAGGTGATCTCTTCCTGTTACAGTTAGAGCTGCAGTATTTCTTGTCAGGTGATCTCTTCCTGTTACAGTTAGAGCTGTAGTATTTCTGGTCAGGTGATCTCTTCCTGTTACAGTTAGAGCTGTAGTATTTCTTGTCAGGTGATCTCTTCCTGTTACAGTTAGAGCTGTAGTATTTCTGGTCAGCTGATCTCTTCCTGTTACAGTTAGAGCTGCAGTATTTCTGGTCAGCTGATCTCTTCCTGTTACAGTTAGAGCTGCAGTATTTCTGGTCAGGTGATCTCTGAGGCAGCACACAGACCATCACGAAATGGTGATTCAAGGCAAGAGATGTAAAAGGGCAATATTTACTTAAATATATATTCCAGTTTGGTAAGAATCTTTAATATGCCACTTAATATGATATGAACTATCTGTTGCTTAAGTGTTCATTTTGGGGTATAGTTTTTTTTTAATGAATGTATACTAGTTGCTCAGAATCACATTTTATTTCATTAAGCTTCAGAGTGGATGTCCCCTTTAACCTGGTGTTGATGAAATTGATTACTTTGATTACAAACAGATGGGAAGGCCAACAGCCTCAGTTGTGATACGTTAAAAGGAGACGGAGAAAGCAGTGCCAGTGCAAAGGGCAAAAAAAGGATTCCAACTGCCATGGTTTTTCTGCTGCTCCCTAAATAGTGTTGTGTGACATTCACAAAATTTGGAGGCATATTACAATCTGCTTTGGTGTATCCCATCCAAGTTGTGGAACATGTTTTAGCAGAATATCAGAAACAGTGGCAGTGGTGTTGGTAAGAGCATTCAAGTGTTATTTAATAGGTGCAAGTCGGTTGGGTGTTTAAGCGCAACCCGTTGAGTAAAGGTGACAATAAATGGGCAGATCCACTTGTTTGTAAAGGTCGACACATATCCTGCCCAGATATGGCCACCTTGAGTGGGTGATATCAGGATAATCTGGTTGTGGGCCCTAGGGCCTAATTATAGAATCACAACGCCGGGAATGCATCGATGAACCAATGTAGTCCTCAATCTGCCTATGTTTAAGTGCCATGTAGGCATGAAACACATAAAGCTGTTTTGATTATGGTATAAATAACATGTTTTTATGCTTTTTACTACTATCCGATGGCTTATTTGTGGATTTCCAGAGTGCCGAATACCTGCTTTTTTTCTTGTACTATTAAGGTTTATCCGCTTCTAGATACTGGGGGTCTGGGGCTGGACCAACTTATTATATTAGTGAGTTTCTCAACTATAAGTGAAGCTTTAGTGCCCTTTCTGTTGTTCTCTTAATTAAATTCTAAGCTCATTGGCCTTGATGAAGGGTGGAGTTGGCAGAAAACAATGTAAAAGACACGGACTTTAAAAATGAATGGGTGATGAATTTAATTTCTGTGTCTTTTACTTTGCATTCTGCCAACTCCACCCTTCTTTTCTTCAACACCAATGCGCTGAGAATAAGCCTGAGTGGCCGCTGTGATATGTGATGTGTTATATTGCATAGGGCAGCAAGTGTTGCCATGGGAACTGCTGATAGCAGTCAACAATAAATATGGAAATTCTGACTTTCCTCTCCAAAGTGGATTGACATCTATTTCGCATTATGACAATCCTCCTGCCCGGCTGATTTGGTGAGACTGCTGTGAAATGCGTCCGACACATCCCAATTGTGACTTTATGGGCGGACACAGAAGGAACAGCCCTGACAGTTAAATTACTCCTATTTAAATGCAACCTGGGATCTTCAATGCTGCTTAACGTAATCTGCCACTTTCTTTGTTTCATCGGAAGCACAGGGTTCATTAGAAAATAATGTTGTCATTCCCTATTTCCTATACCCCTTTAGCTTATATCAGGCTCATTTATTGAAAGGGCAGAGTATAAAGTGCAAAATAGTGGGTTTTTTTTTTGCTTCTTTCCCCCATTAAAGTAGCACAGGTAGGCGGACGCACAACCTTAATAGTCCATAGACTTAACACTCCTGCTCATCATCCATAATGCTACATTTGTACCTCAGCAGACTAAAGAATCCAGTGCAAGAAATCATAGCCAGAAAGCCCAGAACGCACACGATTCATGAGATGCAAGTGCATTGTGTCTATGGGAATCCTGGAGCTACCACCACCTTTGGATAAGGAGTTGAATGGACGTATATGTTGCAGCAAATACATTACATTACACAAGTCCAGGGAACCTTAATAAATAAAATAGAGTTATTATATTGCCCTACACATGAGCCCAGTGTATAGTTTATGTTCCATATGTTAGAAAATGTAGGGGAGAAACCCGGTTACCCCAAAAAAACTTTTGCAGACTATCACTCTGAAAAAAGGAAAAGTCGCCTGCGTTTTTTGGGACTTCCTGAAACTTTTTCCACTAAAAAATATGATGTAAGTAACAGAAGTCCTATGCACTCAAATGCACTTCACCTGGTCTGAGGTGGCGAAGGCAAGTCTGGCGAAAGAGGTAACGCTCAGTAAAATCCGCATCTTAGTGAATTAGCGGAGTATCGTCCATTCACCAGAGTGAAAATTTGCCCGGCGATAGAGTGCGAATGGCCGCTATCATCTGTCTCTTTCGCTAGCGAAGTTACACCTGCACCTGTTAGTAAATTTGGCGAAGTGCCTGAAAGCGGTAATGCTGGCAAATTGTCGCCAGCGTTAGTCACTTCGCCCTTTATTAAATCTGCCCCTCTCTCTCAATATATATATATATATATATATATATATATATATATATATACTGTGCACAATATATACCAGCCACTGACAATATAAAGAATTGTGTTCCTTTAGTTCCATTGCCGTCGGGATTCTATATTCCGTGCCATTTCACTTTTGGGCATGTAAGTGGTAGGCCATATAAAGGTGATAGGATTGTGGGCTCCTACCCAGCCAATGATTGTATTATAAGAGGTCCCTGAGGGCCCATAGTAAGACTACCAAATCCATGGCCTTGACATGGTTCCAACCAGTGTTCCCAATAGATATCTACCTGAGCCACAATTAGATCAAGGAGACCGTGTTTTCCCCATCATTTATTCTTATTTGTTCCTCAAAACAAAATGGTTTGACTCGCTAATGTATTGGCATACGCCATAAATAAATATGAACAGTATGAATGAAGATGTACAAACAGCAAATTGGAGGCCTTTTCAGAGGGGTTCCACGGCATTTCTCAGGTTGCAGAGTATAGCTGAAACTGAGTATTGAATACTCTTTAATATAATAATAAAAAGCTGCTGAGGATCAGCTGTACATAGCAATAGACAAGAGGGATTTGTGTGCAGAGAATAAACAGTGATGCCAAAATGCAGTGAGACAGGAATAAGAAAGGTAATGGATGCAGAACTAAAAAACTCCTGCTTGTCCAGGCACATCTGTTCCTCTTGATACCGGTGTCCCCTAAAATCAGTGTCGGACTGGCCCACTGGAACACCAGGAAAACTCCCGGTGGGCCCAGGTGTCAGTGGGCCCTCTTGCTTCTAAACATTTAACCTATTTCATGGTCATTCCCTATTTCTTTATGGGGAAAAAATGCTTAATAATGGAAGAATATAGAAGGTAGATATAGAAGACTTGGAGAATAAAGAGGTTGACTGAGGAGAGGAGGAATAATAGTTCTAAGGTTTTCTGGTGGGCCCCTGGCAACCCAGTCCGACATTGCTTAAATGGCACAGGGACAAAACAACAACGAGCATCTTGTTTATTCCCAATGCTTTAGAAGGCTTGTTTAGAAGTCACACTGCAAGTACGACATGCTAATATGTCCACAGATCTGCACCAACATTAAACCCATTCATAAAAGTTACTTGCTCCCATTCAAGCACCTTGTACTTGCAAGAAACACCAATGCATCTGGTGATCTGCCTCTGATCAATAGTGCACAATCGCATGGCTTGATGCTAGTGAACCCAAGCAAGTATTGGCTCCAGAAGTGATACCATCACTTAAAGGAACATGAGGCAACACAAGTTAGAAAGGTGCAAGTCTTATAGCATTTATATTCCAGAAAAAGTACAGTGCACGACGTTTCAGGGTAACAAGCCTTCCTCGGGTGCATAAAGGTGTCCAGATGCTGTTGGGACCTAGAGCAGCAGCAGTGTCGGACTGGCCCACCGGGATACCAGGAAAAGTCCCGGTGGGCCAAGGTGTCAGTGGCCCCTCATACTGCTAGACATTTGGCCTATTTCATGGCCATTCCCTATTTCTATGAGAACAAAGTGATTAAATAGATTGAATAATAGATTATAGTATGTAAAGTAAAGGAGAATAGATGAGTGAGGAAAGGAAGAATAATAGTACTAAGAGTGGGCCCCTGGTCTAAGATAAATTGGTGGGCCCCTAGTCAAAGTTTTTTGGGTGGGCCCCTGGTGTCCCAGTCCGACACTGAGCAGCAGTGAAAATAGAAGGAAGCAGATTACATTTGGAGGTGTGTTTATTCTGTATTTCTTATACATCCCCACTTTCAAATACTACCTGTAGCTTCAACTTGTACCCCATTCACAGAAACATGCAAGGTAATTAGCAAACTTGTATTTGTTGTGTTTGTTGCAGTAAGGCCTGGGCATTTCATTCTTTATTTCTTTCATTCCTTCTATTCACATTCATTTCAACCCACTGGGACTTTGTATTGGTTTCATCTCTCAAGTGATTATAGTGCAAATTCCCCTCAGTCTCAAGATAATGATTTTCTGTCAGCCAATGAATAATTCCAGGTATTCCCACATAACATACCTTTTGGCCGGTGTATTAATTGTTTGTGGTTTGCCTTGTCATTCACTATTCATACGAGTATGACCTCTTTGCTGTTAATTACAATCAATGGGAAAATGTCAACGTGACCTGTTCTACTTACCGGAGCATCAAACCTGAACACAATGAGCCTTCAAAGGATAGTGAGGAGAATAACGTGTATATAATCTGAGACCTCACCTGACTAGTACAGTATTTTTGTTTAAATTCACATTTTTGAAATTGTAATAGACTTAGCTGTTTACTGGCAACAAATATATAGTTTCTTATATTGTCAGTACTTAAGGTACATTGAAACTGAAAAACATGGCAGGTTACAGTTCATTGGTCATTTAGAAAACACTGGGTGGATGGCAATTATTCATTGTTCTAAAAACTGACTAAAGCTATTCACTAAGTGGTTGCAATGGGTTAATGCCCATTTGCATTGCAAGGCCAAGCTCTATTTGTACCCAAGGCCCTGCTCCCAGATATCCTATCCCCCTTCCCAACAGAACACTTGCAAACCCACCACACCAATTGGGGTTGCCACCTTGCCTCCCAACTAATTCTGAGTGGGGAGGCGGGGCCATGATGTATCGGGAGGTGGGGCCGTGGTGAGGGCGGGACGTGTCTGCGGGAACAGGGCTATCACATGGCGATTGGCAACTGGCCAATTGCAGGGAATCCTTCCCGGTTTTCCTAATTTTGAAAACCACCATGCAACAGGGTGTAGCCTAGGGTGCAAAAGTTTGAACCCTCATTAAAGGCTTGTGCCAAAACATTGGGGTGATTCTCGTTTACCCAAACGTATCTGCTTTCTGGTAGGAAATTGTTCCACGTATTGTATTTTGTATTCTGTGGTGTTTTTACCACTGATTGTGATCTGTATGGATTTGCTATAGGAGTAAAAATTGCTTTTTACTTTACACAGGTATAGGGTCCTTTATCTGAAATACCGTTATCCAAAAATCTCTGATGGAAAGGACATCTTCCATGGACTCCATTTTAAGCAAATAACTCTAATGTTCGAGAATAGTTTCCTTTTCCCTGTAATATTAAAACAGTACCTTGCACTTGAGCTGAGATATAATGATCCTTACTAGAGGAAAAAACAATCCTATTGGGTTTATAATGCATAAATACTTTTTTACTAGACTTAAAATATGGGGATCCAAATGACACCAGACCCCTTATCCTGAAAAACTCCAGGTCCCTCACATTCTGGATAACAGGTCTGATGCCTGAACCACAAGCTCTGTATTTAGCTCCGGTACCACCCTAGAACCAGCTTATGCAATTTACTCAGATTTACCCAGTTACTCCCTGGCAGAGCTGGGGCGATTTTTTATTTTTCTTTAAAAAAGGTATCAATTATATGGGCATCAGAGGACTGCCCCCTAGGTCAATGGTAGATGAGGAGCAATAAATCCTCCTATACTCCAGGTGACTAATCTCCTCCAAACGCTTTCCCACCAGCAATAAAGTAAATCGCCGGTGGCAAAAAATATGTGATGCTTTGGCTTTCCGGAGTCTCCCAAAGTTGCCTCACTTCGGGTAACTTCAGAAGACTGAAGCCACACATATGTTGAAGACACAGATGTGTGCATTTTCATATTGTAGCCAATGGGAGGCATTCCCACTACATTATCACTATTACCATGATAGGATTGCTCCAAGGAGCCCCCAGATGGATAGAGCAAGAGTTGGGTCATCTATTATTAACTGTAGGATCTCTGTGATAGGGTTTGTAGACCAATCTCTTCCACTGGCTTGGGATTAAAGAGACAGCAGGCACACTTGGAAGGTGATTTCAAATGGTTTATTGTAAATTCAGCTTTTTTGCACCTGCCCTTGGACTTTATTTTCGCTCTCTCAGGTTTGTTTATCAAAGCTAGATCCCCTAATGGAACCTATTTCATTCCTATCTTTATATCCAGATAGTTACTGACATCTAATATTTTTATCTTCAATTTCATTCTAGGGTCCCTGCAACTGTATGGTATTATGAACTTCCATTTTGCTAATAGTGGAGCTTGCAGTTGGCCATGAAATAATATCAGGAAGCTACAGGAGACTTATTTGCTCCAAGCAATGCACAATTTATTTGTTAATCTTGGCTGTTGCCACTGTTCTCTCTACTGAAAAGAAATACGGAAAAAAAGATGGAAAAATTGAGGCCACAAAGCAGTCTCTGAAATAATATTTCATTTTGAAATCTGTGTGCAGGATGTCCTGTATTGTACAACCCTGGGTGGAAATGACACATCATTATTGTTGCTTACTGAGGATGATAGAAGAAGCACAACGATGCCTGTTATATGGCTTTTGAAGTTTCAGAGGAAAACAGAAGGTGTTAGGGCGTAGTAATGGGCGAATCTGTACAGTTTTGCTTTGTGGAAATATTCGAAAAATTAGCAAAAATAATTTTTATGCATGTCAATTTTGATGTGAGTGACAATTTTTATACACATGACTATTTGGTCCAAATGCATTAAAGTCAATGGGCGTCTGAATAATTTTGACGCGCATAAAAAATTTTTTTACATGGCGGATTTTTCACCTGCGAATTGTCGCTGCAGTTTCATAAATTAATTTGATTGCGGTAAACTGCCCATCACTATTAGGGTGTCTTGCACAGGGTCAGTCTGGAGCTTTGGGGGCCTACCAGGTTCTATGCTTCCAGGGGTCCCCATGCGCATTCCAGGGGAGCGAGTCTGGGCCCATGAGGACCAGGATCCACCTGTTTTTTTCCTGGTGTCCCATTGGCCCAGTCCAACGCTGATCTTGCAGACAATGGTTCTGTAAGACATCTTTACTAGAGCTCCATAGTTTGATCTCTGTGGAATATACTGTATATTTATTTTATATATAAATATACTTTTGGGGTCAGTTTTAGTTTCACACATAGGGCTAAATTCATCAAAGAATATCAAATAAAGCTCACCACATTTCTACCAGCTGTTTATTGACTTGTTTAGAATTTTAAGAGCAAAAGGGTGGAGTTTTTCCAGGCTCTAAAAATCCTATACAAGTATACAGCGGGATGGCACTCGGAACGCTTTGTTTGTTGCCTCACAAGGAAACTTTAGGAGACTTTGTAAAGCCAAAGCAATCCGAGTGCCATCCTGCAGGTGATTTACATTCTAGCCGGCGTGAATGCAGTTCAGGGAGATTAGTCGCCTGAAGAAGAAGCGATTTGTCGCTGGGCGACTAATCTCCCGAAACAGATGTGTGTGTCTCTGCCCTTAGAGTTATGAGTTTTCTCTTGCACTGAAGCATTTCTATCCTGTAACCTCCATTCCAACACAGGCCACAAAAGCAAGAGTAAGAAAAAGCTTTTCCTTTCCGAGATGACACGCTAGACAAGTGATGATGTAACCATTATGGGATTGAACAGTTGCTGGGGCAAGGATCAGTGGGATTACTGTGGTGTCCTCACTTAACCCCATGTTAAACCAGTCAGGCTAGAATATTTTTTCAGTCTGTCCAAGGAATGCACTCGCAATTCGCAGCCTGTTTTCAGGAAGAAGGCACAGAAAATGTATTCTCTCCGGGAGTCCCACAGATTTAAATACAAGGTAGGGCCAAGGCATAACTATCCGTGGTCAAAAAATAACGTGGCATGGCCAGACCGTTTTTGGGCCATGGTCAGCCCAGAGATTGACATGTTTGTCTGTTTCATGTACTTGAAACTAATATAGTGATAGTTTCCAAAAACACTATCTGTACATTCTTTGCTCTCATAGAATTGAACTTAGCAATTATTTTTAGGGCAATTCTTAGCACACTTTAGCTGGCCATACGCAGGCAGACAGAAGCTGGGTATGTATAGGCCCCCTGACTTCTGACCTGACAAATATCCAGATGAAAATCAGCCAGATATCTATTGGATAGGTTTAAAGATCCTGTTGGAGCAATGACCTCATTAGTTCGTTGAAGTCATCTTCGACAGCCTATATTGGCCTTCATTATGATCTGACAGTTGGCCTGAGTGCCAAACCTTAAAGGTTGACCTTTGAGTTAACTTTTAGTATGTTCTAGAATGTTTCACATCCTACAGCACTTAAAGGAGAATTCAACCCCTAGGCGCAAAAATCCCTCCCCCCTCCCCTGCAGAGACCTCCCTCCTCCCCCCGGCCTACCTCCCCCCTGGGCAAATGCCCCTAACTTGTTACTTACTCCTCCTTCTAGGTCCTCTCCAGTGGAGTTCACGGCAGCCATCTTCTCCTGAGCGTTCTTCTTCCTGTATTCAGCGGCGTTTGGTGGCATATGCGCAGTAGGAGGCATTTACCGGTAAGGAACTATTGCGCATACGCCAAAAGAAAGTAACGCTAGTCGTCAGCGTTTTGAAATGATTTTAGGCAGACTTAGAATTTTTCATGATATATTATACCCTGAGGATGGGAAAAGTCCATATCCGAAAATCCGGCATTTCAGACCTGCCGAGGTTGTATATAAGTCAATGGGAGAAGTCCCAAAGATTTCCTGATCTGGGTTTTGTGCAAAAATTTAAGATTTCATGGTTTTCGGGTGGATGATCGGGGGAATTCATTCAATTTGAATTTTTTTTAGTTTTTTCCGGGCACAGGAAAATGTATTGATAAATAAGGGGAAATAACCCATGTGGATTAAATTCGGAGTAAATTTCAGAAAATAATGATCTCTATTTAGATTTTGACAAAGTATGGAGATCCAAATTATGGAAAGATCCCTTATCCAAAAAAACCCTGAGCCATATACATACCATCCAGAGCTAATGAATAAACTTACTATAGCAAACGGCATATGGTTATTTGGGAAAGTGTTTGCGAGACAAGATTTTGATCTAATCAAACAAGAGTAGAAGACTGTCCTCCTCTGCATTTGAAGCTAGCGTGGACTTCTTGCCCGTTGTGCTATGTCACTAATCAGGGATCAGTTTCTATTCAAATCTGGACTTAAAGGATCAGTAACAAAAATGATTCCTACGAGTGACATACTAGAGATGTGTATTAATTAAGTCCTAGTTTTATTGCCCTGGATTATCTCCTACTTGATGTCAGGCATCATATATCTGTTTTATAAACCAACAACCCCCCAGTGAGCCTCATTGACTTTAATAGAGCTGTAGATGATGAATATCCATGACCAGGGCCGCCATCAGAAACCGCAGGGCCCCATATGAAAAAATTTCCTGGGCCCCCTGGGCTGCACCCACCACACTCCCCACCCCAGAGGTCCACTCCCCACCACACACAAAAAAAAAAAACATTGGTGGCTATGGTTCCAACATATTAATAAAAAAATAAAAAATATTGGTGGTCAGGGCCCCTCCATTGAAAAAAACATCTGTGGTCAGGCCTCCCCATTAAAAAAACATTTGTGGTCAGGGCCCCCCATTAAAAAAAACATTTGTGGTCAGGGCCCCCCATTAAAAAATATTGGTGGCTAGGACCCCACATGGGGAAAAAATTGGTGTCCAGGCCCCCCCTTATAAGAAAATTGGTGGCAAGGGCCCCCCTTAAACGTCCATGTAAAAAAACTTGCCCCCCCCAGAAGTTTAAAAAAAATTAGGTGCCCAGGGCCCCACCACACAACAGGGACCACAAAGGGTTACCTTTTAGGGGGGGCCCTGCCATGTTTCACTTGATTCATTAGTGTGGTCCACCTGCTGTCAGTGAGCTGCCAACTACAGAAGGGAGGAGGGAGCACAGGTGGCTGCATCTTCTTCCAATGAAAGCATTTTCTTCCCTTATTGGTCACAGAATTTCAAGTCCTGGTAAAGGTGCATGGCGATTGGATGAGCTGGAGGAGAAGTTCAAACCTCAGCTATCCAATCCCTGAGCAGCTCAACCGGGACTTAAACTCAGTGACCAATAAGGGGAAGTAATGGACAGAAGATACCTCCCCTCGTGCTCCCGCCCTGCCTTCCCCAAGTCAGCAGCTCTCAGAATGCAGGGGGCCCTGCTAATCAAGAAAGTGCGGCGTGACCGGGCCCCCCTTACCCTTGCGGCCCCCTACAACTTTTGAATAATGGAAAAGCTGTCTACTAGTGTTGGTCGAATTTCTCCCGTTTTCACGTAAATTTTAATGCCCGCGTCAATTCGTGGCAATTTTGACGTTCTTGTCAATTTTGAAGCCGGTGTTAAAGTCACTGGGCGTCCGAATAGTGTTGACGCGTGATGGTTTTGACGCAAGCAAATTTTTTCGACACGTCCAAAATTCTTTGCCGTTAGCGAATTTTTACTGGTGAATTTTCGCTGCAGTTTCACGAATTTATTCGCCCATCACTACTGTCTACCATAGACTCCATTTTATCCAATTCAATTTTTAATCCAAAAATGTTTTAATTAAAATTGTTAAAAATTATAATAATAATAATAATAATAATAATAATAATAATAATAATAAAACAGTAGCTTGTACTTGATTGAAACTAAGATATAATTAATCCTTATTGGAAACAAAACCAGTCTATTGGGTTTATTTAATGTTTACTGATTTTCTAGTAGATTTAAGGTATGAAGATCCAAATCTGTTATCCAGAAAAACCCAGGTCCCATGCATTCTGGATAAACGGTTTATAGACGTTGGGCATTGGGCAGGTTTAGGTAAGTATGAAAAAGCAAAAATCTGGAAATAAAGATTACAAAACGCACAAAAGGAATATTTCACAGATAATACAAAAAAGACAACGAGATGTATCGGCATAAGAACAGAAAGACGGATATTTTTATTCTGAAAAGTTTCCGCACAATAATGTCTTCTGGAAATACACAGCTGCACATAAAGGATAAGGAAGCACTTCTCATGCATATCATGGCAGACAATTGAACTGTACCCAAGAGATTTAAAAAGAAAGAGAATAATATCAAAACTGAGAAATATAGCAGCGAGGCTAAGGTGTAGTTGAAGGCACTTACTGCAGTATAACTGGTGTTCACTGGTGTTACTGGTGTTCATTTAAACATTAATTAAACCCAATACAGTTGTCCTCCAATAAGGATCAATTATATCTTCGTTGGGATCAAGCACAAGGTACTGTTTTATTATTACTATCCCAGGTATGGGATCTGTTATCCGGAAATCCGTTACCCAGAAATCTCAGAATTACACAAAGGCCGTCGACTCCATTTTATCCAAATAATGAAAAATTTTTAAAATTATTTCCTTTTCCTGTGTAATAATAAAACAGTCGCTTGTACTTGATCCCAACTAACATATAATGAATCCTTATTGGAAGCAAATCCAGCCTATTGGGTTTATTTCATGTTTACAAGTTTTTAAAGCAGACTAAAGGTATAAAAATCCAAATTACAGGAAGATCTGTTATACAGAAAACCTGAGCATTCTGGATAACAGGTCCCACACCTGTACCTTGTCCTTGATCCCAACTAAGATATAATTAATCCTTATTGGAAGCAAAACCAGCCTATTGGGTTAATTTAAGGTTTAAATGATTTTCTAGTAGACTTAAGGTATGGAGATCCAAATTACAGAAAGATCTGGAAAGCTTCAGGTCCTGAGCATTCTGAATAACAGGTCCCATACCTGTACAAGGTACTGTTTTAAAACAGAGAAAAAGGAAATAATTTTTAAAAATCTGGATTATTTGGATAAAATGGTGTCTACGGCAGATGGTCTTCCAGTAATGCATAGCTTTCTGGATAATGGTTTTCCAGATAACAGACCCCATACTTGTAGTAGCTTTCCCTTTAGTAAAATGTTGTAATTTTCAGGAACGGTTCCCATGAAAAGGATTTTTTTTCTTTCAAGTTATCTTAAAGGGCACCAATCATAACTAAAATCATTTCCTAAGTAAATACACTATGTGAAAGTTCAAGAAATCCGATTTGTAAAACAGTTAGAATTGTTTGTATAATGTAAATGATCAGCTCACTATTCCTTCTGCAAGATCTCCCCTATCTCCCCTGCAGTTCTAGCTGAGGCAGCCATCTTGGATTTCACTGGCTCCTCCTACCTATATCTTCCCAGCCAACTGCAGCTCTGAAATCTCGCACATGCTCAGTTGAAATTCCTTGTTGCTTATCAACCCTTCTAAGCTATTTTCAAATCAGCCAAACCTGTGTGTTAGCTGCTGTTCAGTAGTGCTGCCCCCTGCTGGAAGTTACTGTGTGCCCTTCATTTGCATAATAACATCACCAGCAGGGGACAAGATAGGGAAATCTCCTGATACTTCTAGTGGAGGAGTTTACTAAAACAAGGCATTCTGGGTAGAATGCTCAAAGCAATGCTACAATCTGAGCATGCTCCTGAAATTTGCATATTATAGTCTCTGTTATAGTCTCAGTATGGCCTCCCTCAGTGAAAGAACCCATTTGACAAAGTAAGGGATTTTTTTTAAAACCTGCAGTTTTTTTTCAAAAAACTATATATGTAGTTTGATTAAATGTGTTTATGTTGTACTGGTCAGATTGTTGATATGTGTAATTATATTGACTTTATTTGTTGCCAAATAACAATATATATCATATATAATGATGATGGTATTCTCATTTATTCTGCTTTTCCTTCCCACTTCTCTCCTTTCCTAATTGCATTCATTCCAGTTGCTCCGGAACATGAACAGCTGGTACAGTCCGTACTTGGAGACGCTCGAGTCATTCCTTCAAATTCACTGTAACCACATTTCCCTTCTGATGCCAAGTCTGTAGTGAGAAGAGAATGAAGATTTCATATGCAGAGGAAGCAGAATTCCAGCATTGCACAATGACATTCATTTCAAGTCATATTTATTGTGTCACTTTAACATTAAAATATCTTTTCGGATTAAGTTTGTAAAGGCCTGATGTCCTGAAAGAGGTATTAGTATGGGATCCGTTATCTGGAAAGCCATTATCCAGAAAGCCGTCTCCCATAGACCCAATTTTATGCAATTAATGTAATATGTAAATATGTAATATGTTATAATAAAACAGTCGCTTATACTTGATCCCAACTAAGATATAATTAATCCTTATTGGAAGCAAAACCAGCCTATTGGGTTTATTTAGGGGCATATTTATCAAGGGTCGAATTTCGAATTGAAGAAACTTCGAAATTCAATTCAAAAAGACCAACCGAAATTAAGTCAAAGGTTTTTTTGGTCGACTAGGTCTGTTTTCAATGTAATAGGTCTGCATTCGGCCGAATTCGAATCATACAAATCAATCAATTGAATTCGATTCAAAGTTTTTCCCAAAAAAAACACTTCAATTTTTCAATTAATGAAATATGTAAATATGTAATATGTAATAATAAAACAGTAGCTTGTACTTGATCCCAACTAAGATATAATTAATCCTTATTGGAAGCAAAACCAGCCTATTGGGTTTATTTAGGGGCATATTTATCAAGGGTCGAATTTCGAATTGAAGAAACTTCGAAATTCGAATTCAAAAAGACCAACCGAAATTAAGTCAGAGGTTTTTTTGGTCGAATAGGTCTGTTTTCAATGGAATAGGTCTGCATTCGGCCGAATTCGAATCATACAAATCAATCAATTGAATTCGATTCAAAGTTTTTCCCAAAAAAACCACTTCAATTTTTCAAAGTCCACCAATTGACTCCAAATAAGTTCTAGGAGGTCCCCCATAAGCTAAAACAGCAATTCGGCAGGTTTTAGATGGCGACTGATCGAAGTCTAATTTTTAAAGAAACAGTACATGATAAATTTTGATATTCGAATTTTTAAATTTTTTTCAAATTCGAATCGAATCCTATTCATACATCAATTTTCTTGCTTAATCCTATAAATGTTGGTTATACAATATATAGCCAAAGGCATCCAGATACATTTTTAGCCAAAATATCTGGAGACTCCATCTAAAATGACGTCCTCAGCTGGAACCCTCACCTTTAAGTCGAAGGTTTTTTTTGGTCGAGTAGGTCAGTTTTCAATGGAATAGGTCTGCATTCGGCCGAATTCGAATCGTACTAATCAAAGGAATAGCGCCAACGATTTAATTAGATTCAAAGTTTTTCCCCCAAAAAAACATTGATTTTTCAAAGTCCGAAGGAGGTCCCCCATAAGCTAAAACAGCAATTCGGCAGCTTTTAGATGGGGACTGATCGAAGTCTAATTTTTAAAGAGACAGTACATGATAAATTTTGATATTCAAATTTTTTAATTTTTCTCAAATTCGAATCGAATCCTATTCATACATCAATGTGCTTGCTTAATCCTATAAATGTCTGTTATACAATATATAGCCAAAGGCATCCAGATACATTTTTAGCCAAAGTATCTGGAGACTCCATCTAAAATGACGTCCTCAGCTGGAACCCTCAGCTTTAAGTCCCAATGTGCCTCCAGAAGCAATGGCAGCAGAACTATTAGTTGAGAGCCTGTGGATTTTATGGGTGATCAGAGGCAAACAAAACTAATTTCACCATGTGGAATACCAACAGCGTCTGGAGTAGAGAACAAGTCACATCTATTCATTACTGGAGCAGTAAAATGTGTTCTCTGGAGTGAAAAATGGCATTTCACCATCTGCCAGTCTGATGGATAAAGGTGGCCATAGATGTTACAATTCCGATCTTTCTAGGAAAGATCGTCTGCTTAAATAAACACGTGTAGAGCTGAATTGTCAGATATACAGGTGCCTTCGAAAGCGTACAATCAAAATTTTTAGGCCAGCCCGATCGATGAGCCAACAGATATCCGAGTCTTCTGCCAATGTCGATCAGCTTGTCTCCCACCATACATGCATTGAATATTGTACGAAAATGTTTACGTTTACATACGATATTATCTGTGCGTCTAAGGCCACCTTAAGACTTGATTTGGCAGATGCCAGAAGAACACTACCTGCCTGAATGGATAATGCTGACTTTCAAGTTTGGTGAACCAGGAACAATAGTCTTGGGCTGTTTCCCATGGTTTCGACAATCTCCTCTGCTTCCTTTGAAAGCAAACTTTATGGCTACAATGTACTTGGTATGTTTGCCAATTCCATATGGCAACATGGGAAAGACTATTTCAGCATAATAATGGCTCATGAACACTGCAAAGTCTTCATAGGAAGGGTTACTGAAATGGCCATGGAAGAACCTGACCTGCACAGAGCCTTG
This sequence comes from Xenopus petersii, assembly GCA_038501925.1. NCBI lineage: Eukaryota > Metazoa > Chordata > Amphibia > Anura > Pipidae > Xenopus > Xenopus petersii. Next base: position 10,600,393 of record CM076675.1, on the reverse strand, counting down.
ACCTCAACCCACCTATGGGCTGAATTAGAATATAGACTTATGGGCGCAAGCTCAGTTGCATTTGGGAAAATTTACTCACAGACAGTTGCCCATAAAACCCTTCCTCTGTAATAAAAAAACACCTTGTACTTGACCCAAACTAAGCTATAATTAATCCTTACAGGAGACCAAACAAACGATTGGCTTTTATTAATGTTTAAATGATTTCTTAGTAGACTTAATGTATGAATAGTATTGGACTGGCCCACTGGAATACCAGGAAAACTCCCGGTGGGCCCAGGCGTCAGTAAGCCCTTTTGCTTCTAACCATTTAGCCTATTTCATGGTTATTCCCTTTTTCTTTATGGGAAAAAATGCTTAAAAATGGAAGAATATAGTAAGTATATACAGTATAAAAGACTAGGGGGCAAATTCACTAAGATGCAAAGTTGTGCCAGGCGCAACTTTGCTGCACTTCGCCGCACTTCGCCACACTTCGCAAAACTTCGCCAGGCGTATTTTCGGCAGCGCTCCGCAAATTCACTAAAATCCGAAGTTGCGCACAGGGGTAGCGTAAGTTTTGAAGTTTCGCTATCGATGGTTCATTTACATACGGCGCAAAATTCAAATTTCAATGGAGGAACACATATTAGCACTACAAATGCCTAGAAAACCTTCAAATCAGCAAATAAAAATTTTATTTTGCCGTACACATGTGCCCACTGTCTAGGTAAGTTGCCATGAGTCAGGAAATGTAGGGGGGAAGGAGGGGAGCCCCAAAAATATTTTCGATCTTTTTCAGCCTATCACCCATCATGTAGAAAACACGCCAGCGTTTTTTGGGACTTAGAAAAAATTTGACTTTTTTGGAAACAATCCCTATCTACTCTATTGCGCTTCGCCAGGTCTGAGGTGGCGAAGGAAGTCTAGCGTATAAGGTAGCGTTCAGTACAAGTTAGTGAATTTGCGTAGTTACATCGCTAGCGAAAATTCGCCTGGCGTAAGGGTGAGAATTAACACTAGCGAAATTACGCCAGCGTTCGTTAGTGAATTTGCGCAGTAGCGAAAAATGCCAAACGCTAGCGAATTAACGCTAGCGTTCGGCGCTTCGTTGCTTAGTGAATTTGCGCCTAGGAGAATAAAGAGGTTGAGTGAGTAGAGGAGGAATAATAGTTTGGAAAGTGGGCCCACGGTCTAAGGTTTTCTGGTGGGTCCCTGGCATCCCAGTCCGACACTGGTTATGTGAATCTGAATTCTGGAAAGATCTGTTATGTGGAAAACCACAGGTACTGAGCATTTTGGATAACAGGTAATTTTGGAAAGAAAGTTAGTGTAATAAAATTACCTATGCGGCAGGGTCACCCGCCGCACCATCGGCGGGGACGCCCGCTGCATGGTCTCTGTAACCCGGCACTGGCGCCATCTTAGTTTCTAGGGCGTGTGTGGCGCGCCTGCCCGCCTCTTAGAGCTACAGGCACGCCAGCGCGCATTGGCGCACGTTTTGGTGCGAAAACTTAGGGTATTTAAGGCCCATTCTGACCTCCAGCCAGTGCCCGTGATAGAACTTGTTTCTAGTGTTTTCCTGAGCCTTGTGCATCCGATCTGAATCTCGTCTGTCTGATTTTCCGTGTTTGACCCTGCCTGTATCCTGACTATTCTGAACTCTGTATTCTGACCCTTGCCTGCCTACAACAACTCTTCCTGCTTAACCCCTTGATTGCCAACCCGGTTTGACCCTTGCCTGCCTGACGATTCTGATATCTGCCTGCCTCGACTCTGCCTGTCTGACAATTCTCTTGCCTGCTCCATTTGTACCGTGACCTTCGGCCCAAAAGACTCTGCTAACAGCCGTGCCCCTTTGCCAGCCAGAACATCTCGCCTTGTACCCCTCGTTAAGTCCAGGTGGCACCCAAGTAAGCTGAGGGCTCCTCCCGAAGCCCAACGGTGGTCACACTACTGGTGAAGCCGAGCCGAGACCAGGGTGCTTGGCATTTGTTCTGGTATCGGGTGCCGGTCGTGACAGTTAGTGATGACTAAATCACTACAGGCTTGGACATGTAGCGATTAATTCATTGATTTCATTAATTTAGTTGTCATTACCTTTCTTTCCAGATATAGATAATCTCCTAGTCTCTAAAAATGAATTTCTTGCAACACGTGGCATTGGACCTGGCAAAGCCTCACAGTAGTTTTAGGATACATTTAGCCAATGTTGCCCTTTATATACAGTCATAGAATGTTCTGCATATTTTATTTTAGTATTAGTATCAATGTAATCTTCATATTACTGCTGCAGCATAGCTAACATAGTTAGTTGGAGCCAAAACTGATTTTGCCAGGAGAGATCTATTCCTGCAATATAATCCGTGTCTGTTTATAGGAAATTGAAGATCCCAGGTTACATACCTATGTGACCATAGTCCTCTTGGATTCGATTTCACTGGCTGTTTCTAAGTAAGTGTATTTTCATACATCCTTGTGATCTCACTGTGACATCCAATGTTTTTGATAATCAGAGCTAGAAAAAACGCTCCTGAAAACTCGACTTTTTTTCAAATTGTCCCCTGAAAAACTCAAATTTATTGGATTTTCGAAACTATTGAGAATGCTGAAGGTAAAATATTTTCAGATTCGTTTTTTTAGCAGAGCATAATAAATCTCAAAAAATTCAAGTTTTTTCCCCTCTAAATATTTGAGTTTTTGGCCAGAAAAATTCATTAATAGGCCCCTTTGTGTTTTGCAATGTTAAACTTATGAGAATTTGGTTTTTGGAAAAATTGGAAGTTTATGTATTCAGTCCCTACAATAAGGGGCCTATTTATTAAACCTCACATTTTTCTGTCCGAGTTTTTAAAGTGGAATACTTGCATTTTTAAGCTGCTAAAAATCAGAATCTTAAAATAATGCAGCTAAAACCTTTCAAAATCATGCAGAAGTCAATGGCAGATGTCCCTCTAACAATTGCAACATGTTTTTTACCTTCAGGATTCTCCAAAAATTCAAGTTTTATGAATATCTCTAATTTGTTTAATCTTAATACCTTACATTTTTCAAGTTTATAGACTTTAAAAGCATTGAATACCTTAATTTATTGAGTTTTCAAGTGGAAAACCAGCATTAAACACCCCAAAACTCCTAAAATTCGTAAAACAGCTGCCATTGACTTTTACATGAATTCAACAGGTTTAAGATTTAAGAAGTATTTTTGACATTTAGCAGCTTCGGGGCATAATAAATCTAATAAATAAATTCTCTAAAAAATTGAGGTTTTATTAGTGAAAAAAAAGTTGCACGATTTGAATTGATACACGATTTTGTTGCAACTGTTTCCCGCACAGATTTTTTCAAGGAGATTTATTGGTAAATTAAGGGGAATCAGGTTTGGGAGTTTGGTCAAATTTTTTTTTTTTTTAAATATAGTGAGGAGTGGTCGAGTTTTAGTAAATACTCCCATAGAAGTCAATGGGTTTTGCCAGATTAAACATGGTAAAAGTATCACACTTTTTTTAAAAAGGTACATGATTATTAGTGAATCAAACAAATATTTTGTTTAAAAAATTAAGAATATAAGCAAAAAAACAAATCATAAATAATAATAATTACCCTACAAAAAACAAAAAAATCTAAGCATTTTTAAATAAACCAGCCCCTTGGTCTCCATCTAGACCTTCAATTTTAGAGAAAGAATGAAATATGAAATCCAATGAAGGTTTGAAAATTATTAACAACTTGGAATTGTGGTCTTATTAATATTGGTAACAAATGTATCCTCTATAATGTACTATAATAATATTTATACAATAAATCTTAATACAGCAATTGTGTATTGCAATTGTCTAGTTATTCCTTTGGTTTTGGTTACCGTATATACTCGAGTATAAGCCGACCCGAGTATAAGCCGAGGTACCTAATTTTACCTCCAAAAACTGGGAAAGCTTATTGACTCGAGTATAAGCCGAGGGTGAGAAATGCAGCAGCTTCTGGTAAGTTTCAATCTCGGATGACTATTCTTAGGCGCCAGCTCCTATTCTAAGGCGCTGGCGAATATTCTTAGGCGCCGGCTACTATTCTAAGGCACCGGCGAATATTCTTAGGCGCCGGCTACTATTCTAAGGCGCCGGCGACCGTTTTTGCGCTTGACCCGAGTATAAGCCGAGGTAGAGTTTTTCAGGATATTTTGGGGGCTGAAAAACTCGGCTTATACTCGAGTATATACGGTAAATCAGGTTAGAGAAGACAAGAGCAGCCTTGGCTTTTCTGAGTGTATCGTTGTCAAAAGGCAACATGAAGATGAATGTTCTTGACTCCTCTGAGACTAATTAGCAGATATTTTTGCAAATGGATGGGTCAGAATGTCAGGTCACTAAGTGGCAAGTGAGTTAAATAAAGCTGGCCATGGGATTATCTGTGTGTGTGTGCTAACCTGCCGATGCCGGGATATCAGTTGGTCCGGAGATTGGGCAGGTTTGCAGATTTCCTCTTCTGATGGACCAAGTCAACCAACTCATAATGAATGGGTAGAGGAGGAAGGGAAGAGGCTCAGCTTGTGTACCATAACTTACATATGGTAGATTAAGGCAGATAAGGGAGAGGCTGCAAATTGCAGCCACAAATGCTGTTATTTATGTATATATTCTGCATTTAACCAGTGCAGCTGAAGAAGAAGACACATTGACACATTTCCAATTCATCCATTCGCCACTTTTTTTCCCTTGTAAAATATTGGATTACTCATCCTGGGTCGTTAATGTTCTAAAATAGATTGAAGCTTGACCTGAGCTGAGCAAGTGTCAAGTCAGAAGCCACCAGCAAATTGCACTTTCACTCTTTCTGAGGCTCACCATTGGCACATAGGATTTTAAGTAAAGAGAATATGTGGCTTTAAATAAAATGGAAATGGCAAACCAGACAATAGTGACCAAAGGTCCCTTGTGGTGAAGCCAAAGCGGAAAAAGTCACGAAGATACATTTTTACTTGATTGTTTTACATAAAGATCACACCACATGCCCGACCCCTTTGAGGACTGAAGTAACTGTATTTGCAGGTTCTAATCCGGATCCAATCACTATTCAACCTGAACCTTACTGTAATATAAGGTGGAAGGTATAGGAGCCCTCTACATATGGCTGATTCCTATTGGGGGCCCAAATTACTGACAGTGTAAAAGTTAATCTCCAAAGGGGAGACAGGAGAAAATACAGTGCAGTGCATTAATTCCCAGAATTGCAGCATGGGATTTAGCAAGGGGGCGATCCGCTTGGCACAATTGCCCTGTGCCTATTGAAATTGCATCAGATTCCCCAAAATTAATGTAACTATACATGCACATAGTTACAAATTGTGCCAAATATTTCCAAAGTCTGCCTGGCGTCATTTCAAGTGTTGAGTGGCATAGTCTCTGGTGTTTGGTGTGCAAGTGACATGTTCTTCTACTCTTTCAGTGCAAGTGAACTGCTTTAGGGGGCTAAGGGAATCCAGGAGCTACAGCCTGGTCGGGAGGTGGTACTATCTCCAAGGTTCCTCTGTGTCAAAGCTCAATTTAGAATAGACAGAGTGGCAGAATGCAACTAAACAGAAGTGCCTTTAATGAAAGTTGTTTTGTGTGCAATTGTATGCGGGGAAACCTGCACTTGTGGACATACATATGTAATTATTTACTCCTTTTATTTATATAAATATATATACAATAAATAAATCACACGTTGAAGCTCCATCAACCTTGCTCTATACAACTGAATGAATATTTTGGCAGGGTATTCATAAATTCTTCTTTGTTTAGTCAATGGGGGCAGATTTACTAAAGGGCGAAGTAGCCGTCGCTAGCGAAAATTCACCAGATATCCCATCCGCAGGGACATCGCCAATTTACTACACAGACGTAGATGACAATTCGCTAGCGAAAGAGACCATCGCTAGGGCAGTTGTGGCACCCTATCGTCAGGCGATTTTCACTCAGGCGAACGATCGGCACTAAAGTGTGAATTTTACAAAACGTTACGTCTTTCACCAGAGTTTCATTCACCAGCTTAGACCTGGCGAACTGATAAGATGAAGCGACATCTTCCTCAATCCTATGTCAGTGACATCATATCCCGTACGCTGGAAAGTCATAAAAGTTCTAAAAAAAACACTGGCGCTTTTTCATATTTTAAGGCGGAATTGCCTTAAAAAATTCAACTATTAAAAAAGTGTGTGTTCATTTTTTTTTTACCAATTTGAAGGTCATGACACATTTGTTTTATGGTGGGCTCATGTCTAGGGTATTATATGATCTCTGTCTTTATTTTGCTTCCTTGGACATGTGTAATAATAAGTAGTGATGGGCGAATTTGCACCGTTTCGATTCGCCGGAAAATTCACGAATTTCGCGCGAAATTCGCGAAACGGTGAAAAATTCGCGAAACGGCGCCGGCGTCTCGTTTTTGACGCCGGCGCCCGTTTTTGACGCCGGCACCCGTTTTTCCGATGCCGGCGCCCGTTTTTGACGCCGGCGTCCATTTTTTCGAAAAAAAATTTTTGACGCCGGCGAATTTTTGACGCGAATTTTCGCGGGAGTTTCGAATTTATTCGCTGGCGGTGAATCGCGCAAATTCGCCGCGAATTTGCGCCTGGCGAATAAATTCGCCCATCACTAATAATAAGTGGCCACTTCAAGCATTTACACCAACATCTCAAATAAAGACATATATACGACCTATATGTACCCGCCCTATTCAAATAGACCTAAGCGTAAGAGCACTAACGAAGTTTTGCTAGGCAGAAACGAACATTAGAGAAATTTCGCTATGAAATGCTCACATAGACGAATTTACGCTAGTGAAACTTTGCCAGAGTTCGGCTACAGAGAGACGCAACTTTTTTTGTGGCGCCTTTGCAGGCAAAAATTCGCCCTTTAGTCAACTCCCCCCATGTCTTTCTAATGCTCATATTGCTCATATTTTTAAGTAGTAGAGTAATATGCTTGTGTCCTGCTGATCTTGCTTCATTGACTAACCCAAGCAGGGCTGAATCCATAAACCAGACGCTTGTTCTTGTCTTACCAAGGTGAAGTGGCTACGAATCACACGACTGAACCGGAATTAATAGACGGATTTCTCTCAACTCTCTAAACAGTATTATTCTTGCTACAATAAATGCCTATTTGACAAGGTATTTTTCTAAAAAGTTCCCCTTCAAATTGCCAGGAGGACATTAGCATAGGCCTAGCCATTTGTTTTCTGGAATTCCAAGAATCTCACGGAACAATCTCTGCACGGCGTTCCTGGCAGCCGAGGAAAAGCAATTATGCAAATCTATTTTGTGATTAATCCGGTGTAGTGAGGCTTTCTAAATCACACATCAGAAATATCTGTGTCTCGGCATGAATGCTGAAAGCCGGTGACATCTCTTTATAACCATTCAGCGGCACCAGACGAAACCCGGAAAAAAGTCTAAACACAAGTAAATGACCCAGTTCCTAAAATCATCTATTATACTGTGTTGTGTTTATACAAATGGCCTGTAGATGTCCCTGTGCTCAAGACATACTGTGCATACTTCCTGGTAGCTTAAAAAAGAAAGTGAAAGCTTACTGTTGTGTAATGCCTGCATGACTCTGCTAATAAAGCACTGTTATACTCTACTCATCCTCGGCTACCCAAAACATAACATACTGCAGAGACAGATTTGTAGGATATCTAATGAGGTTTCAGATATAAGTTGGAAATTAGTTTTTCGTTCATTTGTCCAGAGAGGCAATATCAGTCTGTATGTCAGAACATTTGGATCTGGAATAATTGCCCAGAGCCCAATAATAGATTGACTCTCATTTGCAGATATGAATAGAAACACAGAATTATTTTTCACATTTCTCATAATGTCATCTCAATGTCATAGTAGCGTACACCTGATCACATTCAGTGTGTGTCTATCTTATATATAAAGATAGAAACGGATAGGCGATCACTGAAGCTATTATTTCACATTGGCCTAACTGAATTTAGGAGATTACGAGAATGTTCATTTGGTTTCCTATTTTATGTACGGGACCTGTTATCCAGAAAGACACTTTTTGTAATTTGTCTACTAAAAAAAATATTTAAACATGAATTAAACCCAATAGGATTGTTTTGTCTCCAATAACGATTAATCATATCTTAGTTGGGATCAAGTACAAGTTACTGTCTTATTATTATTATATATTTTTATATATTTTTTGAATTAACAGATTAAAATTTAATCTATGGAGGACAGGGAATTATGTGAATGATGTTTAATGTGAATGGATAGGTAGAACAAAGCCCAGAAACTTGCCCAGAGATTCCACAATTGTGTAACTAGGGGGGGTAACTAGGCTGAGAGTATAAATCATGAGAATAATAAATCATTAATAGGGGACATTATTTGGGAAAAAATGATTAATCTGTGTGCCATAGTCCTGTTATTTATAGGGGGCCCAGATTTAATACTTGTATAAGGTATATAGGGACCCATAGGTTTAATATGTCCCTATGGCTTTAAATCCCTACCCTTCCTCCTTTTCCCGAGTTGTTGGGCAACTTACATTTCATCTATCCTTAGTTATTGGCCAAGAGGTGTAATGACCACTTCCTGCCTGTAATGACCACTTCCTGCCAAAGTTCAATATAGTGTTTGGAAAGGGGTGGATCTTCCTCTTTGGCTGCTGGTGTCCTAACCATCTGCATGTGCCCATTGAGCCTGGACACACCAAGGCCCAGTAAAGCCATTGCACTAGATGGACCAGCACCTTTAGTGTCTGAGTCGGGAACCAGGGAACCCAGTGAACAAGGTTAGTTAGAGACAGAGTTATATCTGTTATAGACTCTCTAGGAGTTAGAGAGCTTTGTGCTCCATCAAGGATCTGTAGCAGGGAGTAGCTTCCCACGGCTCCTAGATTGCCTTTAGTGAAGGGACCACAGTGGATAGGGTGTCAGGCTTTCTCCCTGACCACTCCGCTGACTGGGATCTGGACCACTTCAAGGGATTCCTATTACTACTTGACTACAATGCCTATGGGAGTCACATACCTCAGCCTGTCCCAGCACTGCTAATACCATTTGCATATACCTCATATGACTGTAAGTAAACCTGAGGACATTTTTCCTATTTTTCTTTGAAAGTAGCCTGAAAGTTGTAGTTTCACTACATCATTCCTAAAATCTTCCTCTTAGGGAAGGCCCTAGCCTGAACTGTTGAGTCACATGTAACCCATGCTCCTATCACTAACTGGACATTAACCCATTTTTGGTTGGCCTAGCCAAATTAGGATCCAGGATTCGGTTCAGGATTTGACCTTTTTCAGCAGGATTTGGATTTGGCTGAATTCAAGTGCCTGGCTGAACCGATCCCAAATCCTAAAAATTATATGACTTTTTGTCAACGAGAAAGTAAAAAAGTCTCTATCTACCTGTGCAGCACACAGTTCTCTTTACCCCTTCCCATACCTTATTTGCATATGCAAATTAGGAGCAGCACAGATCTTTTATTAAAGGTTCAGGGTTTAGCAAAATTCCTCTTTCCGTCTATAGTGTCCAAATTACCACTGCAACACCACCGCCCGCCAGTTACTAAGTGAAATAACATCACTAAGAAGAGAGAAACTTCATTCCAGACTCTTGTTATTGACTTGCCCGTTGATCACTATAAATATTAAGGCTTAGATGGAATATGTTGGGCTCGGGGAATGTGTTGATTGATTGTTTTTCATATGGGGATGTGATACTTGATACATCAATGTGACTCTTTGCCTTTCAGACATGAGTGCCTTGAGGTGACCCAGTCACTTCTTACTCTCAGTCCTGTCTGTCAGGAGAAGGCTCTGAATTTGGCAGAAAGCATAGTATAAAAAAGATAAAAAAAAAGAGCAGACGGATTTTCTGTTTAAAAGTTATTGAAAGATTTTTATGTGGCAGTTTCAGCATCTGGTGTATGTAAATTAGCACTTTACTATTAATTAGGCTAAATTCCAAATTAATGTTTTTCCTGCACAATATAACATTCCAAAAATTGGTTATGCAATTAAGAGTAAAGGGCTCATTTGCTGAAGGGGGAGGAAAGGGGCAAAGTGCAAAAACATGCAAAACGTTTCCTATTTCCAACTTGAAGGCCAATTAGGGACAGATTTTAGGTAGAATTTGCTATTAGACATACTCTCACTTAAAACAAGATTTGTGGGTGACTGGCCGATTCAGAATTTTTTTTTGCAACCTTGTTATGAGCTTAGGGGATCACTGACAACATTTTTAATCTTAAATGGTGGCTTGAACCAAATGAGCTTGACAACCATTGGTCTAAGGCAGGGATCCCCAACCTTTTGGACCCATGAGCAACATTCAGAAGTAAAAGGAGTTGGGGAGCAACACAAGCATGAAAAATGTTCTTGGGTTGCCAAATAAGGACTGTGATTGGTCATTTGGTAGCCCTATGTTGATTGTCAACCTACATTGAGGCTCTGCGGTTCTGTTTGGCAGTAAACCTGGTTTTTATACAACTAAAACTTGCCTCCAAGCCTGGAAGTCGAAAATAAGCACCTGCTTTGAGGCCAGTGGGAGCAACATCCAAGGGGTTGGAGAGCAACATGTTGCTCACGAGCTACTGGTTGGGGACCACTGGTCTAAGGCAACGATAGGCAACCTAGTGCCACCACAAGAGCATATTGATTTCCTTCTTTAATAAAAGGTTTGGTTCTGATTTCAATGGAAACCCTGTATAAACATTGCCGTACATGGTGAGATCTGTCAAATGGGCAGTTCTTTTCTTTACCCACGTGCTGGGCTAGATTGGGCCAATCCAGTTCTTGAGCCAACAGTCAGATCATGACAATGATTACTAAATATGAAATAGAAACCAAACATGTGAGTTTCTCTGATCCATTCTGATTAGAGGAAAATGGTAACTAGGCTAAATAACTGTGCCTTCTTCCAAAGTTGCAATTTGTTTTTTACTTGAGTTGGCTTGCTCAACTTGCATTGGTGCTCATAATTTTGTAATCTTGTACCCGTAGCCATTTCTGAACAGTGATGGTCCTGCCATCCTATTTATACCAGTTGAGACTTGTTCAGTCAGCAAAGTTAGATTTAGTTTACCTTGGTGGAGAAGTCCAATCCACCAGGGTACTTTTTTTGTATTTAAGTTGCCTTTTTTTTAAATCTCTCACCCTGCACTTGATTTGGACTTTGGGTTCTGCCTTTCACAGTCCTTCCTTTGCCCAGGCATGATAATTAAGGTTGCCATAGATGTTAAGATTTTTGAAAGATATTTTTGTTATCGGAAGACCAAGCTTATCTGGAAACGATTGTTTAAAGGAGAAGGAAAGTCGGCTTGCACTTGGGGGTGCCAAATGTTAGGCACTCCCAAATGATTATATTTCCTCACCTTAAACCCCTGGCCAGTGCTCCTATCACCAGAAAACTGCTCCGGCCCAGGGTTATACCAGTGAGCACCACGGAGTGATCTCCTTCCATCTTCCTTTTTCTTTGTGCGGCTGCCCATGCGCAGTAGAGCGAAAAGCCAAACTTTAAAAAGTTGCCTATTTCATTCTACTGTGCATTTTCTGGGTAATTTGAAAAAAGAAGCCAGAAGAGGATCCCTCCATAGTGTTTGCTGGTATAACCCCGGGTCCTTCTGCCTTAAATGTTCAATTTGTCCATCAACTAAAAAGACCATTTAAAGCGATGTTGTCTAGTTGAAGCCAAGAAAACTGTGGGTAGCTGCCTGTTTGGCCCTGCAAACAATTGGGCAATGGATACATTTCATTGTGAACGATGAAAATCTTCTAACCTGCCTGATTGATTTTCTGACCAAAAACAAAATCATTAGATGGACGATCGTTCGGTGCCCACTAACCTCACGATAATTTGACGGATTTGTCAGATCGCACAAGAATTGATCCTTTGGAAGAGAAAAATCTTAATGTCTATGGTGAGCTTAAGAAGAAATGAAGAGCGTAACCGACTCACCGCATTTATTAGCAGAAAGAGTCTGGCAACTTGTGAATGTCTGGGTGCTGGAATCCTTCAGCATCACAGGCCGTACAAATATTTGAAAGCAAGAAAGGAGATGGCTCTGCACAGCGATGTGTTTAAAACTCCAAAGTTTTATTCATCCATATGTAAAACAGGCACGTTACAGAATGTTAATCATAAGCATAAAATGACCCTGGGGGAATGACGCCATTGATAGGTCAGCTCTATAGCGACCTCTGTTGGTTAATATCACAGAAACACATCAATCACAATGCAAATCACATTTTTCGATTCATTTTCACAATTTATCTCTAATCTCATAAATACCGCAATCTCCAATTTTAATACGTCGGCAATTGCTTCCCCCACCAGCAACACCAGCAGCCCTATTTGTCAAATGAAATCGAAATATTTTTTTTAAAATGCCACATTCTGCAATCAAAATATTATTTTAACACATTTTTCCTTTTTTTTTGGCATGTAAAATGGCAAATGCCCATATAAAGGGAAAATAAAAATATTTCCAATTGCATGAGGGTGTAATTAAGACAGATTTACTGATATAATTCTGCACCATTATTTTTCCCATGGTTGAATTATTAAAGTGAACCCCCTGTATAATTTGACAATTTAATTATTGGTTGGAATTTAAATGAGAGCATCTGGTATATTATATATAAGTTTGTATGTCCTCGAACAGCAAAAATAGGTCAGAGACACAAGGTCTAGGTGCTTGTGATTGTGCCCTCTAATAAGGTTACAGCTTCATGTGCGGCCCTTTTACCGTGCGTCCGTAGCTTGACAGCTGTTGGAGAATTTCAGCCCATACATCTCGCAGCTCTCACCATGTCCATCAGGCAATGCCGTATTTCACACACTTGTCACTTACAAATTTGGAGTGCAAGCTCATTTACTTTTTATAAGTATCTCTCGTATAGATTCTGCCATCTTGAAAACATATTTAAGCAGCATTTTTGTCTGACATAGCGATTCGCTTTTAATATAAATATACAGGCCGGATGTTTTTCATACTGCCGCTCACTAAGCAGAAATAATGCATGGAGGATTAACGGCACAGAGAGATAATTAAATAATGGTGTCTACGGCTATAAAAGGAATTTAACTTCAGAACTAGGGGATGGATAAAATCTGACCCTAAAATCATATGGGCCCCAGGAGAGAAATATATTTCTATTTGCTAAAAGTACAAATTAGGATAGTTACAATATAAACATTGCTGGATTTAACTGGCGGACGCCCCTAGACTGCTCGGTCCTATTGCCCAGCTGTGCGGTCCTAACACAACCCCTCACGGCGCACAAAAGCACCGGAGCACTGGGAAGCTGCGTGTCCCCAGTGCTCCCCATAGAGGGGCTGGGTGGCATGCCGCCCCTAATAATCTGCCGCCCCTAATAATCTGCCGCCCCTAATAATCTGCCGCCCTAGGCCTGGGCCTTTGTGTCCTTGCCACAAATCCGGGCCTGAGTATATGTGTTCTAATTAGGGATGCACCGAATCCAGGATTCGGTTCGGGATTCGGCCAGGATTCGGCCTTTTTCAGCAGGATTCGGATTCGGCTGAATCCTTCTGCCCGGCCGAACCGAATCCGAATCCTAATTTGCATATGCAAATTAGGGGCAGGGAGGGGAATTGCGTAACTTTTTGTCAGAAAACAAGGAAGTTAATAATGTTTTCCCCTTCCCACCCCTAATTTGCATATGCAAATGAGGGTTGGGATTCGGTTCGGTATTCGGCCGAATCCTTCGTGAAGGATTCGGGGGTTCGGCCGAATCCAAAAAAGTGGATTCGGTGCATCCCTAGTTCTAATACCTCCGAGAGAGAAGAGTGCTGTAATGTACTAGTTAGTTGGAGCCTAAAAAAGCCGTGGGTACACTCGGATGCACAGGGCACCCCTGTGGATTCCGGTATTCGCCGACGCCCTTTTGGAGCCCCGGGCTTTCTGCTGCGGAATCTACCCGGTGTAGTTCATAAAATAGCAACAAAGTCCAAAAACGAGGTAAAAAAAACAGGAATTCAAACACAGAGTAAATGCTTTGGCAGGATCTGAAAACAGAAGCCAGCGTGGGCACTTTCGAAGTGGAGAATTGACTTTGTAAAGGAAGTTTGGCGACAAAATTCGTGCCAATTGATGACGTTCGGTGAAGTGACGTTGCCATCAGTTCAAAATGCGCCAGAGGCCTGCGCCCCTTCAGACCAGCAGAGACTCGCCAGGAGGGAAGAATATCGCAAAACTCTCCCGGCTAAAAAGTGTAAAGCTATTATTGTCATTAGGGATGCACCAAATCTACTATTTTGGATTCTGCTGAACCTCTGAATCCTTTGTGAAGGATTCGGCCGAACCAAATCCGAATCCTGATTTGCATATGCAAATCATTGAGGGGGAGGGAAAAAGGGAGCCGCACGCAAAGTGAGTCTCTTAAGAATTTTTTATTTCCTTGTTTCGTGACAAAAAGTCACATGATTTTAAGGATTCTAATTCGGTTTGGCCAGTCACAAGGATTCCTGGATTCAATGCATCCCTACAAACAATCAGGACTCAAGACTTTGCTGTGCTTTAATTTATATAATGTATTGTTTTAGGACTGAAACTGAAGGTAGGCAGAAAAGGCACCTGCCAGGGGCGCAACTGTTTTATTATTAAAGAGAAAAATTTGTATTATTTGGATAAAGTGTCTATGGGAGATGACCTTTCTGTAATTCTGAGCTTTCTGGATAAAGGGTTTTTGTATAACGAATCCCATACCTGTACTTGTCATACAAAAGCTAAACAAGCCCCTAAGCAGCTATTGATTAAGCAGAGCCCATATGTCTTCATGATTCCAGGGGAACAGAAAACCCCATAACTACAACAAGCAGTGGGTGGGGGTGGTTCATAATAAAAAAGCTTTGCCGGAGGGTGGCCAGGATATAATTTATGCTCCTGCTAAATAGACTTTACAGTTTAAATTTGTAGCCTGCGGAACTGAGAGATTAGGTGACCAAAAGCACAAGACGCTGATACCCGAGCCTTTTCCTGGAACTGAACCCAAGCAATCGAGAATGAGAATCTAATGGCTTCATCACTGAGCTATTTTTCTCTACATCATCAATGTTTAACCCTATAATGGATCAGGATAATATTTATGGCCAGACTCAAGGTCAAATGACTTTCTGAAAAGTAGGGTTGTTAAAGGCTGAGCAGCTGTCGTTGTATTGAAATTCTCTGTGTCCCCAATGTCCCTTGGTTATCAGGTCAGACAGTTTCATGGCTATTGGGGCGAATGTGACACAAACTAGGCATCTAGTCTAGTGGGGCTTTTAACCTCTGGCTGATTAGGGATCATGGGAGATGTAGTTCAGTGTAGGCTTAATTCCTTTCTATGCACTGAGCACTGACACATGCGCAAATGTCACATAAGCAGCCTAATTCACCTGAAACAGCACCTTCTATACTCGCTCGTGTCAGTGCTCAGCACATAGAAAAGAATGTTCGGCAAGGAGCAAATACACGGTCAGTCTCTGACCCTGCAGGCAAAAGTGTAGTATAGGCTTATACACGAGTCAATACAGGTTCCCAGTTCCTAGGTAAAATTAGGTACCTCGGCTTATACGCGGGTCGGCTTATACACGAGTATATATGGTAGCTGGATTAAGCCCATGCGGAGGGCAAAACAATGAGGCTTTTTGCTGTTAAACTGTCTTTTTGTAACCCTATTGTATGGTTCTTCACATTATGAAAAACTTCATTGGCAATATCAAACACATATATATACTGTTTGTATAAAATAAAAGGTAAGATTAGCCTTTAGCATCTTGCTTTCCTTATTTCACATTCTCAGTCCTTGTTAATAAAAC
This sequence comes from Xenopus petersii, assembly GCA_038501925.1. NCBI lineage: Eukaryota > Metazoa > Chordata > Amphibia > Anura > Pipidae > Xenopus > Xenopus petersii. Next base: position 10,584,595 of record CM076675.1, on the reverse strand, counting down.
CAGCTTTAAATAATACTCAAAGGCAGGGGAAAGGCACATGTCCCCTACTGGTGATCTTTTTGACCTTGCATTGAACCTGACAACAGACAGTCCAAGAGCATTAGTCGCATGTTTGCAATTCCTTCTATTTAGGACTTTCCCTGGAGTGTTCATAACATGCAGATATTGCAGTTTGGACTGTGGTATTCAACCACCCTCTAAATGGAGTAATAGCTTTCACTTTAAGCAACGAAGATTCTATTTGCCAATTAATATTTGGGCTCAATACTATTAAAGAGCACAGATAAAATATCCATCAGCAGCAAAGGAAATCTGGCCATGGGCAGCAGTAATAAGAATAAGGATTAAAGTCAAATAATCACCATAATGATTTCTATTTCCCTATAAGGAAATAAATAAAATGCCACCAATGAGAATATGATTTGGTCTTGGAGTATCTGAGATGCTTCCCCCCATTATAAGAAAGGCTTTAGTAACTCATTTGTCAAAATCAGGGCTCCTGGTGGCATTGGAGCAAGAACAGCTTTGGGGGACATTACTATTAATTAACAAATGTATCACTAAATTGACATTTCAGGACAGATGACTCTCTGCTTCTCTAGTAGAATATACAGTATTGGTTTCCTTAAATTTGACACCGCTTGGGACAGATGATACTGTTATTATAGAAAGTTATCAATGAGTAGCCCTTCCTCCTCTTTAATAGATTGTGAGATGACAACCCCCCCTTTAAATACTATGAGTTGATCATAAAAACTATAGATGGCCTTTTCGCAGGCAATGCCAATGGTTTTTTTCTGTGCCATTTACATCAAAATTCGTGAACCGCCGAAAAATTTGCGTACATGCTTTTAAAGTCAAAGGGTGTCAAAGTCATTTTGACGTGCGTCAATTTTTTTTATATGCGTGACTATTTGGTCCAAATGCATTAGAGTCAAGGGCGTCCAAATATTTTTTACATAAATTGTTATATTTTTTAAATTATTCTTTTATATTATTTTATTATTTAAAAAAAAGTTTTGGACACGACACAACTGAATTTTTGCCGTTGAAAATTGTCACCACCGTTTTGCGAATTGATTCACCTTCGGGCGAAACGCGGAAATTCGACGAAAATTTGTGTCTAGCGAATTTATTCATCCATCACTAGTTCTGTCCTAAAGAACAATATAAATGAGCTGGAGAGAGTGCAGAGACTAAGTGCAACTAAACTGGTTAGAGGGAGGGAAGAGTTAAATTATGAGGGGAGACTGTCAAGGTTGGGGTTGTTTTCTCTGGAAAAAAGGCGCTTGTGAGGGGACATGATTAGACTTTACAAGTACATTAGAGGACATTATAGACAAATAGCAGGGGACCTTTTACCCATAAAGTGGATCACTGTACTAGAGGCCTCCCCTTTAGACTAGAAGAAAAGAACTTTCATTTAAAGGAACAGAGTAGGGGGTTCATCACAGTGAGGACAGTGAGGTTGGGGAATGCACTGCCGGGTGATGTTGTGATGCTGATTCAGTTAATGACTATAAGAGGGACTTGGATGATTTCTTGGACAGACATAATCAAGGCTATTGTGATACTAAACTCTACAATTAACATGAAGATTGTTATATAGAGTTTATGTGAGTGTATGGAGGGTGTGTGAGTGTGTGTAAGTATGTGTGCTGGGTTCATTTTGAGGGTTTGCACATGATGGACTTTTTTTCAACTCAACATAACTATGCATACTTCCCAACATTTTGGAAGTAAAAAGAGGGACAAAAAAAATTTTCTGCACGTAGCGCAGCAAATTTTTTGACCACACCCTGTGGCCACACCCCCTAATTACCATATTCGGTTTACAAAATTTGGCAGGTAATGAAAGTTTGAAAATATTTCTCCTTATCTAGACTGTGTTTTTGTGTCTCAAAATTGTTGCAAAGTATCTTATTTGCACCTGTTAGCTGTTCTGGGCTCTCTGCTAAAATCCAATTAAGTGAGAAACTTTGTTTCTTTTTCTGGCTGTTCAGTGCAGAGAAAAGAGGGACTTTCCAGTACAAATGAGGGACTGCAGGTTGAGCTGTCAAAAGAGGGACTGTCCCTCCGAAAAAGGGACAGTTGGGAGGTATGAACTATGTAATATCACAATTTTTTTAAATCCAGCCCTGCTCCTAGACTCCTAGACTCTCTTGTTGAGCTGCCACCACCAAATCACACCTCTGCTGACAAAAAAAGGCTTCCTCATCAATTACTCCCTTTTGCTCCCTCTGCTCACTCCCACCCCTAAAGCAATCACTCTCCTTGCAATTGTATCCCCCCAATTGTGTGTAAATCATGTGTCCCTTCTGCTTCCCCTCATTCCAGCCCTGTCTGCAATTATCACCTGTCAACGCTTCCCGTAGTTGTCTATGGCAAACATTGCTTCTGAAGCACAGGTAGGGGTGAAATGGGAACCTTCATTCAGAAGCACCTGTGCTTATATGAGATGTGTTTTAAAAAGGTAAACATTGTGATATAAACATAGCATTCCAAGCCTTCTTGGAAGGTCATTTGGTTGTATTTTATAGACAGCATGAGGTGAAACCTAAACCATGGGTGACTGTACCAGTTTTGGCCAAGGACAAAACCACATCAAGGGGCCGATTCACTAAATTCGAGTGAAGGATTCGAAGTAAAAAAACTTCGAATTTCGAAGTGTTTTTTGGGCTACTTCGACCATCGAATGGGCTACTTCGACCTTCGACTACGACTACGACTTCAAATCGAAGGATTCGAACTAAAAATCGTTCAACTATTCGACCATTCGATAGTCGAAGTACTGTCTCTTTAAAAAAAAATTCGATCCCCTAAAAGCTACCGAAGTCAATGTTAGCCTATGGGGAAGGTCCCCATAGGCTTGCCTAAGTTTTTTTGATCGAAGGATATTTTTGGGCCATTTTGAATCAGATTTCCATGTTCAATGGAGAAGAAAAAAATGAAGCAATGCTCCATTTATTCAGCAGTTGGACACTTGGGGGCAGATGTATCAAGGGTCGAATATCTTAATTAACCCTCGATATTCGACTAGGAATTGAAATCCTTCGACTTCGAATATCGAAGTCGAAGGATTTAGCGCAGAAAATTCGATCGAACGAATGAATAATCCTTCGATCGTTCGATCGAATTTTCTGCGCTAAATCCTTCGACTTCGATATTCGAAGTCGAAGGATTTCAATTCCTAGTCGAATATCGAGGGTTAATTAACCCTCGATATTCGACCCTTGATACATCTGCCCCCAAGTGTCCAACTGCTGAATAAATGGAGCATTGCTTCATTTTTTTCTTCTCCATTGAACATGGAAATCTGATTCAAAATGGCCCAAAAATCAACCAGTCTTACTGTAGAGTTGTACTGTTCACCTTGACTAGTCATCAAATGCTGGTGGATCCTTGAAGAATCTGCCTGAAATTCTCTAATAGCGATGAGCAAATTTGTTCTGCAGGCATGGATTCTCATCGACATTTTGCATTTCACCATTGCTAAACTGGGGCAAACATCTACAGTGAAAAATTTTGCTGTGTCAAATGTCACCAAGTCAAAATTGTCCCAGAGAAATACAAGTCACCATAAGAAAAAAACACCCATTGACTTTAATGCATTTGAACAAAAAAATTGCTAAGGCAAAAAAGTCTCCAAGAAGTTGCCACAAGAAAAATGCTCATTGACTCTAATGCATTTGGAGTTCGAAATTTTTTTTTCGCAAAACGAGACAGATTCACTCATCACTTTTCTCTAAATATCTAAATCTTACCCTGTCCCACAATAACAGTTTTAAAAACGATAGTTCATATTTCTTTTGGATGAGCTTCATTCTCTCTTTTTTTTATTTTGTTTTTTGTATTTCCTTACTGGACAGCCAGAGAGTCTGCTGATGCCGGGACTGCACAAAATAAACCAAACTAAAACCGTTTAAACTACTGTTAGTCTAATTGTTGATCCAAAAAAAAAAGCTGTCACCAAATACCGAGGTCGTATTTCAAGCTGACATATGCTTCCATTTTCTGATTTGCGGTGCACATTTATTTTTAAAGCACATTTGTCTTATGTATCCGCACGGGGGTGAGATTCGAATGGCAATTATATATTTCACCTGCTAGAATGAATTAACAGTCTGAGAGCCAGAGGGTTCTTTAGACCACTGCAAATATTTCTCATTCCGATATTTGTGTCCTACGAACAAAAGGTGTTGTAGTCTCTGGGGAAAAGATGAAAGAACTAGTCTGACCCTGTGCTTGGTGTGTAATGAAATGCACAGCCACCTCTTAAACATGAGCCCAGTGTATAGTTTATGTGCCATATGTTAGAAAATGCATGGGGGGAACCCGGTTACCCAAAAAAAATTACGGACCTTTGCAGGCTATCACTCTGAAAACAAGGAAAAGACGTCAGGGTTTTTTGGGACTTAGAAAAATTTTGCACTAAAAATTGAGGAAGTCCTAAGCGTTCCATTGCACTTCGCTTGGTCTGAGCTGATGAAGGCAACTCTGATGAATGAGGTAACATTCAGTAAAATCCGCATTTTAGTGAATTTTCGGATTTACGTCCGTTCACCAGAGTGAAAATTCGCCTGGCGTTAGAGTGCGAATGAGAGCTAACGTCTGTCTCTTTCCAAGCGAAGTTACATCTGCGCCTGTTAGTAAATCGGCGGTGTTTAAAAATGATAACGCTGGAGAACCGTCTCCAGCGTTAGTTACTTCGCCCTTTAGTAAATCCGCCCCTATGGTTCAGCTTAGACTCAATGCAGCTTGCCTTCTGCAGAACAAATGATAACAACCTGTATGTGCCTAGCAATCCTGCAGGCATGATAATAAGGATATTACTATGAAGTCAGAAAATAAGAAATGTCTGCTTAATTAGGAATCTATGGCATTCAGGGTGTTACTGGGCAGGCAGGACACTGGTAAAAAACCTGGTGGATCACAAACCAGTTGGCCCAGGCCCGCTCATTTGCTGCCCGAGGTAAGGAGAAGGATGGCAGTATGGGACATGACGTGATGTTGACATGATGTGGAGCACGCACATGGAGTGGACGTCGGGAGGAGGGCCCTTTCAGCATGAAGGGCCCTGGTGTCACAGCCCCAGTGTACCCCCAATGACCCAGTCTGATTTGGCATTTCTGGAATTTTTTGAATTTTTTATCTATCTATGTAGATAATGTATATTTATGGACAATAAACCCCATACCGGTATATCTACGATAACTGCCTCCATGTTCTATATACTGAACAGTCTTACAGCTGGTTGATGGTTATTCAATAGTATCTATGTGTGTATGGCTGCCTTAGGTTAAAGTTGACAATTGCAGTTTAGCTAGTTTTGTAACTGTTCATATCCCTCCATACAGTGGCATAAACATAGAAGCAGCGTACTCTGCATCCGTGGGAGGTAGTTAGATGTCTTGTTATGGTTTATAAGTCACAATTATTCCTCTATGCATGGAAATTGTCATCATTCCATTAAACGGTGTGCACCTATTATTTGATTAAAGTTATTTATACGATAGGTTGTTTGAGTAAACATTTGTATGGTTCAACATTTCCACGGTATATTGAAAGTACCCCTTGATTGAGGCCTCACTTACATCTCCAGTTGGTTTTTTGCTGCAATTGTTGAATTGAAAATCTGATGCAACTAGACGACTATGCGGCTTACAGCAAAGACTTTTATGAGAAATTAGATTTTCATGACCCGATTTGTGAAGGCAAAAACTTTCTGCGATCAGGCTGGAAATAGAATTCACATCAGTTGTTACAGAATGAGGATGGTCTGGAAGGATTAAGCAAAGTGAAGGAATAGTTGGGTACAGCTAACTGGATTCTGGCAAAATATTCTGTCCTTGCTTCAAAAAAATGTTTATGCAAAGCTATATTCTCCGTCCACTAGTCAACTCCACCATGGCACATGACTCTTTCTCTTAGATGGAACTTTACTGTAAATTGTAGTCCAATTGTTCCTGGTATAGAATAATTACTGTAAGGGATACATGGCTTAACTCACCCACATTTCTGATTGCTAGTGGTTGTTAAACAAGGTGATTATTTATTGTTGAATGTTTAAGGGTACAGGTGTCACACATTTTACTTTTTTATAGATGTCTTTGTTTTAAACCTCCATGAACAAGGTCCTACAACATGAGATTTTTCCATCATCCTGACCCTACATATTTGAAATCTTCTACTGGTGAACCTCACCATCACCAAGACTAATAAACCTCCACAATCCTTGGTGAAAGAGCCCTGACTATTTTTTGCTCCCTGAACTACTACTTATGTAGTTTTAATGTTTAAGGAAATGTAATGATCATGGTACAGAACTGTTTTGAAGAAGAAGAAGAAGAATGTGCACCTGCCGAGGATATAGTAAATCCTTTCTCTGTATTATTTCTGTATGTTACCTGTGGGCAAATAGTTCCTGTAGGTTCAGATGTCAGTGCCATGTTCCTAAACTTGATGAAAGATGAAGCTCAAGAGCTGAAGAGTAGGCTGCTTAACTGCACGTTCATTACGTCTTTCATGTCTAAAAATACTAGCTAGGCATGTGTTTTAATGATGACCAGAACATGTTTGCAATCTATAGTTACTAACAACAAATTAACCAAATAGTACCTGTCATCGTAGCACAGAGCAGTAAAGTCAAAGGGCATGACCTGTGTCCAATCTGGAGAGATTCAATGTGCTGAAGGATGTCAATGATGTAAAAGAGCTAACTTTTTGACCTTGTATTTAGGTTCCATAACATCTTATAGAACAGATGATAGAATTGTAAAGAGTGTTACATTCCCCATTTACACCGAAAAGCACAATCTATAACTTTATCTAAAGCATGCCTATGGTTTATTAGCCATATGTACTGCCCGATCATGTTGTGAGTACGTGTCTTGCCACCTACTAGCAGCCTTTAAAGAACAAGACTAGAATAGTCTGATGAGATCTACTGTCAGTTGATACTTACAAAAATAGGATGATGATGACCAAAGGAATTTCCTGACAATATTAGATTAAATAAAAAGACTCTTGGCATGTATCAGATCTCTTCAAATTCAATGTCTGTTACTCTAAAACATCTAAATACATTACTTTACGGCCAGAAAGTCACCATCATCATTAAGGTGTTACTCTTGCAATTTCTGCCCTGTCTTGTCTCAGCTGGTCAACTATTGTACAAGCAACAAGCAGAGGGTAAATCCAAGCAACCAGCTGCTCCTTACTTGATATCATTGGAAGTATGATCATAACCCATGGTTAGCTGTAGTATGAGACATTCCACAATGCTATTTTGATTTATTAGAGATCAAATTTGGCCAGAAACACAAAGTTTAGTTTCGTGATCAAAGGGCTTGTCTGCAGAAGTGTCTTTGCTGATGGTCCGATGTCTTGTCTGTCAACGCACTTCAACACTTTAAGAGATCCCTGTGATCTTACACCGTCTCTGGTATTTAAGGTCTAAACTCACAAATTGGCAACAGCTTTAGCCTAAGCCATATAGATGCTGCTCATACACAGTAGTATCAAGTTCATGGGATATTAAATCTGATGGGTGACATTTTATGGTTACACGTGTGTGCAGGCCTTTGCTTCTTGCAGTCTAGACTAGGTGACTAGGATACATGTTTCAGTGGCAGACATATCATATGTTAGTTCAAAGGGGCTATAGGAGAGGAAATAGTAAGGTTCGGCCTGGCATAAGGATTCTGCCTAATCCGAATCCTGCTCAAAAAGGCCGAATCACAAACCGAATCCTGGATTTGGTGCATCCCTAATAAAAGCAGTAGAAGGTTCTTGAAAATACGCGTGAATCTGCAGTGATGTAAATGAGCCATAATGGCAAAATCCATAAATATGAAAATGCATTATAAAATATGGATATGAGTCTGGTGCTTGATAAACTGGACAAGAAGGAAACACATTTTAGATAAATTATGCAAAATTACACCCAGCACAGTAACCCTCATAACCAAATCAGAAATTAGCTTTTTTTTTTGTTTTAGTTCAAATTTTTTTTTTAGAGCCAGTGTGTGATTAATTGCTAGGGTTTTCATTTCTTAAAGCGCACCAGGACAACTGATATAATCACAAACATTGATGACTGTCATGTTCACCACTAGTGATCTTACGGCATTTACACCTAGGGGCACATTTACTAAGGGTCGAATTTCGGAGTAAAAAAAAATTCAAAGTTCGATATTCGAAGTTGAAGTCTTTTTGATCGAATATGGCCATATTCGATCGAAGTAAAATCGTTCGATCGATTAAATCCTTCAATTCGACCGATTTAATCAATCGATCTAATGATTTTCAAAAAAAAATCCCATAATAATAATGCCAAATGTTGGCTATAGGTTCTAGGAGGTCCCCATAGGCTAACATAGCAATTCGGCAGGTTTAAGGTGGCGAAGTGGCGAAGTTTTTTAAAGAGACAATACTTAGATTTTCGAATGGTCGAATATTCGAAGTTTTTTCAATTCTAATCGAAGTCGAATTTGGCCTATTCGATGGTTTGGAAAATTCACTTCGATCCCTTGGTAAATATGCCCCCTACTGTATCTTGGGCAAATGTTAAATACAAAAACTTGTTTTACCCAAATCAATTTGTAGTATTTAAAAGTCTGAACAATTCATAAAAAATTAAAATTTTGCAGAAACTAATTGAAGTAATGCATTTTGAGGGGAATGTAATAAAAGTCTCAAAGAGCAAAACAATTCGCACCAATAAGACTAAAAATCCACATCTCGCTGTAACGATCTGTTACCTGGGATCCCGGAGGAGGACAGCTGGTCCTATGCAGACAGATGGCAACTGGAACTCCTCTACGGCTCCGGTCTTCACCGACGCCCTTTTGGGGCCCCGGACTTTCTGCGGCGGAGTCAGCAAAGGTGCCAAGCGTGTTAGCCAAAAGCGAAGTATCCAGGGATCAGGCAAAGGCGTAGTCAATTACAGGCAGTGGTCGGTTTCAGGAAGCAGAGAAGCGAAGTACCAAGGGATAAGGCAAAAGCGTCGTCAAGTTCAAGCAGTGGTCGGTCCAGGCAGCGAAGGTACAAGGTTGAATAAACAGGCCAAGGGTCGAATAAACAGGAAAGCAGGCAAACGGGGCTTGAGCAGGAACTGTGGAAACAGAAGCCAGCTTGGGCAATGTGAGGAGGAAGAGGAAGGTATTTAAGGGGACAGGAACCAATCAGGAGCAGGCTGAGGAAGACAGACAGATCAGGGACCAATAGGAAGCCAGGCGCCCAATTTAGAGGTCATAGCTCCTCAGTGTTTTGGTGGGAGCATCCATTTTGGTGTGCACCAGTGTTTATGCGCCGGCGCCTAAGTTGACGCGCTCCAGCGTTTATGCGCTGGCGCGCTGCTGGTGTTACAGTACCCCCCCCTTCAGGAGACCCCTCCGGGGGCTCCCAGGGCTTGTCGGGAAACCTCCTATGGAAGGTCCTCAATAATCTGGGGGCATGGGTATTGGCAGCATTCACCCACGATCTCTCCTCAGGACCAAAGCCTCTCCAGTGGACCAGGTACTGGACTCCTCTTCTGGACCTACGAGAGTCAATAATATCTTGTACCTCAAATTCCTGATGGCCATTCACGAAAACAGGAGGAGGAGGTGATTCCAGAGAAGAAAATGCATTCTGGACAACAGGTTTGAGCAATGAAACATGGAAAGAGCTGGAAATGTTCATGTTGGGAGGAAGGTCCAACCTCACAGACACCGGATTAATGATTTCCTTTACTTTAAAAGGACCGATGAATCGGGGACCCAGCTTAGGACAGGACTGCTTGAGCTTGATATTCCTAGAAGAGAGCCAGACAGAGTCCCCTACCTTGAACCCGGGAGCAGGGCGACGATGTTTATCGGCAGCCACCTTCTGGCGCGAAGAAGCCTTGGCAAGGGCGGAATGAGCATCTGTCCAGATCTTCTGAAAGTTCCGAAACAAGGAGTCAGCTGCAGGAACGTCCACTTTGACAGCAGTTGGAGGAAGAGCTGAGGGAGAGAGACCATAGACACAGAAAAAGGGAGAGCAGTTCAAAGAGCTATGTTTGAGATTATTATGTGCAAACTCAGCCCAAGGAAGAAGATCAGACCAGTTATCCTGATTTTGTGAGATGAAACATCGGAGAAACTGCTCTAAAGATTGGTTCGTCCTTTCAGTCTGCCCATTACTCTGAGGATGGTAAGCCGTGGAAAAGTTCAGATGAATGTTCAGAAGTTTACAAAAAGCCCTCCAGAATCTTGAAACAAACTGAACGCCACGATCAGAGACAATGGAGGAAGGAATGCCATGCAGACGAAAAACCTCTTTGATGAAAAGCTGAGCGAGAGTGGAGGCTGTGGGCAACTTCTTGAGGGGAACAAAGTGCGCCATCTTCGAGAATCTATCCACGACGACCCAAATGGTAGTCATCCCCGAAGATTTGGGTAAATCCACCACAAAGTCCATTGCAATGTCCACCCAGGGTTGGGAGGGAGTGGGTAAAGGTTGAAGAAGGCCACAAGGAAGGGAACGAGGAGTCTTCTGTTGAGCACAGGTGACACAGGAAGACACAAACAAAGAGACATCTTGTTTCAAGGAGGGCCACCAAAAGTACCTGGATAACAAATCGATGGTCTTGTTGACACCAGGATGCCCAGCCAACTTGGAGGAATGAGCCCAGGACAGGACTTGAGGGACAGAGTAGGCAGGCACAAAGGTCTTCCCAGGAGGACATTCTGGAGGAGAGACAGAAACAGGAGCCACAATGAATTCAGGAGGGATAATTGGAGTAGGAGAGAGAACAGGGGCTTCATCCGACGAAAATGATCTGGACAGGGCATCAGCCTTGGAGTTTTTTGAACCAGGGCGAAAAGAAATTATGAAATTAAATCTGGAGAAAAAGAGAGCCCAACGTGCTTGGCGGGGATTCAGTCTCTTGGCAGAAGAGATGTATTCAAGATTTTTATGATCCATAAGAATGGTGATAGGTTCAGCCGAACCCTCCAGTAAATGACGCCATTCCTCTAGGGCCAATTTAACTGCCAAAAGTTCTCTGTTGCCCACGTCATAGTTTCTCTCAGCAGAGGAAAATTTCCGTGAAAAGAAGGCACAGGGATGTAACGGGCCATGAAAGTCAGACCGTTGTGAGAGGATGGCCCCAACTCCGGAATCAGAAGCATCCACCTCCAAAACAAAAGGACGAGAAACATCTGGATGAATCAAAACAGGAGCAGAAGAAAAGGCTTGTTTCAGGTCATCAAAAGCTCTCTGTGCTTCAGGGGTCCAGACAAACCTTGTACCCTTCCTAGTAAGGGCAGTGATGGGAAGGACGATGCCGGAAAAATTTCTAATGAACTTCCTATAGAAGTTGGCGAAGCCCAGGAACCGTTGGACTGCTTTCAGATTAGAAGGAGGGACCCATTTGTGGACCGCAGAGACTTTTGCTGGATCCATCTCAAAACCAGAGGCAGAAATGATGTAACCAAGAAAGGAAATCTTGGGCTGATGAAATTCGCATTTGTCAATCTTGGCAAACAAATTATTCTCTCTGAGGCGTTGAAGGACCTGTCTCAGATGAGAAACATGAAGAGATTCACAAGGGGAGAAAATCAAAATGTCATCCAGATAGATGACAACAAAGGAGTAAAGGAGGTCTCGGAAAATATCATTCATGAAGTCTTGAAAGACAGCGGGGGCGTTGCACAGGCCGAAAGGCATGACCAGGTACTCATAATGGCCGTCTCGTGTGTTGAAGGCTGTCTTCCATTCATCTCCTTGCCTTATACGGATAAGATTGTAGGCTCCCCTGAGGTCTAACTTAGAAAAAATTTTGGCGCCCTTGAGCTTATCAAAAAGTTCAGGAATGAGAGGGAGAGGATATCTGTTTTTGATAGTTATCTTGTTGAGACCACGATAATCAATGCATGGCCGAAGACCCCCATCCTTCTTCTGAACGAAGAAAAATCCGGCACCAGCAGGTGAATTAGACTTCCTGATGAACCCCCTAGATAAATTGTCCTGGATATAGTCCTTCATAGCCTGAGTTTCAGGTATGGATAAAGGGTAAGTTCTTCCCCTAGGAGGGACGGTTCCAGGGATCAGGTCAATGGGACAGTCATAGGGTCTATGGGGGGGAAGGACTTCAGCGCTTTTCTTCTCAAAGACATCAGAAAAGTCTCTATAACAGGCAGGAAGAGACTCGAGGGTGGATAAGGAACAAACGGAGACTGGAGAAGAAGAAGCAGAGAGCAAACAATTGGAAGAACAACAGGAATTCCAAGCAGACAGTTCTCCAGCAGACCAGTCAATAGCAGGGTTATGCAGTTGCAGCCAAGGCAACCCTAGGATGACCGGAGTGGAAGGGCAGGAGATGGCCAAAAACGAAATCTTCTCTTTATGGAAAGAACCAACTTGCAAGTGCAGAGGGGAAGTGGAGTGAGTAATCAGTCCAGGAGAGACGGGATGTCCATCAATTGCTTGAGCCGCCAGAGGCACTTGAAGAGGAACAAGGGGCAAGGAAGAGGCTCGGGCAAAAGAGAGGTCAATGAAGTTCCCAGCAGCACCGGAGTCGATGAAAGCCTGGCAAGGAATGGTTTTGGAGGAGTGCTTAATAAGACAGGGAACCAATAGGCGAGAGTAGTTTCTTGGTGGAGAAGAAGCGGCAGTGCCCAGGACGGTCTCCACCGGCCGACCTAGGCTTTGGAGTTTCCCTGCGGCCGAGGTTGAGACTTGTTAGGACAAGTTTTGACAAAATGACCCTTCAGGCCACAGTAAAGGCACAGACCTGCCGTACGACGACGAGACCTCTCCTCGGGGGTAAGTCTAGTAGCCCCCAGCTGCATGGGTTCCTCCGGCACAGGAAGAGAATTAGCTGGAGAAGGAATGTTGGAGTCGAGGAGCAGTCTGTGAGCACATGATTTGGCCGAAAGTCTCTCCTTCAGTCGAACATCAATTCGGATGACCAAAGAGACCAGGTCTTCAAACTGCGGAGGAAGATCTCGGGCAGCCAACTCGTCTTTTAGGGACTCATTGAGACCGTTCCAAAAAGCTGCCACAAGGGCCTCGTTATTCCAGGATACCTCCGCGGCAATGGTACGGAAATCGATGGCGTACTCGGCTGCAGAGAGTGACCCCTGGGAGATCTTTAAGAGACTAGTCGAGGCATTCTCCTTCCTGCCAGGAGCATCGAAAATCTCACGGAAAGTGGATAGGAAGGCCGTGGAGTTGTGAACCAGAGGATCGTCCCGTTCCCAGAGAGGGGAAGCCCAGGCCAGGGCCTTTCCATAAAGCAAAGTCAAGACATAGGCCACTTTGGACTTTTCATTAGGAAACTGTGAAAGCTCGAAGTGGATCTTGCACTGGTTCAAAAAACCTCGACAGGTCTCGGGGTCCCCGGAGTAACGAAGGGGTGCAGAAATCTTGGGTCTCCAGAAAAAACTCTCCCCACTGGGTAAATGAGCCGAGACCAGAACTGGAGCAGGCGGTGCCACAGAAACAGGAGGCAATGGGGTCTGGGAGGCCTGCAGGACATCTAGGCGACTGGACAGATGTTGAATACTCTGAGCGAGATGCAACTGCTGGGTCTCAGAATCCTCAAGACGCTTCATGAGAGCCTCCAGAACAGTCTCCAGAGAGGAAGGTCGACCAGCGGCTTGGGAGGGATCCATTTTAAATGGCCCAAGCTAACTGTAACGATCTGTTACCTGGGATCCCGGAGGAGGACAGCTGGTCCTATGCAGACAGATGGCAACTGGAACTCCTCTACGGCTCCGGTCTTCACCGACGCCCTTTTGGGGCCCCGGACTTTCTGCGGCGGAGTCAGCAAAGGAGCCAAGCGTGTTAGCCAAAAGCGAAGTATCCAGGGATCAGGCAAAGGCGTAGTCAATTACAGGCAGTGGTCGGTTTCAGGAAGCAGAGAAGCGAAGTACCAAGGGATAAGGCAAAAGCGTCGTCAAGTTCAAGCAGTGGTCGGTCCAGGCAGCGAAGGTACAAGGTTGAATAAACAGGCCAAGGGTCGAATAAACAGGAAAGCAGGCAAACGGGGCTTGAGCAGGAACTGTGGAAACAGAAGCCAGCTTGGGCAATGTGAGGAGGAAGAGGAAGGTATTTAAGGGGACAGGAACCAATCAGGAGCAGGCTGAGGAAGACAGACAGATCAGGGACCAATAGGAAGCCAGGCGCCCAATTTAGAGGTCATAGCTCCTCAGTGTTTTGGTGGGAGCATCCATTTTGGTGTGCACCAGTGTTTATGCGCCGGCGCCTAAGTTGACGCACTCCAGCGTTTATGCGCTGGCGCGCTGCTGGTGTTACACTCGCAATGTAATATTGTTCCTTAAACTGTTATTGCATTGCGAATTTTAATTGCGCATTGCGAATTTTAATTGCGCACTCATAAGAAGTGCTTGAAGGTGTCGTAATCTTTTGGAGCAAACATAACGACTTTTTCAGTAAGAAGTTTTATTAGATTGACTGCGCATTGGCGCAAACTATAAAATTCGCAAACGGTCTTTCACTGTCGGAAGTGGTCGCTAAACAGTTTCCGGGCTCGCAAAAGCTATATTAAATTCGCACAAAGCAAAATTAGTTTGCGCAAAGGCATAACTTTTCGCATTGCGAATAGTTTTTCCATTAGCGATTTTTATTACATTCCCCGCATATGTTTTAATATAGTCTATAGATACCTGCTAAATATGAATTTGCATGGTCTTGTTAAGCTCAGTCTTGTTCAGTTAATCACATATAAAGATCACTCCTGGGGAATTTAGTCTTCCAAGGAATATTAAGTTGATGCTTACGTCTATTTATTTCGACTGCATATTGCACAATGTGCAAGGGTCGTGAAGCAAATGTCATTTTTAATTTGCAAAAGATTTGCCCTCTTGATATTTTTTTCATTAATTGCGCTGGAAAACACGGTGATTATTTCAAGTGACATGTTTGGAGGTATTTAACAAGCGTTCGGAATAATTATAGAACGCTTCGCCATTTGCATGTGTCTTGAACTGCGCCGCGTTTACTTTAGCTTGATGCAGTCCCCAAACTCAATTATGATGCAATAAGAAGCTTTATTGAGTTTATGCAGATTTATGACCTTAATTGTATGCTGTCCATTGTACATCTGAACATTGATACCGGGGAGGTTTGTAATGAAATGCACAGGGCAAAGGTTAATGTTGTGCCCAGGAGTTACAATTATAATATTTTAAGATCCTTCCCCCCCAATGGCGTTGCTAAATAGATACAGTAGACTAATAGCATGGTGTGGGTGCTCACATAGGATAAGAAGTTGATCTTTTGTTCCCTGATCTCAGGAGGGTATAGGTGGTATGAATTAAGAAGGCAGCAGGTTATTTTTTAAAAATAATAATAAATATAATAGCATGGGGTTAGTTCATGACGTACAATTTGATGGCTTTTAGCTGATAGCGATATGTGCCTTGTCCCTTGCATTTAAATAGATATCACATCATAACGGAACCATTATATCATGCACGGCTTGCTATACGTTATTGCTTACTATATTTATAAATTGTATTGAATTTAAAACCTCTATCTGATTTTTTCTAACCCTATGGTACACCAACCCTAAGGGTTAGATTCAGGGAGATAAATCGACTCTTCTTCGGGGGCTACTAATCTCCCCAAACTGCCTCCCGCAGGCTAGAATCTAAATCGCCAGCGGGATGGCACTCGGAACTCTTCATTTTCCAAAGTTTCCTTGTGAGGCAACTTTGGGCAACTTCGGAAAACGAAGAGCACCGATTGCCATCCCACTGGCGGTTTTGATTCTAGCTGGCGGGAGGCAGTTTAGGGAGATTGGTCACCCGAAGAAGAGGAGATCTGTCGCTGGGTGACTAATCTCCCCGAATCTGAGTGTGTGTCTCTGCATTAAACAGCAAAATCTCAGTTCTAAAAACCCGAAATTGTTTGAACAAGAGAAGAAAAATGGCAGGACACAACAATAGAAGACTTATTGATTCACCAGTAGGATCTGGCTTTAGATTTTACTTTTGTTTTAATGCAGTTTAAATTCTCTTTCTCCTACAGGAGAAAGAGAATTTTGTTGCTGTGCATATTTGGCATCTACTACAGGTACAGGATCTCTTATCTGGAACCCGATATGCAGAAAGCACCAAATTAAGGCCATCTCCCATGGAAACCCATTTTAAGTCAATAGTTCCAACTTTTGTTTTTTTTAATTCCCTTTTCTATGCAAAAGAACTGGGGTCACCCCATTCTTGCGGTCCTAAGTGATCTTGCACTTCTTCCTGGGGGGAAAGTAAATACCCCTTAGGACCTAAGCTCTGTATACTCTGTGTATATTTTTTGTATTAAATATGTTATTTGTCCTCTCTGTGTGCACTTTTTATATATTGTAATTTTATATAGAGTACTTTAATATTTTATACACTGTACAGTGTTGCGGGACCTTACAGAGCTTTACAAACAAAGTTATACACACTGTAACATCCTGCCTGGATTTGAACCAGGGATTCACGACTTGCTGTGTGGTCTCCTTGTCTCTCACTTGAACAGACTGCTGGGTTTCTGGTTTACTTCAATAATATTGTTAGTTTTTCCAGGCAGGAATGATTGCTAGCTGTTATGGGTCTATGTAGTATAGTTCCTGAGAGTGATTCCATTCTGCTAATCTGATTCTGACCCCCTTCTCTTATGGATTCAGCTTTTGTACCCTGTTACAGATTTTGACCTGGCCCGCCTGACCCCAAAGCTAAAGGTGGCTGTTCTTGGTACAAGTGTGAGCTGCGCCCCGGATCTTGGCAGTGGTTTTGGGTTACCGATCGTGACACATACACACATACATTTGAGCAGCTTAGCTGGTAAATCTCCACTAAAAGCCAGGGCCAGAATTACAAATTTAAGGGCAATGTAGTAGTTATATCGCTGATGCTTTCCTCTGCTTCATAATTTATGTATCTGTTGAACCCTGCCTATCAAACCTTCCAACCCCTATCCCACAGCTTTCACTCCCTGATGTTCTCCTGATCCTCACATTAACTTGCCCCCTGATGTCGCAGAACCTCCCATTTCCCACCCTGAGACATCAGCCAATCAGCATCTTCCCATGCAGGCCAGTAAAAAAGTAAGAGACCCTACGTACCTGTACCAAAGCCTTTGTCTGTAGTTTAGATAAAACAAAAGCAGATAGGGTAACCAACCCAATACATACTCCTTGTCTCTCTCCTAAGCTCTCAATATACCCATCAACCATTCAGAAGAAACCCGCTCTCCTGTCTCCAACCAGTATATAATGAGAAATGGTGCAGAGAGTACAAATGGCACCTAATAAAATCTGGCAACCTGTAAGTCACCCTCATCAAAATGCTCATCATGCATTCATTCTCTATTATGGCAAAGGAAGGGTTGCAAATGTCTAAAAAAAGAAACTTGCTGGAGAAAAGCAATCTACACAATAGCCTGGTGAGAGCTACTAGGCAGTGCCAACATAGACCATGCCCTGCTAACAAACTATTAGGCAGAGCCAGTGCAGAAAGTCACTCATTAGATCTATAAGGCAGTGTCAGTACCAACCTTTATATAATCACAGTTATAAATAGAGAAAAGTGAAACCCCTATAAAATATATTCTATCAGAGTATTTCCTTGGGAACAAGCGTCCATAAGAATCTCAGAGTTACACTTTCATTCCAGCTATGGAAATACAACGTCTCCCTGGGCAGTTGTTTTGCTTTATTGCCTTTTTGAGGCCGACCTGCTTGATTAGCCAGTTAATTAGTAAGATTAATGGAAAATAGGGGGAAAAAAAAAAAAAAGATTACCAATTCATTATTGTAAGTATAGTGTTCTTAACAAACCAAATAAGGCCTTCAATAATGAAATACATTCCATAAAATAATATTAATTATGATTTGTTTTATTCTTTAAAAGCAAAGTGTGTTCTTTTATAAATAAAAGGAATATCTGAATGCTAGCATAGCCGCAGCCATAAATTCTTTGTGTGGAAAGCCCTTAAAATAATCTCAATTTCTACGGAAAGCAAGGTCACCGTGACCCAACTTGCACGACTCCTATGTCTTGCAACTTTATTACGGTTTTGCGAGCTTTGGACTCACTGCCCACCAACATATGCACACAACCCAATAATTAAAGGTGTTTTTGCCATTTTTGCTTTCTGTAGGTTAAAGTGACCTCAAGTGCCAGAATGTAAGTAAATTTATACTCGGCGCTGCGAGCTTCAGGTGATATTACTTTTCGCAATGGCTTCTTGCAGGAACGAGAGCGGTTGCAGAGACAAGGCAGTTTATATATGTTCGTAAAGGTTAATACAACTCTTATAATGGGCTCTCATTTTCTCTTCTAATAACCTTAGGAACTGCATAAATCAATTTTCCCATTAGAAAGTCTAATCTCCAAAGGAAATATGAGAATGAAAGGACATATTTAATACTCAATTAATATTCTTCAAAAATGAGCTAAAACAAACATAGTCAGTCCAGATCCAAATTACGGACAGACTCCTTAAATGGAAAACCAATCCCTGAGGGGTAAAAGTAAAAAGTTAGGGGCATTTGCCCAGGGTAGCAGCTAGGCTGGGGGAGGAGGGAGGGGGGTCTATGTGGAGTAGGGGGGTAGGGTTTTTTTAATAAGGGGTTTGTTTCTCCTTTAAAGTGAGACAAAGAGGACATCTGCAGCAAGAGAGACAGATGGAACTAAAGATCCTTCAGAAGTAAAAGTGAGACAAAGAGGAGATCTTCAGCAATAGAGACGGTAGGAACTTAAGATCCTTCAGAAGTAAAGATGGGGAAAAAAGAACATCTTCAACAGTACAGAAGGATGGAACTAAAGATTCTTCAGAAGTAAAAGTGGGACAAAGAGGACATCTTTAGCAATAGAGACGGTAGGAACTAAAGATCCTTCAGAAGTAAAGATGGGGAAAAAAAAGAACATCTTCAACAGTACAGAAGGATGGAACTAAAGATCCTTCAGAAGTAAAGATGGGACAGAAAGGACATTTTCAGCAGTAGAGACAGATGGAATTAAAGGTCCTTGAGAAGAAAAGGCACCATCACGCCAAGCCCCACTCCACACAAAAAAAACTCAGAGGGGCAAGCTCCTACTTGGCCCTTCTTCCACCTGCCTGTCCCCTTGATCATGTGCCTGACTCACAGGGTGGTACAAAGACGAAATCTTCAGCAGTGGACTCAGCTAGAACAAAGATCATGAACAACATGGAATGTCATAGAGAACATTTAGGTCTAACAGTAGAGTTGAAAGTCCCAGGATATCCATCAGACATTTTGGAGAGATTCAATAAAAAGTTTGCACTAATGGTAAAATCTAAAACAGGAATGGGACTGATTATCCAGAATGCTCGGGACCTGGAGTTTTCTGGATAAGGAATTTTTCTGTAATTCCAATCTCCATATCTTAAGTCTACTAAAAAATAATTTCAGCATTTTAATGTAAAAATTTTAATAATTTGATTAAAATTGAGTTTATTGAAGATGGCCTTCCTGTAATTCAAAGCTTTCCAGATAATGGTTTTCCGGATTACAGATCCCATACCTGTAGAAAAATCAAGAAATTGGGATATATCAAAATATATAGAAAACCAAATGAAAAAGGGTAATAATAAAGAAGTCCCCGGCATTGGACAATGGCAGGACAACTTGTTTAGCCATGGTCTACTATAGATATATTGGCAGCAAATTTAAATATTAGATTATTTTTGTTGCCTTGGCAGAGCTCAAGTTTGACATAATAAAACAAGTCTGAACAATCTGGATTCTGAATCTTGGAAAGCTTCTCACCACATGGGTTACAATATGGAGATCTATAAGACCCTGTATCACCTACATGTGTCTACAGGGAATGAATACAGGCAGAAAAGATAATGCAGAGTGACTATAAAACCAACATCCTAATAAATATGCAGATGTTTCACTAATGCTACTTTACTGGTTGAATTCTTTATGTTCCCTGTTTATTAATGTTGACCCTGTTTGGAACCGGCGCTGCAATTATAGATCTACGCCTCGATTTTACATGGAAAGATCAAAATGCGGTTGCGCTGAAAAGCTGAGCTGGTCACAGAGTGTGCCGTTAATTGATTCAGTTGCTAGGGGCAAACAAATAGTTTTGGCAGATATTAGCATAGGTGGAGAACAGGTGCTCGCTAGCATTACAGGCAATTCCATTGATTGCAGTACCGGTAAGTAGAAATCAGAGATACGGCGCATCCAGACGAGATGCCAAAAAAAGCTGAAAAAGGAGCAAAGGCACAGGATACACAGCAGATAACAGATAAGGTTTGCAGCATACAATGGGATTCTTCATGCCTAATCTGTTTTCTACTGTGTATCCTGTGCTTGAATGACTGCCCCCATGGCTACACAGCAACTTGTTTATATAAACTATAGTAGTACTTATCTGTTATCTACTGTGTATCCTGTGCTTGAATGGCTGCCCCCATGGCTACATATCAGCTTGTTTATATAAACTATAGTAGTACTTATCTGTTATCTACTGTGTATCCTGTGCTTGAATGGCTGCCCCCATGGCAACATAGCAGTTTGTTTATATAAACTATAGTAGTACTTATCTGTTATCTACTGTGTATCCTGTGCTTGAATGGCTGCCCCCATGGCAACACAGCAGTTTGTTTATATAAATTATAGTAGAGCTTCTGAAGTAAACACAAGTTATACCAGTGCAGGGCAACACTACATTATATTGTCATTCCTTTAAAAAAACTTCCATTTTTTTTGGTGTTACTGTTCCTTTAAATACCCCTGCCTGCCCTGCCGCCTGCCCCAGTTTTGTACCTAAAAGTGATGTGGTGAGGAGAGCAGGAGAAAAGCTCAACCTGGACCTGCCCGCAACCCTGACCCACGAGTTTCAGGCCGGGTCGCACATCACTAATACCAACCTGATGGATCTATCATGCCCCATATGTCAGGCAATGCTCCCTCAGCTTCTCTCTCCCTCTTCTGTTCTCCCCTCCATCTCCGGTCACACTCCCTCTGCCCTTCCAACATCCTGTAACTCTGCTGCCACCCTCCAGCTATCAAACTCAATCTCTGGTGTTGCATCTCCTCCCTAAGGGGCAAATTCACTAAAGTGCGAAGCGGCTAACGCTAGCGCAAATTCGCCAGCGTGACGTCATTTCGTTACTTCGCCGATTTACTAACGGTCACTGGCGTAAATTTGCAAGCGAAGTGAACCTACTTTAGCGCTACTTCGCACCCTTACGCCAGGCGAAGTTGAGCTATGGCAATGGGATGTAACTACGCTAATTCACTAACTTGCACATTTTACTGAACGTTACCTTTTGCGCCAGACTTGCCTTTGCCACCTCAGACCAGGCGAAGTGCAATAGAGTAGATAGGAGTTCCTCAAAAAATAGTTGAAAATTTTTCTAAGTCCCAAAAAACGCTGGCGTCTTTTCATTTTTCAGGGTGATAGGCTGAAAAAGAGCGTAATTTTTTTTTGGGGTAACCGGCTTCCCCCCTACATTTCCTAACATATCGCACCTAAACTATACAGTGGCCACATGTATAGGGCAAAATAACAACTCTATTTTATTTTATGAAGCTTTCCCAGGCTTGTGTAATGTAATGTATTTGCTGCTACATGTACGTCCATTATACTTTAACTTGGCGCCGTATGCAAATTAGGCATCGATAGCGTAAATTCGCTTTGCTTGACGAAATAACACTAGCGCTAATTCACTACCGTTCGCCTCCCTGAGCGCAACTTCGGATTTTAGTGAACTTGCGTAGCACTGGCCAAACTACGCCTGGCGAAGTGCGGCGAAGCTGTAGCTGGCGCAACTTCGGATCTCAGTGACATTGCCCCTACGTGTCTCCTTTTCTCTTCTGCTACTGTTATGTTTTGGGTAGCCGAGGATGAGTAGAGTATAACAGTGCTTTATTAGCAGAGTCATGCAGCCATTACACTACAATCTGTATAGAAAGTATTCACAGTATAAGTCTTGAGCACAGTGACATCTACAGGCCATTTGTATAAACACCACTGATACGCTTTAGCCTGCAGCAATATAACATGCACGGCCAGGATGCCGAGAACAAATCATAGGAGAATAAACATGGAAATATAACTCAGGTACAGGGAGACAATAATAAAATGAAAAAAGCTGAATATCTATATAAATTACAGTAGGGACTCACTATCCACTGTGTAATGACACTTTATATTCACAACTGACATTTTCAGTACAAAGCGAGGATGCAGTAAGCCAAAGGCCAGTGAAAGCACTTTGGATATCTTGTAATATCCGGCTGGAAAATTATTTTTGAAAGTGCTGAGTTTGTTTTTATGAACACGGGCTACAGAGACAATACCGTCGTATTAAAAGAGCCGTGTCTATGTTCAGTGGCAGTTTTATGACATTTTATGAAAGCTCATCACAGTAATATTTTGGATTACATGTATTGCATTCCTGTTGAACAATATAATGCCATGACCTTTTTATTTATTCAGCACAACATATTATGCATTTCTTTACAGAATATCCGGCTCCTGCCCAAGTGGACCTTCCAGTCTGAATTCCTTTCCCTTTCATGCAAGGACACAAGGGGGCAAATTCACTAAGATGCGAAGTTGCGCCAGGCGCAACTTTGCCGCACTTCGCCAGGCATATTTTCGCCAGCGCTCCGCAAATTCAATAAAACCCGAAGTTGCGCACAGGGGTAGCGTAAGGTTGCGAAGTTGCGCTAGCGTTGATTCGCTATATAAAGCGAAGTTACGCTAGCGAAGGCTAATTTGCATACGGCGCGAAATTCAAATTTCAATGGAGGAACACGTATCTGCACTACAAATGCCTAGAAAACCTTCAAATCACCAAATAAAAATTTTATTTTGCCCTACACATGTGCCCACTGTCTAGGTAAGTTGCCATGAGTCAGGAAATGTAGGGGGGAAGGAGGGGAGCCCCAAAAATATTTTCGATCTTTTTCAGCCTATCACCCATCATGTAGAAAACACGCCAGCGTTTTTTGGGACTTAGAAAAAAATTTGACTTTTTTTGAAACAATCCCTATCTACTCTATTGTGCTTCGCCAGGTCTGAGGTGGCGAAGGAAGTCTAGCGTAAAAGGTAGCGTTCAGTACACTGCGCAAGTTAGTGAATTTGCGTAGTTACGTCGCTAGCGAAAATTCGCCTGGCGTAAGGATGCGAAGTAACACTAGCGAAACTACGCCAGCGTTCGTTAGTGAATTTGCGCAGTAACAAAAAATGCCAAACGCTAGCGAATTAACGCTAGCGTTCGGCGCTTCGGCGCTTAGTGAATTTGCGCCAAGAACTTCCAGCCAGTTTACCTACTACAGGCATGGGATCTGTTATCCATAATGCTCGGGAGTTGGGTTTTACTAGATAACGGATCTTTCCATAATTTGGATCTTCGTACCTTATGTGTACTAGAAAATTACAGAAAGTCCAATTATCCGGAAAATCCCTGGTGCCAAGCATTATGGATAACAGGTCCCAAACCTGCAGAGCATATTTTTTGGGCACAATGCACAAATTCACTCATTTTATACATCATTTACTCACTGACTGACTGACTCATATAAAATATGGCTCTACAAAGTTTTTTGCTGCAGTTCGACATTGTAACATTGATAATACATTGAGTATAATCAAATGAGAAAATTAAAATAAATGGGTGACCGTAGCCAAGTTGATGATACTCTTTTTTTAACATGTGTAATTTATTTGACTGGATTGCATCCCCGGAAACTGAATTTGGAAGGGACTGTTCCTAGATGAAAATATGAAAAGTAACTTCTATAATGAACTATATAATATGCCCTGTTTTGGATTACAGGTATGGAACCTGTAATGTTTAAAATATTTAAACATTAATTAAACCCAATAAGATTGTTTTGGACTTATTGTAAACATTTTCATGTCCTTGATACTCTCTATGATTGAATGATTTGTAGTGATGAGCAAGGGATGAGCATGGATTAACTATAGTAATACTTATCTGTTATCTACTGTGTATCCTGTGCTTGAATGGCTGCCCCCATGGCTACACAGCAGCTTGTTTATATAAACTATAGTAGTACTTATCTGTTATCTACTGTGTATCCTGTGCATAAAATGGCTGCCCCCATGGCTACACAGCAGCTTGTTTATAGAAACTAAAGTAGTACTTATCTGTTATCTACTGTGTATCCTGTGCTTGAATGGCTGCCCCCATTGCTACACAGCAGCTTGTTTATATAAACTATAGTAGTACTTATCTGTTATCTACTGTGTATCCTGTGCTTGAATGGCTGCCCCATAGCTATACAGCAGTTTGTTTATATAAACTATAGTAGTACTTATCTGTTATCTACTGTGTATCCTGTGCTTGAATGGCTGTCCCCATGGCTACACAGCACCTTGTTTATATAAACTATAGTAGTACTTATCTGTTATCTACTGTGTATCCTGTGCTTGAATGGCTGCCCCCATGGCTACACAGCAGCTTGTTTATATAAACTATAGTAGTACTTATCTGTTATCTACTGTGTATCCTGTGCTTGAATGGCTGCCCCCATGGCTACACAGCAGCTTGTTTATATAAACTATAGTAGTACTTATCTGTTATCTACTGTGTATCCTGTGCTTGAATGGCTGTCTCCATGGCTACACACCAGCTTGTTTATATAAACTATAGTAGTACTTATCTGTTATCTACTGTGTATCCTTATAGCAATGAGTTTGGTGCCAGAAGGAAGGTAATGTTCATGGGCCATTACATTAAGAAACATAAAATCTAAGGTGTAACAATTTATAATAAGTGACAAACACAGAGGGGCAGATTTACTAAAGGTTGAAGTGACTAACGCCAGCGTGATGTAATTTAGTTACTTCGCCGATTTACTAATGGGCGCAGGTGTAACTTCCCTAGCGGTAATTCGCTCCTTTACGCCTGGCGAAGTAGCGATCTGGCGAATGGACGTAACTACACGAATTCACTAAGATGTGGATTTTACTGAACGTTACCACTTGCTCCAGACTTGCCTTCGTCACCTCAGACCAGGCGAAGTGCAATAGAGGAGATAGGAGTTCCTCAAAAAAAAGTTGAAAAGTTCCAAAAAACGCTGGCAACTTTTGATTCTTCAGGGTGATAGGCTGCAAAAGATCGTAATTTTTTCTGGGGTAACCGGCTTCTCCCCTACATTTCCTAACATATGGCACATAAACTATACACTGGGCTCATGTGTAGGGCAATATAACAACTTTATTTATTTTATTAAGGTTTCCCGGGCTTGTGTAATGTAATGTATTTGCTGCAACATATACGTCTATTCAACTTTAACTTCCCGCAGTATGCAAATTAGCTGCTAGCGCAACTTCGCTTTGCTTGCCACAGCAACGCTAGCGCTACTTCACCAGCGTTCAGCGCCTTGGGCGCAACTTCGGATTTTAGTGAATTAGCGTTGTCCTGGCAAATCTACGCCTGGCGAAGTGTTGCGATGTGAGCGAAGTAGGCGCTTAGTGAATCTGCCGCAGAGACTCTGTATTGTGTGATCCTGAGAATAAGTCCCAAAATTAACGGTTTATGGATTTCCAGGATGGCTTCGGATATTATACAGCCTGTGTGTCCTCCATCGACTCTCATTCTTCTACAGATCAGACAAACACGAGTGGAGCGTTGTGTCTCATCATTACTGTGTTGCTGTAGATTAAATAAACTTTGGGGTCAGTCAGTTACTGAATGGGATCATGTCTGTGTTTTGTCTAATCAATAACTAAAAGTTAATATGACAAAATGTGTCTCCCATAACCTGTGCCCGGTGTGTTTGTCCGGTGACTTTTGTGGGATATTCTTCATAGATCATTAACTTCATGCGATACCAATCAATGGTCCAACAACCGTTTCCAGACCACTGAAGCAAAAGCTATTTTATCTTCCCTGTTTAACTGTATGATTTCCCAATGAGTGACCTTCTCTACATGCAATTCTAAGCTATGGAAAAACGCTGATAACCCGCTGGGAATGTATCAGGCAGAACATCATCCAATGCTTACAGAAAAAATAACACATTGTAAAACTATACAACCGCTTTATAACTCTTACCTTTAGGGGAAATATGAAGGGATTGCATTTATTTTAGAGCCAACAATACAGATTTTAATGGAGAATTCAAAAAACAGATGTAAATTTTACTCCTGAACAGTAAACAAAAGAGATTTTTGCTTTAGCTGATGATTGGGAACTGAGGACTTCTGGGTTAGGGGATCTATCCGTATTATGAATAGGGATGCACCGAATCCAGGATTCGGATTGGGATTCGGCCAGGATTCATCCTTTTTCAACAGGATTCGGATTTGGCCGAATCCTTGTGCCTGGGCAAACCGAATCCGAATTTGCATATGCAAATTAGGGGTGGAGAGGGAAATCGCGTGGCTTTTTGTCACAAAACAAGGAAGTAGAAAAAATTTCCCCTTCCCACCCCTAATTTGCATATGCAAATTAGGGTTTGGATTCGGTTCGGTATTCGGCCGAATCCTTTGCTTAGGATTCGGGGGTTCGGCCGAATCCAAAATAGTGGATTCGGTGCATCCCTAATTATGAAGCATCTTGCTTTATGGCTACCAGTGTGACTTTATGTGAACTTGATTAGCATTAAAGAATTCTTGTCTTCAAAATGATGTTTCATCACTGGAAGTGTGGGTGTCACGTTCTGCCACTGAGGACAGATAGGAAGAAGGGAGTCTGTATACTGGATAACCCGGGGTATAACTATAAATAGGAAGAAGGGAGTCTGTATACTGGATAACCTGGGGTATAACTATAAACAGGAAGAAGGGAGTCTGTATACTGGATAACCCGGGGTATAACTATAAATAGGAAGAAGGGAGTCTGTATACTGGATAACCTGGGGTATAACTATAAACAGGAAGAAGGGAGTCTGTATACTGGATAACCTGGGGTATAACTATAAACAGGAAGAAGGGAGTCTGTATACTGGATAACCCGGGGTATAACTATAAATAGGAAGAAGGGAGTCTGTATACTGGATAACCTGGGGTATAACTATAAATAGGAGAATGGAGTTTGGAAGTCATGAAAAAGTTAAGATTTGATGAAACAAGGTGCAAAACAGTAACCAGTCAATAAACAGAATAACCTGGGACACCCACAGGCAAAACAAAGTTCAGTCCAAATGTTGGGACAGGCAGCTAACAGCGAAGGTCCGATAAACAAACTGCAGTTGAGGCAGGCAGAAATCCAGAGGGAAATTCCAGAGAGCAATCCAAGGTACTGGGAGTTCACACAAAGTAGGTAGGGGTAAATGAGAATGTCCAGGATGAGGTCAGTACCAGGAGATCCACACGAAGGAGGCAAGGAACCAGGACATGGGTACAGGAACAGGGAGAGGACTCAGAGACTAGGAACTAGGAGCAAGGCAAGGAATAAGGAATCCCAGGGTAGATCTGGCTGGGAAGCTTAATGATCAAGCAACCGGGAGTTGCTTGTAACAGGCTTATAAAAGGGGCAAGATTACTAATTGGTTAAAGTAAATAAGGAAGGAGGGGCAAGACAGCAGCAGAGAGATAACACACGTCCATCATAATAACAAACCCACACTGACTCTTAAGGGACCCCAGTGGCTCAGGAGAATGGTGCAGGTATGGTTCAACAAAAAGACAAAGGTTTGATTCTTGGCATTTACAGTGGGCTAACAGTGCCTGGGTGAAATAACAGCATTTTGGGAGAACTTTCTTCATGAATTGCAATTGTTTTCCCATCCACAGTACAGGCTCTTTTATCCCACAGCTCCAGTGATCATTATAGATCAAGCTCTAGATAAGACCGCAAGAATAGCTGCACTAAATTATCCGCAGTGAGTAGTACGGAAAATCCCATTTCTTAAAGGGTCTTGCACAGGGTCAGACTGGGCCCCAGGGGGTCTCACTGACCCAGGCCTGCTCCCTGTTGACGTAGGGAGACCCTGGCTCCCCAGTGCAGTTAAGGTGGCCATACACAGGCATGATTAAAGCTGCCAATCTCGGTCATTTAGACCAATTCGCTTCCGACTGGTCTTCCTGATCGATATCAGGACAAAAATAGTCCAGATATCGATCTGGGGGGTTTGATTTTTCTGACGAACAAGGACCGCATCAGCTAGTTGATATGGTCCTAATACCATTCTCTTTGTTGTAATCCAATATCGACCTACCGTTGGTGGGCATATCTGGGAAAAGATGCGCTTGTAACCTTAATACACAAAATATGGAAGACTTTCTCTGAAACCAGTGATCCCCAACTAGTGGCTCGTGAGCAACATGTTACTCACCAACTCCTTGGATGTTGCTCTCAGTGGTCTCAAAGCAGGAGCTTATTTTTGAATTCTATGCTTGGAGGTCAATTTTCACGTATTAAAAACAAAGTGTATTGCCAAACAGAGTCTCCTGTAGGCTGCCAGTCCTCACAGGGGCTACTAAATGACCAATCAGTGCACTTATTTGGCACCCCAAGGGACTATTTTTATGCTTGTGCTGCTCCCCAACTCTTTTTACATCCAAACGTTTCTCATGGGTAAAAAAGGTTGGGGATCCCTGTTTTAAACAGTTGTAGTTTATTGCTGTGACTCCTTCATAACAGGAAGACAGCTTACATAGTTACATAGTTAAATTGGGTTGAAAAAAGACAAAGTCCATCAAGTTCAACCCCTCCAAATGAAAACCCAGCATCCATACACACACCCCTCCCTACTTTTGATTAAATTCTATATACCCATATCTATACTAACTATAGATTTTAGTATCACAATAGCCTTTGATATTATGTCTGTCCAAAACATCATCCAAGTCCCTCTTATAGTCATTAACTGAATCAGCATCACAACATCACCCGGCAGTGCATTCCCCAACCTCACTGTCCTCACTGTGATGAACCCCCTACTCTGTTCCTTTAAATGAAAGTTCTTTTCCTCTAGTCTGAAGGGGAGGCCTCTGGTACGTGATTCTCTTTATGGGTAAAAAGGTCCCCTGCTATTAGTCTATAATGTCCTCTAATGTATTGTAAAGTGTAATCATGTCCCCTCACAAGCGCCTTTTTTCCAGAGAAAACAACCCCAACCTTGACAGTCTACCCTCATAATTTAAGTCTTCCATCCCTCTAACCAATTTAGCGGCACAACCTTTTCTCCTCACCTCTCCCTAACAAAGACTGTTGTCCCTTCCTCTATCACTGCCGGAATGGCAACCGTATTTCCTGTTCCTGTATGCTTTATTCACTCTTCAGTACCAACAACTTTCACGGTTCAATTTATGACTCACTGCCACCTAGTGGCCAAACAAATTATACATTAACCATTACTTAACCATTCACATTTTACACCCTTACACGCTCATTTGGCGAACTCGTCAAACGAGCAGATCTTAACGTTTGTGGCTACCTTTACACCAAGGGGCCAATTCACGAAATTCGGGTGAAGGGTTAGAATAAAAAAAACTTCGAATTTCAAAGTGTTTTTTGGGCTACTTTGACAATCGAATGGGCTACTTCGACCTTCGACTACGACTACGACTTCGAATCGAAGGATTCGAAGTAAAAAATCGTTCGACTATTCGACCATTCGATAGTCGAAGTACTGTCCCTTTAAAAAAAACTTCGACCCCCTACTTCGGCAGCTAAAAGCTACCGAAGTCAATGTTAGCCTATGGGGAAGGTCCCCATAGGCTTGCCTGTGATTTTTTGATCTAAGGATTTTCGTTCGATCGTTGGATTAAAATCCTTCGAATCGTTCGATTCGAAGGATTTAATCGTTCGATCGAACGAAAAATCCTTCGATCGATCGATCGCAGGATTTGCGCAAAATCGTTCGACTTCGATATTCGAAGTCGTACGATTTTAATTCCCAGTCGAATATCGAGGGTTAATTAACCCTCGATATTCGACCCTTCGTGAATCGGCCCCCAAAAGTCTAGATGCACATGTGCAGTAAATAAATTACCCTTACTGTTGTATTGCTGAACAAATGCAAACTAGAGGGAAAAAAAGACCCTAGAGTAAATAGTGTTGGTGCATTGCAAAGATTTCTAGATATTGGGTTTCTGAATTATTAATCCCATATCTTTACAATGGATTAATCTGAGCTAATTGCTGTAATTGAGTTTAGAAGAAGATATTGATGGCCAGATTATATTAAATTCTGATTTCATACAGAGACATCTATGCAGGGCTTCAGTCTTCAGTGGGACAGACCTGCCTTATATTATAAATATGCAATATGCACTAATAAATCCATCATTTTATATTAGGTCAAAATTTCCTGCTCAAATGTTACCTTAAATACAACAATATTTGAAAACAACGAGTTTGTTTGGTTAAATGCTAAACTGAGTTTAAATGTATCCTGTACCATGAAATGGTGATTCGCCAGCCTTAATAGGATTAATATTTTTTATATTCACACACGCATCTTAAAAACTGGGCTTAATCAGCATTTCCAAGCATTTTTACCCAGAAATATTGATTTTTTTTTTATAATATTGTATAGTACTTTCAGCAATTTATAAGACTTACATTAGGGGAATAGATGGGCTGGGAAGCAGGCCAAAATAAGTATGATAAAAGATGTAGAGCTGTCAGGGAGAGCAGCTTTCAAGGATCAGGCGAAACCCTCGATTCTAAACAAATGTGATAAAAATGAAGGCTCAAAGCCAAGATGCCTCTGCCCTTAAGATAGAGCAATGCGTCCAATCTCTCATTCTCCGTCTGTATTGAAAAAAGTCATAAACTAGTTAAGGTTACTAGAAAACATCATATTAAGATCATACAATGCAACGGTTCATTAAACGGAATAGGAATATCAATGCAGCGTATTTCACTAGAAGGGGTTAACTGCTATTTGCTGCTGGATTATTAAAATGCCTCTCTAATATTCCTTTATTGAAACCTGACCTTTTGCTTGTCCTTGTCTTTTTATGACACAGAGCCAAAGTTATTATCATCTTCACTGCAACTGATCACAGATCTCTGGTACAGACTCAAGATTTAGCCTTTTGTGTACAGATGGGAGTCAACTTTATTAAAGGAACAGTAACAACTAGGGTTGCCACCTTTCCGTGACCCACTAACTGGGCAGGGCCATGACATCAGAGGGGCGGGCCAGTTATGTTGCAGGCGGAGTGAGAGCCATTATGGGACGGGGCTATGACATGACGTTCAGAGATTGGTTGATCACCATGTCAATCAAGATCCTGTCCGGTTTTCCTTATTTTGAAAACCAGGCAGACTGTCTTTACCTTGGCAGCCTTCTGAAAACCTCGACAGATGGCACCAAAAAATTAAAATGTTTTAAAGTAATGAAAATACAATGTACTGTTGACCCACACTGTCAATCTAGCGTATTTGCTACAAAAGTTCTAATATAGTTTATATAAACAAGCTGCTGTGTAGCCATGGGGGCAGCCATTCAAGCACAGGATACACAGTAGATAACAGATAAGTACTACTATAGTTTATATAAACAAGCTGCTGTGTAGCCATGGGGGCAGCCATTCAAGCACAGGATACACAGTAGATAACAGATAAGTACTACTATAGTTTATATAAACAAGCTGCTGTGTAGCCATGGGGGCAGCCATTCAAACACAGGATACACAGTAGATAACAGATAAGTACTACTATAGTTTATATAAACAAGCTGCTGTGTAGCCATGGGGGCAGCCATTCAAGCACAGGATACACAGTAGATAACAGATAAGTACTACTATAGTTTATATAAACAAGCTGATGTGTAGCCATGGGGGCAGCCATTCAAGCACAGGATACACAGTAGATAACAGATAATTACTACTATAGTTTATATAAACAAGCTGCTGTGTAGCCATGGGGGCATCCAGCTAGTAGAATATTGTTATTGGAAGTTTTATGTTTAAATCAGCTGTATTAGCAGTAAAGCTGTTGCTTCAGTACATTGTTGGACTGGGGTTCAGTGGTGGAACAGTGGGGGTGTGTGTGATTGCACCAGGGTCCGCCCACCCGCCCACCCTTGGGGCCCTCCTGAAGTCATAAAGTGCACAGTCTAATGTGGCAATGGGGAGTTCCATAGCCAACACTGATACAAAATGTTTTAATTGATTCCGCCATCATAAAATACACAGTTCTAGAGAGCAGATCCACTAGGCCACATCATTGTCTATTCAATAAAATTAATGTTTTTTGGAATAAAGTGGAATAAAAACAGTAAAAGCTATATATATAAAATGCTGAGAAAGGGAATACAGCCAAATAATATTATCTGTTATTTGCTCGTGTTATTTTACTTTTAATTTGCTAAATATTTTTTTAAAAAATGACTTTATTAAAACCTCAAAAAAGTGTTTGCCCATTAGACAGAAAGATCACTTGGCCTCGGGCAGAATCTGAAAAGTCAGGGATTAGTATTGTGAGAGCACAAGAAACAATAGGTCAGAGATCAGGTCTGTGAGAAGGTCAAACTTTGACCCAAGAGGTCACTATAAGCCTACAAGAGAGGTCAAAGGACTGAAGGGAAAAGGGTATTTTAAAAAGGCTCCATGCTCAGAGTTATTATTATTATTTACAGAGTGTCAGGTGATTTCTAGTCCTTGGGTTTAGGGAAATGACACTGGGGACATTCTGCTGCCCTGGAGAAATCACTGCCAATAAAATGCCCCAAATTACCCTGCCATTGCTTTACATTTAAATTGCCATGTTGTCAATAAAAGTGCCCGTGATTATTTTATCCCAACCTCCCTTTCTTTGTTTGTATCTGAACCTTCCTCCATTTATTTACAGCCCCTACACAACTTCCCCCAATCTTTCTGCCTCCAACAGATCTCTTAAAGCGACAACTATATAAATGACCCCCCGCTGATTATGCAGAATGCTCCAAATTATGGAAAGGCTGTCTCCCATAGGGACAAATTCACTAACCTGTGGAAATTCACCAGCGACGGCTTCAATCACATTGCAACACTTCGCCAGGCCAAAATGCGCCAGGACAACGCTAATTCACTAAAATGCGAAGTTGCGTCCAGGGTGCCGAAGGATGGCAAAGTTTCGCTAGTGTTAATTCGGCAAGCAAAGCGAAGTTGTACTAGCGTTGCCTAATTTGCATACGGCGGGAAGTTAAAGTACAATATATGTATATGTTGCAGCAAATACATACCTCCCAACATTTTGGAAGTAAAAAGAGGGACAAAAAAAAATTTTCCGCACGTAGCGCAGCAATTTTTTGACCACACCCCTTTCTGTGGCCACACCCCCTAATTACCATGTTTGTTTTACAAAATTTGGCAGGTTATGAAAGTTTGAAAATATTTCTCCTTATCTAAACTGTGTTTTTGTGTCTCAAAATTGTTACAAAGTATCTTATTTGCACCTGTTAGCTGTTCTGGGCTCTCTGCTAAAAGCCAATTAAGTGAGAAACTTTGTTTCTTTTTCTGGCTGTTCAGTGCAGAGAAAAGAGGGACTTTCCAGTACAAATGAGGGACTGCGGGTTGAGCTGTCAAAAGAGGGACTGTCCCTCCTAAAAAGGGACAGTTGGGAGGTATGCAAATACATTACATTACACAAGCCCAGGAAACCTTAATAAAATAAAATAGAGTTGTTATATTGCCCTACACATGAGTCCACTGTATAGTTTATGTGCCATAATGGAAAGTCGCCAGCATTTTTTGGGACTTCGAAAAATTTTCAAATTTTTTTTGAGGAAGTCCTATCTCCTCTATTACACTCTGTCTGGTCTGGGGTGGCGAAGGCAAGTCTGGCGCAAGAGGTAACGTTCAGTAAAATCCGCATCTTAGTGAATTAGCGTAGTTACGTCCATTTGCCAGAACGCAAATTCGCCTGGCGTTAGAGTGCGAAGTAGCGCTACAATCTACTTCATTCACCCGAGCTTGGTGAATGTGCCCCTAAGTGAATCATTCTACATTGCACAACGTTTAAAAATGAGCCCTCCTTCTTTTAGATTGTAAGCTCTTTTGGGCTGGGTCCTAGTCACCCTTTGTATCGGGTATTGGTTGTTTTGTATATAATTCTGTATATTCAATGTATAAATTCATATATTGTACAATTCTTCATAAATACATGTTATCATTATTATTATTATTATTATTATTATTATTATTATTATTAATAATAATAATAATAATACACCCCTACCCCTGCCTATAATGGGCTTAATTTGTTATCATTCTTAGCAGGCAGAGCTAATTATCCTTATGATTTAAAGAAGAGGCTGGATGGCAAAAAGGAATGTCACACACTAATTAGCAGATACAGAAACATAAAATGACAGTTTGACTCCATTTGCTCTTAGAAATGTTAAAGAACTATTCTTCTCTTCACATCTTTTTATTTCTAAATATCGCCTCCTGTTGTGGTTGCGCTGGCAGAACTGAATGTCTTTATCCTGTCCCTCTGCCTCGTCGCCCACATTCTTTTGAATGTGTTTCTTATTCTGCTTTTAAGTTTCGCTATTGTAGCAATTATGAACATCTTCCCCACTGATTTTTTAATCTTTTGTAGGGCGGCGAAACAAGCCGAAAAAATTCGCCCATCCCTAATCTTTTGTACTTCGCTGCAAACTGGATGACCTCAAGAAGGTTTCCCTTTCCTTTTCCATAAATTTAAATAGCGCTTGCGGTCGCAAAGATCAAATTATCTTATTTTTCACAACAAATCTGCAGAAATGCAATATATTGTGAATGTGACTATGAAGAATTTCATTTATCCAGGTCATGGTATACTGTATCTAGTATAGGTAAATCTAAAAACAACTGGACTTGCTGAGTAATCAATGAAGACGTTTCACTACTCATCCGAGCAGCTTCTTCAGTTCAGTTGAACTTGTTAGCATGGTTTTATGCATAATAGATCTTGCCAGATGGGCCGGGACTAGGGGTAGGCAGAGAAGGCACATGCCTAGGGTGCAAAGCTTGGGGGGCACCTGGAACGTACCTTTAACTGCTGCTTACCCCAGTCTGGCCTGAAGAGTTCTGCACTATACATGTATGCAAGCATGCCTATGGGAGGGGAGGGTGGTGTGTGCGGTGACAAGATCTGTCAGCCTTACGTGTGCTTGTCCCACGCACAGTGAAGGGGGCGACAGAACCGGTTGGGTTGCCTGGGGCTTGCCCTGCTTGCCAGACTAATTTAATTTCTTTTTATGAGAAGGTGAGCAGGGACCTAGATTCTGGGATGGCAGTGGATGTGATCTACTTAGACTTTGCTAAAGCATTTGAAACAGTTTCACACAGAAGGTTACTGGTTAAATTAAGGAATGTTGGCCTGGAACATAGTATTTGTACCTGGACAGAGAACTGGCTAAAAGATGGACTACAAAGAGTGGTGGTAAATGGAACATTTTCTAATTGGACCAGTGTTGTTAGTGGAGTACCGCAGGGCTCTGTACTAGGTCCCTTGCTTTTCTACTTGTTTATTAATGACCTGGAGGTGGCCATTGAAAGTACTGTTTCTATTTTTGCAGATGAGACTAAATTGTGCAGAACTATAGGTTCCATGCAGGATGCTGCCACTTTGCAGAGTGATTTGTCTAAACTGGAAAACTGGGCAGCAAACTGGAAAATGAGGTTCAATGTTGATAAATGCAGGTTATGCACTTTGGCAAAAATCATATAAATGCAAGTTATACACTAAATGGCAGTGTGTTGGGAGTTTCCTTAAATGAGAAGGATCTTGGGGTCTTTGTAGATAACACGTTGTCTAATTCTGGGCAGTGTCATTCTGTGGCTACTAAAGCAAATAAAGTTCTGTCTTGTATAAAAAAGGGCATTAACTCAAGGGATGAAAACATAATTATGCCTCTTTATTGGTCTCTGTAAAAATAAAGTTCTGAACAAATTGAACTATAACTTTCCTATCCCTTCCCCGGCCAGCTGAACTGCTGTGATGCAGAGAGATAAGTGCAAGGGAATCAATGTAAGGGGGAGAAAAAAAATAATCTCGATTCCTAATGTAAATGGAGAAATCCAAACAAAGACTACAGTGGCCTTTTACTGATATAACAGTTTTAACGGTGGCCTTTGTGCAGGCATGGTGTGCAGAACCTGATTACACCCCAGCAGCCATGTAAACGGATAATAATGATAATTTAAAAAAAAGACTCAATGAATATATATATATATATATATATGTGTGTGTATGTATATATATATATTCACTAAGGCTCTAAAGCTTTGTACATTATTATATCCTCTTTTTTTGTTGTTGTTAAAAACAAAATGTATTGCAATTGCAAAGCCTGTTACAGGTCTAATGAGCACAGTGATCGGCTTGTGTATGGGTTGTACAGAATGAGCGCATCTAAACCATCTATGATTAAACACACAGTGTGAATTGCATTAGGCTGGCACCCCGGTGTGAGTTATCCCTTTCTAAGCCGGAGAAATAACCTTGGCATTTTAACTTTAGGCCATTTTCTCTGTCTGGCCTCTGTTTGTTCTGCACTGCCTTCTTTCAAAGCGACTACAATTGAAAAAGACCCTATATTGGCAAATACAGATTTTTTTTTTTTTACCATTTAGATCGTTTACGCTGAAAGCTTGTTTTCTGAGAATAAGACAATATCGGGCCTGATTAGTAAGAGGAGAATGGGGCCGCCTGCTGCCTGACCCGACTGTGGAGCCGGAGTTTAAGCAAAGGGAATATACACAGTGATGCTCAGAAATGTGCAACTCCTATAATGGACATTTTGGACTATATTCCTTTTTAATTGTCCGTTTTATTAACATATAGGAAATATCAGCAGGTCAAACGTATAATTAACTTCAGCCTTGATTTCACTGCATTAAGATCTTATTAACTGGCAGCACGAGCCTTATTCATTATGCATTATTCACTGGGGCCCATTTATTACAACTGGGCAAATATGTCCCGAAACAAGTCTGAATGGGTTCTAAATCCCCCCAAAATGAACTTACTTATATGTGACCTGTTATCCAGAATAACTCAGGACCTGGGGTTTTCCGGATAACGGATCTTTCCATAATTTGGATCTTCATACCCTAAGGTGGCCATAGACGTAACAATTATGATCTTTCTTGGAAAAGATCGTTCCACGAACTATTGTTCGTTTCAATACACACGTGTAGCGCTGAATCGTCAGATATACAGATAGAAACAACAGAATTCTACCTGTATCTGACGATTCAGCACAAACAGTGGCCGATGTTCAGGTGCCTTCAAAGGAGGCCAATCAAAATTTTTTGATCAAGGAGCCAACCGATATCCAAGTCTTCTGCCGATAACAGTCAACTTGTCTCCCACCATACACGCACCCGATATTGTACGAAAATTAGTTTTGTATGATAATATCTGGGCATCTATGGCCACCTTTAAGTCTTCTAGACAATCATGTAGACCTTAATAAACCCAAAAAGCTGGTTTTGCTTCCAATGAGAATGAATTATTTCTTAGTTTGGATCAAGTACTGTTTTATTGTTACAGAGAAAAAGGAAAGTGTTTTTAAAAATTTGGATTATTTGATTATAATGGAGTCTCTAGGCGATGGCCTTTTCGTAATACAGAATTTTCTGGATAATGGGTTTCTGGGTACACTGTATACAGTGACAGTAAATATTCTTGCCAGAGGGACGCCCCTAAAACAAGACAGAATTCTGTAGACTCCCGAATTGAAATGACACAATATCAAAAATACGTAGAAGACCCCAGCAGGCAGGTTCCCGAGGGCTCCCAGACTTGAAATGCACTTCTTGATTCAAGTGAGTGGACTGGAGTTAAAAACCCAGGCACTGGACAGACAGTGTCTTGCTGTTTTGATTGGTTCCTGGGACCAGTGTTGGACTGGGATGACTGGGGCCCACCAGAAAATCTTTGGCCACAGGCCCACTCTCCAAACTAGTTTTCCTTCTTATGTCAGTGGGCCCCAGGCAACCCAGTCCAACCCTGCAGCCGGGAGTTTTCCTGGTATCCTGGTGGCCCAGTCCAACACTGTCTGGGACCCACCTCCACCCATCATGCTCGTTGCCTAGGGCAGTGTATAACTCAGAAGTGCTGCAGAACATAGAGGGTTGCTATTAAGCTCCATTGAAATTAGTCAAAATGCGAATAAAAACTGTCAATTTAAAAAAAATGATGTAGCGGGTTATAAGGTGCTTTCGTAAAATTAAATGAAAATGAAATAAAACGACCCGTGGAGGCTTGCCACTAGGGATGCACCGAATCCAGGATTCGGTTCGGGATTCTGCCAGGATTCGGCCTTTTTCAGCAGGATTCGGATTCGGCCGAATCCTTCTGCCAGGCCGAACCGAATTGAACCCTAATTTGCATATGCAAGGAAGTAAAAAATGTTTCCCCCTTCCCACCCCTAATTTGCATATGCAAATTAGGGTTCGGATTCGGTTCGGTATTCGGCCGAATCTTTCGCAAAGGATTCGGGGGTTCGGCCGAATCCAAAATAGTGGATTCGGTGCATCCCTACTTGCCACAAATGTAACCTAAATACACAGCAGCGACAAGAACAAGCTACAGTCAGGGCAGTTTCTATACAGTTTATCCTCAGACTGAATTCAGTAGCATTTGGCTAGACTTGCCACAAGCTGCTTCATATCATAAATGCCTTCAACCCTGACCCAGAGAAATCATCCTGTCTATGGGTAGGAGATGATTAAATCATTATGCTGGATCAATCCTGGGCAAAGTACCAGCTGCTACAAGGACAGCCCAGCGTGAGCACCAATTTTAGGTCTTTTTTAGCCTGCAAAGTTAACGCGGCCTCTTTCAACTGCTTCTTATCCCAACACAGATTCTTATATTCGGCTTGTAGTTGTTCCACATTTAACCAGCTCCTTGCAAGAGTGTGCACTGTGCTTAATATAATATTGGCATCTAATTAGCATCTCTGCACAAATGGCAATACAGTTACTAGCAATGTGTTTTTGAACCTTGGCAGCACGGTGGTTAGTAATGGTACCTGTTAGAAAGCAATTGTGCAGAGAATCTTGGGGATTGGATGTCAAGCTGTGCTACCCCTAACTTTGAGGTGCTCCAATTATGCCAATTGTACATTATTTATCAGAAACA
Source organism: Xenopus petersii (assembly GCA_038501925.1). Classification (NCBI taxonomy): domain Eukaryota; kingdom Metazoa; phylum Chordata; class Amphibia; order Anura; family Pipidae; genus Xenopus; species Xenopus petersii. The sequence goes on along the minus strand of CM076675.1, from coordinate 10,545,577 downwards.
AACTGCAGGGGAATGTTAAAACTCCCAAACTTGGCTGCCTTTTTATTGGCCACCAGTGGGATCACCTGACTATAGTTGGGAAGAGTGAGGTCTACAACATAGAGCGGCCACTGCTCACAGGACCGCCATCAGAAATCGCAGGGCCCCATACGACAAAATTTCCTGGGCCCCCTGGGCTGCACCCACCGCAAGCCTCACCTACAGGTCCGCCCTCCCCACGCCACAGTAAAAAAACTAAAACTATATTGGTGGCTAGGGTTTCCACATGTTAATAAAAAATAAAAAGATATTGGTGGTTAGGGCCCCCCCATAAAAAAAAATTTGTGGCCAGGGCCCCCCATTAAAAAATATTGGTGGCTAGGGCCCCACATGAGAAAAAGAATTGGTGGCCAAAATTGGTGGCCAGGCCCCCCCCCATTATAAGAAAATTGGTGGCCAGGGCCCCTTAAACGTCAGCAGCTCTCAGAAAGATGGGGGGCCCAGCTAATCAAGTAAGTGAGGCGTGACCGGGCCCCCTTACCCTCGGGCCCCCTACAACTCTCACCCTGTCCCCCCCCTGATGGCGGCCCTGACTGCTCCTGTATAACTATAACAAACAAGGGAATTTTAACCTTGAAAGCAAGTGCGTTGCAGGTAAAACTTATTATCTGTGTTAAACATAATGAAGCAATAGAATTCTTAATGAATCAGATGAAAATTGAGTGTAGGACTGGCCAGATATGGGATGCGTGTGACGTAGTTGTTCAGCTTAAATATATTGCAATATATGGACAAACAATCCCTGTTTTGTTTAAAGGGTAAGGCATTTTTCAGTAGCAGTAGCACAAAATGTCTCTGTCTTAAATATATTGATAATGGGTTGAGTGCAGAGGACTCTTGTATTTGTCTATATGTATTTTGTGGTCACACCCTCATTGCACCCCCGCCTAATGGTTTTAAAAATTAGTGGTGAGCACAACTTTCCCTTATTTTATATATATATATATATATATATACTGTGTGTATATATATATATATATATATATATTCAAAGTCCTAGCGCACACCATCCATTAGTGATTCAAAAAAATGTATAGATCACATACCTGGGTGCTACCCAAAAATAGCTGCATTATCCATATTCCATTGAGAAAGGTGCACACCAGGATTAGATAAAGGTCTTAGAGAAAGACAGAAATGTTGTCCGGTTCCTGTTTTAAACTTATTTAATAAACATGAAGTTTTAATTGAAAAATCCTGGTGTGCACCTTTCTCAATGGAATATATATATATATATATATATATATATATATATATATATATATATATATATATATATATATACACACACAGGGGTGTAACTACCAGGGGAGCAGGGGGTGCAATTGGGCCAGGGCCTGCACCCCCGCAGGGCCCCACCAGCAGATCGTGCACGCTGCAGTCGGCTCATTCGGCTGCAGCCACAGAGAAATTACACGGACGAGGGTGGGGGCGGGCCCGGGTGGGTGGCTCACACCAGGGCCCACCCCCACCTAGTTCCGTTACTGTATATATATATATATGTGTGTGTGTGTGTGTGTGTGTGTGTAAACATTGACATCTACTAAAGGATACATACGCTACCATTACAGATTTTGACCAGTCAATCATGATGTCATTTAGAAATAGATGTAATATAGGTAATAAAAAGTCACATGGACAGAAATATTTTCCCCCCGACGGTACACCTTGGTATGTTCTGGGATGGGATATTCTGGGATGGTATGTTCTGTTGCAGGGGTTGTGCACAGTGTCACTTTGTTTTGACTGGAGCTACGTTTAGTAGCCCTGTTACTAATAAGGTATTTAAAATTAGAGGGCACAATTGTTGCAAAACCAATTATGTGGTGTATACTGTATGCTAGTATGTCCATGCATTCTTATTTATGTGGGTAAAACTATCCAGAAAGTTACAGAGCCTCTGGGTACCAAACGGAGATTCAATTGAGAAAGGGAGCAGTGAGCACCCGAAACGTCTTAAGATGAGTATTCATGTTTAAGTCTGTTTTCTATATATTTTTTACAAAGAAAATAAATGCTATGTTTTAAACTTTTACTGATATGGTGTGCACTTTGTTAGATTTAACATATAAATATATATATATATATATATATATATATATATATATATATATATATATACAGTATGTGTGTTATATATTAAGATATGGTGCTCCAAATTAAGAATAAACCCAGGTACCAAGCCTTCTGCATAAATGACCGGTACTAGAATTATCTGCAACATTATACTATTCATTGACAAAGGGGTTAAGAGGAACTGGAAAAGGGCGAATGATAAAGAATGAAAGGATGAGATTCCCTTGAACCTGATTGTGTGCAGCTCACCCAACACTCTCAGCATTGTCTTCCCCCTGATCTGTTTTAGTTCTGGTTCTGTTTATCTTTCCTGCCTGGAGAGCGGGTGATTCAGCACTGAAATCAGTCTGGTGTAATAGGAACTTTACAGGTCATACAAGGTCATTATTTTCACATACCTCAGAATAATGAGAGCATCACATGACAGTCAGAAGAGAACAAAATGTCACATTTCCTGGCTAAAGGTTAGCGCCAGTCAGAGGTGACAGAGAGAAGGGCAGGAAGTGACCCAGCGGGTCAGACAGGGAGCACAAAGAGAGGTCAGTGAGTGGCAGGGAAAGCTTGCAGCTGTTTGGAGATGAAACAGGCCCAGCACCTTCTGCCCTGACACTTTTCAATGTGGATTCATTAACAGACATTGATTTAACTGTCCTATCAGTTTTATAGCAGAAACCTATTTGATAACGTAGATAACGAAAATTCCACCGTCAGGGGCCTGGCAGCCAATGCCGTAGAATTCATGTTTCCGGGTTACTGTGTGCGCCGTGTATTTACTGGCAAGATCAAAGAGCCCTGGCGGGGAAAGGGTTAAAGTAAGGCTCCAAAACATTATCGCTTTGTTTACAAATGAAATTCAGGAAAGGAAAGGCTTTATTTAGCTTTGAACAGGGTAACAGATAATTATACTTATTATAGCTATATTAGTTCTGTTATTGTACTTTACTGTATTTATTACACATTTGTTTCTAGGGATTATTATTCACTCCTGTCCCTGCCCCAATGGAACTTACAGTTTAATGTTCCCATCGCATTCAGACACAGACACATGATATTTTACCATTACCATTTGTCTGGACAGTAAAATACCATGCAAGGCTGTGCTGGTATTATAATTTTCATTCATTTGTAAACCCTAGTCGTTCTGCCGATCCTCTCTCTTCACTCCCCCTCTATGCTCCCAAACCCTGCCTATGTAAGGAGTGCTCAACGGCGCTCCTTTCTTCTTTGGCGTCGCCGGAAAGATGTCGGTGCCCAGTGGCACGGCATGGCGTTCTGACGACAATGCGCTAAAACGTGCGCGCCGTAATACAGTACACATGGAATAGAAACGTCACAATATAAGGCTGATTAGTCATTAATACAGATAATTACTACATGGCAGCACAGAAACCAGTGCAATTAGCATCACTTAGCACTGAGCATGTGAGTGTCACAGACACTTTCCAAGATGGTGACCCCCTGTGACAAGTTTGAAGTCCTGGATCATTGCTGCTATTGACAAGCTGAAACTTTAGCCTCATGCAATAAGGTCACTATATAAAATATGCCATTTTTAGCCCTATTCATTGTTAGGGTTTAGTTCGCAAGTAAATTTTTAGTATCTTTCAGAAAGGCCAATTCTAAGCAACTTTTCAATTTGTCTTCATTATTTTTTTTTTTATTATTATTTGTCTTCTTCTGATACTTTCCAGCTTTCAAATGGGAGTCACTGACCCCATCTAAAAGCAAATTGCCTTGTAAGGCTCTGTGTTCTCAAAATCAGTTTCAATATAATCATTCTGAAGCTAAAACAAAAATTGATACTGAAATACAGAAAAAAAAGGCCAACTGGTGGTTGAAAACCTCTATAATTTATAACTGCAGTATGTAGAATGGCTGTGAATAAAGCATTTCTACCCATGTAGAGTAAACCCCTGCCTCCCTGTTAATAGGAGCACATCAGTCACATCTGATAGACTGAAACTGGCCCGACAAATCCATAGTGTCCCTTTATCGGTTCCTTGGATGAGTTTTTATCCGCGGCAGATGTGTTCTGTTGACATTTGCTGAACACGCGCCAAAGCATTTTAATGAAAATATGGAGATTTCTCCGTCAATTTAATGGCAAGCATTAGCAAGAGAAATGACGATTTGCATACATTAATTAAATATCCAGAGTTCTCTTAATTAGGGTCACCAACAGGGTGTGCAGTTGGGGCTCAAACAAATCTCAAACCATTTAATTATTGGCCACGCAGAGATATTAATAACGCTTTAGGTGTTGCCTTGGCAATCGTCTGCCAACCAGATAGGAAACAAAGCATAAGGCATTAAAGAACAACATATAGGTCTGGGCGCCCACTACCTTGAATGGCTGATGTGTTCTGTATAAGCGACTGCTATCAAGTCCTTTAAGCACTTTGGACCACGGGAGAAGTTGTTCTGCATTTTAACAAAATAAAAAATGGAATTAATTCTATAATTTCAGTCCCTGATAAGCAGGTCCCTTCCCTACTATAAGGGCAGAGACACACGCTGCTATTTCGGGAGATAAATCGCCCAGCGATAAATCATTTCTTCTTCTGGCGACTAATCTACCCGAACTGCCTTCCCGTCTGCTAGAAGTAAAAGCGCCGGCGGGATGGCACTCGGATCGCTTTCGGCAGTCATCCGAAGTTTCCTTGTGAGGCAGCTTCGGATGACATCGGAAAACAAAGCATTCCGAGTGCCATCCCGCCGGCGATTTACATTCTAGTCGGCGGGAAGGAAGTTCCGGGAGATTAGTCGCCCGAAGAAGAAGCAATTTGTCGATGGGCGACAAAAATAGCAAAATAGCAGCGTGTGTCTCTGCCCTTATAGTAATTCTGCTAGTAATTGCTTGACAGCAAACAACGGATTGGTTGCTACTGGTTACTAGACCTTTTGTAAACTGCATGACTTATTGCCTTGCCCATATAACATTAAGGGGGTTATTTATCAAAGTCTGTTTTTTTTTCTGGTCTGACTTTTACGGGCAGATTTATTAAAGGTCGAAGTGAATTTTCGAATTAAAAAAATCTGCATTTCGAGCTATTTTTTGTGTACTTTGACTAGGGAATAATCCAAATTCGATTAGATTTTAAAAAAATTCAATATCAAAATTTAAAACATTCGACCGACCATTCGCCATCTAAAACCTGCGAATTGCTGTTTTAGCCTATGGGGGCCCTCATAGAACCTACTTGGAGTCAATTGGTGGACTTTGAAAAATCTACGGGTTTTTTTTGGGAAAACCTGCGAATCGAATTCAATTGAATGCGCTATTCCTTCGATTCGTATGTTTCGAATTTGGCCGAATATAGACCTATTCGATCGAAAACTACCCTATTCGAGCACAAAAAACTTGGTTGGTCTTTTTGAATTTGAATTTCAAAGTTTTTTCATTTCGAATTTGACCCTTGATAAATATGCCCTTATAGAGGAAAAGAACCATTTTTTTTGCAGGGAAAAAAAAATCTCAATTTTCTTGTGATTTATTACACCGATGGTGTTAAAAGTCCGAATAAAAAAGTATTCCAACTCAGACCTTCCAAGTACATGTAGACGTCAATGGTAGATGTTCTGTTGATATCCTGATCTGTGCTGGGTTTCTTTCAATAATCCAAAGATTTTGTGGTTTTTGGGCGTCAAATCCAAAAAAGACAAACCAGAAAAATGGCAGTTTATGGCGACACATTCGATCTTTTTCACAATTGAATTTGAATTCATTAGAGTTAAAAAAAAAGTCACATGAATTCGAAATTTGAGGCACATTTATCAAAGGTCGAATTCCGAATTCATGTGAGTTTTTTTAACTCTAACGAATTCAAATTTACTTGAAATTCAATAGGGAGGTTATTTAAGAGTAAAATTTAATATCTAAAACTCGATTTAATTTTACCGACTGGAAAACTCGAATCCAATTTGAATCAAATTCGACTAAACTCTAGTGATGGGTGAATTTCTCATGTTTTTCGCAAAACTGCAAAAAATTCACAAAAAGTTAGTGGAACTCGAAAATTGAAGCCCACGTCAATTTTGACGCCGGCGTTTAAGTCAATGGGCATCAGAAGAGTGTTGATGCGCGGCCAGTTTTGGTTTTCAAATGTTTTATTAAAGTTTTACCATAAAACAAGCAGAATCAAAACGCAGCCTGTTAAAATGCAGTCATGAAGACGTGGTCAATTTTGATGTGAGCGACTTTTCGGAAGCGCGTCCAACATTTGTTGATGCCAGTTTTTGTGGGAGTTTGGGGAATATATTCCCTGGCGGCGAAATGCAGAAATTCACCCGGAATTTTCGCCAGGCAAATTTATTCGCCCATCACTACTAAACTCGAATTGAGATTTTCTTCTCCAAAAAAAACCCTCAAATTTCAGTAATGCTATCAACATCTTCAAATGGGTCATTGGACCTCTCCCATTGACTTATACATGAACTCAGCAGGTTTTAGGTGGTGAATAGTCTAATTTGAATTATTCCCAGGACAAAGGTTTGATAAGCCTCGAAATTCAAATTTGAATCAAGTTTTGATTATTCCCAATTCGAATAAGTAAGTTTTGACCAAAAAAAACATTCAAAATTCAAATTCTAATTTCCAGTTCGACCCTTAATAAATCTGCCCCCTGGTGAGCACCATTTTTTTTAAAAAAATGTAAATTTTAAAAGGTATGAACCATATAGAGGAGGCATGTGGCACAAGCCATGTAGAGTGTAGACAATAGTTGTTGCCCTAATACACACAAGCACATCAATGTTCAATGATAAACATACAGGACTTTATAAAACAAGACCACACAGCACTTCTGGCAGGGATTAAATAAAACCTCTGTACTTTAATGAATACTTAAACCTAAGGTAGTGGAAGAGCGAGCCAAAAATTCAATAAAGAGCATCAAGAAAATGAATGGGCAGCATCAGTGCTCTAGAAAACAGACTATTAGCAGAATAAAGTAAGTTATGTTGCTGCATGGGTCGATCCTTCAATCAGCGAGAGTATTGATTATCCGCATGGTGTGTTAAGTCTTTAGCTTTCATACAATAGACACCGGCATTTGCCCAGCTCTTGCCCTGAGCATTCCATTCTCTCTGCAATATGAATTCCTATAAAAGAAATTAGGGAGATAGAGAAAAAGGGTGAAAAAGACACAAATCCATTGTATTTCCTATTCTACAGGTTATTACACGTGTACAATGAGGAACAGTATCTTGTTCGCTGGAACTGTAATACTCGAGTATAAGCCGAGTTTTTCAGCTCCCAAAATATGCTGAAAAACTCTACCTCGGCTTATACTCGGGTGAATAGTCGCCGGCGTCTAAGAATAGTCGCCGGCGCCTAAGAATAGTCGCCGGCATCCAAGAATAGTCGCCGGCATCCAAGAATAGTCGCCAGCATCCAAGAATAGTCTCCAAGAATATTCGCCAGCCTCCAAGAATGGTCGCCGGCATCCAAAAACGAGACGCCGGCACTTCCAATGGGAGCAGAAACCCTCAATTTTTTTGATTGAAACTTACAGAAACTGCTGCATTTCTCACCCTAGGCTTATACTCGAGTCAATAAGCTTTCCCAGTTTTTGGAGGTAAAATTAGGTACCTCGATTTATACTCGGGACGGCTTATACTCGAGTATATACGGTAATTGTAACAATATAAGATAACAGGTCCCTTGGGAGAAGTTAGACTCACAGCTTAACTGGATAAAAAATTTAATAACTGGGAAAAAACACAGAAATATATTCAAACTTTCATAAACTGCCAAATTTTGTAAAATGAACACAGTATTTAGGGGGTGTGGCCACAAAAATGGACGTAGTCAAAAAATGTCCCTCTTTTTAATTCCAAAATGTTGGGAGGTATGGTATGTAAAATGAGGTATGGTATGGTAATGTGCTAGGTAGTGAAAAGACAATCTGTACCGTTTTACTTTGCTGAAAAGTTTGTGAAACAGCTAAAAAATTTGCAAATCACCAAAAAACTTGCAAACGGCATTGAAGTCATTGGGCAACAAATGTTTTTGTGCACAATAAATGTCGTGTTTGGATTATGCAACAGCCTGAAATAAGTGGATTCCAAATGCAGTGTCCTTACCGATTAGTTCAGCAATAGAGTGAGTACCTTTGTCTTGGTATATAATGAAAAAAGCTTTAGGTCTCTTCTAGTTGTGTATCTCAGACCTGCAGTCTCTCATTTATTGTCAAGTCATACTTATTAAAGTCCGAATGTCAAAAATTCAAGTTTTTTTTTACTATAAATTCCAAATTTTTAGTGGAAAAAAACTTGAATTTTTCGAGATTTATTAAACCCCAAGACTAGAAGAAGTCAGAATCCAAAAATCTGGCATCAAGACTATTTTGGACTTTTTGGGCAAAAGTCTATGTATTATTATTATGCTTTATTTTTAGAGTGGCAGCATATTTGGCAGCGCTTTGCATTGATTGTTTATCAGTCACATCAGCCCCTGCCCCAATGGAGCTTGCAGTCTAAGGTCGCTATCATGTACACTATGATGTACCGTTTTTTTTTCACGAGAAATTCATGAAACAGCAAATTTTGATGCCGGCGTTAAAGTCAATGGCTGAATAGTGTTGACACACAACGCTTTTGATGTTCGAGACTTTTCCGATGTGTGTCGAAAATTTTTTGATGCCAGCAAATTTTCACTGCAGTTTCTCGAATTTATTCGTGCCTGGCGAATTTATTCAGGAACCAATTAACCTGCCTCTATGTAAACTAGAACACCTTGAAGCATGTGGAGAAAAGAACATATTTGCATATATTGTATTGCTAGCTTAACTATGGCAAAATGCTGCAACCTACCATCAAGGGTTGTAGCTTGTAACCATTGGGTGCTCCCATCAGGATACCTGCTGGCATTTACATTGCACCCTCCAGACAAATCTCTTGCTGGTCACAGTATACTGTACGTTCTTATGAAAGCTCAAGCAATATTGAAGCAGCATGGATCATGCAGGTTTCTGTGCTCTCTATAGGCTCGAGTCTATATTGTTAGAGATGAACTCCGCACAGACATAACTTTTAAAAAGTAAACATAATTTCAAGCAACTTTGCAATATACATCAATTAAAAAATATGCAGACTTTTCATGATTTTTATTGGTTTGGACAGTTCCCTAAGCCTAGCCCCCTGATCTCCTGCTGATCTGTCTGACTACTTTGCTGAGCTGTCTGACTACTGTTACTTTGTATCAACAGCCATCTGTCCTCAACCTGCATCCTCCAAACCCCACAATTCCCTGCACACATGATTTCAATAAGGAACATCCCAGTGCAATGCATTGTGGGTTATGTAGTTCCTGCATGCTGTCTGTAAGCTGTGGAGAAGTTGTTACAATTTGTAACATCAGTGTTTAGTCCCTCCTTCCCTGCCAGGATTTCAAATGATGCAGAAAGAGAAGAACTGTTAAACAGCTGGATTTCAGCATAGAAAATGGCATTTATTCAGACTTTTTGAAGAAACAAGTAACTGTGATGAGTATATTAGGGGTTTCTGTGTTACATGGGCCTCTTTATCACATTTTGGTTTGGAAGCCGGAGTTCCCTTTTAAACTGAAGAGAGGGAGCAGCCACAGTGTCCCAGGCTATAGATTCTCTTTCCTTTTGAGTCACTTCTCCAGAACTGCTCTGCTCCTGGGCCTGCCCCGCAGTTGTAATGTGATTGTTATTTCACTGGCAGCTTCTAGAACATCATCACTTGGAACAAAATTCAAAGCCACAAGTGCAATAGGTAATGAGGTTAAGGAGAAATCCTGTTTTTACTGAAGTATGTTTGCTATTTCTGGTTTCTGAAATTCTTTTTTTTATGTCGCCAGGTCCAGTGCTAGAATAAAGGAGTTCCACTCATGATGAAGAAAACAGTGTTTCAATCTGAAAAGTTATCTTTTAATTCAGACTAAAACATTATTTTTTTCTTACCATGATATGTTACCAGCATCAGACTCGGGGGTCCAGGGACCCAGGATTGGGGCCAGGGTGGGAGGTCAGGGAGCAGTTCTCAGAGTCTCTGGCAGGGATCAGGTTTAGGTGAGTGGGGCCCATGTTCCCACCGGGTATTTTCTCAATGTCCCACTGGCCCAGTCCAGCCCTGTATCTTATTAAGTAGAAATGTCAAGGTAGGAAAGCAGGTCCATAGAGACTGACATTACCAGCAACAAACACCTTATCCATAACTAGTCAAAATGGTAGATCTTCAACAGGTTATTTACTAAACCCCCACCTTGACATGAAAATTTGACCCTCCCCAGAATTCTTCAATGGCATCACCTGGCACATTGGCTCTAGAAGACCTGGCCCGTGCTACCCTGACCATTGAATCAATGTGGCCCCAATTAAAAAAAAGAAAAGCTCACCTGACCATGCCCTATTAAAACTCCCACTACCTGCTCATACCAAATGGGACTGTCTTCTTGGTCAGAGTCCCCTACTGATAACTGTCTGATCTGGATTTCCACCCCCCATGGAGGCACAGAGCACAGAAAACTCTTATGGACATATTTGATTGACCAGAAATTTCCTGTTTTAGCTTTACAACAACCTTTAGATGGTCTAGTTCACCAAACCTTAAGCAACAAATCAGAAAAGAGTTTTTAGGGGTCTACCATATTTATAGTTACAGCAATAATGACAAGTCACCATACAGAGAAAAGGTGCAGCGGTTAACAGACTGGTGCAGAGCCAACAACCTGTCTCTCAATGTAGACAAAACAAAGGAGATGGTTGTTGACTTTAGGAGATTGGAGATTGTCAAAAGCAACAAATTCGTTGGTGTCCACTTGGCGGAGAACCTCACCTGGTCCCACAACACCAGCTACTTAGCCAAGAAAGCCCAAATCCCACCATCCATACTCAAAACCTTCTACAGAGGGACTATCAAGAGCATCCTGAGCAGCTGTATCACTGTCTGGGCTGGGAACTGAGCACAAGACCCTACAGAGGATAGTGAAGACAGCAGAGAAGATCATAGGTGTCTCTCTTCCTTCCATCACGGACATTTACACCACTCGATGCATCCGTAAAGCCACCAGCATTGTGGCTGATCCAACACACCCCTCACACTCACTGTTCACACTCCTGCCATCTGGAAAAAGGTACGGAAGCATTAGTTCCCTCACTACCAGACTGTGTAGCAGTTTCTTCCCCCAAGCCATAAGGCTCCTGAATACTCAGGGACCGGACAGATCTCACACACATACTACATCTGACCTTACTATATACCACAACGTTACACAGCCACTGTATGCCATTGTATAAATAAATAGCCATTGGACACAATTGTTCTCTATGAGCACATCTGCACTTTATCATGTTCTTTATCATGTTCTTACTACTGTCATATCACAATGATACACCATCATGTCTGACATTTAGCATTATTTACTTAACATATTACATCTGTTGAGTGTGCACTGTCTTGTTCTGTCCCTGCACTATACTGTCCTGTCTTGCAGGAGTTGCATATTTTTGCACTTTTTGTTTGTTGTCCGGTACATCTATGTTGTGTGTAGCACCATGGTCCTAGAGGAATGTTGTTTCGTTTCACTGTTTACTGTACAAAAGTATACGGATGAAATGACAATAAACTCTTAACTTGACAGTGACATTTTACTGGTCTAGTACATTTCACCTATAGCAAGTGTTCCTTTTACTGGTCTAGTAAATCCAGTAAATCCCCATTAACCAATCATTAATCTGCTCCTACAACAATAATGTATTCAAACAGAAGTTCCTGGATTTTTGGCCATATTACACCTAAAGTTTGTGCAGCCTATGATTAAGTGTCCTTGAGGGACACGAAACGCGTCAGGCTTTTTATCTTTTATAAATAATATAAAATAAAGACTTTTTGTACTATTCAAAATTTGGGCTCCTGGATTCTACTGATTGAATGACTTTGGTGTTCCAGGAGTGGTGCCTGCCCGCTATTCCAAATATCTGTGTGTTGCTCCCCTTTGCTGAAGATCTGGGGCATGAGAACCCGGACCCAGCGTGGAAAGCGGTAAGCTTGTCCTTTAACTCTTAAATGCTTCCTAAGGTTTTGTCTAAAGTTTGTGCAGCCATACATTTTTCATGGACCATTGATTGTACTATATGTGGCAAACTTAGTGCTTTATCACATATAAACTTCATTCGATCCATTAAAATTATTAAGACTACACCTTTCGGCCTATGTAAACTCCTTCATTTTAATTCTTATTTTGAAATGTACCTATTTTGGTATATTCTGGTCTAAGGTCCATGAGCCAAAGCAAAGGCTGCAGATGTACCAAGCAAGCAATTATTTTTGCCTCAACTGTAAAGTCGCTTACACACTTAATTTACACACTTAATTTACATCTAGTAATTCAAGATCTTATTTAGAAGATTTACACAAGCCAAAGGAAAGGACACACACGATCAATGACTTTATGGCCCAACAGAGTCATCGGCGGGTCAATGGAAGACAAGTAAATTATGCATTTTAAGTGCAATGTTAAATTCCGTCACCTGATGACCTTTCGGGAAATAAAAAATTAGCGACAAAGTAAACATTAGTCAATAACGCGCATTAAAAATGCACAATTTATTTTTTGCTCTGCCTTATAAATACTTTCTTTTGACTTCCTATAATCCAGATTTTCAAAGTGAAATTGGAAATCTATACCCTATTATAAAATCTATGAGTGTAGTTTTATTTTAAAAAGCATTTTATTTGCCATTACATGTAAATATTGTTAACAGGCAAAGGGAAACAGATTTTATAAACGTCAGGGCCAATAGCTGAAATGAAATATACGGGCGGGGGGGGGGACTACTGCAGGGGCAAATTTGTCCAGTTAGCATATTCTCCCTAAAGAAGTAATTTTAGAAACAAGTAATTTGTTCCATGCAATACTCTGGGGTACATGTATCTTCATGTTGTTGGCTTTAGGCTATGAATGCACAACAAGCTTGTTTTGTGTTTCGTATCTGCCGATATGCAGTCATATGTAATTGTATCGACAGACACGAAACGCGTCAGTGAATCTATGTTTTTAATAAGTTAAAAAATAAAAGTTTAGTTCTTTTAATTCTACGGGTGAGTGGAGTGCTCGTCAAATACTTTCTACCGATCGTGACTCACCTATAGCTACGGGCTTGGGGCAATGCACCTGGGCCACTCGTTGGATCTGCTGAGTTCCTTCTGTTACATTACCCTTGATACTGTTTAAGGCATTTGTGAACCCTGGGACCTGGGGTCTCTACACCACCATTTTTGGGTGAGCTGTTCAAATGTGAATTTTGTAATTGGCCGCCAGAGTTGTAAAGGGCACTCAGTATTTGTATACGGGCTCTTAGTGCCTTAAATATCGGAGTTCACTTTTGCAAATATATAGTGAATGGAATTTAGCAAATATCCTATTTACAATCAAAATTAGGATTCGGTTTGACCGGGCAGAAGGATTCAGCCAAATCCGAATCCTGCCTGAATCCCAAACCGAATCCTGGATTCGGTGTATCCGTAGTAAAAAGCCTGCAAACAGTAAGTTACAGTAATACAAGGCATCCAAAGCTTGTGACATTGTCCTCTCCGTGGCAGAAGTACAAAGACGTTATTTTGTACAGTGTCATCCAAGCTAATGTGTTTCCAGGAGACTGCTGTAGAGCCCTCTAAGCACCGAGCGTAGCTATTTGACAGATTGTCAGGGCTCTCCAGAGAAGCCATTCAAATGCCGCTGAGTGTGGAGTAGATTGCACTGTTACAATCTGAGAGATGGAGATAGAGTTCACCTGCTGTAAATAAAAGCAAGAGCCGCTGACAGTGCCAAAGACTATCTATTTGACACCATCGTTGAGCAAGGGAACCACGCCGGCCCCCGCAAAGGGTTCAAGAGCTGCTTTCATACTTACCCTGTGACAACAACAAGTCATCCCGGAATAGAATCAGAGAGAGAGAGAGATCTTAACCTTATTCTAGTGGAGAAACTTCACAGAATTTTTCCTTTAAACATTGATAGTCGCTGGATTTTTAAATGAAACTTAAAGGGCACCTATCACAGCCAAAATCAAACACATATTATCAATCTGACCAGTACAACATAAACACGTTTAATCAAACTACATATATAGTTTTTTGAAAAAAACTGCATGTTTTAAAAAATCCCTTACTTTGTCAAATGGGTTCTTTCACTGAGGGAGTCCATACTGAGACTATAACAGAGACTATAATATGCAAATTTCAGGAGCATGCTCAGATTGTAACACTGCTTTGAGTATTCTACCCAGAATGCCTTGTTTTAATAAACTCCTCCACTAGAAGTATCAGGAGATTTCCCTATCTTGTCCTCTGCTGGTGATGTTATTATGCAAATGAAGGGCACACACTAACTTCCAGCAGGGGGCAGCACTACTGTACAGCAGCTAACACACAGGTTTGGCTGATTTGAAAATAGCTTAGAAGGGTTGATAAGCAAACAAGGAATTTCAACTGAGCATGTGCGAGATTTCAGAGCTGCAGTTGGCTGGGAAGATATAGGTAGGAGGGGCCAGTGAAATCCAAGATGGCTGCCTCAGCTAGAACTGCAGGGGAGATAGGGGAGATCTTGTAGAAGGAATAGTGAGCTGATCATTTACATTATACAAACAATTCTAACTGTTTTAAAAATCAGATTTCTTGAACTTTCACATAGTGTATTTACTTAGGAAGTGATTTTAGTTATAATTGGTGCCCTTTAAAGGTGAACTATCGCGAAAATTTAAATTTAATTTGTCTCATCATACTGAAATAATGAACTTTCTAAATACAAACAATTAAACATTCTGTACCATTTCTGAAATAATCAAGTTTATCTTCACTATTCCTCTCTCAGCATCTTTTCTCCTCAATCTGTCTTCTTTCTGAAATTGGGTGTCAGATGAATGATCCAATGTATCTTATAGGGGGGGGGCTCCTTTTGCCTAGAAGATCATGTCTCTCTACATGCAGAATTTGTGTAAAACGCAGTTATTTTGTTTGTACTGGAATCAGTGAGCTCTAATACATCTGATAGGAAAGGAAGCCCTTCCCCCTATAAGATATATTGGATCTAACTGTCAAGGATTGTCTTGACCAGGCAGTAACCAATCAGAGACTTGAGGGGGGCCACATGGGTCATATCTGTTGCTTTTGAATCTGAGCTGAATGCTGAGGATCAATTGCAAACTCACTGAACAGTTATGTCCCATGTGGCCCCCCTTAAAGTCGCTGACTAACTCAGAGTTAGAGAGCTGAAAAGCAGGAAGTTCTGTTCTGTTATGTTAGACATCCAGTCACTCCAGCCTTTATACATTACATTATTGCCTAACCAAGTATATTAGAAACATTTTTTATTGTATACAGCCTATGTATTTAACAGTTTTTATATTCATATTTACACTGAACTATTACTTTAATTGCAAGACATGAAATGAAATTCGTAACAACAGACTGAATCCAGTTAAACATCATTTTTGCTGCTGTTTCTCATTTATTTGCCATTTGGAAGAAAAGGTTAAGACAAATGAATCACTGCTGACTCCAATTAGCAATTCAGGCAAATGACCAGAGCACAAAACATAATTAAAAAACACTCCCAGTGGCACCAGTTTATTCCTGAAAGATCTGTAGCATTTGAGCATTCTGCCCTGATAGCTATAGAAAAAAAGCAAGGCGTTAAAATCATGAAATCCCAAGTTGCTGACAAAATATACGTTTGGTACTGGAGATGGAATTCAATGAATTGCTAAATGGAACGTGTTATGGAATATCACCATAATGTCTCCAACCCCTGCCACTACAATGGGGAGGGGGACTAATCTCAGAGAAGGGCAAGGTGGATCTTTTCCCTGGTACTCAGCTCCTTAGCCAGAAAATATAAAATGTTCCTATAGAAAGTAATTTACCAGCAGACTTGTGGCACAGGGGCTGTTAACAATCTCCAACTCCCATTATTGTCCAATGCCACCAGCTGGAGTTAAATGAAAAGTTAATTTACTAAATGGCTAACCAGAAATTTAGCGTTACACATGGGGGCCTATTTACTTAGCTCGAGTGAAGGAATAGAGGAAAAATAGTTCGAATTTCGAATGGTTTTTTTGGCTACTTCGACCATCGAATTGGCTACTTCGACTACGACCTTCGACTTCGAATGGAACGATTCTAACTAAAAATCATTCGACTATTCGACTATTCGATAGTCGAAGTACTGTCTCTGTAAAAAAAACTTTGACCCCCTAGTTCGCCACCTAAAACCTACCGAGGCCAATGTTAGTCTATGGGGAAGGTCCCCATAGGCTTTACAAGGTTTTTCTGATCGAAGGATAATCCTTCGATCGATGGATTAAAATCCTTTGAATCGTTTGAATTGCGCTAAATCCTTCAACTTCAATATTCTAAGTCGAAGTATTTCAATTCGGCAGTCCAATATCGAGGGTTAATTAACCCTTGATATTCGACCCTAGGTAAATGTGCCCCTTAGCGTTGCTTTCTGTGCAGCCATGTAAAGCTATGAATTGGCCCATTAGCCATGTAGGGTGTAGATTTTATATGTGTTTGAGCTTGAAAGTATAATCACACTCCGGGTTGGACTGGCCCAGCAGAGCACTAGGAAAAAACCTGGTGGGCCCTGCCGACTCAGGACTGTTGCCCTGCCTCCCTGCTGGCCGTTCGGGTTCTCTGGAGATCTCTTGCTTGCCACTTTTTGGCACAGTGTATTATCAGTGTGCTTGACTGTTCAATCACTTCAATCTTTCTTGTAATTTTAGCCCATCCTACTATATGTCCTGGGGAAATTTATATATAAAATTGCCACTGTGCCTTCCTGCTATGCCTTAGACATAGATGCATGGCAGACAATAACTTTAACTTTCCATTCAGCACTTTCTATATGTCACTGTACTCTTCACATTCCCTTTTAACCATTTAATTGTGTAACCTGTGCTTGGGCAAGTGCATCCTCCATTCTGGCACATAAACAACATGTAGGTACGATGCAAAGTTTGTCTTAATAACAGTGCCCACAAAATATCCCTTGCCTGTTTTCTATAAATGTATATTCCAAGACTGAAGGAAACAAAATGTAAATTATTTATCTAGGGGCACATTTACTTAGCTAGAGTGAAGGAATAGAATAAAAAATACTTCGAATTTCGAAGTATTTTTTTGGCTACTTCGACCATCGAATTGGCTACTTCGACCTTCGACTACGACTTTGATTTAAACTAAAAATCGCTCGACTATTCGATCATTCGATAGTCGAAGTACTGTCTCTTTAAAAAAACTTCGACCATCTACTTCGCCACCTAAAACCTAATGAACATCAATTTCGAAGTATTTTTTTGGCTACTTCAACCATCGAATTGGCTACTTCGACCTTCGACTACGACTTTGATTTAAACTAAAAATCGTTCGACTATTCGATAGTCGAAGTACTGTCTCTTTAAAAAAAACTTCGACCACCTACTTCGCCACCTAAAACCTACTGAACATCAATTTCAAAGTATTTTTTTGGCTACTTCGACCATCGAATTGGCTACTTCGACCTTCGACTACGACTTTGATTTAAACTAAAAATCGTTTGACTATTGGATAGTCGAAGTACTGTCTCTTTAAAAAAAACTTCGACCACCTACTTCGCCACCTAAAACCTACTGAACATCAATGTTAGCCTATGGGGAAGGTCCCCATAGCCTTTCCTACCAATTTGGGATCAAAGGAATTTCGTTCGATCGATGGATTAAAATCCTTCAAATTGTTCGATTTGAATGATAATCGAACGAATAGCGCTAAATCCTTCGACTTCGATATTCAAAGTCGAAGGATTTAACTTCGAGGGTCGAACATCGAGGGTTAATTAACCCTCGATATCCGACCATTAGTAAATGTGCCCCTAAGTGTCAGGTTTATTTTGCTTGATGAACACTACACAATTGGAAATTATTTCTTAGGGTGACAGGTCCCCTTTAATGTAGAATTAAGAAAATAATGTTTCTAATAATAACATTAGTAACATTATTTACTTTCAAAGTAACATAACAGTAATACTACAACTTCCAATAAATATATATATATATATATATATATATATATATATATATATATATTATAACTCAGCAAGTAGCACTGCTCCTCAGCTTCAGTGAGATATAATGATTTGTAAATTCACGGCTAACTAGATATTATATTTATTTCCCTGTGCTTCCGATTTGCCAGTAATGCAAGATATGACTTATCCTGGGAGAATTTAGCAACTATCCTAAGGGCTGAGATAAGAACATGTCACCCTGTAAGTCACAAGGACTGAGACGTTTGTCAAATAAAATGCAAGCTAGCACTCCGGCGCTCCTCTTAATTCTCAGCAGAAGCAATAAGGTAGGGTTTGATTTAGGGGGTGACACCTATGCAGAAACACTATCAGCAAGATTAAACCTTCAGTGCTGCTCTCCTTTTGCCAATATGTTTTTGACTAATTTGCTTCTCTCAATTTTCATTAACAATAAAAAGGAGCCTTGTTGCTGTAGTCACCACTTTATCTCCCAATATGGACAAATTGGAATATGATGTAACTGATGGTTTTGATGTATGTTTTGTGCCCAATGCAGCATATTTACTGCTTGTTACTTGGTTTTTATCAGCAAGCCACCCGCATTGGCCATTCATTATCTGCCTTCTTTTATTATGTGCTAAAATAACACTGATATCAGCCACATATGAATGTTTATTTGAATATTCCGTCATCCACTTAATCCTCCAGTCCATGTTGGCATTTTGCTATGTGAGAAGAGAAGGCAGCAAAGGATATAGGGATTTACACAAATAGATGTATAAAATTAGAGCAAATATTATTTGCAGCTTAATACAACTTCGGGATAATAGGTTAAGTCTTGTATACATTACTCCAATCAACCTGCACCAGAAGAGCTTACACTTTAATTAGCCTTTCACAGTCACCAATACTCGCTTACAGGAAGCTAACTCATAATAACAGTGGCTTAATTTATTCCACTGTAACATTTATTTTGATACCCAGAAAAATGCCAGTTTGGAATGAGTCTAGAAATCAATTCAGCAGCTTAAACTCCAGGCTAGATAAACAATACTATGATACAACTCCCATAATTTAAATACTGAAATCTGGGAAAATGTAGGCCATGCCAATGATCCACTTGGCCACACTCAATAACATTTAGACACCCCTAATCTTTGCCAAATTTCCAGTAAGCCCCAATGGGATTACAGCTATAGGAACCCAATATACAGAAAGCTTAAAATTACAGAAGTGATCCCAACTAAGATATAATTAAAGGGGTTGTTCACCTTCCAACACTTTTTTTTAGTTCAGTTGGTTTCAGATAGTTCACCAGAAATAAATACTTTTTCCAATGACTTTCTATTTTCTATATGTGACCGTTTTTCTAATGTTGAAGTGTAAATTAAATTTTTCACCTTCTAAACCAGCTCTGGGGGGGTCGATGACTCTTTTAATGTTCTAAATTAATACATTTAGTTGATACATTTCTTATCTTTGTCCCTGATGAGCAGAATCCCTGAGTTTCATTACAAGCAGAATGCTTGTGTATTAGTAATGTGCAGGCTGGCCCGATAGCAGCGGGTTTGGGACGACCTCGCACTCCTCTTCGTGGGTGACAGGCGGGTGTGGGTTGAGCTCTTCTCTTTCTCTCCCTGCCCACCACCTTCAAATGCCGGCTTCTGGGTTTATAGCCATGCGCCTGATTACCCCACCCCTTTTCTAACATCATCATCCGCGGGGCGGCGCAGGTCTAGAAAAGGAACCCGGAAGTTGGATGCGGGCGCAGCCTGAGGGAGTGTGGGTGAACAAACCCTTTAATTCTTCTTATTGAGAAAACAATCCTATTGGATTTATTTAATGTGTAAATAATTTTTAGCAGGCTTAAGGGGTTTCCCTTATCCAGAAAAACCCTTGGTTCTGAGCATTCTGTATAACAGCTTCCATATTTGTATTAATTCAATGACCCACACCAACCATAGCTTGCTCACTCCTTTAAAATCACCAGACATCATGTCTCTCTACATGCAGGATTTGTGCAAAAGGCAGTTATTTTGTTAGATTTTGTTTGTACTGGAATCAGTTATATGAGTGAACTCTAATACATCTTCTAGGCAAAAGGAGCCTCCTATAAAATATATTGTATATGACTGCCAATGAATATCTGACACCCAACTGCTGTATGAAGACAGAATGAAGAGAAACAGATGCTCAAAGAGGAATAGTGAAGATAAACTTGATTATTTCAGAAACAATGCAGAATATTTCATTGATTAGAAAGTTTCTTATTTCAGTATGAGGAAGCTAATGTTAATTTTTAATTTTTGTGATAGTTACCTTTTAAGCTATATTATCAATAAGCTCCTCAGAGGGCAAATACAGAGTTAACAGTATCCATACACTACAAATACAGAGTTTACGGACGGTGTCCATGCAGTACAAATGCAGAGCTCACAATGTAAAGAATGAAGAATTCCGAGAATCCCTAGTATTCCCATTCCTCTTCAGCTTTCTCCACATTTTGCATTCTATTTACTCGTCTCTATTTTTACCCCTTCCTAAGATATTGTTAGATCATCTCTCTTACCATGGGTTATGCAAGTGGAAAATGATAGCCATTAGGAATTCAGTTATTGTAAATTAGAACTGTAACGCCTATTGCATTTTGTTGAGCATGTCTTTACCGAGTACAATGACAAATCGTTCTGTGCCAAAACCCCACCGCTCAGTTGGTATAACCTTTGCAGACAGTAAAATTATTTATTTAAAGAGTTTATTCCAACAACGAAGATAGAATAGGAGCCTTCATGTAAGCAAAGCAGTGACATAAATTAGAACACATTATAATTTATGGGGATTATTTTATTATACTCATGATAAGTTAATCGTTACACTATATTTCACTAGTTCATCTACGGAGATTTAAAATGTGCAGCATTGACTCTGTGTTAGATATGCATTTAAATTGACTGGATCTAACACTAATTAAAATATTTAATTACATGCAGGATGAGAGGGACGTGACCTAATCTAAGACGTTAAATGACTAATACTAGTCAAGTAAGCAGCACTAGATCATGGTTCAGGGGGCTTTGCTTTGCTCTAGGAATAAATTCACCAGATACCATAGTATAGTGTGACTGGTGCAGAACTAGAACAATTCTTTATAGTGTACAAACACATTTACTGAGATTATATGATTACATTCACAGCAGTTCCTGCCCCAGGGGAGCTTACAATCTAAGGTCACTATTGACACACTCTAGGCTGGTTTTATCAGGAGCCAATTTACATTCCAAACACGTTCAAGTGCTTTTTAAAGCAACTCCTAAAAGCTGATTGTATTAACATGAAATCATATGCCAATATTCTAAAAGTAGAGTTACTATGCATCTAATCCCAAAAGAAAGCAGAAAACAGGTTCTGCCAGAAGGAGAACTAAAGACAGTCTTGTAGTAGTTGATAGTAGTCACCAATTCTTACTCCCCTTACCCTGGGAAAGCAAAAATGAGTCTGGGGTACAAAGACCTGGGAAGAGATTTAGAGTCCCAGGAGCTTTGAGAAAAGGTTTGAAAGAGGCCTCTAACCAGTTGACAAAAGGTAGAGCCAGTATTCAGAGGGAGAAGCAACAGCTTCTTCATGAAGGAGAACTTACAAGCATCTGCAGCTAGAGGACCATCTCAGTGGGTGATGTACAACATAGAAGACTCTCGAAGGGTCCTAAGTGGTACCAACTATTATTATTATTACACTGCTTAACCAGGGTTCTAGATGCATCCAGAGGATCTCCAAAGTTCTAAGGACATGCAAAAGATTGTCAGGAGCTGTTCACCAACCCCCCCCCCCACATAGGCCACCAATTTACACAGTCAGGTACAAAACCTGTGGTCCATGCCAGACCTGTAAACCTGTAAAAGTGCAGAGACAAATACAAGAGGTCCTCTGCACTCAACCCATTATCAATATATTAAGGACATTGAAACATGTTGTGCCTTAAGCTATTAAAAATGCCTTCCCCTTTAAACAAACGTCAAAGTCAAGGATGAGCACAACTTTCCCTTGTAAGTTTCAGATGTAAGTTGAGTGTAGGACTGGCCATATCGGGGATGACTTTGACGTAGTTGGCCAGCTTAAATATATTGTAATATATAGACAAACAATCCCTGTTTTGTTTAAAGGGCATTTTTAGTAGCTCAAGGCACAAAATGTGTCAGTGTCCTTAATATATTGATAATGGGTTGAGTGCAGAGGACTCTTGTATTTGTCTCTGCACTTCTTACCTTGTCCCATGAATGTAAATCAGCCTTTTCAGTGGCTTAACTTTATGGTGCCGGAAATTACCTTTAAGTGATTTTTTCTATATAGAAAAAAAGGAGAATGTCACTATTAAAGTCACCATTGGACACAGACCCCTGGGTAAATATGGTAAATCCTGTAGCTCCTTTCCTTCTGTCACCCTGTACAGCCGAACAAGTTAAAACCTCCAAAACATGCCCATGGCCAGAAAGGGTTAAAGGAACAGAGAAATGTTGTCGTATTTATGAAATATAGACTAGATATATGTATCTTGTGGAAGGAGGCTATCATTTTGATATGCATTGTAGTCCTCCAACTCCATATGCTTGTCATTACACGTATGGGATCACTTAATTGTTATTCTGTTATCGAGAAAGTCCATTATAAGCAAATACGTCTGGTTTTTAAAAACTGTCTAAATGTAAAATCATTAGTGGGGGGGATATATGTGGCAGGTATTTGGGGGATGAGAAATGTAAAATGTTGGTATTCTGTGTCCCAGCAAAGACAAGGCACACATTTGAACATGCACACTCATGTGGTTGAGACAAGTCATCATTCATATTAAATTGGCAGCAGTTGAACTTCATGGAATGGTAGAGGGGGCCTCTACCACCCACCATCATACTGCAATCCCTTGTATGGTTACCATATACATATTTCTGATTGTTACTAAATACAGATGAACAACAGTGAAACGTCACTGGGCCAAAAATATCTTATTACATTCATCTAATTTTCATTCCCCATTTCATTTTTATTTACCGCTCAGGAACCCAAGGAAACACATTTACTGATTGCATAAAGGACACAAATCCTGCGCTGGTGCCGACTCTTTATCAAACAATACATGTCCCTCTCCTCTACCTCAATTACAATTCCACTATTCTGCAATAATTCCATGAATGTCTCTTGCTACCTCCATGGCAGACGCCACTTTGCCCGAGCCCAGGACACAGCAATCCATTTACTAATGTGCAAATTATTGCAAATGGCTCAGTCAAGTCCTAAAGCCAATATTAGCTCAAATTGTCAGCACGGGAAGAGAGAGAGAATGTAAAAGGTCTTTGCAGAATCCATGACACTGACAGACTCAATTTCTGAGAAATGGAAAAATAAAGGCCCCCCTTTGTTCCACACGCAGTGCCTGGGAGTCCATTTGAGTGTCCCCCTGGGCTCCAATGAATAATTGAGAATAGGAGCATTTGCTGCAGGGAATAAGCCTCGCTGTGAGCAGACAGGTGGTGGTTAGATGCCATTTATCAACGTGTGATGTATCTCGGGGAGTGAGAAGAAGTGAAAATGGTGCAGCTTTATGCTTAGACTATCTATAAGAAGCTGTAGAGATTTCTAAGCAGATGAAACAGTCTCATATTATAAATAGATATGAGAGTAATGACTGTAAATCTCCAATAAAGTTTACCCAAGAAAAAATCACTTGCCACCCCCTGTGCCTCTTACTGCTAACCTGTACCCCAGACCAGTGCTATTCTTCTTTAAAAAAAAAAAAGACGATGGCCTGGGGATACTTTCTGAAGAGAGTTCAACCCTCTGAGTGCAAGAATGCAGCTTCTCTGTACTGTTCTTACTGTGTTTGCTCCGTCTTCATTTGATATAGGGAATGCCTTAGACCAGGCAGTGAGATAGCAGTTCCACACTCTGCAAACATTTCTATTTAAAGAGGGCATGTAAAAGTGCTTGGAATGCAGAATTCTAATGTATAGTTCGAATATGATAGAATTTTATAATAAGATTATTTTATAATTAGAATATATATCAGAACCCAGTTTAAGGAATATTGTTGTATAATGAGTTATTAAAAACTTGTTGTCATTACTTGTATACTACTTGAGTAATACGACTTTTAGTCCCCTTTTGTTTTCTGGATCCCCCTTGTTTATTTCAAAAACTGACCCACTCACAATATACAGTACAAATAGAATAGAATAGAAATGTCACAATATAAGGCTGATTAGTAATTAATACAGATAATTACTACATGGCAACACAAAAACCAGTGCAACTAGCATCAGAATTTAATAATCAGTCTTGTAGCATCAGTTTAGCTTCTTAACAGCTGCTCCGAGCCTCAGAAACCCTTTATACAGAAATTTACGGAAAGGCCATCTCCCATTATAATCAAATAATTAAATTTTTTATTTTTTCTTGTACTTGATCCAAACTAAGATATAATCAATCCTTATTGGAAGTAAAAACAGCTTATTGGGTTCATTTAATGTTTACATCATTTTCTAGTAGACGTATGTTGGTCCAAATTACAGAATGATCCGTTATCAGGAAAACCCCCAGGTCACAAGCATTCTTGATAACAGGTCCTATACCTGCATAACCTTAATACATTGGCATAAAGTACTGTATAGAGGTGCAGAGAAATACCTGTGAATATCAGGCCTTAGAGTCTCTTCGCCGGTGTAGCATTTCTGGAGAAGGATATTCCATATGGTTTACAGTCAATGGTATCAAATCAAAGTCACCAATCAATTTGAGTGATTTATGTGTATTTAACCATTGGAAGCATAATGATTTTTTTCCCTTCAAAGTCAGTTAATCAGTCTTTAAATCTAGTCTAAATAATTCAGTGGCAAAATCAATGTTATGAAAGTACTCAAGAATTTGTAAGTGAGGAAGATTATATAGACAAGCACACTTCTGTGTCTGTGCAACCAAAGTCTTGTTCTCTGTGTGACATCACAAACTGGTGACACAACACCCGTAGTTCTTCTCAAAACAGACTCTGCTTTGAGATGCTTCCCACCTGTAAGATTTGTAGGACCCCTTATTAGCAAAGGATTGTGAGATGCTTTCTCCAGGCCTGTCTCTTGACTCAATATACAGACAAATACAATTAGTCCCTGTGTAAAATGTAAACTGAAGCAGTTGAATTCTTAATGAATCAGATAAAAATTGTGTAGGACTGGCCATATTAAGGATGACTTTGACGTAGTTGGCCAGCTTAAATATATTGCAATTGCAGCCGACTCCAGTGGGCACGTGACTGCCGGGGGCCCTGCGGGGGTGCGGGCCCTGGCCCAATTGCACCCTCTGCTCCCCCGGTAGTTACGCCACTGAACATGACTTTGTGGACCAAGCTTACATTACTGGGGTCAATACTGGGTCTACTGTTTTGTTCTAGTTGCTGATTCCAATTCAATACTGCAGCCATGTCTAAAGCCTTTCCTATAGTCAAGTTCCATCGTTGACCTACCAGAAATGCAACTGAATTTCCCCAGGTACTACAACTACTACCCATAAGCCTTCTAACGTGCTGGGCTACCCTCTATCTCCATTTGAGGATACCTTAAATCACAGCCAATGCACTGCCCCCTATAGCTATAGCAGTCGTGGTTGATGTTTATACCCACTAGCTGAAGCCACTGGTGAAACTCCTGCATAGTAAGCACGTAAGAGTTATGAAATGAAAATATTGTACCTCCTGGTGGTTCCTAGACTTCTAATTACACCATCCTGAGAGTCCAATGGCATTATATATATAGTAAAACTCAATTCTCATTCAATACTGTAAATCTGCCAGCATGTTATGATTTTCAAGGATTCAGTCACTATAATGGGCTCCCTGAGGGAAAGAAGGAATATCCTTAAATCCTGGCCTGTTAGCGCCTTGCAAGGAAAGGACGTGTGTGCTAGGGGCATGCAATATTCCATCAGTGAAGCAAGAAGAGCCAAAATCAAGTACTTTATTCCGTATAGCCCCTAGGAAAAGCCAAGGTATGCTTGGATGGTGATCCACAAAGGTTGTTTTCATCCCATCTGAATCTATGTACTTCAAAATGAAATTATAGTGCCGCTGAACAGTATATCATCCCAACCTGCTGATCCATATTACCGAAACTATAAATAATCAGCCGTCTGTGACTATGATGAGAGGGGGAAAAAGCGAGCTTCAAGGGTGTCACATTCTGCATAATGAAGCGGACAAATGATATGCATAGAAACAGCCATGTGCAAGTGAGATTTACAGATTGAAGCCCATATTATTTACATCCATTTAGATTGTTTGCCACATAATACTAAATGTATTGTGAATGTTGGTACTTGCTTTGATTTGGTTAATGGAGCCAGACAGATTCCATCTAATTATTGAATGGTTGCGCTGAGCCCAGTTATAATAAATGAGCCCAGTATGGCATTAAGCACATGTCATTACATATGTTGTGTTTATATTGTGAATTATTACACATTTGGCACTGTCTCCTACAAAAAAAAGCACCCGAACCTGGTCAATGACTGTAATGGGACACCCCATTACAGCCACATTTCCTTAACAGTCAATGACAGGTGGCACGGATGGGAGATGCCTTGTGTTCCATGAGCCTTAGGCCCCAAGCTCGCCCTTTAGACCTTGGCATTTAAAGACTCTTATTGACAAGTAAACACATCAATGATTAAATCAATGCCGCATCTTGCGATAATTACTCTTTTGTCATGTAACATTTTACACTGGAAAAAAAATACATGGGTAAAAGGGCATAGAACTAGGAATGAAGTGTTTAAGTTGATGCAATAAATAATTTATTCCTGTGCCAATAACTCAATGTTTATCTGTAGCCTAAAGCTTCATTCAGGGGCCAACTGTGAGGAATTTACCTGGTGGTCTAGTGGGGGTGCAAAAGGGATGCACAACGCGTCCGTCTTCCTGGGCTTGAACCTTGTCAGGAAATTCAAATATTTAAAGGTGTAGGCACTTTTTGGGCATTGCACAATGTAAGGTCTAATTCATTTGTTCCTGGGTGCGATTCTGAGTATTCCTGATCTAGGACTTAGACCCGGAAGATGCCAGGAACTGGTAATTGTTTGAAGGCAAAGGCATAGCCAGTCACATGCCCCACTCAAGAACCTCTTCTCCAGTGTAAATAACACCCCCCCCCCAACTTAGCCAAGCTTCCTCATAATTGAGGCCTTCCTTATCAATTTAGTAGCCCTTCTTTACTTTGTAGTTTAATTATCCACAGGTACCACCAGGTCCTTCTCCATCAAGCATGTGCCTGATTTAATCCCATTAATCCCAAACAGAATCACATCTGGCACTTAGCCGTCCAGTCTGCCAGTTTGTCAAGATCCCCCTGTAAGAATGATGTCAGCCTACGGGCAATGGCACACTGTGTGTTTTGTTGTGGTTACAGAACAACAAAAAATACCTTGCCCTAGGGAATACTGAGAACTGCCCTTGCTAAAACACTCAAAATACTCAAAAATGAGTATGAAGGCAACAAAATGCACTGTCATTTTTAAGAGCTCAAATATCAGACCTCAATAAGACCAGAACACTGAGGGGCACATTTACTTAGCTCGAGTGAATGAATAGAATAAAAAATACTTCAAATTTTGAAAGTTTTTTTTGGCTACTTCGACCTTCGACTACGACTTCAAATCGAATGATGCGAACTAAAAATCGTTCAACTATTCGACCATTCAATAGTCGAAGTACTGTCTCTTTAAAAAAAACG
The DNA here is from genome assembly GCA_038501925.1 of Xenopus petersii. NCBI lineage: Eukaryota > Metazoa > Chordata > Amphibia > Anura > Pipidae > Xenopus > Xenopus petersii. The sequence goes on along the minus strand of CM076675.1, from coordinate 10,517,668 downwards.
TTGACCCCATACTTCGCCAACTAAAACCTACCAAGCAGCAATGTTAGCCTATGGGGAAGGTCCCCATAGGCTTTCCTGCCAATTTGAGATTGAAGGAAAATCGTTCGATCGATGGATTAAAATCCTTCGAATCGTTCGATTCGAAGGATTTAATCATTCAGTCAAGCAATTATTCCTTTGATCGTTCGATCGAACGAATATCGCTAAATCCTTCGACTTCGATATTCGAAGTCGAAGGTTTTAACCTCGAGGGTCGAATATCGAGGGTTAATTAACCCTCGATATTCGACCATTAGTAAATGTGCCCCTGAATGAAACCAATAATTATTTGGTTGTGTCAATTCTCTTATTTTGCCTTTCTTTTCCTCAAACCCCCTGCCTCTACCCATTTCATCACCCTAGCTATTCTCTATAGCAGGGGTGCCCAAAATTCTACCAGTAGACCTTAAGCTGGTGATCAGTAGATCTCAAGACACAGTCATCAAACAGCTTGTTTTATTCTTTTCATTCAGATATTTATCATAATATCATAATAATATAATAATAATAATACATTATAAATTATTAAATTCTTAAATATAGCAATTTAACTTTTCCCATAAATCAATATAATATTTAAGTAATACAAAATGCTAACGATGATATAATGTAGATCATAATGGGACAACATCACTAAAGGAAGACCCAACATTAGTAAAGTATGAGCACTCCTGCTCTATAAGATACACAGTGATGTGGCATGAAATAAATAAAAAGTTACTGGTAGTAACTGGTAGTGCGAGTGCACATAAATTTTTATGCCAGCACACACAATGAAGTGAATATTTCAAAATAAAAGAATTTTGTGTGAAATCACATAATTTGCATGTGCACACACCAGTGCTCACATGACTCTAAAAAGTGCGCACCTAAGAATCTTGATTGTACACAATAAAGAAGAAATTAGAGGGAACATTGGTGAGTAGTATAAATAAATATAATCAAGAATTGGTGCCAAGATATAAAAATATTTGTCAACAGGTTTTTACAGTTAAACTGTATGTTTAAAATCTTACTTACAGACCCTAAAGATGAGGATATTGGTGCCCCATGGGGCTCTACAGAAGGAACCAAAGTCTGTTGTTCCTCGCATAATCACTTCACGCTGACCAAAGCTGACATTATTTTATATAAATTCTAAGGGGAAAAAAAGTGAAGGTTATATCTGCCTTTCAAGCTCACGTTCAAGAGAAAAATAAACGTTTGTTTCCTTGATAAAGAGTCACAAAGTAGTTGTCTGCTCTGTGCTATTGTTGTGATTGAGCACAATAAAAAAATAGGCCTATGTAAAGTAACACAAACAAGCCCACGTGACCGTTCCTTGGCACAGGGGTATATTAACATTCATACAAGGGAAGAAAGCATTAGTGTATCAGAAGCATGAAGGTTCCTGTAATCAGGAATAATGTTATTTTATTCCAGGTGATGGAATCTGCGCCCATATGGTCTGTGCTCAGATCTGGCAATGGCCCAGCAATAGGTACAAGGACATGTCTCAATCAATTGTTGTGAAAAAAACATGTCAAAAGAATCAAGATTATGAGTGTTCGGGCATCACTTCCCAAATAAATTTGTGTGTATTTACTAGAAGTGATATTTTTGACATTGTCATTTGTGGCCAAAACAGATTAGGGTCTCTTCTGACTATAATTGGTACATGTAGTAATTCTAAAACAACTGGACTTGCTGAGTAATCATTAAAGACGATTACACTACTCATCCGAGGAGCTTCTTCAGTTCATCTGACTGGTATGGGAAGTCCTCAGCATAAAAACTCTTCCACTCATCCAATCCAATCCTATCACAGTAACCCCACCGAATCACACCTCTGTGAGTTTCAGATCTCACCTCTCTGAAGAGCCACAATGTGCTGTCGTGATTAGATTAGTGGAACGGTTTATATTCTGAGGACTTCCCACACCAGTCAGTTGAACCTTCAATGATTACATAGCAACCTGTTGTTTTATTATTACTTATACTAGATACGCCATGGCCTGGATGAATGAAAATTTTCATAGTGATATAATTCGTACTGTCCACAAAAATTCATGTTGCGATTATTGGCAGAAACCAAGGAAGAACACAACTACAGACACTTTTTTTTCCAGGGTAGAGACCATGAGTAACAAGAACCTTTCCCAGTAACTCTGAGTGAAAGTCAACAGGGGTCATTTCTGAATACATGTGCAAAAATGGTTGCTCCAAAATAGACACAATGGAAAGTGCATATTAAGAAATTCATGCTAACAGGCTCCCGCACTGGTTGCCAATGAATCCATCCAACCTCTTCTGGTGAATGAGACCCAACTGCTTCTACTGACGCCAGAGGAACTCTGAAGCTCCCTGCAATTAAGATGGAATTATGGGGGGGGGGGGAACATTGCATTATGGTTGAAATAAAAATATTGATTTGTGTCTGAAATTGCACTTTGTGGCACAAAAAAGAAAAAATACAACTTGCAAACATAAAAGGTAATTGTGAGGATAATCACTGAGGCAGTTGTTTGAGCAGCAGACAAAGCAATTAAGAATCAAGATGAACAAGGGGATTATCATATGTAATTGCCTATTACTAGACAAGGAAGAGTAGGAAGCATCATTTTCCATTCTACAAATGATTCCTGCGGCGACAGGATATATAAAAGCAAAGTGGAGCTGAAATGCATTTTTATACAGCAAGTTGAAAGCAACATCAAGACACCTAGAAAGTGCTCATAAGAGTTTCTGCTCCAATGGAGGAGGTGATTAATGAAAAGGCTACAGAATTACATAGGTTTTTCTCTTCATTATCTTCAGTCCTTATACTGTCTAGTTAGAAATTAATTGACATCAGTCCACATATAAAGGGGTAAAAATAAAGAATTCATTTTTAATATGTAAATAGTTGAGCTATGCTGTAGTACAGCCGGGAGGTGGTGCTAAGTCCACCTGTGAGCCTATATATGACTGCTTTGCTGAGGCACTTTCTCTTTGTGGCCTATAAAATCAAACAGACAGAAGCAGACTGAAGTGGTCAGTCCCTTGGGGGAAGGTTGGTGCCGTAGGACTAGCTGGTGGATAGTAAGGGGCAAGTAAGATTGAGTGAAAGATAGAGAGGACTAGTGAGCAAGGACAGTCCATTGTCCCAATAAGGAGTATTAGTTTGGGGTTTTTGCAGTGAATGACATGGAGATCAGCCAATTGCTGATCACCATGTCATCAGTCCCGCCACTGACATTAACCACCCCGCCTCCCCATGGCACCCACCCGTCACTAGCCTGCCTCCTATGTCACCGGCCTGCCTCCTGCCTGTTTTCATCCAAAAAAAAAAGTGTCAACCCTAATCAGGGGTAATAGTCCCTTAGGCAATTTTTCATGAAACGGATACTGTCATGGGAAAAATGTTTTTTTCAAAACGCATCAGTTAATAGTGCTGCTCTAGCAGAATTCTGCACTGAAATACATTACTCAAAAGAGCAAACAGATTTTTTTTTATATTTAATTTTGAAATCTGATACGGGGCTAGACATATTGTCAGTTTCCTAGCTGCCCCCAGTCATGTGACTTGTCCTCTGATAAACTTCAGTTACTCTTTACTGCTGTACTGCAAGTTGGAGTGATATCACCCCCTCCCTTTCCCCCCAGCAGCCTAACAACAGAACAATGGGAAGGTAACCAGACAGCAGCTCCCTAACACAAGATAACAACTGCCTGGTAGATCTAAGAACAACACTCAATATAAAATCCAAGTCCCACTGAGACACATTCAGTTACATTGAGTAGGAGAAACAACAGCCTGCCAGAAAGCAGTTCCATCCTAAAGTGCTGGCTCTTTCTGAAAGCACATGGCCAGGCAAAATGACCTGAGATGCACCTACACACCAATATTATACATTAAAAAAAATACACTTGCTGGTTCAGGAATGAAATTTTATATTGTAGAGTAAATTATTTGCAGTGTAAACAGAGTAATTTAGAAATAAAAAGGACATCATAAAAATCATGACAGAATCCCTTGTGTTGTAACTAGCAAAGGGAAGCTGGTACAGAGAAGGGAGAGATGTAGATAAGCAGGATAAGAGACTGAAGTGATAAAGACATGTTAAGTCTGAAAGAGCATGCAATAGTCAAGGAGCATATGATTATAATATAAACGTATTGAATCTTTTTCTCTGTCCCACCCCTTGGGCCTCTGTGAACCCTCTTATCCCACTAAACCCAGTGCTTATTAGAAAGACACCCCCATCCATAGTCGAAATATGTAGAGTCAGCCCATAGACAGTAGCATGGCGGCTTGCCAAAGATTCAGCTACGGAATCCTGTTAGAATTTGAATTTCACAGCAATTCGGTTTGTTGCAAAAGTGCATCTTGCCCTTGGTGAATAATGATCTTTTTCTGACAGGTGCTAACATGGTGCTCAAACGTCAGACTGAAATGTAAAAAGAGAAACTGCACTGCTGTAATGATCAGAATCAGTAAACTTTTCATTAGTCTCAGGTACAAAAAAAATCAAGGATACACCAGGGTCTACAATGTCCCTTAATACAAAGGTCACATAGATTGAACGTATTTAGCTCCCATTTAAGGTCCAAAGTGTGATCAGAGCACAGGGACTGTCTAGCAGCTATCACTCAAGAAGGAACTACTTAATTTTTTGTCAAATCTATATACAGGTATAGGATCACTTATCCGGAAACCCGACATCCAGAAAGCTCCGAATTACGGAATGGCTGACTCCATTTTATCCAAATAATCCAAATTTTTAAAAATTTCCTTTTTTCTTTGTAATAATAAAACAGTAGCTTGTACTTGATCCCAACTAAGATATAATTAATCCTTATTGGAAGCAAAACACACTGCCGGCTTCCGACTTCCAGTTTTATAGGCACTTGCCTGCCTAAATAATCTTTTAAAATTCCCATAAAAATAAATGAAGAGTGGCGGAATTTCACTCTAGAGGACTGTGGTGATCTCTAACTTCACTCTTTGATAAATATGCCCCATAGTCTTTAAGTTGGTGTTAAACTACAACTACCTACAACCCTGTAAAGCACAAATGAACTGATAGTTGGACCCCCATTCTAAAAGAAAAACCCAAATCCACATAAAAATAAACTTCATTCGTTTTCGTTTCAGTCATCTCAGTTGAAATATTTTCAGTGCAAAAGGGAACAGAATGTACATTCATCAGGTAACAGACGTTAATTAATATAGACTGACCAATTATATTCAGAGGTCATGCTTTTCACTTCATCCGAAATAAGCCAACTTTTTATTCCTAAACATTTAGTAAATATTGCGATAATAATATAGTATCTGACCATATTAACACCTCTGTCACTGTCACTTTTTCTTATGCAATATTGCCAAAATCCATCCATTTCTTTCAAATAGACTCCCTCTTAGAGCACTGGACCCCGTTCTGGCACTAAACTGTCCCCCACTGTAACCTGCAGCACCTTAATATCCTCCTATTTGTGTCTTTATAGGAATTGTTCAGTATAAAGATAAAAATTGGGTAAACAGATATAAAGATAAAAATTGGGTAAACAGATAGGCTGTTCTGTTATGTTACACATCCAGTCACTCCAGCCTTTATACTTTTACATTTTTGGCTAAATAACTATATTAGATACATTTTTTATTTTGCGCAGACTTATCTTATTTACCCAGTTTTTATTCCTTCCTGTTGTATCTTTAATACTTTATTCTTAACTTTTAAGTTGTTACTTTGTATTTATTTGTATGTATTCTTGTAATGACCAGTTTGTTCTAATGATGTATTGTTCCGTGTACATACATTTGCTAAATAAATAAAAATATACATGCATACATACATAATGTAACCCCTGTTGTAAAATATAAGGATGTTATAAGTTACAGAGTAATTCTAAGACCATATCAAAGCACAAGGCTAAAGGCCAAGTGCTTTTATACAGGTTATGGAACTCCAAGGTGAATTATAATATCCTCATATTTCACAACAGCACCGATTATTATTATTGATGACATCACCAAGCACCGTTTATATAGTGAATAAAGTAGCCCCTCTTGTAAATTCTAAGGATATTATAAGTTACCGAGGAGTTTCATGACCATATAAAAACACGAGGCCGAAGGCAGGTCATGGAACTTCGAGGTAACTTCTAATATCCTCATATTTTGCAACAGGGGGTACTTTATTTATTATAATACACACATTTCAATGATTCGTGACAGACATGACATCAGAAATCACCGTTTGTAACTGATGACATCAGAACTCACCGTTTATAAGGATATCATTTATAAGAAATGCATAGCTTTTGTGTATTATAAGGATATACTTTACAGGATGTTCATGGCTCTTGTGTATTTCCATGTGGAATTCTTGAAGTTCCTACTGTGTGTATCATGTCCCAACATCCTCACAAAGCCTCATAGGCCTCAGAAATTGGTATCAATTGGAAAGTCATTTGAGAAGTCTGCGTTTGTTTGTCGAAGCATATTCATTCCTGATTTCCGCACTGCCATTATATGTTGCTTTCTATCACTACTACAGCTGAGAAGTCTATTGCTGCATTGTAGGGATTTGGGCGCCCTCCTGTGGAAACAAAATGAATATATATATATATATATATATATAGTTTTAAATACTTTTAATAGTTTGAAAAGTGTTTGTTAGTACTTGGATATTACTTTGATAGTAATATAAATATTAACAAACACTCTTTTCAAACTATTAGAAAAGGTTAACGTCCATCCTCTAAAGTCAGTCATGCAAGTTGGAGTGATATCACCCCCTCCCTTTCCCCCCAGCAGCCTAACAACAGAACAGTGGGAAGGTAACCAGATAGCAGCTCCCTAACACAAGATAACAGCTGCCTGCAGTGCCTGCAGGGTCGGACTGGGGGGCCCGGGGCCCACCGGGACTGCTATCCAGGGCCCCCCTCTGGCCCCCCTACTCCAACATGCCTCACTGCTCGCAACATGAAGTCGCCGGCACCACATGCATGCGTTGACAGTGCCGCTCTGCGCGCATGTGCATCGCAAGTTTAAAGGGGAACTATTGCGAAAATCAAAATTTAATATAAGCTTGGCGCATCTCTTAATGTCGTCAGAGGCCAGAGACTCAGTGTCCTGTCTATACTGTTCCTGTTGAGAGGTTCGGAGCGGAATAAGGCACGTCCTAAACAGACACAAGTCCGGATAAAAGCCCGGAATACATACAGGCACGATCATCACAAGTCTGCTTGTGAGTAATTCCATTTATTTACATACAGCGTATGTTTTATAGGCTCGCTGCACTATTGGGATTTCTTTTTATTTTCAGGTTTGGAGATCGGAACACTGTTTTAGCGCACCTATTCCCCCCTTTTTGAATAATTTTACTTGACAAGTGGATCGGTGGACCCACAGTATATATGTGCTGCGTAGATAGGCGCTGTTTCTTCAACCTCTTTTTACATATAGTTTACTAATGCCTTATGTCTCCCAGTGCTTTGAATAATGCAGTTTGAGACATGCCAGAGGCCGTGCATGTACCTTCCACCCCTGCTATATAAATAATTTTTAAACACTTATAGAGAAAGGTGCCTTTTTATGGGATCACAAAGTGTCAAGCCTAACCTTGCTCCCTTTGTAGCAAATCTATATGAATAATAAAAAAAAAGTTTTTCCTTGAGCCAGGATGCCCTTTCTCATATCCAAGCCACAGTTTTAGTTGGATAGCCACATAGTGGTTGCCTTCATCAAGTAATATACAATAGAGAAGAGAGTCTGAAGTGGAAACTGCAACACAAGTAAGCTCATCCATCAAAACAAAGGCTGCTGCAAGTGTTTAATGATGACATTTTGTGGGCAATTTAGGTAACTATAATTTAAACATACATCTCTTTCGACAAGGTCACTGGAAAAAAAAAGTTTTGAAAGCTTTAGAGAAATCCATTTTGCCCGATATATGGCACATGGCATGCTACCTGCTTCTGCGCCAAAAGTCAAGTTATATAGAAAACTGCCAAGTACGAGACAAGGTCACAGAGCAAGCAAAGTTATATTTCACGTTTATGGTATGTTTCCTACAGAAAATCAATTGAAATTATAGAAAGGATGAATCATAATTGCCTTTGATTTCACAAAAAGGAATCTGGCTGCCCTTCCAAGAAAGACAAAGGGTTCAAGGCACTGTAGGGACGTGTTCATTTAAAGTGGAAAAAAATCCACTAACTTATAATGTTTACAATATCTAATTCACAAATAATGTCAGATTTTTAGTACAGTTGCTTAGATAGTTAACCGCTGGTATTAATAATTTTAATTAAAAGTTTTTTCAGGATCTGTTTGAATTGCCCTTCTGAAGTCAATAGGGATGTGAGGCTAATTGGTGATGGATTAATTACATTACATAGTTAATTACATAGTTAAATTGGGTTGAAAAAAGACAAAGTCCATCAAGTTCAACCCCTCCAAATGAAAACCCAGCATCCATACATACACCCCTCCCTACTTTCACATAAATTCTATATACCCATATCTATACTAACTATAGAGTTTAGTATCACAATAGCCTTTGATATTATGTCTGTCCAAGAAATCATTCTTAAAGGCATTAACTGAATCAGCATCACAACATCACCCGGCAGTGCATTCCCCAACCTCACTGTCCTGACTGTGAAGAACCCCCTACTCTGTTCCTTTAAATGAAAGTTCTTTTCTTCTAGTCTGAAGGGGAGGCCTCTGGTACGGTGATCCTCTTTATGGGTAAAAAGGTCCCCTGCTATTTGTCTATAATGTCCTCTAATGTACTTCTAAAGTGTAATCATGTCCCCTCGAAAGCGCCTTTTTTCCAGAGAAAAGGTAGGGTTTCATTGTCTTACCTTGATCAACAATAGTTTAGGCAGGTTTTACTTGGAGAAAAGGTTAAGCTCAATGGACTTAAATATATCACAATAAAATATGAGGTATGAAATCAGCAAAACTAGTCTGTATGATGTTGTAAGAAGGCAACAGTAAGCACAAGCGCTGCCTTGTATACACGACTTTGGTCTTCTGCATTATTTATCAGAGGTACAAATAAGATAACTGTTTCTAATAACATTCAGAACTTTTGAGAACATCATCTTTTTTTGACTAATAAATTCAGCCATTCAATATTCATAACGTCCGTGTAGAGTGGATATCCACCTCAGCAGTTGCAACACGGAGACAAGGATCTCCATAGCTGTGACTCTTCAGAAAATAACTTTCTGTCAATCTGACCCCAGAGTATTTGAAGATTTATTTCACATTGTGTTGTTTTTAACCATTCGACCTGAAAGTACTTTTTTGGGAAAAGTCTTGTGAGGTCTGTATCATTGCCCGTACAGATCCGTGCTGATTAGTTGGAACATGAGAGCTGTTCCTACAATGGAAACTGATTAACCTAGCTATGTCTGAGACAACACAGTCACAGATCAAACCTCTCTCTCTTATAACAGCCTCTGCTGAGTATAGAGGACAGTGCCTTCAAATGATAACTCCTGAAATGGCACTCGTTGAATATAATCTTACAGTATGCCTCTGCTATTCCCCCTTCCACAGGACAGATTTATATGTCATCATGGTAGCTATGGGCACCTTCATCTTGACTTCGGTGTGTAAGAGGACAGATGTGCCGACGGGTGCTTGTGACAATATTACAAATGTACATTTTATTTTCAGTTTTTTAATTTGTCCAATTACTTTTGAGCCCCTGAAATGAAGTGATTGTGTTAAAAATGCTTAAGTTTCTCACATTTTTATGCAATCCTTGTGTTTAACCAACTGAATCAAAGCTGAAAGTCTGCAGTTCAACGGCATCTGAGTTGTTTAATTTAAAATTCATTGTGGTCATGTACAGAACCAAAATTAGAAAAAAGTCGCCTCTGTCCAAATATTTATGCACTTAACTGTATTTTAGTATACCAAGTTGAACTGAAAAGTATTTTGGTTTTAGTATTTTATATATCAATCTAGAATTTGGTATGTTTGCTTCAGTATACAAAAAGGGGGGTTGTGGGAGCACTCAAAAGGCTAAGTTAAAGTATATATTTAAGTATAATGGAAGTGCTACTTCTCAGTGCACATTCCCTGGTCCCTTGTCTCATAAGTAATTCAGTATAAATGTAAGTGCATGTGTTTGCAAAACAGGGGTTTTTAGTTACAAAGTTATCAGAAAGTTGATAAGCCACCATACCATGTCAAGGTAAACCCCACACGGTGGTCCCTAACTTGTTTACCTCTGGTCATAATATAAAAAGTCTTTTACTTCTCTGCATAATAGCATTCCTTGTAGTCAGTGTATCTAGAACCCCCCTTTTTGTATTTTGCTTCAGTATATTAAAACATATAAATCTACTGTAGTACTTAGAGTAAAATCAAGTTATTATCAGTTGAGCTTCAGTTAATAGGCTCAGAGTATGTTCTACTGACCTCATGAAGATAAAAGAAGGTCACATTTGAGGACCTTTGAACATGTCAGTCATGCCCTGAGATGAACAGACCACTTAAAATGCTGAGCTCTGAAGGACCTTCACATGGAACTCAATCGTGAAATAACAGCACAGATGGGAAGGTGTAAGCCATAGGTACACAAATTGTGGGGCTCAAAGTACTGAATGTGGGTCATGATCTAAGGAAAAATTACTGTGAGATTTGGGGTTTACCTCTTCTTTCCTTTATTGGATACTTCTGGAACAATATCCAGAGTGATAGTTCTAACCTTGTTACTCTAATTATCCACAGACATTTCCACTAATAATCCAGTGCTCAGTGTTGAGAGGGATTAGCATCTAATCTATGCATAAATAGACCTGCCACACACAAGCAACATGGGGATTTCCCTTGTGATTGAGTCAAAAAGGGACTGATATCCCTGGTGATTGAGTCTAATATAAGATCTGCTTGTTTGGTGAGGTTATCAGGTCATCACTGGGGCATAGGGAGACCTGTCAGAAGAGAACGACATTAATGCACCAGTGGGATTTTCTAACCTGCCCAATAGATTTCTGGCCAAATATCTCTCTGGCAGGCCATCACGAGGTTCCATTAAAGGCAAGATGATAGCTTTTGTTGGCTCATATATGGCCATCTATGGCCATACGCGATAAGACCTCGCCAAATGAGTGGATCAGGAGGGCGTTATTGGGGTAATCCAATTAGGGCCAAATGATTGTATTATAATTAAGAAAATGGGCGCCGACGGGACGAGGACTGCATCAACTAGCCGATGCGGTCCTCAATCACATAGAAAAATCAAAGCTCCCCGATCGTTATCTGGATTCTGGTTGGAAGCTCCCATACACAGCAGATAAGCTGTCAAATCGGTCTACAGGACCGCTATCAGCAGCTTTAATCTGCCCGTGTATGGCCACCTTTACTTGACAATCTTAAACTTGTGTTACTGACTGCATTCTGCTATAAAAGTGTATGGCAGCATTCTGGCTTGCAACATATTAAGTGTAAGAAGTATCACAAGAAATCCTATGTTGCGAAGTTCTGGGAATGAAACAGGCATGAGTTTTTGTGTGGTGTCTGTATCACTTTACAACCCTCTAAACAGAGTTCTGGGTGGACATGTTTTCCCCTTACACCTTGTTTAAGGAGAGAGGAACCATGTTGTTGTCTTCTGGACTCTCTAGTTCTTGGATGTGAGTACTACAAAGAAAATTTTCAGTAGACCAAGGTAATTTTAGGGCTACATTATTAAAATTCTAAAAGACTAACAAATGAAAAGATTAGATAATGGGGTCTGCCTGGGGGAAGTTTAATCAGCAGCATGTGCCACTATCCCAGAAATCATTCATTATAATAATTATAGGTCTTATTATACATGCAGGTCACACCTCTTGGTGGGTCGACTAAATATGGCCAGACCATAAGCCTCCAGCTTTGCAGCACTAATTTACTTTAATATAAGTTCCAACATACAAGTTGGGATGTCAAAAAAGCCGTAGTTAAAGGGAAACATACCCCAGTACCAAGGCCAAGTTCAATGACAAAAAAAAATTGCCTACCAGTGGGTATGAAATGCTTGAGGTGGAACATTATGGGGATCAGCGTGTATTTAATTTTTTAAATATGAATCTTGACTTAGAGGAATTTTTAATCAAAGGATTTTTTTTGGTCATTGAACTAGTCTACTTCACACTGCAAGCTATTTTTAAGGTGAAGCTCCTCTTCAAAAAGCATTCCAACTGCTCAGTTTTCCCCCTTTTCAGCTGTCAGACACCAGTCCATCACTACTTACCCCTCGTGCATTTGTTATGACTTTTCATCAAGTGACATTTTTCAATTTCAAAGTCATAGACTCACTTGTTCAATCTTATCATTCGTCAATACACTTCCCATCTGCCCAACTCCTAACAAAGCCTCATCAAGCATCACCAACCTCTCCAACCTAAAATATGTATTCTTCATTGCTCCTTACATCCCTGAAGAGTTGTCACCCATATCAGGAGTCCTGCTGTTTGGGTCACCTGTGTGTGAACCCCCAGCCGCACTCATGACATTAGATCAAGTGATTTTTTTTATTTTTTGCCATTTGTTTGACAAATATATAACCATATTTTTAAAAGATTAATTATGCCAAAAAAAGATCATGTAAAAAATTCAGAACCAATTTTGTTTTAAACAAAATCTAAAATGAACCAAAACAACTAATCAGCAGGAAACTTTTACTGGTCATCTGTTTAAAAGCAAACAAATCTAATTGGTTGCTATGGATTACTGCACCTAAGCACCTTTAATTACATGTGGGGGGTTCGATTTTGACACCTAAATGGATGTGTTCCTTCCTTTGATTAATTTACATCACTTTTAAAGGCTTTCATCTTATTTAATCTCCATTGAGGGCTGTCCTTGGAGTCATAGCACATGAGTTACCCAAAAATGCTACTGCCACCTCCCATTCCCTTGAATGCGAACCCCATAAGAGCTGGTGTTTTCTGCGAAATATGATACATTTTCCAATGCTGTGATTATATTCAAATCAAAATATTTGGAGAGGGGTCATGAGGGTCAGGGCCCACCGGCTATTTTCCCGGTGTCCCGCCTGGCCAGTCCGACACTGCCTATATCACAGTTGGAACGCTAGTGGCTGAGCACATGGAGCTTATAGAGTTGATTGGAGGAACATAGTGTGGCGGGGTGAGTCTTGATCGGTCACATTTCTATTGATTGTAATAATCACACCTTATTAACTGTGACGAAAAAAGGTTAATCTTGCCCTGAATCCTGTACTGTGGATTGGTGAAGGGTAATATTTAATTGAGCCCATCTCTTGTCCTGCCTAAGTAATGGTCAGCAATGGTCCGAACACCATTTCTTATACAGGTAGGAGATCAGTTATCCAGAAAAACCTGTTATCCAGAAAGTTCCAAATTACGGATAGGCCATCTCCCATAGACCCCATTTTATCCAAATAATCCACATTTTTAAAAATGTTTTCCTTTTTCTCTGTAATAATAAAACAGTACCTTGTACTTTATCCAAACTAAGATATAATGAATCCTTATATGAAGCAGAACCAGCCTATTTTTTTTTTTTTTAAATGTTTACATGATTTTATAGTTGACTTAAGGTATAAAGTTCCATTATCAATTATCTGAGTGGAAAAGGCAGGGATAAATGTGATCCATGCTACACTAAACACCGGGAACCCCTTTTCATTTACAGCAGGACTGTTGCTGTCAATAAATATTACAATACAGTGTTACGGACCCTTTACGCCTCTGTTGCACCACAAGGGGACACTCTACATCAATTCTTGTACTCAACCATTCTAACTATTTAAATGATGCTTTATGCATCCTATTAGAGGGATACATTATATATATATATATATATATATATATATATATATATATATATATATATATATATAGGGATACAGGGATACATTATTATATATATATATATAGTCAATGGAGGAGTCGGCACTCACGACACAAGGTTCACAGTTGCCTGGGTGCAGTGTCCAAAATAAGATTCAATATTGAACAAATAAGGTCCGCACTCTCAGGACTTAGGAAAAGTTAAGAATTTTTTTATTCACATAGGAGACTCCACATAGTCTCCTATGTGAATAAAAAAATTCTTAACTTTTCCTAAGTCCTGAGAGTGCGGACCTTATTTGTACATTATTATATATATATATATATATATATATATATATATATATATATATATATATATATATATATATATATATATATATATATATATATATATATATAGATCCGGAAACTCATTATCCAGAAAATTCCAAATTACGGAAAGTCCGTCTCCCATAGACTCCATTACAATAAATTAATCCAGTTTTTTTAATTTTTTTTTTCCTTTTTTCTCAATTAAGAAGATACAATTAATCGATTTTGGAGGCAAAACCAGCATATTGTGTATTTAATGTTTACATGATTTTCTAGTAGACTTAAGCCAGTGATCCTCAACCAGTAGCTTATGAGCAACATGTTGCTCTCCAACCCCTTGGATGTTGCTCCCAGTGGCCTCAAACCAGGCACTTATTTTTGAATTACTGACTTGGAAGCATCTTTTTAATTGCATAAAAACCACATATTCTGCTAAACAGAGCCTCAAGTAGGTTGGCAGTCATCTAGGGGCTACCAGATGGCCAATCATAGCACTTATTTGGCACCCCAAGAACAATATTGATGCTTGTGTTGCTCCCCAACTCCTCATCTGCATGTTGCTCACAGGTTCAAAGGGTTGGATCCCTGACTTAAGATATGAAGATCCAAATTACAGAAAGATCCCTTATCCGGAAAACCCCAGGTCCCAAGCATTCTGGACAACAGGTCCCATACCTGTACAGCATTCTGGGAGATATATACTTTTGCTTTAGAGTCTTCCCAGCAATTGTGCCACAATATCAATTCTGTTATGTTTTCCACCAATTTCTTGCAACAAGCACCGGGGTGGTTGTTTTACCTATTAATATCAATGAAGAACTAGACTACGGACATAGGGGGCTATCTAATATGAGGAACAATGTTTACTATAGCTCTTATCACTGAAAGCATTTAATCAGCAGGTATCGTTTACTGGTCATCTATTTAAAAATGAACATCCCACTGTTTGCCATGGGTTATTGCACCTGGGCAAAGTTTGTGCCTTTTATTACATATGGGGGATAGTGGGAAGAGGCACAAGATATAAAATATAGGTGCAATATCCCCTAAGCATGGGTCAGTTTTGTGCTTGGATTTATGATGACATTGTGTACAAGAACACTGCACTATGGACTGATCAGTATTTCTTTCAGATGAAAACACATTATACACAATCAACAATATCAGATAGGTTAACAGCACTGATGTAATGCACAACAGTTCTTGGCAAGCATACACAAGCAGCCAGTTATGAAACAATTGTAAACACGCCATTCTTTCCCTTTGATGGCCACATTCCTTCATTATTTGACCTGTTATCAACTGACAACAAGGATACAGACACAGATTTGCCATTATTGCTTCCCAATATTCTCATATGACATAAAAAAAAACATATCCCAAAATGAATCATCCCTAAGATTTGGGGTACAAAGTGGAACATACTGAAGACCATGTGAAGATATCTATGCTAAGAATATACAGATATAGGTTCCGTTATCCAGAAACCCATTATCAAGAAAGCTCCCATAAACTACATTTTATCCAAATAATCCAAATTTGTAAAAGTGATTTTCTTTTTCTCTGTAATAATAAAACAGTACCTTGTAGTTGATCCCAACTGAGATATAATTAATCCTCATTGGAAGCAAAACCATCCTATTGGGTTTATTTAATGTTTACATGATTTTCTAGTAGACTTAGGGAATGAAGATCCAAATCATGGAAAGATTTGTTATTCGGAAAACCCCAGGTCCCAAGCATTCTGGATAACAGGTCCCATACCTGTACTCTATTCCACTTGCTTCCAGGTTATGGCTTTGCCAAGATGAGTGGTGTTAGTGGTGTAACAGAGCCAAACACAGTAAAATAAGAACTTAAAGGGATCCTGTCATCGGAAAACATGTTTTTTTCAAAACACATCAGTTAATAGTGCTACTCCAGCAGACTTCTTCACTGAAATCCATTTCTCAAAAGAGCAAACAGATTTTTTTATATTCAATTTTGAAATCTGCAATGGGGCTAGACATTTTGTCAATTTCCCAGCTGCCCCATGTCATGTGACTTAGCCGTTGTACCACTGCTGAGCCCCAACAAGGCATTAATAAAGACCAGTGCTTGCAAATGATCTCGTGCTGCATGGAATATTAAGACTAGTGCTGTGAACTGTTATCCTAGGATTGTACCCTTACTCTAATGGAGGTAAGAGCTTTTATTTTCCTCCCAAATGTTTTAGAGCATTAGAAGAATACTGAACAAGAGGACTGATCCTAGGTCAGGAACCAAGCATAGGATGAAGTTCTCAGCTGTGTAACTGTGGTATACAGTGAGCTTCTATAACATTCAACTTGCTTTTGCTCTTTGCATAGAATGTGAAAAATGACTAATTGTCATGAAATTTCTTTCATTTGCCATTTTAATACACGTGGCTCCACCCTATGAGTGAAATTTGCATTGACATGAGCATTAACACAAGCAGTCATGTAATTGTCATGAATTTCAGTGCCTCCTAACTTGTGAATTCTATGGTGCCAGCTGGCATTGGGGCGGTTCCACGTGGGGATGTCAGCAAGCTGCAACTGCTGCATGTAAAGTTCTACCTCTCCGTGTAAGTATAGGGCTCTGTTTTGCGTCACCAACGCTGTAGTGACTCCTCACAGCTGACACCATGCCTGGCATTAGTCTTTGGATTCTTAAGGATTCATATTGCTGTAGCTCACTTGTGGTTTGGTCATTATTTAGAATGTAAATCAGTGGTTGTCGGACTTCTGTTCAAGCCCAAATCTTAGCCAGAAACCCCTAAGCATTTTGCAACAATCTTGCAAACATGAAAACTTTGCTGCATTAGCCATTGATCATAATATGAAGGATATCTAAGACATCAAGGAAGTGTTCACCCTACATTTTGCTCTAATTGACCTTCACGTTGCCACTACTGAGAGATGAGCTGTGTGTACTGATAAGTGCAGGGCACTGCAGCTAAAAACATGGCAGGTTCCATGACCACCAAGAGAGTTTTTTTTAAAAAGGTTTGTTAATGCACTAAGCAAACTTTCAAAGTAAATGTGCTATTTTTATCTATTTTATTAGAATTCACTTGTCTCAATACAATATTACTACCTCTTTAAAGAATGATAAAAGACAAACTTGGCAAGCAAATCCAACAATGAAAAGGGCACTGAAGATAAACAGGGAATCTGAGATGAAGCCAAGATAAATGGAGCCAAGCAAACAGATGAGAAATAAATATGTGTGAGCATAAGTGCACCATGGTCTTATTACTCAGTCACATTGTCTACTGGGGGACCTGATGTTAAAGTGGACCTGTCACCCAGACACTAGAATCTGTATAATAAAAGAACTTTTCAAATTAAACATGAAATCCAGTTTCTATTTTTTATTAAAGCATTCATAGCTGTTGTAAGCCCATTTAAAGATCTCAGGAGGTGGGGCAGACAATTACTTTCACTTTCCATTCAGCACTTCCTAGATGTTACTGCTCTGGAAACACATTCCCCCATTCTCTTCACCATTTAATTGTGTAGCCAATGCATGGGGATGGACATAAGGTTCCCCATTCTGGTGCACAAACAAGATTCTGAGATGATACAAGACTTGTCTTAATAACAGTGTCCACAAAATGGCTCATGCCTGCTTGCTATAATTATGAATTCCCAGATTGAAAAAAATAAGATTCAAATAATGTATATAGTGTAATTAAAGTTCATTTTGCTTGACTAATGTGATAAAATAGGATTTTGAATCTTTTTTTTTGGGTGACGGGTCCCCTTTAAATCCACTACAAACTTAGAATGCTATTAGATAGTGTAGGAATGTAATTATTCTCAGGTGTATGTTTGTTTTTATTGATAAGGGATAATTAACTCTTCACAGTTACAACACCCAGACTACTCAGACACTTAAGTAATACCAACAAACAATATTAAAATAGGGATAGAAAAGAAACCTTGTTTGTCGCCGTATAAACTTCTCCTTGCCTTGTATGCCCTCTACAAAAATTCTTGGGGATTTTTTTCTCACATTTTGAGGCCAGCAATTACTCCAGTTTAATTTGCTGTATTGATTTTCACCTTTACAATGATAGTGAATTCTTAATATGCATCTAATACCACCTTATACACTGGATATACCCAGTCGATAATTTGTATACAATTTGTTTTAAACTCAAGGAATATGCTTTTTTTTAGGAAATACTTGTTCGCACCAATATGTTATATGCACTATATTAATCCATTCCATTAAAAATGCATTTAAAAACCAAACCAACTGTGTTTGTGTGCAATTAATTATAAAGTGCCATGTGCTTACAACAACCGTGTAGTTCAACTTAATCACACACATTTCCCATTAATTCATTATTTTAAATAAAATACCATCAAATCAACTACTTAATCAGATATAAACCACCAATGAATTGTTTGTTTTCAATGAATTAATAAAAATTATTCAATCACGTTAATAAATTAATTATAAAGTGCCAATGCTTTAAAACCACTTGTGTGTAAATAGTAGTTTAGATTTAGATATAATCACCCTTAACATCTTCCATTAATTCATTGTTTCAATTCATCCAAAATAAAGTGACTTGTGCAATTAATTAGTTCTAGTGGATTAATAAATTAGGGCTCTTACACATGGGCGGTTTTGCCTGCGCTCCCCTGCGTTACCATTTCTTCCGTTCAGCCGCAGGGGAGCACAGGAGTAGACGCACTCAATTATTGTGAAGGGGGCTGTACTCACACAGACACATGTATGCGCCGAATGCAGAGCAACATGCTGTGTCCCACGTGCGTTTGGGAACCTGCGCTCCCCTGCGGCTCAACAGAAGAAAGCACAGCTAAAACTGCCCATGTGTAAGAGCCCTAATAAATACTATGTTCTTTGCTTGAATACCCCAAAATTCCTCCTTATATAAGGACATAGAAAAGTGAAATATTTAAAGTAGGTGGAGTTGCTCCCAAGATTGTAGCTGATTTTGTATCTGGTCCCTAGGAGCACCACAAAGTTGGAGACAGTAGAAACTGCAGGGTTGCGGTCTCAATTTTTATCTTCCTACTTCTATATGGAAAGAGCCTGTTGTAACCTACAAAGCCGCAAACCCCACAGTTCTTGGAAGAGAAAATAGAATCAGTAAGGGCTCTTACTCACTGGCGTTCTGACCTGCGCTCCCCTGCGTTCCGTTTTTTTGCGTTCAGCCGCAGGGGAGCGCAGGAATAGACGCATGTCATTATTTGAAATGGGGCTGTACTCACTCAGACGCGTGTAGGTGCCGAACGCAGGAAAAATGCAGCATGTTGCGTCTCAACCTGCGTTCGGCGCCTACACGCGTCTGAGTGAGTACAGCCCCATTTGAAATAATGACATGCGTCTATTCCTGTGCTCCCCTGCGGCTGAACGCCAAAAAATGGAACGCACGGGAGCGCAGGTCAGAACGCCAGTGAGTAAGAGCCCGAGTCAAGGAAGATTATTATAAGAATTCGTTTCAGCTGTCCCAACACCCCATCAGGTGGATAATTAACTAAAAACAATAAGAGACAATCGTTGCCCTGATGCACGTTTCGCTATAAGCTTTCTCAAAAGGCAATAAACATTTTATTAGAATTCACTTGACTCAATACAATATTACTACCCCTTTAAGGAATAAGAAAAGACAAACTTGGCAAGCAAATCCAGCAATGAAAAGGGCACTGAAGATAAACAGGGAATCTGAGATGAAGCCAAGATAAACGGAGCCAAGCAAACAGATGAGAAATTAATATTTGTGAGCATTCTAAGGGAAGTGCATCATGGTCTTATTACTCATAACATTGTCTACTGGGGAACTTGATTTTTAAATCCACTACAAAATTAAAATGCTAATAGATGTAGGAAGGTAATTAATCACAGGTGTATTTGTTGGCTGCGGCTTAAAAGCTCAATGCTTTCTCATTAGAGCCTCTGAGTTAAAGAAACAGTAAAGACTTTTTAAGTAATGAAAATATCATGTAGTGTTGCCCTGCACTGGTAAAACTGATCTGTTTGCTTCAGAAACACTACTATAGATCATATAAACAAGTTGATGTGTAGCAATGGCGGAAATTGAAAAAAGGCTACTGTATATGGCACAGGATAAATAATGTATAACAGATAACATTATGTTCTACAGAGCTTACCTGCTGTCAAACCTAATCCTTTTCTCCTTTGAATGGCTGCCCCCATTGCTACACAGCAGCTTATTTATATAAACTACATTAGTGTTTTTGAAGCAAACAAAGCAGTTTTTATCAGTTTAAGCAGTTATATTTTTATTACTTTAAAACACTTTTATTTTTTGATGTTGTTGTTGCTTTAAAGGGACAGTTCAGTGTAAAAATAAAAAGTGGGTAAACAGATAGGCTGCTCGAAATAAAAAAAACATTTCTAATATAGTTAGTTAGCCAAAAATGTAATGTATAAAGCCTGGAGTGACTGGATGTCTAACATAATAGCCAGAACACTACTTCCTGCTTTTCAGCTCTTTATCTCTGAGTTAGTCAGCGGGGGCCACATGGGACATAACTGTTCAGTGAGTTTGCAATTGATCCTCAGCATTCAGCTCAGATTTAAAAGCAACAGTTATGGCCCATGTAACCCCCCCCCAAGTCACTGATTGGTTACTGCCTGGTAACCAATCAATGGAAACCAAGAGAGCTGCAAAGCAGGAAGTAGTGTTCTGGCTATTATGTTAGACAGTCACTCCAGCCTTTATACATTACATTTTTGGCTATATAACTATAGTATAAACATTGTTTATATTGCACAGCCTATCTATTTACCCAGTTTTTATTTTTACACTGAAAAATTCCTTTAAGGGTAAGTACACAATGGTCTTACTACTCCATTGGTTGCTGGGGGACTTACTACAAACTTAGAATGGTAATAGATAGTGTAGGACTCACGTACAATGAGGGGCCTTGACGTGGCACGTGAGCTTATATATTTTGGCCAAAGTGTGGTACTAACGCCTCATTTTTTGTAAGAATTGGTGCCAATACCTGTAGTTCAAAAGTGGGGTGTTCCCAGGTTTATTGAAGCGCTCTAAAGCACTTCAATAAACTAGGACACCCCACTTTTGAACAACAGGTATTGGCACCATTTCTTTTTTCAGCATACTTGTAACTGGTGACGGAAGAAGCCAGCTCCAATACCTTTATACCCAACTAACTAATTTTTTGACAAGGGTGTTTATAGCAGCTGGTCAGTGCCACAGCGTGGGTTATAGACTGAGCACTGGTGATTTTTGTTTTGTGAGGAATAAATATTGTATGACAAGTGTGACTCATGTTTGAGTATACAAGTTTCATTTTTCGGTTAACCATTTTTGGTTGAGATGTCCCTAAGGATTCACAAGCATGATAGGAACACTGTCAGTGTGAGTGTGCTTGAAATGAAACAGGTTTGTCTAATGTTATCAAGGTATGCATGAGTTTTCAAAATGGTTGACTGATTGTCACTACCCATAAATACATCAGAAGGACTTAACAAAGCCCGTGGTTTTAATCATGTCATGGCAGAAAAGGCAGCGACTACCACTCAAGCCTTTTAACTTCTGAGCAAGTAAATATTTGCCTGTGACAGTGACCTTTTTTAGCTATCTGCCCGGATCTCGTTTGGCTCAAGGGCTGTACATTTCAGATTCTTTTTTTATCCTAGACAAGATGTAATAGACACAGGCTGTCCAACAAAGCTGCACATGTTATTCCAATTCTTACTATTTTTGGTATAATCGTATTTACTTGAGAAAGGGCATATGGAAACGTGCATGCTTTGATAAAGTCATCGTCCCAGCTGTCAGATTAAATTTTTTTCCATTTGGTCAGTAACTTCTACATACACAAAAGGACAAAGTATAATAAATAATTTGACGTTACAATATTTCCTAGTTAAAATCTAGATAATTATGTGTAAAACCCACTGTGTTTTTATCATAGCAAAAAAAAAAAAATCTATAACAAAAAATATTTCATTTGTTAACAAAACATATTTTTATGTATTTGTTCATGTTGGAATGAATGGGACATGTGGGAGAGAGACGAGCATGAGTGGGGATTCATGGAAAAAATGGAGAATGAAAGAGGTGCAAGAGCAGCAAAATGATCACAAGTTTATGGGTGCATAAGTAGGGTATGTGGGATAGAAAGGCAGAGACTTCACTTGTGCATGTGCGCATACGCAACTGGGGTCGGCAGGGGGCGGGGGAGAAGACTGACTGCGGGCGGCCTAGGGTCGTCCAAAATAGAAATCCAGCCCTGGGCTTGTCAAACCAAATCCAAATCCTTAAACGTGTGGATTTTTATTACAAAACAAGGAAGTCAATTTTTTTTTTTAAACGTGTGCTGCATGTATTGTTGTCTTTTTCCCTTTCTGTCCCTGATTTGCATATGCAAATTAGGATTTGGCATCGGTTCGATATTTGGCCAAATCTTTCACAAAGAATTTGGTTGTTCGGCAGAATCCAAAATAGTGGATTGGGTGCATCCCTAGCTTTTAGTGGTAGCACTTCTGCCCAGGGGAAGGGAGGCACTGTGCACAGGGCCGCCATTAGAAATCACGGGGCCCCGTACAACAAAATTTTTGGGGCCCCCCTGGGCCCCGCCCACACTGACGACCAAGCTCCACCCCATTTCCCGCCCACTCCACATCGCAGTTAAAAGACCACACAGACATCAGCGCTAAAAAAGTAACCCCCCCCCCACACAAGTTGTAAAAAGCTATTGATGGTCAGGGCCCCCTTATAAAAAATTGGGGCCCCAAAAAAAAAAAATTAAAATTTTTTTTTCTTTTAAAAAACATTGGTGGCAGGGGCCCCCTTATAAGTTAAAAACAAATTGGGGCCCCAAAAAAAAATTTAAAAAAAAAAAAAAAATTTTTTTTGAAAAAAAAAAAAACATTGGCGGCAGGGGCCCCCTTATAAGTTAAAAACAAATTGGGGCCCCAAAAAAAAATTTAAAAAAAAAAAAATTTTTTTTGAAAAAAAAAAAAAACATTGGCGGCAGGGGCCCCCTTATAAGTTAAAAACAAATTGGGGCCCCAAAAAAAAATTTAAAAAAAAAAAAAAATTTTTTTTGAAAAAAAAAAAAAACATTGGCGGCAGGGGCCCCCTTATAAGTTAAAAACAAATTGGGGCCCCAAAAAAAAATTTAAAAAAAAAAAAAAATTTTTTTTTGAAAAAAAAACAAAAACATTGGCGGCAGGGGCCCCCTTATAAGTTAAAAACAAATTGGGGCCCCAAAAAAAAATTAAAAAAAAAAAAAAAATTTTTTTTTGAAAAAAAACAAAAACATTGGCGGCAGGGGCCCCCTTATAAGTTAAAAACAAATTGGGGCCCCAAAAAAAAATTTAAAAAAAAAATTTTTTTTTGAAAAAAAAAAAAAAAAACTGGTGGCAGGGGCCCCCTTACAAGTTAAAAAAATTTAGGACCACCAAAAAGAAAATTATCACGGCTTCAGTACTTCAACTTCACCTCCTTTCGTGACTTCGGGTCTTTTCACCGCTTCAGGACTTCGGCTTCGGCTGTTTTCGTGACTTCGGGTCTTTTCGGCGCTTCGTGACTTCGGCTTTTTCCGTGACTTCGGGTCTTTTCGGCGCATCGGCTTCGGCTTTTCGGCACTTCCGCATTCGGCAGCACAGAGGCAAGACGTACGGCTCGGGCGCTCGTAAGGGGGGCCCGGATCTTCAAAAAATGCAGCGCTGCCGGGCCCCCCTTCATGCCCGGGCCCGGTACGCTTGTCCCCCCTGTCCCCCCCTGATGGCGGCCCTGACTGTGCACCACCAAGGTGTTTGCAATGCCGGATTTAGTGGGCGGGGCCCTGAGACAGCGCGGTCCTTGCGCCTGGCCGCACAGTCCTATCGCCCTCCCGTACACCCCCGTCTGGTGCGAGCATGCATGCGCACCTGCTCTGGAGCTGGGTTCCCCAGTGCTCCCCAGGAAGCGCCGCCCCTAATATTCTGCCGCCCTAGGCCCGACTTTTGTGGCCTCGCCACAAATCCGTGCCTGAGTGTTCGCCCTGTTTTAGGGTAGATGGTAAGGACAAGGTCCTTCTGTGGCCTCTCTCCAGGATAGTTAGGGAGCAGGAGTGAACTGAGCACAGACATCTCACTAAAATAGGCATCATTTAGCAACAAGTTGTAATAGTAGAATTGGCAGGCACATTTATCAAGGGTTTTTTTAAAACTCCCATAAACTTCCATGAACTCGAAATTCAAAATTTATTATAAAAATCAAATTTTTTAAACTCGGGTGAATAGGATCGACCCAGAAACTCGAATCGGAATCTAATTCGATTTGAATTTTAAAAACTTGATTCTAGTTTTTTCTCAGAAAAAACTAGAATGTCACGAAGGCTGCAAACAATTCCAAATTGATCGCTGGACGTCTCCCATTGACTTACACAGTAATTCGTCAGGTTTTAGGTGGCGAATAGTCAAATTTTAGCTCTTAAAGAGTCAGTGTATGATAAATCTCAAAAATCGAATTGAAATTTTTTGAAAAACTCTAATCAAATTTGAATAACTCCCTAGTCGAATTTGACAGTTTTGACCATAAAAAAACTTGAAAATTCGAATTCTGAATTTCAATTCGACCCTTGATAAATATGCCCCCAAGAGTTAGCTTTGAAGTATTGTAAAAGAAATACAAGGTTAGACGTAGTAAGGGTTTAGCCAGGGTGAGCACATTCCAGAAGACAATCACAGAGCAAAAAGTTGGTTAATAAACGTGTAGTTTGGAACAAGAGTTGATTCAAGCCAAACAAACAGAACAATAGAAGGTCAATGACTGGGCGGCAGCTGGCTGACAGCTATTTGAGTTTGATTAAGGGCTCTTACACACTGGCGTCTGTTTGTGCGCTCCCCTGCGTTGCGCTTTCTTCCGTTCAGCCGAAGGGGAGCGCAGGATAGACGCACTCAATTATTGTCAAGGGAGCTGTACTCACACAGACGCATGTAAGCACATAACGCAGGTTGGGACGCAGAATGTTTCATTTTACCTGCGTTCGGCGCATACATGCATCTGTGTGAGTACAGCCCCATTGGCAATAATTCAGTGCGTCTATTCCTGTGCTCCCCTGCGACTGAATGGAAGAAAACGCAATGCAGGGGAGTGCACAAACAATTGCCAGTGTGTAAGAGCCCTTAAGCACATTCCAATTGTTGTGAAATGATGCTGCCATTTCGATGCAACTGAATTTGTGCTGCATCTAATTTTGCTGCATTGAATACATTTTTGTCCATCATTTTATATTCATTTGCCTTAGCAGGTTGTATATAAAAGGCCTTATAATAAATGCAATTGCAGAGACTGGCGCCTAATGTATTTGCATGCATACACAACCCTTTGGGGTACAAATATTTTTGTAGAAAAGACTGAAATTGTTAATGCATTATTGGACAGCTAAAATGGTTGTGGATTTAAAAAAAATTCTGTGCAGAGGAAATTATATAAGGGCTCTTACACACAGCCGTTTTCTTCTGCGCTCTCATGCGTTGTGATTTCTTCCGTTCAGCCGAAGGGGAGCGCAAGAGTATACGCACTCAATTATTGGGAAGGGGACTGTACTCAAACAGACACATGTATGCACTGGACGCAGGTGAAATACAACATACTACATCCCACCTGCTTTTGCCGCTTACATGCGTCTGTGTGGGAACAGCCCCCTTCACAATAATTGAGTACGTCTACTCCTGCGTTCCCCTGTGGCTGAACAAAGAAAGAGCAAAGTAGAGGAGCGCAGGTGAAAACGGCCGTGTATAAGAGCCCTAAGAGTCATAAGTCTGAGCCAATGTTTATCCACTTTGCAATCAATGCATTGGGCACACACACATATTAGCAGGTGAGTCAGTGCATTAGATTCAATGGTCAGTAACCTTCGTTTTTCTTACTTACACACTTGCATTGACTCACACATTTGCACTTCAAGCAGGACTGGACAGAGATTCAAAATAGGCCCTGGCATTCCTAGTACTCAGAGGCCCAAACAGCCCCCACCAGCACACTTAATAGTCACTTTCTATGGCATCTTACAGCAATCCCTCTGGCATTTGCCAGAACCCACATATTGCCAGTCCGTGCCTGACTTACAGTCTCACACTAGTGGGAAACAGCCGATCTGCTGGAATCCACTTGCATTTGCCTCTTTGTTGACAGACACAGTGTCGGCCTGGGTACATACACACAGAGCAGATTTTTGAATTGAAAACATTAATTTGTGCTTAAAACCCATTCCGTGTTTCTTTCTCCAGGCTGACACAGTTCCGTCTGTGCAAAGAAATAAGCAAGTGGGTTGAAGCCAATAAACATCATGTGTGGCACTAGCCTGAGATGGACACACATCTGCAAAAAACCTGCATTATTCAGAGAAGACATATTGATAATTGATCTCTTACACAGTGGTGGTGCTGGGAGCTCCAGTAGTGGTGCAGGCACAGGCAGAGGGTGATGTTTTGGTTTTGAGAAGGCTTATAACAAATACAGTATACACTGAATTACTTGTTTCATAGTCAAATGGCACAAGAATTCATACAAGCACATCCAATGCATATCTGATGCATAAGGCCCCAGTAAAACTTTTCAGTGTCAATGCCATGTCAATTGTCTCCATGTGGACTGAATACCTCACAGTGTAAACATGGTCTCAGTTCAATGGAGAATCCTCCATTTCACAGGGGATATTAATAATAAAGTGTAATGTCCTTTTATAACACAACAGAAAACACAACAGAATGAATACAGTGCCAATAACAATGGTGCCAGTTCCATTAATAATGCCCCTAGAGGACATGTCTGGATAGATGCACAGTGCCAGTTGTAAAGCTGATAGCTCAGATCACAGACAGGGAGAATATATAAGGTGCAGGTGCTGGCAGCAGGTTGCATGGGCTCTACTCAATCAGGGACTCAGGTACACAAACATACATATAGGCTTATGAAGGCACTGCAACAAAAGCAGATGTAACAGACGCAGTTGCACAAGTAGGGCAAAAACACTAATACACAATTTATTGGGCAGCATCACAAAGATATCTGGGTCAGGTCCAAACACACAAATGCAGAATCAGATATACTAAGTAAAACACACACACACCATGGCAGGCACACACAGTAGAAGATTAGGACAAATCAGGAGCTTTCACTGACGAAAAACTTTAGTGCTAATACCTTATTCCAAGCCCCCTGCTGCCTGCACTAACTGCTTGTCTTCCCCTCAGTTTAAAGGTGGCCACACACTGAGAGATCTGCTCGTTTGGCGATGTCGCCAAACGAGCGGATCTCTCCACCTTGAGGTGGGCAATATTGAGCTGACTGCGAGATCGGCAATTTCCGTGTAATTCAGTGCATGCGCAGTTGCGCAAACCTGCATACCGCTCCAACTGCGCATCCGATCTCCCAGTCAGCTTACCGAGGACGCAGAAGATGGACGCATGGAACTTCGCTGGAAGAATATGCGGCAAGGGGTATGTATGGCCATACACTACTGGATTTAAGAAAAAAATCAAACTTGCCCAATTAATATCTGGCCTGATATCGATCTTGGGGACTCACGGAAGCCCCCACACACAGGCAGATAAGCTGCTGAATCGATCTAAAGGACTGATATCGTCAGCTTAAATATACCCGTGAATGGCCACCTTTAGACATTGAGATGGTATCTACAGGCATCAGCTTGAAAGTTTCAGTTCAGGTCAGAAACTCCAAGGGTGGGCAAAAGTACCTTCCCTTGCCCCTATTAGTGGAAGCCCATGTGAACTGATATGTTGGTTTAGCCAATTTGAAACAATACAAGATTCTATATGTGATTCAATGTTGTGCTCTATCCGGAAACTGCTGCATCCAAAAGTTTCAACAATCCATGTATTATAATAGAAATCAGAGGCACACACTTTATTTGAGATCTCTACACTGATATGTTGGTTTACATGTACATCTTCAAGTTAGCAGCTATATAGTAAACATAGTAACATAGCAAGTTAGGTTGAAAAAAGACACACGTCCATCAAGTTCAACTTTTCAACCTGCCTATCTGCCAGTTGATCCAGAGGAAGGCAAAACACCCCATCTGAAGCCTTCTCCCCAAATTACCCACCTTGAGGTGGGGGATATTGGGCTGATCCTATTGTGCGCTCTAGGGCCCAACGATCAGATCATAACGAATGGTAAACGGGTGGTCGGATTGTGGGACCACATCAACGAACAGATGCGGGCACGATCCGACGGGATTTTTAGTCCTGTCAGATCGACATCTGCCCGACACCAGCAGTAGGAAAGACCTACTGGTAAATAAAGCATTAGAGAGGTTATTATATAATCCCCTTATATATTTATACATAGTTATCATATATGCGCCTCTTCTCCAGCGTGAACATACCCAATATCCTGTTTGAGAGATGGAGACCAAAACTGTATGGCATATTCTACATGGGGCCTTACCAGTGCTCTATACAGTGGAAGAATGACCCCTCCTCCCGTAACTCTATGCCCCATTTAATACAGCTCAAGACCTTATTTGCCTTTGATGCTGCTGACTGGCATTGCTTGCTACAGCCAAGTTTATCATCTACAAGGACTCCAAGGTCCTTTTCCATAATGGATTTGCCTAGTGCAGTCCCATTAAGGGTATAAGTGGATATTCTTACATCCCAGCTGCATGAATTTACATTTATCAACATTAAATCTCATTTGCCACTTAGCTGCCCAGATTGCCAGTTTGTCAAGATCCCGTTGCAAGCGCCACATACTGGATGGAATTTATTGGGCTGGATAGTTTTGTGTCATCTGCAAACACTGATACATTACTTACAACACCTTCCCCTAAATCATTAATAAACAAGTTAAATAAAATACTGAGCCCTGAGGGACCCCACTAAGAACCTTACTCCAAGTAGAGAATGTCCCATTAACAACCACCCTCTGTACCCGATCCTGTAGCCAGTTTCCTATCCATGTGCAAACGACTTCATTAAGCCCTACAAACATTAGTTTAGAGCATATAGTTAACGTATAGTTAAACATATAAAATAAATTACATTATATTCAGTAATATTCAGTAATTCTGATTATAATCAGTAATCAGTAATTCAGTATATATATATATATATATATATATATATATATATATATATATATATATATATATAATAATTATGTTGTTGTGGATTGAATTCATAGTATGAGAAATAACTGCCCTGCTTTAAACTTCATCCCCCCACCCATCCAAAACAATTATTTCCCAGAAAGATTCATTAGCAAAAGCATTTTACAATGCATGGAATGTAAAACTTCCCTACGGTGATCGAGGTTCATGTCACTGCTTTGCTAGCTACATGCCCGAACATCAACATCCCCTTTAAAACATAATAGTAGCAGTACGTAACATAGCTAAGGGGCAGCTTGATCAAGAGCTGAATTTAAAATTTTCAAGTTTTTTTATGGCCAAAACTGTCAAATTCAACTAGGGAATTGTTAAAATATGATTTGAGTTTTTTAAATTTTTTTTCGAGATTTATCATACTCTAGCCCTTTAAGAACTGAAATTATACTATTCGTCACCTAAATCCTGCCGAATTGCTGTTTTAATCGATGGGAGACATCCTGGGATCAATTTGGAGTTGTTTGCAGCTTTTCTGACATTCAAGGTTTTTTTCGGAAAAGAAAATCAAATCGAGTTTTTAAAACTCGAATCAAATTTGATTGGTCGAATTTCCAGTTCATGGGAGTTTATGGGATTTTGAAAAAAACTCCCATGAATTCGAAATTCGACCCTTGATATATTTGCCTCTATCTGTCTTTAATTTGGCAACGATATTTTTTTCTGAATACACTTCTACTGACTGTTTGTAGCAAGACATTTTTATAAAGCTCATGTCCTACCATTCAAGTGTTTTGGGAGAAGCACCTATCATGGAAAAGAAAAAGTTTCCAATTACTGAGGGCAGATTTGCAGGATTGCAGTAACTAGCACTGTTCTCTGACCTTCTGCTATGTTCCTTCCAGTCAACTGAAATGAAACCAAATAAAATCTATTTAACAGTTTAGTGCAGGTAAGATTTTGCTAACTATGCAGCATGGTGACTCAGTGTATACTTGTAGCACTTCTACCTTTCAGCAGTGGGTTCAATCCCAACCAGGGCACCATCTGCCAGAAGTCTGTGTGGGTTTCAGGAGCTGAAATTCCGATTTATAATTTGGAATTTCAACTCTGCTAGTGCAGAGAGCGCAATTGAACTAGCTATGTGGCTCTCCCTACACCCGATACAATGCTGTGTATAATGTGCGAGGGGGATTGGCATTAGAAAGCCCACCTCAGGCAGGCGCAGATTTCTGACGAGGGCATCTGGAAGCCAACGTCCTCCGGCGCCCCCTCACTCCCGCAAGACTATGCGCATATTTTACTCATCTGCCAACAAATGCACTTCTTTCGAGAAGCCTACCCTCACTCTGCTTAACTACCAAACGCAACACCACATACAGTAGCCTGGGATTGAGGCAAATACACCTGTGGCTGAGCGGCATGTCGCCCCTTCAATTTTGTCGCCCTAGGCCCGGGCCTTTGTGCCTGCTGCAGAAATGTGTTGGCACTGTAGAAGAGAAACTAAAAAAACTGCTGGACGGCATATGAAGAAGGTCCTTTATGAAAGAGTATTTGGCAAAATCCATCCAAGTGTCAGGTTTTATAAGAACCAAGAACTTTTCCTAAAATAACACTAACATGGAGGCAAAACTGTGATTTGCCTGTGTTTAATGAGTTATAAAGGAGCCCCTGAGCACTACAAGTTTGTGTCCAGGTTTCACAATATAAGTTTTAGTAAGAGGCACATCTATCAAGGGTCGAATTTTGAAGTTAAAAATATATCAAAACTTATTTGAAATCAGAAGGTTTTTCACTTGTCTCATGCCATACACAAAGCATTGCCTAGTTACCAAAATAAGTTTTCATTCGCACATAAAGCTTCATGGGCAGAGACACGGAAATGACTATTTCTTGTTCCTTTGACCAATTCTGCATCAACTTCCATTGGTTTATAGCACAGATTCAACCAAAGTTTCAGAACCATAAATCCAATCTTGCAGACAATCTATTATGGGCTTATTAGATCTCATCAATTTGATAAATAGAAACAACTTCTGAGGGGTAGGACTTGGAGAGTAGTGAAATGAGGAACCAAATCTGGTTATGGTGAGCAGGGCTGAAAAGGAGTCAAAAAGCAATTTACATGCAAAGTGAAGCCTTCTGGAATCAGAAGATATATACTTGTCTCATGCCGTATACACAGCACTGCCTCGATACCAAAATAAGAGTTTTAATTCTCCCATAAGGCATCATGGGCGGACATAAAGGAGTGATTTGCATGTCTCCGCCCATGATGCCTTATGGGAGAATCAAAACTCTTATTTTGGTTTCTAGGCAGTGCTGTGTGTATGGCATGTGTTATGTAAACACACCCTTACTGCACCTACACTGCTTCCCTTTAGCCACTGCGAGCTACAATTCCCAGCATTCTCCCTTCAGCCATGGTAAACTAAAATTCCCAGCATTCTCTCTTCAGCCACGGGAAACTACAATTCCCAGCATTCTCTCTTCAGCAGTTGGAAACTACAGTTCCCAGCATTCTCCCTTCAGCCG
Source organism: Xenopus petersii (assembly GCA_038501925.1). NCBI lineage: Eukaryota > Metazoa > Chordata > Amphibia > Anura > Pipidae > Xenopus > Xenopus petersii. The sequence continues at coordinate 10,485,869 of CM076675.1, read as the reverse complement.
CAGGGAAACTACAATTCCCAGCATTCTCTCTTCAGCCACAGTAAACTACAATTCCCAGCATTCACCAGAGGTGATATCTGGCCTGGCCATCTGGGAGTTGTGACTCTCTAGCATGAAGTTTCATTTAGCCCCTGTGAGTCTGGTCATATAATACATCAGGTCCATGTGATGATTAGTAAGTGCAGGGATTGGCTGGTGTGAATGCAGCTGTTTCTTGTCCTCATCCCTGAATGGGAGCCTGAGCCCTTCCTCACTCGCATAGTCGTAGTATCCTATTCAATGGTTGAAGAAAAAATTACTTTGAATTTTTTTACTTCAAAAATTCCCTCGAATTCACTTCGACCCTTGATAAATCTGCCCCTAAGTGTTGTGCAGCTGTTTAGTCATGGTTTAGTCATAGTTTAGTCATGGTTTAGTTATAGTTTAGTTATGGTTTAGTCACAGTTTAGTCATGGTTTAGTTATAGTTTAGTTATGGTTTAGTCATAGTTTAGTCATAGTTTAGTCATGGTTTAGTCATAGTTTAGTCATGGTTTAGTCATAGTTTAGTCATGGTTTAGTTATGGTTTAGTCATAGTTTAGTTATGGTTTCAGACAGGCCCAGACTGGCAATCTGTGAGTTCTGGCAAATGCCAGAGGGGCTGCTATAAGGTGCCATAAAAAGTCAGTATTTAGTGGGCTGATTGGGCCTCTGTGTACCTGAAATGCCAGCGCCTAATTTAATTCTCAGTCCGGACCTGGTTTCAGAGGAGGAATATAAAGACACAAAGCTGCTATTCAGGAATTTTGCTGAGAGGACTCGCACGAGCTGCTTTGCTGTAGGGGAAAGGCATTGTCCTGTCAACTGTGCGATTTCCAGCCAATATAATAAAGAACAAGCTGCTTGATTCATTTGTTTCCTTAGTATGAGACTGTCTGAACATGATGTTAACTCAGGAAATGAATAACAATTTTGTGCAATGCCTCAGACACAAGCCCAGATCCCAACACACCAGAGACCTCAGTGTATGTGAGCGAACTGACTGTAGGAAGAGAAGCCACTGACTATAAATGTGCATGTGAGGGGCGGGGCGATTATAGGCGGGGCCTCCGGGTGCTGTGTTTGTGCGTGTGAAGGGCGTTGCTTTCAGTGACTGTGTTTGTGCACGTGAGGGGTGTGAGTGGGGAAGTGCAAGAGGGAGGGGGGAGACGGGCGGTGGCGGCCGCAGAAGCAGCAGTCATACGGGCAATCAGGCATTGTCGGCCTGTGGATGTATCGTACGGCTTGTTAGAACTCCCCCCTCAGGCAACTGGCTCATGATCTCGCCGGGCTGCCTTGATTCGCCGTCGCTCGACAATCCCCGTCCCGTGCTCGGGATCCCAACAGCAGCGGCTGAAGAAGGGGGAGGAGGATTATCTGGGCCATGACCGTGGAGCAAAATGTCCTGCAGCAGAACTCCCAGAAGGTAAAGAGCTGCCTCAGTATGTAGCGCTGAGTATGTAGCGCGGAGTATAATACTGAGTATGTAGCGCTGAGTATGGGCCTGACATGAGATTGTTAATGAGGTTACTGTGAGCCTGGCATGGCTTGTACCCACCTTCCTGCACGTTCATGTGCCTCTGTGCCATGTACTAAATCTGTGCCATGTACTAAATGTGCTCCATGTACTAATCTGTACACACAAGCTCTGCACCAACACTCACCTGTCCAGCCTGCTACACTTCTGTGCATATGCTAATAGTACAGGCAGCCAGGGAATTGTGGGAGTTGTAGCCCTATGTGAGTGCAGATTCCTGTGCCAAGGGACCCAGCATCTCAGCCCACCTTTGCTCACTAACTACTCTTCAGCTATTGTTAATCAACAGGTTGAGTAAGAGGGGATGCTGGGTTCTGTAGTTCTGCTTTTTGAGCAACCTGATTCTAAGAACTTTATTTCCAGAAATCCCTTTCAGACACTGTATCTTGATCCCTAAACTTTTAGGGTGGCACCTTACGTTTCTGTATTATGTAAATAGAAAATTGATCCTGGTTAGGGTGAGGAAGACTAAAATGAGTCAACTTAGCCTTCACTAGCAATTTGTCTGCAAAGTTTACTTGAAATCTGAAAGTATTTACTTGTTTCATAACACACACACATCATTGCCTAGATACCAAAATATGAGTTGATTCTCCCATAAAGCATCATGGGCAGAGATATGCAAATCACTCCTTTATGTTCCTTTGGCCAACTCTGCATCCAGAACCGCTGGTTTATAGCACTGATTCAGCCTAATGGTTCAGAGACATATATCCAAACTTATAGACAGCCTGTTTCAATCTTGTTAGATCTCATCAGTGAAAAATATTGGGATATAAGGTCTGGGTGGTAGGACTTGGAGAGTAGTGCAATGAGAAACCAAACCTGGTTAGGGTGAGAAGAGCCCCTCAAAAAAAAAAAAAAAAAAAGCCCTTCACAAGCAATTTACATGCAAAGTGAAGCCTTCTGAAATCAGAAGATATTTACTTGTCTAATCCCATACACACAGCACTGCCTAGATACCAAAATAACAGTTTTAATTCTCCCATAAGGCATCATGGGCGGAGATATGCAAATCACTCCTTTATATGTCGCCTTATGGGGGGGGATCAAAACTCTTATTTTGGTATCTAGGCAGTGCTGTGTGTATGGGATTAGACAAGTAAATATCTTCTGAGCTACAATTCCCAGCATTCTCCCTTCAGCCGTAGGAAACTACAATTCCCAGCATTCTCTCTTCAGCCGTAGGAAACTACAATTCCCAGCATTCTCCCTTCAGCCGTAGGGAACTACAATTCCCAGCATTCTCCCTTCAGCCGTAGGAAACTACAATTCCCAGCATTCTCCCTTCAGCCGTAGGAAACTACAATTCCCAGCATTCTCCCTTCAGCCACAGGGAAACTACAATTCCCAGTATTCTCTCTTCAGCCACAGAAAACTACAATTCCCAGCATTCACCAGAGGTGATATCTGGCCTGGCCATCTGGGAGTTGTGACTCTCTAGCATGAAGTTTCATTTAGCCCCTGTGAGTCTGGTCATATAATACATCAGGTCCATGTGATGATTAGTAAGTGCAGGGATTGGCTGGTGTGAATGCAGCTGTTTCTTGTCCTCATCCCTGAATGGGAGCCTGAGCCCTTCCTCACTCACTTGTGGGCTGCCTATAGTACTCCAGCTCCCTGTCTGGAAGCCTAATCCTGGAGTGGAGGGGATGGGGAACCCCTGTCATTCAGGTGGTCTCAGATCAGTGTTACCAGCATCAAGTGTACCCTTGATGGCGGGGGGTGTACCATACATTCAGCGTTGAGTTGTATTCTTTGAACAGCTAAAGTGGTATATTGTGCACATTGTTGAAATGCATCACTGGGTGCTTAGTCTGTGCTGCTCCCCTGTAGGGAGTAAATACATATTTATACCCCTTTTGTACACTGTTCATGTTGCATACATCAGAATCATTATTTATGCACACGGTTGTGTAGTGCAAGATGCCGCAACCTTTCAGACCAGTCAGAAGATCCCATTTGTACTTCAACACCAACCTGTCATCCTTCTCTCCATTACTGGGTAATACTACGTGTACAGATTTATAAGCAATAATCCCAAAAATACCAAATACCAGTAATACCAAAGACAAAAATAATTGATTTGACTTAATACAGGTATGGGAACCGTTATCCAGAATGCTTGAGACTTAGGTTTTCCGGATTAAGGAACTTTCCATGATCTGGACCGCCATACCTTAAGTCTGCTAAAAATCAATTAAACATTGAATACATCCAATTAGATTGTTTTGCCTCCAACAAGGGTTTAGTTGGGGGTAAGTAAGGTGCTGTTTTATTATTAAAGAGAAAAAGGAAAATCATGTTTAAAAATCAATTATTGTATTATTGTATTAATGAATTATTTGTTAAAAATTGAGTTTATGGGAGAGGGCCTTCCCGTAATTTGGAGCTTTCTGGATAATGGGTTCCAAATAAAAGATCTAATACCTTGATATGTTTGCTTCAGGTTACAAGCAAATAATTCTAATATTCCGTTTTTTCCTTTTTCTCTGTCATAATAAAACAACACCTTGTACTGGATCGAAAATAAGATATAATTTATCCTTACTGAGACAAAACAATCCTGTTGGGTTTAATGAATGTTTAAATTTTCAGCATACTTAAGGTATGAAGACCCAAAGGTTATGCAGAATGCTCGGGACCTGTTATGCAGAAGGCGCGGAGCCTTCTGCATAACAGGTCCCGAGCATTCTGCATAACAGGTCCCGAGCATTCTGCATAACAGGTCCCGAGCATTCTGCATAACAGGTCCCGAGCATTCTGCATAACAGGTCCCGAGCATTCTGCATAACAGGTCATGAGCATTCTGCATAACAGGTCCCAAGCATTCAACATAACAGGTCCAGAGCATTCTGCATAACAGGTCATGAGTATTCTGGATAAGCGATCCTGAGCATCCTGCAATGCAGGTCCCGTTCATTCTGCAATGCAGGTCCCGATCATTCTGCAATGCAGGTCCCGATCATTCTGCAAAGCAGGTCCCGATCATTCTGCATAGCAGGTCCCGATCATTCTGCATAGCAGGTCCCACGCCTTCTGCATAGCAGGTCCCGCGCCTTCTGCATAGCAGGTCCCACGCTATCTTTACAGAATTTCCCAGCAATAGAAAGGATATTTTTCAACTAGATTTCTACAAACATTTTTAAAGGGCAAGGAAAGCCTGAGTTGCAGGTACCATCTGTTGGCTGCCCCCTCAGTGATTCCCGTCATTCTAATCACTTACCTCTTACCATGTAACTCTTCATACTTGGCTCTTATGTAGTACAGAACTCATCAGAAAACCTCTGTACTGTGCATGCCCAATGTCTAAAATTCTGTCTAAAGTGCAGGGGGTTACCTTTTGGGTTTGCTTCTCCTTTAAATGCTCAAAGCTGAGAACAACCAAAATAAATTAAAGGACCAGTAACACCAGTAAAACAAAAGTGCCCCAAGACCAAAGTGCTGAACCTTTGCTTTTCTCCCTCCTTAAATTCGCTGACTAACTCAGAGTTAGAGAGCTGAAAAGCAGGAAGTAGTGTTCTGGCTATTATGTTACACATCCAGTCACTCCAGCCTTTATACATTACATTTTTGCCTAACTAACTATATTAGAAACATTTTTTATTTTGCACAGCCTATTTATTTACCCAGTTCTTTTTTTACACTGAACTGTTCCTTTAAGTTGCAAACTTATCTTTAAAGGGGCAGTTCACCTTTAAGTTAACTTTTAATATGTTATAGGATGTCCTGTTCCCAGCAGTTTTCAAAATTGGTCTTTTAATTATTTGCCTTCCTCTGCTATATCGTTACTGCTTTTCAATGTGAGTCAATGACCCAGCAGTCAAAAAAAAAAACAAACTATTGTTCTGTGATCTTCAAATGTAATTATTACTGTTACATTGTATTACTTATTTTTCTATTCAGGCCTTGTCCTAGCCATATTCCAGTCTCTCATTCAAACCACTGCCTTGTTGGTAAGGTAAACAAGACCCTAGCAACCAAATAGTTGCTGAGATTCTAAACGGGAGAGTTGCTAATTGCTGAACAAAAAGCTAAATAAATGAAAAACCGCAGAAAGTAAAAAATCAAAACCACTTGCAAATTGTCTCAGAATATCAACGTCTATGTCATACTAAGGCGAACAACCCCTTTAAAACTACATTATATATAACTAGGAAATAGAAATTGCAACACAATTATTCTACAGAATGCCTGATATATCCTCTCTGACCATGCATTAAAGGAGAACTAAAGCCTAACTAAAGACGTAGGTAGAAATGTTGTACATGATGTTTTGTGCTTCTGTACCAGCCCAAGGCAACCACAGCCCTTTAACAGTAAATATCTGTGTCTCCAAAGATGCCCCAGTAGCTCCCCATCTTCTTTTCTGCTGATTCACTGCACATGCTCTGTGCTGCTGTCACTTACTGAGCTTAGGGAGCCACTCACAATATACAGTACACATAGAATAGAAATGTCACAATATAAGGCTGATTAGTAATTAATACACATAATTACTACATGGCAGCACAGAAACCAGTGCAATTAGCATCAGAATTGAATAATCAGCAAACCTGTAGCATCAGCTTATATTACAGCCAGGGAAGCTCATTTTCTGCTGGATAATTAGTGACGAGCCCTAAGCTTAGCTTCTCAACAGCCAATCAGAGCCCACTGAGCATGTGAGTGTCACAGACACTTTCCAAGATGGTGACCCCCTGTGACAAGTTTGAAGTCCTGGATCATTGCTGCTATTGACAAGCTCAAACTTTAGCCTCGTGCAATAAATTCACTATTTTTAGCCATATTCATTTTCAGAATTTAGTTCACGAGGTCGGCTTTTTGCAGCAGCAGAACTTCGGGAAGTCAGCTTTATCACCAATGCTTTTGTAGTTTTTCAGTAAACATCTAAAATTGATTAGTAGCTTGGGGTGAAGTTTTCTTTCGTCATAAAACGATTCTTAAAGGAACCCGTACTCTGCGATCTCTCGCTGTTCTTGTTTTCCTGCATCATGAATCTGCCCGTTTTGCACAGAGCTGGAAGTAGAATGGTTTAGACACAGTGAGCCTTTCCTGGTTACATATTTCCTGAAATATAGACTTATTTTGTCATGGATAAACTCCACCTGGTACTATGTACTGATGTTAAGGCAATGGTCATGTTATTGCCTCTGCTTGTAGCAGCAGTCAGAATTTTCAGATCTCATTATCATGAATGGGAAGTGTCAGGGGATTATCTTCCCTGCAGCACAACCCGTTGTGTTTCCCATTCATAACCCTCCCTTATGTTTGGTAAAAATAATTTCCCAGTAATAATGGCCTCTGCAGATCTAGACCTTCATAATTGAAAGTGTATCTTTCATGTGTTTTATACCTAATAAAATACATTTAAGGGGTTATTTACTATACTCCAGTCTGGCTTTTTGGGGGCAAAACTCGAAATTGTTCTTTTTAAAACTCAAATTTTTCAAAATTTATTTAAAGTCTGATGCAGCAAAATACGCCATCTCAGATCTACCGATGTTGTGTGTAAGTCAATGGCAGAATTGACTTATCTTGTCTAGAAGTTTCGGTGGTCTGCACCGGAATTAGCCTAAAAGGTTGCCCTTATCGGGCAAAAATTCCAAAAATTTGGGGATAAAACGCAGGAAAAAATTTGGGTTTTCGCTCGACTTTACCGAGTCTTTACCTGAACCAATTAAATTGAGCTCTTTTAATAATAATAATAATAAATAAAATCAAATTGTGGATTCTAGTTTAGTCGGACTTTTTCTATTTATCAAAATATAATTTTTATGATTTTTTTTTAAAATAACCCCCTTAATGTTTTTAAACTATCTAAGGGTGCCTCCTTGACACTTTGGGGTTCCAGGACTGTTCCAAAAACTTTTTAAGCTGTGACTTGGGTGTCACTAAGGGCAGAGACACACATTGCAAGTCGGGGAGATTAGTTGCCCGGCGACAAATCTCCTCTTCTTCGGGGCCACTAATCTCCCCAAACTGCATCCACTGCCTTCCAGCCAGCTAGAATGAAAATCGCCGGCAGAATGGCACTCGGAGCGTTTCGCTTTCCAAAGTCGCCTCACTAAGAAACTTCGAACGACTTCAGAAAATGAAGGGCTCCGAGTGCCATCCAGCTGGTGAATTTCATTCTAGCCGACGGGAAGGCATTTTGGGGAGATTATTCGCCCCGAAGAAGAGGAGATTTGGCGTTGGGTGACTTATCTCCCCGAATCTGGACGTGTGTCTCTTCAGTAGAACAGCCCTAGCAAGAGTACACACCTGTATCATCTTCACTTACATTATTACGCCATATTTTTTGCTGAAGACAAACTGCAATGAGTCAGAGCTGACTCATACTGCCTAAATGGCTTTGGAACTGTTGATGTGCCTCGGTGCACTTATTGTATATTATTTTTGTATATATTATTGTATATAGTGCGCTGCATCCAGTGTCAGACTGGGATGTCAGGGGCCCACCAGAAGACCTTAGGCTAAAGGCCCACTTTCCAAACTATTATACCTCCTCTCCTCACTCAACCTCTTTCTATTATCCTAGTCTATTTTTTCTACATACTATACTGTATTATTCCATTATTAAGCCTCTTTGTTCCCATAAAGAAATAATGACCATAAAATAGGCCAAATGTTTGGAAGCAATAGGCCCGCTGACTCCTGGGCCCACCGGGAGTTTTCCTGGTATCCCGGTGGGCCAGTCCGACACTGGCTGCATCTCAATATTGTAACAGAACAGGGCAAGGGTTTGCATGCATATGGATGCTTAAAGGAGCATTTACATCTATTGCACTCATTTTAAATAGAAGTAAACAGACGTTTTACAGATTTTTTACTTTCCATCAGCACTTAGCAGATCCTCTTTAGGTTGTAGTTTTCTTTGTATTGTGAACTAAAACTTGTATCCTCACGGGATGATTGGCATTGTCGTTCTAAAACAGCTGGTATTTCCAATCTCAAATTTATACTGATATTGTCTAAAAGCAGCCAGCCAAATCCTAAGTGCCAAGGCTGCTAAAATTTCACTTCTGATTCCTAACTGTGTCAGTGGGCACCGCCACTCATATATCTGATGGCATTCTTTGCGGTTTTCTTTAGCTCCTTGCTGGACTATATTTCTCTCTCTCTGGCTCTGATACAAAGGTAGGACCATTTTGCAATGGCTTTTTTTTATAGAGATTATTCTATGCCCTGTTTTTTTAAAAAAAAAAAAACATTTCTATAGGTTGTGTATATCTTTCTCATTGGTCATTACCAGTGCCTTTGTTTCTGTTTGGAAACAGGAGCAGGAACTGGAAACAGTGCCACCAAATATAGCAGATACAAAGCCTGAAGCCTAGCCCTTATTAAAGCAGAACTATCGCGAAAATAAACATTTAATATAAGCTTCATCATACTGAAATAAGAAACTTTCTAAATACAATCTTTTAAAAATTCTGTACCGTTTCTGAAATAATCAAGTTTATGTTCACTATTCCTCTCTCAGCATCTCTTTCTCCTCAATCTGTCTTCATTCAGGAGTTGGGTGTTGGAAATTCATTGACAGTTACATCCAATATATCTTATAGGGGTCTCCTATTGCCTAGAAGATGTATTAGAGCTCACTCTATTAAATCACCAGACATCATGTCTCTCTACATGCAGGATTTGTGCAAAAGGCAGTTATTTTGTTAGATTTTGTTTGTACTGGAATCAGTTATTTGAGTGAGCTCTAATTCATCTGCTAGGAAATACAATCAATTAAAAATTCTGTAACGTTTTAGAAATAATTAAGTCTAAGTCTATTTAAGAAATAATTAAGTTTAAGTCTATTTCTCTTTCAGTATCTGTTTCTCTTCATTCTGTCTTCTTGCAGGGGTTGGGTGTCAGATAGATGCTGAGAGAAGAATAGTGAAGATAAACTTGATTATTTGAGAAATGATGCAGAATTTTTAATTGATTGTATTTATAAAGTTTCTTATTTCAGTGAAATTTTAATTTTCACAATAGTTTCCATTTAAGGAGATCCAGTAAGGGGGAGCAGGACTGTTCTTTGGAGCATTGTTGCTGCAGTTGGGTTGGGGGCCCTATTTTTTGTGAATGCCTTTGCTTCTATACTGTAGTAGGAAGTGACTATTTTTGGTCATCATTTTCATTAAATAAAATGGGATGCAAAATTCAAACTAGCCTAAAAAAATAGAAATAACTGATATGCCAATTCAAATTAATAAGTGTTCTAGGAGTTCTTGGCATTTAAAGGGGCCTCCATGTGTTTGCCTTCTTTTCTTGGCTATTTAGTGTGGGAAACATTTAAAAAGGTTAAAACAGATAAAACAAAAGTGCAGTACAATGTAACGCATCGTTCTATACAGAAAACTCCTAATCGCCAATAGGAAGATTTAATTGCATATACAAGGAAATTATAGCTACTGCATTAAATGTTAATTACAGAGTAACCAGTTGTCTTATGTAATCGGCACTTTATCATAAGGTTTATACAATTATTCTGAGCACTCTGTCCCATAAAACAGCACTTATTTTCAAAGGAATTCTTCCTTGAGACATTCTTTTCACTTGATCAGAGGAGATCTCTGGAGACTGGCATTTTTACAACATCAAATAACAGTGATGGAACTACGGATAATTATTTCCAGGCACCTCCGGCTATTTTAAAGCAAACCACTCTATTCTTATTCTGTTAGAGCCCCTTACTTGGTACTTATTAGGCACAGGTGCAGTATGTTTTTCCTGTTTACTATGTGCCTGACCATTTAATAGTTCGCCCTCCTCATCCGTCCTCCTATGTTCTATTTCAAGATGTGCTCAAAGTAATCCAGCTTGAAAGTAATATTAAACATTGTACTTTAAGGGGGTTATTGATCAAAGGTCAAATTTTGAACTGATGTGAATTTTTTTTTACTCAAATAAATTAGAATGTAATCATAACTCGAATGGCAGGTTATTTATGGAAAAATGGAAATGTCTAAAATTCAATTGAATGGGAACAACCCAAAAATTTAATTTGTATTCGAAAGGAATATGAACGAAACTCGAATCAAATTTTCCTCCGAAAAAACCTTGATTGTCAGGAAGGCTATTAACATCTTAAAATGTGTCAAAGGACCACTGTCAATGACTTGTAAATTAAATTTTTTTCCATGGTCGAGGTGTGATACAATCTCACATTTGAATTTACATTCAAGTTGGTGCTTTTAAATTCGCATTTGTGAGTTTTGACACCATTTTTTTTTTAGAGAATTCTAATTTACCATTCAAACTAATAAATCTGCCCCTAAGTGTACTGAGTGCTTAGTGCTCATTTACAGTCACAAGGTGCAATGCTAGATGCAGATATAGGCACAGACTTGTGCTGGTGGTCAAAACGCCATTCATAAAAGTATTAGATACACCATGCAGTGCAGAATGGAGGCCAAGCAACAGCATCCTCAGGTGTAAAGTACATGGCTATCTTGTACAAGCCCTAGGCACTTCTATTTGCACCAGTTAAATTGTGTGTCGTTGGAGTTATTGACATTGCACACAATGGCATGCCCACACTGGCACCACCAAACCTTGCATCTGATTTAATAATTAAATCAGGTTCAAGCTGCATGACATTAAAGAGCATGTAAAGGCAAAAAAATAAAATCCTATTTTTACTTTCTTCAATGAAAAAGAAACCGATCTCCAATATACTTTTATTAAAAAATGTGTACTTTTTTTATAAGAAACCTGACTGTATGCAGTGAGATTCTCCCTTCATTTACTCCTGTGGATAGGAATTGTCAGACGTCCCCTAACTGCTCTGCAGGGAAACAATCATTCTTATGAACAGCAGGGGGAGCCCCCGCCTTCCCAGCCATGCAGAACTCAAGCAGCTTTGTTTGTTTCCCTGTAGAGCAGTCGTCGACTGTGTAGAGATTTGTATTGGATTTTATTTTTGCCTTTACATCCCCTTTACTGTTTCCAACTGCAGCTGCAGGGGGCAAAGATCATGGAGCCAGATTTAAAAAGATAAACTGGGATTCTATTTGGAGGAATTTTTAGCTGCAGCCACTGGTTCTGCAGTGTTGGAGAAAGTTTGTATTAAACAATACTATAAAATCCACATTAGATTACATGACAACACAGGACCCAGAGCAGTCTTCACATTCTGATCATTAATCAGTCTTGTTGTATCAGTTTCCAGCAGATATTATTTGACTAGTGCTGTTTTGATAATTTATGATATTTCCTAAGCAGCCCAGACCACACTGAGCATGTGCACAGTCTTGGTCTTGCAAAGATGTTTAATAAAGTTACAAGATGGTGACCCCCTGTGGACAACTTGGAAAGCATAAACCATTTGTTTGATTAGGCTTGTGGTGCAGTAAGTTCATGTTTATGTTTAGTATACAAAATACAGCATTTCTAGCCTTAGTCTATTTTAGACTTTACTTCCCTTTAAAGGATCAATAGGCAAGGAAATGTACCTACCATGGAGGTCTCAAGATGAGATGAACATCAAAAAATGTTTTGATGATGTGAACTATTAAAATGAAAACATATATGTATATTCTCTCTTGATACGGGCGTTAAAATGAAGAGTTTGTTCTCTCTGCAGTGCTGCTGTTTTAGCTGTCTAGCAGTGAAATAATACCCTGAAATGTCCTTTGAAAGAATATGGAACTCGATTTCTGGCGAAATAATTTGCAAGAAAAGTATCAACCTCACTTAATTATTAGACTGCTCAGTATCACTTCTGCTAAAGGAACATAACACCCCCCCCTTGTCATCATTGCAATAAATAGGGTTTGTGCCAAAAATAGATTTTGCCTATTGTTTTAATTTGGAAATATCTGTTTTTTTGTTTCTTGCTCTAAACCGGGCAAAATTTTAAATGAAACTGAAACCTTCTACTTCCTCATCCAAAAGAGTGATGTCAGTCATAGAAGTACAGTGGACTGTTTTTTTGGCTTTGCTTTTTGGAGTCAGGAAGTTGAATGTTGCTTTAGATTCTTTATCAAAATTTGCCCTAAGAGAATAACAAAAAAAACAAGAAATGCATAGATGTTTTCTGATTAAAAGCATAGGCAAAAAGTATGTTGGCACAACCCCGATTCATTGAATCAATGTTGAAAAATGGCTATAAGGTCTCTTTAAAGGGCATGTAAAGGCAAAAAAATAAAATCCCATTTTTACTTTCTTTAATGAAAAAGAAACCTATCTCCAATATACTTTAATTAAAAAATGTGTACCGTTTTTATAAGAAACCTGACTGTATGCAGTGAAACTCTCCCTTCATTTACTGCTGTGGATAGGAATTGTCAGACGGTCCCTAACTGCTCTGCAGGGAAACAATCATACTTATGAACAGCAGGGGGAGCCCTGACTTCTCAGCCATGCAGAACTCAAGCAGCTTTGTTTATGACGATCCCTAAGCAGCCCAGACCACAATGAGCATGTGCACAGTCTTGGTCTTGTAAAGATGTTTAACAAAGTTACAAGATGGTGACCCCCTGTGGCCAACTTTGAAAGCATAAATTATTTGTTTGATTAGGATTGTGGTGCAGTAAGTTCATGTTTATCTTTAGTATTCAAAATACAGCATTTTTAGCCTTATTCTATTTTAGACTTTACATGCCCTTTAAGAGCTGTGCCATGTATAAGGAAAAAATACTTTCCAAAAGGAAGAGGTGGGTAGAAAGTAAATACTTGTTACACCCAGTACTATTTTAGTACTTTGTCCCTCATTTGGAATACAAATAATACTATAATCAGAAATATTAGTTGGCTGAAGATTGCAGGAATCCTATCAAAGTAAATACTGAATGGTCAGACAAAACAAAGAAAATAACAATGTCTTGAGACAGATAGATATAATGTAGCAACATATTGAGGCAAGATGGAAGACATATTGATGATACTTCTTTCCTGATATGTTCCTTGGAATTAGTTTGCCGAGTCCAAGGTGGTAGGCAAGTTCATAGGATTGTTCTTCATGGGACAAGTAAAAGTCCCTGAAAATATTGTGCCCACAGTAAAGTGTCTGCATTACACCTTAAAGGAAAACTATCCACCCCCCCTCAGAACAATGTAGATTTATATAGTGTATAAAGTACCCCCTCTTGTATAATATAAGGATATTATAAGTTACCGAGGAGTTTCATGACCATACAGTCCATGGAACTCCGAGGTAACTTCTAATATCCTCATATTTTGTAACTGGGGGTACTTTATTTATTATAATACACAAGTTTCAGTGAGTCATGTGACGGAAATGACATCAGAACTCACCGTTTATAACTGATGACATCAGAACTCATTGTTTATTAGGATATAATTTACAAGATATTCATGGCTTATGTGTATTATATAAATATTATGACTATACTTTTTTATTAGTATGAGCCATTTGGTAATCCTAAATAAAAAATTGCCATTTTAAGAAAGAAGGGCCGCCCCCTGGGATCCTAGGATTCACGGTGCACACAAACAAACTATACATATTAGGCACATGAGTCAATTAACAGACAGAGTTGTGTCTTTTGCTTCCACACTTTTCCTGTTACAGTTAGAGCTGCAGTATTTCTGGTCAGTTGATCTCTGAGACAACACAGAGAATATCATATAATGGAGACTAGAGGGAAAATGAGTAGAGCCCAAAGTGTGGTAGCAGTACTTCTGAAAAATCTTTTATTTTACACCAAGAAAACTTTTCTTGCCAGGAAATTGCATCCTTAGGTTCGCATAGGTGTGTTTTTGTTTAAGGAGGCAGTACCACTTTAAAATGCTACAGGTATGGGATCAGAAAGCTGTTATCCACAAAGCTCTGAATTATGAAAAGGCCATCTACCATAGACTTTTTTTTTTTATCCAAATTTTTAAAATTGATTTCTTTTTTCTCAGTAATAATACAGCAGTACCTTTTACTTGATCCAAACTAAGATATAATTAATCCTTACTGGAAGCAAAACCAACCTATTGGGTATATTTAATATTTTTTAGTAGACTTTATTACGATCTAAGTGTGAAAATATCCATTATCCAGAAAGCCATGGATCCTGAGCATTTGGGATAACAGGTCCCTTACCTGTATTGATACTTTCCTGTGAATAGGGGTAGTGTTGGTACACTATACTTTTTCACTATACTGTTTCTATTTTACATTTGGGTCATTTTGCCGCCACCCAGTCCACAGATACCATGGATATAGCATTGTAAGAAGCAGGATAGGAGTGTGCTCTGTGTATCGGAGGACTGGTGAGAGAAGAAAAGTTATGTTGATACAATCATGTAAGGGCCTTCAGTGCTGGAACAGTTAACGGAATTATCATGTGCTTGGCACCAAAGTGGGAATAAATGAATATGAAATCCTGTAATACATAGTACAGAAGAACAGGTGGGCTGTTACTGGATCAGCCCATGCACATGAGAGCTGGCAAGGCATAGCATATTTTAGATGCAAAAGGAGATCTAACATGGCAAATAAAAAATGTTTGAGGAGTCACATGCAACTTTGGTGGCATAATTTGGCAGCAGGGTGCCTAAAAAATGTACTGACCCATGGGCTTGACACACAACCTGATGCACCATAGCTGCCAGCGAATGGCCATTGGCACATAATGAAGTGAACTAGAGTCCTGCACTGAACCAATTTTTGAGACCCCGACCTGAACTTGCAGGCCATGACCCAAACCGCTATCTGCCTATTTACCCACTTGGATCTGCCATCCGACCCGCAGCTGCCTTATTTACAGCCCGATCCGCAACCCGCCTACCACCATTAAACAAGTGCTTTGCTGCAAACCGGAAGTGAGATCATCACAGATGGAAATAACTTTTGTCATTTTTTTTTTAAAAAAAGGGGTGGAATATAGACAACATTAGATAAGAAATACAGATGAGACCCGCAACCTGACCCGCTTCTTTACCCGCAACAGAAAATCCGACCCTCATCCTGCAGCCTACTTGCTTTTTTGTGGGTAACCCATGGGTACTCGACCCACTGTTCTAAAGTGAACAAGATCCAAATATCTTCTTTGCTTTTTTTCTTGTTCTAGTCATTGGGGCTTTTGGCTTGAATGAACGAAACAGTCATAAGTTGGCCATACTGTGCATGACTACACATATAATACCTGACTGCCAGTTTCCTTTTATGTGAATGACAGTCGGGACTGAGAGGCATTGGGGGTTTCTCGGCCTACTGAATTAGGTCAGTCAGAAATGCTCTGCCTGCAGTTCCCTACAAGCGACTGTCATAGTCAGTCAGTCGGCCTTTAGTTGCTATAGGGAATGCAGAATAACTCTCAACATAATAAATATCTCGAAGAGAAAGGGACTGATCGGATTGTCTGTATTGTTCTTTATGTTGAAGTTGAATTCATCCTTGTTTTAAGCTGCAGTATCTGGCTGTGTCTGAGCTTTTGGAACAGCTCCCTATGCTAGGAAAGTTATGTAGGATGTTTTCCTAGGTGTGTTATTCTGGAAACAGAAGTTGGCAAGGGGCAGAGGTGCCAAGAGTCCCGGCCTTGTTTGTCTGGGAAACTAAATGCCAAATCTGTGAAAGATTGAGAGGCTACTGTTGATGAATCATTATGAAAGAAAAAACAAACTGGAAGGCACATTCAAAACCTCTTATTTAAAGTAAAAAAACACAAAAGTCTGGTATGTTCAGCTTTTGCTGGTTGATTGGTTTCTTTAGCCAGAGCAAATACAAGGGGGGTGCCCTGCTGAAAAGGGGCAATAATCAGAGCAAATTGTTCCATTATTGGTAGTGGACTTATCTCCAACCAACTGATCTATAGCTTTTTCCGTATTTAACAGGTTGATAACACCACTATGTCCACCAATGTTTTTATGATCTGAAATAAATGTAATTTGTTCACTGTCTTTTATATCTGTTTTAGGAGTCAGTTGTGCAGTTACTGGAAATTTAAACAGAGATCTGGCCAGCTGAGATCACCTTGGCTGCTCCTGTAGCTCTATAGAAAACCTTAAATATGAAGAAAGATTAGCTTTTGAGGTATTCACCTTGGTTAAAGTCGTCTGTTGGATTACTTACCTTGAAATGTTTTATTAAAGGAACCGTAACACCAAAAAGTGAAAGTGTTTAAAGGTAATGGAAATGTAGTGCAGTGTTGCCCTGCACTGGTACAACTGGTGTATTTGCTTCAGAAATTCTACTATACTTTACATAAACAAGCTGCTGTGTAGCCATGGGGGCAGCCATTTAAAGCTGAAAAGGGAGAAAATGTTCAAGATACACATCAGATAACATAAGCTCTGTAACATACAATAGGATTCTTCAGAACGTGTCTGCTATCTATTGTGTATCCTGTGCTTGAATGGCTGCCCCCATGGCTACAAGGCAGCGTGTTTATATAAACTATAGTAGTACTTATCTGTTATCTACTGTGTATCCTGTGCTTGAATGGCTGCCCCCATGGCTACAAGGCAGCGTGTTTATATAAACTATAGTAGTACTTATCTGTTATCTACTGTGTACCCTGTGCTTGAATGGCTGCCCCCATGGCTACACAGCAGCTTGTTTATATAAACTGTAGTAGTACTTATCTATTATCTACTGTGTATCTTGTGCTTGAATGGCTGCCCCCATGGCTACACAGCAGCTTGTTTATATAAACTATAGTAGTACGTATCTTATCTACTGTGTATCCTGTGCTTGAATGACTGCCCCATGGCTACACAGCAGCTTTTTTATATAAACTATAGTAGTACTTATCTGTTATCTACTGTGTATCCTGTGCTTGAATGACTGCCCCATGGCTACACAGCAGCTTGTTTATATAAACTATAGTAGTACTTATCTGTTATCTACTGTGTATCCTGTGCTTGAATGACTGCCCCCATGGCTACACAGCAGCTTGTTTATATAAACTATAGTACTACTTATCTTATCTACTGTGTATCCTGTGCTTGAATGGCTGCCCCCATGGCTACACAGCAGCTTGTTTATATAAACTATAGTAGTACTTATCTGTTATCTACTGTGTATCCTGTGCTTGAATGGCTGCCCCCATGGCTACACAACAGCTTGTTTATAGAAACTATAGTAGTACTTATCTGTTATCTACTGTGTATCCTGTGCTTGAATGGCTGCCCCCATGGCTACACAGCAGCTTGTTTATATAAACTATAGTAGTACTTATCTATTATCTACTGTGTATCTTGTGCTTGAATGGCTGCGCCCATGGCTACACAGCAGCTTGTTTATATAAACTATAGTAGTACGTATCTTATCTACTGTGTATCCTGTGCTTGAATGACTGCCCCATGGCTACACAGCAGCTTGTTTATATAAACTATAGTAGTACTTATCTGTTATCTACTGTGTATCCTGTGCTTGAATGACTGCCCCCATGGCTACACAGCAGCTTGTTTATATAAACTATAGTAGTACTTATCTGTTATCTACTGTGTATCCTGTGCTTGAATGACTGCCCCCGTGGCTACACAGCAGCTTGTTTATATAAACTATAGTAGTACTTATCTGTTATCTACTGTGTATCCTGTGCTTGAATGACTGCCCCCATGGCTACACAGCAGCTTGTTTATATAAACTATAGTAGTACTTATCTTATCTACTGTGTACCCTGTGCTTGAATGGCTGCCCCTGTGGCTACACAGCAGCTTGTTTATATAAACTATAGTAGTACTTATCCGTTATCTACTGTGTATCCTGTGCTTGAATGACTGCCCCCCATGGCTACATAGCAGCTTGTTTATATAAACTATAGTAGTACTTATCTGTTATCTACTGTGTATCATGTGCTTGAATGGCTGCCCCCATGACTACACAGCAGCTTTTTTATATAAACTATAGTAGTACTTATCTGTTATCTACTGTGTATCCTGTGCTTGAATGACTGCCCCATGGCTACACAGCAGCTTGTTTAAATAAACTATAGTAGTACTTATCTGTTATCTACTGTGTATCCTGTGCTTGAATGACTGCCCCCATGGCTACACAGCAGCTTGTTTATATAAACTATAGTAGTACTTATCTGTTATCTACTGTGTATCCTGTGCTTGAATGACTGCCCCCGTGGCTACACAGCAGCTTGTTTATATAAACTATAGTAGTACTTATCTGTTATCTACTGTGTATCCTGTGCTTGAATGACTGCCCCCATGGCTACACAGCAGCTTGTTTATATAAACTATAGTAGTACTTATCTTATCTACTGTGTACCCTGTGCTTGAATGGCTGCCCCTGTGGCTACACAGCAGCTTGTTTATATAAACTATAGTAGTACTTATCCGTTATCTACTGTGTATCCTGTGCTTGAATGACTGCCCCCCATGGCTACATAGCAGCTTGTTTATATAAACTATAGTAGTACTTATCTGTTATCTACTGTGTATCCTGTGCTTGAATGGCTGCCCCCATGACTACACAGCAGCTTATTTATATAAACTATAGTAGTACTTATCTGTTATCTACTGTGTATCCTGTGCTTGAATGGCTGCCCCCATGGTTACACAGCAGATTGTTTATATAAACTATAGTAGTACTTATCTGTTATCTACTGTGTATCCTGTGCTTGAATGGCTGCCCCCATGGTTACACAGCAGATTGTTTATATGAACTATAGTTGTGTTTCTGAAGCAAACACACCAGTTTTACCAGTCCAGGGCAACAGCGCATAATATTGTCATTCATTTAAAACACTTACATATTTAGATGTTCCTTTAATAATGTGTAATGCAGTGATTGACAACCAGTGGCTCGAGAGCACTTGGGACTATTTCTTGGGACTATTTGGTTTAGGTCAGTGCTGCTTAGAGATAATCCTGTGTATAAACACTCCTGGTTCTGCACAGAAACTGTTTCAGCCTGGGAGAGTGGAGCGAATTTTGGATTTTGGTGAGGAATGTGCAAGTATGCATTTCTGCACCGAAATCCACTGTGTCTCTGCACCAAGGCAGAAGCAGTGCCGTACGGACAGCAGATCAGCTGATTCTCAGCCCTGGCCTGTAGGTTTTGGTCCAAACGATTGGTAGCCGCTCTACTCTAATAATTAACGGAGAACTATAAGTGCTCTTGGGCTGGGAACATTTAGATAAGCAGAATGTCTGGTCTGCTTTCTCTATGAATTGAAGGCTGAGTCAGGTGCTCACTTGTTTTGGGTTTTCTGAAAACAAAAGAAAAAAGCAGAGAAAGTGCCACTTATTTTTCACTATGTTATTGTGTTACCATTCAATTTACATATTCAGTTTTGGGAAGCCTGACACACACGCACAGTACATAGCAAGTATCGTTATGTAATAAAGGGGGTGAACCAACAAATATTAATAAAACATGTAAAATCGACGATTAACTGTTATGTTAGTGAGCAATAACTTACACACACACACTAATACAGGTACAGAATCTGTTATCCAGAATGCTCAGGACCTGGGGTTTTCCAGATAAGGGATCTTTCCATAATTTGGATCTTCATACCTTATGTCTACTAGAAAATCATGTAAACATTAAATAAACCCAATAGGCTGGTTTTGCCTCCATTAAGGATTAATTATATCTTAGTTGGGATCAAGTACAAGCTACTGTTTTATTATTACAGAGAAGAAGGAAATCATTTTGTTTTGGTGTCTCAGTCTGGCACCTCTGATCCAGGAGCATCTGAAATGTTACAATTTTGCTACATTGAGTTGATACAATTAGTAGATTTCTCAGCAGTATCTGTGGAATATTAGCAACTATTGTATCAATTCTAACCGCTGCTTTCAATGAAACTCAGTGATTCTGCTCAGCAGGGACAAAGATAGGAAATGTATCAATTAAATGTATTAATTTAGAACAGTAAGGGTAAGGACACACTGGACGATTTGTCGCCAACGTTTTTAAAAAGTAAATCGCGGCGACAAGACGATCATCTTTTTTGAACAGACGATTCACAGCGACTATTGGCACAGAGCGATTTGTATCCCATTACTCTGTGCGGTACGTGCTCTACCCAAACCGGAAACGGTTTGTGCTTCCCGCTGTAACCTTAGCGTCTTTGCGTTCTTGCGTCATTGCGTTCGCATTGTAATTTGAATACAATTGCTGCTGCTTATCTGTTTGTGTGTGCGTGTCTAGGAGATTTCAGTGCTTTTCTAAGTACATGCTATTTCTGATAAATCGCTCGGAAAAGGGTCTCGGTGCATTTGGAGCTACAGGCGATTCACAAACGCGCTGTGGGCACAGGAGCTGGCGTCTTTCATTTGGTTTTGTTCAGAGACAAAACGAGCGTTATGTCGCTGCGATTTGCTTTTTAAAAACGTTGGCGACAAATCGTCCAGTGTGTCCTTACCCTAAAAGGGTAGAAACAAACGCTGCTATTTCGGGAGATTAGTCGCCCAGGAACAAACCACTTCTTCTTCGGGCGACTAATCTCCCCGAACTGCATTCCCGTCGGCTCATGAAGCAACTTCGGAAAATGAAGCATTCCGAGTGCCATTCCTCCGACGATTTACATTCTAGCAGGCAGGAAGGCAGTTCGGGGAGATTAGTCGCCCAAAGAAGAAGCGATTTGTTGCTGTGCGACTAGTCTCCTGAAATAGCAGCGTGTGTCTATGTCCAAAGAGTCAGCGACCCCCCACCCCCTCACAGAGCTGCTTTAGAAGGTTTACTTTACACTTCAATATTAGAAAAACTCTCACAAATATGAAATAGAAAGTAATTGGAAAAAGTGTTTTATTTCTGGTAAACAATCTGATACCAACTGAACTGGAAAAAGTGTATGAAGGTGACCATCCCCTTTAAGATAAGCAGGTCTCTTGGGGAAACTGACTCACAGCTTAAAGGGCAATTCCACCTTCATTAGCAAAACTATTATAACACATAAAACATGGCCCTAGAATGCTCAGAAATGTGGTCAAACTTTCATATCCTGCCAAGTTTTGTAAAATGGGCATGGTAATTAGGGAGTGTGAACATAAAATGGGCTTGTTAAAAAAAATGTGGTGTTTTTGTTCCTCTTTACATTTTAGGGGGTATGGCTAAGTGTATTAATACCTTTTGTGCGATTTAAACATTACCCGTGTACATATAGGGGCATATTTATATAGTGAAATTCACCAAAAAACTGTGTATAATATTGCATGGTGTGTTATTGTGCGCCATACGAACAACAGCCGTTGATTTAAATTTCTCTTCCCAGGTGTCACTCTAAAAAAAAACTGCAAATTCTTGGGACCTGAGATTTTCTCCGTGCCTAGTTGTCTACTAAAAAATCAGTTAAGCTTCATGTAAACCCTCCTATTGCCTCCAATAAGGATTAATTATATCATAGTTGGGATCAAGTACAGTGTACAGAAAGAGGAAATCATTAACAAATTTTAATTATTTGATTAAAATGGGCTCTATGTGAGATGGCCTTCCCATAAATAAGTTTCTGGATAACTCATCTCATACCTATATTAATAGGTTTCTGTTTCGGAACCACATCTGGCCTTCTGGGGTGTAGAATAAGGGACTGATTCATTAAGGGTCGAATATCGAGGGTTAATTAACCCTCGATATTCAACTAGGAATTGAAATCCTTCGACTTCGAATATCGAAGTCGAAGGATTTAGCGCAAATGCTACGATCGTACGATCGAAGGATTATTCCTTCGAACGAACGATTAAATCCTTCGAATTGAACGATTCGAAGTATTTAAATCCAACGATCGAAGGAATATCCTTCGATCAAAAAAAGTTAGGCAAGCCTATGGGGACCTTCCCCATAGGCTAACATTGACTTCGGTAGCTTTTAGCTGCCGAAGTAGGGGGTCGAAGTTTTTTTTAAAGAGACAGTACTTCGACTATCGAATGGACGAATAGTCGAACGATTTTTCATTCGAATCCTTCGATTCGTAGTCGAAGGTTGAAGTAGCCCATTCGATGGTCGAAGTAGCCCAAAAAATACTTCGAAATTCAAAGTTTTTTTACTTTGAATCCTTCACTCGAATTTAGTGAATCAGCCCGTTAATGTTAAATAGGCAACAGAGTATAAAGAGGGTTGAGTCCGTGGAATGCCTGTTTAGTTCTGTTTGTAAAGATCTGTGGCTTAGCATGACTGCCAGTACATTGTGTTGGTATAAATGCTCACCTACTGAGTCTCTTGGGGAAAAATAACAGGTTGTGGGTATTTATAAATGGCCAGATATATTCCAAAATGTAAATAAGTAAGTATACAGAGAAATCACTCCCAGAGAGCACGAAATTTCCATCCCATTTACTGACCATCACTGAAACGGCTTCATTCACTCAATAGAAATGCTGCAGTAAGTCTTTGTTTTCAGTGTAATGAACCCTCTCTTATACAATGACAATAAAGAGCAAACTCTCTTTATTTTAGCACCAGCAGACTTTTTTGAATCAGCTGAGGGAGATCACTGGCATCAATGACCTCCAAGTACTCCAACAAGCTCTTAAGGTACGTTGCACTGCTTCCCCTTGCCCTTTCATTAAATGAGCTGCACGGTGTAGAAAAAGGACAGGAGGTTACTGGATTCGGTGTATTTAAATTAACTTTTTGAATGACGTCGAGAGTGATATTCTGAGACAATTTGCAATTGTTTTTTTTTTTTTATTATTTGGGGTTTTTGAGTTATTTAGCTTTTTATTCAGCAGCTTTTTCAGTTTGCAAAATCTGGGCGCTAAGGTCCATATTGCCCTAGCAACCATGTATTGATTTGAATAAGAGACTGGAATATGAGTAGGGGAGGCCTGATTAGAAAGACAAGTAATAAAAAGTAGCAATATCCATTTGGAGAAATCCATTTTCAAAAAAGCAAACGGATTTTTTTTATATTTAATTTTGAAATCTGACATGGGGCTAGACATATTGTCAGTTTTCCAGCTGCCCCTGGTCATGTGACTTGTGCTCTGATAAGCTTCAGTCACTCTTTACTGCTGTACTGCAAATTGGAGTGATATCACCCCCTCCCTCCATCACCCTCCAGCAGCCTACCAACAGAACAATGGGAACGTAACCAGATAGCAGCTCCCTAACACAAGATAACAGCTGCCTGGAAGATCTAAGAACAGCACTCAATAGTAAAATCCAGGTCCCACTGAGACACATTCAGTTACATTGAGTAGGAGTAACAACAGCCTGCCAGAAAGCAGTTCCATCCTAAAGTGCTGACTCTTTCTGAAAGCACATGACCAGGCAAAATGACCTCAGATTCACCTACACACCAATATTACAACTAAATACACTTGCTGGCTCAGGAATTCATTTTTATATTGTAGAGTGAATTATTTGCAGTGTAAACAGTGTCATTCAGAAATAAAAACTACATCATAAAAATCATGACAGAATCCCTTTATCATATAGAATAGCTAATTCGAAGCGACTTTTCAATTGGCCTTCATTTTTTTTATAGCCAGTTAATTCATTAATGGTTAATTGCCTTATCCTTCTTCTTGACTCTTTTGAGCTTTCAAAAAGGGGTCACTGACCCTATCTAAAAAAACAAATGCTCTGTAAGTCTATACATTCATTGTAATTGCTATTTTTCTATTCAGGCCTCTCCTGATCATTTTCCAGTCTCAAATTCAACTCATTGCATGGCTGCTAGGGTAATTTAGGCCACAGCAACCAGATTGCTGGGATTGCAAATTGGAGAGCTGCTGAATAAAAAGCAAAAAATAAAAAAATAAAAAATGAAAACCAATTGCAAAATTGTCTCCCTCTCATCATCATACTAAATGTTAGTTTAAAGGTGATCATCCACTTTAAAATCATGTGACTTTTGGTCGCACAAACGGGTAAATTGAACATTTTGGTAACCGTATATAAACCTAAGCCCGTCCAAATTGGCTTCTGTGCCAGTTTATATATCTTCTTCTCTCCTTTGATGAAATTAAAGATGAGGTGAAGGTTCATTTTGGAAACTGAGTGTAATACGTGACTTTTCAGCAAGTTACAGTATGTTTCAATAAGCTGTCTCTATCTTAGTCATTTGTTGATTACTTGGTGAACAATATGTTAAATACCATGCGTAGGTGTTTCTCCATGAACTTACAGGCTTTGCCAATCATCACCGTCTCCTCCTTGTGTAATATTCCAAATTGGTACTATTCCAAAAAGCGACAACGTTCAAATTGAAATGTTTTTTTATTAACTGTTAAACGTATTTCCCATTAGTTTCCAAATGCCTGATATTCATACAGCTTCCAACTGGCAGGTAGCTCTTCTGCTATTAATAGTGTGCTGGGTGTTGAGCAGCAATGGAGTCCTTACATTCTCTAAAGAATTTGAAGAATAATGCAAAGTTTATTTGGAACCGGGGTGGTAAATCTAGATGAATCATTGGTGCCCGACGTGTTATTTTTTTTTTTTTTACCTCCATACTGTGTTAAGATTTTGCTTTGTTTCTGGTTAAATCCCTGTATGTTGTGTTTCCTTTCCTGTGCTGCTGTGAAATGGGCCAAAGTGTTGGAAAAATAGGAATCAAAGTTTTGATTGCAAATAAGAAACCTCAAAAAGTGAGCACATTTTTTTCGAGCTTAAAGGAATTGTTCAGTATAAAAATAAAAACTGGGTTAATAGATAGGGGCAAATTTACTAAAGGGCACGAAAATTCAACAGCGTGCCGTCATTTCGGTACTTCGCCGATTTACTAACGGTCGCTGGCGTCATTTCGCTAGTGAAGGAGATAGACTAGCAGTACTTTGCTCACAAACGGCTGGCGAATTTGTGCTCTGGCGAATAAACGTAACTACGCAAATTCACTAAGATGCGGATTTTACTGAACGATATCTCTTGCGCCAGACTTGCCTTCGTCACCTCAGACCAGGAGAAGTGCAATAGAGTAGATAGGACTTCCTCAAAAAATAGCTGAAAATTTTTCTAAGTCCCAAAAAACGATGGCGTCTATTCCTTTTTCAGGGTGATAGGCTGAAAAAGAGCGTAAATTTTTTTTGGGGTAACCGGCTACATTTCCTAACATATGGCACATAAACTATACACTGTGCTCATGTGTAGGGCAATATAACAACTCTATTTTATTTTATTAAGGTTTCCCAGGCTTGTGTAATGTAATGTATTTGCTGCAACATATACGTCCATTCAACGGTAACTTCCCGCCGGGTGCAAATTAGGCAACACTAGAGCAACTTCGCCAGCGTTCGGCGCCCTGGACGCAACTTTTGATTTTAGTGAATTAGTGTTGTCCTAGCGAATATACGCCTGGCGAAGTGTTGCGCGATGAGCAAAGCCATCGCTGGCAAATTTTCGGAGGTTAGTGAATTTGCCCCATAAGATGTGCAAAATAAAAAATATTTCTAATATAGTTAGTTAGCTAAAGGAAACTTCATTTAAATGTGATTCTTAATCCGGTGCTCAGGACCTAAGCTGAGACTCCATTCTATTTATGGTGGGTCTCCATAAAATGAAATGATCCTATACTTTTGGATTGCTAGTCTGAATCCCAAACTGTATTTGATCACCCTGAGAAAACCCTACCATATAATCATAATCGGGGGAAATTCACTAAAGGGCAAATTTTCACCTCTGAAGGCTCCGCCACACTTTACGCCTCTATGTCAGGAAATAATTTGCAGCACATACGCTAATTCATCCAAATGCGAACTTATGTCTCGGTAGACGAATGCTGGCAAGCATTTAATATCAAACTTTCACCAGCGTTCATTTCTGCCTAATGAAACTTCCTTAACACACTTAGGTCAGTTTGAATAAGGCGAGTACATCTAGGTCATATATAGGTCTTTATTTTTATTAAATTGCTTGAAGTGGCCACTTATTTTTAAAAATGTCCAAGGAAGCAAAAAAAGAGATCCTCAATTGTCCTAGACATGAGCCCACCCTAAAACAAATGTATATATAACAGTTATAACTTTTAAACATAATTCCACTTTGAAATATGAAAAAACCGCCAGCTTTTCGGCATACAGGATATGATGTCACTGACATAAGATTGTTGAGGATGTAGCTTCATCTTATCAATTCATACAACCTAGGAAAGCAGAAAAAATTCACACTTTAATGAATTTGTGGAGTAATGACCATTCGCCTGGCAAAACGGTGCGAAACGTTGTTAATGCTGAGCTATTTCGCTAGCGAATTGTCCGCTACGCCTTTTAATAAATTGTCAATGTCCCTGCGCGTTGTCTTTTTTGGCAAAATTTCGCTAGCGATGGCCACTTTGCCCTTTAGTAAATTTCCCCCCAAGTGTATACTGCTCACCATCAAAGAATTATAGAGTTATAGAGTTATCTTCTTATTATTATCCAAAGAGAGGTGACATAATACACGGGATTTCAGGTTTTTCCACTTTTTCACTACTCCACCTAAGAAGAAAAATGCCAGAAAACTGTGCGTAGATATCTTGTGGCTGGAAGGCTTAAGAATGGGCAGGATTCACAGTTTTTTGTGAGTTTGCCGTCTCAGGTGGACCCTTTAAAGGACCCTCCAAGCATAATCAAAAATAACATTTGCTTCATGGAAGCATAACCATTAACACTTAAAGAGATGGTTCTAAAACAAGTTTTAGTATATTTTAGAATTACTAATTCTAAGCAACTTTTCAATTGGCATTCATTTTTTTTTTGTTTTTGAATTACAGGTATGGGACCTGTTATCCAGAATGCTCGGGACCTGGGGTTTTCCGGATAACAGATCTTTCCCCAATTTGGGTCTTCATGCCTTAGGTCTACTAGAAATTAATTTAAAAATTACATAAACCCAATAGGCTGGTTTTGCTTCCAATAAGGATTAATTATATCTTAGTTGGGATCAAGTACAAGCTACTGTTTTATTATTACCGAGAAAAAGAAAATGATTTTTAAAAATTTGGATTATTTGGATAAAATGGAGTCTAATTCGGATCTTTCTGGATATCGGGTTTCCGGATAAGGGATCCTATACCCGTACTTGCCTTCTTTTGACTCCTTCCAGCTTTCAAATAGGGGTCAGTGACCCCCATCTGTTATTGCTACTTTATATTACTGATCTTTCTTTTCAGGCTCTTTTTATTCATATTCCAGTCTCCTATTCAAACCAATATATGGTTGCTAGGATAATTTGGATCCTAGAGAAAAGATTGCTGCAAACTGAAGAGCTGCTGAATAAATCGCCAAATAACTCAAAAACCAAAAATAATATAAAATGAAAAACAACTGCAAATTTCACTTGCTACATCATACTAAAAGTTCATTTAAAGTTGAACAACACCTTTCAAAACAGCATGTCGGGAACTGATATTGTATTGTTTTCTGGGGCGATACTGATCCGTTGAAACAATTGTATTTTACAAATGGTTTGGATTATTTGGGTGCGAATTGGCGGTTTAATTATCCCAAATAATACTGCTTATGTTTCCATTCCACAGGATAGCAATGGGAATCTGGAGTTAGCTGTTGCCTTTCTCACTGCAAAGAATGCCAAGCTTCCCCAGCCAGAAGAGGAGACGTACTATCAGACTGCACTCCCTAATAATGACAGATACATCAGTGTGGGCAGCCAAGCCGACACAAGTAGGTGCTTCCTGTTGCATGGTTGCCTATCCATGGCTTCCCCCTACTTTCTGAACTATAATAAATGGGCAATCTAATATATTGTTCTCTCACCTATAACGGTGGTGGCAGACCACTGCAGACTGGTGGGAAAAGTAATAGTTCCTGCTGAATTGCTTACAGTAGGGGAGAACATATGAGCAAAGTTGTATGGTATCTGTCTGCAGACGCTCCATTACCTGGCTTTTGGCGTGTGGTTAATACTACTAGGAAAAATTGAGTCTATTGCAAGGCTGAAACTGCAAGCAGTTATGAATCATTTGTCTTGGAAAACAGTAAAGGGGAACAATGATTCGTCCAAATCATACATTCCCTATGGTGGAGATTAGTCGCCCAGCCTCAAATCTCCTCTACTGCGGGCGACTCATCTGCCTGTACTGCCTTCCAGCCGGCAAGAATACAAATCGCCGACGGGATCGCTCTTTGGATTTCCGAAGTCGCCCGAAGTTGCTTGTGACATTATGGGGCCAATTCATTAACTTCGAGTGAAGTAATAGAAGAAAAAATACTTCCAATTTCGAAGTGTTTTTTTGGCTACTTCGACCTTCGACTTTGAATCGAAGGATTCAAACTAAAAATCGTTCGACTATTCGACCATTCGTTAGTCGAAGTACTGTCTCTTTAAGAAAAAACTTTGACCCCCTAGTTCGCCACCTAAAAGCTACCGAACCCAATGTTAGCCTATGGGGAAGGTCCCCATAGGCTTGGCCAAGTTTTTTTGGTCGAAGGATAATCCTTCGATCGTTGGATTAAAATCCTTCGAATCGTTCGATTCGAAGGATTTAATCGGTCGATCGGACGATTATTCCTTCGATCATTTGATCGAAGTATTTGCGCAAAATCCTTCGACTTCGATATTCGAAGTCGAAGGATTTTCATTCCCAGTCGAATATCGAGGGTTAATTAACGATTTTACTTCGACCACAGAATACCCAAATTCAATGAAAAAAGTTTGAATTTTTTCCATTTTTCTAAAAAACTTAGAAAAATTATGTAGAAGGTCCCTATAGGCTAACATAGCACTTCGGCAGGTTTAATTTGGCGAAGTATTGAAGTCAAAGTTTTTTTTTTAAAGAGACAGTATTTTGATTAATGAATGGTTGAATATTCAAACAATTTTACTTCTAATCGAATTCAAAGTAAATTTGAAGTCGTAGTATCCTATTCGATGGTCGAAGTATCCAAAAAATTACTTCGAATTTAGAATTTTTTTACTTCGAAAATTCCCTCTAATTCACTTCGACCCTTGATAAATCTGCCCCTAAGTGTAATAACTGCATTTGAAATCTGTGAAAACCTAAAAGTAACGTTTTTTTAAAAAAAAAAAAAATCTAATTTTTAAAACTCGAATTAATAGAATTGACCGGAAAACTTGAATCGATTTCGAAACAATTTGAATTTAAAAAACTCGATTTGAGTGTTTTTCTCTGAAAGGAAGGCTGCAAAACAACTCAAAATTGATCACTGGACCTCTCTTATTAATTTAAAGGACCATTAACATCAATTTTTTTTTCATTATTAAATTTGTTAGTATTCAACAAGAAAAAAACACAAAGACAAATTAAACTTTGAAATCACTAAGTCTTTATTAAGAAATAATTTCCAGAAACTCCGCTTGCACTCCTCTTGAGAAAAAGCGACAGGGCGACGATCCATTGTGTGGCGCTTGATTTCTCCTGCCTGGCTATCTTCTATAAGGAAGGCAGGGAGGTGAAATCGAGCACAGCACGATGGATCGCCTTTCCTGAAGAGGAGCGCAATCGGAGTTTCGGTAAGTTCTTTTGTAATAAAGACTTAGTGATTTCAAAGTTTAATTTGACTTTGTGTTTTTTTTTGTTGAATACTATTAAATTTAATTTAAAAAAAAATTTAGTTGTAGCTAACGAATTTTTTTTAAAAAAATGTGATGTTACTGGTCCTTTAAACAGCAATTCGACAGGTTTTAAGTGGCGAATAGTCAAATTCAAGTTCTTAAAGAGCCAGCGTATGATAAATCTTGAAACTCTAATTCAATTTTTTTTTTAAAAAAAACTCAAATCAAATTTGAATAACTCCCTAGTCGAATTCGACAGTTTTGACCATAAAAAAGTAGAAAATTCGAATTTGAATTTTCAATTCGACCCTTGTTAAATCTTGATAAAGACCCCATATTTTCCATTAAACGTATGGATCAATGCAGCTACTGAATGAAGAATTACAGAAGTGAATGACATTTTGTGCCACTGAGTGGAAACAAGCAGCTGCTCAAAAAATGAATATTTGATATTCATCCAAAAATTCTATCCAGGAAAGGTTAAAACTAAGAAAGCCTAATCAGAAAGGTCCATCTAAATATACCAGTAAACCCCTCAAGTAATGTTGCTCTGAGTCCCCTGTCAAAAGAAATACTGCATTTCTTTCCTTCTATTGTGAACACATGGGCTTCTGTATCAGACTTCCTGCCTTCAGCTTAAACCTCATTGCCCTGGGCAAGAGCATGCTCAGTTTGCTCCTCTCCCCCCACCCCCTCCCTTCTCTACTGTAATCTGAGCCCAGAGAGAGACTCAGGCAGGAAGTGATGTCACACCACATTAATACTGCAGCTCCTATTCTAAACAAACAGAGAGTTTCTAGAGCTTTTTACTCAGGTATGGTAAAACATTCTACAGATTAAATATAGCATTCTAGCTTGCACTATTGCAGCTAATCTATTGGCAATAAAATGCCTCCGTAGCTTTCCTTCTCCTTTAACCACTCGCCAAAAGCCAGGTAATGAAACTTGTGCAGACAGATACCATAAAACTTTGCTCATGTGTTTGTAAGCAATTCAGCAGCAACTGTTACTTTTCCTACCAGTCTGCAATACTTCTTCCATCTCAACTGCTAGCCAAAAAAAGCTGCCTGATGTTATATTGGAGACCAAAATATGAATAGCACAAAAATAAAAGGATGTGTAAAATCTATAATAAAACACATACACAACAATTCTATGGATAATGTGATTATTTCCATGTAATCCTCCATAAACCCAGTTCTGTAAAAGCAATTAAGTCTGTACTCATGGTCTCTTTTTCCTAGATGATTCATTGATGGCCTCAATTGGCTAAATATTCAGCTGGCATATGCCCTGTCGGAATCTGACAGCTGAACAATATATATTCCTGAACTAGAGTCCTGCGCGGGTCCATTTTTTGGAACCCGTACCTGCAATCCGCAACCCGAACCCGCATTCTTACCCGCTACCTGACCCGCAAGTACCTTATCCGCAACCCGGATCCGCGACCATCGGGAATCAGGAAGTGCTGTCATTGTAAACCAGAAGTGACATCATCGGAAGTAGGCGTGATCAGAAAAAAGGAGTAAAAATCGATATTGAGAAGACCCACGACCCGCAAACCTGCAGAACCGCCGGCCGGCGTCTATACCTGCCTATACCGCAGGTTTTTGTGGGTACCCGACCTGCTGCAGGACTCTATCCTGAACTCCTATTTTAGAAAAATATAGGATTGGTTCATTTTATTTGCACGCTTTTTTTTTTTTACTTGCTCCACACAGTATCATCATTATTATTATTATGTCACATCATTATTATGACCTGTATCTCATATATTCTAGATGTCATTGATCTGACTGTGGATGATAAAGATGACCTGCAGAGGGCCATTGCTCTAAGCTTGGAGGAATCCAACAGGACATTCAGGGAGACCGGAATCACTGATGAGGAGCAAGCCATTAGCAGGTAGATTCTGTTCTGTATTCCTTAATGTCGCAGCTCCAGAAATATAGATTTTCAGCCACTGCAATATGGATCTTTTCGGTTGTTTCTTTCCTAATACCAGAATTTAATATTTTTATGGCAATGTAGTTTTTTGTCTCCGGGATATTTTCCCCTCAAGTTAAAACTATGGAAAGAAATACCAGTAACGGCCTCAAATCATTTCCCATTACAGATAATGGGGGATGTGCCTTTACACATAGACTGGTCAGTAATGAAAAGGAGACTTGGCACAATTCCTGGTATTTCCTGTGGTTTCTCTCTAAGGGGAAAAATAGATATCTCTGTTTATGCCACTGGTTTTTAAATATACATTTATTCAACATAATGAGATATATAAACAGTTTTTTTTGGTTAACTTTGCCCAAGGGTATTAGAAGCCAGCATTGCAGAGAACAAAGCATGTCTTAAACGGACACACACCGAGGTCTGGAGCGACTCTCCCAATCCTTATGATCGCAAACGTCAAGAAAAGTGCCCTGTTGGATTAAAGAATGTGGGTAATACGTGCTGGTTCAGCGCTGTCATTCAGGTATGCCTGGCCGACCCCCTGCTGACTACTTGTTATTAGGGATGCACCGAATCCACTATTTTGGATTCAGCCGAACCCCCGAATCCTTCCCCAAAGATTCAGCCAAATACTTAACTGAATCCAAATCCTAATTTGCATAAGCAAATTACGGGTGGGAAGGGGAAAACATTTTTTACTTAGTCATGCGATTTCCCTCCCCGTCCCTAATTTGAATATATTGCAAATTCGGTTAGACCAGGCACAAGGATTTGGCCGAATTCTGCTTAAAAAGGTCGAATCGCGAACTAAATCCTGGATTCAGGGCATCCCTTCTTGTTATACTTGTAGGTTTTAAGCTCCCCCTG
The DNA here is from genome assembly GCA_038501925.1 of Xenopus petersii. Classification (NCBI taxonomy): domain Eukaryota; kingdom Metazoa; phylum Chordata; class Amphibia; order Anura; family Pipidae; genus Xenopus; species Xenopus petersii. Next base: position 10,453,191 of record CM076675.1, on the reverse strand, counting down.
TGACTGTTATCGCTCTACTTTTATGAAAAATGTCCCAGCCCAAAGACGTTTTCTGCTGGATGGGCCACCAGCATGTTTCTCCAGCCTCCTGAGTATCCTTTGTGCTGCAACTGTGGTGTGCATGGGACAAGTCTGAAAGATGACTGAAGCAAAGGGGATACCTGGAAGGCTGGGAAAATATGGCGTTTCCGTTCTTTGCAGAGAACTAGCCACAAGTGCACTTTTTTAAGGAATCCTCTGATTTTTCCTAAGGTATATGGATAACACCCTGAGCACTTGTGTGTTTGTGTGTGAAATACGGTTAACTCTTCTAAACAATATCTAGTATAGGTCAATCTAAAAACAACTGGACTTGCTGAGTAATCAATGAAGACGTTTCACTACTCATCCGAGCAGCTTCTTCAGTTCAACTGACTGGTGTGGGAAGTTCTCGGCATATAAACTCTTCCACTAATCCATTTACAATGGCACATTGTAACTCTTCAAAGAGGTGACATCTGAAGAAACTCACAGAGGTGTTGATTCTGTGTAGTTGTGATAGGATTATCCAATGTGTCATGCAACTCCTAGATACAGGTGTTACTTGTGAGAGTTGCATGAATGGATGTGTGAAGTGTTCTGAATCCGCCGGGGTACAGATGTTAGAACAGCATTCAGTTGAACTGAAGAATTGCATGAATGGATGTGTGAAGTGTTCTGAATCCGCCGGGGTACAGATGTTAGAACAGCAGTCAGTTGAACTGAAGAAGCTGCTCGGATGAGTAGTGAAACGTTTTCATTGATTACTCAGCAAGTCCAGTTGTTTTTAGATTGACCTATACTAGATATACTATGACCTGGATGAATGAAAATCTTCATAGTCTTCTAAACAATGTTCTCGAGTGATTCAAAGGTAAACAAGATGTGTCAGTGGACGTTAATTAAGGAACAAAAAAGAAAGTGTAGTAATTTAATAGTCCCGGTGATCTCAAGCTGTGAGTGAAACCCAATAGAGTGACACATGTAGGGTGGAGAGCCAGCAGATTTTCTTGTTTACTAAACGTATTGTATGCGTGTGCCCTTTTGAAACCGTAAAACATGACCTGCTTCTGTTTCACATCTTAGAATCAAACTACATTTTTCATTTACCTATCCCTATTCTGATTTTTCATAAATGCCATATTTATAAATATGTGTCCACAATATTGCAGAAATTTGTTTTCCGCCTCAGGCCTGGTAAAATCCCATTTTTGCCCTAAGGAAAGATCAACAACTTTTGGGGAAAAATAAGGTAGTAACAAGTGAAATTGAAATACTGATAAATCTGTTAGATTTTAACCACATTTCCGGTCATTTTCTTTAAAGGAAAAGATAAGGCTGAGTTAACTTGGGGGTGCCAGAAGTTTACTTATCTGAAACCCCCGGGCCGGTGCTCCTATCAGGAGAAAACTGCACCAGTCCGTGAGTTCTGCCCGTGAGCACCACAGAGCGATCGGCTTCCTTGTTCATCTTCTTTCTTCTCGCGGTTGCGCGGTAGAGTGAAAAGCAGAACTTTAACAAAGAAGTCGTCTATTTCGTTCTACTGTGCATGTGTCTGCCCCGGGAAATTTGAAGAAAGAAGAATAAGAAAGCCGATTGCTCCGTGGTGCTCACTGGAATAACCCCCGGACCAGTGCAGTGGGGTTTCAGGTGAGTGGATACAATCACTTGGGGGTGCCTACCTTTTTGTACCCCCAAGTTAACTCAGCCTTTACTTCTCCTTTAAAGGCAGCAATATCTCTCCAACTTCACCAAACACTCGCTACTAAATGTTTTCTAAACGTTGACAAAAACGAATCAAAAGAAATTGAAATTCTAAGGATGAGGGGTAGTTCAACTTTTAAATAAAGTTAGGTTTTAGTATGCTGTAGATATGATATTCTAATACAATTTACCATTAGTCTTCATTTGTTATATTTCTGGTGTTTGAGTTAGCTTTTTGTTCAGCAGCTTTTCCTATTGGAATATCAAGAGCTATATAGTTGCTAAAGTCCATGGTTTACTCTAACCAGATAATGGTTTAAATGAGAGACTGGAATATGAATTGGGGACTGCTTGAATACTGTATATCCTCACAGAGCCATGGTTTTATTGGTTGCCAGGGTCAATGAGACCCATTCGAAAGCTGGAAAGAGGCAGAAGAAGAACATAGTAATATAGTATGTTAGGTTGAAAAAAGACACACGTCCATCAAGTTCAACCTTTTAACTTTTTTTTAACCTCCCTAACTGCCAGTTGATCCAAGAGGAAGGCAAAAAACCCCATTGAAGCCTATCCAATTTGCCTCAGAGGAGGAAAAAATCCCTTCCTGACTCCAAAATGGCAATGGGACCAGTCCCTGGATCAACTTGTACTATGAGCTATCTCCCATATCCCTGTATTCCCTCACTTGCTAAACACCATCCAACCCCTTCTTATACCTATCTAATGTATCAGCCTGTACCACTGATTCAGGGAGACAATTCCAAATAATTAAAAAAATTATATATAAAAAAAAAAGTGATGATATACTGAAAGTTAACTTAAAGGTGAACTATGCTGTTAAAGGGCAACTAAAGTCTAAAATAGAATAATGTTAGAAATGTTGTATTTTGTATACTAAATATGAACAAGAATTTACTGCACCAGAAGCCTAATAAGTCATGATTTATGCTTTCAAAGCTGACGCAAGGGGCTGTCATCTTGTAACTTTGTTAAACATCTTTGCAAGACCAAGACTATGCACATGCTCAGTGTGATCTGGGCTTCAGTTGGGAGGGTAAGCTTAGGGATTGTCATAAATGATTAAAACAGCACAAGTCAAATAATATCTGCCATAGAAGCAAATACAACAAGACTAATTCATAATCAGAATATACAGACTGTACTGGGTCTGGGGATACAAATCTCTACACAGTCGCAGGCTGCTCTACAGGGAAACAAACAAAGCTGCTTGAGTTCTGGGAAGTAAGGTGGACATTTTTTAATTAAAGTATATTGGAGATAGGGTTCTTTTTCATTAAAGGAAGTAAATATGTTTTTTTTTTTTTTTTTGCCTTTACATGCCCTTTAATGTACTATAAACAACCTAAGAATAGTCAGCACATTGTGTATTTTGAATGGGCACTAGGTGGTCATTATAACATTTAATTATAGGCTATAACGATAGTGTCAGGATCTTCTTCCTATTCCTAAAAAAAAAAAATGTGTCCTAGCTAAGTAGCGTGGAGCTTTTGATGTGTATGAGTTTGTTTATTTAAAACGTGATTTTAATTTGTTGATACTAAACAGTCCTATGAAATCAAACTCATCGCAAGTCCTTAACAGATTGTAACAGATGGGAGCCGGTCGTAAAGAGCAGCTTGTTTACTTACAGCGGCTAATTTATATGCATGTTTTTGTTTAGTCTGACTTGATAGCTGCAGCGATACTATTACTTTATATATTACTTTATATCTCAGGCACGACAGCTTTCAGCAGTTGCCTGATTCCTGTAAACTGAGCCGTGCACCTTATGATTTTATCCCATCTATTAGTTCCTGGGCCCCACTTATTATTACAGGTGCAAAATCTGTTATCTGGGGTTTCCAGGGATCTTTTTGCAAAGATATATATGATTGTTTTGCTGTTGCCACTGAGCTTGGTTTTTCTATTACTCCTACATTTGGCAGCTATTAGCATAATGCTTTCTAGGTATAGGATCCCTTATCCAGAAACCCATTATCCAAAAAGCTCCAAATTACAGGAAATTCCTTTAAAAAAAAAAAAAATTCTAATTTTTAAAAAATGATTTCCCTGTTTTTAGTTATCATAAAACCATACCTTGTACGTTACTAAGCTGCACAAATCCATATTGGTGGCAAACCAATACTACTGGATTTATCTGATGTTGAAATGATTCTTAATAGACTTAAAAGGATACTGTCATGGGAAAACATGTGTTTTTCAAAACGCATCAGTTAATAGTGCTGCTCCAGCAGAATTCTGCACTGAAATCCAATTCTCAAAAGAGCAAACAGATTTTTTTATATTCAATTTTGAAATCTGACATGGGGCTAGACATATTGTCAGTTTCCCAGCTGCCCCCAGTCATGTGACTTGTGCCTGCACTTTAGGATGGAACTACTTTCTGGCAGGCTGTTATCTCTTCTACTTAATGTAACTGAATGTGTCTCGGTGGGACTTGGCTTTTGTTCTTATATCTACCAGGGAACTGTTAACTTGTGTTAGGGAGCTGCTATCTGGTTACCTTCCTGTTGTTCTGTTGTTAGGCTGCTTGGTGGGGGAGGGGGGTGATATCACTCCAATTTGCAGTACAGCAGTAAAGAGTGACTGAAGTTTTCCAGAGTACAAGTTTTTGTTTTCTATACTGTACTTTGTCTCATGTTTGTTTGTTTTTTTACTATTTTAGTCGTTATTTAACCTGCTGGAATTCCGCAGACTGGTTCTGAACTACAGCCCCCCTGCAAGTGCTCAGGATGTACCACGAAACCAAAAGGTAATGTACTTTTTTATAAATATTCCGCTGTTCCTTTATCACAATGCATATGTTGTGCATTAAGAGGATTGCAGTATTCCTATTTCTATACAGGTATGGGACCTATTATCCAGAATTAGGGATGCAACAAATCCAGGATTCGGTTTGGGATTCTGCCTTTTTCAGCAGGATTCGGAATCCTTGTGCCTGGCCAAACCGAATCTGAATCCTAATTTGCATATGTAAATTCGGGGCGGGTAGGGAAATCACGTGACTTTTCGTCACAAAAGAAGCTTTCTTCCACCCTTCCCTGGCCCTAATTTAGGGTTTGGTATTTGGCCGAATCAATAATTCAGGGATTTGTCTGAATCCCAAATAGTGGATTCGGTGCATTCCTATCCAGAATGCTCAGGACCTGGGGTTTTCCCGGATAACTGGTCTTTCCGTAATTTGGATCTTCAAACCTTAAGTCTACTAGAAAATCATATAACATTAAATAATCATATAATTATATCTTAGATGGTACACATTACACTGTATGCTGTACAAAGTAAATATTTGTCCTCCAAAGGGTGAACGCCCTATGCATAGGTAATGTGCTGTATCTTACAAATAAAACAATATATCAATGAGACAATTCATGATACCTAGTGGTAGATGACAAGAATAGATTATGAGTTTTTTTCAAAACTCATCAGTTAATAGTGCTGCTCCAGCAGACTTCTGCACTGAAATCCGTTTATCAAAAGAGCAAACAAGGGGCTAGACATATTGTTAGTTTGCCAGCTGCCTCTAGTCGTGTGACTTGTGCTCTGATAAAATAATGATATCAGTGCCTGCTCTACAATATTCCAGCTTTAGACAATGACAAATATTTCTCTACTGCACATTCACTCTAACTCTGTAGAGGGACATCTGGGAAAGCTATTTGTTAGTGATGCGTTTGGCACATTTATTGTTCTTCAAATAAGCACTAGCCCAGTGAAAAATAATGTCCTTTAAGTGATTTTTGATTCCCTTGATTTTATTTTTCCTGGGGAAATTTTAGTTTATAGTTTCCCTTGGCTAATGGGACATATTTCAGATGGCACAAAAGCACTCCTAGCACAGCTTCATGCCTTTACTCGATGAATTAGAAATAATGTATTAGGTGTGTATATATATGTATACAGTTAGGTCCATAAATATTTGGACAGACCACTTTTTTTTTTCTAATTTTGGTTCTGTACATTACCACAATGAATTTTGAATGAAACAACTCAGATGCAGTTGAACTGGAGACTTTCAGCTTTAATTCAGTGGGTTGAACAAAAAGATTGCATAAAAATGTGAGGAGCTAAAGCCTTTTTTTTAACACAATCGCTTCATTTCATGGGCTCAAAAGCAGGTGAAACAAGTCCTCCTTAAGCTGCAAAAACAGAAAAAAACCCATCCGAGAAATTGCTACAATAGTGGAAAATCTACAGTTTGGTACATCCCGAGAAAGAAAGAAAACACTGGTGAACTAAGCAACACAAAAAGACCTGGACGTCCACAGAAGACAACAATGGTGGATGATCTCCAATCATTTCCATGGTGAAGAGAAACCCCTTCACAACAGCCAAACAAGTGAACAACACTCACCAGGAGGTAGAGTATCCATATCCAAGTCTACCATAAAGAGAAGACTGCATGAAAGTAAATACAGAGGGTGCACTGCAAGGTGCAAGCCACTCATAAGCATCAAGAATAGAAAGGCTAGATTGGACTTTGTTTAAAAAAAAAAACCATCTACAAAAGCCAGCACAACTCTGGTAAAACATTCTTTGGACAGATGAAACCAAGATCAACCTCTACCAGAATGATGGCAAGAAAAAAGTATGGAGAAGGCGTGGAATAGCTAATGATCCAAAGCATAGCACAGTTGTGTATAAAAGATTTGGGAGGTAGTGTGATGGCTTGGGGTGCATGGCTGCCAGTGGCACTGGGACACTAGTGTTTATCCATCATGTGACACAGGACAGAAGCACAAGAATGGATTGTGAGATGTTCAGAGACACTGTCTGCTCAAATCCAGCTAAATGCAGTCACATTGATTGGGAGGCGTTTCATAATGACCCAAAACATACAGCCAAAGCAACCCAGGAGTTTATTAAAGCAAAGAAGTGGAATATTCTTGAATGGCCAAGTCAGTCACCTGATATGAACCCAATTGAGCTGCATTTCACTTGCTGAAGACTAAACTTCAGACCCACAAACAAACAGCAAGTGAAAGCGGCTGCAGTAAAGGCCTGGCAGAGCATTAAACAGGAGGAAACCCAGAATCTGGTGATGTCCATGAGTTCAAGACTTCAGGCTGTCATTGCCAGCAAAGGGTTTTTCAAGTATTAGAAATGAACATTTTATTTTCAGTTTTTTTTAATTTGTCTAATTGTTTTTGAGCCCCTAAAATGAAGTGACTGTGTAAAAAAAAAAGGCTTTAGTTCCTCACATTTTATGCAATCTTTTTGTTCAACCCACTGAATTAAAGCTGAAAGTCTGCAGTTCAACTTCATCTGAGTTGTTTCATTTAAAATTCATTGTGGTCATGTACAGAACCAAAGTTAGTAAAAAAAGTTGTCTCTGTCCAAAGATTTATGGACCCAACTGTGTATGTATGCATGTATGTATGTATGTATGCATGTATGTATGTGTGTTTGTATGTATGTATGTATGTGTGTTTGTATGTATGTATGTATGTGTGTTTGTATGTTTGTATGTATGTATGTATGTGTGTTTGTATGTTTGTATGTATGTATGTATGTGTGTTTGTATGTTTGTATGTATGTATGTATGTATGTGTGTTTGTATGTTTGTATGTGTGTATGTGTAAGGGAAAGTTGTGCTCACCACTACGTTTTAAAACCATTAGGCGGGGGTGCAATGAGGCTGTGACCACAAAATACAGATAGACAAATACAAGAGTCCTCTGCACTCAACGCATTATCAATATATTTAAGACAGAGACATTTTGTGCTACTGCTACTGAAAAATGTCTTACCCTTTAAACAAAACAGGGATTGTTTGTCCATATATTGCAATATATTTAAGCTGAACAACTACGTCAAAGTCATCCCATATCTGGCCAGTCCTACGCTCAATTTTATCTGATTCATTAAGAATTCTATTGCTTCATTATACATTTTACAAAGGGACTAGGTTTTACTTGCAACTTACTTGCTGCTTTCAAAGTAAAACTCCCAAACTTGGCTGCCCTTTTATTAGACACCAGTGGGATCACCTGACTATAGCTGGGAAGGGTGGGAGCTACAACATGGAGCTGGTCACTGCTATATATTTTTATATATATATATATATATATATATATATACTGTATATATATATATATATATATATATATATATATATATATATATATATATATACACAAAACAAAAAAAGGGATCAGCACTCACAGGACTTAGAAAAATAAATAATAATTTATTAAAGAACTATGGACTAACGTTTTGGCCCTTCCAGAGCCTTTCTCAAATTTCTCACTTTGAGAAAGGCTCTGTAAGGGCCGAAACGTTAGTCCATAGTTCTTAAATAAATTATTATGTATTTTTCTAAGTCCTGCGAGTGCTGATCCCTTTTTTTGTTTTTTTTTTTGTAGATTTGCTCCTTGATCGTGCACCCAGGCATATTTATTTATTTTTCGTGAGTGCTGGCATACCTTGGAACCTATATATATATACGTACGTATATATATATATATATATATATATATATATATATATATATATATATATATATATATATATATATATATATATATATATATATATATATATATATATATATATATATACACACACACACACACATACATATACAGGTATAGGATCCCTTATCTGGAAACCCGATATCCAGAAAGCTCCAAATTACGGATTGGCTGTCTCCCATAGACTCCATTTTATCGAAATCATCCAAATTTTTAAAAATTATTTCCTTTTTCTCTGTAATAATAAAACAGTAACGAAATTGCAGATGATACCCGCACTCCTTCACACCATCTCGTTTTGCCGGGTGCTTGGTCAAAAGTGGTATATAAAATTGTAGAAAGGACCAGCACTCCGTTTTCCAAAGAATTCAGTATTTTCTTTTAATAAAACTGTGATATTAAAATAAACTACTGAATTCTTTGGAAAACGGAGTGCTGGTCCTTTCTACAATTATATATATATATATATATATATATATATATATATATATATATATATATACATTACAGATCAAACATCATAACTACTAGCTCTGCCTAATGGGCTGGCACCATATAAATAAATGACAATACAAGGAAAAGTTGGATTTGTCCGCTCTGTGCTTCCCCTGTCTCTAGAGTGACTATTCTATCAGGCTTTTGATGCTCTAGGGATTTTCTTTCAGTTTTATTCCCCCTTCAGGAGATACAGAATGGCACAGAAATGCTAAGAATTTGTTTGGTTGTCTGAAACTGCTCTGCCCATTCTCCTTACAGCTAAACCTGAGCATCATGTTCCATGGCTGGGGAACCTTATCCTCGTCACAGTGTTTCCCTTGTAAGAAAAATGCTGTCACATATTTTACACTTCAAAGGAACATTGCATATAAACAGATACAATGTTATATTCTGAAGTCAAACACTTCCGATTTCTTTAATGAATGTGATATTAGCCCACGTACAGATTCTAAACACAGCTCCTCTCTGTCTCCCCCACTAACTGAAGCTTCATTTGTTCTCTTACACTCAGCAGCCTGAGGCTTGGCACTTTGGCACTGTCTCTGTTCAGTCAAATGAGTTTCCTTTTCAGCTAACTCCTAATTTTAGCCACTTCCTTTATAACTCCTCATTAACTGAGGCTTGTCTGGGTAACAATAATAACTAATGTGTCATATATAAAATAGAGAGCCATAACCTAGGAGTTTCATGACCATATAAAAACACGAGGCCAAAGGCCGAGTGCTTTTATACAGGTCATGGAACTCTGAGGTAACTTCTAATATCCTCATATTTTGCAACTGGGGCTACTTTATTTATCATAATACACATTTTACTACTTTATTTATCATAATTCTGACATCAGAACTCACCGTTTATAACTGATGACATCAGAACTCACTGTTTATAAGGATATCATTTACAAGATATTGATAGCTTTTGTGTATTATATAATAAATAAAGTACCCCCAGTTGCAAAATATGAGGATATTAGAAGTTACCGAGGAGTTCCATGACCTGTATAAAAACACTTGGCCTTTGGCCTGGTGTTTTTATATGGTCATGTGAAACTCCTCTGTAACATGAGGGGTACTTTATTCACACATGAATATCCTGTAAATGATATCCTTATAAATGGTGACTAGTGATGTCATTAGTTATAAACGGTGAGTAGTGATGTAATTTCTGTCACATGACTCAATAAAACTTGTGTTTTATAATAAATAAAGTACCCTTTGTTGAAAAATATGAGGATATTAGAAGTAACCTCGGAGTTCCATGACCTGTATAAAAGCACAAGGCCGATTTTATATGATCATGGAGCTCCTCTGTGACTTATAATATCCTTATATTTTACAATAGGGGGTACTTTATTCACTATATATATATATATATATATATATATATATATATATATATATATATATATATACTTTATGCTCAGTGTTCACATTCTTACCAGATCAGATTAACAGATGGACCCGCACTCCATTTTATCGTGAAATAAATGTGTTTTATTTTCAATGCATATCCATAAATTGCATTAAAAATAAATCACATTTAATTCACGATAAAGTGGAGTGCTGGTCCTTCTGCTAATTTGTATATATATATAATTTAATTTTTTTTTATTATACAAGCTGCTATATGAGCTCATTCAGTGGGGCTATGTTAAACAAAAAAAAGTGCATGAACAGTATCTGAACTGCAAAATATATATATATATATAAAGATATGTGTAATATATAATAAGAAACATTTTTTTTTTATTTGAACAATGACTTAATATATACCTGCAAACTGTGATCATTTCCCCTTATTTCCCCTTTCTAGGAACATAGGAATTTGCCTTTCATGCGTGAGCTGAGATACCTGTTCTCTCTAATGGTCAGCTCCAAAAGAAAGTATGTCGATCCATCTAGAGCTGTTGAGATTCTTAAGGATGCTTTCAAATCCAATGACTCTCAGCAGGTAAGACTGAAAAACGCTACTCTTACTATAGGTCATCTAGGAAATAGATAAGACAAGCAATTCTCAGGCCCTGCTGGAGCAGACGGCACCATAATAGCAAGAATAATAGCCCATACCTGTCACTCATTTGTAAGACATTAAAGTAGGTGAACACTAACAAGTGCCTATAGCGATCTATATCTGGCAACCACTGCAAAGTGAAACCATGTTAATGCTTACGATTCTCCTATACAGTCAAACCTCAAATTTATATCACCGGATTTTAAAGTTTTCCCACATTTTACACTTTTTTTGTGGTCGCACCAATTTATAATGTTAATGAGTGCTTTTCCCAGATTTTGAACTTAAAGGTTGTTTTAGTTGTTGATTTTCCTTTAGTTGTTGTTTGTTCTCTCTGAATGTTATTTTTTATAATGTTAAATGCTTAAAAATACTTGCTTAAAATACTAAGATGCATATTTTCCCCTTATTCTGTCTGTAAGTATCAAATTTCAATTGTGTAAATATGAAAATCACTTAGTCTGCACCTCATAGAGCCATAAACAAATCACCTATTGCTTTAGGTTCCTATTATTAGAGGCCTGCACATGTTGTCCCATAGTGTAACGTTAATTCTGCAATACTTAGACCCTTGTCCTAAACACAGTAAATTTCATATTTCAAAGTAAAAGGGACTCCTGTGTTTATATACTTTGAACACGTGAATATGTTGCTTTTAACACATTTCCCATATTTCTCCCTGGAAAAAAAACATGAAATGGGGGGTCCTACTGTATATTTTTGCTTCTTCTCAAAACTGAGCAGTCCTTCTGCTTATTTTATATTAATATTTGAGAACAGTTGTCCTAGTTTAAATAGTTGCAGCTATAAATTTAAACTAAAACCAAAAGGAATCTTGGAAAAAAACTAGAGAATCCTCACCTATTTCTTAGATTGTGCCTTGCAAATATCCATATCGTTGTCTCCTTAAGCTTAGGTCCGTATTCCTGGAGAGCAGATGCATTGATTTAGACAACGTCATATCTGATGCTGCAGTTGGTTTGTTTCTGACTATAGAACCAGACCCATAAGAAGTCTGTTTGCTCTTCTGTTTATTATGCTTATTGAGATGTTTTTGTTCCTCTGTTCTCTCCAATAGCAAGATGTCAGTGAATTCACTCACAAACTCTTGGATTGGTTGGAAGATGCTTTCCAGATAAAAGCCGAAGAGGAAAGGTAGGACACTGTAGGTACAGGCAATAAAAGTAAAATTCCCTGGTGCAGTGCAAATGCAGCTATGACAGCCCCTGTAAAACATTGGGTACGGAATGCTTATACATTTCATTGAACACTACAGGAAAAGTGCATTGCCTATTACTGTGCAGTTCCCAGATTGCTATATGGTAGGGGTGTAAGGGCCCGAAGGCACAGTTGGAGTGCGGACCAAGGAGGAGGCAGTTCAAACAAACAAAGTTCAAGGTACAAGAGGGTTCGGCAGTAGAATGGTCAGGCAAGGGGTCATTCCAGGCGGAATAGGGTCAAAACAGGAATCAATATAACGATACTAGAGTCACACCCAGGAATGCACAAAGTGAAACCTATACTTGGGCAATGTTGCAGTATTCAGGCTACTTTAAATAGGCCTGTTTTGGCGCCAAAAGCTGGACTTGATAACGTCATGACGTTGACACTGGCGCCAGTGTTCCAACGCCAGCGCCCGTTCTGATGCCGGTGTCCATTCCAACGCTGGCAACCAATCAGCGGGCGAGAAGACCCTGGCGTCACAGAGCTGCGACCAGCAGGATCCAAGTGGAGGAGCAGGGTGCCGCCATCTTGGACGCCAAGCATGGCGGTGAGTATCAGTTTCCTTTATAAGGGGTTGCTCTAGCTTGGGGAATCCATTTCCTGACTATTTCCTTTCTGGCATAAGCCTATCATGCTTTATGGCAGGAATTTTGTTTATACTCTTCTATTTATCTGAAGCCAAGCAGCGAGCTGGCTGACTCTTAGTTGATTGTACATTCCGTTCTCTCTGCATGTCAGGGAGGGTTGTGTGAACTCAAGAACTGTCGTTAAAGACATGAGACTGATAGGCAGGAGGCCATTGAGAGTAATGCGTCTCTTAGTACAGGCATTCGAGGCACAGGACTTGTCCAGGTCTGTCACTGTCACAGAGGTCTGTTCTAAGATTTAAACACATGGCTTCCTGGGCCAGTCTAACTGCCATCTAGGTTATCCATGGGGAAACTGTGAAGGGCCCGCTTGTCCTGAAAAATAATATTAAATACTGTACTCATTCACATAGGGACATTCATGTCCTATGTGCAAAGGGTTGAAAGGTGCAGTGGTTTGTGATGTGTGCAGTGGTAGGGCCTAACGGTAGGCCATATAACCTGTGCCATTTCATATTTTTGCAATATTTTGACCTTTAGCTTTTCCTATATATTTGTAGACTAAATATAAGGAAAAATGATGCCATAGGAAGTGGTGTTCTGGGACTTGCTGGGTCTTTATAACCAACTACTGCTGCTTAGAAGCCCTGTGCTGTGACCTTTTATGACTGACCTTACATACATAACCTTGACCTTTTTATGAGTAAACCACTTAAAGTGGCCATACACCGATATGCCTTGATTGTGGGCCCTTGGGCAGAAGGATTAGATCACAAGGCCAGGAATTAAGGCGGTGGGATGGAGGACCGCATCAATGTTCTGGGGTGGCCCCATTCACTGGCTAATAAGCTGCCGACTTTTTCTGCCAGCAGCTTTTATTGGCCCGTGTATGCCCTTTAGAAATGGCAATATAATGTCATAATTTCCCTCCACCCACTTCTTACCAGGAAACAACAAGAATAGTGCTGCACATGGTTAACCATCCTGCAGAAAATTTGTTAAAAATGACTAAATTTGGGTCACTATATGCAAATGACTGCTGTATATGTAAGATGTAATAAAGGAACACTAATATAAGAGCTGCAGATGATTTAGGGTTGCAGTCACTGAACCATTGTTCCCTGGGCACAACAGAAAACTTCGGTCACAGGCTGATAACATTGTTGTGCTGGCTGCAGCCCTCCGAACCTCTTGCACTAGATCATCCAGCACCGAGGACATATTGGATTACTTTAGTTCAGCTCTCCATAGAAATCTTTGGTTTATTATAGTACAAATGTCATACAGACATCTGCAAAGGATATTGCTTGTATGTCAAGTTGTAATATCTTGTATTAGGCTAGAGTTACGCTTATAACTTTCATAGCTGCTGCCAATTATGGGTGACCTGTTAGTTCGGCCCAGAGGGACCACATGTAAATCATTAAGGCAAATCAGTCCAGATTGGGATGGAGGAGCATTTCTTTGGAGCCCATATACAGTCCATTTTGGCTCCTATAGGGACCTATTCAGAGGCCAAGATTTGCTCTTGTGTTGCTTTTTATGTGCAGCAGAATAGAGACGTCACAAGAGCTGGGGTGACTGTTGTATTTATATACCATTAGTGGAGCATTGCACTCTACTTGCATTGTAGAATCTTCTAGACCATAAGATATATATATGCTGCCTGCTTGCTGCTCAATAGTATTTACAGACACTCTAAATACAAGGCAGGAATCACAGCACTGGCTTGAATGGCTGCCCCCATGGCTACAGAGCAGCTTGTTTATACTGTATAAACCAGTGATCCCCAACCAGAAGCTCGTGAGCAAAATGTTGCTCCCCAACCCCTTGGATGTTGCTCCCAGTGGCCTCAAAGCAGGTGCTTATTTTTTCAATTCCAGGCTTGGAGGCAAGTTTTGGTTGTATAAAACCCAGGTGCCCTGCTAAACAGAGCCTCAATGTAGGTTGACAATCCTCATAGGGGCTACCAAATTGCCAATCACAGCACTTATTTGGCACCCCAGGAACTTTTTTCATGCTTGTGTTGCTCCCCAACTCCTTTTACTTCCGAATGTTGCTCACGGGTTCAAAAGGTTGGGGATGCCTGGTATAAACTATAGTAGTACTTATCTGTTATCTACTGTGTATCCTGTGCTTGATTGGCTGCCCCCATGGCTACACAGAAGCTTGTTTATATAAACTATAGTAGTACTTATCTGTTATCTACTGTGTATCCTGTGTTTGAATGGCTGCCCCCATGGCTACACAGCAGCTTGTTTATATAAACTATAGTAGTACTTATCTGTTATCTACTGTGTATCCTGTGCTTGAATGACTGCCCCCATGGCTACACAGCAGCTTGTTTATATAAACTATAGTAGTACTTATCTGTTATCTACTGTGTATCCTGTGTTTGAATGGCTGCCCCCATGGCTACACAGCAGCTTGTTTATATAAACTATAATAGTACTTATCTGTTATCTACTGTGTATCCTGTGCTTGAATGGCTGCCCCCATGGCTACACAGCAGCTTGTTTATATAAACTATAATAGTACTTATCTGTTACCTACTGTGTATCCTGTGCTTGAATGGCTGCCCCCATGGCTACACAGCAGTTTGTTTATATAAACTATAGTAGTACTTATCTGTTATCTACTGTGTATCCTGTGCTTGAATGGCTGCCCCCATGGCTACACAGCAGCTTGTTTATATAAACTATAGTACAGGTAGGGGACCTGTTATCCAGAATGCTCAGGACCTGGCGTTTTCCGGATAACGGATCTTTCTGTAATTTGGGTCTTCATGCCTTAAGTATACTAGAAATTAATTTAAACTTAAATAAAAAATAAACCCAATAGGCTGGTTTTGCTTCCAATAAGGATTAATTATATCTTAGTTGGGATCAAGTACAAGCTACTGTTTTACTATTACACAGAAAAAGGAAATCATTTTTAAAAATTTGGATAATTTGGATAAAATTGAGTCTATGGGAGACAGCCATTCCGTAATTCGGAGCATTCTGGATATCGGGTTACCGGATAAGGGATCCTATACCTGTAGTACTTATCTGTTATCAAAAAAAAAAAAAACCTTTCCCCAACAGACATTTTTTGTTTGTTTGTTTTTAATAATGATCCATTATCCAGAAAACCCCTAGGTCCCAAGCATTCTGCATAATAAATTGTATACCTGTATAACTAATATAAAACAGAATAGCACCTCCAAACTGTAACTGTAGTGCAGACTAAAAATGAAAGAGCAGAAGAAATAATGGGGCACAAGGGCCAGGCAGAAAGGTTTTGGGTGAAAAAGGAAGACATGAGGAAACTAGTTTGTATCATCATGACTGTGTTTTTTTTTTCTTTTACAGAGATGGAGAGAAACCAAAGAACCCAATGGTGGAATTATTTTACGGAAGGTTCCTGGCAGTGGGTGTACATGAAGGTTGGTTTTAATGGGTTTGTTTTGTCATGAGGCTTTTGTGCGTCAGAGTCATTATTGGTGGTGATGCACAAACAGTTACAACTAAAAAGTGTAGATCATGGGCTTGTAATTATAATAGAAATGGACTGCTGCATGTTTTTAGATGACCCTCACAAGCTGAGAGCTTGTTGTGACCCCCTCCATTGATGTGTAATTCACTATGCTTTCATGTCTGTGTAGCAATGAAATGACTCCATTTCCATAGCTCTCATGAGCGGAAGTCAACACAGCCTCGCAAAATAGGCCATTCTTCTGTTTGCACTTTTCTCTTTTGTGTGTATTATATGGGAATGCTGTGCACCTTCTTGTTTTGTAAGCATTAGTGATTGGCAGGAGACTTATTGTTTCATGTTGTTTATATTTATAGCATTTTTTTACTATGACAAAAAATTACAAGAGCCTTTGCAGAATTTCCGACGTCCTTCTTTGAAGTCGGATATTTAATCAGGTTCCCTTTGCTCATGATAAGGTTGCAGATCTAAATAAGAATAGGTGCAACAGTCACTGTAATGTGGTTCCAAGGGTATCTAGAGCACCATATAGGCAGGTAGTATGAATAAACATGGCGACACAAGGTACACAAGATATAGGACAAGTAGCCCCATATTTTAGTTTGGGACAATTAGTTGGCCATATTGAAATAATTCTCTCTTTGCACCATTAACCAGAATATAGTGGAATTAAATGGAAGTTGGAAGGGTGCCCTTCTGCTTTTAATTCAGGAAGAGCTGATTCCCTATAAACGTGCCGCAGAAAGGGATTACAATTTCCATTTGGACAAACTGACAGATTCACAGGATCGCAGGATAGATGAATATGATGAATCTCAAAGAGCGATTATAGGGATGGCCAAAAATTAGGTCAGTTGCCTTGTCATAACGACCCATGCTTGGGTACCATTAGTGCTGCAATATGCTTGTGTACTACCTTTGTCTGTGAATTGTTCTACAATTTAACCACTGGGCAGTGTGTGTAGCTATTCTAACATAATAATGGTCTTAAAGGAGAACTAAACACTAAAATTTAATAGGGCTAAAAATGTCATATTTTATATAGTGAACTTATTGCACCAGCCTAAAGTTTCAGCTTGTCAATAGCAGCAATGATCCAGGACTTCAAACTTGTCACAGGGGGTCACCATCTTGGAAAGTGTCTGTGACACTCACATGCTCAGTGGGCTCTGATTGGCTGTTGAGAAGCTAAGCTTAGGGATCGTCACTAATTATCCAGCAGAAAATGAGCTTCCCCTGTAATATAAGCTGATGCTACAGGTTTGCTGATTATTAAATTCTGATGCTAATTGCACTGGTTTCTGTGCTGCCATGTAGTAATTATGTGTATTAATTACTAAGCCACCTTATATTGTGACTTTACTATTCTATGTGTACTGTATATTGTGAGTGGGTCCCTAAGCTCAGTAAGTGACAGCAGCACAGAGCATGTGCAGTGAATCGGCAGAAAAGAAGATGGGGAGCTACTGGGGCATCTTTGGAGACACAGATCTTTACTTCTAAACGGATTTGGTTGGCTGGGGCTGGTACAGAAGCCCAAAACATAATGTACAAAATTTCTACCTACTTCTTTAGTTTAACTTGTCTTTTAAAGGAGAAGGAAGGCTAGCGAGGCAATTTATTGCCAATAGATTGCTCACAATAGTGAAAGCCAGAACCTATATTTATTCTATATAATGCTTTACTATTTACCAGTAAACGGCTCTAGAAGCTCTCTCTGTTTGTTTATGATAGCAGCTGCCGTATGAGTAGCTTGGTGTGACATCACTTCCTGCCTGAGTCTCTCCCTGCTCACCCATAGCTCGGGCTCAGATTACAGCAGGAGGGGGAGGAGGAAGAGAGGAGCAAACTGAGCATGCTCAAGCCCTAGCCCTGGAGGTTTAGGAAGAAAGTCTGATACAGAAGCCCATGAGTACACAAAAGAAGGAAATAAATGTGGTGTTTCTTTTGACAGAGGACTCAGAGCAGCATTACTTTGTGGGTTCACTGTTTTTTTGATAAAACTTTCTTTGTTTTATCTTTTCCTTTTTTAAGTATCCATATGCTCTCATAGTGTAAGCATGCCAGAGCTATTTAAAAATTGTAAGGTTTGAAGCTCAAAGTGCCTTGTGACTAATGACTGCTCAGAAGGGTGTGTACAGGCTCATTCTTATTTGGTAACAACTCAACTCCACTTACCAGTTTTAGTAACAGAATGCAGAAGTATGTGGCATGTTATAGCTTTAAAGAGACACTTACCTCCTGGGGTTTCAGGGGCTAGTGCAATGAGCCCTTGTAATCATATGCAAAGGCCTGTGCACTCAGAAATACTGTAAAACTTAGATGAACTCGTTCACAACTGTAGTCCGTTATGATCTTGCCCACATTACTTATGGGGTAAATAATAAATGGTGCAAAGTTCCTACAGGTCTAGTATCCTCGGCAGCAAATCAGCAAGTTGCGTTTACAAATCATCTAATTGATAGCAAATGGTATATATGGGTTACTAGACCAGGGCCCTAGTGCATTTCATTATATTACCCAAAAAGAAAATAATATAATGTAAGAATAACTTTGTCTCACTCTTCCCTCAATATCTAGCTTGTGCACTTTTATTTTCAGGCTCTTACCTTTAAAATTTGTATTCCAAGGAAAGAAATTTGAGAACACGGAAATGTTTGGGCAGTACCCCCTACAGGTCAATGGCTTTAAGGACCTGCACGAGTGCCTAGAGGCTGCCATGATTGAAGGGGAGATAGAATCGTTGCACTCAGAAAACTCGGGCAAGTCAGGCCAAGAGGTGAGATACTCCAAAATGAGGATGTACTCTGTGATAACAAATGGCACGTCACTGTTAAGTAAAGTCTTTGCAGAGGACAGGTAAAGGCACAGGGAAGTCTCCAAGCCTGCCGCCAAAGGTAGTAGGATGGAATAGAATAAAATAAAACTGCATAGGTCCAGTTATAGATCAGGGAAAAAACAAATACCAGAACCTAGTGCAATATTGTTAAAGGGATACTGTCATGAGAAATTTTTTTTTTTCAAAATGAATCAGTTAATAGTGCAGAATTCTGCACTGAAATCCATTTCTCAAAAGAGCAAACCGATTTTTTTATATTCAATTTTGAAATCTGACATGGGGCTAGACATATTGTCAATTTCCCAGCTGCCCCAAGTCATGTGACTTGTGCTCTGATAAACTTCAATCACTCTTTACTGCTGTACTGCAAGTTAGAGTGATATCACCCCCTCCCTTTTTCCCCCCAGCAGCCAAACAAAAGAACAATGGGAAGGTAACCAGATAACAGCTCCCTAACACAAGATAACAGCTGCCTGGTAGATCTAAGAACAACACTCAATAGTAAAAATCCAGGTCCCACTGAGACACATTCAGTTACATTGAGAAGGGAAAAACAGCAGCCTGCCAGAAAGCATTTCTCTCCTAAAGTGCAGGCACAAGTCACATGACTGGGGGCAGCTGGGAAATTGACAAAATGTCTAGCCCCATGTCAGATTTCAAAATTGAATATAAAAAAATCTGTTTGCTCTTTTAAAAAATGGATTTCAGTGCAGAATTCTGCTGGAGCAGCACTATTAACTGATGTGTTTTGAAAAAAACATGTTTTCTGATGACAGGATCCCTTTAATATTCAGTGCAGTTACCAAAGTGTCACAACACTAATCTGTGTGTGTCTTGAACCATAGAGAGTCTATGCACAGATTTTTCGTGTGTGTTTCAAAGTGCTATAGTGATTTCTACAAAATAAAATTATAATTAAGTCAAACAAAGTGCTTTTAGTGCTTGCTTCAGAAAGTAAAATGAATTAAAATAAGGTGCAATGGTGTTTTCTTCAATCAGTAAAAATCAGCATGTGGCTTCTCCACTCTCTGGTGGGATTGGCAATTTACAAGATTCCTGATTTCAAAACAGCATATCAATATCCACTCCAGGGTATATCTTTTTCTGTAAAGACACTGCTTTTTAATATCTTTACAGAAAAAGGAATACCCTGGAGTTGATATTGATATGATGTTTTGATATCGGGAATCTTGTAAGTTTTTTTTCCATAGCCTGTGGCGCTGATCTATAATTGTATCTTGATTTGATGATCCAGTGGAGGAACTGTGAAAAAGATCGGCAAAGGAAACAATTCTGAGGGTTTACTTTTCCTTTTAATCTTGCAAATATTTGTTGTTTTTTTTTTTGCAATTTTAACTCTGTAACACTGCATAGGTGCAACATTGCAGCTAATGAAGTCAAATAAGCAGTGTCGTTGGGTTGCCCCCTAGTGGCCACTCTTGCATATAGAAATATACTTTCATAAGTAAACCAGAGAAATGCAGGAGTATATTTCTAACTATTCATTAGACATACGCATGTATTTGTTTCTGGTTCACTTGCAAGAATGATTCAGTCAGCTTCTCTCTATTCATTTCTCTGCAGCATTGGTTCACGGAGCTCCCGCCTGTGCTAACCTTTGAACTCTCAAGGTTTGAATTCAACCAAGCACTGGGAAGGCCTGAGAAAATACACAATAAACTAGAGTTCCCACCATGTTTGTATATGGACAGGTAAGGCATAAGCAGTAGGGACTGTATTGTCTTTGAATATGGATTATGTGAGGGACCGTGATGAAGCGCATTTCATTGCTTCAAGAGGCACCGGATTAGAAACCTACAAAATACTAATCTAATGAACCTGTACTCTACCAGGATTTGTTAATTTTTACCTGCTTCCCAACCAGCAACATGCATATATCCATGGCCATTTTTGAGCCCATGTGTAAACACCAGGAGCATCAAGTATTTCCCTGCCAAGCCACTTACCGGACGAGGGTCGGTATAAGTCTCTAGCCTCCAATGGGCTTGCATTGGCAGCATTTTAATTATTTTTTAACATGGACCAAGGGTGGAGGCCCTGAGAGGTCCCCAGGTACCTGTGTGAAGTTTGGTGCCCGGACCCCTGGATTAGGAGAGACAGGAGGGCAGGTTCCCCAATAAATCATGGTATACCCATGCCAGGTTATTTTTCCTGTATTTATATGACCACAAATCTGTCAAATACTTTTTATAGTCACATTAGTAGGTTGTTAACATCCCCCTAAAACTTTATATTGTCATGGTGTGTTGCAGGGGATTTGATTGGCATTACAGTTAGTGCCCATTATAATACCCGCTGTAATATTATCTAACAATTTGAATTTTCGTTATCCTGTATTTCTTTGACTTAAATTTTAAAGCTGGCTCTGATAAACCACCTGCCTTCTTTTTATTGGAATGCATGGCATAGCTTGAGGCAGCACATTATGGTAATCCTGTTTTAAGCTCTGACTTTAATTAATATTTCATTCTTATGTTAATAGGTACATGCACAAGAACAGGGAAATTACAAGGCTCAAACGGGATGAAATCAAAAGACTGAAAGAGCACCTTACAGTGTTACAGCAGAGGCTAGAACGGTATTGTGTGTGTGTGTGTGTGTGTGTGTGTGTGTGTGTGTGTGTGTGTGTGTGTGTGTGTGTGTGTGTGTGTGTGTGTGTGTGTGTGTGTGTGTGTGTGTGTGTGTGTGTGTGGCCATTCACTCTGAATTCATGGAGCTTATTGAATTGGGGAACAGCCTGTATGAACCAATCACTTTGTTGCTTTCAGTGAGCCATTCCTCCTTTCCTATTCCCTGTCTGAGATAAGGGAGTTTCCCCTCTGTCTTATGTTAAATAACATTTTATTTTCTCTAACGTCCTTTGGAGGACACTGGAACCACTGGATTAAGCTACTGGATTAAGCTACTCCAACTAGGAGGTAGAACACCGACACAATCTCCTCCCCTTCCGTATAGTCCCTGTACTTAACCTTCCCCGCTCAGTTTTTACAGTGTCCTTGAATAGGAGGTTCTAGGCAGACCCAACACAAGGATTACCTATGACACCAGGGGTGATACAGGAGACAGGGCCACACCTGGATTCCATGAGTTAGCCCTCCCAGGCAGGGTACCTCTGCACTCAAACAGACAATCTGGGCCTAAGGGTATGCCCCCAGACTTTGGGGTGGTGTATTGGCTGTCCAAGCAGAGGAACTTTCCCTCAGGTCCATGGAAAGGAACAGTTGCAATAAAAGCTACAATATCAAGATGGATTAAGAAACCCATTTGCCAGGCATATGTGGCCTCTCACAGAAGTCTCCAGCACAGGTAAAAGCCAATTCAATCAGGATGTTGTACACCACATATACAAAATTCTATCGATTCGATGTGTTGTCTTCCCCAAGTCATGTTTTGGTAGGAAGGTTCTTCAGACTGCAGTTGCTTACTACTAAGGGTTGATTCTGTCTCTTCACCCCCCCCCCCAACTTGTTCTTATTGGGGACTGCTTTGGCAAGTCCCAGTGGTTTCCTGAGTCCCCCCAAAGGACATGAGAGAAAAGGAGATTTTCTGTATAACTTCCGTTAAATCTTCTCCTCTCTAGCCCATTGAGGGGCACAGGACCTCCCTCCCAGAGACAGGTGTTTTATCTGTATTATAGTTGGCATTATGCTTCTTGTGGTTGCTGTTACTTGTTGCTTTTCGGAACTAAGGGTGGAGGGTTGAGCACAAGGTATATATGGAGGGATAGAGGGAGCTTTTTTATTGCATCAGTGTCCTGCCTCCTGGTTGGAGGAACTTAACCCAGTGGTTTGTGTGTTCCCCAATAGACTAGAGAGAAATAGATTTAACAGTAATTTATACAAAAAAAAAATCTCCTTTTCGTTTTACCTTACCCTTCGTTGTTGACAGGTTCTATATAGACACATGTTTTGATCCCTAGGTATCTGAGTTACGGTTCTGGCCCCAAACGGTTCCCTCTGGCAGATGTCTTACAGTATGCCCTAGAATATGCATCCAGCAAGCCTGTTTGCACTTCTCCAGTTGAAGATATTGATATGAGTGCGACACCTAGTGGATGTGTGACAACACAAACCGTGCAAAGGTGAGTTCTATTGGCTCCAAAAGCAAATTTCAACTCGCAACTATTACAACTTTTCCTCCTACTTTGAATTGAAATAGCCTGCCTTCATTTTATATTTCCTAATCTGTGCCTTTTACCCTTCTAGCACAATAGAGCATCAGGGGTCTTCCACAGCCACTGAAACACAGCCTCCCACCCAACGATCTGTTATTCACAAACCTTTCACACAGTCCCGAATACCTCCAGATCTACCTATGCACCCTGCACCCCGCAACATTACAGACGAGGAGCTCTCAGTATTAGAGGGGTGTTTGCATCGTTGGAGAACCGAAGTGGAAACCGATACAAGAGGTATTATGAACCCTAACTTTGTTTTGACACCCCCAGTACGCTGCACATGGGTTAAGGTTTGCACCCACAGAGTAGTGGTAGGTTCTAGTAGCATTGCATTATTGTTTAGAATAGGTAAAGTGCAGCGGAATTTCATTTTACAGCTCTTGTTTCAGTTTCTTTTAATTCAGTACAGCTAAATTGCATTCTAGTAAATATCTGGCTATTAAATAAACGGATTTAAAAGGAAACTATTTGCTACAGGATCCCTGTTGTATCAGTGAGACTTATTCAGCAAGACAGTTACGTGGACTAACATATGGATGCAAGGGTCTAGATCAGGGAATGGGAAGCCTCGGCTTCTCCAGGATGCACTAGAGCTCCTCATTTTGAATACAATGTCACCCTACTGGGTTGCTTTTGTGCATTCGATTCAAACAGTACAGCGATATTCCAATATTTATTTCTGTAGTATTCGTTTCTGCATATTGCATGCTTCTAATTTAACATTGTGTCGTTTAGATCTGCAGGACAGCATAGGAAGAATACACCGGACAATAGAACTCATGTACTCTGACAAGCAGATGAACCAGGTGCGTAAATTCTATATACAAGCAGTCTCCGGGGTACGTACCAGATAGGGTCTGTAGGTTTGTTCTTAAAGGGATACTGTCATGGGACAATTTTTTTCTCAAAATGGTGCTGCTCCAGCAGAATTCTGCACTGAAATCCATTTCTCAAAAGAGCAAACAGATTTTTTTATATTCAATTTTGAAATCTGACATGGGGCTAGACATTTTGTCAATTTCCCAGCTGCCCCTGGTCATGTGACTTGTGCCTGCACTTTAGGAGAGAAATGCTTTCTGGCAGGCTGCTGTTTTTCCTTCTCAATGTAACTGAATGTGTCTCAGTGGGACATGGGTTTTTACTATTGAGTGTTGTTCTTAGATCTACCAGGCAGCTGTTATCTTGTGTTAGGGAGCTGTTATCTGGTTACCTTCCCATTGTTCTGTTGTTAGGCTGCTGGGGGGGAAGGGAGGGGTGATATCACTCCAACTTGCAGTACAGCAGTAAAGAGTGATTGAAGTTTATCAGAGCTGTTTCCAATTGTCCATGATTTCCATTCATTTCATATCCTATCTCCACTAGGCTCTGCCACTGCTAGATTTTGTCTTTCTGTGTAGTCTGGTTATTGCCAGACGTGACTCTGCATACATTACATTTAGTAATGCTGAGAAAGTTGGCTTCTGAACAATTATTTAAATTATTAAAATAAATATCCATTTATGATTGAATAGCCGCCGTTTTGTTATGTGATCATTGTTTGTTCATTCCCTTCTGTTTTCCACCGCTTCCAGGTTCCATACAAGCTGCATGCTGTACTTGTCCACGAAGGCCAAGCTAACGCAGGTCACTATTGGGCTTACATATTTGACCACCATGAAGAGCGATGGATGAAATACAATGACATTTCTGTCACCAAGTCTTCGTGGGAAGAGCTTGAACGAGATTCTTTTGGGGGTTACAGGAATGCAAGTGCCTACTGTTTAATGTATATCAATGATGAGGAAAAGTATTTAATGCAAGGTAATGGTCTTCATCAAAGCAGATTTTTTTTTTTATTAATGCCTTCATTGGTCAACAACAAAGCAAAGTAACCAATCAGGCTTGGTGGTGTCTTTATTTCATTATATTTGGCTGTATAGAGGGGGTTTTCATATATTTAATTCTGTATATTTATGACAATCCCCACTCTGAAATTTTGGCCACAACTTGCACCAGGTTTGAACACGTACATGTACAGTTACATTTCTTTTCCCACATCATGCAGGGCTGCACTTCTATGACAAAAAAGCTCTGGATTGGGCATAAAGATGATGATTTGGGTCCGGAAAATGTTTATATAACACCACTGAGATCATCACTGTATCCATAATTAGTCAGACAAGTGCAGTTCTTGCCCCAAAGAGATTTGTTTCGTATTTTGTGTTCAGGCGGACATAAAAAAGGTCTCTGTACATAATATGTACCAATGGTATTTTTACAGAAGAGTATGACAAGGAGACGGGACAGGTTCTTACAGGTATGGACACCCTGCCACTGGATTTAAGGGAATATGTCCAGGAAGACAACCGGAGGTTTGAGAAGGAACTTGAAGAGTGGGACAAAGAGCAGCTCCGGAAAGCTGAACAGGAGAAGATGATTTTAGCCCAAAAGGTCTTGAAACAGGCTCCATCGGTAGTGGCAGGTGGGATTAATCTGAGCTGCACTGTAGTAGTATAACAATCTTACCTAATGTACTAATATTTAAAGGGATACTGTCATGGGAAAAAACATTTTTTTTCAAAATGAATCAGTTAATAGTGCTGATCCAGCAGAATTCTGCACTGAAATCCATTTCTCAAAAGAGCAAACAGATTTTTTTATATTCAATTTTGAAATCTGACATGGGGCTAGACATATTGTCAATTTCCCAGCTGCCCCAAGTCATGCGACTTGTGCTCTGATAAACTTCAATCACTCTTTACTGCTGTACTGCAAGTTGGAGTGATATTACCCCCCCCCCAGCAGCCAAACAAAAGAACAATGGGAAGGTAACCAGATAGCAGCTCCCTAACACAAGATAACAGCTGCCTGGTAGATCATAAGCAGTCTCCGGGGTACGCACCAAATAGGGTCTAATTTTTCAGAAGCCAACTTTCTCATCATTACTAAATGTAATGTATGCAGAGTCACGTCTGGCAATAACCCGACTACACAGAAAGACAAAATCTAGCAGTGGCAGAGCCTAGTGGAGATAGGATATGAAATGAATGGAAATCATGGACAATTGGAAACAGCTCTGATAAACTTCAATCACTCTTTACTGCTGTACTGCAAGTTGGAGTGATATCACCCCCTCCCTTTCCCCCCAGCAGCCTAACAACAGAACAATGTGAAGGTAACCAGATAGCAGCTCCCTAACACAAGATAACAGCTGCCTGGTAGATCTAAGAACAACACTCAATAGTAAAAACCCATGTCCCATTGACACACATTCAGTTACATTGAGAAGGAAAAACAGCAGCCTGCCAGAAAGCATTTCTTTCCTAAAGTGCAGGCACAAGTCACATGACCAGGGGCAGCTGGGAAATCAACAAAATGTCTAGCCCCATGTCAGATTTCAAAATTGAATATGAAAAAAATCTGTTCGCTCTTTTGAGAAATGGATTTCACTGCAGAATTCTGCTGGAGTTGCACTATTAACTATTAACTGATGCCTTTTGAAAAAATCATGTTTTCTGATGACAGGATCCCTTTAAGAGTAAAGGTGGCCATAGACAATAAGATTTTTCTCTCCCTAATGACCAATTTGTGGGATCTGTGAGTGCCTGCAGTTTTCTTCTTTGGTTAGATACCTCCACCTCGAGCTGTAGGTCTGGGGCATGAGCACCCGGCCCCACATATCACTGATTAGACAATAACCTTTTTAGGTTTTTACATTGGGACTTTTTCTTTAAGTGCAATCCAACAAATCTGTTATATTATCGTGAGGTTAGTGGGTTTTGAACGATTGTGCATCGACCGCTTTTTCGTCCAATATCGGTCAGAAAATCGATCAGTCAGGTTAGAGAATTTTTATAGTGAAATG
Organism: Xenopus petersii; assembly: GCA_038501925.1. NCBI lineage: Eukaryota > Metazoa > Chordata > Amphibia > Anura > Pipidae > Xenopus > Xenopus petersii. Next base: position 10,426,298 of record CM076675.1, on the reverse strand, counting down.
TATCCATTGTCCAATTGTTTGCGTGGCCAAGCAGGCAGTGACCCACAGTTTTCCTGGCTTCAACTAGATCAGGGATCCCCAACCTTTTGAACCTGTGAGCAACATTCAGAAGTAAAAGGAGTTGGGGAGCAACAGGAGCATGAAAAATGTTCTTGGGGTGCCAAATAAGTACTGTGATTGGCCATTTGGTAACCCCTATATGGATTATCAACCTACATTCAGTCTCTGTTTGGCAGTGTTTCTGGTTTTCATACAACCAAAACTTGCCTCCAAGCCTGGAATTCAAAAATAATCACCTGCTTTGAGGCCACTGGGAGCAACATCCAAGGGATTGGAGAGCAACATGTTACTCACGAGCTACTGGTTGGGGATCACAGAACTAGATGATATTGCTTGAAATGGTCTTTTTAGTTGATGGACAATAGTCCATTTGAGGATAAGCTTGGTCTTACGATAATGAAAATGTCTATGGCCACTTTAATACTGATACTGAAATCCTCTCTCATTTGCCCTGCAACATAAATATTGTGTATTATGTACTGACAGCTCCACCACATGAGCCGGAGTATATGGAACAACCAGCAAGAGCAGACGCCCCTAATGAGATGAGTGAAGACACCACTAATGTCATAGCTCAAGCAGGCACAGAATCTGAAGACAAAGGGCCGGAGGCTGTATTGCAAATGGTTAGATTTTTTTTTTGTTTTTTATACCCTTAGATGTTCATATACAGAACCTCTCTTTGTATCCTCTTGTTTGTGATGATAGCGTCCATAGTTGGAACGTATGGGCTGTTGGTCTCCATTGTCTGTTTCAGGTGGACGTGCATTTCTTTATTTGATGAACTAAAATGTAGAGCTTTATGTCACTGACGTTAATATTCATATTTCCGGGGTCTCTGCATATACATTGTGACTATTAGGGTTGGATTCCTTAGGGTGGCCATTTACTGTCCCGATCCTATACAATATGCTGTTCAATGATCCTGTGCGTGGGCACAAAATCGTCCTGTACATGTTTATGTCAAGGGTCTCTGTACACTTGATTGCAAGAAACTTGCACAGTGCAGGACTTGAATCAAAAATCAAAGCGGCTTTTCATCTTTAAATTAAAGGGATACTGTCATGGGAAAAAATTTTTTTTTCAAAACACATCAGTTAATAGTGCTGCTCCAGCAGAATTCTGAACTGAAATCCATTTCTCAGAAGAGCAAACAGATATTTTTATATTTAATTTTGAAATCTGACATGGGGCTAGACATATTGTCAGTTTCCCAGCTGCCCCAGTCATGTGACTTGTACTCTGATAAACTTCAGTCACTCTTAACTGCTGTACTGCAAGTTGGAGTGATATCACCTCCCTCCCTTTCCCCCCAGCAGCCAAACAACAGAACAATGGGAAGGTAACCAGATAACAGCTCCCTAACACAAGATAACAGCTGCCTGGTAGATCTAAGAACAGCACTCAATAGTAAAATCCAGGTCCCACTGAGACACATTCAGTTACATTGAGTAGGAGAAAAAACAGCCTGCCAGAAAGCAGTTCCATCCTAAAGTGCTGTCTTTTTCTGAAAGCACATGACCAGGCAACATGACCTAAGATGGCTGCCTACACACCCAATATTACAATTACAAAAAAAATACACTTGCTGGTTCAGGAATGAAATTGTATATTGTAGAGTGAATTATTTTCAGTGTAATGTAGAAATAAAAACTACAACTACAATCATGACAGAATCCCTTTAACTTTTCGTATAATGTAGAGATATTTTGAGACAATTTGCAATTGCTTTAATTTTTATAATTTGTGTGTATTGAGTAATTTAGCTTTTTTTTTTTCATTCTGCGGCTCTCCATTTTCAGAGCCCAAATTACCCTAGAAACCACGTATTGATTCGAAGAGACTGGAATATGAATAGGAGAGGGGTCCGAATATAAATATGAGTAATAAAAAGTAGCAATAACTACATTTGTAGCCTTACAGAGCATTCACTTTTTAAATGGGGCCAGTGACCCCATTTGAAAGCTGGAAAGAGTCAGAACAAAAAATAATTCAAAAACTATAAAAAATGAAGGCCATTTGAAAAGTTGCTTAGAATTAGTCATTCTAAAACATACTAAAAGTTAACTTAAAGGGATATTGTCATGGGAAAACATGTTTTTTTTTTCAAAACACATCAGTTAATAGTGCTGCTCCAGCAGAATTCTGCACTGAAATCCATTTCTCAAAAGAGCAAACAGATTTTTTTATATTCAATTTTGAAATCTGACATGGGGCTAGACATTTTGTCAATTTCCCAGCTGCCCCCAGTCATGTGACTTGTGCCTGCACTTTAGGTTGGAACTACTTTCTGGCAGGCTGTTATTTCTCCTTCTCAATGTAACTGAATCAGTCTCAGTGGGATTTGGCTTTTACTATTGAGTGTTGTTCTTAGATCTACCAAGGAGCTGTTATCTTGTGGTAGGGAGCTGTTATCTGGTTACCTTCCCATTGTTCTTTTGTTAGGCTGCTGGGGGGAAATGGAGGAGGGTGATATCACTCCAACTTGCAATACAGCAGTAAAAAGTGACTAAAGTTTATCAGAGCACAAGTCACATGACTGGGGGCAGCTGGGAAACTGACAATATGTCTAGCCCCATGTAAGATTTCAAAATTAAATATAAAAAAATCTGTTTGCTGTTTTGAAAAATGGATTCCAGTGCAGAATTCTGCTGGAGCAGCACTATTAAATGGTGCATTATAAAAAAAAAAAAAAAAACATGTTTTCCCATGACAGTATCCCTTTAATGGTGAACCACCCCTTTATTCTATCTTACTCCCAATAAGCAGCTATATACTCAACAGAAGCAGCAGGAGACTGCCAGTGCATGTATAAAAGGCCAGCTATAGCCACACACATATTGAGGTTCATTTTCAAATGGAAATGTGGCCAAGTACAGTGGCATCCAATATGCAAGTTCTTTTGACTGGTTAAGTTAGGCAAAGGAAACAAATGTTTGGCCGGTATTCCATAACCGTGCACCTATAAAAGTAAGTTATATCTCTGTTGTTTTGTGGCAAAAGAACGTGAATTTGTTGTGTGATCGCTGTGTTTTCGCCACACTGAGTGATCCCACCGCACATGTAAAGTCATACCTCACACTTTTTCCATTTGACATCATGCACTTTGCACAATCTCCATCATGCTTCGACTCCATTTCTTCGGAATACGTATTGAAATACATGCACCATACGCTGGGCCTTGTTGAACCTTTCCTGAAATGTTTCTTAATGAGACGTGTTGGGGAATTGATCTTCAAGAATGAGGATTTGTGGCTAGTGTAGTCTGTATGGGGCAGTAAGTAATTGTTGTAATTGGCCCTGTATTGTCCTGCAGCATCAGAAGGCTTCTTTTTGCTGTGCAGACATGCAGAGGACTTGTAAGAGTTCAGTGATGGCATGCATGCATAAAGTAGGTGTGCAAACACAACCACTACAAACCAGACACATATTAAACCCGCATGCTGCATGGCTAAATAGCAATTGCTTGGCCTGCACTCTGCAGAATGCCCCACTATTTTTTATGCCATAATGCTTCTTAAGGTGGCCATACACGGGCCGATAAAAGCTACCGACAGACCGTGTCGGCAGCTTATTGGCCCGTGTATGGGGGCCCCCGACGGGCTTCCCCGATCGAGATCTGGCCGAAAGTCGGCCAGATCTCGATCGGATGGGTTTAAAAATCCCGTCGGATTGCGGCCGCATCTGTTCGTTGATGCGGTCCCACGATCCGACCGCCCGTTTGTGAATGCTAGGATCTGCCCGGTATTGCCCACCTCGAGGTCAATGTATCAATGTATGGCCATCTTTAGTTTTGCAGCATGCTGATGGGATTGCACCTCGTGACTTCATACTGACCACAAATGAACTGTCCTCAGTTTATCCATGTGAAGCACCTTCTTGTCTAACCATAGTGCTTTCAGTCCAAGTAAAAAAACTCACAGCTGCACCACAAACATCCGCAAAACAGGGGGTTTGATGGCACTTAAGTAATACAAGGGCACCATCACAACATACATAGTAACATAGTAAGTTAGGTTGAAAAAAGACACATGCCCATCAAGTTCAACCTTTTAACTTTTTTGAACCTGCCTAACTGGCAGTTGATCCTGGATTCGGTGCATCCCTAGGAATAAAACAGAAAACAAGAGGAATAATGCAGAGTATCCAATGAATGAGAGCTCATTGTGTGGGAGCAAAGATACGCAACAAAAAAAGTGCAATTAATTAACCATTTTTATTTACATTCTAAATTTCTCTCCCTATGTGTTCCAAGCTATCATTGAAACCACAGCCTGGTTACAAGAGCCAGGGGATCTTAGCAACTAGCTCATTGTTTCAATTTAAAATGGAAAAGCTCAACAACAACAAAAAATTAGGAATCACAAGAAATAAAAATGAAGCACTAATTGCACATTGTTGCCGAACATCAGTGTCTACGTCGTACGAACATTTAATTTGAGGTCATTGTATGATGTCATGTCTGTATAGTGAGCTTTAATGTGCCTTCTCTTAATCGCTACCCTTAAATTTGGTAATTCACTGCAATGACGTCCATACAGCCATTTGGTAGATGACTAGGAAACACAGGAATGGTCAAAAGTGGGACAATCTAGACACCCTTTATTTTTAATTTCTGCATCCAGAATCCATGAGTATGTTTCCCTGCAGCATTGGGAGTTTATAGGTATTTATGGCTAAACAGATGAGCTACATGGAACTTCTAAATTATGGTGATGAGTATTTATGGACCAAGGAGCAACCTTCTAACTTTTGGGTTGAAAACCTATATTTACAAATGTGATATTGTTTTGTTTTTTGTCAACCTTGCTAACGTAATACGATATGGTATAAGGTAGCGATGCACCAGATTGGTTTGGTTCAGGATTTGGCCTTTTTCAGCAGGATTCGGATTCGGCCAAATCCTTCTGCCCGGCCAAGCCAAATCCTAATTTGCATATGCAAATTAGGCATGGGGAGGGAAATCACGTGATTTTTTGTCACAAAACAAGGAAGTAAAAAAATGTTTTTCCCTTCCCACCCCTAATTTGCTTAAGCAAATTCAGATTCGGTTCGGTATTCGGGATTCGGCCGAATACAAAATAGTGGATTCAGTGCATCCCTTCACCAACATCATCAATATTCCTGTGCCAGGCCTTCTGTGTCCTTAAAATAATACAGGTACAGGACCTGTTATCCAGAATGCTCAGGACATGGGGTTTTCCAGATAATGGATCTTTCTGTAATTTGGATCTTCATACCTTAAGTCTACTAATCATGTAAACATGAAATGAACCCAATAGGTTTTGCTTCCAATAAAGGATTAATTATATCTTTGTTCAAGTACAAATTACTGTTTTATTATTATAGAGAAAAAGGCAATCATTTTAAAAAAAATTCATTATTTGGATAAAATGGAGCCTATGGGAGGCGGCCTTTCCGTAATCCTGAGCTTTCTGGATAACGGATTTCCGGATAACAGATCCCATACCTGTACATGAACAGTGTGTGTTAACCATATCTGTTAAGGGGACTGTCGTTTCTAGTACAGGTATAGGACCTATATAGAATGCTCGGGACCTGGGGTTTTCTGGATAATGGATCTTTCTGTAGTTTGGATCTCCATTCCTTAAGTCTACTAGAAAATCATTTAAATATTAAATAGACCCAATAGGCTTCCAATAAGTATTAATTATATCTTAGTTGGGATCAAGTACAAGCTACTGTTTTATTATTAGAGAAAAAGGAAATCATTTTAAAAATAGTATATTATTTGGATAAAATTGAGTCTATGGTAGATATCCTTTCTGTAATTCATAGCTTTCTGGATAATGGGTTTCCAGATAACGGATCCCATACCTGTATGAGTAAAAGACAAGTGGCCCAGCGATAACTTCTTATTGTATAATATGATAGAGGTTGTACAGTTAATATTCCATCAGGTTACAGCTGTGCCTATGTTCACGTTGACTGTCCATCTTTATTATTATTATCCAGTAATGAGAATAGATCTCTTAGAGTGGAAAAGCAACTGATGTCTAACAAGTTTTCTTCAGCTAACTTTGTATCATGGTGATCTTTTTCTCTGCAGCCCACTGATACCACCCCAGCTCCACCAGCTCCTAACCAACGAGTTGTAGAGGTGGCGATCCCTCACGTAGGGACTTTTGTTATTGAGTCAGAGGAGGGGGGTTATGACGATGAGGTACTGTGTTTTTGGTATTTTTTCTTTTTTTACCTTTTCTTTTTTTGGCTGCTGAGCCCTCTGCGAGCTCTTACCCTAGTGCTTTGTTTTGCTGTCTGACCCGCTCTGTTCCACTTTTGGCATGTGAATCCAACTTCACTAATGAAGCACTTCTCAACGCATATCCCTACATCAATCATTCTGGTGCTAGAGATCACTTTATGTGCATGCTTCATAGCGGGCAAAAGCAACCGATTCTGCTTGGGATGATTGGTAAAAATACTTTTTTTTTTCTTTTGATATATGCACTGTTTTACATTGGCTTCTATTGATATGGGCATAGAAACCTGATAAGCAAAAGAAAACGGGCATCGAAGTCTATAGTAAAGTCCTGCGCGGAACCAATTTCTAAGGCCCGAACCCGCAGCCCGTGACCCGAACTGCAATATTTACCCACTTTGATCCGCTACCCTACCCAGACCGGAACTGCCTTATCCGCAACCCGACGACCACCACCAAACAGGAAGTGTTGGTGCTGCAAAACGGAAGTGATATCATCTAAAGTGGGCAGGGACAGAAACAAGTTTTGTAAAACTTTTAAAGGAGTAAAACATAGACAATGTTACATAAGATAAGAAATTTAAATCCAACCCGCAACTCTGCAGACCCGCACCTGAAAATCCTCCTCTCATTCCGCAGGCTGCCCGTTTTGTAGCGGGTAACCTGCAGGAACCCGACCCGCTGCAGAACTCTAGTCTATAGGTCTGAAAACAGAACTGGAGGTTGCAATAAAAGCTGAATAAAATGAATGGAATTGGTCATATCTCAAACCAAATCATGGATTGGGTGCACCTAGTTTGAACCAAAGTTTTTGTAGCATAAAGCCCATGGTTGGCAAAAAGCGGTGTGGCTCTAGGGACCTATTAAAGGTCTTCCTCAGATCCAGAACCTGGAATTTAATCAACCACTTAGCTTGTAAATTGAAACCGTATTGCTTGTAAGGTACATACCTAGATTGCAGATTTTGGTGGTTGATCTATTATCTCTTTGTTCCCTTGGCTATGACTAAGTCGCAATGGGAACGTGCTGCTTCTCGCCTCCTGTTAAACCGTAGAGCTTCTTGCTGTTGCTTCCTGAAGCCTAATAGACTTAAAGGAAATGCATGCAGACCATGTTTTGACCATTAAACCCAAGACTCCAATGCTGTAGGGCAGTAAGTCAAGCTTTTTTGCTACTGTGCAGTTGCTTCCTTAGTGTCTGTCTGGGGTTAGACATGGGTTCTCACTCAATCACCCACCATTCTGCCTTTGTCACACAGTATAGCTAAATTAATGAAGACAAACCCCTCAATCATAGGAACATTTTGTATATCTTCTAAAGAACTTTATATATATATATGGCTTGTAGCTCATATGGGTCTATTTGTGAGGTTTTACCAAGGGTTAACCTTAGTGAAGCATGTGTATTGTTTTATTTGGTGCTCCTTTTTTGGGCGTGTTCTCGAGTTCCTCTGCATATGTTATTTTCCTTAAATCTATTTGCTTTGAAATTTTTTTATTAAATGATTTTATTGGACTGGAAGTTCCGTATATAAATGATCCTTGGTGGGACTTGTTTTTTTTTTTTTGTTGTTCATCCCTCTTGAATCAGGTTTGTAGGGGATTTTGTGGGGTACTTAAGACTTAAAGGAGAAGGAATAGCATTTTACACTTGGGGGTGCCAAAAGTTAGGCACCCCCAAATGACTAATTTTACTTACTGGACATCCCTCCTATCAGCAGAAAACCGCACTGGCCCGGGGTCCTGCTAGAGACCAACATGGAGAAATCCTCTTCCTGCTTGTTTGGGTCTTCTTGCAGTTGCGCATGCGAAGTAGAGCAGAAACCAGAACTTTAAGGAAAATCCGGTATTTGGCTCTACCGCGCATGCATCTGCCCCGGAAACTTGAAAACCGATGAAGCAGGTAGAGTATCTCTCCGTGGTGCTCGCAGTTCGGTTTTCTGCTGATCGGAGCACCGGCCTGGGGTTTCAGGTAAGTAAAAATAGTCACTTGGGGGTGCCTAACTTTTGTCACCCCAATTGTAAAATGCTATTCCTTCTCCTTTAAGGTCAGAACTTGGCCATTGCAGAGCATTCACTTTATTATTCCTTAACCATTCTTCGGTAGAACGACTTGTGAGTTTAGGATGGTTGTCTTACTGCATGACCCACTTACTCTTGACATTCAGTTCATGGACAGACAGTCTTGACATTTTCTTTTAGAACTCTCTGGTATAGTTCAAAATTCATTGTTCCATCAATGATGACAAGCCGTCCAGGCTCAGATGCAGCAAAACAGGCAAAAATCAGAACACCACCATGTTTCACAGATGGGATAAGGTTCTTATGCTGGAATGCAGTGTTCTTCTTTCTCCAAATGTAATGCTCCTCATCTAAGCATAAAAGTTCTATTTTGGATTCATCGTCCACAAAACATTCTTCCAGTCTTCCAGTAACCTTCTGGTTTGTCCATATGATTTTAAGTAGCCGGTCAACAATATTTTGGGAGCAGAGCAGTTGCTTTCTCCTTGCTTCCCTGCCATACAAACCATTGCTGTTCAGTGTTCTCCTGATGGTGGGCTCATGAACATCAACATTTGCCAATGTGAGACAGGTCTTCAGTTGCTTACATGTTATCCTGGTTTTTTTTGTAACCTCTCGAACTATTAGACATTAGAAGTTGGAGTTATTTTTGATGGTTGACCACTTCTGGTTATGGTACATAATCTGACTGCTGATTGGCGGAGTCCAAACTATTTAGAGATAGTCTTGTAACCTTTTTTAGCATTATAGGCATCGTCAACTCTTTTTCTACGGTCCTCAGACACCTGTTTTTTATGTGTGATTAGGCTTTGCTGGAACCCCGTTCTTTAAATAAAACTGGATCTCTCACTCAACCCTGATTGTCATCCCATTGACTGAAACACCAGACTTTCACCTTCAAATTATATGAATTCTAAGAATTCCCTTATTTTTGCCAGGTTCTTGGATCAATAAATCTATGACCAAATATAATCATTTTTGTTTCATTTGTTTAAAGGATCAGTAACCCCAAAAAAGGAAAGTGTTTTCTAGCAATGAAAATATAAGGTACTATTGCACTGCACTGATAAAATTGGTGTGAATGCTTCAGAAACACAACAATAGTTTATATAAACAAGCTGCCATGGGGGCAGCCATTCAAGCACAGGATACACAGTAGATAACAGATAAGTACTACTATAGTTTATATAAACAAGCTGCTGTGTAGCCATGGGGGCAGCCATTCAAGCACAGGATACACAGTAGATAACAGATAAGTACTACTATAGTTTATATAAACAAGCTGCTGTGTAGCCATGGGGGCAGCCATTCAAGCACAGGATACACAGTAGATAACAGATAAGTACTACTATAGTTTATATAAACAAGCTGCTGTGTAGCTATGGGGGCAGCCATTCAAGCTGAAAAACAGAAGAAAAGACACATGATACACAGCAGATAACACAGCTCTACAGCATTAATGCCATTAATCTAGCATATGGCTCCTATTGTGCAGTACCCCTATGAGCAGTTGTATGTAAGCCTCAACAATACAATGAATTGTACTGAACCTTTCTTTTTTCATCTTAAAATAACATGGATCCTGGAGACTAGAAAAAAATCTCCTCCCAACAGCTCTTAGGGGCAAATTCACTAACCTGCAGAAATTCGCCAGCGGCGGCTTCGCTCACATCGCAACACTTGGCCAGGCGAAAATTCGCCAGGTCAACGCTAATTCACTACAATGCGAAGTTGCGTCCAGGTTGCCGAAAGATGGCGAAGTTTCACTAGCGTTAATTCACCAAGCAAAGCGAAGTTGCGCTAGCGTTGGTTAATTTGCATACGGCGGGAAGTTAAAGTACAATGGACATATACATTACACTACACAAGTCCGGGGAACCTTAATAAAATAAAATAGAGTTGTTATATTGCCCTACACATGAGCCCACTGTATAGTTTATGTTCCATATGTTAGGAAATGTAGGGGGGAAGCTGGGTTCCCTAAAAAAACCGATCTTTTGCAGCCTATCACCCTGAAAAACGGAAAAGTCGCCCAAGTAGCATTTTTTGGGACTTAGAAAGATTTTGTGGCGAAGGCAAGTCTGGCGCAAGAGGTAACGTTCATTAAAATACGCATCTTAGTGAATTTGTGTAGTTAGGTCCATTCGCCAGAGCGAAAATTCGCATGGCGTTAGAGTGCGAAGTAGCGCTACAGTCTCTCCTTCGCTAGCTAATTTACGCCAGCGCCTGTTAGTAAATTGTTGAAGACCCGAAATGACATCACGCTGGCGAATTTTCGCCAGCTGAGGTCACTTTGCCCTTTAGTAAATGTGCCCCTTAGTTAGATAACCATTGGAGCGTTCCTGGAAAAGTAAAATATGCACCCATACATTTCTGCTTAAAAGAATACAGCTGGATCACTGACTGGTGGTCCCACCTTTCAGCATGACTAGGCCTTCATTGTGCAAATTAATTTGAGGTCATTGCTAGCCTCATTGGCCCACCAATCAAAACCTCATCTTTAGAAATAGAGGCACATCCTTTTTAATCTAAATATTTTTCCTTAAAGGGAACTGAAGTACTGTCTGAGGTTGGCAGTCATAGAACTGCTGTGCCATATCCTATTTAAACAGTAAATTGTAAGAGTATAATTTGTTTTGCTTGTGCACAGAACGTGGAGCCCATTTGCCTTCATGAGTGTGAGCTTCCATACGAATTTATAATTTGTCATCACGATGACCCCAAACATGCAAGGTATAATCATGGCTGTGTGTAAATCCGTAGACCTTACTAAAAGTACCATGGTAGACCCTTTTATGGAACGTGTGGGAAGACACTGTATGGAAGCTCCCCATTTCTGTGTCTAAATGGGATGATCGATGTAGTTGGTTATCCTTTGCCCTGTGCCATGTTGTGGGTTGTACTGACACTGTCCCATTCCTACTTGTTAACCTTCTGGTTTCTGAGGGTTATATGTCTCACTGCCTCTCCAGAATGTCCTCACCTGCTGTGATGAGTCTGTCGGCAGGTATTCTGTCCCTCTTGTGTTCCCATTAACACCGTTTAGTGCACTGCTGGCAGTTCTCCTGCAATTCTCTCCTTTACGCATGTTGCTGCTTGCTTTCATCCTTTATTTTTCTCCAGCACGCATGCATTGAATGCCGTGTTACACACATGCGGACAATGATAATCATGCAAACTTCAATTCCTCGTGGCAGGTCATGATGACCCCGAACATGCAAGGTATAATCATGGCCATAGGTAAATCCCGGAATGTATATGACAAGTGTGGGCCTGAAGCAGGGTTCTTTAAGGTACAATATATTTGTGTATGTGTCTATTTGCTGTCGCCTTGTGTTTTTTGTCTCTAGACATTGTTCCCCTATCGTAAAGTTTATTTATGTATAGTATATTTACATTTCCGGTTCTGCATTTTAAGTCTGTATCACAAGAAAGCACCTGTCATGATAAATCAATACTCTTAGAGAGATTTTTACTCTAAACCTGTGGTTCAACTAGTCTTGCGCTGGGGTTGCAACTACACTCCGAGAGATTTGGGAAAAATGCTTATTTTATACCCTACAGTAGATCAGTAAACCCCAATCATGTTGATCTCCAACTGCTTCATTGTTGCTCCCAGTGACCTCAAAGCAGGTGCTTATTTTTGGATTCCTGCTTTGGAGGCAAGTTTTGGTTGTATAAAAACAGGTGTACTGCCAAACAGAGCCTCCTGTAGACTGCCAATCCACACAGGTGCTACCAATATCCAATCACAGACCATATTTGGCCCCTCGGGAACTTTTTTTCATGCTTATGTTGCTCTCCAACTTTGAATGTGGCTCACAGGTAAAAAAAAAAAAAAAAAAGGTTTGAGGACTCAGATGCTTCTGAAAACCCAACATGAAGGTGAATTAGTGAGTGGGATTTAGAGATGAACCCCTATTTGCTGTCTGTTCTTGGAACTATGGGTGATACAGTAACGTTTGCATATGTCTGTAACATTGTCAATAGGGTGCCTGGTAAAATGGCACTTTGAAGTGGAGATTTGCCCAAAATAGTCCACTGCTGTAAAGAGAGCGTATCAGTAGAAGACTGAAAAATTCATTTCGGCTTTAGATATTTGATATATTTAGATAACCCATGGCAACCAATCAAATTGTTGCTTTCATTGTTCTACTTGCAGCTGGCTTTACAAAGCTAATCACTGATTGGTTGCTGTATGTAATTGCCCATAGGCACATTTGCCCAGTGTTGATAAATGAGTCCCACTGTCCGTTAGAACTGTATGTTATTTATGATCCAAAGCCTTGTCTCTTGCTCCATCAGCTTCTCTTTTACACCATGGTTTCTGTTCGCATAGAGGTTACAGACGTCTTCTGGCTCAGGTCATTCCTGACTTACTTTTTCACTTCTTCAACCAACCTCATACAGTAACTTTTTAATTACTTAACACAATGAAGAACAATAACAAAAGTCTTTAACTCTCAAACACCTTCTAACATGATGTCTAGCTGAGGCTGACTTTGTTCAACCAGAACATTTACTATCTTATTAACTCTCATATTAACTGCCATGAACACGCTGACCACTCAACTATATAAATTCATAATCTTCCATACATGTTTCTCCCTTATTTCCACCCTCTATTGATGTTTTTGCAGGCAGGGTTCACTTTTGACATAAAGTAAATGTAATACAATTACTAATAATTTTGAGAACTTTTAATTTTATTCTATGAAAAAATAATGTCTTATTGAATGTGGCCTAAAGGCTCTACTGAAATCTTGATCTGAGTAAGCAACGTTCTCACTCATTTTTTTGGGTGGTTTGGCCCATAAAGATTTTCTTGTGATCAACATTTTCAATGCTTTACAGCGTGAGCAACTGGTTGGGTAGTAAAGGGTGAGTACAGAGTAGGCTTCATAGGAAATCATTGTAAATGAATTTTCCAAAAATAAAGTCTTATCTTTCAAAATGTTGAGACAAGGTGTTCTTCAAGGGATACTGTCCTGGGGAAATATATTTTTTCAAAACAAATTTGTTAATAGTGTTGCTCCAGCAGAATTCTGCACTGAAATTCAATTTTCCAAAAATTTTATCAATGTCTGAATTTATCTCATTGGCGTTTTAAAGGGGAAACCACAATTTTTTCATGGGGAAAACAAACCTTGAATTTTTCGGAAATTAATAAACCCTGATGGTGTTAAAAGTCTGAATAAAAAAATACTCCCAACTCTGACGTGCCAAGTTTATGTAGAAGTCAATGGGAGAAGTCCCAAACATATCCTGAACTGTTCTGGGTTTTATAAAATAATCTGAGGATTTGTGTTTTTTTTAAATAAGTTTAAATTGTATGATTCAAATTTTTTTCTAGGGATGCACCAAATCCACTATTTTGGATTCGGCCGAACCCCCCGAATCCTTTGCGAAAGATTCTGGCGAATACCGAATCCGAAGGGGGAACCATTTTTTATTTCCTTGTTTTGTGACAAAAAGTCACGCCGTTTCCCTCCCCACCCCTAATTTGCATATGCAAATTCGGATTCGGTTCGGCCGGGCAGAAGGATTCGGCCAAATCCGAATCCTGCTGAAAATCCTGGATTCGGTGTATCCCTATTTTTTTTCACGATTTTATCGAGTCGTTCCAACACTGGAAAATTTCAGCAAAATGTATTGATAGATAAGGGGCAAAATCTGTGCAGAGTGTTTTTCAGAAAAAATCTGAATCCATATTTGCATATGCAAATTAGGATTCGTTTCGGTATTCGCCCAAATCTTTCGAGAAGGATTCAGGGGTTCGGCCAAATCCAAAAAAGTGGATTGGGTGCATCCCTAGTTTGTAGCAAGGGTTATAATCAGGCAGGTTTCACTTGGGCAGATTTTTGAACTCGATGGATGTCTGTCTTGGTTATGTTTCAACCTCAACTACTATGTATGTGACTAACCTGTGTTTTGCTCTGAAACTGACTCTGTTCTCATTGACGTTCTTGTTGCCTCTGTTGCTTAGGCCATCAAAACGGAATACGCCCGGCTAGTAAAATTAGCGCAGGAAGACCCTCCTCCCGAGATAGATTACCGGTTGCAGCACGCCATCGTCTACTTCATCCAAAGCCAAGCACCAAAGAAAATCATAGAGAGGACATTGCTGGAGCAGTTTGCTGACCGTAATTTGAGTTTTGATGAACGGTAAGGCTCTGTGGGAATAGTTGGTACAATTTAGGGAATTGAGTCAGGTTCTTGTGATTGCTGTGGAAGGTCACAGGATTATTAGCAGGGTAGTGAAGTTCTACACTTTAACGGAGAAGAAAAGCTACTGAAACAGTTTATTGCCAATAGATTAGCCACAATAGTGCAAGCTATAACACCATATTTATTGTGCAGAATGCTTTACCATACCTGAGTAAACAGCTCTAGAAGCTCTCTGTTTGTTTAGGATAGCAGCTGCAGTATTAGCTTGGTGTGACATAACTTCCTGCCTGAGTCTCTTCTTGCTCACTTATAGCTCTAGGCTCAGATTACAGCAGGGAGGGGAGGAGGCCTCACTCTCTGCATATAGAACATCGTTGGTAATGCACGGTTGTGCTTTTTAATGTTTATTACATTCTTAGCAAAGACTCAGAAATGAAAAATGATTCAATGCAAATGTATTTTTCCCATGACCCCTTAAACCAATGGTATGTGGGCCCAGTTAAAATAAAAGCATAGCACCTCTTTATGAGAAGGTGCCGTAATGCTGTCTGCTGTCGCTGCCCTAACACCGGTACACCAAAAATTGAGGGGGAACCAAAGCCATATGATGCTGAGGATCTAAGTTATATATTGCTTAGATCTGACCTGATGTACAATTGTCTAGGGATTAGTATAGGCAGTGAAGAGAATCCGTTTGTAAAATGTTAACATTTCTAATCACCCAGCTGTTTCGTTAAACACAATTTTATTTTTTTTTATATTCTCTATTCCCCCCTCAGATGCCGCAATATTATGAAAGTTGCTCAGGCTAAACTTGAAATGATAAAGCCGGATGAGGTCAACATGGAGGAATACAGGGTTTGTATTGCTGCTTCTGTCATCTGGATTCTGTGTGCTGTCAGAAATGGATTCGGCCTAATTTGTTATTAATATACAATACAGGTATGGCATCAGTTATCCGGAAATCTGTTCTCCGGAAAGCTCGGAATTATAGAAAGGCCGTCTCCCATAGACTCTATGTTATCCAAATAGTCAAAATTTTAAAAAATTATTATTTCCTTTTTCTCTGTAATAATAAAACAGTAGCTTGTACTTCACCCCAACTAAGATATAATTAATAGGGATGCACCGAATCCAGGATTTGGTTCAGGATTTGGCCAAATCCTTCTGCCCGGCCGAACCGTACCCGTCCGCATATGCAAATTAGGGTCGGGAAGGTAAATTGCATGACTTTTTGTCACAAAACAAAAAAATACAAAATGTTTTCCTTCCCACTCCTAATTTGCATATGCATATGAAATTTAAAACTAAGAAAACTAAAACTAAGAAAGCCTAATCAGAAAGGTCCATCTAAATATACCAGTTGTTCTGAGTCCCCTGTCAAAAGAAATACTGCATTTCTTTCCTTCTATTGTGTACTCATGGGCTTCTGTATCAGACTTCCTGCCTTCAGCTTAAACCTCACTGCCCTGGGCAAGAGCATGCTCAGTTTGCTCCTCTCCCCCCACCCCCTCCCTTCTCTACTGTAATCTGAGCCCAGAGCAGGGAGAGACTCAGGCAGGAAGTGATGTCACACCACATTAATACTGCAGCTCCTATTCTAAACAAACAGAGAGTTTCTAGAGCTTTTTACTCAGGTATGGTAAAATATTCTACAGAATAAATATAGCATTCTAGCTTGCACTATTGCAGCTAATCTATTGGCAATAAAATGCCTCCGTAGCTTTCCTTCTCCTTTAACAACCCTGCGGATCTTATTGTGTATGGCCACCTTTAATTGTTTAAGGGGAACAGATTGTGAGCCTGTCAAACCCTAACAAAGGCATAATGCAAATGTAGTTACCACTGACTGGGCTGTTAATGTTGTATTTTTATTTAGCGGTGGCACAAGGACTATAGAATGTTCAGAGAGACAACAATGTACATCTTGATTGGCCTGGAGCTGTTTCAGAACAAGAGGTGAGAACATTTATTTTCGTAATTTAAACCATATTTCTGTTGTATATGTTCCTCTATAGGTTAGCAATTAGGGATGCACCGAATCCACGATTTTGGATTCTGCTGAATCCTTAAGCGAAAGATTCGGCCGAATACCGAATCCTAATTTGTATATGCAAATCCTGTAATATAAAAAATGAAGGCCGATAGACTTCCCACCACTGATTTAGGAAAAACATTGTCTACTTCCTTGTTTTGTGACATATGCAAATTCGGTTCGGCAGGGCAGAAGGATTCGGCTGAATCCTGCTGAAAAAGGCTGAATCCTGGATTCGTTGCATCTCTATTAGCAATACCGAAACATGTAGTGCTGGACATTCCTGAAATAAATCACATGTTGATAAAATAAGACGTTTTGTGCTCTCCGGGTACTCTTTTCTTCATACTAGGAAGTACATGTTCCTCTATAGCAGGGATCCCCAACCTTTTGAACCCGTGAGCAACATTCAGAAGTAAAAGCAGTTGGGGAGCAACACTAGCATGAAAAATGTTCTTGGGGTGCCAAATAGGTGCTGTGATTGGCTATTTGGTATGTGGACTGGCTGCCTACAGGAGACTCTACTTGGCCCTATACTTCGTTTTTATACAACCAAAACTTGCTTCCATGCCGAGAATTCAAAAATAAGCTCCTGCTTTGAGGACACTGAGAGCAACATGTTACTCACAAGCTACTAGTTGGGGATCACTGCTCTATAGGTTAGAAATACCTTATCTACCTGGTTCAAAATGGCACTGGAAATGGTTGGAAGAAGGGCCACCAAGGTTCTCGTATTTAAAAGGAATTTCAGGGAATAGTTGAAGGCAACTGATATTAAAGGTGTTGTTCAGCTTTAGGGGCATGTTTACTAACATTGGAGATACATATCTGGAGAGATTTCTGGAGATGTTGCCCATAGCAACCAATCAGATCTTTGCTTTTGTTTTCTAACATGGCTGTGGCTGTTTAAATCTAATTGCTGATTGGTTGCCGTGGGCAATATCTCCAGAAATCTCTCCAGATATTTATCTCCAATGTTAGTAAACATGCCCCTTAGTATGATAGAGAGCAATACTCTGAGTCAATTGGCCTTCGTTTTTTTATTACAGGTATGGGACCTGTTATCCGGAATGCTCGGGACCTGAGGGGTTCCAGATAATGGGTCTTTCCATAATTTGGATCTTCGTACCTTAAAGGGGTTGTTCACCTTTAAGTATGACATAGGGAGTGATATTCTGAGACAATATGCAATTGTTTTTTTGAGTTATTTAGCTCTTTATTCAGCAGCTCTCCAGTTTGCAAATTCAGCAGTCTGGTTGCTATGGTCTAAAAAATTATCCTGGCAACCAAGCATTGATTTGAATAAGAGACTGGAATATGAATAGGAAAGGCCTGAATAGAAAGATGAGTAATAAAAAGTAACAATGACAAGAGCCTTACAGAGCATTTGTTTTTAGATGAGGTCAGTGACCCCCAATTTAAAAGATAGAAAGAGTCCGAAGAAGGCAGTGCAATTAATTCAAAAACTAGAAAAAATCATGACAATTAAGCAAAAAGTTGCTCAGAATTTGCCATTTTATAACATACTAAAAGTTAAGTTAAAGGTGAACTGCCCCTTTAAGTCTACTAGAAAATCATTAAATGAACCCAATAGGCTGGTTTTGCTTCCAATAATCTTAGTTGGGATCAAGTACAAGCTACTGTTTTATTATTACACAGAAAAAGGAAATCATTTTTAAAAAATTTGGTTTGTTTGATAAAACGGAGACTATGGGAGGCGTCCTTTCTGTAATTCAGAGCTTGGGGCGTTACGCTTCGCCCAGATGGGCGAATTTGTGGCGTTACGCTTTGCTAAAAAAAATTCGCGAATTTCCTGCGAAATTCGTGCAACGGCGAAAAATTAGTGAAATTCGCTTTTGATGCCGGTGTATGTTTTTTATTTAACGCCGGCAAATTTATGCGGCGGTTTCACTAATGTTTTCGCCGGCAGCGAATTGCGGGATTTCTCAGCAAATTCGCGCCTGGTGAATAAATTCGTCCATCACTGAAAAAGAAGGCAAATAATTAAAAAACTATAAAAAAAGAAATACTTAACGAAGATGAGTTGCTTAGAATGGGAATTTCTATTGCTTGCTAAAAATTATTTTCAGTAGAACCACCTCTTTAATAAGATTTTTATCTTTGGCTTTTCCCTTCTCATTCAAATTCTGCAATGATTACCATAGGGTGTTTAACCCTTTCCATTCCATAGCAGCGCAAGTAGTAGTCTTGCATTTTTTTTTTATATCAAATAAACAGGATCTTATCTTACATTTTTTTCCTTTAAATGAACAAAAAACTCCTCCAGTTGGTAAGAGTGTTGTATGTTTGTGGGGGATGCTTGGTTCCATGGCCTTGGTTATTTGATACAGGTATTATCCAGAAACCAGTTATCCAGAAAGTTCAGAATAATGGAAAGGCTGTCTGCCATAAACTCCATTTTATCCAAAAAAAAATCTAATTTTTAAAAATGATTTCCTTTTTTTCTGTAATGTAATGTAAATAAAACAGTCGCTTGTACTTGAGTCAAACTTGAGATATAATTCATCCTTATTGGAAGCAAAACCAGCCTATTGGGTTTATTTAATGTTTACATGATTTTCTAGTAGACTGAAGATCCAAATAATGGAAAGATCTATTATCCGGAAAGCCCCAGGACTCGAGCATTCTGGATAACAGGTCCCATACCTGTACTTACATACTACTTTTGAACTGTTTTACCATATACTTCAATAGAACTGCACAATTACTGATATAAAACAGAAATAATATTGCCCTGATTTTAACCATTTTTTGCATAAATTGTAGCTATGCTGAAGCACTGCTGTACCTGATTTATGGCTACCAGTATAATAAAGAGCTGGTCTCCAAAGGCCTCTACAGAGGACACGATGAACATCTGATATCCCATTACAGAAGGGGGTGCTTTCTAGTAAGTAAATGTAGCCCCACGTGAACTGAAGTCACTTTGAAACTGAAAGTTGTGGGATAGTGCAGGAGAATATTCAGCTGCCATTAATTTTTAGTTTTGTTGTTTTTAAAGGAGAACTAAAGTCTAACTAAAGAAGTAGGTATAAATGTTGTACATGATGTTTTGTGCTTCTGTACCAGCCCAAGGCAACCACAGCCCTTTAGCAGTAAAGATCTGTGTCTCCAAAGATGCCCCAGTAGCTCCCCATCTTCTTTTCTGCTGATTCACTGTACATGCTCTGTGCTGCTGTCACTTACTGAGCTTAGGGAGCCACTCACAATATACAGTTCACATAGAATAGAAATGTCACAATATAAGGCTGATTAGTAATTAATACACATAATTACTACATGGCAGCACAGAAACCAGTGCAATTAGCATCAGAATTGAATAATCAGCAAACCTGTAGCATCAGCTTATATTACAGCCAGGGAAGCTCATTTTCTGCTGGATAATTAGTGACAAGCCCTAAGCTTAGCTTCTCAACAGCCAATCAGAGCCCACTGAGCATGTGAGTGTCACAGACACTTTCCAAGATGGTGACCCCCTGTGACAAGTTTGAAGTCCTGGATCATTGCTGCTATTGACAAGCTGGAACTTTAGCCTCGTGCAATAAGTTCAGTATATCAAATATGGCAATTTTAACCACCTTCATATTAAGAGTTTACTTCTCCTTTAAAGATTGAGGCAGCCATGCATTGTCCAACAAATACAAGAATGTGATTGACTACACATGATATGGCACCTTTCTATTGTTCCTTTAGTCTGATGAGTTGGAAAAGCAGGAGCTTTTTGATACACTGGCAACGGCACAGCTGACTGATATCCCTGAACCAAGATATTGATTGGACAGTAGCACACACACCAACAATATATATATATATGACAGTTGTAGCCAAGATTAAAACGGTCGTATAAGCTTTTGGGGGGTAGTTGAAAGAGGAAAGAATATGTATTGCAAGTGACAGTCCACCCTCTGATTAGTAAAAGTAAGAATATTAAAAATCATGTTTGAAGAAGAATGTGGGTCCCTAGTAGTGATGTGCGGGCCAATACCCCTGGGTCGGGCAGGTTTGGGCTGATCTCGCATGCTTCTTTGCAGGCGGGTTGAGCTCTTCTCCTGCTCTCCCCGCCACCGTCAAATGTCGGCTTTCTGACTTCCAGGTTCGACTTTAATAGACGCTGCGCCTGCTTGCCCTGCCCCTTTTGTGATGTCATCGGCGGGCCGGCGCGGGCCTGTTAAAGCAACCCGGAAGTGCAGATGCAGGTGGGTTAGGGAAATCCCGACCCGCACATCACTAGTACCTAGTGCCTTCTCTTTTCTATATTGGCCTCTTTGTAAAGTCAGAGAATTGAAAATAAAAGGGTTTATTACATGGACATGGATGGACAGTCCTTCAGCATATACCCAGTTGACTTTTAGTTTCTCTGTACAAAGTTTGGGTTATGGGCCTTTCTACAATCTGATCTATGCTCTAGCTGTACCACACTGTGGAATATGATGGTGCTTTCTTTAAAAACAAACAAAACAATACAACACAGAGGAACCGTGCCTCTTATATATTGTTTTCATCTCCTCTGAAGAAACTGAACGAGCAGGCAGCAGCCATGTTTGAGTCTGGAGACATGGATGAAGTGAACAACGGCCTAACATCCATGAACGAACTTATCGTGCCGTGTTTGCCCTTGCTGCTGCTTGATGACGTGGAAGAGAAGGACATTGTGGCTGTGGAAGACATGAGAAACCGCTGGTGTTCCTACCTTGGCCAAGAAATGGAGCGTATGTATCTAGTGAAATTCTACCAATGAGCTCCATAGAGCCGGCTTAATTCATGCTAAATCTGTGTGCAGTGTTCTAATGGAGGAAAACAGACATTGGACATTTAAAGGACATTTAAAGTCACAATTGTACATTGCCTCATAGTATCTGGATACTGTGTGGCTTAGAGCCCCCTTTATTTACCTCCCATGATCCTCTAGCATGGCCCTTTTACTCCATGCCTCAAGCACACTCAAGATACACTCAGTGCTGTGCGCCCAGATGGCTTGGAGTATAAAGGTCTTGCCCAAGGGTCACGCAATAGTTTTGATTGGTTCGGATGATTCTAAGCTAGGTTGCATATTGCTGCTGGCCATGAGCAATAACCCATCTGGACCAAAATAGGGAGTGTTTATTTGGGTTTAATACCTTGAAAAATCTAAAGGAATAAAAACTGGCTAAATAGATCGGCTGTGCAAAATAAAAAAAACATTCTAATATAGTTAGTTAGGCAAAAATGTAATGTATAAAGGCTGGAGTGACTGGATGTGTAACATAATAGCCAGAACTACTACTTCCTGCTTTTCAACTCTGAGTTAGTCAGTGACTTTAACGGGGGCCACATGGGACATAACTGTTCAGTGAGTTTGTAATTGATCCTTAACATTCAGCTCAGATTCAAAAGCAACAGTTATGTCCCATGTGGCCCCCCTCAAGTCACTGATTGGTTACTGCCTGGTAACCAATCAGTGGAAACCAAGTGAGCTGAAAAGCAGGAAGTAGTGTTCTGGCTATTATGTTACACATCCAGTCACTCCAGCCTTTATACATTACATTTTTATCTAACTAACTATATTAGAAACATTTTTTATTTTGCACAGCCTATCTATTTACCCAGTTTTTATACTGAACAATGCATTTAAAGGAAAACTATACCCCCCTAAACAATGTAGGTCTATAAAAAGATATTGCATAAAACAGCGCATATGTAAAACCCTGCTTCATGTTAATAAAGTCCAGCAATAAATATAACAGTGGGAGCACTTACCGGATTGTGACCAGGCTTCAGCGTGCTACACGTCAAACCTTTATCCCACGCGGTGAATCCATGTCATAGATTGTGCAAAAAAAAAAACGGAGCACCGTAGAAGCCAAAGTTGAAAGTTAAAAAGTTCACAATTTATTACATATTCATTAAAAATCACAGCAGCATGTCTGCCATAAGGGCTGCCCATGTAAATAAACCATTTTCATAATAATATATTTTTTTTGTAGTATGTGCCATTGGGTAATCATAAATAGAAAATTGCCATTTTAAAAAATAAGGGCCACCCCCTGGGATCGTAAGATTCACTGTGCACACAAACGCACCATATATTTTAGGTCACATGAGCCAATTAACAGACAGAGTTCTGTCTTTTGCTTCAACACTTCTTCCTGTTACAGTTAGAGCTGCAGTATTTCTGGTCAGGTGATCTCTTCCTGTTACAGTTAGAGCTGCAGTATTTCTGGTCAGGTGATCTCTTCCTGTTACAGTCAGAACTGCAGTATTTCTGGTCAGGTGATCTGTTACAGTTAGAGCTGCAGTATTTCTGGTCAGGTGAGCTCTTCCTGTTACAGTTAGAGCTGCAGTATTTCTGGTCAGGTGATCTCTGAGGCAGCACACAGACCATCATGAAATGGTGGCTCAAGGCAAGAGATGTAAAAGGGCAATATTTACTTAAATATATATTCCATTTTGGTAAGATAATTTCATATACCACTTAATTTGATATAAACTTACTGTTGCTCAAGCATTCCTTTAAGTCATCTTTGCAGGATAAGCTCTTCTCTGATTGTGCTGCCATAAAGACTTTTTTTGGGGTTATGTAATAAAAGGCACTACGTTTGCCCAGGAGCAGTAACCCATAGCAACCAATCAGCAGATTGTGTTAGAGTATTTACTGGTCACCTGCTTAAAATTAAACATGTCATTGGTTTCTGTTGGTTAGTGCATCTGGGCAAACTTAGAGCCTCATTTTACATATGTCTGCAAATAAATTATTTTGTTTCATTTTACAGCAAATCTGCAAGAAAAGCTGACCGATTTCCTGCCAAAACTGCTCGATTGTTCGACGGAAATCAAAGGTTTAAGCGACCCGCCAAAGCTCCCCAATTTCTCCACCCACGAACTGTGCGAGCGCTTTGCCCGAATCATGTTGTCGCTTAGCCGAATGCCCACCGACGGGAGATAAGCCACGCCCCTCTTCCGCCCTGTTGTATACAAGTTTCTTGGTTTTTAATTCATGCCTTCCTGTCACAAGGTTTGCTTCGTTGCTGCTACAGTTTTTTGGTTTTTTAAATTGTTTTTTTATGTTACGAGACAAACGACCCTGTCCACTTTTAGCCAGACGGCAAACAAACCCAGATACGCACAGCACTCCAATTTGTTTTAAACAAATCTGGTGCAACCAAAAAGGCAAAAATGCTTTGCCACGTCTTTGTGACAGTATTACTTTGCTTTTATCTGCACAACCTCATTTTATTAACCACCATATGTTTTTTTTTTTTTTTTAAGGTCTAGGCCTTTCAGTGACAGCAGCCATTTTAATTATCAGGTGCCATGTTGGTTTGTTTTTGTTTTGTTTTTAAAAAAAAGACATGGTGCCTGGTAGCTTGTAAATGAAATGAAAGAATAAAGTTTTATTTATGGCTTCTACTGTTCGCAACAAAACCCACCCCGATGTACATTTGTGTATGAATAGATCGATATTTTTGATGAATAGAGTAATTGCACCTGCGGGAATGAGTTTATAAGCTTATCAACTCAAATTATGCTGAAGGATAAATTGTTTGGTTTCCAAGGAATTCTGTTTTTTTTTTTTTTTACTTTAGAAATTAGCACATTATTTCTGAAATAAATTTGGCTCTTTTAAACTGGTTTCTAGATTTAATTTCATATGACACTTATTAGTGTATCTGCCACAATTATGGCTCTGCTTAAACTTTAATGATTCTTATACACACTATGGGGCAAATTCACTAAGCGCCGAACGCTATCGTTACTTCGCTAGCGTTTAGCATTTTCGTTACTGCGCAAATTCACTAACGAACGCTGGCGTAGATTCGCTAGTGTTACTTCGCACCCTTACGCCTGGCGAAGTTTCGCTACGGACATAACTACGCAAATTCACTAACGCGCGCAGTGTTCTGAACGCTACCTTTTACGCTAGACTTCCTTCGCCACCTCAGACCTGGCAAAGCGCAATAGAGTAGATAGGGATTGCTTCAAAAAAAGTCCCAAAAAACGCTGGCGTGTTTTCTACATGATGGGTGATAGGCTGAAAAAGATCGAAAAAATTTTTAGGGCTCCCCTCCTCCCCCCTACATTTCCTGACTCATGGCAACTTACCTAGACAGTGAGCACATGTGTAGGGCAAAATACATTTTTTATTTGATGTTTTGAAGGTTTTCTTGGCATTTGTAGTGCTGATACGTGTTCCTCCATTGAAATTTGAATTTGGCGCCATATGCAAATTAGCCTTCGCTAGCGAAACTTCGCTTCACTTATCGAATCAACGCTAGCGCAACTTCGCAACCTTACGCTACCCCTGAGCGCAACTTCGGATTTTAGTGAATTTGCGAAGCGCTGGCGAAACTACGCCTGGCGAAGTGCGGCGAAGTTACGCCTGGCGCAACTACGGATCTTAGTGAATTTGCCCCTATATATCTATTGATCTGGGTTAAAGGAGAACTAGAACTAAAGAAGTAGCTAGAACTGTTGTACATTATGTTTTGTGCTTCTGTACCAGCCCAAGGCAACCACAGCCCTTTAGCAGTAAAGATCTGTGTCTCCAAAGATGCCCCAGTAGCTCCCCATCTTCTTTTCTGCTGATTCACTGCACATGCTCTGTGCTGCTGTCACTTACTGAGCTTAGGGAGCCACTCACAATATACAGTACACATAGAATAGAAATGTCACAATATAAGGCTGATTAGTAATTAATACACATAATTACTACATGGCAGCACAGAAACCAGTGCAATTAGCATCAGAATTGAATAATCAGCAAACCTGTAGCATCAGCTTATATTACAGCCAGGGAAGCTCATTTTCTGCTGGATAATTTGTGACGACCCCACGCGGTGCGCATCCTACTGATCCGACGCAATGAGAGGAAGCGCATGCGTCACATCGGATACGCCGAATCTGATGTAAGTAATGCAAAAGTCGCATCTTCAAATTGATTGCATCCGACACGACTGTTGGATGAAGACGCAACATGCAGCGTTTGCAGCCGACAGTCGTGTTGTGTCGGATGCAATCAGTTTGTAGATGCGACATTTGTATTACTAAGATTAGATTTGGCGTATCTGACGCGACGCCTGCAACTCATCGGATCGGAAGGACGTGCACCGTGTAGTTGTGGCATCACGCGTTCTGTTCTATTGCACTGCCAAACAACCACCAGCAGGGGGCAGTAGGACACTACTATTTGGGCAGCACTTGATATCCCTTGGTTTCTGCTGCTGATTATGGCTGGTTATTTTATCGCATTCCTTTCTGACAGTATAAAATATATATAAACCCAATCTTCCCTTTATCTTCCATATCAGTCATGCGGATTCTCCTATCCTGATGGAAATCCCAGAAGCTCCAGCCTTGAGCTCTCACTAGATGGTGCCACCTGCCTCATATTGTTCCTATGAATAATCCTGAGAATGAATGGGAGGCTCATTTGGATCGCTCCATTGACAATTCCATCATTAATTGGGGGGGGGTGCTACAGGTCAGGATTGTAGAAGAAAATTTGGACAAAACTCAAGGCTAAAACTAAAATAAGGATTTATTTTCTCCTAAAGAGGGAGAACTAACTCCAGATTTGCTGGCAGGGATATTTGCAATGGTTCAGGTTTCATTAGATGCTCTTATACACTTTCCCTTCAATGTATTGTGCTATTGGTATAATACAAGAAATATTACATGTATCAGGAATCTCTTTGTTGCCACAGACTCTCCGTAGAACAGTGATCCCCAACCAGTAGCTCATGAGTAACATGTTGCTCCCCAACCCCTTATATGTTGCTCCCAGTGGCCTCAAAGCAGGAGTTTATTTTTGAATTCCAGGCTTGTTTTGGTTTCATAAAACCAGATGTATTGCCAAACAGTCTCCTGTAGGCTTCCAGTCCTCATAGGGGGCGAACAAATAGCCAATCACAGCCCTTATTTGGTTGCCAGGAAGTTTTTGCGTGCCTGTGTTGCTCCCCAACTCTTTTTATTTTTGAATGTAGCTCACGGCTAACAAAGTTTGGGGACCCCTGGTGTAGAGCAAAGAACCAACTGGAAACATCGACAACACAATGGGGCTTCAAAGGGGTTGTTCGCCTTTAAAGAGAGACTGACACCAAAAATGTAACTTTTTTTTTTTTTTTTTTTACATCTATCATAATATTGGCTTTGAAAGCTACTGATAAATTTGCCATAAAGTATTTGCACAATGATTTTACATTGCGGGGCCCATTTACTTAGATTGAGTGAAGGAATAGAATAAAACAAATGGATTTTGAATGTTTTTTTGGCTACTTCAACCATCGAATTGGCTACTTCAGCCTTCGACTTCGAATCGAACGATTCAAACTAAAAATCTTTCGACCATTCGATAGTCTAGGTACTGTCTCTTTAAAAAAAAAACTTTGACCCCCTACTTCGCCACCTAAAACCTACCGAACCTCAATGTTAGCCTATTGGGAAGGTCCCCATAGGCTTTCTAAGCTTTTTTTGGTCGAAGAAAAATCGTTCAATCGATGGATTTAATCGTTTGATCGAACTATTTTTCTTTCGATCGATCGAATTGCGGTAAATCCTTCGACTTCGTTATTCGAAATCGAAGGATTTAACTTCGACAGTCGAACATCGAGGGTTAATTAACCCTCGATATTTGACCCTAAGTAAATCTGCCCCTACCTGTCTGATTTCCCATGTTCCTCTATGAGGGGGCTGCTATATTTGTGCAGCTGGACCCCATTAGCATTACTTTAAGGGGCAGATTTATCAAGTGTTGAATTAAAAATTCTAATTTTTAAATAGTCCAAATTCGATTTGAGTTTAAAACTTTTTTTTTTAATTTTGTCATGTACTGTCCCTTTAAGAATTCGAATTTGACTATTTGCCATCTAAAACCTGCCGAATTGCTGTTTTAGCCTATGGGGGACCGCCTACAATCAATTTGGAGTCGTTTGGTGGGCTTTTGAAAAAACTATATATATTTTTTTTTTGGTGAAAAAATTCATTACGAATGCGAATCAAGTTTACAGGTCGATCCTACTCACCCAAATATGAAAAAATTATTTTTTAATAAATTTAGATTGGTCAGTTATTTTTTTTTGAATTTTGAGTTGATGGGAGTTTTTAGAAACTCACATGAACTCGAAATTTGACCCTTATATATAAATCTGCCCCTAACTGACAGGCTGAGGTGGGACAGTCAGGTTGGCGAAACAGTCAGGTTTAGAAACTTCCACTAACCATTTTTCACTATTTTAGTTATTTAGCTTTTTATTCAGCAGCTCTCCAGTTTGCAATTTCAGCAGTCTGGTTGCTAGGGTCCAAATTCCCCTAGCAACCATACATTGATTTGAACAAGAGACTGGAATATGAATAGGAGAGGTCTGAATAGAAAGATGAGGAATAAAAAGAAACAATAACAATACATTTGTAGCCTTACAGAGCATTTGTTTTTTAGATGGGGTCAGTGACCCACTTTTTGAAAGCTGTAAAGAGTCAGAAAAAGGCAGCCAATAAAAAACTATAAAAAAAAAAGACAAAAATAAAGGCCAATTGAATAGTTGCTTAGATTGAGCCATTCTATAACATATTCAGAGTTCAGTTAAAGTCGAACCACCCCTTTAAAGTTTTTTTTTTTAAGAATTGAAACCCTGATTTATTCCATTGTCCTAATGTGAAAGAAATTGGGGATTATGGTAAATTGTAAACCTGTTGTTGAAGAATGGAGGTGGCTCCAGGGATGAACTACACAAATATACTCAAATCTCTCTTTGTATAGTCCTATAGTCATATATACTCTTATATTACACTTTCTGTGTCACACATAACATATGTATTGTAAACGACTGTGTCCTGTGTCATTTCTTTAGAAATCACAATCATATTTATCAATTCCAAATAGAATAAAGTGTGGCCATTACTGGAATTGATACCGCTATAAAGCCTTCTTCTGTACTGGATCATTTATTGGCAAGTGCTACATGTACCAGGGCACAAACTATCTTTCAGGGGTATGTTTAAAGGGCATGTAAAGGCAAAAAAATAAAATCCCATTTCTACTTTCTTTAATGAAAAAGAAACCTATCTCCAATATACTTTAATTTAAAAATGTGTACCGTTTTTATAAGAAACCCGACTGTATGCAGTGAAATTCTCCCTTCATTTACTGCTGTGGATAGGAATTGTCAGACAGCCCCTAATTGCTCTGCAGGGAAACAATCATACTTATGAACAGCAGGGGGAGCCCCCGCCTTACTTCCCAGCCATGCAGAACTCAAGCAGCTTTGTTTATGACGATCCCTAAGCAGCCCAGACCACACTGAGCATGTGCACAGTCTTAATCTTGCAAAGATGGATAACAAAGTTACAAGATGGTGACCCCCTGTGGCCAACTTTGAAAGCATAAATCATTTGTTTGATTAGGCTTGTGGTGCAGTAAGTTCATGTTTATGTTTAGTATACAAAATACAGCATTTCTAGCCTTATTCTATTTTAGACTTTACATGCCCTTTAAGCAAACTCTTAGGAACAGATTTATCAAAGGTCAAAGTGAAAATTCAAATTTAAAAAAAATTCGAATTTTGAGCTCATTCGACTAGGGAATAGTTCAAATTCGATTTGAATTTGAAAAAAAACTCTAATTTTGAAATTGATCATGTACTGTCTCTTTAAAAAATTCGACTTCGACCATTCTCCATCTAAAACCTGCAAATTTGCTGTTTTAGCCTATTTGGGACCTCCTCGAACCTATTTGGAGTCAATTGGTGGATTATGAAAAATCAAAGTTTTATTTTGAGGCAAAACTTTGATTTGTAAGATTCGAATTCCAACGAATACAGACCTATTCGATCGAAAACGGACCTATTCGGCCAAAAAAACCCTTTGATTTAATTTCAGTTGGTCTTTTTGAATTCGAATTTAGAAATTTTTCTAAATTCGACCTTGATAAATCTGTTAGTGTGTCCAATTCATAGTCACTTTCCAATTGGTCTTTATTTTTTCTTTGTTATAGTTTTTAAGTTATTTGGTTTCCTTTTCTGCCTATTTACGGCTATCAAATGGGGTCACCGAACCCAGCAGTAAAAAAAGAAAGAAAACGGTTGCTCTGTATAGTTACTTTTTATTGCTTCTCTTTCTTTTCAGACCCTCTCCAATTCATATTCCTGTTTCTAATTCTAACACTTTCTGGTTGCTAGGGTAAATTGGACTGTAGCAACTAGGGATGCACTGATTCCAGGATTCAGTTCAGAATATGCAAATTAGGACGGGGAGGGAAATCCCGTGACTTTTTGTGACAAAACAAGGAAGTTAAAAATGTTTTCCCCTTCCCACCCCTAATTTACATATGCAAATTAGGATTTGGTTCGGTATTCGGTCAAATCTTTTGCGAAGGATTCAGGGGTTTGGCCTGAATCCAAAATAGTGGATTTGGTGCAGTCCTAATAGCAACCAGATAAAGCTGGCCATACACGTGCCGATAAATGCTGCAGACAGACTGAGTCAACCTCTTATTGGCCCTTGTGTGGGGCCCTCCGACGAGCTTCCCCGATCTATATCTGGCCAAAAGTCGGGCAGGGTTAAAATTCCCGCCAGATCGCGGATCTTGCGAACCGTCCAACCGTTATGATCCGATTGTTGGGTCCTAGGGCCCACGATCGGATCAGCCAAATATTGTCCACCTCAATATGGGCGTATTGGGGAGATATCCGCTGGTTTGGGTGTATGGCCAACTTGTAGAGCTGCTACATATTTAAAATATACATAATTAAAATATAAATAATGAAGAATAATTACAGAAAGTCTCAGCATATTAGTCTACACCTTTATAATGTTGTGAAGTGATGGATTCTGGAACTTGAAGCTGCTTTGCTTTCCAGAACATCTCACTATGGAAAGCAGAAGGACCTCAAGTCCCAGAATCCTTCCCTTCACAGTGGAGGAAGGGGTTGCCTCAGGGAGTGCGTGGAAATGTTTTTTCCAGGGTATCATGGTTTCCTTTCGGCCTTTTGGCTAAGATCAAATGTAGTACCTTTGGAAACACTTGGTCCTCTGGCTGGCAAGATCAAGGAGGAGTATCTGTTTTTATGATCCTATGTGAAGAACGGAGAAATACTTGGTCCTCTGGACTAGGCTGACAAGTGGAAGTTTAATGAAAACTGGGATGCTGTGATCCCATGAGGGAGGCACCTGATTTGCTTTTGAGTCAGGGGCAATGCACATGTACCTATGCCTAATCATGCTTCACTTCCTTTGCCCCGGCCATTAGGTGGACGGGAAGTTTTTTCTTTTTCCGGCTGCCAGCTGGAGCCTTACTAAAGGCAATCAATGGCCTTGCACCGCACACTCCAGCAAGTTTTTTGTGTTTGGTTTGAGCACCCTGGGTGGGATCATTGTTCTTTGGCTGGACCCCAGGCCATGACACGCCCTGGGGGAAGCTTCGGCAGAACTCAGGGTAGATGGGACTCCCCCTAGCTTCGGCGAAGGGGAGTCCAAACGACCCCAAACCCCTTCGGGGGCGGGGATGGTGGGCCCTCCCTAGCTTCGGCGAAGGGGGACCCATCCGTTCAAGCTATCCGTGGGCGGTAGCCTGGGACACTTGGGCAACGGAGCCCATGCCTTTGGGTAGGACGATTCAATATCATCATGGTTTCCTTTCAATCTGAGTAATAAAAAAAAAAATACATTTATATTTATTATTGGAATTTGAGCGAGTATCTATGCAAATTTCTACTGAATGTGCCAACGTCAATAAAAAAAAAGTTAGTATATTTCCCCTTTAAATTCTTGCTGTAAAACATACCTCCATTGTACATATGGAAACGTGTAGATCTGCCATATTTGACTTCATGATATAATACAAAAGTGAATTCATCCTCACCAGAACTCTCATTTTGTTCCATTGTCTCAACTAATTCCAGTTTATTGAAGACAAAATTGTTCCAGGGTTTCCCTTTTATCTTCGACATTTTATAAATGTGTGTTTAATGGGCGTATTCTAACATCCTGAGTCGTGGGGGTACGTTGGGTTTGTAATCCTTTTATCTACGTGTCAGACATGATCCAGGTGTGGCAGCTGGGAAATATCTGGCTATTCCCGTATATGCCGCACAGTGGGACGTGCCAAACAGATCAAATACAGTTGCTATAAATCAGGAGATAAGTGTTACCTGCAGAATGTTGGAACGGAAATGGGCACCAGGTTAGCTCTTTGTTTCTTAAAACGTCATGGTATTTGACGAATAATATTCCATTATGGGAGGTTCTGAGAATTGTTTTTCTCTACGTAAATAGTGATGGGTCCGCAAAATTAGGGAAACGGTTAAAAATTTGCGGAGAAATCGGGAAGTTTCACGAAAAATCGTGAAATTCAGACATTTTTTCACGAAAAAATCATGAAAATCTGACATTTTCACGAAAAAATCGTGAGCATCTGACGTTTTCACGAAAACTCGTGAAAATCGGAAATTGACTCCCACATCCAAGCTGACGCTGGCGTTAAAGTGAGCGACTTTTCGGACGCGCGTCCAATTGTGACGCTGACAAATTTTCTCTGAGGATTTGCAGATTTATTCACCGGCAGTGAAACGCGGAAATTTGCTGCGAATACGTGCCAGGCGAATTTATTCACCCATCACTATATGTAAAGAAATTTCAGAGGAAAAGTGAAAGCATATATATCAGACTTCTCTGGCTTTTATACATATTGTGGGAATTGCCATTTCGCTTGTCTCTCTGCAAATTTGCTATTTCAAAGAGATATGTGCCAGCAGAAACAATGGTATTTCTCCAGTGTCGGACTGGCCCATCGGGATACCAGGAAAACTCCTGGTGGGCCCAGGTGTCAGGGGGCCCTTGTGCTGCTAAAGATTTGGCCTATTTCATGACCATTTCCTATTTCATGGAGAACAAAGAACAAAGATGGAATAATTGATTATAGTATGTAAGGAATAGAGACTAGGAGAATAGAGGTTGAGTGAGGAGAAGATTAATAGTAATGAGAGTGGGCCCTTGGTCTAATGTTTTTAGGTGGGCCCCTGGTGTCCCAGTCCAACACTGTATTTCTCACTTATATGTATCCAAACCCATATGCTGTACTTACTGTTCACTATTCCACACTTACTTGCACTTCCACACACACCATCTTGTTATAAAATACAATAAATAAAAAAATGTAAAACTTAAAATCAGGTTCTTAAAATTGAGGTTTCACTGTATATTATTTATTGGGAAGGCTCTAGAAACCCATTTTTTAGTGAAGTAAATGAGAACAACATGTGGATAAGGTACACTTCACATGGATTTCTTGGAAGTCGAGTTGAAAGTAGGAAATATAAATAGATATATTATTACAATGTGACAGTCCTTGTAATCACAAGTGTAAGGAATATGCAGGGCGGCAGTTTGTGAGAATAGGACACGATGAAACACACGTTTAAACATAAAGTTTGAATAGGCTGAGACAGAAATGAATAATAGGACTGGAAGAAGAAGACAGCTGAGTTTAACGAAACAAAAAGGCATGGCTTCGAACCCTTATGTCAGTGATCCCCAACCAGTAGCTTGTGAGTAACATGTTGCTCTCCAACCCCTTGGATGTTGCTCCCAGTGACCTCAAAGCAGGAGCTTATTTTTGAATTCTCGGCATGGAAGCAAGTTTTGGTTTCATAAAAACTAAAACTAAGTAGAGCCTCTTGTAGGCTTCCAGTCCACATAGAGGCTACCAAATAGCCAACCACAGCCCTTATTTGGCACCCCAAGGGACTTTTTCATGCTTTTGTTGCTCCCCAACTCTTTTTACATTTGAATGTTGCTGACGGATAAAAAAGGTTGGGGACCCCTGCCTTATGTTATGAGAGGGTCCAACAGTGGGAATGTCTTCAGTTAGCAGAAAGAACAGACCAGGCATTTAGAGCAGCTTCTATATTTCCCATCAATTCTTCACTTCCTAACTGGAGCCTGTAGGTGCTTCTTTGCTTTGCTTGTGTTTGCCATGTTTTATTATTGAGAACCAAGCAAAGAAATATTAAAGTGTGTCTTATGGTAACTGCAGTAATCAATGTATTAAAAGGGGTGTCAACCTGAATATAAAACATTGCCTAATGAAAGAAAATGTAGAGTTGGTGTGACTTAACCAAAACAGCACTCTGGCCATCCATCAGGATTCCTGTCCGACAGGGCTGATACCTGGTGTATTCCGGGTCTAACTACTTGACCATTTCAGGTGCAGCACGATGGGATCTATACATGGATCTACAATCTAAAATCCCATCATGCATTCATATATGTGCCTGTGATGCTCTTGTCTTTGTCTTAATGTGGTTGCTCTCTCTTCTTCAGGCTTTCTCACCCAATGTTTGAGGCACCATCAAAAGCAATATGTATGTCTGTCCAGTAAATAAAGGGGTTGACCTTCCTGCTTGTACAGGGCCCGGTTGGGAAGGAAAACCATAATGGTGGAGAAGAAATTAGACAAACTGGATAGGTAAACTACATGGCCCACCAAAGCTTGGACCAGTCAACACCAATAATGTCCACCACATTATGAGCAGCAGGCCAGTTAATTATTTAACCATGAGTTTGGGGGACAGAATATTATGGGAATCATGCTGTTACACTTCAAATGGTGCTGTAAGGTGGAAATGTGCCCATACAAATCTTTTGGAGGGACACATTTGATTCATGGGCCTTCAGCTGGACAGCCCTTTTCTGCGCTATAAATAATACACAGATGTGTTCCAAAATGGATACAAAGACCATAAAATGCCGATTAACGGTAGAATTCAAACCAACCCATTTATATTTATTTAGAGCTATTTATGGTCGTTAACTTGTATTTATTCCTGAATCACACGCTAGTGGCTTCAAAGTCCAATATAAATAAGAACAAATTGAATCAATCATTGCAAAAACAACCTGAGATCCAATTTGATTGCCAAGCTGAGCGCTATTTAGTCATTTGACAAATTATCTGAAAACACTGGAAAATGAAGTT
Source organism: Xenopus petersii (assembly GCA_038501925.1). Taxonomy (NCBI): domain Eukaryota; kingdom Metazoa; phylum Chordata; class Amphibia; order Anura; family Pipidae; genus Xenopus; species Xenopus petersii. The sequence continues at coordinate 10,391,826 of CM076675.1, read as the reverse complement.
TAAAAGAAAAAAACAGCCTTAACTAATTGTGTCCAGCAATCCGTATCCAGTTGGCCATAAGTTTCCATTCCAGTGTACTGCAAGAGGAACGGTTGTAAACATCATACCATCCATGTGACCCTCAAAAGCATTTGATTGTGGTCAGGGAGATACAGTTAGGCCCATCAATCTTTGGACAGAGACAACTTTTTTCTAATTCTGGTTTTGAACATTACCGCAATGTATTATAAAATTTTTTCAGCTTTAATTCAGTGGGTCGAACAAAAAGATAAAAATGTGAGGAACTTTTTTTTAACACAATCACTTCATTTCAGGGGCTCAAAAATAATTCAAATGTTCATTTCTAATACTTGCTTCAAAAGCCTTTGCTGGCAATGACAGGCTGAAGTGTTGAACTCATGGACATCACCAGATTCTGGGTTTCCTCCTGTTTAATGCTCTGCCAGGCCTTTACTGCAGCCACTTTCACTTGCTGTTTGTTTGTGGCCTTTCTGTCCCAAGTTTAGTCTTCAACAAGTGAAATGCAGCTCAGTTGGGTTCAGATCAGGTGACTGACTTGGCCATTCAACAAAATTCCACTTCTTTGCTTTAATAAACTCCTGGGTTGCTTTGGCTGTATGTTTTGGGTCATTATGAAATGCCTCCCAATCAATGTGAGTGCATTTAGCTGGATTTGAGCAGACAGTGTCTCTGAAGAGCTCACAATTCATTCTTGTGCTTCTGTCCTGTGTCACATGATGGATAAACACTAGTGTCCCAATGCCACTGGCAGCCATGCACGCCCAAGCCATCACACTGCCTCCCAAATCTTTTATACATCATGTGGTCTATGATGAAGACTTTAAATTTGTGCTCAATTTTACACCCATTCTGGCACTTCATATGTGTTCTAAGGTTTATAAATAATCCTTCATGTTTTTAATCATTGTATTTCTTGTATCATTGTATCCTTGTTTTTTTTTCACTCTTCATAATGAACTTGGGATGTGAAGCATGAGGCACTGAAGCTTTCTCAGCCACATATTAGCAGGGAGGAACTATGGAAGCAAAATGTTCAATTTTCTGAACTCCATCTGTCATGGCTACTTATGTGATAATGCAAATAATGTGACCTCATCTGCAGACGGAGTCTCTTACTATATCCACAGGGACCACCAAGTAACAAACTCCATTGCTCTTGGGGATATTGTAGGGGATATTAGTTGGACAGAACGTTGGACAGAACACATACACCACACCGAGGGGTATATTTATCAAAGAGTGAAATTAATAGTGAAGTTTCGCCACTAGAGTGAAATTCCGCCACTCTCCATTCATTTCTATGGGATTTTTATAGGCGTATTTATCAAAGGGTGAACTTTCACTTTCACCCATTGCTAAATATGCCTTTCAAAATCCCATAGAAATGAATTGAGAATTGAGAGCTGCGGAATTTCACTCTAGTGGCGGAACTTCACTCTTTTTGATATTAGGGATATCACCTCTGATTTTTACATTTTGTCATGTTGGATGTGTCCTAACCAACAAATTCCAAAGTCAAGTCTTGAACGAATGTTCAGTAAATTTGCTTCACATATCAGTGCTCCAAAATCTAATTCGGTTCAGGAAAGGCATTTTGCTGTTACTTTCAGTAATGGCACAGTTGATACCAAGCCCCTCCATGTTCTTCTCTATAATCGGGTTGTCCATGAAAATTGCAGGTTGACCATTTCTTTTCCAGTTGCATGGAGGTTTACACCTCTACACTTGAATTCCTCAATATGGAGTACTGATAAGTTGGCATTCCTGATTTTGCTCTTTTTCTTTCCTTGCCAAAGGTTGTTCCTTGAGGTTATTCCCAGTAGCTTCTCTAATAAATCAATATTCCTTCTGATTCATATGTTCTACTCAGTTATACTTGGCTGACATTCACCCCATCCTTCACTTAAGTCACTGACACTCGCTCGTGGTTTCCAAAAGTTTAGAATTCAGCAAAATCAAGAAGCGACTTTATCTCGCAGTGTTCCATTTGTATTATTGATAAAGAGATGCCCCCTCTGTAAGATAAAATCAATGGGGTTATATCTGGTGGACATCAAAAAGCTCTAAAAGTCAATCAATTTAAAACATAAGCCCATGGTCAGAGCTATTGAATGCTAAGCGTTCCTTGCATTTCCTCCTGCGCAATAAACACATTACCCTGGTTTTGCCTTCCAGAACAAACGGATCTCAGCTGGCATTTCCAACTGGCATTTCCTCCTGGCTTCACAAAGCTCTGTAATTTCCACAAAGGCAGGTTGGTTTTTGGCATTTTGGGATTGGGATTTACATTTAAGTGCCATTAAATGAATTACATTTGTGGAATATTAGCATGAATTTGGAATTGCAATCAGATAGTGAGATGTTTATTTGAAATCAGAACACAGATGTAATGTTAATGAGCTGATTTGTTAGGCAGAAGTAAAAAAATAAATGAAACCAAAGTAATTAAAGAAGCCTCCAGATAAACACAGACCATTCTAAGAATAATCAGGACCAGCCAATGGGAATCTGCTTTAATACAGATATATTTGCAGCTGGCTTTAGTTATTTGTCGTAATTTCCAGCTTTGTGACCATTTCTATGACATGATGAGTCCAGCACAAGATATTGCCAATTTCTGCAGAACAGAGATATCAAATCTATTAACTGACATGAACCTCATCATGTTCGACTGAAATTTATAACAAGGTGAAAAAGTAATTTAATCAACTCTGGATATTTAAATCGCTGGATTTGCTTCTGTATTGAGTAATTGTAACTTCTCTCACAATAGTTCCTTAGGGACCTTATAAAGATCTGTCATAATTTGATAAACGTGATCTTGCGCATGTAGGTTGAATGATGTATTCTGTGCAGTAAGTCTGTGTCGATTCAGACATCTTGAAATGAGATATCCATTTCCTATACCGAGAGTTGTATTGTCTGTATTTAATACTACATTAATTTTTTGAACCCAAAATATTGCATGGTGTAATTGTAGAGCAATTCTGGAAGATTCAATGATATCACTGTGAACAATTCTGGTCATTATTATGTTTTCTGCTTTCATATAGTTTATTGGAGCTACACAAATAAAAAGTGGTACAAACCTACTTAGGCTTTGTGGGTAGTGATGGGGGAATCTCTCCCGTTTCGCTGAAAAATTAGTGAAAATTTGTCAAACGCAAAAAAGTTAGCGAAAAATCTTGAAATCGGAGAGTTCACGAAAAATTCGTGAAATTCGAACATTTTCACGAAAAAATTGAACAATTTGAAAGTTTTCTCGAAAAAAAACGGAAATTGACGCTGGCGAATCTTTTTCGCGGGAGATTTGAGAATTTATTTGCCAGCGGAGAAACACGGGAATTTGCCGCAAATTTATTCGCCCATCACTATTTGTAGGGTCTCATTTTCTTTAGCAACTTTAGCTTGTTCTCCATTGGAGGCTGGCATCACCCCTGTCTACTAATGGAAGGTAATAAGACATTTGTGAAAGGCATAACTTGGTGGTGTTTAAGAAAATACAGGGACCATTTACTATAACAAAAGCAGCGTAACATATATGTGTAAAAATAGGATTGTAATAATAATGTCATGCCTGTTATACATTTAAGAGGAGAGACGTAGAGTTAATGCCTTGAAAATAGAATTCTCAGTGTTTGATGTTATATCAGATATTTTTGGTCTCAGTTTCTTTTTGTTCACTGTTCTTATTTTCTGGCCTTCTCATGAAGACCATACAAGCTTCACGTTTCTATACTGATAGACTCTGAACTTGACATCAGTGTTGGATTGACAGTGCCAAGGGCTTGGCCAGACTGTTCCTTGTTATCAGGAGGAAACAGGCGCAGGTTCTATGATTACCCAGAGCGGAAAGAATGAGCTTATATTTTTCTAAATAAAAAAAATTACTGCTTTACTTAAAGTTACACTATTAGACAGATCCAAAAAAAAAATCAGCACGGGGGTACAAAATACAACAGTTAGGGTTGCCTCCTTGCCAGTACTTTACTGCGTGATTAATAAAAATGATGCTTGATGCCAAGCATTGTGCCTCATACCCCTTCTCCTTTTTAGATTGAAAGCTCTTTTGATCAGGACTCCCTCTAACTCCAGTATCAATAATTGGTTACTTTATATATAAATCTGTATGTTCAATGTACTGCACATTTTCCAAGACATCTCAACTGCTTTTGGGTTTACAGTACAGGTATGGGATCCATTATCTGGAAACTTGTTATCCAGAAAGCTCCAAATTACTGGAAGGCCGTCTCCTATAGACTCAATTTTATCTAAATAATCCACATTTTTAAAAATGATTTCATTTTTCTCTGTAATAATAAAACAGTAGCTTGTACTTGATCCCAACTAAGATATAATTAATCTTGGAATCAAAACCAACCAATTCGGTTTTAATGATTTTTTTTAGTAGACTTAAGGTATGAAGATCCAAATTACGGAATCCATTATCTGGAAAATCCCAGGTCCCAAGTATTGTGGATAACAGGTCCCAAACTTGTATAATAGATAGTAATGGTTCTTTATCTACACTAAAACGTTGCTTGGGTGCAATGGGATTAGTCTGCCAGAGAAATAAAGCATTAGTGTTTTGACCCCAGAATGGGATTTACAGCCCCAAGCGATTAGGAACTCAACAGGGACTTAGTGAATAGGTAATTGGATATTTATTTAGTGACGCTTGGAACCTAAATCCCTCTTCAGTACTGTGGTTGCTTCACATTAGCTAGCAGATCTGAGGGGGGAGTTACCTCCAGCTGTCAATCCTTGTTGGAGCACAGGCTGCTCTTTATAGCTTGTCCTAACTATCTCAAGTTCCTAGAATGTATTATAACAAAAAGCTGATCCAGTAACTGACTTTAAAAGAAAACTATATCCCCCAAACAATGTAGATCTCTATAAAAAGATATTGCATTAAACAGCTTGTGTAAAACCCTGCTTCATGTGTATAAACCATTTTCATAATAATATACTTTTCTAGTAGTATGTGCCAGTGGGTAATCATAAATAGAAAACTGCCATTTTAAAAAATAAGGGCCGCCCCCTGGGATCGTACGATTCATGGTGCACACAAACAAACCAACAAACCATACATGTTAGGTCACATGAGCCAATTAACAGCCAGAGTTTTGTATTTTGCTTCAACACTTCTTCCTGTTACAGTTAGAGCTGCAGTATTTCTGGTCAGGTGATCTCTTCTTGTTACAGTTAGAGCTGCAGTATTTCTGGTCAGGTGATCTCTTCCTGTTACAGTTAGAGTTGCAGTATTTCTGGTCAGGTGATCTCTGAGACAGCACACAGACCATCATGAAATGGTGGCTCAAGGCAAGAGATGTAAAAGGGCAATATTTATATAAATATATATTCCAGTTTGGTAAGATGCTTTAATATGCCACTTAATATGATATAAACTATCTTTTGCTTAAGTATTCATTTTGGGGGTATAGTTTTTTTTTTAACATATTCATGGGGTCTCTGTTCCTCCAACTTTCATTAGAGGGGTTGTCCCTCTAGGGAAGAAAAGTTTTACTGGGGTCTTGTTGATAGCCAGCTCCCCAGATATATTGAGTTGAGTTAGCACAAGAAGGCCAAAGAGACCTTCTCATTACAATCTCTGTTCCAAAGCCTTGGACAGAAATGCCAACACATTCCCTGTGTTTGTAGTGCAATGTCTTGGGCAGTGAATATGTTCTTATAGAAAATGAGAAAATGGTTGATTTTATGTTCAGATTTGAATAGAGATTCATTATCTCATAACAATATATTGCAAATGTCTTTCCAGCTGCAAAGCATTAGTAGAGACTAGAGAGTGACTGAAATCTATTCAGTAATGTACTCTGGCGCTCAGGAGAAATCCCACCATCATATTCACTAATGCATGACCCCAGGGAGATATTTGATATTTGCTACACAGCTAATAAGGATCACTAACTGAAACACAATCACTGTTTCAGACAAACTTCATGTACATAACAATGTCCTGTCCATGTATTGTGAGGAACCCAAACAGGCCTGGATTTGTGGAAAGGCCAATGAAGGCCTAGGGCAGCAGGATTTTCGGGGGAGGCATGCTGCCCAACCACACCCACATTGGTTCACAAACACTGGTTATGCTCAGGAGATACAATCGTTTTTTTTGCTCCAGTCAGATGAAAATTTGCACGAAAAAAGGGGAGGGGACTGGGGCGATGAACGGCAGTGGGCCTAGGGGCACCCACTATGTAAATCTGGCCCTGAACCTAAACACTGACACACAACACACACCCACATACCATATACTCATGTGCCCCCTCTGGTAATTAAGTCCTTTTTTTTTTAAATGGGCTAATTCTGTACTAAAGATAAACCTTTGTCTTGATTGGCATTATTTACCCTTCAGGGCTAAAGGAAAAAGGAAATGGTTTTTTTTTTTATAAAAAAGAGATGTAAAAATAGTTTTTGACCCACAGTCAGGGCTGTATTTTCCATATAAGGCACTCAACGGCAGGTGCGTAGGGTGACAGCTTCAGGGGGGTGGCCCTGGGTGCCTACATATACAAAAAAATGCAAATATTTTAGTAAAATCTCAACAAGTACACTGCTGGACAGTTGTAAATTAAGCTGGTGGTGCAGCTGAGAGGGACGTACCCCTTGTTGATCAATGGTCCATGCTCATGGACTATCCTATGCCTTTGCAGATGTCGTTGGTGAGGGAGTGAGATTGGGACCATACCTAGATATCCAGCACTGCCCACCAAGCACCTTGCACCGGGGCTGGATCTGCCATTTAGGCATCTGTGAGCCGGAGCCTAGGTTGGTAGCTTTAGGGGTTGACACACAGGCACCTGTATGGTAAATACATTCATACTTGCTGCTTGATCTGGCAGCAGAGCTGACCGGGTGGGGGGGGAGTAACTTCCTTTACTGCAATCAGAGAATAAGATCTAAAGTCCGGTGCCTAGGGCAGTGCTGGATTGAAATACAACTCTGCATTGCACCTTTACTACCACTAATAGGTGGAACTCATTGCATGCTAGCTGGGGATGCACCGAATCCAGGACTCGGTTCAAATTCAGCTGAATCCTTCTGCCTGGCCGAACCAAATCCGAATCCTTATTTTCATATGCAAATTAGAGGCGGGGAGGGAAATCTCATGACTTTTAGTCACAAAACAAAGAAGTAAAAAATGTTTTCCCCTTCCCATCCCTAATTTGCATATGCAAATTAGGATATGGTTCGGTATTCAGCCACATCCAAAATAGTGGATTCGGTGCGTCCCTAATGCTAGCAGGAGCCCACAAAGTGGTTGTATATGTGGGTGTCCACAGTAGTTAGTTTCTGCCACGTTGTTTCAAGAGTAATAACCAGCAGTGCAAAGAGTGGGAAGGGACCGACAATCACTGCTTTCAATAGCAATTGCATTGGCAAAAAAAATCTCTAAAACATTTACATATTTGCTAAGCATTACATTTTCTTTTATTAGGCAAATAATTTTTGGGTGCAGTTCCCCTTAAAGAATAACAGTCGTTTTTTCTGTTTTAAAGCTGAGCATTTTGCCTCAGGTAAACTCCTTGTTAAAGCGATGCACTCGGGGAAATTATCAGCTAATTTTACTTCCATTGATTAGGGCCAAACACCATGTTGACATTTCTAACCAGTGAGCGGCTCTTTCGCCTTGAGCACTGACAAACTGCGAGTAAAGAGACAGGTTGGAAAGTGGCAAAAGTGCTGACAATGTTCCATGAATTTTTTCCCTTTAATAACTTGGCTTGTACTTATTGGTAATTCATTATTGTAAGCAATTTCTGTCTTGTGCACATTCAGCTCTTTGGGCTAATTGATGTTAGGGCACTTCACTACATATAAACATTGATAAGCTAAATAACAAATAATATCATATGTATTGTTAACTGTATAAGCTGCCCATGACTAAGTCAAGGTGTTTCACTTAAAGGGATCCTGTCATCGGAAAACATGTTTTTTTTCATAACGCATCAGTTAATAGTGCTGCTCCAGCAGAATTCTGCACTGAAATCCATTTCTCAAAAGAGCAAACAGATTTTTTTATATTCAATTTTGAAATCTGACATGGGGCTAGACATATTGTCAATTTCCCAGCTGCCCCCGGTCATGTGACTTGTGCCTGCACTTTAGGAGAGAAATGCTTTCTGGCAGGCTGCTGTTTTTCCTTCTCAATGTAAGTGAATGTGTCTCAGTGGGACATGGGTTTTTACATTTGAGTGTTGTTCTTAGATCTACCAGGCAGCTGTTATCTTGTGTTAGGGAGCTGCTATCTGGTTACCTTCCCATTATTCTGTTGTTTGGCTGCTGGGGGGAAAGGGAGGGGTGATATCACTCCAACTTGCAGTACAGCAGTAAAGAGTGATTGACGTTTATCAGAGCACAAGTCACATGACTTGTGGCAGCTGGGAAATTGACAATATGTCTAGCCCCATGTCAGATTTCAAAATTGAATATATCTGTTTTTTTCCCCATGACAGTATCCCTTTAAGGTGTTATTTGGACACTCATAAATGTGCTGTTTAATTAGGAATAAATATAATAATAATATTAGCCATGCAGTTTAGGGCCTGGAAAGGAAACATCTTGTTTGTTCACCCTGTCTGCTTGCTGTGATAGCTGCCATGTCCCTTAGTCATTTTCTACATTACTGCCGGAAATACTGGGAATTTCACATAGTTATACAGAACTGAAATGAATATGGATATATACTACACCTACTGTACATGACTGTGAACACACATTCACATTTAATATTTAGCATGTGTTGTTTAATATTTTGGAAACCCTGTGAAGAAATAACACTTTTTCCACAAGTCACTGGATACCAGTGGCCAAGTGGTAGCACTGTATTGTATTCTCCCCATGCCAGGCTGGATTTACTCCACGTGCCCTGATATGGCAGACAGAAAGTCTGGTGCCCTGATTGTGCCCTGGATGCAGGCTGCAATTGGGCCCTATACTTACCCCTGTCCTATAGTAAACTGGTAACTCAGTAACCCATAAAGTGATACTCATTGGTTTAAATGATTCCCATTAGCTTTGATTTTTCACATTCTTTAGTCAAAAAATGCAGAGAAAACTATTCTTCAGTGCCAAGATTGTGTTGGGAATCATACATCCACAGGTGTCTTTAATAACAATTCATAATGTTCTTGTTATCAGGAACCTTGAACAGTGATGGGCACACTTACATGCACAGGGAAACCCTGTGGATTCCGGTGTTCACCGACACCCTTTTGGGGCCCGGGCTTTCTGCTGCCGGAACCAACAAGGAGTAAGTACGTATGCTAGAAATAAGTCCGTAAACGAGGTACTGGCAAGGATTAGACAAGACGTGGTTGAGAATCAGGCAAAAGGGTCAAGGCAGGCGCAGGTATCGAAGTCAATAATCAGGCAGGAGTCAAAAACCAGGAATTCAAAACACTGAAGAAACACTTTTGCAGGATCTGAAAACAGAAGCCAGCTAGGGCGCTTTCAAAATGGAGAATGGGCTTTTTAAAAGAAACTTGGCACCAAAATTCAAAAAACCATTCCAATTGATGACATCATGACACTCAGTTCAAGGCGCGTGACATCAGTGCCTGCATCCTGGCAAACGAGAAGAGACCCGCTGGGAGGCAGGAGTGACAGAGGGTCTCTTGGCGCGCCTTACACAATTAAACATTTGTCTTTGTTTTGATATAGGAATTATAGAGTTATTGCATCTGACAAAATAGGTAACATTGCTTATGATGGATTAATTGTCCTTTATGTTTACAGGCAGTCCCCTAGAGTTGGTGGGCAGCTAAATTGGGTCCTTAAATATTGTTAGGAAATGGTTCATGTTCCTGTGTAAATTGTATGACCCTTGGTAGTTCCATGGTTGGCCAGGAGCAAATTATGTTTTAAAGTTTATAAGGGAGAAGCTAATAGGGATTATACTCTTCTCTATGTGGATTCCCCATAGGCAGGCAGGTGGGACAAGTGTGGGGCCTCAGCCTCAGAGGCCTAATACTGTAGGAAAGATAGTGTGGGGTTATGTACTGTTATAGATCACTACAGGAGTGATAGATAGAAGCAGGACAGCTAGAGAGCAGCCTGAGCTCCACCAAGGAGGTTATTAAGGATTAGAGCCCTGGGTGCACAGACTTAGGGTAGATGCTGACCAACCTAGGTTCCACTTGGGAGGCCTTTCAAGTGACTATACATTTTCTGGTTATTGGCCCCTAATGGGCAAAGTACTTCTGAAACGTTCTGCGTGAGTATATTTTGAGCATTGTGCTCCATCATCTGTATTGTTTCCAATCTGTGCATCTACTTACCATTAAAGTCAGTTATTGTTGCTTTTAAGAACCATTTGCGCCCATTTGAACTCTACCAGAGATGTACAGTATATATCTGAGTGGATTTTACTTTAATCCCATAGCAAGCAAACTGCACCCTCACAACTTTATTTGGCACCTCCGCTAGAAGCAATATCTGAATTATTCAATGAAAGATTCATTGCTGCACCAGTTGCATCTTAATAAAGGCGCATTAAAGCATTGAGTGGGTTCAAATCATCTGCTCAAGGAAAGTATATCTGGAATAACAGCCCCCTTATTGCATTTCACTACCCGAGGTCACGAGCAGTGTGGGGAGCTCAACATTATTTTACAGCAATAAAATAAAAAGGTCCCAAAATGAAATTTTACATTTATATTTTAATAAAAACAAATGGTTTAATAATATGAAGTCCAAGTAATGAGCTGGAGATTTTAGGAACAATGTATATCATACACGCACCCCACCAATCTTTATTTTGGGACTAGTATAAGGTCTTACAAAGGTATGGGATCTATTACCCAGAAGCCTGTTATCCAGCACTGAAACCAGCAATGCCACTTTCTCACCTCTCATTCAAACATTCCTTTGTTGCATTTTTTTAATGATTCTCATTTCCTATAACAATAGAATGGAAGCTTGTAATTCATTGTAAGTAATCTAATTGTATAAACTTCATATTATATACGCCTAAGTCTTTTTAGATGAATTTTCACCCACAAGCAAAGGAAACAAATTAAATGTATTTAATGTGTATTTTTAGGCCCAATATAATTTCAGATCAGAGTCTGTTGTGGTCATTCTGCATCGTAAAGAAAGGAATGGAAAAAAGCTTTATAATTAGGTTTCCTTTTCCGATTATATACAGAATTCTGAGTTTCGGTACCCATTATTGCTATGTACATACATGTCATTTTTTATAGATACCAACCTTTTTTAATCATTTGTGAAAGCCAAATGATTTTTATATTCTGTGAGCAGCGAAGAAATGATTTTGAGCTTCAATTTTTCTCTTCTAATCCTCTATTGTGAGAGAACCGTTACCTACAAATGAGTTTAGAATGAGTTTAGAACAGATACACTGCCAAAACAGGCTAAAAAAGGTGTATTGTAATATATTATTCTTTCAAACATTCCTTTAACCTTTGAGATTGGATTTTTGCAGTAATATTAAGGGGCATGTTTAGTATTTTATTAAAAAAAAGTCTGACCAAACTAGAATCCACGATTGGACTTTATTTAATAATAAATAAGTATGCTTTAATCGGATTGGGAACAAACATGAAAAAAATTGAACAAAAATCTGAATTGAGCGATTTTCAGAATTTTTTTCTGAATTTTTCTCGATTTTCAGAATTTTTCTCTAAAAACCAGAAAATGTCCCCCCGAAAAGTCAGAAATAGTCTGATTGCAGCGCAGACCACAGAATCTTCCAAATAATAGGGACCTCTCCCATTGACTTATACACGACCTCGGTAAGTCTCAGTAAGAAAGCTTCTGAGGAAGTGGCGAGACGCCACGAAACGCGTCAAGTGTGGGGGAGATGCTATATCCATATAATGTACTGATGATTTTAATGGACATTTAATAAATACAGTTTTAATTCCTCCTAACCACCATGTGCTCCATACCACTATTGCTATCAAGTTTGTCTGGATCCGGGGTCATTATTTATGTTGCAGCACAGGTGTTGTTCTGGACCCGTGGTCTAAGCCTTCACATTTCCAGATTTTCGGATTTGGACTTTTTCCATCCTCGGCATATGATAAATCTAGAAAAATTCTAGTTTTTATTCCACTAAAAATTCTGAATTTGTTGTAAAAAAATCAAATATCCTCAATGAGAGTTCTGAGCCTACTCCCAATTTAGTCTATGTTAATGTTTATATTCAATAAGTAAAGCCGAGTTCCTTTGTCCCTTATTCCTTGATGGCTACAGCTTAAATTGGTTTGGCTTTTTTTAGTCTGGGCTACTTTACGGAGTAGATTTAGCCAACATTGCAGTCAAGGAATAATCCATTCATGGACAATGGTCAATGGTGCTTCAATAAAACCTTCTATATCCAGTGAAAAAAATGGGGAGCAGAGGAATATCACACTCAACAAAGTAACACTTTAAAGGAAAAGGAAAGCTACCAAGGCAGTTTATTTACAATAGATTAGCCACAACAATGCAAGCTAGAACGCCATTTTTATACTTTAGAATGCTTTTCCATACCTGAGTAAACAGCTCTAGACATTCTCTATGTTTGTTTAGGATAGCAGTAGCCATATTAGCTTGGTGTGACATCACTTCCTGCCTGAGTCTCTCCCTGCGCGCTCATAGCTCTGGGTTCAGATTACAGCAGGAAGGAGAGAAGGGAGGGGAGCAAACTGAGCATGCTCAAGCCTTAGCCCTGGAGGTTTAAGCTGAAAACAGAAAGTCTGATACAGAAGCCCATGTGTACACAATAGAAGGAAAGAAATGTGGTGTTTCTTTTGACAGAGGACTCAGATCAGCATTACTTTGAGGGGTTACTGGTGTATTTATATAGACCTTTCTGATAAAGCTTACTTAATTTTAGCCTTTCCTTCTCCTTTAATGCATATATGAATAACCAAAAACTTCAAACAATGAAATGAATCCATCCACTCATGATGATCAAGGCATGATGGCGTGACCTCATAAGAACCAGATCCTTCTTGGCTGTAATTGTCATTTAAAAAATATCTTTCTGGACCAAGTTCCTTTTTAAAGAATATAGAGCCAGTTTATCATAATGGAATAAGTAAAGAATACACTGTTTTATGTTCTGCATAAGTGCTCCTCAAAACAAAGGTCCCTTATGACAGCCATGGTTTTGGTACGTGCAGTATGATGGTGGGGGTTTGAACAGATATAAGAGCGTTCCCAAAACCAAATCTAATTCCCACTGGAAGTGAAAGAGTTAAGAGTGGGTCAGTCATGCATTGAGAACACTTGCATATTATTTAGTTGCCATTCCGTTTAAAGCATTCTAACAAGCCTTTCCTGCAGCTTTCTATACACTTTATTATTATTTGTTATTAGAGCGAACATTGGTGGATTCTACATCTTTACTACGGGGAAGAACTCATTAATGGCACAAAGGTGAAAATTATCTTTTGTCTGGAACTTTCTCCTTTGTCTCTTCCACTGTAAAGGATGTACTGTAGGCTTAATGCTCCAACTCCACGTGCCCAATGATATATTGTTGTTTATCGCTGCTTTAAAGGTCAACATACTTACAGCTTTTGGATATCCTTCCAATAACAAAAAGGACATACACCATAACAAAAGAACTCCTTATTCCCGGCTGCATCGTTCTTTCCTCCCGTTCGGTCTGCAAGCTTAAAGGTTGTTCATTGCTCTTGAGTCATAACAGTCATTTCGTTCATGAATATGTTAATCCACCTTGTGTGCATTAAATAAAAAAAAAAAAGGAATTATACAAATTAGCGTGATGCTGTCCAATTGGCTGAGGTTAACGCATTCGTGGTGGAAATGGGGTGTCATCACTCTTTATTTCACGCTTCGGAGCATTTGTTGGAAGCCAAGGTTCCAATTATGAGAAAGGTTGAGCCGTGCCACCAAGCTTGTGGGCATCCGTCTAGAAATAAGGCACGGGCGGACTCATAATGTGTCCTCAAAGCTAATTTTATTCCTTAAATGAACTTCCGTCCGTGCCAACTCTTTTTGTGTGACGCCAATGTTTATTATCTGGAATATTGCAGCCGTTTATCACAGCCGACGTTAACGTTATCTTTTGTTAGTCAGACCTGTATGTTTTTTTTTTTCCGAGTTGGGAGAGAGATGAGAGCTACTGATCCTTCGAGGAAAAGTATGAAATCGCTAATGAGATTAAATCATTGTATTATTAAAATACAGGCGGCAAGCGGAGGGGAGATTTCCCTATATGAATGACTTGGTGCCTTTATGTATATTTATATGATGTACCCACAGCCATTCTGCTGCATGTATCCAATAATTAGGCTTACATCATTAGGATAAAAAAAAAACACAGAGACGATGGTGAATTTATGTTAATTTATGTTAAAGCCATAAAATATGTTTTTTATTTTTTTATTTTTAAGGTGTACATTGTAGGAACCTGAACTTCCTTTCTAGAACAAGGACACCATGGCAAGTTCACCTATTGTGTCACTGCTGCTCTCTGATTGGCCGCTGTCTGCAGCACATAATACTGACTGGTTATAAAGGACTTGTCTAAGGGGAAGCGTGTAGGTGCTCCATTGTCTGCTTAAGTTCATATCACTGCATTCATTTCCCCCCATCCTTTCCAGAGGGTCAGGCAGCTAAAATGTAAAAGCCTTACAGATTTTTCTTCCTTCCTTTATTTTTTTTAATTTTTTTATTTCTTTAAATATTATACCTTGTCTCTGTTTTATTTATTTATTTATTTGCATATTTATAGCCAAAGCTCCTTAAATCGCAAAACAATGGCAGGGATACAATTAGTTTGGGCTCGAAGTTTCGCAGATAAACTCATAACGTTTTCTTTTTCCCCTTGAGGAGGATGAATTTGTTCACAAGGTAACGAAAGGAAAGTTCGACGTGTTTTATTTGTGTAATATGTTATTAACGCAAATCCGGCGACTTCGGGCTTTCTAATATGTAAAAAAAAGAAGACAAAAAAAAAAAAAGAATACACATTGGATGAGTTATATGACTGCGCTCGCGTGTTTGCATGAATTTCCGTAAATAAACGACTATTTACAGTTTTATTTTTCTATTTTTTTTTTTTTCGTTTTGTTTTATAGACAAATCGCAGTCTGGGCTCACTGCCAAGGGCTGGTATTTCACAGCAGCGATCGCCTTGCAGCCAAGAGCTGTGGGAAACAGGAGGGAGACTATGGGTGCCACTACTATGGAGACACAGCTGGGCTGAACAAGATTTTGCTTCAAAACAACAAGGCGGCCATGAACGTGTGTCTGATGCGAGCGCTGTCTGAGCAGGCAGTAACCAGAAGAGCTCGCAGCCAATCTGGACATGCTGCACTGTTCCAACTCAGCTCCACAACTCAGCCAATCAGTGACATCATTGGTGAGAACCTCATTTACATCGTACAGTAATGAACCTTGTTTAACATATTCTTTTTTTCCTAGAGATTAGGTCCCCCCATTAATTATTCTGCCAGCATAATTTGAATCCCTATGCAAATAAATTGGCTCCATTCCAATGATTATGTGAGCAGGTTCCTTCCTCCATTTTCATTTTTTTTTTAAACCCGGCACAAGATATTTTTTTTAGCACTTCAGTGCTGCACTGTACAGACTGTTAACAACAATGTACTGGCAACCTACAGGGAGTTCTGGGAAATGTAGTTAAACATCTGGGGAGCTGCAGGTTGCCTACCCCTTTGCTTATAACCCTTTTATAAAATATATTTTTAAAAAATGATAAAAAATTATTTCAGATGAAGATACGTTGGCTGTGCAATTTATCTGCAAATATTTCAAAGCTGCCAGATTTCCATCTGAAATTGTTTTCATATCTGAATTTTACTCTTATTAAAAGATCTTTTTAGTTCCAGCACCAGTGTATCTCATTCTCGACCTCCTGCGGGCAACTACATATTTTATTAGCAAATCCAACTGAGGTCCTTTCTAAATAAATCCCCATCCCTTAAACCCCCTCCTGCTCCCAGCAGTCAGCACCTGATTTGAATCTTTTCCAAGTGATAACGTAATGCAAAAGCTGCTCTGCAAGGAACCGAGCGCACTGCTAGAACCCACCTACATTTCTGAAATCGTAAACAGAAAACTCAAAGGGGTTAAACTTGAAAAACATGAAGCTTTTTTTTTACCTCTTTCAGCCATGATTTTGTTTTTGAGTTTTGTAACAGAAATAAATACATTTAAAGATAATTAATAAATAATTATATATATAGAAAAAATAGTTAAGAAAAAATAATGAACTGTAATGATAATTTATGCAACTATAAATTAAATAAAAATGTAGAAAAACAATTCGAAATGTTTTTAAAAATAAATAGTTGAATTGCAGTGATTATTGATACACCAATAGTTGATTATGCAAAAAATTGGGAAAAATTTAAATATTTGAATATAAATAATTTCATTTAATAGTTATTTATACGCCTATAATAGATTATGCAAAAAATTGCAAAAAAAAAAGAAAATATTTGAAAAAAAAAATTGTTGAGTAGTAATGATTATTTGTACCCCTAAAGTAGTTTATCCAAAATTCTATATATTTTTAAAAATAAATAGTTGAATTTAATGATTATTTATACCTTATAGCAGATTATCTAAAAATTTGAAAAAAAAAATATTTTTAAGAAATAAACAGTTAATAGTAATAGTTAAATTATTACTTATTCGTTAATAGTTGTCTGTTCAAAAATGTTGAAAAGTTATGTTTTCAAAAACAAATAGTTGAATTGTAATGATTATTTATACTAGGGATGCACTGAATTCACTATTTGGGATTCGGCCACATTCCCGAATCCTTGGTGAAAGATTCGGCCAAATACAGAACCAAATCTGAATACTAATTTGCATATGCAAATTAGGGTCAGGAAAGGAAAAAGTGAAAACAAATCTTCTTTTGTGACGAAAAGGCACATGATTTTCCTACCCGCCCCTAATTTGCAAATTAGGATTCTGATTCGGTTCGGCCAGGCACAAGGATTCTTCCGAACCAGAATCCTGCTGAAAAGGCAGAATCCTGGCCAAATCTCGAACGGTATCCTGGATTCGGTGCATCCCTGATTTATATCTAATAATAGATTATCTAAAAATTCGAAAATAAATATTTTTAAATAATGACCAGTTAATAGTAATAGTTAAATCATTATTTATGCGCTAATAGTTGTCTATTCAAAAATGTTGAAAAATCATGTTTTCAAAAACAGATAGTTGAGTAGTCATGATTATTTGTACCTCTATAGTAATTTATCCAAAATTCTATATATTTTTAAAAATAAATAGTTGAATTGTAGCAGATTATCTAAAAATTTGACAAAAAATATTTTTAAGAAATAAACAGTTAATAGTAATAATTAAATCATTACTTATGCGCTAATAGTTGTCTGTTCAAAAATGTTGAAAAGTTATGTTTTCAAAAACAAATAGTTGAATTGTAATGATTATTTATACTAGGGATGCACTGAATTCACTATTTGGGATTCGGCCACATTCCCGAATCCTTGGTGAAAGATTCGGCCAAATACAGAACCAAATCTGAATACTAATTTGCATATGCAAATTAGGGTCAGGAAAGGAAAAAGTGAAAACAAATCTTCTTTTGTGACGAAAAGGCACATGATTTTCCTACCCGCCCCTAATTTGCAAATTAGGATTCTGATTCGGTTGGCCAGGCACAAGGATTCTTCCGAATCAGAATCCTGCTGAAAAGGCAGAATCCTGGCCAAATCTCGAACGGTATCCTGGATTTGGAACATCCCTGATTTATATCTAATAATAGATTATCTAAAAATTTGAAAATAAATATTTTTAAATAATGACCAGTTAATAGTAATAGTTAAATCATTATTTATGCGCTAATAGTTGTCTATTCAAAAATGTTGAAAAATTATGTTTTCAAAAACAAATAGTTGAGTAGTCATGATTATTTGTACCCCTGTAGTAATTTATCCAAAATTTTATATATTTTTAAAAATAAATAGTTGAATTGTAGCAGATTATCTAAAAATTCGAAAAAATATTTTTTTAAGAAATAAACAGTTAATAGTAATAGTTAAATCATTACTTATGCGCTAATAGTTGTCTGTTCAAAAATGTTGAAAAGTTATATTTTCAAAAACAAATAGTTGAATTGTAATGATTATTTCTACTAGGGATGCACTGAATTCACTATTTGGTATTCTGCCGCATCCCTGAATCCTCGGTGAAAGATTCAGCTGAATACAGAACCAAATCCGAATCCTAATTTGCATATGCAAATTAGGGGCAGGAAAGGAAAAAGTGGAAAAAATTCTTCTTTTGTGACAAAAAGGCACATGATTTCCCTACCCGCCCCTAATTTACAAATGCAAATTAGTATTAGGATTTGGATTCGGTTCGGCCGAATCAGAATCCTGCTGAAAAGGCAGAATCCGGGCCAAATCTCGAACGGAATCCTGGATTCGGTGCATCCCTGATTTATACCTAATTGTAGATTATCTAAAAATTCGAAAATAAATATTTTTTAATAATAACCAGTTAATAGTAATAGTTAAATCATTACTTATGCGCTAATAGTTGTCTGTTCAAAAATGTTGAAAAATTATGTTTTCAGAAACAAATCGTTGAATTGTCATGATTATTTGTGCACTTGGTTATGCAAAACAAAATAGTTGAATTGTAATGATCAGGCGCATAAATAATGGTTTCAATGCAATCATTTTCCAAAATTGTAACTCATTAATTAACATTCCTAAATAGACAATAGAAGTCAGTTTAATTTGGGGAATTCAGATTGTTGTGCACTGAAGACCTGAAGGTGCAAAACATTATAACTCCAACCGATTATTTTTGCAAATCATTTTTTTAAAATGTTTTTGGCTTTCTAATAAAATAAATAATAATAAAACCTTGTTTTAAATACATATATTTGAGGAAAATCATAGTCCTGTGTGCTCAAGGACTTGCAGAACGTTGCAATCCATTCCTACAATGACAGAACAAATGGACAAAGAAACTCCATTACATTGCAGATAAAAAAAAAATTGAACTACATTTAAAAAAAGAGAATAATAAAAAAATACTTCCCCACCTCCCCAAAAAAAAAGACAAATTCAATAGAGCCTGGAAAACATCTCTATCAGCCAATGGAAATGGTTGATTTTATGTATATATCAGGCGTGCAATCACTCTGAAAAGAATACAGAGGAGGAGAACAGTAAACTGCGGCTCTTTCAATGCAAGATGCATTCCATCATCTCATCATCAGTATTCTGTGTAGTGTGTCTTACTCGGCTCAGCCACTAGCTCCCCTGCTGCAGATCCTGTAATCTGAATCATGCGTAATAATATATTATCCTTCTGGGGGCCTCTTTCTGTAGAAGAGTGTTTTTTTCTACATTCTGCTGTAAGAGGACTCCTGGCTTGGAGCCAGTGCCTGGCCATTATTCACCCAAGCAATCAAGATAGTTTTCCTTAAGGAATAACATCTGCACTGGGGCATGTGCCAAAAAAATCCTCCCCTGTGTTATAAATTAGAATTTCTTGGAACTGTGGACATTTAAAAATACAGTGTCGGATTTAAAAGGGGGGGGGGTGTGGAGAAAAAAAAAAAGCAAAAGAAAAGGTGGGGGTGCGTTTTCTGATTTCTCCTTCACATGTTTCAAGGCTGTGTGTGTGCCATGTGGTTCGCTCAGGGATTTTAAGCCATTGTGGAAGCAAAAATCTCTTTCTAGGACTCACTAATCATCCCACAATGGGAAAATATTTCACTTTCATTTATTTATTGACTTGACATATATTTGTCAGCATTGATCAAGAAACAGTGGCCACGTTCTTCAGGATCTAAGAAGCCCACCGTCATTGTTCTATCGACACCTCACACGCATCTCCTACTACGGGGGTCGCTGTTGTTATGAAGAAAGGCGTTTTATTCTGCTTGATTCTATTGCAGATGCTTTTTGGGAGATGTAGGACTGTGTATTCAGTCTGTCTTCTCTCAGTGCCCTTCTATTGCCATGTCAATAGATGGGCAGCTGAGCAGTGTTTGCATTAAAGGCTAATTAAACCATTAAAATAAATGAATGTAAAATTGATGAGGGTGCTATTCTAAGATCATTTGCAATATACATTCATTATTTATTTTGTTTATATTCCAAGATATTAAGGGATACATGTACTGTTAATATGAAGCCATTTTGTTTCAACAGCACCACCTACTGGTCAGTTTCCCACCAGTCTGACCACAAAGTAGTCAAGGAAGTTGTCAGGAGACAGAAAAAGGCTGCTCTGATGTTCTTCTGCTTCCTTTCTCCTGAAAACTTCCTTGACTACTTGCTGGTCTGAATGGTCAGAAACTGACCAGTAGGTGGCGCTGTTGTATCAAAATGGCTTCATATTAACAGTACATGTATCCCTTAATATCTTGGGATAGAAACAAAATAAACAATGACTGTATATTGATAATTATCTTAGAATAGAGCCCTCGTCAATTTTACATTTACTTATTTTAAAGGTTTACTTATCCTTTAAAACAGAATAAGTGACCATGTCCCTTAGCTATTGATAGGACTGCATATTGGGGACCGTATTAACAATAAAACAAAATCTACATTTTTATTTTGGCAGTGAAATTGAAGCCACATTATCTGGTGGACTTTTTTTTTTTATTTTTTTATTTTTTTTTGCCTGGTAATTAATAAAACCAAGAGCCAAGCCTTTTTTTTTTTTTTTAAATAGGGGAGCTAAGAAAATATTGATTCTGGAAGTCTCTGCAGAAAGGTATGCAAACAGTTCTGCTCTATATCCATTTTTTTGCTTTCGTCGGAGCAAATTAATTTTTATGTGTATTTAGAAGATTTGCAGAGAGGAATCCCGCAGTTTTCTGATTGATTTCGCTCATAAAAGTTTGCCAACTCAAAGGGAATTAGCTAGGATTTTTATTTCCGAGAATAAGAAATCCATGTTGAGTTACTGCGGCTGCTGTCGGTAAATGTAGTTCCTGTCAAGGATGTTTCTAAGGCTTTAGTAACCCTATTAGCACCAGTTGCTAATAAAACAAGCCCAGCACATAAAACGAGAGAATTGGCTATTTCCAACCACGTCAGGCTGAGTCTGGAGCCTATTGGTATATTTGCAAAGTAGACTGTTATTAGGGTTGCCAGGGCAACAGCATTCATACCAATAGCTTTTGAGGACTGACCCTGTTCATTATAAGTAAGAATATTATTCAGCCTTAAAAGTGTTGGCATCAATACATGATCCACTTCTCTTAGACACCATTTCCTCCCTTTAATATCTATTTCTTATAGTCCTGGCCATATATACCTATTTATTTGATTGTCTGCTTTATATCTGATAAGTGTTCGTGGCCATGACAAGAAGCAATGCTGTTTTTAAAGAATGGTCTTATTTCAGCTGTGAGGGATATTGGTACCACGAGGTTCTAATGATTTCTTGAATATTATCTGTACTTATACCCAGGGCCGCCATTAGAAATCACGGGGCCCCGTACAACAAAATTTTTGGGGCCCCCTGGGCCCCGCCCACACTGACGACCAAGCTCCACCCCATTTCCCGCCCACTCCACATCGCAGTTAAAAGACCACACAGACATCAGCGCTAAAAAAGTAACCCCCCCCACACAAGTTGTAAAAAGCTATTGATGGTCAGGGCCCCCTTATAAAAAATTGGGGCCCCAAAAAAAAAAAATTAAAAATTTTTTTTTTTTAAAAAAACATTGGTGGCAGGGGCCCCCTTATAAGTTAAAAAAAACTTGGGGCCCCAACAAAAAAAATGTAAAAAAAACTAAAAAATAAACAAACATTGGTGGCAGGGGCCCCCTTATAAGTTAAAAACAAATTGGGGCCCCAAAAAAAAATTTGAAAAAAAAAAAACTGGTGGCAGGGGCCCCCTTACAGGGGCCCCCTTACAAGTTAAAAAAAAATGGGGGCCCCAAAAAAAATTAAAAAAAAAAAAAAAACATTGGCGGCAGGGGCCCCCTTATAAGTTAAAAACAAATTGGGGCCCCAAAAAAATTTTTTAAAAAAAAAAAAATTTTTTGAAAAAAAAAAAAACATTGGCGGCAGGGGCCCCCTTATAAGTTAAAAACAAATTGGGGCCCCAAAAAAAAATTTGAAAAAAAAAAAAAACAAAAAACATTGGCGGCAGGGGCCCCCTTACAAGTTAAAAACAATTTGGGGCCCCAAAAAAAATTAAAAAAAAAATTTTTAAAAAAAAAAAAAAAAAAAACATTGGCGTCAGGGGCCCCTTACGAGTTAAAAAAAAAATTGGGGCCCCAAAAAAACATGTTTTAAAAAAAAAAGATTGGTTGCAGGGGCCTATAGAATATTAAAATAATACATTGGTGGCCAGGAGATTAAAAAAAAAAAAATACACAAACTGGTGTTCAGTAGAATTGAACTCACGGCTTCAGTACTTCAACTTCACCTCCTTTCGTGACTTCGGGTCTTTTCACCGCTTCAGGACTTCGGCTTCGGCTGTTTTCGTGACTTCGGGTCTTTGCGCTGCTTCAGGACTTCGGCTTCGGCTGTTTTCGTGACTTCGGGTCTTTTCGGCGCTTCGTGACTTCGGCTTTTTCCGTGACTTCGGGTCTTTTCGGCGCATCGGCTTCGGCTTTTCGGCACTTCCGCATTCGGCAGCACAGAGGCAAGACGTACGGCTCGGGCGCTCGTAAGGGGGGCCCGGATCTTCAAAAAATGCAGCGCTGCCGGGCCCCCCTTCATGCCCGGGCCCGGTACGCTTGTCCCCCCTGTCCCCCCCTGATGGCGGCCCTGCTTATACCATATGTAAAACAACTGGCACAAGATGCATCACAGAAGTGGATTAGGATTGTATAGTGTATGATGTACCCCCTACTGTAAACTATAAGTATATTATAAGTATCTGAGGAGTTCCATGGCTACATAAAGGTATAGGGCCAAAGGTCTCATTCAGTGAGTCATGTGACACTAGTTACAAAGCACCAGTGCTTAGCGCAACTGCCCTGTTTCAGTCTGCCAAAATTTTTTGTAAAACTGCAGAAAAAACATGGCCAAAAAAATGTTGCCAAATGAACTGGAATCGAAGCATTGGAGTCAATTTGCAGTTTTTTGTTTTCGACCAATGTATTGAAGTCAATTGGCAGTTTATCTTGAACCAAAAGCATTGGGAGTCAGTGGGCAGTTTTTCTTGAATCAAACACATTGGTAATCAATTGGTAGTTTTGAAATAAATGAATTCGGAGTCAATGGGCAGTTTTTCTCGAACTAAATGCATTTGGTGTCAGGGGGCAGTTTTTCTTTAAGAAAATGCATCGGTAGTCAATTGGCAGTTTTTCTTGAACTAAATGCATTGGGAGTCAGTGGGCAGTTTTTCTTGAACCAAATGCATTGGGAGTCAATTGGCAGTTTTTTGTTCCTAAACTAAAATGCATTGGGAGTCAATCCCAGTCCAAAATTGCCTATGGTTACTTAGCATATAATTAATAGACTATACAATAAAATAGCTAAAGTTAAAAGCTAAAACTCTATCACCAATATGTAGTATAAGGCACTAAGTTTGCCCAGGAGCAGTAACCCATGGCATCCAATAAAATGATTACATTCAAACAGGTGACTAGTAAATTCTACCTGCTGATTGGTTGCTAATGGTTACTGCCCCTGGGCAAACTTAGTACCATTTATTACATAACCCCAATTGTCTGTTTAGACCTTGGTCATTGACAGAATGATTCAAATGGCAAGTTTGTAACTTGGAGGTCCAGAATTTGTAAAAAGGAGGCCCATATTGTTGCTCTATTAAGTGTGCAACATGGAATAGCCAATGCGATATATTAAGTATCTGGCTGAGCAGAAGAGCCAACTGACACCTGAGCCCACCGGGTGTCAGTGGGCCCATGTATTGGTAGGAAAATTACATCATAAAAAACTTGATGTCATGTTTCTACCAACACATGGTCCCACCAAGTTATGGAGTAATCAACATATCACTGAAATGTCACCTCCATAGAGATTCCATGAACTTGGCTATAGAAGACCCTATGGTCAGTGTTGGACTGGCCCACCAGGATACCAGGAAAACTCCCAGTGGGCCCAGATGTCTGCTCAGCCAGATATTTGTCTTGTATGCCTGTACAGCAGCATTTGCCTCATTCTATATAAGAATAAAGAGAAGAAATGGAAGGAGAGACTGATGACAATATTTGAGGAGACGTGATTAAAAGAATAAAGAAAGTGAATGACAAAGAAAGAAAAATAGTTTGGATGGTGGGCCTCAGTCATCCCAGTCCAAAACTGCCTATGGTTATTTAGCAAATAATCAATAGACTATACAGTAAAATAGCTACAGTTGAAAGCCAAAACTCTAACCCCCATATGTACTATAAGGCACTCATTTTTCCCAGGAGCAGTAACCCATGACAACCAATAAGATTCTTGCATTTAAAGAAATGACTAGTAAATGCTACCTGCTGATTGGATGCTATGGGTCACTGCCCATAACCCGATATATCTGTTTAGAACTTGGTCATTGACCATTGACCATTGAATGATTCAGATGGCAAGTTTGTAACTTGGAGGTCATAAATTTGTAAAAAGGGGACCCATATTGTTGTTCTATTAAGTGTGTAACATGGAATAGCCAATGATCTATATTAAATAATATATTTAAATATATGTTTAATACTAATACATTTGTGGCTATATTAACTTGTATTATATTAAGCAAAATAACTTATTGAGAGTTTCTTGGGCTGCCTGGCAAATGACAAAACGGGTATAAAGAAGCTAACTCCGTCACAACCAGTATCACAGTTATATGGGCCATGAAACAAAGCAGCATTAAGATTATCGGTTATATAGTTGGCTGTTGTACTTGCTGATTTCTACAGTAATTTGCCTGAGAAAGCATTTTCCCAACATTACAACTGAGATAATGATACTATCTCCGGTCCATGTGTTCAGCCATGAAAGATGGGCCAATTAACTTGTTTCTCATAATTGAGCCCATTCACGTCCGAAACAGAAACAAATTAACCATCCTCTCTGTACTTTTTTTTTTAAAAAAAGAACGCAATTATAAAATAGCTTGACTCCTATTGTCTTATTTTTAAGTTTTTTAATTGGTAAACCTCAAAAATTTGAGTACCAATTAAAAAATAAAAAAATTTGGCATTTTTGCCCTCGATTTTCCTAAATTGTGTTAACTCAAATATGAATTAGCCCCTTAAGGCCCAGGGAATATGCACTTGTAAAGAACTCTTGGATATTCCTGGCCACGCTACAAAATCTATTTCAGTACCAACTGAGAAATGTAAAAAATAAATAAAAAAGTAGACTAAGAGCTGATTACAATTCTTTGTGGATCCTAAAATGCATGCACAATTTACTGAATTCTTCTAGCTTTTTAACTCATCCTCTGTTATCCAGAAGAGATAAGGAAATGATGAGTAAAATAGAGGATTCACAAAGAACTGTAGGAAGGGAGGTTCAAGCTCAGCTACAAGTATTGATAACAATATTTAGAATAATCTAATGTGTGTTTTACTAAAAGAGCAAGAACTATAACTATTAACTACAATTCCAATTATTTTTGAGTAAATCTCTATAAATGTGTGGGTTTTTCCCATATTTCTTAAAAACTCAAAAAATTTTGATTTATTATTTATGTATAAAAACCATGGAAACCTCTAATACAAAAATTCACCTTGTGTAGGGATGTGTAAAATAGCCAACCCCAGTTTTATTTAGCAGGCAGCCCCCTAGTGTTATAGACACCTAACTGGGTCCTAAAATACAGTTGGGAGGGGTAACTGTTTCCTATTCCTGCTTCATGCCCCTTGTTGTTTCTCACAGTGACCAGTAGATGGCATTGTGGCAAAGTATAAAACCCTCTGAAGCCATGCTTTCAGGGTCCATTTTGTGCTGTCTCTAACCTGAACAGGCAGGTAGAGCTCTGTGGAACATAGACAGGTCAGGTCTAGTATAAAATAGTCTACTCACCCTTAAGAGGTCACTCTAGGAGTGACAGATAGACAGGTTATTTAGCTGAGCAGCTCAAGGCTCCGAAGAGGAGAGTCAGAGGGATTAAGATCCCTGGTACTAATAGCCCAGAAGCAGGGACCAGATAGTGGCAGATTTATTAAGGGTCGAATTTCGAAGTACAAAAAACATTCGACCATCAAATTAAAAAACTTCGAATTCGAGTATCGAATTCGAAGATTTTCAACAAATTTGTCAATCCAGCGGTCTAATAAAAATCGTTAGATCGAACAATTTTTAGTGGGCAATCAAAGGATTTTTATTTGACCGCAAAAAACTTAGAAAAGTGCTCTGGAAGGTCCCCATAAGTTAACCTTGCACTTCGGTAGCTTTAATTTGGCGAAGTATGAAGTCGAAGTTTTTTTTAAAGAGACAGTACTTAGATTATCGAATGGTCCAATCGTCAAACGATTTTTACTTCAAATCATTCAAATTGAAGTCGAACGGTCGAATATAGCCTATTCGATGGTCGAAGTACTCAAAAATTTACTTCGAAATTCGAACTTTTTGAAACTCGAACCGTCACTTGAGCTTAGTAAATTTGCCCCTTAGTGTATAGAACTAGGGTTGAGAGTCTGAAAGCTGGGTGTACCTTCATTGCTGCTGAGCACGTCCTTTTACCTGTGGGGACTAATACTGAGCAAAGGTGATGTGAGTATGTGCCTATACATTGTTGATGTGAAATCCTGTCTGCTCTACTGCATACTCCATTGAAGATTGTATAAATATGTTCTTGGTTAAGTTCTAAGAACCACTGGCGCCCAATTATTATACCCTGTATCCAGTTATAGTTGCACTACCCCCTGCCTCTACACCGCTGCAAGGGCTTACTCCCTAAGATTATAGTTCTCACCCGGAGCACAATATTGGGAGTGTAGCTCAATAGTAGAGTAATAGAACACACAATTTACTATAGCGCTGAGATAATCATTGACAGTTAGATCCAATATATCTTATAGGGGGGCTCCTTTCCTAGCAGATGTATTAGAGCTCACTCAAATAACTCAGTCCAGTACAAACAAAATCTAACAAAATAACTGCCTTTTCCACAAATCCTGCATGTAGAGAGACATGATGTCTGGTGATTTTAATAGAGTGAGCTCTAATACATCTTCTAGGCAAGAGGAGCCCCCCTATAAGATATATTGGATCTAACTGTCAATGATTATCTGACACCCAACTGCTGCATGAAGAGAGAATGAAGAGAAACAGATGCTGAGAGAGGGATAGTGATACTAAACTTGATTATTTCAGAAACTGTACAGACTTTTTAATTGATTATATTTACAAAACCTCTTGTTTTAGCATGCGCGATAGTTCCCCGTTAAATTTGGATCTTTTAATAAATTATATGGCATTTGTAGTCTTCGAGAAAGTGATTTTAATTGGGTTTTCAAAAACCTCTAAAACCACTAAAATTAGACTGTTGATTAATAGGTCTCTTATAGGTCGATAACTAGCCGTAACTAATTATTAGATTGTGTCTGCTTATTCTGTGTTCAGCTCTTCTTAGTGAGAAAATGTAAAACTTAATGTAAATAACATAAAAAAGTATATTATTATGAATATGGTTTATTTATATGAAACAGAGTTTTACGTATGAGCTGTTTTATGTGATCTAGAGACATTGTTCAGGGGGGTAGTTTTCCTTTAATGGAGATTAGAAATAAGATTATACCTGGTAATGTTTTCTAGGTTATCCAAGTCAGGGTTGTTTACAGCGTCGGACTGGGGGTCAGGGGCCCACCAGAGTCGCTGCCTCTAGGGTCCCCACCCCTCCAGCCGCCTCCGGGGGCCCATCCTAGTTTCAACTCCACATATACCATTTCTCTTCCAGCTTAGGGCCAGAGAGGGAGGTTGGGGCAACGACAATAGTTCAGCACAGAGAGTGGGTCTGGGTTTTTACCAGGTGTCTCACCAGCCTAGTCAGACCCTGGTTGTTTACTACTAACTTATATAACCAGCGCCGGATTTAACTTCTGGGCGCCCCTAGGCCGCGCGGTCCGACCAGGCGGCCGCGCGGTCCTAGCGCCCGCCTTCCCAGCGCGCCGGCGAAAAAACGCTGGCGCAGCTGGTGCAGTTGAACGGCGGCTGGGCGGCATGCCGCCCCTATTTCTTTGCCGCCCTAGGCCCGGGCCTATGCGGCCTTGCCGCAAATCCGGGCCTGTATATAACAAATTTACCCTTTTATTTTTTTTTCTGTTATATATTAGAAATTTTGTTCTTAAAATGCAAAAAAAGTTTAACCAGTAAAGAATATTCATTTTTAAGAGAGGTTCTTTGATAATGCTACATCACAGATTGCTTTAGTTAATCAGAGTTAATCAGTTATCTTTTTAAAAGTAATCTCTACAGACTGTGGTCTCCTCTAAATTTGCTCTTCTATTGATGTACATCACTTCAATTGATGCTGTTGATACCTCAAGACAATAATAGGTATCATCAGGTACGGGACTTGTTATCCAGAATGCTCAGGACCTGAGATTTTTCTGTACTTAGGATCTCCATCCCTTAAGTTTACTATTTAAACATTAATTAAACCCAATTGTAATGTTTTGCCTCAAATAAGGATTAATTATATTTTAGTTGAGTTCAAGTGCAAGGTTCTGTTTTATTATTACAGTGTAAATGGGAATTTTGAACACTGGAATTGTTTGCTTAAAATGGACTTTAAGGGAGATGGCCTTCCCATAATTCAGAGCTTCCAGGATAACAGATCCCATGTATTTGGTTACAGTGCCATGCTTTTATTGCACGTGTGCAAATTTGCACCCATAGAAAAGAATCAGTAAATATTTTGTATCAGTCTAGCAATGCTACAATGACTTGTCGATTGTGGGTTACAGTATTAAGTATTTTTTAAAAGTCAAGGAGAACCAGTTCCATTCACCAAGATGGCTGCCTTGTCTATCTCTTTTATTAATCAGTTCTCAACTGAATTAAAGGTAAACTTTAATGACTGGGGTGTCAATTTACATTGTTTGTTCTGAAACTGTCAGGCTTAGAATTCCAACCCCAATCTGGTTGCTAGAATTTAGTGTCTCTTGCAACCAGTCAGAATGGGAGAAGAATGGTAGACAGAAGGTCTTGGGTATGATGGCAGGGGAGTGGATCACAGGCGGTGGCAGATAAGATAAGTTTTAGTAAGTGATGCCCAGCGTGATGTTCAGTGAGTTGCCCAATGCCCAGTGCCCAGCACAGCGTATCCAGTGAGTAACCAAATTATTTTATGTACTGTTTTTTAATATTATTTGGGAGATTCTGTTTTTTTCGCTAGGAATCATTTAATTTCTGCTTGTCACATTTGAAATATTATCCAGCATTTTAAAGCAGTTTTGGGACAAGCAATGGGGTTAATGAGGATGGTAATGGCTTATGTAACTTCATTCGCATATGAATCGAGTAGGGAAGAGAAATTGCTGCATGTTGTAGCATGTACAGGCGCACAGTTAATATATTCCTTCTCCAGATGTGCCGGCTCTGTGGAATGCACAGTGCAACCTCAGCTCTATTATGCATTCCACTGTGACAGCCAATGGAATTTTTAAAGGCAAAGTGCATACAAAAGATAAAATCGCAGATAAAGGAGTACCCAGCCCGTGCACACGCTCATTATCGATCACAAACAAGCTTACCAGATGGTAACATAACCCTGAAGTGCTTCCTTCTTTCCATCTACATAAAGAATATCTAGTATTATTATAAAGTGAATTGTTTGAGCTAAAAAGGAATGTCCATCTGGCCATCCACTGCTTAGGTACTATTATATATTGTTGATTTTTTTATATTCATGTTTAGAGAAATCGACAATTCAGGTTGCATTTGTTGCATTAGGGACCCATCCCAAATAAAGTAGGGTGCCATTAGGACGGGATAGGATACTAAAAGGTCGTAAATGAGGGGGCTTATAGATAGATAGATAGATAGATAGATAGATAGATAGATAGATAGATAGATAGATAGAGGTAGGTAGATATAGATAGATAGAGATAGATAGATAGATAGATATATAGATAGATAGATAGATAGATAGATAGATAGATAGATAGATAGATAGATAGATAGATAGATAGATAGATAGATAGATAGATAGATAGATAGATAGAAATAGAGATTTTTCTATCCCAGTGGCTAGACGGTGGGGCAAAGAATACACGGTGTAACTCATTCTCAGGAACCTTGGATGGTGATGGGTACACTCTCATGCACAGGGAATCCCCGTGGATTCCGGTGTTCACTGATGCCCCTTTGGGGCTCCAGGCTTTCTGCTGCAGAAACCAACAAGGAAGTGCGTAACTATATTGACATAAACGAGGTACTGGCAGGATAAGACAAGATGTGATCGAGAACCAGACAATGGGTCAAGGCAGGTGGCAAGAATTGGACTCAAAAGTCAGGCAGGAGTCAAAAACCAGGAATACAAATCACAATAACAATGCTTGGGGAGGAACAGAAAACTGAAACCAGCTTGGGCACTTTGAAAATGGTGGAGTGGGCTTTTAAAGATGATTTGGTGCCTCTTCATGAGGTCACGATGCTGGTTTCAACCACCAGCATCACACACGGCGAGAATTCTCAGGACCTGGGGTTTTCCAAAGAAGGGGGCCTTACTAAAAAAATATGTAGATACCCTAAGGGTTAAGTGTTTTATTCTAAGTGGTCCTTTGATTTATCCAGGTAGCTTTTTCCTGGGTCTATTGTAATTTGGTTAGTTCAAGATTTGCCCAATAGGTTGCCGTATCATTTTGTATAAAAGGGAGAGCACATGTGCTCAGGGCACTCTTTCTGGATCCCACTATGTGGGGAGGTCGGTACAGGACTGGGTCTAAGCCATTACAGGTTTTGTTAGTGGTAGAAGTTTATATTATAGTCGCTCTAAGAGTGTAGGCTAATGGCAATTCAGCCAGTAAGCAGCTTTCTAGCTTATATCAAGCGTATCTGCCGTTAGTACCTTATCTTCTGAGCAGGTAGAAAAATTCCAACCACCCTCCCGTCTTTTTGCGTATTTTGTGAAATGTCAGGTTCTACTCTTTATGTTCTCATATTATTTATTAATAACTGAATGTGGATGTTTTCCTGAATTGTTATATTGTGGGTTTGGTACAGTTGCACAATATAAACGTGAGAGTCTGCATTGTATTATTCATGTATTATTCATGTTAAATGAATGTCAATTCTTGATCCAGGAAATGTTTCCCATCTCCACTGGGGTCAGTATGGAATTTTTTCCCTCTTTAAGCATAATTGGCAGTGACTTCAGGCTGTATTTTTTTGCCTTCCTCTGGATCAAAACAGTCGATATATGATATTATATTTTAGGTTATATTAATCATCAGCAGTGGTAGGAGTTTGCTAGAGTACTGCACAGGTAAGTTTATAAGAAGGAGAAAGGAGGTTCTCTCCTGTAACTGCACAGTGGGTTGATTGATACAGACTAGGGTTGCCACCTTTGTGCGGCACGTGATACGGGAAGGGGTGGGGCCATGACATCACCGGGGTGGGTGAGCAATGTTTTGGGTGGGGCATATATCATGTGGGCGGAGCTATGACGCTGTGATCAAGCTAATCAGGGGAGATTCTGCCAGGTTTTCCTTTTTTGGAAAACCGTGCAGACTGTCTTGACCTGGACAGCCCTAACTGGGCTGTCTGGGTCAAATCCAGACAGGTGGCAACCCTAATACACTACTACTGCTTGTGCTAGGAGACAGCCTGCTTAAATTTCCTATCATCGAGACACTGCAGATTCAGGGCTGCTGAACTTCTCTCACGGTGGGAGATGCAACTCCTGTTCGTAGCAGAGTTTGGGGCCATCCTCTGTGTAGGTAGAGGCAGCCT
Source organism: Xenopus petersii (assembly GCA_038501925.1). Taxonomy (NCBI): domain Eukaryota; kingdom Metazoa; phylum Chordata; class Amphibia; order Anura; family Pipidae; genus Xenopus; species Xenopus petersii. The sequence continues at coordinate 10,359,964 of CM076675.1, read as the reverse complement.
AATACTCAGTGGTGGATATAATGACATAGTGCTGATCTCAAGTGAGGAGCGGCAGAACATAGTTGCGATCTCTTACGGAATTCTGGCTTTGAATATTGCCTTGAGGTGAGGCTGGCAAGGTCCTATATATTTGAAAAAATGTGAATAAATGCTGTGGTCATTTTACACCATTTCTGGCTCCTGGTGTTTCATTAATTTATGTAACAATGGGGTTCAGTGGGATATCTGAAAGCAAATGGTCAATCGAGGAGTCCCCTTGTCATGCTCATCGATGCTACATATTAAACTGCTCCTCCTCAGGTGCATATTGAACTGCTGTATAGGGTATTTCAGTGTTTAAACTGCTAAAGCTCTGGTATCACTGCAAGGGGCCGATTCACTAAGGGTCGAATATCGAGGGTTAATTAACCCTCGATATTCGACTAGGAATTGAAATCCTTCGAATTCGACTATCGAATTCGAAGGATTTAGCGCAGGAAAATCGATCGATCGATCGAAGGATTATTCATTCGATCGAACGATTAAATCCTTCGAATCGAACGATTCGAAGAATTTTAATCCAACGATTGAAGGAATATCCTTCGATGAAAAAAACTTAGGCAAGCCTATGGGGACCTTCCCCATAGGCTAACATTGAGTTCGGTAGCTTTTAGCTAGGGGGTCGAATTTTTTTTTAAAGAGACAGTACTTCGACTATCGAATGGTCGAATAGTTGAACGATTTTTAGTTCGAATCGTTCAATAGTGGTAGTCGAATGTCGAAGTAGCCCATTTGATGGTCGAAGTAGCCCAAAAAAAACTTCGAAATTCGAAGTTTTTTTAATTCGAACCCTTCACTCGAATTTAGTAAATCTGCCCCTAAGAGTCTGTTCTTTATTACTGTGATACAAGCAATGAAATCTCTTGATTCTTCCCTGTCATAGTAAACAGTTATATGAAGGCACTAGAATAAGAAGGCACCATTGTTCTGTCTGACAGCCCACAATATCCTGAGACTTGCAGAACCATCATAATCACAGTATTTATTAAAGACCTGCAAAGTATTGAGTAACATCCTACCTGATGTTTTAATAAATTTCTTCCCCAGCAGAGACCACAAGAGCAGAGATTTTTAGATCTGGAATGATAGAAATGTAGCACTTTCTAGAAAAAAGGGCTATGGGTTTGTGTTTTGTTGAAGTTGTGTTTTTGGATTAATTGCAGTTGCATAAACCATTGACAGCTAATGCATAATGAAAATGTTATGTTTGCCCGTATCATTCATATACAGATAAAATGAGCCATTATGCTGGACAGTACAGGGAACTATTGGCTCATTCCTATTATTTCCCCAAACAGACATGCTGCAGGGGGCTTCCAGATTAATTCAGAAAAAAAGAAGTATGATGTTTTTGGAATATGCTTTATTTAAATAATATTGCAGCTACAATATATTTTGTCACTTGCCATATAACTTCTCACTGGTTTTGTTGGTACGATGGAGGAAGGGTTTTCCACCTACAATGATTTGGGTAGCAAAGGTTCTTTAAAACAACTGCTAACTGTGTATTTGCTGGATCTCCGTTTCTCAGACGAACACATCACAGTATTTCAGTAGTTTCTTCCTTGATTGTATTAGGAGCAGGGCATTAGTAATAGCCAGTGGTAGTACTCTTTAGCAAACGTCCAGCCTGCACAGTACATGCCATCACAGTAGTAATCCTCTAGGAATCCCGATTTCTGAGGTTGACTGTTGAGCCCCTACACTGGCAGGGTGGCACCCAGGGTACTAACGCTTCTGCAGTTCTTGATAGAGCCTCTGATTGCTCTGCTTACTACCCTATGCTGACTCCTAGGTGGAAATTCTAAAAAGTGGAGATAGCCTATATTTGGAGTAAAAGTGGTGGTAAACTGGAATAAAATACTTTCTCCATATTTACAAACACAATTCCACCTAAATTTAAACGGATCGGGGTCGGCAGGACCCACAAGAGCCAAATGTCAACTGGAACCATGAAATATTCGGGTTATTGAACAAACACAGAGCAGATCATAAAATCTTTGGGACTTCTCCCATTGACTTATATGCAACCTCGGCAGGTCTGAGATGCATGATTTTCGGATTCTGACTTTTTCCATCTTCGGGGTATAAATCGGATTAATTTGACTTGCAAATGATAGAATAGATTACATAAATCCTTGGAATTTAAGAAGAAGAATATAGAATCTTGTCCAACTGTTCTTTTTCAATTTGAGATAAAGTACTTATAAATAATTTCCATTTAAACCAGAATTTAGAATGATTTTTTTGTGTTGTCAAAAGTAAAGTCAATTGCTTCATTAAAACAAAGGGTTTTCAACTCAGAAGACACATCTTGTATACAAGGAGGGTTGCTATCAATCCATTTATGGAAAATGGCTCTATTAGCTGATGCTAATATTAATTCAATTGAATATAACTTGTGCAGTACAGTTGATAGAAGATCCAAGCCATCAATGTTAAAAATTGAATTGTGAAAATTGTGAAAATTGTGAAAATTGTGAATTGTGAAAAAAACACACATTTTTCAGGTTTTTGGCATTCGGAGTTTATTAATAACCCCCTTAGTGACTCCCCTTCTAAAGGCCAGGGATATATGACATCCCTGGCCAATAAGGAACTACCAGGGAAACTGTAAAGGGAAACGGTCCCATCTCTGAACAGTCCTAGCATTATGCGTTTTTAACGGTTTATGGAAACTGCTTAAAGCAAAACCTACTCCGCCCTGTATTAGGTGTAACGCTAATCTGGTCTGGTGATCGACACCACAGATAGTCACTATCCAGCTAGTGAAAAGAGCATGGTTACATTTGGACTCACACGCTAAGTGGAAGCTTTCCCTCTAAGGTGTAGTGCAACTACAACACTCAGGCTACTGTGCATACAAAATATACAAAAATGATTGGGTGCCAGGAGGTTCTTATGATGCAAAACAAGAAAATGTTTATTAGTCCAAAGACAATATCCCCAGGTTTACTCACATATACAAATGAGTGGTTAGCACATGACACACAGTCAAATCAGGTCATAGGTATTTCAGCTGAGGAAGGACTCCATTAGGCATTTGCAGTAATTCAGTATGCCATTCCCATCCAGTGCAATGTTCAGGACAGCTGACCTAACACCCTCTTCACTGAGGTCCTTGCACTTGAGGCATTCATACACAGCCTCTGGGAAGCTACTCCCTGTTGCAAATCCTTGTTGGAGCTTCTACTGCTCTTTCTCTTTATACTATCTACTTTTCTCTCCTAGAGACTATTACAAGTCTGCGCTACTATAGACCTCATTCACAGGGTTTCCTGGTCCCTGACTTTATCTCTAAAGGTGCTGTCCCTTTAGGGCATCTGGCTTTACTGGGCCTTGGTGTACCCAGGGTCAATGGGCACATCCAGTCGATCCGGACACCAGCAGCCAAAGAGGCCATTCCTTTCCAACACTATATTGCAGTGTGGCAGGAAGTGGTCATTACACCTCTTGGCCAAAAACACTGATGTTAAACTTAAATGGATACATGGGGCAAATTCACCAAGATGCGAAGCGCCGAACGCTAGCGTTAATTCACTAGCGTTTGGCATTTTCGATACTGCGCAAATTCACTAACGAACGCTGGCGTAGTTTCGCTAGTGTTACTTCGCACCCTTACGCCAGGCGAATTTTCGCTAGCGATGTAACTACGCAAATTCACTAACTTGCGCAGTGTACTGAACGCTACCTTTTACGCTAGACTTCCTTCCCCACCTCAGACCTGGCGAAGCGCAATACAGTAGATAAGGATTGTTTCAAAAAAAGTCAAATTTTTTTCTATGTCCCAAAAAACGCTGGCGTGTTTTCTACATGATGGATGATAGGCTGAAAAAGATCGAAAATATTTTTGGGGCTCCCCTCCTTCCCCCCTACATTTCCTGACTCATGGCAACTTACCTAGACAGTGGGCACATGTGTAGGGCAAAATAACATTTTTATTTGCTGATTTGAAGGTTTTCTAGGCATTTGTAGTGCAGATACGTATTCCTCCATTGAAATTTGAATTTCGCGCCGTATGCAAATTAGCCTTCGCTAGCGTAACTTCGCTTTACATGGCGAATCAACGCTAGCGCAACTTTGCAACCTTACGCTACCCCTGTGCGCAACTTCGGATTTTAGTGAATTTGCGGAGCACTGGCAAAACTACGCCTGGCGAAGTGTGGCGAAGTTGCGCCTGGCGCAACTTCGCATCTTAGTGAATTTGCCCCAGTGGCTTTTGCCTAGTAACTAAGGAAAGGGTAGGGCCTTAAAGCCATAGGAACATATAATACCGATGGGTCCCTACATAGGTATGTTTCATGATTGTCTAGGGGTGATTTGTCAGTTTTAGAAACAAGTGCCGTCTCAATCACACACTGTGTAAACTGGCTAACCATGCAGCATGTGGATTTTATAGGAATCAGGTTTAAAAGGGGAAAATCTGCTAACCCCCATAGTACAAAAACCTGCAGTATGGATAAAAGGAGATTCAAACCAAGGAAAGATGATCCCATAAGCTCAGGTTTAAAGTAAGACCCTGTTTTCTAGAATCAAAAAAGAGCTCCACTAGGGGGCACATTTATTAATGGTCGAATATCGATGGTTAATTAATCCTCAATATTCGACCCTCGAAGTTAAATCCTTCAACTTTGAATATCGAAGTCAAAGGATTTAGCGATATTCGTTAAATCCTTCGAACGATTAGAAGGATTTTAATCCATCGATCGAACGAAATTCCTTCGATCAGAAGAAAGCCTTTTAGGTGGCGAAGTAGGTGGTCAAAGTTTTTTTTTAAAGAGACAGTACTTCGACTATCGAATGGTCGAATAGTCAAACCATTTTTAGTTCGAATCGTTCGATTCGAAGTCGTAGTCGAAGGTCGATGGTCGAAGTAGCCAAAAAAAACCTTCGAAATTCAACGTTTTTTTTATTCTAATCCTTCACTCGAACTTAGTAAATGTGCCCCTAGGTTTATATTGACCTTCATAGATAGGGAAAAAATACTGCATTGCGCTATCCTACACTTCATCATTTACTAACGCAATATTGTATATTTAGTACTGCAGATGGTAACATTTTTGTAAGAACATGGTAGTTACACCTGGTAACCTCTTTTCTGTAACTGAAGCAGAAACATATTTACACGGCCAATAACTTCCATCCTGGTCGGTATGAGATGAGATGAGCAGTGCTATTGGGGGGCTTGGGGAAATAACAACATGTAAATAGCCTGAAGTTTGGGGTGAAGCAATTGCAAAAGAAGGAGACTCTGTTGACTGCTAAATTGGGCTCCTGTAGCTGCAGTTGGTAGGAAGCCATAGGTAATTATAGTGGATGGCAATTACTAACTAATATCACTAGCACTTTGCATTTATTTTCCTCATGGAGCAAATCGAAATGCTCAACAATTTATATATTAAACTGTTTATTAAAATGTTACCCCTAGATTTATCTCCCTTGAAGATTTATCGCTTCTGTAGCTACTGATTTTCATCACCGTCTCTGACAGGGAAGTTGTTAATTGTTGCTCTGCGGGTCTCTTGCAAGGAAGTGGATTAATACCTGTAGTACAAGTCATTGGCGCTGCAATGTACTAATTAATGTTTGTCTGTACTGGAACTGCAGGAGGTTAATTCCTTATTTCTGATTTCAAGCAGAGGTGGGAGGTAAAGGAGAACTAATGCTAAAAGCTGAAAATCTACCCACATCCTTCAGAAAGTTTTATGGTCAGTAAATACTCCCCAGTGAACTTCTACTCTCTCACCCAAATACACTTCTTCATCTTCTTGGCTTTCCAGGCCTCCACAAAGTCTTATGGAATTGTCTTCCTGCCTATGAGGAGTGTAGACTGAATATTTACCCACTTCAAATTACAAGATGGCCATCTCCCATAGACTCCATTATAATCAAATAATTAGGGATGCACCCAATCCAGGATTCGCTTTGTCATTCTTCCAGGATTTTTTTTTTTTTTCAGCAGGATTCGGTCTGGCTGAACTGAATCGAATCCTTGAAATATGTGATTTTTGTCACGCACGTAATTCTCTTTCACCCTTCCTACTCCAATATGAATTTGTAAATTATTAGGGTTCGTATTATTATTCAGCCGAATCCCAAAATAGTGGATTTGGTGCATCCCTACAAATATTTCAGATTTCCTTTTTCTCTGTAATAATAAAACAGTACAGGTATGGGACATGTTATCCAGAATGCTCAGGACCTGGGGTATTCCGGATAATGGATCTTTCTGTAATTTGGATCTTCATACCTTAAAGAGATACTGACACCTGAAATTAAACTTTTTATTACATCTATTATAATATTGGCTTTGCAAGCTACTTCTAACTTTGCCATAAAGTATTTGCATGATGCTTTTACATTACCTGTCTGATCCCCCATGTTCCTGTATGAGGGGGCTGCCATATTTGTGCAGCAGGAGTCCGTTAGCATTAGAAACTGTAACTAACAGGCTGAGATGGGACAGTCAGGTTGGCAAAGTCAGAGTGTCGGAGAGTCAGGCTTAGGAACTTCAACTAACAATTATATACAAAAACAAACCTCTCAGCAAAAAATGATCAACATGACCTATAGGTAACATTTAATGTACATTCATATGCTAAAATTCATTTTTCAGTGTCAGTATCACTTTAAACTACTAGAAAATCATGAAAACTTTATATAAACCCAATAGGCTGCTTTTGCTTCCAATAAGGATCAATTATATCTTAGTTGGGATCAAGTACAAGCTACTGTTTTATTATTATACAGAAAAAGTAAATCATTTTTAAAAATTTGTATTATTTCTTCATAATGTATTTCATGGGAGACAGCCATTCTGTAATTCGGAGCTTTCTGGATAATGGGTTTCCGTATAATGGATCCCATACCTGTACCTTATACTATGTCTCAACTAAGATATAATTAATCCTTATTGGAAGCAAAACCATCCTATTGAGTTTATTTAACGTTAACATGATTTTTAGCAGACATAAGGTAAATCAAAATTACAAAAATATCCCTTATCCTGAAAATCCCAGGTCCAGAGCATTCTGGATAACAGGTCCCAAACGTGTAAAACTTTAATGCATCTGTATCAATAATGTATTTTTCCCTTTGCATGGTGCAGGAATACCAACCCAAAGACCTTGCCTATTTTCCTGCTCACCATGCATCAACCGAGATGTCCAGTTATTTCCAATCTCAATACTTCAGTTGGGGCTTCAGTCAAAGAAGTCAGTAGTCCGAAACATCTATAATCAATAAAATAGAACAAATCTATCAATAATTACAATTATTATATACATTCTGTGCTTGCACAAAGGTCAGTTTATAGTGAAAGTCCTAAATAAGTTGAGGCTTAGGGCCAACGCCCTCTTGGCCATGTTGTAAAGTCAGAATTCCATCATGGTTAGTAGCTCTTTGAGGAATCCTTTCATTACAGCATAATTACCACTTTAAACAGACCAGAAACACACTGACATACTTTACATTTTCTTGGATCCCAAAAATGAAATGTCATCAAATTATTTTCATGTTATCTTTCCTACAGATCCGCCTAACCTAGCAGTGAATGGTTGGCTCTGTTCTCTCTGGAGAGCGTATAAGGACTTCTTATAACCTTTGCACTTCTATTATAATAAACCATTGTTCTGTCACCTTAGAATGCCACTATAAAGTCGGGTTATATGCTCTCAGTACTCGCTGTCCTTGGTTTATTTTTTCCATGCTCTCCATGTCTGTATACTAAGAAGACATTATAGAGGTGTAACTGTAGCAAGCAAACTACTATTTTACAATAATACAATCCAGAGGATTATTTTACTATTTTACAATAACACAATACAGAGGATGCCTGACCAACTTTGTATGCATTTAAAGAGCATAATCCTAGCTGAAGCAATTTACAGCACCTGGAGGTTGTTCTTTTTCTTCATGATTGACCCCAAAAGATACAATAAATGGATAAAGGCTTGGGTCAAAACTGAGCATAAAATAACTCCAGCACACGTAGCATGCTCAAGGGATGAGGACGAAGGGGCACGCCCCCGAAACGTTGTATTGTTGGATTGACATTAAACACGGGAGCAATCCCTTGAGCATGCTACGTGTGCTGGAGTTATTTTATGCTCATTGATGTTGGAGGGGCCGTCCTCCTATACCCCAGGCACCGTACGTAATTATTGGGAGAGGCCAGGTGTGCGTGTGCGACTCCTTTGCCTAATTGGGTCAAAACTGCCCTTTTTGTTAACAATATATATATGACACTATTTATGTAACTATATAAAAAGTACACCCTGTTGCTGCCAGTGGGGCTCCAATATAATATACAAAATATAATACATGTTTATGAAAAATGTCTTATTCCCAAACCTTTTCATCAACCAATCAATCTGTGTGGATGTATTACTCTTCTGAAATATTCCCAACCTCAATAAGCAATTCAGGCAGCACTTCGGATAGGTATAGAGGAGTTTTATTGCAACAGTAGGTTAACAGCATTGCCTTATGCGTTTCGGGAACACATTCCCTTAATCATAGGCAGCCAACCCCACACCAGAAATTTACTTTTTTTTTTTTTTGGTTTGGCTCATAAAGTTGACTGCTGAGTCTCATATGGATTTTAATCTTATGTCTGTTTGGAATGAGCTGTAGAAAGTAACAAGTGGAGGGTGCGCTACAGCCTATGAGTAAGTGCCCCAACAGGCACGAAACGCATTAGGTTTCTGTCTGATATGTCCTAATACATATTTTGTATTTTTTTAATTTATTGGCCCTTCATTCTTGTGAAAGAACTTACAATTATTGGAATGTTTTTGAAGGTGCGCTAAGAAACAGGTTAGAGAAGAACATGGATAAATGGCCTGCAGTTTGGCAACAGTTGGTTTATGACTGGTTTTGTTGAAGTTTTGGGGGGCACCTGTGCCTCTCTGTGTGTTGCTTTGTGGATTAATACCAGGTGCTATATTCCCTGTAAGTTTTGGCTGAATAATCAATCTTCCCAAGTTTCCTCTCAAACCTGGGACAAACGTGGATCTAACAAACGTCTGGAGATAAAAAATTAAACCCCAGATGATTTGCAATACGCAATTTTCAATGGCTATACTCAGTATCTACCCATGCCTTTTAGTCCACGCAGCATTATTTATATAAAATTATATATTTGATTATATAATAATATATTGATTTTGATGTGTCTCCCCACCTGCCCTTAAAAATTGGCTCTTCAATTTACCAGAGGAGACTTTTTGCCATGTCAGGTAACTTGCTGCAAACTGCCACCTAAGGCGATGTTATCACCTTGTCTTATGGCAGGAAAAGCTCTGATCTCAGTGTAGTTTTATATGACTCCTACCACCATCTTGTATGGAAGAAAGGAATCCTGAGACGTGCAAGAAATACTGCGAAGAATATACTGTTTAAATAATGCAGGATTCTCTTCCGTTTTTAGGGGCATCCAAACTTTGCATATGTTATAAGAAAACCCTGCATTGGGCAGAGGAAAGAATCCTATTACCTCACTCTGAACCAGGACACAATGGTAGTGATGGGCTACTTTTGCTATGTATGTCTAGCACCTAGCATTCTTATATGAGGGTTTGATTGACTTCTCTAATGTGATTATTACGGAGGCAAAAAGGTGATGGATTAATTTAGGGATTATTTGCAACATTACTGTATATAAAGCATCTAAATGTAATCCCTAGAGGAGAAAATTGGGAAATTCATTTGTAATTAGATGGGATGAGGTTTCCCAAACTGAAGCAGGAGCTGATTCCCTTTACCCTTTGCATTACAGGACCACTGGCTGAGATGCTAAGAATGAATTCCCCTATAGAACTTTTATGGTGTGAGAATTTGGAAGAGTAAAACTCCCCATAGACGCGACGATTCTTCTTGCCGAACGACCGATTATAGGGAAGCCCGACCAATCCTTCGAAACTATGGTGCGGTTAGTGGTATTCGAACGATCGTACATCTTACGATTTTTCGGCCGACATCTGTCGGGAAATTTAACGCCCAGGTCAAAAAATCTTTGTCGGTCCCAGTGCAATGTATCTATGTTTGCAGGGCCAAGCAGGCAGCTCCCCTTTGTTTTCCTGGTAAATTGGTCTTTTTAGTTGATGGTAAATTTGTACGATCGTACGATCGTTCTGAGAAGATCGTGGTCTCACGATCAGGATCTGATCTTTTAAAAATCTCAACATCTATGGCCAGCTTAAAACACTCGTTTTCAGGGGCAATGGGAATTGTGGAGAAGAGTGGCCATAATCAATAAAGATCAAAACCGAATCCAATGACAACAGTCTGGAATTATGGCTTTAAATATGTGTGAATTCGGGTAACACAAAATCTGGATTCTGTTGTAGCCAAATTGAATTTATTAATTAGTGTCTAGAAACACAACTATCTGGGAGAATAAATGGGGTATTTACCCAAATGTATTTATTTATATCTTTAAATACTGTAAATGAATTAAGCCAGAACAAATAAGAATATTATCTTTTATCTGAGAAGAAACAGCAAAACCTTGGTGACATTGATGGAACATGGAGGTCTGGGCTTTCTTTCGACGTGCAATTGTAGTATATTGTGCACATTTATAGTGTATGAACACAAAAGTGTTTTCTTCTGTGCATTATCTCTATGCTGATTGTTGCAATGCTACTGTCTGATTTACTCTTTGTACCTCATTGATGTGTAAATGTTAAGAGAACTATTATTATTACTGTATAGTAGTTGTTAATATTCTCTTAAAGTAAAAACATTGATATATAAAACAGACACCATACCTAAATATTTATAGATATATATATTTTTCTACCCCTTGAGAACATGGTAACTTTATTTTTTATTTTAATGGCTGTGTTGGCCATCTTTTAATACCATTATTACTGTTTATCATTTGTTACCATTTTCAGAGTAATTACCTGCTGTGCTTTCAAATAGCCTTTATTATATAATCTGCTCCCTGAAGTGCTGAGCAGGGAAAGATGAGTACAGCAAGGGTTTGCTTGCTCAGGAACATTGCTTTTTCCAAAGAAATATATATATATATATATATATATATATATATATATATATAGAGTAGAGGAAGTGGAGTGCACAACCATAAGAAAAAAGTCGATACCTGGGTGCTAGTCTATATATATATAGAACAATACTGCACAAAATGACAGCACTCCAAGGAAGGTCACAGCGAGTCGTTATTGCTAAAGTGGAGGTTTTTATTGAAGATCCAACGTTTCGGTTCCTTACTGGAACCTTCGTCAGGGATAATAACACACAGTGCACAAACAAACAAACATTTAAAGACCAGAAAATGGCGCCAAAGGGGCTGTCCTAGAGCGCCCATCAATCATCATTAACTATACAATAACGAGTAACACAAAAACGCTTTAGTGTCTAAATGAAGAAATGAGTATGTAATATAGAGGTGATCCTGGTGCTTAGCATACGTACAACAAACCCCCAAAATAGTGTTGGGCAACGGTGCAATGTACAGTGAGAACCTGTCCTTCGTGCAGTATCAATGGGTCGGAAGTGGATCACTCCGTGGAACTGCAGAGCAGAGAGACGCACGCTACGTTGCTAGGCAACGTGCCTAGTGTCAGCGTCTTTTGGCGCCTGCGAGGGTAGCAACCGATCGAGGCTCGCTGTCACTCCTGCCCTATGAGGTGGAGTAAGCCAGGCACCCAGTATTAAGCGGGGACACCGGTGAACCATGCTACGGACCCCAGTCGCACCCGACTAGGCCCCGTCATAGTTCACCCCCATCACCGCCGCCAGTAGCGACGGGCTGAGCGAGGGCATTATGCGTACAAGCAGCACTTGCGGATACTCCTGCCGTATGAGGTGGAGTATAATTAGAGCCTACCCTCGCAGGCGCCAAGAGACGCTGACACTAGGCGCGTTGCCTAGCAATGTAGCGTGCGTCTCTCTGCTCTGCAGTTCCACGGAGTGATCCACTTCCGACCCATTGATACTGATCCTGCTAAGCACCAGGATCACCTCTATATTACATACTCATTTCTTCATTTAGACACTAAAGCGTTTTTGTGTTACTCGTTATTGTATAGTTAATGATGATTGATGGGCGCTCTAGGACAGCCCCTTTGGCGCCATTTTCTGGTCTTTAAATGTTTGTTTGTTTGTGCACTGTGTGTTATTATCCCTGACGAAGGTTACAGTAAGGAAACGAAACGTTGGATCTTCAATAAAAACCTCCACTTTAGCAATAACGACTCGCTGTGACCTTCCTTGGAGTGCTGTCATTTTGTGCAGTATTGTTCTATATATATATATATATATATATATAGAGCGATAGTGGGACGCACATCCATTCAAATGGAAAATGTTTGGGTGCCAGTCGTAAAGTAAATAGATATATCCCAGCAGATGACGGCACACCAAATATGTAGTAAAGTACAAAAAGAGTTAAATTATATCAGGTTTATTATGATCCAACGTTTCAGCTCCATCTTGGAGCTTTCGTCAGGGAAGAAAAAACCTTCCCTGACGAAAGCTCCAAGATGGAGCTGAAACATTGGATCATAATAAACCTGATATAATTTAACTCTTTTTGTACTTTACTACATATTTGGTGTGCCGTCATCTGCTGGGATATATATATATATATACAGGTATGGAACCTATTATCCAGAATACTCGGGACCTGGGGTTTTCCGGATAATGTATCTTTCCGTAATTTAGACCTTCATACCTTAAAGGGATACTATCATGTGAAAAAATTTTTTTTTTCAAAATGAATCAGTTAATAGTGCTACTCCAGCAGTATTCTGCACTGAAATCCATTTCTCAAAAGAGCAAACAGATTTTTTTATATACAATTTTGAAATCTGACATGGGGCTAGACATTTTGTCAATTTCCCAGCTGCCCCTGGTCATGTGACTTGTGCCTGCACTTTAGGAGAGAAATGCTTTCTGGCAGGCTGCTGTTTTTCCCTTCTCAATGTAACTGAATGTGTCTCAGTGGGACCTGGATTTTTACTATTGAGTGTTGTTCTTAGATCTACCAGGCAGCTGTTATCTTGTGTTAAGGAGCTGCTATCTGGTTACCTTCCCATTGTTCTTTTGTTTGGCTGCTGGGAGGAAAAGGGAGGGGGTGATATCACTCCAACTTGCAGTACAGCAGTAAAGAGTGATTGAAGTTTATCAGAGCACAAGTCACATGACTTGGGGCAGCTGGGAAATTGACAATATGTCTAGCCCCATGTCAGATTTCAAAATTGAATATAAAAAAATCTGTTTGCTCTTTTGAGAAATGGATTTCAGTGCAGAATTCTGCTGGAGCAGCGCTATTAACTGATGCATTTTTAGAAAAATGTTTTTTCCCATGACAGTATCCCTTTAAGTCTACTAGAAAATCATATAAACATTAAATAAACCCAATAGGCTGGTTTTTCTTCCAATAAGGATTAATTATATCTTCGTTTGGATCAGGTACAAGCTACTGTTTTATTATAACAGAGAAAAAGGAAATCATTTTTAAATATATGGATTATTTAATTATAATGGAGTCTATGGGAGACCGCCATTCCGTAATTCAGGGCTTTCTGGATAACGGGTTTCCGGATAACGGATCCCATACCTATATATATATATATATATATATATATATATATATATATATATATATATTATGAATTATGAAATATCTTGGATGCATGTATACAATTAGGTTTATACTTTTCAATTTCTCTCCATATTTTAATTGGTTTTTCATTGGGCCCAGGTTGTATGTTGGCAGAAACAGCCCTAAAATTATCGTATTTGGCTTAGTAACTAACTTAATCTGAACCCTCATTAGCATTTTCACTTTGAACAAAATAACCCCCAAATTTGCAGGAAGTAAAATTTCCAGTTTGGTCAATAGGTGGCAGCAATACCCAAAGTTGAGCGTTCATTAAGACTCCCATAGGAGTTGAAAGAGGAAGCCCGAAGTCAATGGGTGGAGAGTTAAGAAAGGCCTCTTTGGTCTGCTAATATCTGTGCTGGCACCTGCTGAGGAAAGCTCTAGTAAAGATGGGAGATAACTAGGCTGGCTAGGGGTAGTGATCTTGTGGTAAAGCCATTGATTGGAATTTGGTTTGGGAAGCTAAGGGACTGTAGACGAGTCAATAAGATCGTTGTGCAGCATGATCCAACATAAAAGACAGCAGAACAAATGACACTCATTCAGACCCCTTGGGCTAATCATGGTCTACATCAAGCTTGACTCTAATACAGATGTTTATATAAGACACAAGTAGTCTACACTTGTTTATAACACATTGTTCCTTCAAGTACTGGTGCATGGGACAGAAATATATCTAATTCCTTCATTCTGTTATCAGTAGGGAATGCTAGGTTTATAGTAGTGATTTCTAAACTGTAGGCCTGTCCCCTGTAGGGTGGCTTCTTTCAGTTGTTAGAGGGCAGAGCCGGGCCAACCCGGGCAGTTGCCCTAGACAGCCTGGCGGGCCACGGCGCGAGCTCTGTGAGCGCTCGACTACGCATGCGCAAAACTTCGCTCCAGCGCGCATGCGCGAAATTTGTGTGTGCAGAAGCGCATTTGCGTGGAAGACACCAGTGCCAATCGGGGAGAGACGGGACAGGACATGTGGTAGGCGACAGAGCAGGTACGTGCCTGGCGGCCCCTCAGCTTTGCGCCTTAGGCACGTGCCTACTCTGCTACCCCTAGTTCTGGCCCTGTTAGAGGGTGAGGAGCATCTTAAAGAGGAGAGAAAATTATATCTGGGAATATATACTCTCTAATATATTCCTAAAATCCCAGTCCTAGTTTATAGGGTACAGTTTGGGGTTAAAGGAGAACTAAACTCTAAAAATTAATTTTGCTAAAAATGCTATATTTTATATAAGGCCTTAACGCACCAGCCTAAAATTGCAGCTTGTCAATAGCAACAATGATCCAGGACTTCAAACTTGTCACAGGGGGTCACCATCTTGGAAAGTGTCTGTGACACTCACATGCTCAGTGGGCTCTGAGCAGCTGTTGAGAAGCTAAGCTTAGGGCTCATCACTAATTATCCAGCAGAAAATTATGTTGACTGATGCTCCATGCTGATTATTAAATTCTGATGCTAGTTGCACTGGTTTCCATGATGCCATGTAGTAATTATCTGTATTAATTACCAATCAGCCTTATATTGTGACATTTCTATTCTATGTGTACTGTATATTGTGAGTGGGTCCCTAAGCTCAGTAAGTGACAGCAGCACAGAGCATGTGCAGTGAATCAGCAGAAAAGAAGATGGGGAGCTACAGGGGCATCTTTGGAGACACAGATCTTTACTGCTAAAGGGCTGTGGTTGCCTTGGGCTGGTACAGAAGCCAAAAACATATTGTACAACATTTCTATATACTTCTTTAGTCAAGCTTTAGTTCTCCTTTAACACACATTTGTTGTGATAGGAATTATTGGACCTGTGGATGAACTACCGATACATTAATGTCCTTGAATGTCTGTAACCATAGTATTAGCTGTTCAAATCACTCTTATGGCCTTGAAATGGAAAAAAAATCTGAAATCTCTGCTTTATAGTATAACGAGAGAATGTAAACGTTGACATTTTTAAGCAATTGTTCCTCATGTAGCTCATAAGCCAGATGTTCCCTATTGACTAATATTAACGTCTTATGAACTTTTGTTAGAAAACCAGGAAAAAAATAACGCTAACATTGAAAGCAATTTTTAAAAAATACAATAATTTATGGGTTTTCTATTTGAAATCATGAAGTTGTTAAAGGGAGAAGGACCCCTTTCAAATCAACATGTATAAAAAGCAAGATAGGTCACTAGCTAGTTCCCCTACAGAAAGTCTGAAAGGCTTTGTATGTTCTACCGGTGTTGATCTTTTTCCGTGTATTCTGGTTTCCTACCATGCTAAAAAAACATACAGGCAGTTTAAATTGGCTATTGGTTAAAAATGACCTTAGTGTGTGTGTGTGCATGTAATGGGACCTTAGAGTGTAACCTCTACCGTGCAGGGACTGATTTGAATGATGTATAATGTTTATAAAGCGCTGTGGAATATGTTGGCGCTATTAAAATAAAGAATAACAATGATTAAAATGATTGTAAAGTAAAATATTCTCTGTTAGTAGGTTACCAGCTACCAATAAAATTTACTTTAGAAATGAACACTAAGGGGCCGATTCACTATGGGTCGAATATCGAGGGTTAATTAACCCTCGATATTCGACTAGGAATTAAAATCCTTCGACTTCGAATATCGAAGTCGAAGGATTTAGCGCAGATAGTTCGATCGAACGATCGAAGGATAATTCCTTCGATCGAACGATAAAATCCTTTGAATCGAACAATTCGAAGGATTTTAATCCAACGATTGAAGGAATATCCTTCGATCAAAAAAAGTTAGCCAAGCCTATGGGGAACTTCCCCATAGGCTAACATTGACTTCGGTAGGTTTTAGATGGCGAACTAGGGGGTCGAAGTTTTTTTTAAAGAGACAGTACTTCGACTATCGAATGGTCGAATAGTCAAACGATTTTTACTACGAATCCTTCGATTCATAGTCGTAGTCGAAGGTCGAAGTAGCCCATTCGACGGTCAAAGTAGCCCAAAAAAACCTACGAAATTCGAAGTTTTTTTTACCTTCGAATCCTTCACTCGAAGTTAGTGAATCGGCCCCTTAGGGGCAAATTTACTTATGGTCGAATATCGATGGTTAATTAACCCTCGATATTCGACTGCCGAATGGAAATCCTTCGACTTCGAATATCGAAGTCGAAGGATTTATTGCAATTCGTTCGATCGAACGAAAAATCGGATTTTAATCCATCGATCGAACGATTTTTCTTCAACCAAAAAAAGATTGCTAAGCCTATGGGGACCTTCCCCATAGGCTAACATTGACTTCGGTAGGTTTTAGGTGGCGAACTAGGGGGTCGAAGTTTTTTTTTAAAGAGACAGTACTTCGACTATCGAATGGTTGAATAGTCGAAAGATTTTTAGTTCGAATAGTTCGATTCGAAGTCGTAGTCGAAGTAGCCAATTCGATGGTCGAAGTAGCCAAAAAACCATTCGAAATTCGAAGTTTTTTTTATTCTATTCCTTCACTAAGTAAATGGGCCCCTTATAATCTAGCCACTGTTCCCTCTCATTGCCAAGGAAGGATTAAAGTAATTTTTCCCAATACAGTTTTGTGTTGGAAAGAGCGGGCTGTACAAATAAGAGGGCAAGTTCTTTATAGGCAAAAGGTCATCAGATTGAAAGGACGTCTAATTTCCATTTGTACTGGGGGCGCTGCAAAGCAAGTGGTTGCTCCTGTTTCTTTACTAGAGGTGGGATATTAAGTTACCCCTGCTGGGAATTGGCATTGACAGCTGCTATGCTGTGTCTCACTAGACGCTTCTTAGAATTAGGGGCATGTATCAGATGAAACCAAGTATGCTCATGCCTGAGGAAGAACACATTGCTTCTTGTAATCAGTAGCAGCTTGTTGAGAGGGATCTTGTAGACACCTGATGCTCCTCACTATGAACAGACTAAACACAAAGGTCTCATCTTCAGTTAATTTGTTAAATAATTCCCCATCCAACCTTCAGCTCTGAAACATGTAATATCCTACAGGACAGTGAATTCATTCCCTATGTTGTCCACATTAGCTGAGCAGAATTGTACATAAGTGATTAAGCTTTAGCTTCCACCTGCCAGGGGCACACAATATGGGGCGATTAAACATCACCCCATTTTGCCATTCCCATGTTGCTCTTTAAATATCATAATTATCTATTAGGATTAGGAACAGTATTTCATAGCTTACTTGCAAAGAGTTAAAGGGGACCTGTCACCCAGACATAAAAAGCTATATAATAAGTCTTATTCAAAACATTAAAGGGGAACTCCACAAAAACATTACTTAAGCTTTTTGAAAAGTAAACATAATTTCAAGCAACTTTGCAATATACATCAATTAAAAAATATGCAGACTTTTCATGATCTTTAATGGTTCTCCTGCTGATCTGTCTGACTACTTTGCTGAGCTGACTGACTACTGTTACTTTGTATCAACAGCCATCTGTCCTTATAAAGCAGCCTCCAAATCCCACAATTCCCTGCACATGTGATTCCAATAAGGAAAGGAACATCCCAGTGCAATGCATTGTGGGTTATGTAGTTCCTGCATGCTGTCTGTAAGCTGTGGAGAAGTTGTTACAATTGTTACATCAGTGTTTAGTCCCTCCTTCCCTGCCAGGATTTCAAATGATGCAGAAAGAGAAGAACTGTTATACAGCTGGATTTCAGCATAGAAAATGGCATTTATTCATACTTTTTGGAGAAACAGGTAAATGTGATGGGTATATTAGGGGTTTCTGTGCTATGTGGGCCTCTTTATCAAATTTTGGTTTGGAAGCCAGAGTTCCCCTTTATATTCGTTATAAACGTATTTAAAAATCTCAGCTGTCAATCATATATTGTCTGCCCCTCCTCTATGTCTTAGGCAAACAATTACTTTCACTTTCAATTCTGTGTTTCCTCAATGTCAATGTATTACCCACATTCCACCACCCTCCTCACCATCTAATGGCATCAGATGCCCCATTCTGATTCAATTAGAAGAATTTGATATTAACGCTTGCCTTGCTTGATGTGATTGTAAAATAAACACAATCTAAATAATTATATAGTGTAAGTGAACATAAAATAGGATTTGGAATTATCTCTTAGGGTGACAAGTCCCCGTTAAGGAGACCCAATAGTTTGTTGATCTGCTTTAATAACTGAACCTCTGGTCTTTTTCAGTTTCTAAACTAATAGTATAACGTGCCCTTATGTCTGTGAGAGAGATGAAATCTAACCCGGGCAACCTGCTGTCGTAATAGTGATCCAGTTTATCCATGTTTTGTTGATGACACCCAGGTCAAGTTAGAGCTGGACCTATTATTAGCCTAATTAAATAATTTCCTTTGCAGCTATTAATATGGGGAGTCGAGACATTCTTCTCCACTTAGTCGTATCACAATCAGAATAAATTACAACTTTAGGCAAATTGCTCTCTAACTTCCATTGAATGTATTTGTGCTCATTAACTCATTAGGTACAAAAATGAATAAGTTGATATTTTTTTAGATTGTCAGCTCTGCATCATGTGTTATGTGTTGTCTGTAACTAAGGCTTGTCCTTCACTTGGGTTTAATACTCCAAAAACCATGATTATTGAACATGCAAGGTAGTTCACTAGACCAGACCATCAACTTCTTTAAATCGGTGAGTAATTTAAAAAGAGTTAACCAAACAATAAAGCCTCAAAATACTCCACTTTCAACATTTGTCCAGATGAAATGTAACTTAATTCATAAGGACTAAGTACAATAACCCAGTTTTCTTTCTAAGTACAAGTTGTTTCATATAAGCCTACTAATTTATAGAGTAGTGTCATTTTCAGAGACGACCAAATTGCACATGTACTTGTACATCGGAAGGGGAAGCTAATGTAGTGGCTTAAGTATATTATTGGAGATATTTGTTTAGATTGGTTTGCTAATATTTGTGAAAATTGGCAGCCAAGCACACCTAAACCTTATTTCTATGCAAGGTCGGACTGGGCCGGCGGGACACCGGGAAAAAACCCAGTGGGCCGCAGCTCTTTTGGGCCACACTCGCCTAGACCCGCCCCCTGCATTTCCGGGGGGGGGAATGCAGAGAGGACTTGCGGTTGGGGTGGATGGTGTGGGCGCCCCCTGAGGCTGCAGGCCCAGGGGGCCCTGGGCACCCCAATTGTAGGCTGTTTCTATGATCCAAGACACCTTAGTTGGTCTTTGTGGGTTGCTTATAAAGTCCTCACTATAGCAAGGACCTCAGGGACAGGTCCTGAACTAGGGGTAGACAGGATAGATATGTGACTAGGGTGCAGCTAAAGGTGAGGCATAGTTTTGAGTGACGGAAATTGAATTGGAATAGACACACCAGCTAATCAGTGGGAGGGGAAGCAAAGGAGCAACTAACAGAGAGGGAGCAAGGAAGCGAATAAGTGACAGATGTAGGTGTAAGCAGCAGGGTGCAAAGCTGGGGGTGCCAGGCATGAACCTTCTCTGCTGCCTACCCCTAGTCAGGTCCCCTCTCTCCGTCCATTTGCGCTTGCGGCGAATGCGCACTTCCAGCCAGCGCCGCGACCGGCCAGGTTGCCTATGGCACCTGGCCAGCCTGACCCGGCTCTGGTAAGCAGACAACTTTTGTAAAACAATATTGACTTAATGATATAGTAAAGATTGCTCCTGTCTTGGGAATTTTTCAAAGATATCATAAAAGTATTTCATTTTGAAAAGAGAAATTCACTTCTCATATACTCTATTTTTTTCTTTAAAATAACCACTGTATTCAGTGGCATTTCTTTCCTTTTTTTTATATGTGATATGGAGGGGAAGCCTTCAACAATACATCACGTCCATATTGATTACGACTCAAGATTAAAGAGAAGTCTCCTATACATCACTATAACTTCACCCTCTCACCTTACAAGAGCAGAATAACAGCAACCATTGTCATCATAAATAAAATATAAAATATGCTGTCTTTTTCAGACCATTGTGCTCAATAAAATTGCTTGTCCACCCCAAAACATTATAAATAGATATATTGTGTGTAGGTGCATTACCTGATTACTTTTTACACACATATTACTCACTGAGCACTAATAGTTAATGTTCAGAAGCCAATTCTGTGAATTTAGTTTTACCGAAATTAAGCGAATAAAAACTTTTGATTTGTGCCCCGCAGCTTGTGAAAATGTGTTAGATAGAACTGCTGCCCACAATTCCATTATTAAATCATATTTTTTTCATCTAAGGAAAAAAAAAAGGCAAGTTTAATTTTAGCTTTCTTTACTCTGCAGCAAAACTTTCACATCATTAAGGCTACAAAGGCTCCAAACATTAGCTCAGAATGAAACAGAAAAACAACGCCTTTGGGATGATTAATTAAAATTGGTTATGGTTTAATGAATTTCATTTGCTCTATAATGATATTGTTACTAATTATCCCAAATAAAGATTGAGAGGAGAATGAGATGAGATTGCATCCAACCAAGATGCCTTATCTGTCTACCACTATGGAGTGGTGCATCATCTGCCTACCCCTAAGTAAAGGTCTGAAACCAACATGGAAATGGTCTGACCAACAGGGCCACAATTCCATACTTAATTTGTCCTAAGAGATATTATTAAAGTGTAAAAGTATATGTATTCACCAGTTTTATTCATTTACAGAAGGAGAATATAAGGCAACATAATATGTTGTTATTTTATGTGGTATTTTGGCTCTTATAGGTACGCTGTGCATCAACAGATGCCTCCATTATTTTAATTCAGATTTGGGGCTTATCAAAAATATTGAATTTGGTGCCTCCTTAAAATTTGAGTATATTTTAAATCAACCTTTCTGGGTGCACTGCAAATATACTGCAAGTAAAGTAAATATTTTCCACTTCAGATGGAAAGTTACCAACATGTGTGAAATTCTGGATACTGGTCTGTGTATCCAATTTTAAGAAAAAAAATATTCATTTTGGGATTCATGCTCAGCTCGTAGCGGTACAACATTTCTGGAAATTATTTTCCACGAATGGACAAAATTTCAATCTATGAGAGAGAGAGATGGATGAAAGCATTTAAACTATTTGTTTGTAAAATATCTTGAAGGCTGGATAATGATAAAATAGGCTAAAAGTAGATAAATTATGGGTTTAGTAAACCTTGGCATATCATTGTGTTTCTCATGGAACTAGCAGATTGTACTGTCTGAAATGTTTTACCTTTTACGTAAAACCAACCCTTTTTAAATAGGTAGTCAATGTCATTTCATCTCTTTAGTAAATCTGCCCCTAAATACTTTGCCATCACTGTAAAGTAGCCTGCAGCATTGCCTTTGACCTTTCCAAGAATGACAAAGTCATCCAGAGGGGACCAATATATGACACAGGAGATTTGTTCACAATGACCAACCATTTTTATATTTAAAAATCCAGTGACTTGGTACCACAAATAGAGATGGGGAAAAAAAAAACAGCTGAAAATTTGCGAAAAATGAAACTTGAATCTTCACGCCGATGTTAAAGTCAATGGGTGTCCGAATAGTGTTGACGCGCGGCGATTTTGACGAGAGCAACTTTTCCAACATGTGTCCAAAATTTATTTCACTCACTTTTCGTGGGAGTTTCGCAAACACTGACCACAACAGCTACTATTCATTGATGGACAACCTGAAGGTTCTGCCCACCTTTTTTAGACCAGGTAATAACTGATATGTTTGCTACAAACCCCCTACTGCTTAGTAGAAAATTAATAAACGTTAACTTTCATGATGAATATATCTTATACTTAAAGAAGTCTTCTTGGTCTTCTAACCCTTGAAAGACCTAAGATTCTAAAAAAAATTTTGTCATGGGGAAACCATACCATGTACAGTTATTATAATGACTGCTATTGGGACATGAAAAGGAGTTTCTGTATTGGTGCCTTTATGTATTATTTTTCTGGTAGGGGATATGTTTTGGATGACCCAAGTCCCAGCACTGAATAAAAACACTACTGCACTTTCCACAAAAAAAAAAAATCTCCAACCCAAAGGATGCCTCAGCGCTTCTCTATATAAAGAACATTAATATAACTAGAGATGTCAGGAGATGAAATATCTATGCACAGATGCCATTTATCAAACAACTACATAACAAATGTAGGGTAAGAATTCCTCTATGAATCTGCTTGGACACTGAGAAATGTTACCACAAATAACAATAAGAATGCTTATGTTTATTAAATGGATTTACAACATACAGGGATGGGACCTGCAAGCTAGAATCCTTGGAACCTAGGGTTTTTCAAACCTTAAAGGGATCCTGTCATCGGAAAACATGTTTTTTTCAAAACGCATCAGTTAATAGTGCTACTCCAGCAGAATTCTGCACTGAAATCATTTCTCAAAAGAGCACCATTTAATTGTGTAACCAGGACATGGGGATGGACATCAGGTCCCCTATTCTTGTGCACAAACAAGATTCTGAGATGATACAAGACTTGTCTTAATAACAGTGTCCACAAAATGGCTCCTGCCTGCTTGTTATAATTATGAATTCCCAGACTGAAGGAAACAAGATTCAAATAGTTTATATAGTGTAATTAAAGGTCATTTTGCTTGACTATGTGATAAAATAGAATTTTGAATAATATTTTTGGGTGACAGGTCCCCTTATAAACTTCAGAAGGAAATTTTTCCCAGTTATTATAACATGCTTCTCAAAAAGCCCTTAGAGCTGTGCATGGGATCCGTCAACTATTCTCAGCTTGTGGTCCCAGGTGCTATTATATACTTCTAAATGCCTGGGCAAAGTGCTGTCTGGGGCAAACGGGTTTATAAGAATGAGGTAAGGCACAGGGACAATGAAAGGTGGGAGAAAGGGACAAACAGTGAAGAAAAAGTATTGGATTGGCACCCTATCTGCTCTGTTAATCTCAATAGCACAGCCTGGTATCACTGAGTTCATAAAATATGGGAGAAGCCAAATTCTCAAATCTCTGCATAATATAAGGAAGGCCTACTTTGGGCTAAGACTAAGTGGCCCTAACACTAAGGAGGTTATTTACTAAACTCCGAATGCAAAAATCACGAAAAATCTGACATTTAAAAAATCACAAATTTTTCGGAATTTATTAAACCTCGACGATGGAAAAGTCAGAATGTGAAAATACAGCATCTCAGACCTGTCGATGTTGCATATGAGTCAATGGGAGAAGCCCCAATTATTTTTTGATGTTCACTGGGTTTTGTGCAATACCCCGAAGTTTTCAGAGTTTTCTGGCAAAAATCTGAAAAAATCTTGAAAATTGGATGAGAAATGGACTTTGATAAATAACACCCTAAATAAATCTTTTAAATGGAACCAATAACAGAACACATTATGTAAGAAAGGGAACATTGGATGTGTATGATAAAAGGCAACGTGAGATTAAACTAATTGTTGATCATCACCAGCAAACAGTATTGTACAAGCTTTCCTTCGACAAATCAGAGCAACCCATAACCCCGAGTACATGTTACATATGCTGTCTTTATAAATAGCTTAGCTTCAGGCACAGAAGATTAATAGGTGCAGATATTATTATATCAAATGCAAGCATCAATTCATACAAATAATTATACCTTTAAATGGTCAGTACATGAATCTGAGCTAAATGCAACATCTGTGTAATTTTTCCAAAAATAGAAAAAACTTTACTGAATACTTTAAAGTATGCATCTGCCATTCCTTACACTATTTAAAACCAATCAAAAAGCTATTTATCTCCGCAGCCCTGGAGCTATCCCATGTAATATGAAATTCCATGGTTGCCAAATAGTTTAAGTAGTGGGAACAGAGAGTACTTTATCTTATGCTCTTCTAAAATATCCATTACTGTGCATTTCATATTTTGGGTGGTAAAACCATTTCTTGCGATGTTTCATCACTTGTAAAAATGGTGTTTTCCATTTGGCTTGCTGGCTGTTATAAAGAGCAACAAGCAATATTGGACAAAGTCATGGTTCAATTACTTTTTCTTTTCTGTTGGGGGGATGTCACCATTTTAATAAAAAACACTGGATTGAAGTGTCTTTAACGTATGACGGCCAACAACCAAGGTCATATTTAATCATTTGTAGCCCTTAGGCAGGACCTTCTTGGAATTTCTCGTCCTACCCCCATGATTGCTTAAGTCATAAAATATAAGATGTCTAACTGGAAATCTATGGTTTACTTTAACTACTTCCTTGATAAAAAAAAAAAAACATCTGCAACATGGCAAGAAGAATGGGAAAAACATTGACACAATCTAAAGAAACAAAAATGTAAAAACATATGGATGTCTATAGATATTGTGATATTTTATTTTAAGGAAAAGGAATAATCACCGGGGTGCCAAATGTTAGGTATCCCTTACCTAAAACACCAGGTCAGTGAAACCTGCATCAACTTAGGGTACTTTTGTAGGAGAACCATGCACTGATCTTCTTCTACTTCTTCACTTCTTCAGCCCTGGGCCAGGTGCGCATGTGTTGGATCCAGAATGTTGAGAAGATCAAGAAAGAAGATGATGAAAGTGTAGTAGTTTTACAGTAGTACCCTGGGCTGGTGCAGTTTTCAGCAAACAGGAGCACTGGTCCATGGTCTCAGGTAAGTGATTATATAGTCACTAGGCGGTGACTAATATTTCCTTTAAAGAATTAGCCCCTCCCCACTGGGAAACCTGTCAAGCTTTCAGTCATCATGGGCAATAATCTTATAGATATATAAAATATTCCCTTGTGATAATAGCTAGCTGATTTGAAAAACAATAAAGGCTCACAAATGTTAAGAAAACCCCAACAGTTTTCTGCAGTAAAAGTGCCGTGAGAGGTAATAGCAGTGGAAGAATAAACAAGGTTCTAAACAAGGAAGAGTTCCGAGGTTGTTCAATGAAATGCCCTCCACGGAACTGAAAATCAACAGAATAATTAAGGCACAAAGCTTGCATTCTACCAGGGAAATTGGTATGCATGGTTAGCAACAAGTGAAATGGTCTCACGCTACTTGAGAAGATAATGGGTGCGAATCAATTCTTGGAGAAATGGCCATGTATTCAAAAGAAACATGCAACGCTGCAGTCATACAATTGAAGCACCCTATTCAGTTCCTAGCAGGTTGAATTCTGGCTGATCCATATTGTGGCCTTTTAGACAGCGTGGGATAAATACCACCTATTTATCCCAATAGGTGCAGTTTTGTTACTCTACCACAATGAATAGGAAGATATAGAGGGATACATTGATTATAGTTTTCACCTAATCTATTCAGGAATGGGCAGCAGTCAGGATGGTCTAGGCCAGGGGTCCCCAACCTTTTTTTACCCATGAGTCACACTCAAGTATAAAATAATGTTGGGAGAGCAACAGAAATATGCAAAAAGTTCCTGGGGGTGCCAAATAAGGGCTGTGATTGGGTATTGGTAGCCTCTATGTGGACTTGCAGCCAACAGGAGGCTCTGTTTGTCAGTACACCGTTTTTTATGCAACTAACGCTTGCCTTTAAGCTAGGAATTCAAAAATAAGCACCTGCTTGGAGGCCACTGGGAGCAACATTCAAGGGGTCAAAGAGCAACATGTTGCTCAGGAGCTACTGGATGGAGATCACTGGTCTAGGTCATGGCCCTCTCTGGTCAAAAAACGAGATTGGTGGCACCTACTCATTATAATGTCAACTGATATTTTTCTAGTTCAGTCTAATACAACCACATCAACCAACACACTATGCACTGAGCTCTTTGATGGGGGAAAGATGAAGCTTGAGGTCTTTGTAGAAGACTCTTGCATATATGTGTATTTAGCTCAATTTCTTGACAACAATTATAATGGGCACCTCACTTGGCCAATGGCCTGTCATAGTTGCCATTCTTTGTAGTCTTAGGTAACAATATACTGTATAATACTTGTACACCAGATAGAGCACTTATTCAAGATAGTAATACCCTATAATAAGGTCAAGCTTTCCTGTTGTAACCTACAGCTCACTTCACTGTCCTAGAGTAGGCCAACATATTCTACTAAAGCACCTATACCTACCTACAAAGAAAATCTCAGTACAGCAGTCTAACAGATTGGATGAGGTGACTTCCATATACACACCAAAAGAACATAAGACATATTTAAAACCCCGTTATGCTGTGACATGTGACCATCCCCATCCCAATCTAGTGAAGTAACTTTAGACTTTTTGTTTCAGAGAGCCAAGGGCGTAAACATTTTTGTTGCTGGCAGCGAGGAAAGGATCATTAATGCCAGTGTGCAATATCTGTAATGCATTATGTTTTATTATTATTCATTTGGCTTATTCAGTAATACTCAAGGGCTTGTGTACAACTTATATACAGTTTACAGTGGATAGGACAATATCTGGCCCTCCTTACTAATTATTTACTCCAAGTCTGTATAGTTGCGCTTGCAGCCATTCAATCCTTCCTGTCTCCTACTCCGAATCAAGCGCAGTTGCACCTTTTGCCGCAGCGGTAGTGCATTAGTTTGGCACATTATAAAAGAAACTAATAAAGGGCTGGGTGTTCAGTGTGGGGGGGGGGGGGGGTGCTGCCAGCCAGTCCCCTAATATCTAAATCAGAAAAAAGTAAAGGGAACAGGGCACACCAATTTTTAAAAATGGCAATTACTTTATTACATTATATTTAATCGCAAAAAGAAGAACCCAACGTGGTTCAACCCCATAGAAGGGGTCTTCATCAGGGGTGTTAATTTTTTTGCGTATGCCCCTGACAAAGTTCCCTTCTATGGGGTTGAAATGCATTGGGTTCTTTTTTTTTTACAATTAAATAACGTAATAAAGTAATTGCCATTTTTTAAATTGGTTTGCACTGTTTCCTTATTTTTTGATGCAGGGGAACCTTGGTGTTATTGCCACCTCTAATCCATGTGGAAGCTCCAGGGTTCCCAGAGTGCCCTTCATTAACTGACACTCACCGAATGCTGAATATTACGCCACCTGAACCAATTGGCACCAAAGTGTGCACATACTAATCTTAATGCACAGACTGTAACTGTGCTCGATGCAATTTCATCTGGTGACCACAATGACGCTGGAACTATGAGAAAAAAAACCACTGCATTGTGGAGGATAAAAACTTGCCAGTTGCACTCTGAATTGATCCCTTGTGTGTTCTCCCTTTGTTTCTGTGGGTTTTAACAAATCAAAATTGACTCTAGTTTGTGAAGGAATATATTGTCAGGAAAGTAGATTGTAATCTTCCCTGGTGCAAGGACTGATGTGCTTTCAGCATTCTCAGCAATGTGGAATATAATACTTTAGATCAAGTGTAACATAGCACTTTGGGTAGGTTCAATTTCGGGTAGGAAGAGGAAAGAGTTGTCACGTTCTTCCCATGCTTCCCCATGCTACACTCCATAAAACATATAGGCAGGTTAATTGGCTTATTATTAAATGGGCCATAGTTTGATAGATTGTAATCTCCACTGGGGCAGAGAATGATTGATAATTTTACTACTGTGTAGCCTAATAGGTTGCTGTTATATCAATAAAAAGATAATACAGGTATGGGACCTATTATCCAGAAATATGTGCACTGTTAGTAAAATGCAGTTTCACCACTTAATTTGCATTATCATGGCCATCTAAGATGCAGCAA
This sequence comes from Xenopus petersii, assembly GCA_038501925.1. Lineage (NCBI taxonomy): Eukaryota > Metazoa > Chordata > Amphibia > Anura > Pipidae > Xenopus > Xenopus petersii. Next base: position 10,331,743 of record CM076675.1, on the reverse strand, counting down.
GAAAGCTGTGGTGCATGCCAGAACCTGAAAAAAAAAAAACATGGAGGTGGAATTGGTGCTGGGGACTCTGCCTGCATTTAGTGTACACCTCTTCTGGTAGGCAAGGAGAGAAGGGATCAAATTAAGGGGCAGATTTATCAAGGGTCGAAGTGAATTCGAGGGAATTTTCAAAGTAAAAAAATTCTAAATTCAAAGTAATTTTTGGACCATCGAATAGGCTACTACGACTTTGACCTTCGATTCGAAGTAAAATCGTTCGACTAGTCGACCGTTTGATAATCGAAGTACTGTCTCTTTAAAAAAAACTTCGACTTCAATAGTTCGCCAACTTAAACCTGCCGAAGTGCTATGTTAGCCTATGGGGACCTTCCAGAGCATATTTATATACGTTTTTGGAAGTCGAAGTAAAATTGTTGGGTCGATCGCTGAAATACTTCGAATCGTTCGACCGCAAATGGGCAAATTAGATGTAAAAAAGCTTCGACTTCGACATTCGAAGTAAAGCCATTCGATGGTCGAATTACGAAGTATTTTTAACTTCAAAATTGAACCCTTAAGCTGCGCCTTAGTGATGGGCGAATTTCTCCTGTTTCGCTTCGCAAAAAATGTGTGAATTTCCTGCGAAATTCACGAAACAGCAAAATATTCACAAAACGCAAATTTTGCCACTGGTGTCAATTTACGGGCGTCAAAATTGAAGCCGGCGACAATTCGGAGCGCATTAAAGTAAATGGGTGTCGTCGCTGGCGTCATAATTGTCTCCAGTGTCAGCATTGTTGAAATAGATTTTTGCCTGCAGGCGAATTTTCACTGTGGCGGCGAAATTAGGAAATTCGCCGTAAATAGATGCCTGGCGAATAAATTCGCCCATCACTACTCACACTACGCAGACAAAATGATCCGTAATTCAGACTGCAGAATCAATCTGTAAAATGGGGTTTAGAATAGATCTCATTCATTTATATACAGGGGTGTAACTAGACATTACTGGGACCCACAGAAAATCATTTTTCAGGCCCACAAAATGTCTAGAGATTGAGCTTTTTCAAAAACATTTATTGAAATTAGGGCCATTATATCCCCTGCTGCCGTAGGATCTGCTTCTTCACTGTTTAGATAGTAAGCTCTTTTGCAAACAGTGCCCTCTGATTCTATAACCCTTGCTTGTTAAGACCCCTGTTTCTTATAAATTATTATAACTTGCTGGTGCTATATAAATACACAACGATGATGATATTATTTAAGGGGTGGGGTTGCCTCAAATACAGTAAAAAAAAAAAAAAAAAAAGGTAAAAGGAGCAGATTTTGATAGTTTTAAAGGACCACTCTTCACACACTTCTGCTGTGTGACCCCAGGTCACAAGAAATGCCTGCAAGCTAATTCATTAAGAAAGGCTTGTCTGACTGGGGCCCCTTTCTGAGTCCTCCCTTTTTCACATTCCAAAGTTTTGTGAAAGGAGGTGAGCTGAGCCTGGAAAGAGAGAGACTTGAGAATATGCGCAGTTTCTTCTTCTCTCTCTGTCTCTCCTGGAACTGCCGGCAGTTTTCTCTGCTTTCTGCTCAATCCTCAACTCACAAGACAAGACCAACCAGTAACAAGGAATACAGAGTTTTGTCATTCTCCCTATGGAACAGTGATCACCGAGCACAGTGACAACTGCCTGAGCAACTGCTGCAAAGTGTCTGCACACACTCACACACACACAGACTCACACACACTCACAGACACACACACACACTCACACACACACACACACACACACACACTCACACAGACACACAGACACACAGACACACACAGACACACAGACACACAGACACACAGACACACACAGACACACAGACGCACACAGACACACAGACACACACACACACACACTCACACAGACACACAGACACACAGACACACACAGACACACAGACACACAGACACACAGACACACACAGACACACAGACGCACACAGACACACAGACACACACACACACACACACAGACACACACAGACACACACACACACAGACTCACACACAGACACACAGACACACAGACACACACACACACACACACAGACACACACACACAGACACACACACAGACACACACAGACACACACACACACACACACACAGACACACACACACACACACACACACACACAGACTCACACTCACTCACACACACACACAGACACAGACACACACACACACAGACACACACACACACACACACACACACACACACAGACACACACACACACACACACACACACACACACACACACAGACTCACACTCACTCACACACACACACAGACACAGACACACACACACACAGACACACACACAGACACACACACACAGACACACACACACACTGAGACTAAGATTGAATGACAGGCAAATAAGCCAGAGCTCTTGGAGAAGGGGGCCCCTCTGAGCTGCACGGTGGAAAGCGACTGCTGAAAAAATCTGGAATGGAGCAGCATTCTCTGACAATCCACTGTACTTCAGTGATCACATGGTAAGTTCAAATTTTTTTTTCCTAAGCAAAATAAACATTTTAGGTCACACACTTAAGTCCTAATTAAGACCTACTGATGTTGTAGAACTACAGCTCCCTCCAGATGTGGTTAAACGTCAGCTGTTGGGCGGCACACTGAAAGTTATAGTTCAGCTCCATCTCACAACTGGGAAGTTATTAATCTATAAAGAGACCTACCGGCGAAATTCACATTCACAAATGGGGATGGTAGTGGATTTTCCCCTCTCACACTTTTATTTTTTTTAGCATCTCCAGGTGGGAAAAATGTAAGGCTGCCTTTATTATGAAAAAGGGGTCAGGGAGTTTGTGATCCATCTGCTGCCGCTAAGAATCAGGAATCCTTGTCCTTGTTTGAAATGAAAATATCCAGGAAAATCATTTAAGCGCTGGAACATTTCATAAAAATCCTGTCCTAACTATAGAAAGTCCTGGCACACTTTATTTATTTTGTTTTTTTTAATTGAACCGAGAATAATTCTGGCTCTTGGCATTGTCCTGTATCTGTTTCCCTCTGTTCTATCTTTGGAGGAGATAAATGTTTAATAGACGTCTTTCTTCAGCCTTATCAGTCAGGCTTTATCTGAAGGATGTTTTGTGCCTTTCTTTTAGGGGCAAAAATTCTCTATTGATTTAGCAGCAGGGCCCTTTCCCATTCTCATTAAAGGAAACCTGGGATTCAACCCACATTATCCAATCCAATGTATCGGCATTTTTCAAGCGCACACAGAAAATCAACTTTCTCATAAATGGAAATGTATTGAACCGGTCAAAAGTGTCACTTTCTGAAGTTAAACAGCCGCCAGCAAGTTATAGAACGAAATCCATCAATTTTTTTGCCCTTGTTCCCAAATGATCACAGCTGACATTTCATTAACTGCCATTACTTTAATAGTTCTGTCCTAAGGTGTTATAGTGAGAAGTGCAAAGCATTTCCAGACACGTTGCCAGTTATTATCTATGTAATTAGATTTGCATTCAACCAATACATTTAGCTGTGGAGTGTTTATGATTTCTTTAGCTTTAGAGATTTCTGTTTGAAAATATCCACATGTCTGTGCCAGGCTCCCTTCAGGTTACGGAGGCAAACTGTATTCTTTAAATACTAGGGATGCACCGAATCCAGGATTCGGTTCGGGATTCGGCCTTTTTCAGCAGGATTCGGATTCGGCCGAATCCTTCTGCCCGGCCGAACCGAATCTGATTCCTTATTTGCATATGCAAATTAGGGGTGGGAGGGATATTACGTGACTTTTTGTCACAAAACAAGGAAGTAAAAAATTTTTCCCCTTCCCCACCCCTAATTTGCATATGCAAATTAGGATTCGTATTCGGTTCGGTATTCGGCCGAATCTTTCACAACAGATTCGGGGGTTCGGCCGAATCCAAAAAAGTGGATTCGGTGCATCCCTATTAAATACATGAACCTAAAGTTGCAAAATTGCCTATGAAATGGATAGTCACAGAGGCTGGAGTTTAATGAAGACATAACACAGTGTATTTAAATAACGTAAAAAAAACTGTACTTAAATTTAAGCAGGATGAATGTCTGGGGAGCAAGCAAAGGCTGAAATTCCAAAAAGAACAAAAAGAAAAGTATGATCCCATTTTATGTTAACTGAAACCCAGCCTTGTAAATGCACGCGCAGCTTTTTTATTCTGTAAAGAAACTACACCTGAGTGTGGCACAAAGGACCTTCATATGGTTTCTCTGTATTACAAGTTGATATGGGGAATAATCAATGGCATCCAAGTATCCGGAGCACTCAACTGGGACTCTGGGGAATCAGCAACCCACTCCTAAATCTGGCAAAATCCAATGCCGGGTTGTGCTTTTTTGTCAGATTTGGGAACAGGTTTGGGACTCCCCCACCCTCCATCTCCTCTTTTGCTGCTGACCCGGAACTGAAGGGAGGAGGAAACCGAGGAGATGTGGTTTTAACTCTACAGCTCAGAGATACATTACAATATTTTTCAGTTTATTGCTTGGCATTGGTCTCAGGAACTCCGGATAAAGAATCTTATATCTAATCGGCTGGGAGTACAGTTTAAAGTAACGTCTAATGCAGATGGCAAATGGAACCTTCAGCAGTGTTGGACTGGCCCATCGGGATACCAGGAAAACTCCCGGTGGGCCCAGGTGTTGGTGGGCCTATTGCTTCTAACCATTTGGCCTATTTCATGGTCATTCTCTATTTCTTTATGGGGACAAAGAGGCTTAATATTGGAAGAATAGAGTATAGTATGTAAAGAGACTAGGATAATAAAGAGGTTGAGTGAGGAGAGGAGGTATAATAGTTTGGAAAGTGGGCCCTCAGCCTGAGTTTTTCTGGTGGGCCCCTGGTATCCCAGTCTGACACTGACCCTCAGAGTTAGCAAGTACTAGGCAATATACATTAGTGCAGATACCGTATATACTCGTGTATAAGCCGACCCGTGTATAAGCCGAGGTACCTAATTTTACCTACAAAAACTGGGAAAACTTATTGACTCGCGTATAAGCCTAGACACAACTACAGCCCTGTCTCCCAGCAGCGCACATTCTGCCAAAGCGACCCCCCCAGCGATCAACCGGACTGCAAAGCTGATGGTGACAGAGAATTGCCAAACGGATTACTGTGTGCATTGTCCCACTGTCCCACTACCATGTGCAGAGGGTGCTGTTTGATATTGCCATCACTGTTAATCTTTTGTATAACCAACAGAGGACACTGTGTGATATTGCAGTCACTGTTAATCTTTCATATAACCAACAGAGGGCGCTGTGTGATATTGCAGTCCCGGTTATTCTTTTATACAACCAACAGATGGCACTGTGTGATATTGCAGTCCCTGTTATTCTTTCATACAACCAACAGATGGCGCTGTGTGATATTGCAGTCACTGTTAATCTTTCATATAACCAACAGAGGGCGCACTGTTATTCTTTCATATAACCAACAGAGGGCATTGTGGGATATTGCAGTCTCTCCCCAAGTGAACTGTTGGTATAGGAATGATTAAAAGTGACTGCAATCTCAGCTACTCGAGTCGGGTACCGCTGACCCGCGTATAAGTCGAGGTAGACTTTTTCAGCACATTTTGGATGCTGAAAAACTCGGCTTATACGCGGGTATATACGGTACATTATTATTATCAGTCCCTCCCTATTGCATTTACAGCATATATGTTTGGGAAATCCGAGGACTACCCAGCAGAAGCCCACTCTGACATGCAAAGAACATACAAACTGCCCTGGCTAGAATTAAACTAAGGCACCCAGTGAGTGGTGTAACTACCATACAACATATGCACTTGCATTTATACTGAATTATTTGTGAAATAGGGGACTAGGGAAGTGCATTGAAAAATAGCACTTCCCTTATACTTAAATATAAATTATACTTTAACTTAGCCTTTTGAGTGCTCCCACAACCCCCTATTATTGTATATTACCATACAACACAACCACAAGTGGCATGTGCAGGGAAAGGAGGTGGGCTGCTAAGGGTGCAAACTACTCCCGTTACCATGTGTTAGGGACCTGAAGAACTTATTTTTGCTGCCTAATGTTATGAGACTGACCCCAGGGGTACAAGGAAGTAGTACTAACCATTGTGGTCACTAAACCCGCTAGAATTATAAGCCCTAATAGCCTTTTAGACTTAGTAGAGCAGGACTGAGTAACCTCTAGCTTTCCAGAAATTGTTCTACATTCCAACAACCTACAAATGCAGTCAGGATTTGAATTTGAACCTTAACGGGGAACTCTCGTGAAAATGAAAATTGAATATAAGCTTCATCATACTGAAATAAGAAACTTTCTGAATACAATCAATTAAATCTTCTGTATCCTTTCTGAAATAATCAAGTTTCTCTTCACTATTCCTCTCTCTGCATCTGTTTCTCTTCATTCTGTCTTCATGCAGCAGTTGGGTGTCAGATATTCATTGACAGTTAAATCCAATATATCTTTTAGGGGTCTCCTTTTGCCTAGAAGATGAATTAGAGCTCACTCAAATAACTGATTCCAGTACAAACAAAATGTAACAAAATAACTGCCTTTTGCACAAATCCTGCATGTAGAGAGACATGATGTCTGGTGATTTTAATAGAGTGAGCTCTAATACATCAGAAAATTGCTTAGAAAGCTTATGGGGAAGGTCCTCGGTAGGTTTTAAGTGGCGAAGTAGGTAGTCAAAGTTTTTTTTAAAGAGACAGTACTTCGACTATCGAATGGCTGAATAGTCGAACGATTTTTAGTACGAATCGTTCGATTCGAAGGCGTGGTCGAAGTAGCCTATTCGATGGTCGAAGTAACCAAAAAAAACCCTTCGAAATTCAACGTTTTTTTCATTCTAATCCTTCACTTGAGCTTAGAAAATGTGCCCCTAAATTGATTGTGTTTAGCAAGTTTCTTATTTCAGTATGCTGAAGGTTATATTAAATTTATATTTTCGTAATAGTTCCCCTTTAAGCACAGAGTCTTGGATAATATTCTGGCACATTCCTACAATGAAACACATTCATTTTAAAGTCCCCTTTAGAGAGTAAGTCATTGGCGCAAATTCATTAAGCGACGAACGCTAACGTTAATTTGCTAGCGTTTGGCATTTTCGCTACTGCGCAAATTCACTAACGAACGCTGGCGTATTTTCGCTAGTGTTACTTCGCATCCTTACGCCAGGCGAATTTTTGCTAGCGATGTAACTACGCAAATTCACTAACTTGCGCAGTGTACTGAACGCTACCTTTTACGCTAGACTTCCTTCGCCACCTCAGACCTGGCGAAGCGCAATAGAATAGATAGGGATTGTTTCCAAAAAAGTCAATTTTTTTTCTAAGTCCCAAAAAACGCTGGCGTGTTTTCTACATGATGGGTGATAGGCTGAAAAAGATCGAATTTTTTTTTGGGGCTCCCCTTCCTCCCCCCTACATTTCCTGACTCATGACAACTTACCTAGACAGTGGGCACATGTGTAGGGCAAAATAAAATTTGTATTTGCTGATTTGAAGGTTTTCTAGGCATTTGTAGTGCTGATACGTGTTGCTCCATTGAAATTTGAATTTCGCGCCGTATGCAAATTAACCATCGCTAGCGAAACTTCGCTTTGCCTGGCGAATTAACGCTAGCGCAACTTCGCAAACTAACGCTACCCCTGTGCGCAACTTCGGATTTTAGTGAATTTGCAGAGCGCTGGCGAAAATACGCCTGGCAAAGTGCGGCGACTTCGCATCTTAGTGAATTTGCCCCATTGTGTCCTCTCTAAACATTATGCTTTGCTGAAATACATATGTATTGGGTTCAACTAAATCCTGTATAAGAATCACTATTATAGTAGTTTTATAACTAAAAATAAATAAAGAAGTGTATTATACATTCAACACCTCCACGTTGCACAAGTTTGTGTATTAAGCCGTAAAATACAAGGTAATAAAGGGGAAAAAAACAGGGCATTTTACAATTACATTTGAAAAGTCTAGAACCATATGTGCAGCAAATAACTTTCTATATGCGGCAGATGGTTCCCGTCACTGTTGCCCTTTCGAAATGCTTTGTACAAGTCTGCAAAGCCGGTGAAAAGACTCCGAACATTCATCCACATAATCAGTTTCAAATGTATACATTCTTTGTAAGCCGCTACGTTGTTCAACAGCAAAACATGTATTTGTGGGCTTGTCTCATAGCTATCTGCTTTCTAGGAAGTCCCAATGGTTAAAGCCCCAGCTGATTTGCTTAATCTGTACTGGGAAAGTCTGGCAATGGCACAATTTGGAAGGCATGAAGTTGCAACACAATACAGGGAAAAAATGAAGTAACAAACCTGTCATTGCTTAGAGCGATCATTTGTCTTGCTGAAACTCACATGGGTGTGTTGTAACTTACTTTACTTATAATATGTGCAGACACTTTATAGACGTTGTACTGCACATTCACTGATTAGTTGAGATATCCCTGGAAATCTTACCACTAGTGATGGGCGAATAAATTCGGCAGCCATGGATTTGTGGCAAATTTCTTTGTTTCGCCGCCTGCGAATGTTTTTGTGAAACTGCATTGAAAAATTGGAGGCCAAAATTGACGCACGCATAAAAATTACGACAACAATTATTTGGATGCCCACTGACTTTATGGCTGCAAGTTTTGTGCCATCCTCAGTGGAATTTTGGGCAAATTGCTGAGTTAAGACTAGTGCTCTTCCTCCATTGTTGTCCACTAAATAATAATTTAGAGTTTGCTGGACTGTAATTACCTATGAAGCTCCAGCACCTAAACAGCCATCCTAAAGTTTTGTGCCATCCTCAGTGGAATTTTGGGCAAATTGCTAAATTAAAGGACAAGTAAACCTTTAAAATAAGTGAATGTAAAATTGATGAGAGTGCTATTCTAAGAAAATTTGCAATATACATTTATTATTTATTTTGGTTTTATTCCAAGATATTAAGGGATACATGTACTGTTAATATGAATGAATTTTGTTCCAACAGCGCCACCTGCTGGTCAGTTTCTGATCAGTCTGACCACCAAGTAGTCAAGGACGTTGTCAGGAGAAAGAAAGAGGCTGCTCTGATGTTCTTCTGCTTAGGAAAGGTTTAAAAAAAAAAAAATCCTAAGCAGAAGAACCTCAGAGCAGCCTCTTTCTTTCTCCTGACAACTTCCTTGACTACTTGGTGGTCAGACTGGTGGGAAACTGACCAGCAGGTGGCGCTGTTGGAACAAAATTCATTCATATTAACAGTACATGTATCCCTTAATATCTTGAAATAAAAACAAAATAAATAATAAATGTATATTGCAAATTTTCTTAGAATAGCACTCTCATCAATTTTACATTTACTTATTTTAAAGGTTTACTTATTCTTTAAGACTAGTGCTCTTCCTCCATTGTTGTCCACTAAATAATAATTTACAGTTTGCTCGAATGTAATTACCTATGAAGCTCCAGCACCTAAACAACTGCAGGAACTTCTGTTATCGTGGCTCCTATCAGTGATCTTATGGTATTCTTGGTATTAGATGATTTTGTTCTTGTAGTTTTTATCTGGTTTTGGGTGCATCCGGGATCACCAACCTATTTTTTTGAAATATGAGCATCATTCAGATGTCAAAGGTGTCGGGAGCCAAGTAACAGTTGCGATTGTGCCATTTGGTAGCCCCTATGTGGACCATCAACCTTCAGGAGGATCTTTTTGGCAGGACAGCTCGTTTTTATGCAACAAAAACCTTGTCTCCAAGGAATACAAAACTAAGCACCTGCTTTGAGGCCAAAGGGGGCAACATCCAAATGCTACATGTTGCTCACGAGCCACTGGTTGGGGATCACTTGTGTACATATAATTTAAATTTTCCCCCAACCTACACTAGAAAATGTCAAAACATTGAATGTTAAGTGCATTGTTACCATTATAAGTTAAATAGCTTCAGCAAATTGGGCATCATTTTAAAATAATATTTTAACAAAAGGGTGGCATGCAGTAAAGGAACAAATAAACAATAATTTGAAATAGAGGGATTAGATTAACCTGCTAGCAAGAGCTTGCAATCTATGTGGGAACATAGGGAACAAATGACAAATATGTTTGCGTTATTAAATGTTCCCTTTAAATTAATTATCACCCCTACCGTTGGGTAGCCAAGACATTTATTCAAACAACCCATTTTCTTGGTGTCGGTAAAGTAAAGACAGGTGGTTGTTGTAAAGATTAATCACTGAATATTCCATTCTGACTAATTCAGATTTTATAATATTATTTGCAATTTACTTGTCGAGCATACCACATGAATCACTTTGCTTTGCAACTGGACAACAATAATTATAACCATGACAAGTTAGAAAAATAAAACAAAACCAACCCTGTCTTTCCAATTGTAGAATTTAAATGAGGGACGAGTGAGACGTTAAGAAGAGTTTACAAAACTGAATGGAGGCCTTTGCAGTTGCAAGAGGGCAAAATCTGGTATCTGTCTGTCATGTTTTTTTATGAGCTTAGCTGTGTGTCTAGGAGATAATAAAGCTATAGGTCATAGGGGTGTTTATTTATGGTAATGAGATGATTGTATAATCATGGCTGCTTCTCACTGTGTATACCTGCGCCTGCGCCAATAGTTATAAAGCTGTCAACTTGTGCAATCCTCCTGTCGGGGGACTTGCAGCACCAAAATTTCTCAGGGTTTGTGATGTCATCGGAAGTTACATCACACACATACACAGAACCTCTCCCAAAGCCACACAATCCACGGTTAGCACGCCGGATATTTGCCTACAAATCATTGGAAATTGGGGGAATGCATAAGAGTGACGGGAGACTTGGGGGGACAGAGTGGAAAGTTGGGGGGGGGGTGGTTGACAGCACCGGGTTTAGTGATGGTTTAGCATGGAAGAAAGAGTTATTAAGAAAATTAAACTATCCTATACTAAAATAGCATTTTAAGCTGCTCACACTGCTGTGTTTCAGGGCAACTGTCGTATAGTGCTTGCAGCCATTTTAATGCAAATTTATTGGTTTTGGGGACTTTGGTGCCCAAAACCAGTGGTGAGATTTGAGCCCACTAAGATACACTTTCCACAGGCCCAATTTTTGGCTACTCGCCAAAAGTTTGGAAATATACAACAATTAATCAGAGTCATGGGTGTAGCCGGAGAGACAAGAGGCCCATTATCTGTGCTGCTGTGCCTGGGTCTGGTCGGGACAGGACGGGTGCAAGGTCGGTACCTGTTGGGAAAATTTTAGGTCAGTGGTCACCACTGTGGATTCGCTTGGTAGGTTTAAGATACACCTTTAGGTTACCAGCTAGTGGTCTAATATACGAAGGGACCTTTTTTATCATGCTGTGTAAAAGATTGGAGAAAAACAATCAGATATTTTCGTTTTCCAACTTGTAGGTGACTGTTGAAATCCATACCTCCCAACATTTGAAAAACAAAAAAAGAGGGACAAAGACTTGTGCCACACATAGAGCGGCAATTTTATGACCACACCCCCTAATTACCATGTCCATTTTACAAAATTAGGCAGGGTATGAAAGTTTGAACACATTTCTGTGAGTTTTAGTGCAACGTTTTATGTGTTATAATAGTTTTGCCAATGAAAGTGAATTAGCCTTTAAGCTGCTAGTCTCAGTTTCCCCAAGAGACTTGATTATCTTAAATAGTTACAACTGTTTTTTGCTTAGCTTTAATTGTTACAAAAGTATTCAAGTGCAGCTGCTGGCTATTCCGAGCTCTCTGTTAAAAAGCCTCAAATTTTAATTAAGTTTCAGAAACTTTGTATCTTTTTCTCGAGTCAGTACAGGAGATCAAAGAGAAAGTCGGGACATTTCATTGAGAAACCCGGGACTTCAGGCTGAGCTGTCACAGTCGGGACTGTCCTGCAGAAAACTGGACAGTAGGGAGGTATGGAAATGTAATAGCTGATTGTTTGCTAAGAGCAACATCACATGTTTTTCTTCAGCGTTTTACACAGCATAATGAATAGGCCCCTAAGCCTGACTCCCTTCATCATTCACTTTAGAACTAGCGATGGGCGAATAAATTCGCCAGGCGCAAACTTGCGGCAAATTTCCACGTTTTCACCGCCAGAAAATAAAATTGCAAAAATCCAGCGAAAAATTTGCAGTCAAAAATTTTTGTGTCGGAGTGTCGGAAAAGACGCTCATGTCAATACTTGTGCGCGTCAACACTATTTAGACCCCCATTGACTTTTACGCCAGTACCAAATTCAACACGGGCGTCGATTTTCGAGTTCCGCATGGTTTTCCCATTTAGCAAATTTCTTGGGAAATTCACAAATTTTTTGGCGAATCGAAACGGGAGAAATTTGCACATCACTACTTAGAACAGTGATACCTTAGGAAGAGCTGCCTCCAGCTATCAAACGTTTGGGGGAGAACAAAGCTGCTCTTCCCAGCTATGTCTCACTATGTTACATTCCTAGAATGTAGGAAACTTGCCCTGTAACTGACATGGGGTGCCTCATCCCCCCACTTCTCTAGAAGAATTGTCCCTCTAGGGCAGGACTCTTTACTTGGCCTTGTTGACAACTTGATCCCCCAGCACAAATCCACCTGGGTCAGAGGATAGAGACACTAAGATACATGTACCAGGCCCTAGCAACTAGGGGATTTTCAAGACTTAGGGACCAATAACCACAACCCAGCAGGCAGACAGAAATACAGAACCCATATTTAAAGGGGAACTCCGACTTCCAAACCAAAATTTGATAAAGAGGTCCACATAATACAGAAACCCCTAATATACCCATCACAGTTACCTGCTTCTTCAAAAAGTATAAATAAATGCCATTTTCTATGCTGAAATCCAGCTGTTTTTCTGCATCATTTGAAAACCTGGCAGGGAAGGAGGGACTAAACACTGATGTTGTAACAAATTGTAACAACTTCTCCACAGTTTACAGACAGCATGCAGGAACTACATAACCCACAATGCATTGCACTGGGATTTTCCTTTCCTTATTGAATTCACATGTGCAGGGAATTGTGGGGTTTGGAGGATGCAGGCTGAGGACGGATGGCTGTTGATACAAAGTAACAGTAGTCAGACAGCTCAGCAAAGTAGTTAGACAGATCAGCAGGAGAGCAGGGGGCTAAGCTTAGGGAACTGTCAGAAACCATTAAAAATCATGAAAAGTCTGCATGTTTTTTAATTGATGTATATTACAAAGTTGCCTGAAATTATGTTCACTTTTCAAAAAGCTTAAGTTATGTTTTTGTGGAGTTCCCCTTTAAATTCATATGTTAAAAATTAAGACCAAAACTTTTCAACCCAAGCTTCTATTTGAAACTAGTGGTGTAACTAAGGGGGGATACAGACCCTGCAACTGGAGGGAGGAGGCACATTAAAGGACAAGTAAACCTTTAAAATAAGTGAATGTAAAATTGATGAGAGTGCTATTCTAAGAAAATTTGCAATATACATTTATTATTTAATTTGTTTTTATTCCACGATATTAAGGGATACATGTACTGTTAATATGAATGAATTTTGTTCCAACAGCGCCACCTGCTGGTCAGTTTCTGACCAGTCTGACCACCAAGTAGTCAAGGACGTTGTCAGGAGAAAGAAAGAGGCTGCTCTGATGTTCTTCTGCTTAGGAAAGGTTTTTAAAAAAATCCTAAGCAGAAGAACATCAGAGCAGCCACTTTCTTTCTCCTGACAACGTCCTTGACTACTTGGTGGTCAGACTGGTGGGAAACTGACCAGCAGGTGGCGCTGTTGGAACAAAATTCATTCATATTAACAGTACATGTATCCCTTAATATCTTGAAATAAAAACAAAATAAATAATAAATGTATATTGTAAATTTTCTTAGAATAGCACTCTCATCAATTTTACATTTACTTACTTTAAAGGTTTACTTATTCTTTAAGGATAGGCGGGCAGGGCTGCATGGTCCTATCACCCACCATCCAAGGCTTCACAGTCCTAGCGCCCACGGTTTGCGTGCACTCCCTACACGAGCGCAGCACAGGAACGGCACCGGAACAATGTGTTCCTAATGCGGTTGGGCGGCATGCCTATGTGGTCTCACATCAAATCCGGGCCTGTAGGCGGAGAGAAAGGGAATAACAGGCCCTACACCAGTGGATGCACACTGTGAGTCTAAGAGGCAGCAATGTAAAATAATGGTGTTTGGAATACTGTACATGCATGTAGATGTCCATGTATGTGTATATTTAATTTATGCAGGTACAGTGTCTTCTACGTGTGTGAAGATGAACAAACTTAACTTCAATTAAACATTAGTTTTGATGACCAAATATTTCTTTTTCAGTGAAACGCCAAAACAAACATCAATTGTGTTTGCTTTGTTGTCACAGCTGCTCTGTGGAGAAAATAACAATTCCTCTCTTTTATTTCTTAAGTGAATAGCTTCTTTTATTACGGCAGAACCAGACGTGTAATATCCCAAACTGGCCAAGCGGTAGAACGAGATAGTGAGAGAGCAGTTTGATAAATCCCTGTGACTAGAGCGGCAGAATCATTTGGAGGAAAATGCAGACATACTCTATAAAATTATTTCTTTTGCAGAATTAGGCTGGAATATTTGGAAGGGATATTTCCTACAAGCTCAGGGGTCCCACTATACATTGTCTAGGGGAGCAAAATCTATAAATACACCTCTGCCAACTCAACTAATAGAGAATTTTGAGGGACAATTGTTCCTTCAAACAGAATAATACACCTGCTCAATGGCACGGTAACCAAAACAGGAATTTTACTTTCTTTTAGATCGCTACTACACATCTCCTTTTCCCATTAAGAGATTTAAAGCACACCGATGAGTATTTGACATTCCATCAGAAAAGGGACATTTTGTTGCCCTGTTAGGTTTTCATGCACCACGTGGGTTGGTATTTTATATACATTAAGGGGCAGATTTATCAAGGGTCAAAGTGAATTCGAGGGAATTTTCAAAATAAAAAAATTTGCGATTCAAAGTAATTTTTTGGATACTTTGATCATCGAATAGGATACTACGACTTTGAATGTACTTCAAATTCGAATCAAAGTAAAATAGTTAGAATAATATAGTTAGAAAAAAACTTCGACTTCAATACTTCGCCAAATTAAACCTGCTGAAGTGCTATGTTAGCCTATGGGGACCTTCTACAAACATTTTCTAAGTCTTTACACATGGAAGTAAAATTGATCGATCAAACAATTTTACTTCAATCATTCGATGGCCAAATTCGGTGAAAAATACTTTGACTTCGATATTTGAAGTCGAAGTATTTCAATTCGAATTTCGAAGTATTTATCATTGGTCTGGTTTATGCTGGCAAAAAACCATTGTGAGTTTTTAATAGTTTGACTGACCTCCTTAAAGGGATTCTATCATGGTATCGTTCTTATATTTTCATTTCTAAATTACACTGTTTACATTACGAATAATTCATTCTACCAAATACAATTGTATTCCTGAACCAACAAATGCATTTTTTAGCTGTAATATTGGCATGTAGG
The DNA here is from genome assembly GCA_038501925.1 of Xenopus petersii. Taxonomy (NCBI): domain Eukaryota; kingdom Metazoa; phylum Chordata; class Amphibia; order Anura; family Pipidae; genus Xenopus; species Xenopus petersii. The sequence goes on along the minus strand of CM076675.1, from coordinate 10,316,238 downwards.
CAGCCGTTCAGATCATTGTGCCTGATCCTTTGCTTTCAGAAAGAGCCAGAACTTCATGGAACTGCTTTAAGATAAGCTATTGTTTCTTCTACTCAATGTAACTGAAGGAGTCACAGGGGGACTTGGAATTTTACTATTGAGTGCTTGAGTATTCTCACATGTACCAGGGAGCTGTTATCTGCTGAGCTACTGGTGGGAGGGGGGGTGGGAGTAATATTACTCCAACTTGCAGGGCAGCGGTAAAGAGTTACTGAGGCATACAGAGCATAAATCACATGACTAAGGGCACTTGGGAAACTGACAATATGTCTAGTCTAGATTTCAAAATTAAGTATAAAAAAAATCTGTTTGCTCAGAAAAACTGATTTTAATGCATGTTTCTGCTGGAGCAGCACAATTAACTCATGTATTTTGAAAAAAAATTTTTTTAAATTTGACTGCAATTCAAATTGGAGACCTGCAACTGTGCATAATGCCCTACGCGGTGGGCAAAGTGCAAAGAAAAGTACTTTTATTTGCACACTGGGTGGGGCATTGTCAATGACCGCTATTAACATATACATTCTTAACTTATAACACAGTAGATGCATGGATAAACATTTTATTGCAAAACATATTTATCTTTACTTGTTTTCACAGAAAATTGCAAAGTAAGCGTTTTCCCTAAATAGAAGCTGTAGGTATGATAATAAAATGCAGTGCTCAGCACGTCCTCGTAGGAATTAGCAAACTGTGTCACATGCACTAATAGAAGCCACCAGGCATAAAGGTGTGTCAAATATTTATCATTCTACATTTCATAATGACAGTTTTATGTTTCTTTATAAAGTGAACATTTGTCTTGTCACAGACTCACTTCCCTGCCGGAGCTTTCCCATAGGCCTTTTGGGTGGACATTTATATAAAATAATAACACCTGACACACTGGACAAATAAATCAGTGTCGGTGTATACAAGAATGGGATCTATTATCCACAATCCTTGGGACCTGGGTTTTTTAGATTAGGGATGTTTCCATAATTTGGATTTCCATATTTTAAATCTGTTTAAAATCATTCAAACATTTATATTGGTTTTGCAACCAGATAAGGGTTTCCAGATCTATATTATGGGCATTTGCGAGCCAACATTTACCGCAAGACGCCAGTATTTTCATTTTTCAGCAGAAACTTAAATATGCCAAGGAAACGACATATTATTAAACTCTATGGGATCTGCAGGTTTGAAAAAACACTTTGCTGAAATAGGCCACGTATTTTCAATATGGCGGCTAAACTCTAGCTAGCACATATACCCTTTTTTTTGGCAAAATTGTGAAAAAACAGAAAAGCATGTTGGGAAAAGAAAACGACAGACTCAAAAACGTACATTATCATGCACATTGGTGTATTTGCGCTCGACCGCGTTTTCAAAAACGCCCACGTGTGACCTCGTCTTTACACTCAACACACTATGGGGCAGATTTATCAAGGATTGAATTTCGAGTTGTCGGGAGTTATTTTAAACTCCCATCAACTGGAAATTCGAATAAAAAAAGAACAACCGAAATGTATTAAAAAATCAATTTTTTTTTACTTCGGGTGAATAGGCTGTATTTGATAATTCGAATTGAATTTGGATCGAAACCTCCACTCCTCTGGGAGCAACCGTTTGGTTGTACCCCCCACTACTACTGCTGTTTCCCGTATCAAACCCTTCTCTCTTGCGGCTCCTTATATTTGGAATGCCATTCCTGAATCTCTCCAGAGAAAATCCTCCTTCAATGTTTTTAAAACTAAACTCCAACACTACCTCTGGGAGCACCTGGATAACACCTGAACTGGAAACTGGCACTTATATAACAGTGTAACAAACTGTAACCTACAGCACTTTAATACCCCTCCGAATTGTGTAAATTACCCTCCCATTTAGACTGTAAGCCCTACGGGGTAGGGTCCTCAATCCTTTTTTCTCCTTGACACTGAGCACTCAATCTGTATTTTAATTATATTTTATATTTATGTGAATTGTATTTCTAATAATGCACTTATTGTTACTTTTTATTCCAATGACCCCTTGTTTGTTACTACTAATTTATTGTTTTGCTGTACAGTGCTTTGCCCTCAAGGAGCGCTATACAATATTTTTAATTTCTCAGTAATGCTTGATGATCAATTGTAGAGGTGCACCATGAGTCCAGATAGGAACATTTCACAAGTAACTTTTTTTTTTATCAAGTTACAATGGAAAGAGATTTATTAGGTGGGGATGGGAATATTCAATATGATAATATAAATTAGCCTTTATTTATACAACACCAACACACTGCAGAGCGCTTTACCGAGATTGTCCATCATTGACTTTGGTCCCTGAACCAGTACGATACAATATTTTTACAGAATAATTTAGAATTCAATATTTCTTGGTTAAATAATAGATAGTGTTTGTGCACTCTGTATCAGGTAGCACAGACTTAGCCTTAGGGCACATGTGCCTGTTTCTGCGTTTTTTTAACAAGGAGGTTTTTCAGGTGCCTCTTTTCCAAGGCATATTTGTACACCAATATGTCAGTCAATTGACAGGCTGACAGGAGAAATGGAGATCGTTCAATTCCCAACATTCTGACAAGAATGTCTAAACAGTACGTACGATACAGTAGAACATTTTCCTTGCCTTCTAGATATATAGTAGTTTGCGTTATATAATTATGAGAATGTGGATTACTTGAAAGAGCCACATTAAAATATTGTCCATTCATACAGATTTTTTTCGCAATAATTTCTATAGATTACACAAGAAGACTTTATTATGAAATTTACAGTAACACGCCTTTAGTGAGCTGTAATCTCTACTGATGAGCGAATTTATTCGCCAAGCATGGATTCACAGCAAAAAAAGACAAAATTGTCGCCCAGACAAAAAAAGTCGCTATAAAAAATGCCCATTGACTTTAATGCATTCGGACAAAAAAAAAGTCGTTGAGAGAAAAAAGTCGCCAAGACAAAATTGTCGCTGAGTCAAAAAAAGTCACCGTAACGAAAAATGCCCATTGACTTTAATGCATTAGGACAAAAAAAAAGTAGACGAGAGAAAAAAGTCGCCAAGAAAAAATTGTCGCTGAGTCAAAAAAAGTCGCCGTAACAAAAAATGCCCATTGACTTTAATGCATTTGAAGTGAGAAAAATGTTAATGATAAAAAAATGTTTTTAATAGATTTCGATTGGTCAAATTTCGAATATATGTGAGTTTAGGGGAGTTTTTAAAAACTCACATCAATTCGAAATTCAACCTTTGATAAATGTGCCTCCCTATGTTGAAAAGACACAATATTTGCTGCTCAATGTAATAATGTGCCCAGATCTTTGCACCCTATTCCAGGGGCACTGGTGGAGGCAACTGTTACGTAAGAAGCATCACATATAGTTGAGTTGGGGTGAAAAAAGTCCATCAAGGTCAACCACATCAAACAAACTCGAGTGCCCCTATACACACACAAACCTACACTCACATTAATAAACTATAAATACCAATATCTGTCAAAACTGTAAATCTTAGGATCACAATAGCCTTGGATATTATGCTTGTCCAAGAAATCATCCAAGCTCCTCTTAAAGAATAAGCATCCCAACATCACCCGGCAGTGCATTCTACAACCTCACTGTCCTGACTGTGAAGAACCCCCTACGTTGCTTCATATGAAAGTTCTTTTCTTCTAGTCTGAAGGGGAGGCCTCTGGTGTGTTGATCCTTTTTTATTACCCACTATCTGTCTATAATGATCCTTGCAAGCATAATTTTTCCAGCGTAGCCATCCCCAATCATGACAGTCTACCTTGACAATCTTCCATTCCCTTAACCAGTTTAGTTGCACTTAGTCTCTGCACTCTCTCCAGCTCATTTATATCCCTCTTAAGGACTGGAGTCCAAAACTGCCCCCATACTCCAGATGAGGCCTCACCAGGGACCTATAAAGAGACATAATTATGTTTTCATCCCTTGAGTTAATGCCCTTTTTATTGCAGCAAAGTACTTTATTTTCATGTAGTTGTCCAAATGAATGTCCTGGACCAGTGTATTGTTCACATTCTATTTACAGAACCATTCACAGACGAACTATGTAGCAGCCTATAGTGATCATACTTTACATATTATTGAACTAACAACGAGATTACTGAAATTGCAAACTGGAGAGCTGCTGAATAAAAAGCTAAATAACTTAAAAATAAAATAAATAATAAAAAATGAAAAGCAATTGCATATTGTTTCAGAACATCAATCTCTACATCATACTAAGAGGCACATTTATCAAGGGTCGAATTTCGAGGGTTAATAAACCCTCAAATTCAACCCTCGAAGGTAAATCCTTGAATTTGAATATCGAATTCGAAGGATTTAGTGCAAATCCAAGTAAAAATCATTCGAAAGATTCAAAGGATTTTAAGCGATCGATCGAAGGATTTTTCTTCGATCAAAAAAATGTTAGAAAAGTGCTGCGGAAGGTTCCCATAGGCTAACATTACACCTCGGTAGGTTTAAAGTGGCAAAGTATTTAGTCGAAGTATTTTTTAAAGAGACAGTACTTCGACTATCGAATGGTCGAATAGTCGAGCGATTTTTACTTCGAATCGTTCAATCATTTGATTAGATTGAATTCGATCAAATCTGACCAATTTGATGGTCGAAGTACCCAAAAAATGCTTAGAAATTCTAGTTTTTTATCATTCGAATCCTTCACTCGAGCTTAGTAAATGTGCCCCTAAAAGTTTATTTAAAGGTGAACAACCCCTTTAAATGTGTGTATTTTTTTTTAATATTCTTTTGAATTTAGATGTTATTTTAAAGGAAATTTCAGCAAAATGCAACCCCACCCATTGCTGAAATTAATGTTTTGTGAAATAAATGACAAATTCTATTATCATTTAATTAAAAATTGGTTATGGAACCAGTGGGTCCTAAAAAATAAACTATAATGCATGTAAATATTCCTCTAAATCAGTTGTTTTTGGATTGTTGTGGTTTAGAATTAGAGTCGCCTTAATGGATTTAGAGAGGATGGATATAAAATTGTAGTTATTGTACTAAGAATATATATGACATTTAGGGGGTTATTTACTAAACTCCGAATGGAAAAATAATGAAAAATTTGTGATTTTTTTTTTAAAAAAAAATCATGAATTTTTTGGAATTTATTAAACCCAGAGGATGGAAAAGTCCAAATCGGAAAATACGGAATCTCAGATTCTCAGAATCTCAGGTTGCATTTGAGTCAATGATTTTTTGATGTGCGATAGATTTTGTGCAATACCCCGAAGTTTTCGGGCATAAAAGCATAAGAAAGAGTTTTCGGTTGAAAAATCACGAAAAATCGTGAAAATCAGATTTTTTTTCCGGCAAAGCAAATTTTTTTGAAATAAGTGTAAAGCGGATTTGATTGGAGTTTGTAGCAGAAGATTTTGAGATAAAATCGGACTTTGATAGATAACCCCCTAAATAAGTGATCACTCAAATGTAACCTTTGAGCTGGGGTTTCAGGAATATGTAGGAGAGTAGTCATTCTTCCCAAACCTTACCCTAGATGGCTTCATGCCGACTCTCTTGACACTTTTTTGGGCACCTGCTAGGGAACCCAACTCCACAGTTCAGCAATTACTTTGGTATAATATGCATATTGAAGGAATTAAGCTTCCATGAGTTTTGCATCTCGCTTAATAAAATAACGGTAAAGTAAAGCTAGGAATAACAGAAGAAACATATATATACTGTATATATAATGATTTTTTTCTTGCCGACCCACCGATTGATTTTCAGAACTTTCATTTCAAGCTCTGACTGATTTCAGTAGCAATAAAAAGTGGTCTCATTACATTAACCAATTCACCGACCCTTTGTTTCCGCCAATGTGATTCCACGGCCCATTTCGTGTTCCTTTTTCTTTCCTTGTAGCCGTTTCCAGTTGATAGAAGATGACTTCCTCCCCATTACCAAACAGCAGGGGGGCTTCACTTCCTTGTTTCCAATCTGTAGGACATTTGTTCTTCCCTGTTTACTACCAGCAGGTGTCTTATTCTCTACCTTGTTGCTTGCTTTTTAATCATCTCATGAGAGCTTTAGAAATCAGAAATAATCTTAATTAAATGCTTTATATATTGAAGCAAGTAGATTCGCTTTCTGACTACAGGCAGCGGACCTTATAACGCAAGGCAAATATTTATCAAAGAACAAAGGATGTCCAAGGCGGCGAACAATTGACTTGATTATTCTTGTTCCCCTGGTAGAGACATTTAACAGTATTAGATAATTACTAGGGTTCCATTGAGAAAGCAATTTCCGTTCTTTTCTCAGCTCAGTTCGGCAGTAACCCATTATCCTAAATTTCTTAGTGGCATTTTTATCATAAAAGAGAGAAGCATAGTCTTTTCACCATGTTGGCTCTACTTAGCTAATCCATTACCATTTTTTGTTGGCCAATTATTCAAAAACTTTCCGGACACCTTTGTGTTTTTTTTTCTTTGTTACTTATTATTATGAGAGCAGGGTCGGACTGGAGCCTTCAGGCCCACCAGGGCTGCAAACGAAGGGCCCTCCTCACAGTCCCTAGGGGCTCTTTCCCGACCTTCGATTCCCTGGTCAGGACACATCGCAATGCGCATGCATGTCCAATCGCTGCACACTCTGCATGCCTTGCGTAAACACGAATGCGCTCTGCGCGCAGGCTTATTTCTTCATGCGGCAGCTGGAGGGAAGCATGTCTGGGCCAGCGGGGGCAACCGGGTTTTTGCCCGGTGTCCCGCCGGTCCAGTCCGACACTGTATGAGAGCTACAACTCAATATTTATGTGTTTGTATTTATTGATAGAAGACATTGATTATTGATTGGGTTTTATAAAAAGTATATGACTAAAAATGTTCTAGAGACGTTCATTTACAGAAATTTCTATTTTTTGTTTTCTGTGGGGAGGGAAGTAAAACCCTTTTTTTTTTAATTTTGGAATTCTGACAAATGCACCTTGAAATCATAATCACTTTTGTTAGACCTCAATTACTCATGGCAACAAATCTAAGTACTCACTCCAAAGCCTAGGTAAGCAGAGAACAACCCATACTACTGTTATATATTCAGAATATTAATGTTAAAATTGGCCTGCCGTGTGCTCCACATTAACTTATTTTCTTTCCCTGGTTCTTATGCTCAGGAAACACTGGGGGGGGGGGGGAATCAGGGCTGTATTTAGGTCCGGTGCTGCCTAAACACGCCCCTACGTCGTGCTTGCTGACATCACACGTCGTGTGTGCTGACATCACTCTACACATTCAGCGGAAGTGATGTCAGCGAGTCGTGCGCATTCTTCCTCTGCTCCCATACCCCTTACACCCTAAGCTCCAACACTGGATTTCCTATGCAAATTCGTGGCGGCGGATGGGGAGGATTTAAAAAAAATAGGCACCCCGAGGGACGGCCCCAAAACCTAAGCACAGGCCCTCGGAGGCCTATATATAAATATAGCCCTGGGGGGATTGTATCTACTATACCCCTGGGTTGAAGTGCAAGATCACAAAGATACTCAAGAGCACACTCCTTAATGCTCATGTGCAAAGCCACAAAGACCTGGGCGGCAAAATTCTAATTTAATTAAGCTTACCTGTCTATGCTGGTGCATACTTTAAGGTGCAAAAATGTGCCTTCTCTGCTCTATATACAGTATATACAATCAAATTTCAGTTTTAATTCCTCTCATAGGATTATGTACCTTGCACTATACTATGTAATCCCCGCATCAAAGCACAAGATTCATGTCAACACAGTGTGATACTTAAAGTCCAAATATATCTGCCATTAAATATGGTGCTTTTACAGCATACACTCATACAGTCATCTCAACCAGCAAAATGCTCCACTCCACTATTTCAGGCTTAAAGGGCATGTAAAGACAAAAACATAAAATCCCATTTTTACTTTCTTTAATGAAAAAGAACCCTATCTCCAATATACTTTAATTTAAAAATGTGTACCGTTTTTATAAGAAACCTGGCTGTATGCAGTGAAATTCTCCCTTCATTTACTGCTGTGGATAGGAATTGTCAGATGGTCCCTAACTGCTGAGCAGGGAAACAATCATACTTATGAACAGCAGGGGGAGCCCCCGCCTTACTTCCCAGCCATGCAGAACTCAAGCAGCTTTGTTTATGACGATCCCTAAGCAGCCCAGACCACACTGAGCATGTGCACAGTCTTGGTCTTGCAAAGATGTATGACAAAGTTACAAGATGGTGACCCCCTGTAGCCGACTTTGAAAGCATAAATTATTTGTTTGATTAGGCTTGTGGTACAGTAAGTTCATGTTTATATTTAGTATACAAAATACAGCATTTCTAGCCTTATCCTATTTTAGACTTTACATGCCCTTTAACAACAAAAGTCTCAATTCAAATCTCTCCCACCACATCTAGTTTAAACCCAGTGTGCTAAGTGAAATGTTTTAACATTTAAAAAAGTGGTTAACCTTTAAGTCGGCTTTTACTATGTTATAGAATGGCTAATTCTAATTCTTCATTTTTTTTATAGTTTTTGAATTATTTGCTGCCTTCACCATCTTGGCTCAGTGGGCTCTGATTGGCTGTTGAGAAGCTAAGCTTAGGGGTCGTCACTAATTATCCAGCAGAAAATGAGCTTCCCCTGTATTATGAGCTGATGCTACAGGTTTGCTGATTATTCAATTCTGATGCTAATTGCACTGGTTTCTGTGCTGCCATGTAGTAATGTGTATTAATTACTAATCAGCCTTATATTGTGACATTTCTATTCTATGTGTACTGTATATTGTGAGTGGGTCCCTAAGCTCAGTAAGTGACAGCAGCACAGAGCATGTGCAGTGAATCAGCAGAAAAGAAGATGGGGAGCTACTGGGGCATCTTTGGAGACACAGATCTTTACTGCTAAAGGGCTGTGGTTGCCTTGGGCTGGTACAGCAGCACAAAACATCATGTACAACATTTCTACCTACTTCTTTAGTTAGGCTTTAGTTCCCCTTTAAGTATGTTACAACCAGCAGTTCTCTGTCTTCTCCCTTGCTGAATGGCATTTGGCAGATATCCTGGGTTTCAAGGTCAGGCTGCAATAAGAGATGAATAAACTGCATATGTTTCATTTCAACATAATTTTTTTGCTCGGGAAAGTTTATTTAAGCAACTGAACAGACATGCATGACAGGGGGGTGATCACATTGCATTCAGAGGTTTACATCTTACATACACAAAGTAGTATCAGTTTAGGAGGACAGTAGACATTTTGAATAGCTTGTGATACGTTCGATTTCCATATAAGACTGACGATTTCCGTTTTTAGTGTACATAGCTTTTTCAATTTTTGGTCATTCACAGAGTTATTCCATTGGTCATAGGACCGAGGGCCGGGGGTTTCTCCAACAGTAAGTTATCCACTTCCGTACTAACAATAGCACTTTGTGCAAATATCTGGAGATGCACCGAATTCTGGATTCGCGTTACTTCCACGATATCCAGGCATGTGACGCACTGACGTTACGCTCGTCACGTGGGGGGCGTTTAGGTCCGGAGCTTAGGGCAGCATCGGACCTAAATACAGTCCTGGTGTGAGGTCAATTAAAGGGAAACAATTGAGAAACAATTGTACATTTTCTTTTGTTACCATAGATGTATTACTGTTGTTGACATGGGAGTGAGACGTGTGGTTGTGGAGGTCGTGTCAAGCAGGAGAGTGTCTAGTGAACATTAGGGGGAGAATAGGAAATAATGTCGAATCATAAATGTATTTCATTATAAGCTTGAAAACAATGTGAGTTTTACATGAATGTTTCAAGGCCCAGAGCTTCTGGGAGTGTCTAATGGAATGGGTGAAGGAATTTCAGCAGATGGGTGTAGAATGTGAAAAGCCTGTGTGCGGGAGTGTGAAGAAACATTGAGGAGGAGAGAACGAGGTCATGTGAAGAGCAAAGGTTACTTTTGGAGGTGTACTTGGTAATGGAGGGAAAATATATATCGCTGCAGGAATATTATATACTCTGTAAGTTAGTACTAGAATTTTGAAGTAAATTGTGTGTATGACAAGTAGCAAGCACAGGGACTGTCAAAAATTTTCACTGCGTTTGGCCTCACGAATGACGCCCATAGACTTCAATGCATTTTGGCGAATTTTTGGCAAATCGAACCGGGTCAGATTCGCCAATCACTAGGAGTCAATAAAGCAGTGTGTAACCATAGTTTAAATGGGATAAGACGAGAGTGTGGAGGATTATTTTCGTTGCTTTTTTTAAAATTAACAACTGTGTAGTGTACGCGTGTTTACGTTACAGTGTACCTTTAAGGCAGAAAGGCAGGCTGGGTAAGAGTAGGGTTGCCACCTTTTATAAAAAATTTTACCGGCTGCTGGGGAGCGGGGCCTCAAAGGGGCGGGATGTGATGTTAAAATGGGCGGGACGTGACATCAAAAGGGGTGGGGCCACACCACGGACGCTAGAAGAGGCAAAAGAAAAGGTAAGTTGCAGGGGATTGGGGGCAGGCCGAGGGCTCCTTTTGATCGTATTACAAATTTACCGGCAGCTACATTGCCGGTAAATTTGTAATACCGGCCCCAGCCTTGGCAGGTATTTTACCGGCTAGGCCGGTAAAATACCGGCCGGGTGGCAACCCTAGGTAAGAGGCAGGAACAGGAAGTATTGAGAAATGCACACTGAATAAAAGTTGGATCTCCACTGCAGGCTGGATGTGTAATCTCTGTTTTAAAGGGGAACTCCACAAAAACATAACTTAAGCATTTTGAAAAGTAAACATAACTTTAAGCAACTTTGCAATATACATCAATTAAAAAATATGCAGACTTTTCATGTTTTGTAATGGTTTGGAACAGTTCCCTAAGCCTAGCCCCCTGATCTCCTGCTGATCCGTCTGACGACTTTGCTGAGCTGTCTGACTACTGTTACTTTGTATCAACAGCCATCTGTCCTCAGCCTGCATCCTCCAAACCCCACAATTCCCTGGCCATTTGATTTCAATAAGGAACAGAACATCCCAGTGCAATGCATTGTGGGTTATGTAGTTCCTGCATGCTGTCTGTAAGCTGTGGAGAAGTTGTTACAATTTGTAACATCAGTGATTAGTCCCTCCTTCCCTGCCAAGATTTCAAATGATGCAGAAAGAGTGCTAAATTAAACAGATGGATTTCAGCATAAAAAATGGCATTTATTCATACTTTTTGAAGAAATCGGTAACTGTGATGGTTATATTAGGGGTTTCTGTGTTAGGTGGGCCTCTCTTTCAAATTTTGGTTTGGAAGCCGGAGTTCCCCGTTAAGTAAACACTGTATGACACAGACACAACAAACTGAATATGGGAAGTGCTCCAAAACTATTTGACTATATGGATGCGGGTGTGAGTGCAACGTAAAAGATGGCTTCAGTCAGGTGGGAGAACATACATGGAAGGTTGAAAATACATAAGTGAAGATGCAATGAGGCTGTGAAATTCATACTGACAAATACAAGAGGTCCTCTGCACTCATCCCATTATCAATATATTCAAGACATTGAGATATTTTGTGCCTTAAGCTACTAAAAAATACCTTACCCTTTAAACAAAACATTTTGTCCATATATTGCAATATATATAAGCTGGCCAGCTACGTTAAAGTCATTCCCAGTCTGGCTAGTTCTACACTGTATACTAACCATATTCACATATATGCTACAAATTCAGCCATAAAATCTCTTGAGGAACCAACATTAACAAACGATCGTTTCAGCATAAAATGTCCACTAAGTTAAAACATGCGTTAGTCATTTTGCTGACAAATTTCAGCCATCTGTACTTACTTTAAATCATACAGTAATTATATATAACATTCCAACACAATCCACATTTTTATGTTTTCCTTTGTGTGTGACCAAAGTCTTAATTGTTCCCATGAGCTGCAGCTCTAAGCACATTTCGTTTCTACGTTGGTAAGGGTTCTTACACAATAGGTCGAGAGTTATACATTTTGGGATATCAGTGTGATCGGATATCAGACCTCTTAAATCAGATCACAATCATACTAGGCTAGGGATGCACCAAATACAGGATTAAGTCCGGGATTCGGCCAAGGTTCAGCCTTTTTCAGCAGGATTCGGAATTGGCCTGGCTGAACCGAAGAGTCCTACTTTACATACCGTATATACTCGAGTATAAGCTGACCCGAGTATAAGCCGAGGTACCTAATTTTACCTATGAAAACTGGGGAAACTTATTGACTCTAGTATAAGCCTAGACACAACTACAGCCATGTCTCCCAGCAGCGCACATTCTGCCAAAGCGACCCCCCCAGCGATCAACCGGACTTCTTTGCAAAGTTGATGGTGACAGAGAATTGCCAAACGGATTACTGTGTGCATTGTCCCACTGTCCCACTACCATGTGCAGAGGGTGCTGTTTGATATTGCCATCACTGTTAATCTTTCGTATAACCAACAGAGGGCAATGTGTGATATTGCAGTCACTGTTATTCTTTCATATAACCAACAGAGGGCGCTATGTGATATTGCAGTTACTGTTATTCTTCCATATAACCAACAGATGGCGCTGTGTGATATTGCAGTCACTGTTATTCTTTCATATAACCAACAGAGGGCGCACTGTTATTCTTTCATATAACCAACAGAGGGTGCTGTGTGATATTGCAGTCACTGTTATTCTTTCATATAACCAACAGATGGCGCTGTGTGATATTGCAGTCACTGTTATTCTTTCATATAACCAACAGAGGGCGCTATGTGATATTGCAGTTACTGTTATTCTTCCATATAACCAACAGATGGCGCTGTGTGATATTGCAGTCACTGTTATTCTTTCATATAACCAACAGAGGGCGCACTGTTATTCTTTCATATAACCAACAGAGGGCATTGTGGGATATTGCAGTCTCTCCCCAAGTGAACTGTTGGTATAGGAATGATTAAAAGTGACTGCAATCTCAGCTACTTGGGTCGGGTACCGCTGACCCGAGTATAAGCCGAGGTAGACTTTTTCAGCACATTTTGGATGCTGAAAAACTCGGCTTATACTCGCATACATACGGTAGGTAAATTAGGGGCTAGTAGGGAAATCATGTGATTTTTTTTCATCACAAAGGAAGAATTGTTTCCTTTCCTGCCCCTAACTTGCATATGCAACTTAGCATTTTTCTGCACATGCACATTGCCCTGCGCATGGTTATATTTATAAAGCTGGATAAGAGTGGTATATTTAATGTGCAAACAGAATTGCAGATTTTTCTCACAGTGCGAATACTCTGAGCCTGAGTTACGCCACAACTTTGGTGGCGGAGAAAATATTCGCAAAACAGTTCCGCAAATTGCAAATTTAAATTACTGTCAATGCTATTTTCGTGCACAACAACCATCACTGGGTGAACTCACGCAAACACCCATCTAATCTGCAAGCCATTTGCGAAAATGTATTTACAATGCGAATTCACGGAAAAACGGAAAGACGTGCACAGCAGTGCAATATTTTAGCATTCAGAAAAAAAAACGGGCAATACAACCATTTGCGAATAAATATGCGATGCGCAAACTTTATAAATGACCACCAATGACCACCAATGTTGCCACTGGCAACACAGATAGGCTAACACTAGCCCTGCTTGTAATTTCTTTTATACTGTTAAACCTGTGTATATAAAAACATGACTTCTTTCTGTAATATGTGAACTGATTGGGAGACCAGGTTGCACACTAATGGATCCAAGAGAATGCTTGGAGCCTAAAGCTGTTAGCTGGTTCATATAACAGAAAAGAATATGAGATTCATTTTATGGAAATACATTTACAAAGAAAAACATGGAGCTACAGAAATACATCAAAAACGAAAGGTTGTTTAGTCAGATGGTTATAATCATGTGGAGAGGTAATTTAAGAAATGGAATAATGAAACAATGTTTGTGAGTGCTTACTTGAATTCTCAATTTAACTGATATCATCGATCTAAGCGCACGTTAATAATGTGAAATCTGATGGTGAAAAAATACAATTTCTTTATTTCCATTAGCCCGGGAGGACCTGCAGAAAAGATAAGGATAAATAATAAATATGTTTAGAGATAAAGTGTTTCGCCTATATTGCTTTCATAAAGGAAAAACTGCAGCTGCCTTTGTGGGTTGGATACCCAAGTGATTGAAAAGTGATGTATATTTGGCATTGCTGTATTTTTTTTTTTGCGACTTTCATTTTATTTTTAGATTATGGCACATAATCATTCAAAACAATGACAGTCTTTGTGGGCCTAGATCCCTTGATCACAATGGGAAACTTTGTAAATATCCCACAGCAGTGGTTGACTTCTTGATGCGCTTCCTGTGGGTTTCTTTGTTTTACTTTTTTCTTTGTCTTTGTCACACATGACATGGCACAGAGACCTACAGGTGTGTTAAAATATTTGGAAATGGCTCGTAGGATTTTACATTCTTTATTAATTCTGGGGTTCTTATCATTGTAAAGAAACCTGGTTTAAGGGCAGAGACAGACGAGAAGATTCGGGGAGATTTAGTCGCCCGGAGACAAATTGCCTCTTTTTCGCGCGGCCGGTTATTTCAATTCTATGTAGTTTGGGGAGATTAGTCGCCCAAAGAAGAGCCGATTAGTCGCCGGACGTTTAAATCTCCTTTAATCTTCTCGTCTGTCTCTGCCCTAAATGGTAAGGTTTACCAAACAAGATAAAGACCTTAAAATGTATAGTTGAAATTAAATTGTAAATTAAATAAGAATGTCAAAACATGGACTCATGAGCTGATAAAGATAGGTGTACCTGGATTATATACTGAGAACCACTAATAAATAAATAAGATTGAATTAAGATGGACACGTTAAGAGCGCCTTTGTCAAGGTCATATGGGTGGCCAAATCATGGAAAATCCAATTATTTGACCTTGGACCAATAATATGTTTTTTATTATTTGGTTGGGTTATCCATATTTTTACCTATCATTTCTAAAGAAAATCCATGATACCGTTGGAAACTCTTAATTAGAATACTCTGGTTTTCTCCCACTCTTCAAAAACATACAGGCAGATTATTTGTCTCTTATAAAACTGACCATAGTGTTCTGGTGGGTGATAGAGATTTCGATTGTAAATTCCACTAGGACCGTCAATGATGTATAATTTCATATAAAGGGATGTGGAATTTGTTGCCATTATATAAATAAGTTACCAACAAATATCATTTAGCAAAGAAGATGATTTGTTAGATCCTTGGCAAAAGAAACTAATTGCCCTATAATCAGTATGCAGTATTTTGATTCACTGTCATTTTTCAAAAATAATTAAACATAAAAAATAAAAATGAACCATAACCTTTTTTTCCATTTGGCACTATTCTAAATCAGAGTCATATAAAATAAGGCTATTAGCGTTTTCAGGGTGATCTTTTATTACATGTTATCTATGATCTACATGGAAAAAATTTGAGAAAAGGTTAAGAAAAAAAATATGACTGTTTTCAGAAAGGTCTTGCTATATGTTATTTATGTCTGTAAGACATTAACTCGCCCTCAGAGAACTCATCTTGAGGGTAATTGGGTCCCAGATCAGTATAGTTTAAAAGGAAGCCACCTCTACCAGTTTTAAGACTACATAAAACTCAAGTTATTGAATTTCATGGGGGAGCCATAACAGAGAGCAACTGAGATAGCAATCACAGTGGATATTTTTTATCTGGATGAAGCTGCAAAGTTTTCACAACGTTATGTCTTCATGCATATTACATACCCTTTCTGCTGTGTTGGACTGAGAATTCACTCCTAATTGAAACCCCTGAGAAAAAGCTTAGGTTCACAACAACACAACATGATTGAATTCTTTGTGTCCCAGTACAATATAAATATATAAATATATATATATATATATATATATATATATATATATATATATATTTAACCAATTAAGTAGGGATGCACCAAATCCAGGATTCAAACCTGGTTTTGCATCTTGACAAAGGTTCTAGACAGAGAACCAAGATTATGCCCCAGCACTCTCCTCAGCGCTTCAATAAGAGTCTCGGTGCAAGCTCCCTAGGGGACGCCGTCTCGTCTCCTCGTATTATAACAACAAAAATGAATGAAGCAGCACTCGAATGATGCAAAAATGTGTATTAAAACATCACAAAGCGACGTTTCGGACAAGCCAAGTGCCCTTTCTCAAGCTTAATGAACAACAGTATTACACAGGTGAAACATATTTAAGGCAGTGAACAGGAAATGACCTCATAGCCTATATCTCACTAAATTAGCATATATGTATTTATAAATATAAAAAAAGGTCATAGTCTTTATTTAAACCTGTTGGATGTAGCGATTTAAGTTTATTGATCCACCACACCTCCCTCTTTTTCAATCTCAGATCTCTGTCTCCTCCTCTTTTCAACGGAGGTATCGTTTCCAGTATCATAAATTTCAATTGATCTGCAGTATGTCCCTTCTCTATTATCCGGAGAAAGTTATACAACAGGCACAGTATAGGGTGAGACATCCTCATAAAAGAGTGGGGAGATCTGACCGTATACCGTTTGTTACCCAATTTCACACAGAAAGTGATGCTGTTAAGAAGATTTTACAAAAACATTGGTATATCTTGCAGAATGCATATCCACTGATACAAGAATTCAGAGTACCCCCTTTGATCTCATATTGTAGGGGCCAGACCATTGGGTCGCAGGTCACTTCATCTGTGTTGAAAGCCAAACCCAAGGAGACAAATGTATTTTGGGGTGGCAGGTCAAAGGGGATGTTTCCCTGTTTGGGATGTGCACAATGCCCATATGTCCTTAAGGGTAAAGAATTCACTCATCCTCTTACTGGACAAGTTGTACATTTACGGGGACACTTTACATGTATCTCTAAATTTGCGATTTACGTACTGATATGTCCATGTGGTCTCATCTATAGAGGTGAAACCACTCAGATGGTAAAGTCGCGTATTTCCCAGCATCGCTCAAGCATTAATCTAGGCAATACCATGTTACCTGTTTCTAAACATTTCATAGAGAAGGGACATACTGCAGATCAATTAAAATTTATGATACTGGAAACGATACCTCCGTTGAAAAGAGGAGTAGACAGAGAGCTGAGATTGAAAAAGAGGGAGGTGTGGTGGATCAATAAACTTAAATCGCTACATCCAACAGGTTTAAATAAAGACTATGACCTTTTTTTATATTTATAAATACATATATGCTAATTTAGTGAGATATAGGCTATGAGGTCATTTCCTGTTCACTGCCTTAAATATGTTTCACCTGTGTAATACTGTTGTTCATTAAGCTTGAGAAAGGGCACTTGGCTTGTCCGAAACGTCGCTTTGTGATGTTTTAATACACTTTTTTGCATCATTCGAGTGCTGCTTCATTCATTTTTATTTAAATCTGAATTAGAAAATCTGGCATCTCAGACCTGTTGAGGCTGCATATCAGTCAATGGGAGAAGCCTGATGATTTTTTCTTGTGCTCTGGGTTTTGTGCAATACCCCAAAGTTTTCTGAGTTTTCGGGTGGAAAATCCGAAAAAATTAAAATCAGATTTTTTCGCACAAAGAAATTTTTTCGGGAAAATGTAATAATAAATAAGTGTAAAAAAAACAGAGCAGATTTGATTGTAGTTTGTAGTAGAAAATGTTGAGATAAAATCGGACTTTGATAAATAACGCCCTTAAAGGAGAAGTCAACCCCTTCGGCGCTAAAATCCCTCCCCCTGTGTTTCCCCCCCTGCCTCGTCCCCCCTGGCCTACCTCCCCCCCGGGCAGATGCCCCTAAGTTGCTACGTACCCCTCGGCGCAGGTCCTGTCCACGGAGTTCACAGGCGCCATCTTCTCCTGTGCGGTCTTCTTCCTGGATTGCCAGGTTCAGCTCTACTGCTCATGCTCTGAAATACCAATGTTTTCCGATTTCTTTTTTCGGACTTTCGGTGCATGCGCAGTACAGCTGAACCGGCCCACATCCCGAGCATTCCGGATAACAGGTCCCATACCTGTATCACAAACAAAAATCAGTATACGTAATCAAAACTCGTTTAGTAACTTCAAGTTGACATTACCTCATTTGAAAGTGTTTCATGAAATATCAGATAATCACGTGGAGCCGTTCACCTGTAACTATTTTATATGTGCATATAAGTATTAACATAAAATAAATAACATGGTCATTTTGTAGACTTGAGATTGATCACCATTGACAAGTAAATGTTGAATGAATTTTGTGTTACCACGACCTAGGGCTAAATTAAACATTGCTGACGCATGAATGAGGTAGCCAAAATGGCAATAAGTAGATATATAAATGGAAAATACCTAATTACTTTTATTTGAGGGATTCTCTGTTTAGGACATATACTATAACCATAATGCTGTCATTTTATGAGAAGAGAATGCTAAGTTCACAATTACTGATAGGTGAATTTATGTGCCAGGTGCGAATTTGCAGCGAATGTCCATGTATCGCCGCCAGCGAATAAATTAGCGAAAATTCACTGTGTCCAAATGTTGACGCTAGTGAAAATCTTAGTGCCCAATGACTTGGGCACTAAGCGAAACGGAACCAATTCGCCCGTCGCTATTCACAATCTTTCAATACTTCTCTGCCCTTCTGTTTTGTGGCACAGACTAACTTGTCTCTATGCATTTATTATTAACTGACGTATCTGAGGATATAATGAATTGACTCATATCGGAGGATATAACTAATTGGCTTCATATAATTAATTAACTTCATTAAGCCCACTACAGAGGCCGTAACCTGGTAAACATAGGAAGAGCACTTTGCTTCATTGTCATTTTCTCTGTTCTGTTAAAACTATTTATTAGAAATCCCCAAAAAAATCGAATACCTGTATGGCATTACATATTTGCATGTTATAACTTAAAGAAAATATATCCATTATGATAGAGTATACTCTTGAGTATTCAGCCCAGATTTGTGTCAGTTATCATAGTGCAGTGTAATTAAATGCAAATTATTTTTTAAAAGCATTCCTTATTCTAATCCAAGAATCACATGAAGCCCAATGTAAAGCTCAAATGGCAACATTTTAGTGATGTCTGACTTCCATTAAACTAAGATAGAATGTCTTTGTTTTAATATAACTGTGATGGTAGACTCTTTAGCCCACCTACACTAGGCCTAGTCATCAGGTGGTGCTTGCCTGGAGAAAAGCTGATATAACTCCATGTTGGGAAGAGGCTGAATGCCTGGCAGGCAGCTCAGTGTGTTCATCCAGGAGGTATCTACTAGCTGCCCTAGTTTGCCCTACTGGGAATTAAAATACAAAATAAATGCTATAAAGAAAATATTAGTAATGTTTTGCCTTTGCCAAGTAACTACATACTAGTCAAGATTTACTTGTAAGTGCACATGTAAACTAATGAATAATCTGCCCTACAGCAGGTGCATTTCAAAGGCTCTTGGCTTATATTAAAGAATAAGTAAACCTTTAAAATAAGTAAATGTAAAAGTGATGAGGGGGCTATTCTAAGAAATTTTGCAATGTACATTCATTATTTATTTTGTTTTTATTTCAAGATATTAAGGGATACATGTGCTGTTAATATGAATGAATTTTGTTCCAACAGCGCCACCTGCTGGTCAGTTTCTGACCAGTCTGACCCCCCAAGTAGTCAAGGAAGTTGTCAGGAGAAAGAAAGAGGCTGCTCTGATGTTCTTCTACTTAGGAATTTTTTTTAAACCTTTCTCAAAACTTTCCTAAGCAGAAGAACATCAGAGCAGCCTCTTCCTTTCTCCTGACAAAGTCCTTGACTACTTGGTGGTCAGACTGGTCAGAAACTGACCAGCAGGTGGCGCTGTTGGAACAAAATTCATTCATATTAACAGTACATGTATCCCTTAATACAGTGATCCCCAACCAGTAGCTCGTGAGCAACGTGATGCTCTCCAACTCTTGGATGTTGCTCTCAGTGGCCTCAAAGCAGGTGATTATTTTTGAATTCCAGGCTTGGAGGCAAGTTTTGGGTATAAAAACCAGGTGCACTGCCAAACAGAGCCTCAATGTAGGCTGACAATCCACATAGGGGCTACCAAATGGCCAATCACAGCACTTATTTGGCACCCCAAGAACATTCTTCATGCTTGTGTTGCTCCCCAACTCCATTTACTTCTGAATGTTGCTCACAGGTTCAAAAGGTTGGGTATCCCTGCCTTAATATCTTGGAATAAAAACAAAATAAATAATAAATGTATATTGCAAATTTTCTTAGAATAGCACCCTCGTCTATTTTACATTCACTTATTTTAAAGGTTTACTTGTCCTTTAAGCGGATAGATTTTAAAGGTGTATGGATGTAGAAATCAATGGCAGATGTCCCTTTAAAGGAGAAGGAAAGTTGTTTACCACTTGGGGTGCATCACCAAGTGAATGTATTGACTTACCTGGGGCAGACGCATGTGCAGTAGAACGAAAAAACCGATTTGTAAGTTAAAGTTCGGCTTTTACACTCTAATGTGCATGCGCAGCCACGAAAAGACAGAAGAAGCTGTAAGAGAAGCGATCCGTGGTACTCGCTGTAATAACCGTGGGCCGGTGCAGTTTTCTGCTGATAGGAGCACCGGCCCGGGGTTTAAGGTAAGTCAATTTATTCACTTGGGGGTGCCTAACATTTGGCACCCCCAAGTGGTTAACGGCTTTCCTTCTCCTTTCACAATTGTTTTATAGCGTCAGGACTCTGAATAGTTTGGGACTGTTTGCGCTGGTTTTCATTTGATAATACAATAAATTTGAGTTGTCACAGTGACAACTCGATAAAGTCGAGTTTGGGGCATCGATTAAAAAAAGTTGCATGATTCGCATTGACAAACGGTTGTATGGTTGTATTTTGAGACGTTTTAATGGTAAATTAAGGGGATTTGCTATTGGGAATTTGGTCACTTTTTTGTAAATTATAGTGAGTTTTAATTAAAAAACTAAGGGTCGAATATCAAGGGTTAATTAACCCTCGATATTCGACTGGTAATTAAAATCCTTCGACTTCGGATATCGAAGTCGAAGGATTTTAGCGCAACTAGTTAGATCGAACGATCTAAGGAATAATCCTTCGATCGAACGATTAAATCCTTTGAATCGAACGATTCAAAGGATTTTAATCCAATGATCGAAGGATTATCCTTTGACCAAAAAAATTTAGGAAAGCCTATGGGGACCTTCCCCATAGGCTAACATTGAGTTCAGTAGGTTATAGATGGCGAACTAGGGGGTCGAAGTTTTTTCTTAAAGAGACAGTACTTCGACTATCGAATAGTCGAAAAGACGAACAATTTCGAAGGTCGAAGTAGCCTATTCGATGGTCGAAGTAGCCCAAAAAACACTTCGAAATTCGAAGTTTTTTTTACTTCGAATCCTTCACTCAAGCTTGGTGAATTGGCCCCTAAGTGTAGAGAAAAGAGAGAATACAATAAAGATGGATGGAGCTGATATGATTACTATGCTGCTGATTTAATTAAGCAATTACCATCCTATTGTGCTTCTGGTAATATATAGGCCCATGTGTGATTCTATGGCTAGATAAGGAGAGGTCAGATAACTGGGAGAATTTTGTCATTGAGCTATAAGAACAAACAAACAACA
Organism: Xenopus petersii; assembly: GCA_038501925.1. Taxonomy (NCBI): domain Eukaryota; kingdom Metazoa; phylum Chordata; class Amphibia; order Anura; family Pipidae; genus Xenopus; species Xenopus petersii. The sequence continues at coordinate 10,294,634 of CM076675.1, read as the reverse complement.
AAGTCTCTACATCACTTGCAGGCAAAGGCTTACTTTATAACATAGACTAAAGGTGATGTTTTCATGGATGCTTGGCAGCCTCAAGCTCTTTGGAACAAAGATCATTTTAATTTATTGGGCCGTCCATGTTTTGATTTGGAATGCCAAGCAAAACAAATGTCCACCAGTAAATGTCAGTCATCAAGCCAGTCATGACAAGTAGAGTCCATGGACAACCTACTATAGAATGACACTATGATCAGGTTACAGGACATTATATTTGTATATAATGTCATAGGCATTTTATAGCTCCTCTATCTGGGGTTCATTTTCACATCTATTGTGCAAATACCATGTATATTTACAACATTATCTGAGTCTGTTCCAAGCCCTAGGTAATTCTCACTATCCCTTCCCTGCTCATTTAAATCAGAAGGTTAGTGGGAAAATGTTTTTCCATTGTTTTCATCTATGTGACAAATGCTATAACTTGTATTTTTAACTCCAGTTTGTTGCTTAGTTTGCATAGATAAATTAGTCCAAGCTAACCCTGCCAAAAATAAATCTACTTTAGCAGCAGCCTTGGCTTTTACTTGGGTTTGATTTTTTTTTTTTTTTTGTTTCCTCCTTATGTCATTATGGCTAATAAATGTTCTATTCCAACAGAAACAAACATGATTTTTCATGCCCAACATAAAGGGGCCGATTCATGAAGCTCGAGTGAAGGATTCGAATTAAAAAAACTTTGAATTTCGAAGTGTTTTTTGGGCTACTTCGACCATCGAATGGGCTACTTCGACCTTCGACTACTACTTCGACTTTGAATCGAACGATTCGAACTAAAAATCGTTCGACTATTCGACCATTCGATAGTCGAAGTACTGTCTCTTTAAGAAAAACTTCGACCCCCTACTTCGGCAGCTAAAAGCTACCGAAGTCAATGAGATTTTTTGATCGAAGGATATTCCTTCGATCGTTGGATTAAAATCCTTCGAATCGTTCGATTCGAAGGATTTAATCGTTGATTGAAGGAATAATCCTTCGATCGTTCGATCGCAGGATTTGCGCTAAATCGTTCGACTTCGATATTCGAAGTCGAACGATTTTAGTTCCTAGTCGAATATTGAGGGTTAATTAACCCTCGATATTTGACCCATAGTGAATCGGCCCCAAAGAGTAGAAGTAAAAACATAGAATTTACTAATGGAAAAAAAAAGTAAAAAAACCTAGGTATGCCCTGAGAATATGAAGGCACACTTGGTAGATATCATCTCTTGTTCCTGCTCTTTCATGTGAAGACAAAGTTAATTGGCATATGGTTGTTCTCCTTTCACCATGTATGACCTCTAATTGTCTTGTCTGCTCTCTGGTTGTGCCAGTATTTGGGAAACTGTGGGAAAAGGCTGCCATGCACATGTATCAGCTGTTAGATGTTCTTTTCATTATCTCCTCTGAATCATTTTCTCTGGTGGTAAGTGTCTATGACGACCCAACTGCTGACCAGGTGAGGGTTTTATAGATTGCTTGTTTGCACCGGGTGCTTCTATTGTTTGCCAAGTGATTGCAATATGTTGCCTTGTGATCAAGTGTTGGGATTGGGGTGAGAGTAGAGAAGGTTTGCTTGAGAGGGGTAACCAGGCTTAATTCCCATGAATGCTGCAAAAAGAATGAGAGAAGATAAAGCATTTTTTTTTTCTTAGCTGGGGGATTCTCTGCATGACTTCCCCACTGATGCGATCATGTGCTTTCAGGCTGTGATTTTATTAACAATTCATATGGAAATTGAGGGCACTGAAGGAGCAGATTCTCACATAAACTTGATCTATTCATGAATACGGTTCTCTGTTTGGCCTGACCTGGCATGGCTTAAGATACAGTTTGTGAAGCCAGTATGCTAGAAACAAAGAGCCGTAAAAAAAAAAAAAATGAAAGGCTAGCACATTCCGGCAGTGTGCACAAAGGCAATGGAGCAGATATTCCAACAATAATTGTCTTATTATCTTGCACTACCAGCACCTCATACCAGGTATATTTAATTTGATACTGTCTTAAGCATGCCCTGCAGTAATTTTGTCATAATAAACATTATTGCTGACTTCTAATGTTCTACATTTTCTCCTGGAAGGACTGTAGCGTCCAGTTAAAGCTAATCTTGAATGTACTGTGCTATACCCAAGCTTGACATCTCCACTGGTGCAGGTCAGAGGGGAAGACAAAATGGAAAGCAGTTGCAGTCAGGGTCAGACTGGGCTGGCGGGACACCGGTAAAAAACCCGGTGGGCCCCCGCTGGCCCCGACCGCTCCCTGATTGGCTGGCCCATAAAAAATAGTGAAATGCAGTCCAGCATGGTGGCGTTCGCACATGCGCACCGCAGGAGTCACTGGAGGTTTGGAACCCGGTGGACTCCCAATTGTCCCGTCCGACCCTGATCAGAACACCTACTGCTTCCGTTCTGTAAGTTCATTTAAAACATTTTAAAACAAATGTATATAAACCTAAAATCCAAAGGCAGAAAAAGGTCACATCCTTCCCCTTTTCATTGCAAACCTTATTACCTAAAGTAATGCAAATTTTACCCAAAGGCCAAGATGAATTTTAGTTGTATGTTTGCGACAGCTTTATCCCACAACGTCACAGAAGGACGAATCTCAGGGACGGACTGGCAGGACACTAGAAAAAACCTGGTGGGACTCCACTGGCCCAGACCCGCTCCCCGGTTGGCTGGCCCCATAAAAAATAATGACATAAGGCATTGAGGGGGCTCCTGAAGTTTGGAACCCGGTGGGCTCCAAATGGTCCAGTCCGACTCTGGTTGCAGTGTAATTGTTGATGCAAGATGGAGAGTTTGCAGGTCTTATAAGGGTTTTTATAGTAAAGGAAAATGAAAGTAAAAACAATGGGGACAGTTAGGGAACACCTTGGTGCAGGGAACTATAGTGGTGTCACACTTCACTGTTACTTCAATTTTTTTTAAAGAAAAGGCACAGCCAGGGGTAAAAGGACAGTGATGCCTAACAAATTGGCACCCCCTGTTGTTTTCCTTTGCTTTTCTTTAGCTTTTTACCTTATTTTGCTGGTTTCCCCATTTTCAAGGGGAATAATATAAATATTAGCCTAGAATGCATTACATTACCTGCATTACATTACTGTAAGGTGGACCACAAAAAATTACATTTGCAAAGGGATTCTTCAGACTTTTTAGATCCTGTCCTTTAAAAAGCTCCAACCATTTACATTCTCGCTGATGCACAGGGAGACTTTCTCACTGAGGTTAATCATCCTCGCAATGAAAAAAAAAATGTAAAAAAAAAAAATGGGAACAATTGGGAAAGAGACTTGATCATGAATAAAGGTGGTTACAGGTCACACTATGAAGCCACTGAGAAAATTCAACCATAAGGAAATATATCTCATAGTAAAATGATCTGCTTACTTACATTTGGTACAGCCATCTAAAGCTTGGTGTCTCAGTGCAATCCTTCTGGCATTTACCATAATGGCATCCCATGTAACTTTGTGTCAAAACTGCCTCTTGAAGGGTCAATATATGCAGTGATAGTTGAACATCAGTACCAAAATATTCTGCAGATGAAAAGAGCTTGGAGGAACACCAACTGCCACATTCATTTAATGCACTAAACAAGTCAGACGTGTCCTCATGTTTCACAACAGATGACAATGTTGCATTTAAATAAATGCTTCACCATGGTTTGTTCCATCTGTACTTTCTCTGGCAAAGTACATATCAAAGTACAATGTACATAAATTATATAAAGGATGGTATTGGATACATACGTTTAATTTAAGGTAGCAGTCAAAATAGTGGTTATTGGTATCAGTGGCTTCCCAACTACTAAAGTAGTAAGTCATGTAGTCAGCTGTTATTAATGATAATTACTTAAACACTTGCATATTTTTAAGGGCTAATCACAGCTTATTTGTACCTTTTCCCAGCCTGGTCATTGGGTCCATACCTGCTCCAGCTTTTAGATCAACACAACTAACTAGCCCTAGGAATTGTTTTGCTGCTGACTGTGACTAAGTCAGGCCAACAAAGCATTGCTCAGCAGTTGTCCTCTGTTTAATGGTTTTGTATACAGAAACTGAGTGTTTAATGCATTATTTATTCTAGGTCACAGAACCCTAGTCTGCATAGTTAATCTGTGTTTAACACTTGTAACTATAATGTTGAGATATGATATGATTAGGTCACAATAGGCCAGAGTTAATCCATATGAAGCTTTCATGAAAACAATTCTACACATCCAGCTTCTGCCCTATACAATCAGTACATTAATATTAATTATGATCAATACAGTTTCTACTTCTACCTCTACTTCTACCTTCACTTCCAAAAAAAGGCATGAAAAAACCCAGCAAGTAAAAGCTGCTTAGTTCCTATAGAAGTTAGTGGGCACTGCCTAAAACAACTTTAATTCCCAGTGTATTAAATCATTAAAGATTTTCAGCCTCGCTGGAACAAGTGGTTTTCGATTGGGTATGACTTTTCTTCCATGGAAAAATACAACTGCAAATATGCTATTGCATTTTTCCTAAATAAGCCAGTACAGGTACAGGGACCTGTAATCCACAATGATTGCGACCTGGGGTTTTCTGGATAATGGATCCTTCCGTAATCTGGATCTTCATATATTGTACACATTAAATAAACCCAATAGGCTGGTTTTGCTTCCAATAAGGATTAATTATATCTTAGTTTGGATCAAGTACAAGCTACTGTTTTATTATTACACAGAAAAAGGAAATCATTTTTAGAAATTTGCATTATTTTATTATAATAGAGTTTATGGGAGATGGCCTTTCCCTAATTCGTAGCTTTATGGATAATGGGTTTCCGGGATAACGGATCCCATACCGGTACTCAAGCAAAAATATAAAAAATATAAAAAGTTGGGTGCATTTTTTCTCCACAATCTTGAAAATGTATTTATTTTCCTCCTATGGTATTGTACAAAAATGTATGCAATTTGTCATGTTTTTGGACTTTGTGCCCCGCCCTGCTCCTTAAAGAAGAAGGAAAGGCTAAAATGAAGTAAGCTTTATCAGAAAGGTCTATATAAATACACCAGTAAACCCTCAAAGTAATGCTGCTCTGAGTCCTCTGTCAAAAGATACACAGCATTTCTTTCCTTCTATTGTGTACTCATGGGCTTCTGTAAAAGACTTCCTGTTTTCATCTTAAAACTCCAGGGTTAGGGCTTGAGCATGCTCAGTTTGCTCCTTTCCCCCTCCCTCCTCCCATCCCTGCTGTAATCTGAGCTCAGAACTGTAAGTGAGCAGGGAGAGACTCGGCAGGAAGTGATGTCACACCAAGTTTATATGGCAGCTTCTATCCTAAACAAACAGAGACAGTGTCTAGAGCTGTTTACTCAGGTATGGTAAAGAATTCTGCAGAATAAATATAGCATTCTAGCTTGCACTATTGTGGCTAATCTGTTAGCAATAAACAGTCTTGGAGCTTTCCTTCTCCTTTAAACAATTCCTGATATTCGCAGGAGTCAGTGGAAGGCATAATGACATTCCAGTTAATGCTTTTCTATCTCTTCAATAGTATATACATTACCCTACTTTGTCAGAGAACCTATATTCCACTATTCAACAGCTGTTATTCATAGAAAAAAAATTGTACTGTGTAAATATCCTTTCTTCCTTTCAGTTGCTCAGGCCAGAAATTCTCCATATAAGGTTGACCAAAACCCCTTTTTAAATTTCCATGAATTATGCCTCTGTAATGAATGGAACTGTCTCTAAGGAGTGCAAAGAAACAGCAGATGAGGAAGGCAACGGATTAATGACATCTGCTGGGAGCAATTCTATCAACGATTGTTTTTTTTTCCAAACGAGCTTTCATCCTTGGTACATAACATGCCCAGAAGGTTGGACAGTATGTTTAAAATCTGCCAAAATGCCTGATAGAACCTGGGCATACATGGCCACCTTCACCTTTTTACTTCATCTCGAAGAGACGTTACACTGCTCTCTTTTTAGCATTCAACCCCTATGATACAAGAGTGATGACATACCCTGATGATAATTTGACTATAGTAATCATTATCTGATTTCAGCGTTTATATTACTCATATTTTATAAATATATTATCAATAAAATACACTTCTTTTAAAGTGGACCTGTCACCCAGATAGAAATATCTGTTTAATAAAAGTCCTTTTCAAATTAAACAGGAAATCCAATTTCTATTTTTTATTTAAGCATTCATAGCTGTTGTAAGCTCATTTAAAAATCTCAGCTGTCAATCAAATATTGTCTGCCCCTCCCCTATGCCTTAGGCAATTACTTAAACTTTCCATTCAGCACTTTCTAGATGTCACTGCTCTCCCCACATTCTCCAGTTCTCTTCACCATTTAATTGTGTAACCAGGACATGGGGATGGACATCAGGTCCCCCATTCTGGTGCACAAACAAGACTCTGAGATGATACAAGGCTTGTCTTAATAACAGTGTCCACAAAATGGCTTCTGCCTGCTTGTTATAATTATGAATTCCCAGACTGAAGGAAACAAGATTCAAATAATTTATACAGTGTAATTAAAGTTAATTTTGCTTGATAATGTGATAAAATAGGATTTTGAATAATTTGTTTGGGTGATAGGTCCCCTTTAAATGTAATATTTGTAGGGCTACTTCTTAATGCATTCGTCCTATTCCATTTTATTATTTGAGTTAAAGCAAAGTAAGATCTTTGTAAACCAACATAATCCATTTATACAGTAAAAACACTGGCTGTGCATGCATCTGTGTAAAGATGACATTATCTTTTTAATCCCTTGATGACCTTCCTATTAAATCTTTTATGGAAGTTCATATGGATTTACAAGGTGTATCTGCAAATGTTATCAGCAGTTAGTTTCTGGTCTGGATTGTAGTTCTCTGTAAAGTTCTGCTTTATAGATCTATATAAATCAGTTCAATGGTCCTACATGTTTTATGACTTTCTCATGCTCCAGTCCCTTTTCGTACATTTAGCAGCCAAACGGAAGGAGAGTAATTGTGCTTGAAAGCAATGGGTAATGTTTGGTGAACAACTGTAGTTTGTTTTTCTATTGGTTATATCACTGAAGGGTTTTTAGTCAATAACAGGACTGCCATTAGCAAAGGTGGTTGCAATAATGATGTTTAGCAACTACTACAGTTCTGTTTCACTATACTGTGAATGTATGTGGACAACCCTTCTACTGATTAGACTTGGCTATTTAAGCCACACTAGTGCCACAGGTGCAACTACATCATAAAATTACATTTTCACAATTCTCTGCTTTGTGGCAACAGTTTGGGGAAGGTTCTTTCCTGTGTCAGCAGTATAATAACCTCCATTATGCAAAGTAAGGTCCATACAGAATGACATGGCTGTGGAGGATCTTCAGTGACCTAAACTTGAGAGACATGACCTCAACTAGACACCAGGCCCGATCCCCAACATCAGTGGCCTATGTATGAATGGAAGCAAATCTAACCAACATTGTTACACCATCTAGTTGAAACCTTTCCTAGAAGGGTAGAAGGTAAAGCCTCGTTTAACAGCAAGAGGAGTTTAAGGGTTGTCAGAAATCATCAAAACATTACCAGAAAGTGAGGTAACTTCTGTTCTGGAAGCTGGTGCTACAGGATTGTACTCGATTATTAATTAATAATGATGCAGAATCCTTCTATGCTGTCATTTAATGCGAATTAATTACAAATTAGCCTTTTATTGTGTATGTATGTATGTATGTTTAACTTTATTTATAAAGCGCTGTTTTCAACCGAAAACTCAGAAAAAACTTTTGGGTATTGCCAAAAACCCAGCGCACATCAAAAAATCATTGGGACTTCTCCCATTGACTTACTGTATATGCGTTGATTTCGTGATTTTTCTAAAAGTCCGATTTTATAGAAAAAAAATAGTGCTGCTCCAGCAGAATTCTGCACTGAATTCAGAATTCAATTCAGAATTCAGCAGTAAAGAGTACATCAGAGCACAAGTCACATGACCAGGGGCAGCTGGGAAACTGACAATATGTCTAGCCCCATGTCAGATTTCAAAATTTCTCAAAAGAGCAAACAGATTTTTTGATATTTAATTTTGAAATCTGACATGGGGCTAGACATATTGTCAGTTTCCCAGCTGCCCCTGGTCATGTGACTTGTGCTCTGATGCACTCTTTACTGCTGTACTGCAAGTTGGAGTGATATTACTCCCTCCCTTTCCCCCCCCCCAGCAGCCAAACAACAGAACAATAGGAAGGTAACCAGATAGCAGCTCCCTAACACAAGATAACAGCTGCCTGGTACAGTAGATCTAATAACAACACTCAATAGTAAAATCCAGGTCCCACTGAGACACATTCAGTTACATTGAGTAGGAGAAACAACAGCTTGCCAGAAAGCGGTTCCAACCTAAACTGCTGGCTCTTTCTGAAAGTACATGGCCAGGCAAAATAACCTGAGATGCACCTACACACAAATATTATAAATTAAAAGAAAAATACACTTGCTGGTTCAGGAATGTAAACAGTGCAATTTAGAAGTAAAAACTACACCATAAAAATCATGACAGAATCCCTTCATATGCAGGTTCATTTGTGAGCCTCCAGAATCCCATTGATAGTTGAAAGACTAAAAGATAGTTGTCCCTGATTTACATTTGTTATTTTTTGCAGATAGAGCAGTCAAGGTTCCCCTTTGTCTGAAGCTTCAGTTCTGCAAGAGAGGTTTAATATCACTGCCGGCTCCTTGCTTGCTTTCTATCCCTCTCTATACAGAGATTTAATTAATATGTTTGGTTTCTATTTTGCCCTGATCGATTGGCAGATAGTGCCGGAACCTTTCTGGGAGACTCTGGTAATATAACAGTGGCAGGCATTCCTAAAGCACAGAGATAGGATTATAAATTATGCATTAGCAGTCTCAAGGACTGTGCAGAAATGGAAATCTCTGCTGCAAGATTATTTCAAGGAATATATTCCATCCAAAGATCTGTATTTGCATTTGGAACAAGATTGGAAACTTAGGTTTCAGCAGAATGTTGGCAATGTTGTTGTGCCCAAAGATTAATCCGTATATATTTCTTTTCTTTCTACAGAAGACCCCCAGACTGTATGTTCACCTTCAGAAGACTAGAGGTAAGGAACTGCTGCTGTAAGCAATGAAATGTATTTTATTCCAGTTTTGAGCATGTTTGTCCCCCTGGTCCGAAGAGGAAAGAAAGGTCCTTTATGAACATTTTCACTGACAAGCCATTTAGCAACAGGGAGACAGAAAGATAACCCTTTCCCAGAATGCCTTGTGTCCGCAAGCTTCTGTGACAGGCAGTGGGAGGCGTATGAATGAGTTTGGTACAGCTTCCTCTGGATTGCATTTCTTGTAAGTTCATTCTTAAAGGAGAATTCAAAAACCCCTACCCCCTACCCTACATAGAGCCCCCTCCTCCCCCCCCAGCCTAAGTATTACCCTGGGCAAATGCCCCTAACATTTTACTTACCCCTCGGTGCTGATTCAGGCATTGGAGTTCACAGGCGCCATCTTCTTCTCTTCGGAAATCTTCAGAATGACGGTGGAGTGGCAGCACATGCCGCATGTGTCATGGCAATTGCGCATGCGCCGAAACTCACTAAAATTCCAGAAGCGCTGGTTTCATTCCGAAGATTACTAAAGCGGGAGAAGATGGCGCCCGTGAATGCCAATGCCTGAATCTGCACAGAGGGGTAAGTAAAACGTTAGGGCCATTTGCCTGGTGGGAGGAGGGGTCTATGAAGCGTGGGGAATAGGGATTTTTAACTTTAGGGTTTAGTTCTCCTTTAAAGGAAAAGGAAAGGCTAAAACTAAGTAAGCCTTATCAGAAAGGTCTATATAAATACACCAGTAAACCCTCAAAGTAATGCTGCTCTGAGTCCTCTGTCAAAAGAAACTAGGGATGCACCAAATCCAGGATCCGGTTCGGGATTCAGATTTCAGCAGGATTCAGATTCGACTGAATAGTTATCCCTGGCTGAATATAATTTGAATCCTAATTTACATATGCAAATTAGGGATGGTGACTTTTTGTCACAAAAAGGAAGTAAAAAATGTTTTCCCCTCCCCAGCCCTAATTTGCATACACAAATTAGGATTCGGATTCAGTTTGGTATTCGGCCAGATCTTTCGCGAAGGATTCTGAGGTTTGGCCGAATCCAAAATAGTGGATTCGGTGGATCCCTTAAAGAAACACCACATTTCTTTCATTCTATTGTGTACACATGGGCTTCTGTATCAGACTATAAATAGAAAAAGTCCTTTATGTATTCATCCCCTGCAATCCTCGTGCTGTGTAGGGATGTAGCGAACTGCCGTTTATGTGTTCGCGAACGCCGTTCGCAAACACCGGCAAAAAATGCGAACAGTTCGCGAACAGTTCGCAAACTTCGAACATCCGCAAAATCGTTTGATTCGAACGATCAAAGGATTTTAATCGTTCGATCTAAGGATTTTCGTTCGAATCGAACGATTGAAGCCATTCGATCGAATGATTTCATTCGATCGAATGGCTTCGATCGTTCGATTCGAACGAAAATCCTTCGATTTTAGCGGTCGAAGGAATCGAATGGTCGAATGGTCGAACGATTTTTGTTCGAATCGAACGCGAACTCGTATTGGCGAACGTCGCGTGACGTTCGCGAACATTTGGCGGACGCGAACAGTCGAAGTTCGCGCAAACTAGTTCGCCGGCGAACAGTTCGCTACATCCCTAGTGCTGTGCAAAAGATTACAAATGAGAAAAGAAATAGCCGGAGAGCACGTAATTCTTCAGTTAAAAAGTAATCTCTTTATTCGCAGACATTTACTGCAGTATGACTTTTTAACTGAAGAATTACGTGCTCTCTGGCTATTTCTTTTCACTTCTGTATCAGACTTTTTGCCTTCAGCTTAAACCTCCTTGCCCTGGGCTTGAGCATGCTCAGTTTGCTCCTCTCCCTTCTCTGCTGTAATCTGAACCCAGAGCTATAAGTGAGCAGGGAGAGACTCAGGCAGGAAATTATGTCACACCAAGCTAATACTGCAGCTGCTATCCTAAATAAACAGAACGCCTCTACAGCTTTTTACTCAGGTATGGTAAAACATTCTACAAAATAAATATAGCATTCTAGCTTGCACTATTGCAGCTAATCTATTAGCAATATAATGCCTCCATAGCTTTCCTTCTCCTTTAAGGCTGTTCGCTCCACAATCTATTCCATAGTTCTGCTTTCTAGTCACGTTGGTGGCACCACATAATAGAGAAGGAGAATAAGTGAGTGTGGAAATGCAACGCTGTCTCTTGTTACAATTTATCGATTCTATTCTGTTGTCATTCAATTAAGACAGAAATGTGATGGATAGCCTCTGGAAAGATCACCCTGCTTTGCTCACTGGCCACATGAGATAAAGCTTTTTTTTTATTTGTGCTGAGGAGCAAACTAGAAATAGAAAAGAATGCAATTGATTTTGTATATTTCGGTAATTCCAAGTTTCTGCTGTCTATATTCTTTTTGAGCACATCTTATAACCTTTTTTTTTCCAAAAAGTGCAAAAAAAAAGATTTGAGGAAATTTAGTAATTTTTTGCCTGTATTGAAGACATTCATTATATTATAATACGAAGGGCCAGATTCAATGTAGTAAGTAAAAGGTTTGTCCTGTGAAACCTTATGGACAAGTTTGAATTTGAGATTCAATTCAATTCAAACTCATCTCACTGTAAGGCAAATTTACTAAAGGGTGAAGTAACCAACGTGGGCGAAAATTTGCTAGGGAAGGAGATAGACTCTAGTGGTACTTCGCTCCTTAACGCCTGGCGAATTTGCGCTCTGGCCAATGGACATAACTACGCAGTCACTAAGATGCGGATTTTACTGAACGTTACCTCTTGCGCCAGACTTGCCTCCGCCACCTCAGACCAGGCGAAGTGCAATAGAGTAGATAGGAGTTCCTAAACAAGTAGTTGAAAATTTTGGGGTACCCGGCTTCCCCCCTACATTTCCTAACATATGGCACATAAACTATACACTGAGCTCAAGTGTAGGGCAATATAACAACTCTATTTTATTTTATTAAGGTTTCCCGGGCTTGTGTAGTGTAATGTATTTGCCGCAACATATATGTCTATTGAGCTTTAACTTCCCACCGTATGCAAATTAGCCAACGCTAGCGCCACTTTGCTTCGATTGGCGCAGTAACGCTAGCGGAACTTCTGCAGCGTTTGGCGCCCTGGACGCAACTTAGGATTTTAGTGAATTAGCGTTGTCCTGGTGAATCTACGCCTGGCCAAGTGTTGCGCTGTGAGCGAAGCAGTCGCTGGCGAATTTTTGGAGGTTAGTAAATTTGCCCTGTCTAACGATTGAAAATGATATTAAAGCCTATGGGAAAAAGTGGAGAAAAGTTTTTTTCTCTTAAAATTAAATCTTGTTTTTACATTTTCACATGATGAACCATGAGATAACTTTTTATCACTGAATTGAATTTGACCCATAATTTATTCAATTATTATACAGATTATCATTTCTCTTCCACTTGTCTTAACTTGAATAATACAAATATTTTCCTTTCTGTGCTACTTCTGCTCTCAGGCAAAAAATAAGGAGATGTTGAACAAATCTCTTTTATATTGTAAGCTTCAGGGATCCACAACAGATGCTTTCTTCTATCTTAAAGGAGAAAGATACAGTAGCTCAAATCCAAGAGGGTGGGCCAAATGTTAGGGAACCCCAAGAATTGTAATGATTTACCTAATACCCCAGGCCCGTGCTCCTGTTAGCAGAAAACTGCAGTGGCTCTGGGCAAGCGAGTGATCCTCTTCCTTCCCTTGCCTGGGGTAACAGGTAAGTGATTACAATAATTGGGGGGTGCCCTAACAATTGGCATTGGAGCTTTCCTTTTTTAAGGCATTTTATTGAAACACAGGTGTGTCCATCTCAGCATAATATTATTATTAAATTAACTGCTGCCCTCTGGGCACTACCTGAGGTTTTGGTGAGTTACCTTACTGTAATGGAACCCCTGTCGACTGTTGGCACAAAGAGAGATGTCTTACTTCCCTCCCATATTCACTCCACTCCATAGGCACTAGTGATGGGTGAATACATTTGGCAAATGTGAATTCGTGGTGTGAATTTGCGTTTCAACGCCGGCAAATAAATTCATGAAACTGCTGCGAAAATTCGCCGGTGAAAAATCCCACTGTCTTTAATGCATTTGGAAAAAATAGGCGCACGTATAAAAATTGTCGAAATTGATGTGCGTCAAAATAATTTTGACGTCCATTGACTTCAATGCAGTTTGCAAATTTCTTGTCGAATTGAAATGGGACTAATTTGCCCATCAGTAATAGGCACTCATTCTTGCAGTGGCAGACAGATCCCCTAGCCCACTGAGAGCTCCTTCTACAGAGAGGTAGCCTTCATGCTCTGAGTCCTCCTTAGAGAATTAAATACCTATGCACAGGTCAACCTACCTATGAAAAGACTGGCCAAATCTGTGCCCTGGACCAGCAGAATGGCATATCCAGTCTACCTGTTCCTTCCAAAACACTCCATATTCCAGGACTCAAAATCAAGAATCTCTGAACAGAGAAAACATGTTCCCCACTAAGCAAAACTTTCCTGGAACTTACATCACCAATTTGTGAGGAAAAAGTTATCTCACAGTTTATCAAGTGAAAATTCAATTTGAGGAGAAAACAACTTTTCTCCAAGTTCATTTCCAATTTTGTCCCATAGAATTCAATAGAGTTTTCACATGATAAACAGTAAGATAAGTTTTTCTAAATTGAATTGCATCTCAAATTGAATCTGGTCCATGAGTTTTCACATGATAAACCATAAAATAACTTTTTCTGACTGAATTGAATCTGGACTATTGTTTTAATATATTTTTAATATATTTCATATATTTTAACTTAGAGTCTTCTTAATTTTTCTTCTTCTTGCATTTTTATTTTTCATTTCTATCCAATAGCTGCTTTTGTGTTTTTGTGATAGATCACACTTTAAAAAGTGCCTCTTTTTTTTAAAAAAAAAAACAATTGAGACGGTGAAGTTATATATTTAAGTATTGTTATATAATTATCGAGCGTGATCCATAATTACTCAGATTAGGGATGCACCGAATCCAGGATTCGGCCTTTTTCACCAGTATTCGGATTCGGACGAATCCTTCTGCCCGGCCTTACCGAATCCGAATCCTAATTTGCATATGCAAATTAAGGGTGGGGAGGGAAATTGCATGACTTTTTCTCACAAAACATGTTACCTTTCTGTTTTGACCACTAGATGTTCTGCTGAATGAAACACACTTGAGCTAAAGTAATAGCAGCTTTGACACATTCCTCAATCTCCTCCACTCAACCACCATCAAAAACGCATGCCTAGAATAGGTAGTTGATACATTAGTTGGCACATTATAGAAGCAGGCATAACTTGCCAAACTTAGCGGGAAACATTAGACAACTTACCTGCACATTGCTGCGTTTTTGGGAGATAATATGGATATGTTTATACATTACTTCAAAATAAATGCACAAATGGTCATGGAGATATTGTCCTTGATCTCCAGTTGCATTATTTACAAGAACAAAAAGAAATATGTACTTAAAAATAATGTTCTTTCACTATGCATTGGTCAAACTGTGTGTTTGTTTCAGCAGCTTCAGAAGATCTTACATAGTTCATATAATTAGCTAATAAACTAAGGGGATGTTTACTCAAATGCTAGTGAAGATGTCTGGTCTACTTTGACCATATTTGCATTGCAAACAACAACCTCTCCCTATTTAAATCTGGTTGATTTTCAGAATTAGTAGATAGCCCTCTGGAGAACCAGTTTCTGTAGTTAATAGTTACTTTATTTAGAAAATGCACAACATGTTTCGGATTGGGGTGATCCTTCCTCAGGTGATCATATATGAGAGGTATATCAACAACTGAGGAAGGATCACTCCGATCCGAAACATGTTGTTCATTTTCTAAATATAGTAATTATTAACCACAGAAACTGGTTCTCCAGAGTGTTATCTACTATTTGTGAAAGTTTGGAAGGCCTGTCTGTGCCTTACTCTGAAGTTGAACCCACTGAACAACCCAGGATCAATTCATCCACAAAGTGTGCATATCATTGATTTTCATGATTCGGATCTTCAATGTTTTTCACAGGAGCTCACCATCTTGGATTTTGTTAGGAGAGTTAGTGACACTGCACATGCTCAGTATGTTCAAACAGCTGACCAGAGAAAAGCAGAAGCCCAAGAAAAGTCTTGTAGATGAGAATGGGCAGAAGTGATGAGAGGAGAAGTGAGGCGAAGATCAGAAGCAGAGCGAAGGTTGCGTGAAGGAGTGTATTTGGAGATCAGAGATGAAATATAGGGAGGGGCTTCATTATTAAGGGCCTTGAATGTGAGTAATTTGAATTTGTTTCTAGAGGAGATTGGGAGCCAGTGAAGGGACATACATATGGGAGCAGCTGATGTTGAGCGGCGAGATAGATGAATGAGTCTAGCAGCCGCATTTAGCACAGATTGGAGTTGTGAAAGGCGACTTGCTGGAATACCTGAGAGGAGTAGGTTGCAGTAATCAAGGCGGGAGATGATGAGAATCAGTGTTTTAGTTGATTCTGAACTGAGATATGGTCGTATTCGGGCCGTGTTGCACAGTTGAATACGACAAGTGTTTGGATGTGTGGTGAAAAAGACATTTGGTGAAACATGTGGTGAAAAGACAGGGATTGAATTGCTCCACTTTATTACTCATGACCCTGCATTTTTATGCATCAGTGTGGTGCATATGGTCACTAGTTAGGACAAGGTATGATCATTGTGATTCCTTTTTATTTCAATAGGGGGTGGATTTGTAGTGCTGGGACGTAGTGATGGCTGAATTTCTCCCATTTCGCTGAAAAATTTGCGGAAAAAAACGTGAAACTCGAAAATTGACGCCTATGTCTAATTTTGGACGTGCATCCAAAAAGTTGCTTGTGTCAATTTTGACGCTGGCTTTAAAGTCAATGGGCATCCGAATAATGTTGACGTGTGGTGATTTTGACGTCAATCACTTTTTGGACGCACCAAATTCACAGCGAATTTGCGCCAGGCAAATTTATTCGCCAATCACTACTGAGACGTCATTACCCTTAGATTCCCAATAAAGATTGTCTTTCTATCAGAATGCCATGTTTGCAATAAGTTGTCTTTTTAGCCATGATATATGATGTAAAACCAGTATTCCCCTTGCTTTTACCACTGGGAAAATCCAAAGTCATAGGGAAAGCCCCAGGGGCGCTCCGCCAATGAGGCGAGTTGAGGCACTCGCCTCAGGCGGCAGCGGCCCCCTGGTTGCCAGGGGCGGCAAAAATGCAGCTCCTGATAACTAAGAGCCGAATTTCCGGTTTTAAATCCCGCTCTTTGCAATAGCGACGTGGACTCCACACGACCCCCGTCTGGGGCTGAAGGTGAGTGCTGTGGGGAGGCGGGGGGAGGCAAAAACGAAGGCCGCTTCGGATGGCAAATTGGGTGGGATCGCCCCTGGACAGTCCAGCTCAAAAGTTTGATCTTCCGGTTACATAGCTTTGTTTTTGTCTTTGGACTTCACTGTTGTATCTTGCTTTAAATTGAATTGATCGTGTTGTTGCAATGAAAGTGACAAAATTATTTTTTATACAGAGTTACAAAGAGTGAATAGAAGAAATGTTTCCATCTTGACCTTCTGGGAAGCTTCTGGGATTTAGTGGAGCAAAACCCAATATCTCTTCTATGGCAGAATGCAAATAACCAGCAGAATTCCAAAATGAAGCCATAGGGACAAAAATAAAGAAAGATTGTTTTAACAATTGTTTAACAATGTGTTCATAAATACATACCTAAACTTGTATAACATCTATTGTGAGAATCACATTACCTGCAATCTGCTAAATGGGGCCATGTAGCTTCCCATAGAGCTCTACCTTTTTTTCTTTTTTTTTTAATCAGGTTGCTTATTTCTTTTGTGTATATATAATATAACATAATATCTTTATCTTACATAATTTGGTTTTGAAATATCCTGAGCATTATCTCATTCATAAGAGGCTTGAAATACTATTTCCTTAACTAAGATCTAGTTCCTGGTTTTAGAATATTACGTCTAGTAGCAGCAATATTGTATTATTTTGTGAAAATATTTGCTACTGGATGCATTGGATTAAATAATGAGCTAGTCTTATTATTTTAATATAATTGTATAATGTTATTTATGGAAGGCTTTAAAAACCTGGGTCTAATGCATTTGAACATATTGCTGTGGACTTGTAATGGGTTGGTTAAAATAATTGTGCAATATATTTCTTTGTTAATCCATTTTGGCATCTGCTTCCTTTGACTTCAGCAGAATGTTCTAGACTTCGGGGGTCTTATACGCATCGGATATATAAATTTGTTTATTGGATAATGATGCATTTCTATATCCAAACTTTATGTTGCTAATCTTTTAAAGAACCCCTACACATTTTAATGTCAATGATAATCCCCAAGAGT
This sequence comes from Xenopus petersii, assembly GCA_038501925.1. Taxonomy (NCBI): domain Eukaryota; kingdom Metazoa; phylum Chordata; class Amphibia; order Anura; family Pipidae; genus Xenopus; species Xenopus petersii. Next base: position 10,277,124 of record CM076675.1, on the reverse strand, counting down.
TCTCTTTTCTTTTAACCCCACTCGATGTCCTGCAGGTTGAACAATTCACAGGAAAGGCTTAGACATTGAGCTTCCAATGCTTGTTGACTCCTTTTGAAACCCTTTATTCACACTAGGGTGGCATTTTTTTCAGCCAGCATGTTGACTCTAATCCAGTCTGTATTAGGAAATCTTAGTCTGCAGCCTTTTTTTTTTTTCAAGCTGCTTCCAAAATAGTCTTTATGAACATTTGCCTTTTACCCAGTTAGTAACGCTCGGATATGAATATGGAAAGCAGGAACAATATGTTGACTTTGAAGACCAGCCTAACTCAGTAATGAAAATTTGCTGGGTTCAGAGCAGGGGCATAAAGATCAGGGAATCAAATCCTGTAACTGCTGAGTTTTGAGGGTCCTGAAATGATTTTACAGATTAAGTTTTGCATCCAATTCTGAGTAAAATTCGTACAAAATGTTCTAGTAAAAAGACTAAGCTCAAAAACAATATATAGATATAAAACTGAAACGTCTTATGAAAATGATAAATGGCATGAATGTGTGAGAACAATTTTGCAATGTAACAAAGCAGTTTAAATCTCTTAAATGTCTGTGTGTCTGTCTGTATGTCTGTGTTGTTGAGTGTGTGTATACATATATGGGGCAGATTTATCAAGGGTCGAAGTGAAAATTCAAAGTATAAAAACGAGACGTTCGAGCTATTTTTGTGTACTTCAATTAGGGATATAGTCCAAATTCGATTTGAATTTGAAAACAATTCGAAAATTCGAATATCGAAATTTATCATATGCTACATAGTAACATAGTAAGTAAGGTTGAAAAAAGACACATGTCTTAGTCGAAGTCGAAGTACTGTATCTTTAAAAAAAAACTTCGACCCCCTACTTCGCCATCTAAAACCTACCGAACCTGAATGATAGCCATAGGCTTTGCAAGCTTTTTTTGGTCAAAGAAAAATCGTTCGATCTATGGATTTAAATCCCTCAAATCGAACGATTCAAAGGATTTAATCGTTTGATCGAACGATTTTTCGTTCAATCGTTTGATCGAACGAATTGCGGTAAATCCTTCGACTTTGATATTGGAAGGATTTACCTTCGGCAGTCGAATATCGAGAGTTAATTAACCCTCGATCATATGTAAATCTGCCCCATAGTATTTAAAAAAAAAACGTTGATTTTTCAATTTAATTCGAACGATCAAATACAGCCTATTCACCCGCAAAAAAAACTTCGATTTTTTTAATATATTTCGGTTGGTCTTTTTTTTATTCAAATTTCGATGTTAGGGGAGTTAAAAAAAAATTTCCCATTACTTCGAAATTCGACCCTCGATAAATCTGCCCCTATATGTAAATTATGCGTCAGATATGTCTGTGTGGTGTGAATATGGTGTGTATATAAGATATGTGTAAAACAGGGGTGTTTTTTTCTTATCACGTCCCAAATTAAGCTTGGCTTTGGGACCAAAAAAACTAATTTAAAATTAATTATGCACCTTATTTTGACAAGACAGATCCCTTTATCAAGGGGAAGACCCACCCTAAACAGCACAGGAACCTATATTTGGGTCCCAAACCACAGGTTTAAAAATATGCAACAAATATCATGTTTCTTCACAGGTTTTCTGATTTGAACAAATATCTACATGTATAGGTGTAGGGTTAAGCACATTTTAACTTCCAAATAAGTTCAATGTCGAAGGCTAAACATATATAAAATATATCCCGTGAATAATCAGGTAGGCTCTACTGTTCAAAAGTTAGCTGTTTATTTGTAAATGCATTGGCAGTAATCCAGAATTTTCGCCCCTTTACTTCCACATCTATTATTTTTAATGTATAAAATATATATATATATATATATATATATATATATATATATATATATATATATATATATATATATAATTAAATTGCAACACTCCTCTCTCTTCATTTATTTAACGATAATATTTTAGAACAGCGCATTCTCTAGTTGCATTTTACGCAAAAACATGCTGCTTTTGTCTGGAAGATCCTTATTATTACTGTTTCCCCTTCTAAGATAACAACTGTCGTTGTTAGCAATATTTCTTTGCCAGATGCAATTTTTTGTCACGTATTGTACATAGTGACATATAAAACCAGAGAAACTTGAAGACAAAACATGTTCATTTGTAAGCAATGCTGACAATGGAGCCCCATTTCTTAAACAATAGCACATCAAAACCATTAAACCCACCAGGATTGTATTGCCATCAGCCACACACAGCTTAGTTACCATCAAATACAAAGCATTGTCTTATTATTACAGAACAAAGATAAATTAGATCTTTTTGTTTAAATAGCATTCCATTGGTACCCCTGCAATTCCAGATAGTAGATCCCACACATAATTTAGCTTTATTTGAATATATATATATATATATATATATATATATATATATATATATATATATACACACAAAAACTACTGGATAGGTGCACTCAGAAAACAATGGAAATGCCTAGGTGCTGGAACATATATCAAAATCTATAGAGCAAAGAAATCCACACATATATATATATATATATATATATATATATATATATATATATATAAAACATGGAGGAGCACACCCTAAACTTGTTTAGCTACTTGCCCTGGTGCTGGTAAATAAGGTAAATAAAGTAACATAGTACCGCACTTAATGGGAATACTAGTGAAAAAAATCAAGCTTTATGGAATAAATCCATAATTTTGCTATATATATATCTATATATATAGATATATATATATATATATATATTGCTTTAGATTTATGCCCACTAGATAATGAATATTATGACTATCTATCTATCTATCTATCTATCTATCTATCTATCTATCTATCTATCTATCTATCTATATATATATATATATAGATATATATATATAGTCATAATATTCATTATCTAGTGGGCATCAATCTAAAGCAGCAGGACTTTTCATAAGAAAGTCCAGTTGACTTATATCCACTAGATACTGTATTAATAAAGCATAATAAAAAAACACATCAGTATTACAAAGATACAGAATTAAACAAATAATCTTAAAAAAAAAATCAGAAACTGTGAGAAAAAATGAAATATGTAAACGAGGTCAAAAAGAGCAAAGTCTATCTTGATTATATGCTGCAGAAATTCATTTCCTTGCCAAATATCTTATGTTTAAAAATACGATATATTAATGTTAAATATTGATCAACCAACATAATGAGATTTAGGAATATCTACTAGTTTTATCATTTTTTTTTCTGCAGTTTTTACCAAAAGGTATACATGGCATGGTGTGCTTAGTTTCTCTAGCTGCTGGTCATCCCCATATTACTACAATCCAATTCTAAATGTAATGCCCTCAGTTTAAACTTCGGATGAAATGAGCTCTCATTGTGAGTAACGTTTCCTCTGTAACAATAACCCTTAGTCTTCAGTGCGCCTCCCCTTACCCTGTAGGGGAAAAATAGGTAAGCAACGACGCCCCGTCAACAATGAACAATTTGCTATCACATATAGAAATCAGCAGCCTAAAGAGTACAAACATTTTCTGCTCTCAATGTAGAACATTTAATAGCACGGCGTGGGCTGTATGATATCAGCCAAAACTGAGTCAGACGCTGTAAACGGAATCGTTTTCACTTCAGCTCTGGACTGTGGTTGATATAAAGAATTTATTGTAAGAAGGAGTCAGCACCTATACGTAGAGGGATGCTTATCCTATTCTAGGAGATAATCCTTGTTTTCTTTTTAATGAAATATAAAAATAGGAATTGGTAGAGGAATACACATATACTAAATACATATATATTTAGTATATCCTTGATAAAGGCCCAAACGTGGACTGAAACGTTGGTATGCACAGTGGAATAAATCATCACTAACAAGAAATATTCTTTATCATATTCATATATATGTGCTGCTAATTAGCAATGTCTCCTCTAACATTCTCACCCCCGTTCATTCCCCTGGTTAGAAAATACAATAAAACCGACAACTTCTATTTCTAAGTTCTGTAGTAGTAAACGGTTTCCAAACCCATATCGGTGCCAAGAGACGGTTGTAAATGTACACACGTAACACGGGCAATCAAGATGACGCTGGTTTCCATAACTCATTAAAGAAATCAGGCAACGAATGCATTAAAAAGGAAAAAAAAAAAGGAATACTTCAGCGTAGAGTCAAGGAAAAAAAACAAAAAAACGATTGGCCCGTCGCTCAAGGTTGGGTAGAAAAGTGCTTGCTAAGCTATCTATTTCACACATGGAACGACAGAAGGTTCGATATTCATTCGATCGATCAGTGAAAAGGCAAAATCGGACACACTCCTTTTTCAAATACAGATCTCAAATGTCCCCCTACAGTCTGCAGTCGCACGGCTGGTGATGTGGTACAGACAGAGCAAGGGGTTACATCAAGGCTGTTCCCTGGACTCTTCAAACAGTCTAGACCAATGACCTGCAGCATGCTGCCCTTTGAAGAAGATGCAAGTTCGTTGCACGATAAAGGGAAAAAATCGAGGCGTACCCCTTTTAACAAAAGAGGCTGCAAAGAGGTAAGCCAGGGTAAGCAAAAAAAAAAAAGCATCTGCTTCCATGGTTACAAGCCAACTATGAAAACCTTTTGCCTTTCAACCAAATCCGTTCTCATGCTCTCTCGCAGACCATGTCATGCATTATGAGCAAAGGCAGGTTGAGCTGAAATCCGCATGGTTATTTCACAGTGAAATGATACGCGAACACATGGCTGAAAGCAAGGGGGAAAAAAAAGTCACATGACAGTTGCTGTTTCATAGGGAAAAAAAATTCTATTACTCAGGCATGCTGAGAAAAAGTGTTTATGGGAATCAGCCTTTTTCTTGCACGCTAGACATTTTCATTTTCATGATTGATAAAAGGATAACGGTTAAGGGTCAAGGTTTTTGTGGCCAGGGCCAGAAACCCCCATTGTCATCAGGACTTCGGACTTGAATAGCATTTCAGATAAGATTTTTTTTTTTTTTGCATCTGTTTAAACTGAACAATTCTTGCTGGTTTGACAGAGCATGAAAAGTCATGAATTTCTATCTGATTGACCTTCCTCACATTCACATTGCTTTTCTGACTTTGCAGTTTTTTTTTCTCCCTTCCATGGCAGTTGAAGTCAGATTCATTCTCACTGGAGAGAGAGTTAATCTGGCAGTTTTAGTGCAGGGCTGCTTCCCACTGATTTATTAGCAAATTTCTACAAATCTGATTATACCATCAGAGAGGTTAACCCGCTGCTGGCTTCCAAGATTTCTGCCTAAAATCCAAAGAGAAAATAATTGTTTATATCGGATATAGTATTTATAGTTCATGGAATTCATGGAATACCGTTATGGGACCTGTTATCCAGAATGCTCAAGACCTGGGGATTTCTGGACAAGGGATATTTCCATAATTTGAATCTCCATACTTTAAGTCAAAAAAAAATTTTAAACATTGAATAAACCCAATAGGAATATTTTGCCTTCAATAAGGATTAATTATTACTTAGCTGTGATCAAGTACAAAATACTGTTTTATTATTACAGAGAAAAAGGAAATAATTTTTTAAAATTTAAATTATTATATTAGGGTCTATTGGAAGCTTTCCATAATTTGGAGGTTTCTGGATAATGGGTTTCCGGATAAAAGAACCTGCAATTGTGAGATGCCTATACGTTTTACAGAATATGACAATACAACTTTTTTCTTCTTTTATATAACATTATTACCATTTTCAATTTTATATTTCTTTCTTTGCAATGTATTTTCTAATACTTTGTTATATTTTCAGCACCTATTATATAATTCTATTTCAATTAAAAAGCAAGCAATGCATATTTTGATGCAATGTTGTATAATTTAACATTTTCAAAAGAAAATGTAAAACAGAGTAACAATTAGGGAGTTATTTACTAAACTCTGAATGCCAAAAACCCCAAAAAAATGTGTTTCTTTAGTATAAAATCTGAATTTTTAGTGAAAAAAAAAATCACAAATTTTTTGGAATTTATTAAACCCAGAGGATGGAAAAAGTCCAAATCTGAAAATCCGGCATCTTAGACCTGCCGAGGTTGCATATAAGTCAATGGGAGGAGTTCCAAAGATTTTTTTATCTGCGCTTGGTTTTTTGCAATAATCAGAAGTTTTTCTGGGTTTTCGGGCATGAATTTGAAAAAAATCTGAGTTTTTGGGTGGACATTCTGAAAAATGTGTATTTTTCACGATTTTTCTGGAAAGTGTATTAATAAATAAGCTGAAAAAACCTGTGCGGATTTGGTCTGAGTTTTTTCCAGAACATATTGAGATAAATTCGGACTTTGATAAATAACCCCCTTAAAGTTTTATATGATCGGTATAAATATTGTAGAATGATAATATTCTTGTATATTTTAGTTGATGTTATATAAAATGGTTGATTGCGGTAATTGACGTTTATTTTTATGATAGTAACATAGAATGGGGGGAGAAAGAAAAGAAATGTTGGTTTGTGCAGTCTTCAGAGCAGAAGGGTGTTCAATTAGCCATGACTTAAAAGAAAGCCATATGTATAAAATGGTTATTAATGACTCCATAAACCTGTAAGTGATATATAAAGCTGGAGAAGGGTTGCAGTGCCCTCTTGTGCTTTTCCTATTTAATCTGGGCCAGGTACTCCATCCCCTTTAGATAACTTTGCAGCAGAACAGATTCCCCTTCCCCCTGGCAAAGGTAACATTGCGTATTACTGATGTGGCTTAGGATATATGAAGCTATAACTCAAGGTTATTCACATTTTTACATCTCCTAATTTGTTATTTTTTGCCTATGAAATATGATTTCTGCCATGCCTTCCTCAAGTTACAAATCTCATTCTCTGAGGGTTGCTATCTTTCACCAAGTGCTAAATAATGTTGTCTAGGAACTGTTAGAACAATGCCTTCTGCTTTTTCTAGACATACTTCTATTATAGGGGTAGTTTGCCTTTAAATTAACTTTTAATATTAAACAATTTTTAACTGGTTTTCATTTTTTATTTGTGGTTTCTGAATTATTTTAGTTCTTTATTCAGTAGCTCTCCAGTTTGTAATTTTTAGTGATCAGGTTCTGTAGCTAGGGTCCAAATTACCCTAGCAACCATACACTGATTTGAATGAGAGACTGGATTATGAATAGGAGAGGCCTGAATAGAAAGGTGAGTAATAAATTGTAGCAACAATGACACATTTGTAGCCTTACAGAGCATTTGTTTTTTAGACCCCTTGTATGAAAGCTGGAAAGAGTCAATAAAAGAAGGCAAATAATTAAAAAAAAAAGGCTAGTTGAAAAGTTGCTTAGAATTAGCCATTCTATAACATACTGAAAGGTGAACACCCCTTTAAAGCCAAGAGCTGGCATTTTGGCTCTGCAAGATACAAGTGGCACTTAAGTCACTTACAGCATACCTGTTGGCCATAGAGTCAGGGCCGGATTTCAAATCGCAGCGCCCCAAGGCCGCATTGTCCAAGTGCCGACTTCTTCTGTTGAGCACGCCCCCCTGCCGCTGCCGGCACTACATGGTCCTAGCGCCGGCTGCGTGAAGCAACATCGATCGCAATTTAAATCACTGGAAAACTGTGGGGGCAGGGTTGCGGTTGGGCGGCATGCCGCCCCTACATGTTTGCCGCCCTAGGCCCGGGCCTAAGTGGCCTCGCCACAAATCCGGGCCTGCATAGAGTATTTTGTAGCCCTTTTTAATGGACATTTTCAGACAACTATAGTCTTTTAAGGTAGAGAAATGTAAATATTTCATTATTAATTGCCATTTTCTTTAAAATTATGTTATCATCCTTTCATTTAAAGAATATAACCCCTATTACTAAATGTATTATTAACTGTTGTTTAAATAGTGTCATCAAGTGATGTGCGTGTTGGGTAAAACCCGACCCGCACCCGACCCAAACCCGCCCGACTTCTGGGTTCCTTTTACAGACCTGCGCCGCCCTGCTGATGATGTTACAAAAGGGGCGGGGTGCGCGGCTATAAAATCGGAAGCTGGCTGTGTAAGGTGGGGGTGCGAGGTCGGGACAAACCCAACCCACCCGCAGCTCCTGCTTGAAAGCAAGTTGTAATTGGATAAACTCTAAGTATAGTGCCAAGTAGAGCCTCTTGTAGACTGCCAGGCCACATAGGGGCTACCAAATAGCCAATCACAGCCCTTACTTGGCACCCCAAATGAACTTTTTCATGCTTGTGTTGCTCCCCAACTGTTTTTACATTTGAATGTGGCAGGTTGGGGACCCCTGTCTTAAGTCTACTAGAAAATCATATAAACATTAAAGCCAATAGGCTGGTTTTGCTTCCAATAAGGAATAATTATATCTTAGTTGGGGTCAAGTACAAGCTACTGTTTTATTATTACAGAGAAAATGAAATCATTTAAAAAAAATTTCCGGATAACAGATCCCATACCTGGATTCATTTATATAATACAAACAAAGGCTGTTTTATACAATTACTAGCTTATATAGATCCAAATAATGTCTGTGTGTTCAAGGTGATCATCTACCACTGCTCAGCATTCTTAAACCCCAACAAGCCACATGAAATATGTCAGCAGCCTCAATTGACTCAGATTGGCCATGGCATATACATTGGCAAGCTATAGAGGACATTTGTATTTTTTCAGGTGAAAAGACTGTTATAAATGCGTTGTTTTTTTTTTTTTTTTTAATTTATCATCACTTTGGTGAAATGCTGTCAGTTGTTTCCGTGGCTGTGGGTTTAAATTTCACAAATGAAAGTGAGTAAAAGATGAAATGTGCGTTTGTAGAATTTACTACACAAGATTATCTCATGCCAAACATCAACATATTTCCGTGGCTTACTAGTGCCAAGATATATACACAACCACATATGCTATTCTATGGTGCTATTAACCGAGGAAACCATGTATTTATGTGTTATTTACTTTTCCTTATATCCTGCTGGGCATCGCACAGTAATTTACAGACTTGTGAAAAGCAAGGGGAAGTATAAAATAATACTTTTATATGCCTGTTGTTTTATTAATTAGATCATTTCCCATAAAATGTCTTCAAGTAATATACAGGTCTACTGTATCATAGCCCTGCCACCAGATGGGTGGATTCTAATCCCTGTAAATTTAGCTTTCTAGGGCAAAGTTGGCACTAGCTCCAGAAATTAAACAAGTCAAAAAAGCTTTTAGTTATAGGAGCATGTATACAAAGTAGTGTCAAAGCAACACCAAAATATTCTCTCCTGCCCTTAATTTTACCAGGGACATCAGCACGTTCAAGCCACCATATTTAATAAGCTTCAAAGTGGTGAGAAGATTGTTTAGAAACCTACACAAGCCCGGCAAGTTATCTAGATGTCATGAAATTTTACCAACTATGCCAGTATCTATGGCAAGGGTGGCCAATCTGTTTTACCCATGAGCCACATCCAAATGTAAAAAGAGTTGGCGAGCAACACAAGCATGAAAAAAGTTCCTTAGGGTGCCAAATAAGGGCAGTGATTGGCTATTTGGTGCCCCTATGTGGCCTGGCTGCCTACAGGAGGCTCTGTTTGACAGTACAGTGTTTTTTATACAACCAAAACTTGCCTCCAAACCACAAATTCAAAAATAAGCAGCTGCTTTGATGCCACTGGGAGCCACATCCAAGGGGTTGGTGAGGAACATGTTGCTCCCAAGCCATTGGTTGGGGATCACTGCATTATGGAGTAGCCCCAGTTTCTTCCCAAGCACTTCCATTAAAGTGTATATTTTTGACCAGCAGCATAACCAGAGAGGGGCGGGCCCTGGCGCGGGACGTGCAGCCAGGCCCCGCCCCCTCCGTACACCCAGAAATGGCTGCATTTACAGCCGCATTTAGGTGAAAATACGGTGTGCGAGCTGCCAGGGGAGGCCCTGAGGGGGTGCGGACCCTGCCCCAATCGCACCCCCTGCTCCCCCGGTAGTTACGCCACTGTTTTTGACATATTCACTTTGCAGTTAGACTTTGGTACAGTAATTCAAAGCCTTTATATGTCAATTTATGCTAAAGGGTTTAAGCATAAACAATCCTCAAAGTTATAGATACTCTCATAGGGGCAGATTTACCAATGGGCGAAGTGGCTAATGCTAGCATCAATTTATTAGCCCGCAGGGACATTGCCAATTTATTAACGGGCGCAGGCGCCAATTCGCCAGTGAAAGAGATGGATGCTAGCGGTCGTTCACACTCTAACGCCAGGTAACTTTTCGCTCTCTCAAATGGACGCTACTCCACAAATTCACTAAGATGCGGATTTTACTGAACGTTACCTCTTTCGCCAGACTTGCCTTCACCAGCTCAGACCAGGCAAAGTGCAATGGAGTGCATAGATCTTCCTCAATCTTCTGTTATTTACGTCAAATTTTTTAGTGGAAAAAGTTAAAAATACGCTGGCGTCTTTTCCTTTTTTCAGAGTGATAGACTGCAAAAGTTTTTTGGAGTAACCGGGTTCCCCCCTACATTTCCTAACATATGGAACATAAACTATACAGTGGGCTCATGTGTAGGGCAATATAACAACTCTACTGTCTTTATTAAGGTTCCCTGGACTTGTGTAATGTAATGTATTTGCTGCAACATATAACATAAATGCGTCCATTTAACTTTAAATTTCCTGCCGTATGCAAATTAACATGAGCACAAGACCTATAGTAAATTTGCGCTACGAAGAAATAAACGCTGGCACATCTTTGCTTTGAATTGCTCACACTGATGAAGTAACGCTAGTAAAAAGTTGCCAGCATTCGTCGCCCGCGATGAAACTCCACAGTTTAGTAAACTAGCATTGTCTGAGCAAATTTGCGCCTGGCGAAGTGTTGCGATGGGTGCAAATTTTCGCCACTTAGTGAATCTGCCCCATAGTGTTTATATATTTATAAAACTGTATAAGAATTGCTTTTTGTACAATGCCACTTTAACCCCTTAGTAGGACACCTAAAGATTATCCAAGTTGTGTAATGACTTTTTGGGGCCGATTCACTAACTTCGAGTGAAGGATTCGAAGTAAAAAAACTTCGAATTTCGAAGTGTTTTTTGGGCTGCTTCGATCATTGAATGGGCTACTTCGACCTTTGACTACGACTTCGACTTCGAATCGAAAGATTCGAACTAAAAATCGTTCGACTATTCGACCATTCGATAATCGAAGTCTCTTTAAAAAAAAAATCGACCCCCTACTTCGCCATCTAAAACCTACCGAAGTCAATGTTAGCCTATGGGGAAGGTCCCCATAGGCTTTCCTAAGTTTTTGTGATTGAAGGATATTCCTTCGATCGTTGGATTAAAATCCTTCGAATCGAAAGATTCGAAGGATTTAATCGTTTGATCGAAGGAATAATCCTTTGATTGTTCGATCGTACTATCTGCGCTAAATCCTTCGACTTCGATATTCGAAGTCGAATGATTTTAATTCCCAGTCGAATATCGAGGGTTAATTAACCCTCGATATTCGACCCTTGGTGAGTCGGCCCCTTTATGTATATGCTTTTTGTTTTGCTTTGTTTATTCCACTTTTCAACAAACCCATTGACTTTAAGGGGTTACGCTGGTCCTAGAGTGGGGTGTAATGGAGTAATTGTAGTTACAGGAAACATTGTTGGGGTCATTTACTAATTTCCAAGACAAAAGGACAAACTCCCTCGTGCTCATTCACTAAGCACTCCTGCAATAGGAGAAGCAGTAAATACACAGCTCCCTTGTATCATGCTGGTGCTCCCGAGCTTTCATGTCTGAATAACGTTATGGAGTCCAAGGACCTCTACCTGTGGACACTGATGGCAGGGAAGAGTACAAAGGGCAAAGGATACAGAATGTCTTGGAGTTGGCAATGGTCTATTCTGACATATTAATATGAAAATTAATGGGGACTTATCAGTATTGATAAAAAAGAGGCTTTATGGTTCTTCTGTAGAAAAGTGTCCACCAGGCTGCCCAGCAGTACCAGCAGTGAGGATGGGCAGAGTGAGCTGCAGGAACCTGAGGGAATGGTATGTTCCTTCCATAGGCAGATTTAAATTCATAGTTAAACAGTACTCCAACCCACTGAAGGACTATACCTCCTCCAGCCCAACAAGTCTGCCTATTGATTCAGGGAGAAGTTGGATTGTTGCTCATATTCTCATTCTTGAACTGTCTAGTTGGGGCTTCTACATTGGGGTAATGAAACAAAAGGTGCTGTAAGAGGCTTATCAACCCATTGCAACCAATCAGCAGGCAGCATATACTGGTCAGCTGTTTAAAACAAAGATCTATTTGGTTGTTGTGCAATTGTAAACTGAAACAAAATGTGCACCTTTTATTACATTGTGCCACTACACTTGATCTACAGATGATATGGGCTAAGATTTGGCGTCATGGCTGACCTAACTAATTTGGGGGTGGATGAATACATCTTAGTAGAAGTTGCTTAGGGCCTCATAAACCATATTATGTCCCTGTGATGAAAGTAAACAATGAATTAAAAATTTCTCAGTCTTCAGAAGCTTCCATCACCTGAGCAGCACACAAGCAATCCTACTAAAGCCCTAATAAAGCCTCCAGCCATTCGTACTTTTACTGATATTGTTATCAGACCCCCTATATAACTCTAACTTGTAATGCTTAATCACTCAGGTTCTTTTTTGATAAATATGGGCGGAAGATTTTAGAAATAAAGGGGTGTTTTACAATCAAGAAATAAACATGTTACATCTGCTACTCAGTTCATGTCGCAGTTCAACTAAACACGGCACTTTGTTGTCCATGTTCCTCCTGCCAAGAAAAATCAATTTCATATCACAAAGGCCAAGACAAAAAAAGATTGTAGGAGCTTGGCTATAAATTCCATTGTTCAGTCCTACAGAGCAGCCCCACAGCATCAGTCGCCCTATTGTCATATTTGTTGTAGCTCTTGTATCCTCCTACTGTTAGGTAGTTCTGCAGAGCTGTGGATTTCAACACAATATTTTAGTCTCTGATTTCTGTCCTATTTCAGTCACCTATTAGGTTAATATGCCTTTACAGTTTTTGGGCTGGTCAGTTGACTCGGAATCTGCGGGAAACGCTATGGAAACTTTCTAGTACAGATAATACTAAAGCCAAACACTATCCTCACAAGGGGGAAGAAGGGGAGGGTGATTTGAGGTCTTTATTCCTGGGGTGTAATAAGATTTTCACAATAATCAGGTTTTATGGTAAATACCTCTGCTTTATCTGCTTTAGGCTATTTAAGGTCTCACTATTAGATTAGATTGTGTTACTTTGCCTTCAATATTTTTTATCTAGATAACACATTTCTATCATTTCTTAGTGTTAACAGGTTATATTTGTTATGGTTGTCTGTGGGACTGGAATGTCTGTATCCACTCAAAGAAATGTCAGCTTGTATGATGTTTCAACATTTTATTAAAGTTTGACAATTAACATACAGATTACACATTTTTTTAGATGCAGGATCAAGAACAAATGTCACAAACAGCAAGCTTGCCCTCAAAAAGTAAGGACAGGGTAAAAGAAGACCATGCATAAAAAATCAACAAACAAACATGTAGGCTAACAAAATAAATTGAATTTAGCCCAGTGGATGAAAAAGAAAATGGGAAGAAAGAATTATTATTTTCTGAAGAACACTATCTTGGTTGGATAAGGGTCAGCTACTGGTCTTAGCTATACTTCATTGGGTTGGTTTTTGGTGCTCAGTACAATTACTGGCCTTTATTTGCTTGCTCATTTACTCTATACTGAAATGTGAGGTGGTATTGCTTACTTCTTATAAAGAGAAACAGAAGTTAACAAGGTGGACCAGGGAGTGTTCCTTGTATTGCCTTCACTTTTGGCCAGTGAATTATATTTAACCACCAAAGCTTTGAGGACTACTAGAAACAAATGCAGACCTGTAGTTGTTGTCTGATCCAGGGGCAGTGATTGCTATATGGGCAACAGTGGTCTTGTTGACAAGTAACTCCTCTGTGCCATCAATTGTATGTTGTTACCCCAAATTGCAGCACTTTGTCAGAACTCCAGTGCAATTGTGGATGCATGCTAAGGTGCACCAATATGGACACAATTTAGCATCTAGTATGATAAACTAGAAGACGTCATTTCCCTCATACAATAATAACAACAGTCAGTCATGGCTATATAAAATCTATCATGCCCAGGGTTGTGTTGGTGTCTGTACTTGTGCATAATTCAGCAGAGCTGGTTGCATGGGTTTCTTTAGTGACTTCCACAATTTGCAGAGTAGCATCTTGTTACATCCTACCTGAATTTAAACTGGTGACCTGCTGTTTTCCAGGCAGCCTACTTGCCTCTGTCCTATCTGAGCAGAGGGTTGTTAGTTTATGCTTTGGTCACCATTTGTTTCTAGGTAAGCATAGTGAATTCACCTGTCGTCAGTTTGGCCACAAGTGCTCAGAATTTGCCATTGGTGTGTCTATAAATCCCCAGTTCTGTGCTCATTTAATTGCAGATTTTAGGTCAAGCGTTCTTGGTCTAAGCTTCTATGTTCCCTCTGATTGTTGTTCTCAGCCTGGCTTGTACCTGAGCTTGAGTTTGAATCACAAATATGCAACTGTTATCTGGTTCTGACCTGGCCTATCTGACTACGTCCAGCTACTTTCTTTTTGCTCCATCCCGGAGTATACGGATGGGAAATTGACAAAATGTCTAGCCCCATGTCAGATTTCAAAATTGAATATAAAAAAATCTGTTTGCTCTTTTGAGAAATGGATTTCAGTGCAGAATTGTGCTGGAGTAGCACAATTAACTGATGCGTTTTGAAAAAAACATGTTTTCTGATGACAGGATCCCTTTAAAGAAGCCTTATGGGAGCATCGAGGGCACTTGAATATTGCTCGGTTTGCCTCTATGGAAAGCAACCTGTGATTAGTTTATACTGTTAAAGTTACATCCAAGAACCCTCCAAAAGAGGAGGAATACTGCACAAAGTCCACTTAACAAAAGAGCAAAAACAGCAAATACATTTATATTAACTTAGAAAAGCTTTTAAATTTTGTATTGAGAAGCCGCCAGCCTTGAGTGCAGAGAGAAACATCTGGGTTGGAGCAAGTGAGAGTTTAAAGATGGAAATGCAAAGGGCATGTCTAATTAGTGGTTCTGAGAAGCTTCTTTAGGGAATCTTATCTTGGCATCAGACGTGACTAATGTACAAATGCCGCATTCCCGGGCTTAAAGATCCCTTATCAGTTTTATTTGTAACTCCCTCTAATGATACTATTGATTCAAACCTGTGAGTTTACTTACTGGCATCATCTTCTGCCTTTATCAGAGCTTTGGCCATTACTGGTATTGGAAGAGTTAAGTAACTGGCATATGCATTATAATGTGGAAAAAAAAAGGCTTTTTCTGTGGTTTTAACTTTCTAGAACACAGAAGAGCATTGTTCTCTGAGTGCCGGCACATGAAGATGTAAGTAATGCCATCTGGTGGCACTGTGAATAAACTGCCTGTTTACAGCAAGTCACTGGGGTAGTGCTGAACAAACGAGGACAACTGTTCAGCATGGCACACGTTTGCTTAGAGAGGGGGATATGGTGGTCAGTGATTTCAGCAGGTTCATGTGAAATGAACGAAAAGAAGAAAATCATTTTGATTTATCAATGAGTGAAGCTAGAGATCTCCACAGTCCGCAGAGTGAAATACCGCCTCTCTCCATTCATTTATATGGGATTTTTAAAGGCATATTAATCAAATGGTGAACTTTCACTATCACCCTTCGATAAATACGCCTTTAAAAATCTTATAGAAATGAATGGAGTGAGGCGGTATTTCACTCTGCGGACTGTGGAGATCTCTAACTTCACTCTTCGATAAATTTACCCCTATATAACTATATATTTTGTTTCTATTTGCTCTTAATTGGTTACTTGTACAAGGGATAGAAAATTCAGAATAATACACATTCTTAACCAGTTCTATGAATCCACTCAGGAAGCTGACATTTTGCCAGGCACTCCTTCATTATGATTCTCAGGCATCCTGGGAAGTACAATTTAAAGCTGCATGTGGCGTTTTCCATATGAGAATTTGGGTCTTCATACCTTAAGTCTACTAAAAAATAATTTAAAAATTCATTAAAACCAACAAGGTTGTTTTGCCTCCATTAAGGATGAATTATATCTTAGTTGGATCAAGTAAACTGAACTATTTTATTATTACAGGGGAAAGGATATAATTTAATTTTTTTTTTCAATTATTTGATTGAAATGGAGTCATGGGAGGTGGCCTATGGTAATTTGGAGCTTCCTGGATAACGCGTTTCTGGATAATGGATCCCTTACCTGTATTTATGCATTCCGTATTTCATATATATTTGTGTGTGTGTTGGTGTTTGTGTATATATATATATATATATATATATATATATATATATATATATATATATATATATATTATGTGGTGAGGTCACTACTAGGATACCTGGAAAAGTCCAGGACGGAGCTTATTTATGCCCCAGGTTCCTAACAGAGTGGTTCCGGGACTGCTAGTCCAGCCCGGGTGTTATGAGTTGTACTGATGTATTTCAGGTGGTTAATTAAAGAGGCAGCTCAAGCCAGAGTGGAGAGTTCCTGGCTGGGGAAAAGACACAGGAAAGCTGCCTGTGTGAGAGGGATTGAAATCACCAAAAGGTTTGAGATTTGAGATCTTCCTGTATGTTCTTTGTTTTGGGGAGACAGGCGGTAGGCCTTCTCCTGGTTAGTTAGGAAAACTGACCTGTATTAGTTAGAAGCCCGTTAAGTGGCAAGGATTTTATTTTGAATTGTTTGTTTTGTTTATTTTTTCTGCAAGAGACAATAAACTGCCAAAAAGAGACTATACTCTCATGAGTTGCACTTGTGCCGTGGGCTGTGTTACCCCAGGAAAACTGATCCCAGCTACCCAAACTCTTACATATGGTGGAGGGTGCTCTGGCACAAAATAAAGCAACAAAAGGCAGTATAATATTGCAGAGACTGTGAATTAAAGGGGTAGTTATCCCATAAGAACTGTGCAGCATGGAGGAGATTGTGAAACAGTTAATGCTGTCTAATGCCACCCAGCAACAGGCACAGCAGCAAGCGGAAGCCCGCCATAAGGAGCTGGTCCTACAGTTGCAACAACAGACGATGGTTCAACAACAGGCACAGCAACAGCAGATGATGGCCATGTTTAAAAAGCTGGCAGAAGATGCAGAGGAAGACCGGCAGGTACTGACAGGATTGGTCCAACAGTTGGGACAGAGACCCCAGGAGCCACCTGCAGTAGTACATAGCAATGTACCCAAAATCAATGTAAGCCGCTTCCTCCAAAAGATGACATCAGAGGATGATCCGGAGGCATATCTCACTACATTTGAGCAGACCGCCGAAAGAGAGGGTTGGTTTAAAGAGCAGTGGGCAGGTCTTTTGGCACCCCTGCTAACCGGTGAATTGCAAAAAGCATATTTTGATCTTGACCCTGTTACTGCCAAGGATTATGAGAAACTGAAAAAAGAGATTCTGGCCCGCCTTGGCGTTACCCTGGTGCTTCGTACCCAACGTGTATACAGCTGGGCTTATCACCCGGAGAAGCCTCCACGCTCCCAGATGTTTGACCTGATCCACCTGGTGAAAAAATGGTTGCAGCCAGAGTCCTTGACTGGACCTGAGATTATTGAGAGGGTGGTACTGGATCGCTACCTGAGGTCCCTTCCTGTTGCCCTGCGCAAATGGGTGACCCATGGAGACCCTAAAACTGCAGATGACCTTGTGGAGTTAGTGGAAAGGTACTTTGCTGCTGAGAACTTTGGCACCCCTCCCACATCGTTCCGGGCTCGACACCTGAAAGGGAGGTACACCCTGGCAATGGGTAAGACTGTTCATGGGGACACGGGTGGTGGTAAAGGTAAATCACCCTTAAAGGGAGAGAATTTTGGCAAAAACCCGGGAGGCTGGCAATCTAAAACTGGAAAGTCTGAGACTTTTAGGTTTAATTCCGAGACTGTTAAATGTTTCCGTTGCCATGATTTTGGTCATATTGCAGCAAACTGCCCTTTGCTTGATGATCCTATGCAATGTGATTTTTCTTACAGGAATAGACGCCAGTCCCTGTTTGCTATGGTTGCCTGCACTGCGGTGCCGGTTCAGGAAAAGCAAATGTGTAAAGTGAGTGTGAATGGGAAACAATTGCTTGCATTGCTAGACTCCGGTAGTCTAGTCACTTTGGTAAAGTTAGACTCAGTAGGCCCTGTTAAGTTCCAGTCAAAAAGGGTTGGTGTGGTTTGTATTCATGGTGACACACGGGAGTATCCTGTGGCGACCCTAAAGTTCAAAACGGGACTTGGTACAGTGACTTACTCTGCAGGGGTAGTACCAAACCTTCTGCATGATGCAATAATTGGGAGGGATTTTCCCCAGTTTTGGGATCTTTGGAATCAATCAGTTTCTCCCTGCTCTGATGCAGTGGTTGAAGGACCTGTGCCCCTAGAAAATTCAGAGCTAACAGGTTCAGAGGATTCTCCTCAAGAAACCCCAGTTTTCCCTTTCTCTGTATTAGCAGGAAACTTGGAGGACCCTGAAGATGATCAAAACCCTAGTGGAGAAACCAGTGAGTCAGGTATTATTGACAGTATTGTGGATTTCTCTGATTTGAATGTACACAAAGCGAATTTCGGTACAGAACAGTTAAAAGACCCTGACCTTGTAAAAGCTAGAGAAAATGTGAAAATAATTGACGGGGAACCTATTGAGCCAGGGCTCAGGTTATCCTATCCTCACATGTCTTTAAAAGGGGATCTACTGTACCAAGTATCAAAAAAATCAAATGAGGTGATTGAACAATTAGTGGTACCCAAACCATACAGAAAAGTGGTGTTGGATCTTGCCCATGGTCATGTAATGGGGGGACATTTGGGTGTGAAAAAAACTACCGAAAGAGTTTTGCAGAGATTTTTTTGGCCTGGTGTATATCAGCAGGTAAAGGATTACTGTGAGTCCTGTCCTGTTTGCCAAATTTCGTAATTTTCGTAGTCCCTTAATCCCATTACCAATTATTGAAATACCCTTTGAGCGAATAGCCATGGATCTGGTGGGCCCTTTGTTAAAATCTGCCCGGGGTCACCAATATATCTTAGTGATCATGGACTATGCCACTCGCTATCCGGAAGCTATTCCTTTGCGCAACACTTCTGCTAAAACCATTTCCAAAGAATTGCTTCATGTGTTCAGTAGGGTTGGGATCCCTAAAGAAATCCTAACCGATCAGGGTACCCCTTTTTTTTAGAGTAACTAAGGAACTCTGTAAATTGTTTAAAATTTCACAATTGCGAACCTCTGTCTACCACCCTCAGACAGATGGTCTTGTGGAACGGTTTAACAAGACCCTAAAAAGTATGTTGAAAAGGGTAGTGAAGAAAGATGGGAAAGACTGGGACTGTCTTTTGCCCTATCTTATGTTTGCTATAAGGGAAGTTCCCCAATCCTCTACAGGTTATTCCCCATTTGAGTTACTCTATGGGAGACATCCTAGGGGGCTCTTAAATATAGCTAAGGAAACCTGGGAAGGGGAAGTGACACCCTACAGGAGTGTAATTGAACACATATCACAAATGCAAGACAGAATTGCTTCAATTATGCCCATTGTAAAAGAAAACCTGTCCCAAGCCCAGGCTGCCCAACAAAGAATATACAACCGTAATGCTAAAATACGAGTCTTTTCACCTGGAGACAGAGTACTAGTTTTGGTCCCCACGGTGGAGAGTAAGTTCCTTGCAAAATGGCAGGGACCCTTTGAAATAATTGAGAGAGTAGGGGAGGTAAATTACAAGGTACACCAACCTGGCAAGAGGAAACCAGAACAAATTTATCATGTTAATTTACTTAAACCCTGGAAAGACAGGACATCATTGATTGCAGTACCAGCCTATGCTGTTTCTAAGGTAACTCACGAGACCCCTCTGGTCCCTGAGGTTACCATTGCAGAAACTTTGTCCACATCCCAAAAACAGGAGGTAAAAGAATTCTTAATGAGGAATAGGGATACTTTCTCTGACCTCCCAGGAAAGACTCCCGTTGTTGAGCATGATATTGTCACTGAGCCAGGTGTTCGAGTTAAACTCAAACCCTATAGGATTCCCGAAGCTAGACGAAAAGCTGTGGCTGATGAAGTGGCAAAAATGCTTGAGTTAGGGGTAATTGAAGAGTCCAATAGTGACTGGTCTAGCCCGATTGTTCTTGTTCCTAAGCCAGATGGTAGCTGGCGGTTCTGTAATGATTTTCGCAAACTTTATTCGGTATCCAAGTTTGACACTTACCCAATGCCTAGGGTAGATGAGCTCATAGACAGGCTGGGTACTGCTCGTTATCTGACAACATTGGATTTAACAAAAGGGTATTGGCAGATACCATTATCGGAACAGGCCAAGGAAAAAACTGCTTTTGTCACTCCAGGCGGTTCTTTCCAGTACAGAGTAATGCCCTTTGGCCTACAAAATGCCCCTGCCACATTTCAAAGGGCTATTGATAGAATATTAAGACCTCACCAACAGTATGCGGCTGCATATTTAGATGATGTGGTGATACACAGTACAGATTGGGAGTCTCACCTGCACAGAGTTCAGGCTGTGTTGGATTCCCTCCGTAAAGCAGGCCTTACTGCCAACCCCAAGAAATGTGCCATTGGTTTGGAGGAGGCCAAGTATTTAGGTTACACCATTGGCAGAGGTGTGGTAAAAACCCAGGTAAGTAAAACAGCAGCCATTCAACAGTGGCCACACCCTCTTAATAAGAAGCAGGTTAGAGCTTTTCTGGGTATCACTGGCTACTACAGGAGGTTTATTCCTCATTTTGCCACCTTGGCTGCTCCCTTAACAGACTTAACAAAGGGAAAAAACTCTGTCATGGTCAAGTGGTCCCCTGAGGCAGAAAAATCTTTTCAGGCCCTCAAAGATGCGTTATGTGCACAACCAGTCTTGTATTCCCCAGATTTTTCAAAGGACTTTGTGGTCCAGACAGATGCATCAGATGTAGGGTTAGGGGCAGTATTATCCCAGCTTTATAACGGGGAAGAGCATCCAGTGGTGTACTTAAGCAGAAAGCTCAATGACTGTGAGAGGAAGTATGCCACAATTGAAAAGGAGTGTTTGGCCATAAAGTGGGCCTTAGACGCCTTAAGGTATTACCTCTTAGGCAGAAAATTTGACCTTATTACTGACCATGCACCTCTAAAATGGATGGCCCAAAAGAAGGAGACCAATAGACGAGTGAATCGTTGGTTCCTCACGCTGCAGGACTACTGTTTCACAGTGAAACATAGGCCCGGGTCAGAAATGGGCAATGTTGATGCCCTGTCCCGGGTTCATTCCTGTTGGGCCTCAGTTGTTCCAAACATTGGGTTGAAACAAGGAGGGGGGTATGTGGTGAGGTCACTACTAGGATACCTGGAAAAGTCCAGGACGGAGCTTATTTATGCCCCAGGTTCCTAACAGAGTGGTTCCGGGACTGCTAGTCCAGCCCGGGTGTTATGAGTTGTACTGATGTATTTCAGGTGGTTAATTAAAGAGGCAGCTCAAGCCAGAGTGGAGAGTTCCTGGCTGGGGAAAAGACACAGGAAAGCTGCCTGTGTGAGGGGGATTGAAATCACCAACAACAACACTTATTATCTGTCTGTAAATTACGTCTGTCTATCTGACCCAAATCCTAATGCCACCCATACATTAGCAATAATACTGACATAATAATACTCTAAAGAGAAAGATAGAGAGCACACTGTAATCAACTTGGAGAAACAGACAATACTTAGAAACCTCCTTCCCTTTAATCCAAACTCACTGTATGATAAAGCCATGATCTACTCTATAGCTAAGTTCTACAATATATCTCAAACTTTAGACCCATTCATCTGTGTTCTACTCCATAGGGTTGTTCATTCGTTATATTGTGAAAATCCGTCTCTTTCTTGTGCCAAGCACAATAATTATTTATTCTTGACCTTATAGTATTTCTAGAAGATTTCCTCACCACATTTTCTCTTCACTGGTTTTACCCCTCAAAGATCATCTGCGCATGACTCCAAGCTAAGTGCAGCTGCCAGACTCATTAACCTTACAAATCGCTCTTCTTCTCCATCTTGACTTTGCAGGTTCCTCCTTTAGCTCCCATTACCCTCAGATTTAAAATTCTGCCACTCAAACGCCTATACAAATATGCTCCTCCCCACATTTCAAGTCTTTTTTCAAAATATTCCCCAACTTGACCTTTTAACCATTCAACAAAGATCCCCTGTTGCCCTCCTCCTGTCTAACATCTTCTCATTTACGTCTACAAGAAGTCTTCCAAGTCAATTTCTAAAAAAAACTTTTCACAGTCGGGCGTTCTCACTTTCCCACAATCCACTCATAAATTACTTCCTTGTATTCCAGCTATTGTCACCCCTCTAGATTGTTAGAAGTAGGACTGTGTTTTATATATATATTAGTTTTTTTTTCATATTATATTAGTTTTTTGCATGGATGGATGTGTGAAAATACAATGTATTTGGCACATTATGAATTTGAAAATATACAAGCATATCTGGGTACAAAGAAATGTACAGGTTTAGTGTAATGTGAGATGGAATAGCTGCTTGTCTTATCTTAACAGTCATCAATGTGACTTATTTGGAATTTTTAAAAAATCTAAATTTTTCTGAAATCCCATTTACCCTTTGTTCTGCAATGTCATTTTTCTTAAAGAACGCTCATTAATGAATAGCAAACGTTTACAATATTGTGATTAGGGATGCACTAAATCCAGGATTCGGTTCGGGATTCGGCCAGGATTTGGCCTTTTTCAGCAGGATTCAGATTCGGCAAAATCCTTCTGCCCGGCTGAACCGAATCTGAATCCTAATTTGGGGTGGGCTGGGAAAATGCGTGACTTTTTGTCACAAAACAAGGAAGTAAAATTTTTTTACCCTTCCCCCCCCAATTTGTGTATGCTAATTAGGGTTCGGATTCGGTTCGGTATTCGCCCGAATCTTTCACAAAGGATTCGGAGGTTCGGCCGAATCCAAATTGTTATACAGTAGAACATGTTATGTACAGTATTTCAGAGGACCAGAATAAAATGGTGTAAAAACCAGGAAAATGTGAAATCAGGGAAATGTATTGTGCATAATATATAGGTGGGACTACAAAATAACAGGGGAAACTTAAAATCAGGGGATGTATAACTGAGGTTTCACTGTAGTATAATGCCCTTCGGGAGAACTTTCTCTTCTGAGAATTCTACCCCATAGTCTGCATGGAACATATTAAAATCTTTTTTTCTTACTTCCCTTTGTAGTTGAATTATGAACAGAACTTTCTTGGTAAGTGTGAGTGTTTTTTAACTTTGAACTTGGTTTGAAATGCGTGGGTCGGGTGAGTATATTTGCCCCTATAGTGTAGATGATTGGCACCTGTACAGCTGCTTTGCCTGTTTTAACTGAATGAACATTGCAACTACAATATAGATTTCTTCCTCTGGATGAAGGAACACCAAGCCCATCATTCAGTTCCCTTGAAAATATGCATATAGGTGCAGAATCTGGTATGGGGAATAGTGATTATTTCTAAGTATGCATTCTTATAGGAATGCTCTGATAAGAATGAACCTGCTGTTGAAATGTCTGTATGGCTTTGCGTAGTATGCAAATTAGTGATGCACCGAATCCACTATTTTGGATTCGGCCGAACCCTCAAATCCTTCGTGAAAGATTCGGCCGAATACCAAACCGAATCCGAACCCTAATTTGCATATGTTAATTAGGGGTGGGAAGGGGAAAACATTTTTTACTTCCTTGTTTTCTGACAAAAAGTCTCTTGTTTTCCCTCCCGCCCCTAATTTGCATGCAAATTAGGATTCGGATTCGGTTCAGCTGGGCAGAAGGATTCGCCGAATCCTGCTGAAAAAGGCCGAATCCCGAACCAAATCCTGGATTCGGTGAATCCCTAATGCAAATAAGAAAAATAAAACCGGTCATACACAAGGTTTGGAATTCATTATAAAATAAACAGAACTGTGGGCCCTTGAGTTGACATCCAGATCAGAGGTGTCTGTTAATTATTAATCATACTCAAGTTTTCTGAGTTGCGTTAAACTTGGATTAATGTGACTGCATACACTCTAATAACAATCTTGACTGATTACTATGGGATTTTCATATCTAGATACGAAGGATCTTGGACAGCGTTGTGTAATAGTCATTAAAGGGATACTGTCATGGGAAAAACATTTTTTTTTTCAAAATGAATCAGTTAATAGTGCTGCTCCAGCAGAATTCTGCATTGAAATCCATTTTTGAAAAGAGCAAACTGATTTTTTTATATTCAATTTTGAAATCTGTCATGGGGCTAGACATTTTGTCAATTTCCCAGCTGCCCCAAGTCATATGACTTGTGCTCTGATAAACTTCAATCATTCTTTACTGCTGTACTGCAAGTTGGAGTGATATCACCCCCTCCCTCCCCCCCCCAGCAGCTAAACAAAAGAACAATGGGAAGGTAACCAGATAACAGCTCCCTAACACAAGATAACAGCTGCCTGCTAGATCTAAGAACAACATTCAATAATAAAAACCCAAGTCTCACTGAGACACATTCAGTAACATTGAGAAGGAAAAACAGCAGCCTGCCAAAAATTTCTCTCCTAAAGTGCAGGCACAAGTCACATGATCAGGGGCAGCTGGGAAATTGACAAAATGTCTAGCCCCATGTCAGATTTCAAAATTGAATGTAAAAAGATCGGTTTGCTCTTTTGAGAAATAGATTTCAGTGCATAATTCTGCTGGAGCAGCACTATTAACTGATGTGTTTTGAAAAAAACATGTTTTCCAATGACAGGATCCCTTTAAGATGTCACTAAGTGCAAATTCTGATGAATCAAATTACTAAGAACAAATGACTGACCTTGAAGGGGGAACTTGTCTTATTGCCATTGCTTGGATCTTATTTTGCTATTGATCTCTAAGGTGTTAATCTCTAAGGTTTCAGCACATATCCATGTACTGTATATAATGCATTCTTCCTTGTAAATGGCTTGTCATCGTGTTTTGTTTCCAGTGATGGACAAATGTATGGAGTCATCTACATTCATGCTGTCATTTCAATTAATAGGAGGAAACTGCTCCATTTGCCTTTCTTTCTCATAAGGAACAACATGTATACAGCGCCAAATCAGTATGCAAACAATTAACTAATGACATTAAAAGTGTAACTGATGTCATGAGGACCTCTTGTGGTAGCAGCTTTAAAAATCAGAAACCCATTTGTATCCATCAATTATTTTGCTTTTAAGATGCTGTAGTCTCGCAGTCATAACAGTCAAATGATGTAAAGCAGATAACAATAAATTGCTTATATTGTCAAGTTTTTTGATGTTTCTTATAATAAGATGTGAGGGTTTTGTTCATCTTCTGCTAATAACATATGAGAAAAACTTAAATGGTAAGTACTTTATCAATGTATAATTCTTTAGTAGGGGCAGTACAGTGATTTAGAGCACAAAGCTGTTGGCAGTCTCTGGTTTAGTTTAATTAAAATGTTTGGATATGACAAGTGTTACAATTTTACAATTACAAGTTAAAATTTTAGTGACAAGAACCATTAAGAAACACGTGGGCACCATTTATCTTGCACATTTTTTTTAGTTTTGGGGTAATTCTTCACTTTGATGTTGTAAATGCAACTCAGTTCTAAAGGAGTCAATTATTTATAGCAGAATGGAAGAACAACTCAATGATTAGTAACACTATTTACTTTACATGTTGTTACTGTATAGCTTAATTATTACTATACCGCAGTTTGTGCTCACTCCTTGTAAAGCACTGGGTACAATTGTGGTGCGATATAAATAAATACATATATACATAACCTAGACATAAGGTAGAATAAACTCCAGCAATCGATTATTGGATGAAATGTCTCAACTCCTTATCTAGACATGCACTCAATCCATTCTCTGGTCCTAGCAAGTCATTTAACATTTGCAAATTGGTGAGTGATCACATTGAATTACATAGGAACCCCAATTAAGGTTAATGGGAACATTCTCATTAGATAATAAAGCCCAGGATTGCTCCTAAAATTTCCATTTACATGGAATACCCTAGAGACTGAGCCTCACTAAATGAACATACGATCAAATTCCCAAATGCAGATCCACTTCTATGGCTCAAATTATGCGGATTGGGAAACCCTTCACTGCGCTGATGAGCCCCAATAAGGATGAAACCAGTTTGCATATGGGAATCTGATCCGCTTTCTGCCATAGATGTGCTTTAAAACCCAGTAGGTGAGGTTCATTCTCAAGGGTATTCCACGCAGGAGCGATCCTGGATTTCCTTATTAGAATTCCCTCTGGTTTACAATATAATTTCATAAATTTCATAAATTCATAAAATAAGATGAATTTGCTAATTACTTAAGACTGGATATGCCTACAACAGGTTGACTTAACTGGAAATGATCCTGTCTCTTCTTTGTATATGTCAAAATTCTGAAATTGTCCCATACAAAATGATTTTCATTGTGAAATATTGTGTGAACTAGATCTGTGATGCTATAAGACAATTCTTGACTTCCATCACTCAGCTTTGAGTAACTTATAATTAGCTGGAAACAATACAGGACCAAAGCACTTCATATGCATTTAAATATAATATACATTCCACTTGTGCACCGGGTTACATTATGCATGTGCATTTTTATTTTAAGGCTCTCTTCTGCAATACAGGCGGCAGTGTTTTCATATCTTCACATTCTGCCTGAGCCATAGGACATTAGAAGCAATTAAGGCCAAATTAATGTAAACAAAAAGAAGCAATGAAAAGCTACAAGTGCCACTTATTGGATGCTTTGTTGCAGAGATGTAACTTCAGCCAGAATCACTTGACCCTCCACACTCAATAATACAAACAGCAACATCTCATAATTAGAGAGAGCAGTATGTGAAAATCACATTATTCACACTCTATAAGCAGATTATAAACACCATTCATGTATAGCCCTGGCTTTTATGTTTGGTCACAATTAGCAAACTAAGTCTATACCCAGGCAAAATTATACTATTCACTTGTTAAACAATGAAATCATTGTTTTTTTTTTTTTTGTTCTTTTTTTTTTTTTGCTCACACATACACACATGACTATACACATATTTCAGCTTCTCAGGAATGTGCTGACATAGAAATCATGGTGCAAGCCAAATCTGAAATCTAGATCTTAAATTTGCACCTACTAATGGCCAGGGTTGGGAAGAGGTGGGCCCTAGTAATGCAGAAATCTGTGGGGGTGCACATTTTGTGTTTGACTGATAGGATTTTTGGCTCGCACCTTGTCTCAGGGTAGAAGCGGCCATTGCGGTATAAGACAATATAAACTGTAATCAAATGTATCCATGTTAAAAATGTTTTACTTGTTCCTGTTATATTTATAAGAGGAATCGTATATGTTCTCACCTAGATTGTAAGCTCCTTCATTTTATTAACAGTATGGATTTTGATTGTTGGTGATATATAAAGAGCCAATGAAGGTCTTAGGGAAGCTGGAGACCATAAATATGGAGAACCACATGAGACCTCTCATAAAGATCCTCTTGAATGCAATCTGGTAATAACCACAGGGACAAAACTACTGTACATTGTATTGTTCACCAACAGTGTGGCCAATGGACGATTCTGTGTTAAAATTAGATAATGCCGAGAAGGATATTGGGGCATCAGATGTAAATTTCGCTTTAGTCCCTGATATTTATTGAAGACAAAGGGGCATATTTGCGAAGTGGCCACCCGCAGGGACATTGCCAATTTATTAACTGGCGCCAATTCACTAGTGAAAGAGATTGACGCTAGCGCTCATTCGCACTATATCCCCAGGTGACAATTCGATCTAGCAAATGGACATTACTCCACAAATTCACTAAAATGCGGATTATATTGAACGTTACCTCTTTCGCCAGTTTTGCCTTCACCAGCTCAGACCAGATGAAGTGCTTTGGAGTGCATAGATCTTCCTCAATCTCCTGTTACTTACATCATATTCTATGACTGGAAAAAGCATCAGAGTTCAAAAACTGCTGTCGACTTTTCCTTTTTCAGAGTGATAGCCTGCAAAAGTCCTTAACATTTTTTTTGGGTAACCGTCTTCCCCCATACATTTTCTAACATACGGAACATTAATTATACAGTTGGCTCATGTGAAGGGCTTTCTAACAACTCTATTGTCTTTATTATGGTTCCCTGGACTTGTGTAATGTATTTGCTGCAATATATAACATAAAGACGTTCATTCAACTTAAAATATACCGCCATATGCAAATTGACTTGAGCAAAAGACCTCTAGCAAATTGGCGCTTGGCAGAAATGAACGCTAGCACATCTTCGCTTTGAATTGCTCGCATTGACAAAGTAACACTAGCGAAAATTGACCAACGTTCGGTGCCCACGACAAAACTCAGCATTATAGTGAATAAGCGTTGTCTGAGTGTATTTTTGCCTGGCGAAGTGTGGCGATGGGTGCAAATCGGTCGCTGGCGGGGAACACTTCAATGGCATACGTTCAATGTATTCTGTGTTTGTTTAGTAGGCATTTTAGCGCAACATTCACACTTTGGGGTATATTTATCATAGATGAAGTTAGAGATCTCCCAATCCGCTAGAGTGAAATTCCGCCACTCTCCATTCATTTCTATGGGAATTTAAAAAGCATATTTATCAAAGGGTAAACATTTATTTTCAACCATTGATAAATACTCTTTTAAAAATCCCATAAAAGTGAATGGAGAGTGGTGGAATTCCACTCTAGAGGACTGTGGCGATCTCTAACTTCACTCTTTCATTAATATGCCCCATAGTCTGTAGAGGCTATTATAGTATAGGACAATAAAAACTGTAATCAAATTTATCCACAAGGTAAATATGGAGCCAGCTTAAATATGTTTGGCTTGTTCTTGTCATACATATTGTATATAATGAGCAAATATAAATGGAAATGCCTTAATATTATAACAGTATGGAGTTTGATTGTTGATGATGCCATATAAAGAAGCTTTAAAGCTCTTAGAAAAGTTTGAGGCCATAAAAAGCTTTTAGAGGACCCCTATATCTTACAAGATCCTCTTGAATGCACCCTGGTAATCACCATAGGGGCAGGGCTATTCTACACAATGTATTGTTAACCAGCAGTGAGCAATGGACCACTGTGCTAGAATTTGATTATGCTGAGAAGGATATTGACATTTTTTGTTTTAGTTCCTGAAATGTATTGAAGACAAAAGATACAGATATTTTCTTCTCTGCACTTTAACTCCAGATCCATCTGCTGCTCTTGTACCTGCCTAATCATGTACTGCCTGTCAGAATTGTGGTAACCAATCAGTGCTATTTAAATAAATTGAAAACATAGGATAAATGGGAAAGTATTTAATGCTAATGATATGTTCCATATGTTTGTAAGAACAAAGTCGATTGTCGAAGGCCTCTTGATTTATTACAGTAATTAATGGGGGTAATTAGTATGGATAAAACAAAATTGTGCTTCTGCTTTTCACAATCTCTAAGGGGGGTTATTTTTAAAATTGAATATAGATTTGATGTAGCCTTTAAGGAACTTTTTTGGTTGATTTTGCTTAAAGGGATAAGCAAAGGGATACTGTCAACCGATTCATTTTTCCAGCAGACTTCTGCACTGAAATCCATTGACAAAATGTCTAGCCCCATGTCAGATTTCAAAATTGAATATAAAAAAAACTGTTTGAAGAAGTCTGCTGGAGCAGCACTATGGGGCCTTCCCCATAGGCTAACATTGGCCTCGGTAGGTTTTAGATGGCAAACTAGGGGGTCGAAGAATTTTTTAAAGAGAGTACTTCGACTTTCGAATTTTTTTCCTCTATTCCTTTACTAAGTAAATGGGCTCCTGAACACCAGAGAACACCACTGCACCTTTCCTCAATCACAGATACAAAGTAGAAGCCACCGACAAACCCAAATAAAATGTCAGGCTTTATTATAAGAAGTATTGCCAAGTCTATTCCAAAACAGACATTTCTTCACAGTACATATTCACAACCCTATATATACAAGTAGACCCATATTAATAAAGATATCCTACATGAAGAAACAACTTATACACAGAAAATTATATTTAAAAGGATCTGTTGTTTTGTCCAACCCACTACAGCATTAAGTCATGTTTTCAAAGCATTTGTTGAGGTTCCTTTACCTAAACAGAGACTATGTTAAAAAATGTTCCTGCTTTTTTCTCAAACCCATCTTCAAGGACACGTCATGTGATGTTTAGTGTTAGGCATCTATACATGGGATTTGGTTTTGTATCTTAACAGAGTTCTTCGTCACATTAGGCTTTGTTTGCTGAATTTGGAATTTGTATCGTATGAATTATTCCAATTTTTTGATCTTTCAGTTTGGAGAATTTAAAATGTCAAGAGTTAACGAGTGAAGGAAAATATGCAGGTTATTTATTAGAAAATAAAAACAGGTGAGCTTTGCAAACAATTGGCCAGATATAAATGCATTATTTAATGAATCACCTTGGAACTGAGGATTTTTAGCATCTCATTTCAATCAAGGATAGAAGTGTTTTTGCAAACTGATATGTTAAAAGAGAGAGCCAGCAATGTTTGAAATGCATTGTTTGTTTGTCCAATGTACTCTGGAATTTTATTGTTTTGAGGGTATTAAAATGGAAACAAATGCATATAGTAATAAATGTAGCCTCATCTGATGACTTTCTAGAATATATAAAAATTGATATTAAGGGGCAGATTTATCAATTTTACATAGACCCCCCTCCATCCTGCCACCAGCCCCGGGCAAATGCCCCTAACGTTTTTCTTACCCCTCGGTGCAGATTCAGGCATCGAAGTTCACGGGCGACATCTTCAGCCACTTCGGTAATCTTCGTAATGAGACTGGGGCTTCTGCGATTTTCGGCGCATGCGCAGTTGTAGCGGAATGCAAAATTGTTCCACCTGCGTACGCGCCACCACGCCACTCTTATTCTGAAGATTTCCGAAGAGAAAAAGATGGCGCCCATGAGCTCTGATGCCTGAATCTGCACCAAGTAAAACGTTAGGGGCATGTGCCCGGGGTAACATTTATACTGGGGGGAGGAGGGAGGTTGGTCCATGTAGGATAGGGTTTTTTTAACTTTAGGGTTGAATTCTCCTATGAAGGTACTTGCATGCAGACAGTGGTTGTACTTCCATATAGTTGTGCCAACCACCATTTGTCCACTCATAAATGCGTCCTTTAGTGCAAGGGATTCCTGGAGCAATCACTGCCCTCAATGCCCTCAATAATTCAAGGGTTATCAAGGGGGCAGTATCAACAGGTTTAGGCCCAAAGAATCAAATGCAATTGTGACTGAGCACCAGAAATGCAGCATTTCCAGCTTGATCAACTGGCAACCAATTTGCTACCTTGCCCACAAGCAATTACATTAGTGTCCCCTGAACAGCTGAAATTGTATTGGGCTTATCTCCCTGTGTGGCCACAATTATGCTGAAATTATGAAAAAGAATGCTGCATTGTGGGTTGAAAATATGGCAAATATGACATTCTTTTCTTATTGTAAACTAATCAAATTAATATAAAATTTGTACAGGTATTGGATCTATTATACTGAAATACATTATCCAGAATGTTCCCAAATACAGGAATGTAATTGGCTATTCTTTTACAGTCCTATTTAAGCCAAAAATTCGAATGTTTTAAACAATTTCGTTTGTCTTGGTAATAATAAAAGAGTAGCTTGTATTTGATGGTAACTAAGCTGCATGAATCCATATTGGTGGCAAAACAATTGGGTGTACTTAGAGACAGATTTATCAAGGGTCGAAGTGAAAATTCTTATTAAAAAAATCCGAATTTCGAGCTATTTTTTGTGTACTTCGACTAGGGAATAGTCCAAATTCAATTTGAATTTGAAAAAAAAATCAAAAAATTGATTATCAAAATTTATCATCTACTCTCTCTTTAAAAATTCGACTTTGACCATTCGCCATGTAATACCTGCTGAATTGCTGTTTTAGCCTATGGGGAGACCTCCTAGAATCTATGTGGAGTCAATTGGTGGAAAAAGCGTCAAATTGAATTTGATTGACTACGATGTTACTTTAATTCATACGATTCGAATTCGAACAAAAATGGGCCTATTCACCTGAAAAAAAAACCTTCAATTTTGTTAAAATAAATTATTAAATTAAATTAGAAAATCAGAATTTTAAAAAAATCACAAATTTTTCGGAATTTATTAAACCCTGAGGATGGGAAAAAATCCGGCATCTCAGACCTGTCGAGGTTGCATATACTGTAAGTCAGTGGGAGAATCCCAATGATTTTTTGATGTGCACTTGGTTTCGTGCAATACCCCAAAGTTTTTTGGGAGAAAATCCAGAAAAAAACCCCGAAAAAATCATGAAAATCTGATTTTATTCCCCCCCACAAAGCAAATTTTTGGGAAAATATGACAATAAATAAGTGTAAAAAACCTGAGCGGATTTGATCGGAGTTCAGAGCACAAAATATTGAGATAAATTCTGACTTTGATAAATAAACCCCTTAATGTAGAGAGTAGCACATTTCTTGAATCTCAGAGCTGTTCTCCCTTTAAAAAATGGCAAAACTAATCATAGACCAGCCCTGGCATTTCTAGTTGCCAGCTATTCTAAGAGTAATTACTGTTACAATAAACTGAGTAATGAGAAGTCAGTTATTTTCCTTTTGAACTAACTTCAACATTTAGTCGTTGCCATTTTTATTATGATACTCACTTTAAATGCATTCAAATTAAAGGGCAACTCTATCCAAAAAGAGTTCAATATGGGGAATTTATGGGAATTTAACAGTTGTCCTTTCACTTGTATAGGATTTTTAGGAACACATTTATATGACTCATATTAAAATCATTTAATAAATATGAACCTATTCAAGTAACTAGAATGTAGAGGAATTACCCTTTGATGAATTATTCTAAAGTCAATTTTTGCTCTTTAAAGGGGTGCTTCTTTAAGTTAACGTTTAGTTTGTTATAGAATGGTCAACTCTAAGCCAATTTTCAATTAGTCTTCACTGTTTATTTTTAGCAGTTTTTGAATTATTTGCCTTATTGTTCTAAATCTTTCCATCTTTCAAACAGGGGTCACCGGCCCCATCTAAAATCAAATGCTCTGTAAGGCCACACAAGTTATTGCTACGTTGTATCACTAATCTTTCTATTAAGGCCCTCTCCTGTTTATGTTCCAGTCAATTCATGGTTACTAGGGTAATTTGGACCGTATCAACCAGACTGCTGAAACTGCTAACTAGAGAGCTGCTGTATAAAAGCTAAAAAACTCAAAAACCACAAATAATAAAAAATTAATAGCAATTGGAAATTGTCTCAGAATTTCACTCTCTACCTCATACTAATAGTTAATTTGAAGGTGACCAAACCTTTTGATATATATGCCCCTTTGGTGTAGGCCAATGAAGTCAGTGGGACATTGGGTCATTTCCATTTTGATATGCCGTTTTCAAGCTAAAACCTCTTTTTACACCTTTTAGCCACACATATACCAATATTTTACCTGGCGTACCTCTGTAGCATCAAAGTGACAATATATTCTAATGACACCTTTACAAATGTGCCCCCAAATTTTTGGATATTTGAGCAATCCCTCTAAAGTTTTAACCAATTAAAATGTTGGGATTTTTATTCCCAAACTGTCTATTTATAATTTGCACTGGTTGGAGAACTTAAATGAGTTACACACAATAGCCTTGTTTCCGAGCCATTTAAGAGGCTTAAGAAAAGTTAATGCGGCTTTA